>CM066320.1:110161499-111589999 GCA_033807775.1 Saussurea involucrata | reverse complement strand
GCAGTAAACACGGTACGATAGGAAAATTCGAGAAATTTTGCCTAAGAAAATCCTTGAATTAGGAAATTATCCATAAATCTCATAAAATGCCAACTTAATATATATTTATACTACAAGTATTTATGTAGTTGTTAATTTTGATATATTTTAAGTTTATTATGTATATGAATACCTTATTTTTATACTTATACTTGTATTTTTAACTTTAAAAGAAAATACTTGTATTATGATTTTTATTTTAATACATGATGTGACTAAATACCAATGTCACACCACACCACCCCACCCCCCATGTGAGGCCGGCCATCCCCCACCCCCTCTCTCATTTTTGCATAAGTAAACCCTTAACCTCACTTGTTGAACCACTTCTCTCATTTGCACTCTCTCACTAAAAAGAGTAGTCATCTCCTTCTCTCTCCATCTTCAAACCTTCATCCTCATCTTCATAAGTTCTTCAAGAGTTCATCATAAACTCCAGCCCCTAAAATCATTTCTTCAAGAGTATCAAGTTAAACAAAGGTAAAAATAAGTGTGTTGAGTAAAATCCACACACATTCTTTCAAGTCTTTTTCATGTTCTTGCATTTCCAAAGTATGATCTTCCTCTTTTGTTACACCTTCTTCATGACTTCTAAAATCATCTTTTATAAGTCTTAATGTTTGTAGATTTACCATCATAACATCTTTTGTTAGTAAAAGATGGTGAATCCAAAATCAAACCAAAGTTAAGACCAAAGATGAACATTTTAAACACATGCATGTAGTGATCTTGAGAGATCCATAATTTTGTTCAAGAGTCTCATGAATGTACCTTTGAAAATCATTGAAAACATATTTAAACCAACATGCATGAGTTCAAAATACTGAATTTTTAGTTGCATGTTGATGTTCTTAGCAAGAACATCAACAATCTTCAAAATGGGTCTTTTATAAAAGTTTTCCAAGTTTGAGTTGATGGATAAATTGCATGCATTTTTAATGGATCACAAATATGTTTTGGGAACTGAAAATAAGTGTATGGGTGAGAGTCAAATCGGATTTTGCATGCAAAAGAATAAGAATTTTGGTTTAAAAGTCAATTGGAGAGCACATGCACAAGGTGTTGTTTGGACAGCTTGCTGTCAGATTTCACACCCCACTTCAAAGAGTCATATCTCACTCATTTTAACTCCAAATGGAGTGATTTGTTTTCTGGAAATCCTTTTATTGTTTTAAGATTCAAACCCAAGTGGTTTCATTCAAAAACTCAACGATTTCATTTATCAAACAGTCCTCACAAAATCCGTGTACAAACAGAAAAGTCTTCTGTCGGGTTTTATGTCGTGTATTATTTCATGTACTTATACTCTTTAAAAAATTATGAAACTGGTGCCAAACGTTTCCTAACTCATTGAACCAACTGGACATAAAATTTCATGATCAAATTATACCTGGAAGTTATCCAAAGCTGGACACAAAGTGACACCAAATTCTGGACAGTAAAGGACAAATTATTATATATTATTAAGGACTATTTCTAATCCCATTTCATCATTTCATGATGAAATAGTGGAGTATATAAGTATATCTTATATTTATGCAGTTTATTTATGCATTTTATTTATGTCTTTTATTTATGCATTTTATTTATTCTTTATCCCTCTTCATCTTTTATGATGAAATTGTGGAATGTTCATATATATAATATATTTATATATATTTATGCATTTTATTCTTGATCCCATTTCATCATTTTATGATGAAATAGTGGAGTATAAATATATATTATATCTATATATTTATACATTTAAATATTTGTCATTTCGTTTACGACCCCTAATTTTATCGTCGTTACGATAAAATTTCGGTTTATACATATATATGTACTATATATGTTTATGTTCTTTAAAACCCTTTTCATTACTTATTGGGACGAAATTGTGGAAACTATAATCTAAGAAGAACAATGTTTACGTTTATTACGTTATAATATTAAAACACAACAAGGCATTTTATGATGATTTGGATAGTTAGTATCGAACCTTCGAGATTGAGAACTCATTAGTGACCTTACGTTCATAGGTTTGAAGTAGGATCATCTCGGAGTACTTGTGGGAGATTCCCGGATTCTATCGCGTATCATGTGAGTATTCACAGCCCCCTTTTCAATGTTTTACATATTTTGGGGTGAAAAGCATGTGGTTACTACAACTATTTTACACACCGATTATTTCGTTTTCTTGAAAATACGAAGCGTGCTTATTTATGCTCTATGGTATCTATGTTGTTGAAAATGTTGTAAGTTTGAGTTTCTTTTGCTATCATTCAAAAGTCCCCGTTTACGTATACGTTACCCGTTAACTCATGGATTGAGCCGTTGGTAATTATGGATAACGTTATTTGGTTTGACACCCCACTCACAAGTAGCGCTTGTTTGAGTGCATAATTATTGTTGTATTGGCGTATTGTTGGTGATAGAACATGCGCGTATGTGGAATGATTCCACCACTGTAGTAGGGGCAAAGTATGTTGGTATAGGTCGGGTAACGGGCTCAAGAACTTAGCATTTTACATATGATTACCTTGAGCAAGTGGTTTTTATAACCGTATTATTTTATCCCATGTGTGGATTTAAACTATTTTGCGATGGCAAACAATGTTATACTCATTAAACCTGTGAACTCACCAACTATTCATTAGTTGACACTCTCATTTACATGCTTTTCAGGAGAACGTTCTTAAGGTTGGAATTTAGGAAGGCTACACGTGATGAAGCTTTCTTTCCTATCTTTAAATTTTATGTTCATTTCCCTTTCGCAAAAACAATTGTAAAAGACAAGGTTTAACCTTTGAATGTATTTTGATGGTTGTTGTGATCTTGTAACTTTTGCTATGAAACTTGAGCTGTACATTCCGTGTTTCCGCTTTAACTTTTGATGGTGTTACAATATTTCTCCGTGTCATTCTGTCATTTAAAACCTATCTTTTCCTCCCAAAAAGGATACGGTAATAAATGACATGGGGCAAATTGAGAGAGAGTCTGAAATGGTATGTTCTCTAACTCTTTCTCATATGATTTTTTCTCACAAAACGTTTACTGACTTAAGCATCGGAGGGTCGTTGGCTAGCCAACGACCAACCCCCGACATCGTTTTATCGCAGAATCGCACGACAGATTATCGCAGAATCGCACGACATTAGTCATTAAGTCTACTATATGACTTTAATATCGCAAGGTCGAACGACATAAACGATCAGGTCTCTAACTTGATCATTTCTCCACAGGGGCATACGACGTAAACTCACTGTACGATCTGGTCGTACGATCACAGAGTCTAAACGACTTTACCCCTAAGTTTCTTAACTTTCATACACTGAATGGATGTTTTAATCGCGTGTTTTTATATTGGTTTTACGTTCTTATCATCGTATTACAATGAATACCTTAGTCGCATCATTTCATATGTATTTTATAATCAAATTCATAACCAATGTGATTTGAATAAAGCACAAGTTCAAACAAAAAGTGCATTTAAAAAGATCGTCAGATACACGCTCGACCACCAACGATCGAGCAGCAAAGCAAACAAAATAAAATTCTTAAATTAAAGGAGGAACATCCGTCGTATTCACGCCCAAAGTCCCGTCCTGAAGGCTTTCGCCTGCCACCTCCTCCTCAGCATCCTTCTCATCGTCCGAGTCAAGATCCCTCTCGGTCCCAACACCATTCAGATAGATGTCCAGCTCATCCTTCGCCGAAGCAAGAGGGTCTTTCCCCAGCAAATGTCGTCGCATGATCGCCGCCCGAGCAGTCAAACGAGCTATGGCAAAAACTGACTTACCCTCGTCCTTTGCAGCTTGCACCTCTTTCTCCAAACTCTCTACCTTGGATTTTTAATCCTCAGTCTCTTTTGAAACAGCGACCAAGGATTCCTTAATTTTTTCCATCTCCTCCCTTTGTTCAGCAGTCATGGACAAGGATTGCGTCAGACGATGACTAAGATCTTCCTTGGCAAGATGAACGATCTTCAAATGTTCTAAAGCATCGTTGAGCCGCTTCGAAAAATCCTCAGCACGACTTGTAGAGGCACTCGCTCTGTCCAGTGCCGCTTTCTCTCTTTCACGTGCAGCAGATAAGAGATCTTTCACCTTCGCCGCTCCACTTCGCGAGGCCAAAGAAGCCTGAAGTGCCTGCGAAAACATCATCAGTGGACAACGACAACGACAACGAAATCTGGGCCTAGACAAACTAAGTCTTGAAAGAAAGACTTACCATGAATGACAAGCCGGCTACATGGGCACCCGTCTCCTCGATAGGAAACCCCTCAAAACGCTCCCTGAAAGATGGAAGCAGGAATTTATCCAGGTAAGGGAACATGTTCGTCCCGTCTAGGACATCACCTGTCATAAAATCCGATGGCAGCGAAAAGTTGACCGTCGTGACCTTCTCCCCTCCCGTCGAGTGACCCTCGCCCTTGTCGGCTGACAAAGGATTCGACGCGGCAGACGGGGACTTCACCGTTTCCGCCTGAGGCGCAGAATTGATGGGTGTCGCTGCAATCACCTTCTTTGGTGATCCGACCCCTACCTTCTCAGGTGAAGCGACTCTCGACGAGTCATTAACCCCAGCCGACGACTCCCTCGGAGTCGTCGTCCTCGTCTTCTTCGGAATTTCAGGGCCAGCAGACATAGCTTTTAGCCTCCTCTCCCTGCCCTGACGAGCATACTCCAGCTCAGCTGCTCTCTTAGCAGAAACCTTCAACACTTTAGGTTGAGATTCTCCTGGAAAAAAGGAATGTCATAAAACACGCAAAGGAAAAAGACTCGAAGTAACATAGGAAGAAAAGGAAAGAAAAACTTACCCGTCATCCCTTTCCTTCCTCTCGACTTATCTTCTTCCTCTTCTCTTCCTTTTTCTTCACACTTCTCCCCTTGATTCTCTCCTGAAAATTCTAAATCGTCGTCATCCGCCGAATGTCGCACGACGAAAGACCTCTCGGCGACGCTAAATTCTAAAAACGAATTGTTCTTCGCTTGAGAGTTAGCGTCTGGCTTCACGACCTCGAATTTTATGGCTGTCAACATACAAAAAACAAGTTAAAAATCATAGGTAAATCATCCACAGCGCACGCCAGATGAAATAACGAGGCTCACCCGACGTATTCCGGCTCGTCCTAATCCACTCACCCTCAGAGTCAAGGGACAACTTACGCACGAAAACATATCGAGACTTCCACCCACGGTCGTTCACACCCGTCCCTAAGACCAAAACGCGATCGCCTTTGAATCGAGAATGTAAACTACATCGATGACATCCGTCCATCTTGGCTTGATAAGCCGAGAGGAGGTCATGTACATTCATGGGAGAATCCCATTTCTTAGTAGCACGCTCGATCACTCAACTAACATAAACGCCTTGGCCAGAGGAGAAAAAGGCCATTCGAAACCTATCTTAAAAGGGTATTCATAGATTACGATGTACCCCTCGGGACACTCGTTTGATCGGATCTGGCCTGGACGGATCAATTCGACCCACGCAGGAATTTTCGCTAACTTTCTAAAGTCCCGGAGGTCCGATGACTCTTGAATAACACTCTCAGGATCCCTCGACATTTCTAAACAAAATTTGCAGAAGTTAGAGAAATCGTACCTTACTTATAGGCGCGTTAACCCTCGAAGAAACCTAACCAAGTCAGAGATTTTCACAAGTTCGGAAGATATCAGACAAAGAATGGCAAGGAAATCACGGCACAAACTCTTCAAGGGCGAAATAAGGAAATGATCCGTCAAAATCCCTATTTAGACCGAAAAACAGGGTTGGATCGAATCCCTGGATAACCGCCGCGCATCCCCGTCCTTTCGTATGACCACAGGGATCGTTGACACCTGTCATCGACAGCTGGTAAGCATCATCGTGTGTCAGTATGACGTCACGACCTCGTTCTCTTTTCAACTTCTCGTTCAGTTAAGAGCTGACCAGCCTAGTCCCAAGGTAACTAAGGTAATTTCCATCACTTGTCATATTTTTTCGAGTGACAAAATTTAAAACTCGGATTTGCTATCCTTCTTTCAAATTTTGGGGGCAAACTGTTTGGGCAAAAAATCACGTCGTACGACCACGACCAGAGCACGTAAGACGCACGTCATGGAAAACATCATGGATTAAGATAAGGTCCCGACAAAGACCCAGAGAACATTCGTCGTCCATCGTGAAAGGTAAGTCGATAGTCCCTCGCGACACTCGACCATAGCGTCGCCCGTCAAGCACGACCGTCGCATAGAATCATCGCAACTTCAACCAAAGCTAACGTTAACCTTGACTGTTACGTTTGTAAAGTTTTTAATGCAGGAGTCAAAGTCATTAAAGAGCAACGGATATAACCGACGCAACTATTAACGATCGATAGCCGTAACGGACGAAGAGTGTTATGAACGTTCATCTCAGCGACCGTTTCCAGCCGTTATAGCCGTTGATCAAATCATTAATGGAGCTAATTAATGACGCGAAGACTATAAAAGACAAGCTAAAGCCTCATTTCAGGGGACATCAGTTAGCATCCAGTATACATCAGCGATCATCACCAAACAGCAAAGAAAATCATCCAAACTCATAGCAAAGAACATTCAAACTCTGGAGATCAAGTATCGAAAACCAGAACCCTACAGCGAACTCAAGAACAATAGAAGGAAAGCTCAAGAACCGCTCTCGACGCACGACAAACCGCCCTCGACCAGAAGTTCACACTTTGTATTCACACACGACAACCACCTGTTTTTACATTCAAACATTTGTACTTTCCATTTCGAAGTATTTCCTTCATTTGTATTGTAATCATCGTACGACCGACGCCAGTACCAAGGACGTCGCCCCTGATTGGCGACCATAGTGCAGCGACGACATCCCCTGTCGTCCGCAGATTTTTTCCTCGTTTTAGGTTTTTCCTGCGTCATCAAATCCCTTGTCTTGTTTATTTTTTCCCTCGTCGCACGTCTCGTCGAAAGATAATTTCTTTAGTTGATTAAGTCCACATCGACCTTAAGTTGTCCTTTTGGTGCGATTTTTGGCATTAACACATACCTGATTTTAGCACCCTCAAACTTTTGATCGTGTTATATTTTAGTTGCTGCCTCTTGAAGAATCAATTATAAAGGAAATGAATTCTTGAGGGGTTGAATATAAATTAACTGAAAAGAGAGGGGTCAAGTTTAGATAAGTCAAATAAGTTAGATGCCCGTTTTGCCAATTCTGGAAACACAAATAAAAAAGTAGCGATATGCTGTAAGCAAAATAAAAATAAACTTGAATTAATTTCTTGCCATTCAACTCGGAACGACTCGGACTGAGTTCATTGACAACTCACTATCCCAATCTCCCAAGCAAAAAAAAAGCAACAAACAAGCATTCTACTTCACCCCCGATTTTACACAAAAAAGGTGAAGTAGACAACAAAAAAGGTCTCTAAACTACTTCTAGTCTTTAAAATTTTAGAATAGTAGTTAGATTTATCAAACTCGGTTTAACTCAGTCCGAGTTGACTCGCTTCTCTTGACCAGCAGCTGCTTTTTAACCTTTAATACACGGATCCATGAAGGAGCGGCTTAGATTCCGCTACGTAACCGACGTGGCAAAATCTGTGGGAGTCCTCGAGATTGAGGAGCCGACCGGAGTTGTTATTGGTATCATGTTCCGGTCGAGAAACGAACCGGAGGATCTCTTCGAACTCCGACTCTTCACAGGGTATCTTTAAGGGACCTTTGTTACAGAAGCCGTATTCTTCTTCGGCTTCTCTAAGAAGCGTCTGGAACACCGGGTGATTGAGGTAGGTTGCCTTCACGATAAACCTCCGGCAACTGCTACCGACGCAGATCGCAACGTGTCCCGCCGGCACGTCGCTTGCCATCAATCTTCGAGATGCAGATGCTCTTCTACGCCAACGGCAGAGCATCTGCCGAACCCTAACAATGTGGCGGATCCTGCTTGATTTCACGATTGCCGGTGACATATCGAGGATGGATGGATGGTTGGTTGGTTGGTTGGTGGTTAGAGAGAACGTGGTTTGAACTCCGTCTTGATTTTTACAGTTTTGGGATAAAACGGTATTTAGGGGTTGTTGTTTTATAGGGGTTTTATGTCGAGTGAATAGACGAAAATGCCACTGAAGATGTGGGATATTTACCGAGATTGTGTTGTTTGCCATGTGAGTGCAGGTACTGGGGTTGTTCTGTAATTTTAAACTTCATAAATTTATTTAAAAATATATACAAACCTATTAGACCATCCGTACCCGTTTGCAAAAAACCTAAAAGCCCACAGCGCCACGTCAACGCCACATCAGTTTTTCTATAAACTCACTCCAAACCCAAAAGTGAAGTACCCGTTTGCAAAAAGCCCAAAAGCCCTAAATGCCACCTCATTTTTTTTAATTCTTTTATTTATACATTTAATTATTTAACAAAATAAAAATATTTATATATTTTTTAATAAATAAAAATAAGATAAATAATAAAAATTAAAATTAATATCATTCATTAAAAAATTAAAAATTATAAAATACAAAAATCTAAAAAATAAAAAATTACAAAATACAAAATTACCCAAATTATGATATTTTCTAATTCTCTCTTTCTTCGCCAAAGTTGTCTTCAAAACGTCTCCCGTAAGGTGATCATGCGGGGTTATGAAAAACTCGAAATCTTTCTCAAATCGATTTTCTCGTTCTCTTTCTCGTTCGAGATCCAACTTCTCTCGTTCGAGTTGCAACTTTTCTCGTTCTATGGAATTTTCGAGTTCGAGTTTTTTCATTTTATACTCCATCGTATCATCCGCATGAACGTTGAACGCGTTTAAGGTTGTTAACCATTTTGAAACATTTTCGTCCGATATCGACCCGGCCGTACTACTCGTTGACGTTTTTTTCGCCTTATTTCTTCTGATGGGTCGTTGAAGTTGCTCGACCTCGACCTCGTTGACATCTTCATCGTCATCATCGGAAGGTTTCGTATGTTTCGAACCCCGCGATGAATTTGTCGTCATGGTTGGAACGGTTGCCCATTTTGGACATTTTTTGAGGACTTCCCAAGCGGCTTCGTTCGTGAAAGGAAGCCCATTATCGTTTCGGTACCGTTCGTATGCCGTTCGCAAAATGTCGGCATCACTTATTCCACTTGATCTATTATTGACCAAGTTGTTGTAGATGAAGGCAAATAGCGATATTTTTCTATTGAGGTCTTTGAATTTGGTGTAGAGTTGATCCTTTGTTCTATAATTTCCTTGATCCATGGAAGTAAAGAACACTTGGGCGATGCGGTTCCAAAAACCATCTACATTTATGTAAATAATAATATTAATAACATTAATAATAATAATAATAATAATAATAATAATAATAATAATAATAATAATAATAAAAAAAATATTACCACGCGTTTGTGCGTTGCCGATAACGGGGTCCTCCGAAACGTCAACCCACGCCGACACTAACGCGAGTTCCTCCGGTTTAGTCCACTTTTGTTTGGCGGATCTATTTTCATATTTTTTGGCCTTTCCTTTTCTCGTTGTGTTCGGGTTTGATTCTTCCGGGATAGATTGTTATGTGGACATGGATTGTGGTGTGTGCGGGTTAGAAGGTTGGGTTTCCAGAACGAAGTCGTCGGCGTCGAGATCAATCGACGGTGAAGGAAGTGGGGAAAATTGTGCCGGAGTAAAACCTTGTTCAATCAAACCGGGACGTGTAAGTTGGTAAGGAATTGGTTGCGGATGGCCTAATGAGTTGTAAAATTGTTGCGGATATTGTGGCG
Organism: Saussurea involucrata; assembly: GCA_033807775.1. Classification (NCBI taxonomy): domain Eukaryota; kingdom Viridiplantae; phylum Streptophyta; class Magnoliopsida; order Asterales; family Asteraceae; genus Saussurea; species Saussurea involucrata. The sequence continues at coordinate 111,580,223 of CM066320.1, read as the reverse complement.
GATATTGTTGCGGATATTGTGGCGGGATATTGTTGCGGATATTGTGGCGGATATTGTGCAAACGCTTGAAAACCAAGCTTCGGGTCTTCTTGCGGTTGCGGTGTATCCGGTCGGTTACGACGGGATGTAGGTGTTTTGTTTGGATTCATGATGAAATTTGAGAGAGTTTGAGAGAGTTTGAAAGGTGTGAAAAATATAAGGGTTGAGGGTTAATATATATAGTGTGATTAAATTGAAAAAAAAATAAAAAAAACCCAAAATAGCCGTTTCCAAACCGTTGGAATTCAAATTTTTGAAAAAAATAAATGGGAAAGCTCGAGCGGGTTTGGGAACCCGAGTGGGGAAGCCCGCACCCAAGCCCGGCCCCCCGTACCGGTTGTGCAAGAAGCCCGCAACAAGCCCGAGCAAGAAGCCCACAACAAGCCCGAGCAAAAGCCTACGGGTGGCCTTAGGGTTTGGTGGGTAATTAATTAATCACTTAGACCAACTTGGTTTTTCACCTAAAAACGGTTGTCCCCTGGCTCATCAATGTGGTATTTCTATTTCATGGAAACCCTAATTTTCCTATAATTAACTTTTAAATAAATATTGAGTTAAATAATCACAATATCTTTTCTATTCATATTAATCAATGTTATTTCATATTTTAGTAAAATAATAATTATTATATCACATACATTTGTGCTTCTTTTTGTTAAAAACTATTTGTGTATCCATATAATACGATGGCAAATTATATTTTTTTTAAATTGAATAAAACCTTCAACATTTGTACCTACATTACATTCAAATAACTATTCATGCGAAATGTTGATGTTAGTATCTTCTGCAATCATCGGTAAAAAACCAAATCATTTATGTAGAATGTGTATCATAACAAACCCTTTGTAATTGTTATGATAGGTGCAAGAAATATGATTCAGAGTGACCGTGCGACCATGTTGAATAATAAATCTTACCGTCAATTCTTTTATGTTTACAAGCAATACCAAATCTTGTTGGTTTAGAGTGTGTTCATTATCTGTTCACAAACTATAATAGAGTTTATAAGAGAGTGTGTTAGGACCATAAATGTCATATGTTTAGAGAAAGTTTTATAAAGTCATTTAATACTTTGTAATGTTTATAATTTGTATACTAGCCATTGAGATGGTTAAATTGGGTTGGGCTTATCATGTAATGGACACTTATATAAAGGGTCATTGGGCTTAATTGTAATATCTATACTACATATATAAGCATTTAAGCAAAATGTCTTAAAGACAACCCAAAAAGCCTAAGATACAACCATTTTATGCACCAATTTTAAAAAACTCTTAATTACAAGTGAGAATGCATAATGTACAAGTTGATAAACTTTTGGTTTACACAGACCAAAAAAATTGACCATACCTGCAGCATGCTTTCTGACCTGCCCTTACCTCTTCATGTTCACGTACGTCTCAACCATACCTTGCTGCTCTCTGACCTCCTCCTACCTCTTCACGAACAGACGAACCATACCTTTCTTCCTGAAAATGGAAGATTTCATACGCTTCCTTCTACCCGTCAATACTGAAACGTGCATATAAACAGTGTGAGAAGGAGAAGTTGAGGTTGCGTATAAAGAGTGTGAGATGAAGACAGATTCCACATCGAGCCCTGAAGGCGTCGTTTGAAACTTGAAAGCTCTCTACCTCCGTCTGAAGTTCAAAAAGGAAATTCGAAAAACTCATTTGGTGGTTTGATTATTTCTAGGGTTTGCTGAAACGGTAAAATGTCAAAATCGTTTCAATTCAAGTAGTATATATATATATATGTCAATTTTTTAGTCCTACATTTATTCTGATTGCAGCTTCATTGAGGATCGATTCATCCATTTCATCATAAAAATTGAAAAGGAGGTGAAAAGATACGCTGAGATCCATATCTGTCAGAGTGAATTCAACGGGACTTTCACTGATGGCTTCCAAATTGGTAATGGTTGTGGTCTCTATTCTTGAGCATTCGGCTTGGTTGTTGCTGCTGAACAAAGGAGAAGCACTGTGAGTAATAATCGTATTTCTTAATTTCTTAGCTTACGTTCTTAGTTCTTTCTCGATTTGCATTCATTTGGTTGCATTTTGCATCAATTCTGTTTATCCCATCGATTTACTTCGTGCAATTTAGTGAACAAATGATCATTTAACAATAATTGATCTTTTGCAGTTGAAGTTCATGTTTATAACCCTATTGTTATTAATCAACCAAATCCTACTCAAAAAGTTAGAGCATCTCCACTTGCAGGTATGACTCAAAGTCTTACTTATTTTTGATAATTTTGGAACAAGCTGAAAGTTTTTTTTGTTAAGCACGAATTGTGAACTTATAGTGGAATAAGCTAAATGTGTGTTGAAGATTTAAAAGTAACCCCGAAAGCAGGAACAAAAAAAAATAGGAACATGACCAAATGTATATGTAGAAAATCCAAGCATTTTTATCTTAAATCTGTCATTTAAAAGAAATGAAATATTGATAGTGTGAAAATTTCGCATTTGTTGGATGAAATTCTTTGTAATGAAGATGTTTGATTTTTAACAAAGCAGTTTGTGATCTAAATGCATATAAAGAAAGATTAAACTAAAAGGCTTGTGTTTAGTGGCTCAAGGGTGGGTGTAGGGTTTATCTATTGGTTAGAATTATATGATAATAAGAGCAGTAATCACTTATTGATGATGCTCTAGGTGTAGTAATTACAGAGATAGTATCTCTCAAGGGTGGGTGTACTGTTATGTCTTTTTTTTGTTGGACCAGAGGTCAAGTTCTTTGTTGTTCTTGATAATTTTATGGCAAGTAAACATAGCACTTTCAACCTTCATTGGATCAAGGTTTTTTGGGGGTTGTAAGAATGGGATAGGAACCAATATAACAAGGTGGTTTATGCTCATTTTACAGGATAACATGACGTTGGTCTATGACGAAGGATACTTCCATGGGAAACCACAAAACAGCTTTCACAAAGCAGTCAATATCCCTGACGTTGTTGTGTTTCCGAGGTGACACACAATTTGTGTTTTTGTCCCAGCACTCTTAAGTTGTTTTTTTCCTTTTCATTCTGGGCTGTTATAAGTGAAGATTTAGATCATATAAATATAATTCTTGGAAGAGTAGGTGGATTCCTGTCCAGACGCCTATACTAGATAAGATGAAAGAATGCAAGGTTCTAAAAATAGATATAATGCAGCTATGATGTTTTCATGTGCCTGAGAAAAATAGATAGTTTGCTTAGCAAAGAATTTTAACAAGATTCCAGGCCCCTTCAACTTTGAGAGGATGCAAATGGGAGTGATATGATGTTAATTAGGAGAGGTCACTTCACCATCTCTGGACACACACGTCCAGAGACAGTACATAGTTATACCATATTGTAAAGGCAGGTGTTCAGAGTAAAACTAAAAAACAAAAACCTTTGGTATTTATTTGTTTTAGCTGGCAAAGTAAGGTAGAACCTGTTAGAATTATCATAGGACTAATATAATCATAAGCATAATCCAATAGTCACAACAAGTGCCTATTAGTTTTCTTTAATCATAATGATAGGACCCTGATGACTATAGACTGGCCCATTAAATCATAGTCCACTGTCCACCACCATTAGTAAACCAAGCCCATTCATGTCCATATCTTACTCCCTTGCGGGTAAAATGGTAAAAAGAGCATATATATGTGTGTGTTTTGTCTTGGGCATATAGCATGATGGAAGTCTTAAGGTTGGTATGGTTTTTTACAATCAAGGGGTGCTCCCTCACTTTTTCTGCTCTGTTCTCTTGCAGATTTCAAGAAAAGCAAAGAAGTCAATCAATGGCAAACTTGGGAGGTACGTTTTTCAACATTAATGCCCTAAATAAAATGCGATTGCTTGAGTATTGATAATGATTTATATGTTGATCAAAGTATGTTTATAATATTTTCATTTTGGATCAGAACTTTATCAGCATTGTCGTAGAGCTGCCAGATTTGTCTCATGAAGAGTTGCTTTGTGTGGTAGCGAAGGTCAGTGGTTCGTTGCTTATTTTATGTGTTTTTGTTCTTTGTGTAGGTAAATTTTATTTAAGGGCAAAGTGCTTATGCTCAAACATTTTATGTCAATATTGATATATGATGTCACAAAACCTTGTTTAATTTTTTTACTGGTTCATGATCACTCTTTTAACATTACTTAAAAGGTTAGTATTCCTTCAGCTACTAAATTGAAACACAAAGCATGATAACTTGAAAGGTCGGTATCACTGTAATGCATATAAACTCATGATTTATTGCTTGAAATTCTGAAATAACTGTCTCTTTCTCGGTTGTGCTCCCAATATATCATTGAGACAATCATACCTTGTAACTTTTAATTGTGAACAATTCTTTAGTTCCATAGTTTATGTTTTTTGAACAAAACATTTATCCCTAGGTTGGTGAGATTAGTCACAAATCCGGATCCATCAGACATGAAAATAATCCTTCTGTCTCTTGTGATTAGATATCTATAAGTTCATACTTTGTGCACCTTTTATGTAGAAGATGTTAGGTGATGTCTAATCTGTCAATATCCATACTTTTCTTAGATGTGTAGTTTGTATAAATCGAACAATTTCATCTTCATGGTCACGGGTTATGTTATTTCTTTCGTGGACACTGCTTTTGTTCTAAAACAGAGTTCACCAGAGGCAAACGACCTCTGAAAAACAGAGATAAAAGCGATAACGACAGCAAAAGGACTGATGCTGTGATACAAATTAGAAAGCAATACTCAGAAGAAACAGAAATATTTACGTGGTTTGGCCTTAGCTTACACCCACAGAGCATCAGGGACAAATTTTATTAGCAAATGTGGAGATTACAAAGGTTCACCCTCACACACAATGTCTGCCTTTCACACCATCACACATCTAGAACAGACCCAAAACACTTTTTTTCGTCTGATTTTTTAACTGCTGTGCAGTTACTACTGCTATGCTATTTATTAGCAATCAATATCTGCTATTAAATAATAATAATAATAATAGCTAAATGAGTAAGTTGATCCATAATACAACAGCTTTGGATGTACTTATATTCTATTTACATAATGATTTTGACAGAAATGCATTACCTTTTTTTGAAAGGCCATTTTATTAACAGAAAAGCAAACCAGAAGTACAAAGAAAACAGAAAAAGAAGGCAATTCTGCAAGGAGCAGAACGCCGAACAAGACAAAGCAACCCAACACCAGAAAACAGACCCGAGGAACCACAACACGACCCCTGAATTGCATTACCTTATTTGAAGAATGAGTTGTTTTGGGTATACAATAAAGAAAAAATGTATCTTTCAGCTGTTGGATGCAGCTGCAGGTCTTCTGCTTTTGTTTGTCTGGAGGGTAAGGGATTTTAAGTATACCCACTAATTTATTTTCCATGGTATGACAACTGACTTATGTCTTTCAATATCCTTCCGACTAGGGTGGGCTTTATATAATTCTTGATGTATCCAACACGGCCTGTTTGCAGTCTTGGTGCTTATGTTCCACTCACTGATTTGCATAACCATATCCTGCAGAAAACTCCAATCCTTTGATCATATGAAATTGTTCTGTTCTCTTAACTCACTTTTTATGCTCTGTTCTCTTGCAAATTTCAAGAAAAGCAAAGAAGTCAATCAATTACAAACTTGGGAGGTATGTTCTTCAACATTGATGCCCTAAACAAAATGCCATTGCTTGAGTATTGATAATGATTTATATGTTGATTAAAGTATGTTCATAATACTTGTGTAAGAGTTATAGCAGAACCCTCAAGGGAGTCGATACGATGGATCTTGCCTCTCATTGTGTGCTACCCACTCTTTATTCTTGTTTCAGTTCTATTTGTGCAAACTGAATCTATCGCATTGTTTTATTAATTTGAAATCTTCAAACAAGTATGATATTTGTGACACAGTATATGATAATAATTTACATGTTATCACATATTTGTGACTTGAGTATATGATAATATAGGATGTGTGTGGCTTAGTAGCATTTACTTAATAGACACTTACTGCAAGTGATTAGTTACAATGAAAGCCAAATAACTAGCAAGTAAAAGAAAAGAATACCCAAGAAAGCAAGAAGGATTGTTTTCCATCTGATGAAATTTTGCATGATGACACAAAACTTACATTACACATCTAATCCTTCAGGTTTCACCTCAAAAATATTTGAGTGAGTGTGTCGGTGGAGAGTGGGGTTTTGGACTATTGTAGGCAGTTTAAGGAAGAAGTATTTATGCAAGTTTTGTTATATGTAGGGCTTTTTGATTTCCAGTTGACGTGGTCTCTTAGAGAATGTGGGAATTGACATTTGGGTAGATGATTATATGCTTTTAGAAATTAGGCTCATTTTTAATATTGTAATCTATTCTCTTTGGCATGGTGATTTCCTGATGTGGCGCCATGCCATATGTAGAACTGTATGTAATTTAACATAAAGATCCAACTAAGCTTATGGCATCAGCTTAACACTCCAACAGTTAGCTATTTAACTTCAGATTTTAATTGATTGTTGTGCCTTTGCTTCCCCTTTTTGTCTTCAACAACTCTGTTTATCTATTGTTTCTATCTTCCATCCATGTGTTCTTGTATGCTCTTTCTTCTTTCTGCTTCACTTTTGCTCTCTATAGATGTCTATCCTTTTTCTTGAAAATTTCATCTTATCTTTCTTTTGCCCTAATTTCTCTCTTGCTTTGATAATGTATTATAGCAGAGACTAGAGAGTGAAATACATGATTTCTGTTATTGTTACAATTTTTATTTGTATTCATGCATTAAAATTTTAAGCTAACTGAATTAAGCAACAATCAACTAAAGGGGCTTTTTTTGTCTAATTAAGCTAGGAATTAAGGACGTTTTCTTTAATATAAAGAGCCAGACCATTGCTTCATGCTCCCTCACCTTTAATATATACAATTTTTTTTATGTATGTATATATGTAGTAGGGGTACCTCATGACTTCATCAATACCATGAGAAGAAACAAGGTTTTCACCCACTGTTAGACTTTGCCATTATCTACTAATATTATTCACCCAAATCAAGTTCATTCTCTTGAAGGTTTCCATTTACAAGAGTACAACCAGATTCAATCTTCAATCTTCAATCTCCTGGTGAAAATCTCTTGGCCTTATCACAAGAGCATCTCACTTATATATCGATGTTCTCTATATGTATAAGATGGTGTGTGGCGCATGATCTCCACAATAGTCTGACTTTGTTCACCATGAAGTTCATAAAAATGGACGGTCCTACTATATGTTTGGCAAGCAAGTGAAACGTACAAGATGAAAGTTTAATGTACCAAAACAATTAGGACCCAAGTTTGTGTATATAATTCAATTATATATGAAAATTCATTTGGACTTGAAAGTTGTCATGTGCCAATCAAGTCACCTATGATGTAGTTTTCCAACTTTTCAGGTTGCATGTTGACTTTGGGGCCGTTTTCAAGTATGAGGAACGATTTTTGATTTTGAATTTTCTTATTCGCCAATTCTTCAAAGGCCCTCGTGGTACCTTCCGTTCTTCATTGGATATCCAATTATGGTCGATTGGTTCTTGTTAGATTGCTCGGTGCCAATTGGATTGCTTGCCTTTCTACACACCTTTACAACCAAAGCTTCAAAATCGTTTACATTTATGATACCCGCCGCATTGCGCGGGTACACAACTAGTATATATATATATATATACACAGAGAGAGAGAGAGTATTCTAATATGAGGATGGCTAGAGGATTCTCTCCACTCCATTGTATCGTATTGTTCGCGAATAAATATTGTGTTCCAATCTAATCCTGCATCTTTATTCTTTTTAAATAGAGATTTGTTCTTGAATTGTTGTTATTGGGATCTACATGTGGTATCCGAGAAGAATCGAAGGTATTTTTATTTGTTACGATCAATTTTTAACAATTCAATGGAACAGTGCAATTTTCGATGAAACAGTTACATTATCGATTTGATCTTGAAGATTTGTTGCAAATTCGTGTTTTTTGATGTTAAAATTAATTCTATTCTTATTGTTGAATCATTTGGAATCGATTACAAGTATCAATTTCAATTTATTTGAAGAATTTCGATCAAATTCGTGATTTTTGCTGTTCGAATTGTCCTCATCAAGTTTTTGAGAATTCATGCCAAATTCAGTGTTTCTGATTCGTTTTGATTGCAAAGAATTGGTCGAAAGTTGTGTAGAATCATCATACGATTATCAATCCAACAATTTTCAATCGATTTCATGAATTTTTTGAAATATTTGAATCGATCAATGTTTCTGTGAGTTTATTGCATGTTCTTGGTGATATTGCACAAAGAAGAAGTGGATCTATCGCACAGAGTCCTGTGATAATTGGAGTATCTCGCACGATACGTGTGCGATAGTTACATAATTGTGTTCGATATACGCGTTTATCGCATAGTAAAGGATTTCAACAAAATATATCGCACAATAAGTGTGCGATAGTTGCAGGTTACCGCACAACAGAGTTGCGATAGTTGGTGCTTACCGAGTCAGATGTGTGAGATAGTTGCCCAGTCTTCTGTGATATACTGATTCATCGCACGTATCTAGGAGTGCTTACCGATTAAGAGGAAGAAATACCACATAGCGGTGTGCAGTGTATCTAGGAATGCTTATCGGTTTTGATCTTCTAAGCATCTCTTCCTTCTTCTTCCATTAAGATTCTTTCTCCATCTGATATGTTATAAGAGCTTTTCCTTTATCTGGAATGAAAGCAGAGATATCCGTGTATGGTATCTAAGGAATGTCAGATGTAGGGATGGGAATGGAAGGTTGGACAGAGACAATTGAAGGATCGTCAAAATCCGAGCAAAAGGAGTCAGAATCCGACACAAACTTCATTAGGTGTTAATTGAGTTGGGCTTTCTCCCCCTCAATGTGATCATCTTTTCCAAAAGGGGAATCTTCTTCTCGGATTCCCCCCCTTGAATTTAATAGTCTTTTGATGATTAACCTCATAGTTGCTTCTTGGGTTTTCTCTTTTTGGATGCGATCCTGAGTAGATGTAATGATATTTTTAACTACTACATCTTCTGCAGGATTGATCGGTTCTAACTCTGCTTTTTCTTTGATGGGAGTGTCAAGGGATGGTTGATATTATGATCTAGTGGTAGTGGAATATTGTTGGTCACGAAGGGTTATACAAGTATAAGTTTGTAGAAGGGGGGGTTTAATACCAACACACAAGATTTATGGTTTTCTAAATTGTTTATTGATAAATAAAAACAATTTACAGATTATTGCGGAATAAGATTAAGTACAAGACCTAATCTAAACAAACTTGAGAAGCACTAAGTGTTCTTGCACTAAGAAATATAGAGAAAAAGGAAATCTAGAAAAATGAAGATATTTTTCTAAGGCACTAAGTAGATAGGGAGCGACCACCTTCAAACTGAAGGGGTATTCCTCCTATTTATACCCCATGCATTTAATGCATGGCAAGAGGAATTTACACGTGTCATCATGTGATTCGGAGCATGCTTTCTGACTTTTTACAATACATGCTTTGGGCCGCATGGTGAACATTGTAGTGGCAGAGTGGTTGTACGATTCTGGACAAAGGGATGTTCCTTTTGACAAATCGTACGGGGTTGTGCAAGATAGATAAGACAAACATTTCTTGGAGAGTAGGCTTCATGATCAGCGATCGCTAAGTTGATCTTACATCTGAGAAGACCTGATGTAAGTCAGCTATCGCTGAAGTCTTCTTCTTGAAACGTCATGTGTGTGGACTTGTCTTGGTTTCACTGATGTCCGCATCAGATCATTAGTAGACTTGTCACTTGTTCATCAACTTTATCTTCGATGTCAGCGATGAACTTTTTGTCGAGAAACTTGTCTTGAGGGATTACAAACAACATTTCTTACAATTTGAGTTATCAGCGATCATCAGTGATATGCGAACAGGCTCATGTTATCACTGATGTACATTTATCGCTGAGAAATACTACGAAGAACAATGGTTACCATCAGTGATTCTGAACAAACTCAGTGCTATCATTGATGGCGAAACATTAATACATACATATATTCTTTGTAATTTTCACTAAGTAATTCTAAGGGTCATCATCAAATCACTGAGAGAGTTTGGATCAACAATCTCCCCTATTTGATGATGACAAAGCAACAAAAGAAAATTGCTAAGTTAAAAACATAAGATTAAATTGTACTCATAGATGCGTGTTCCGTTTACTGTTTTCAGGGGATCTTTTCTAGTAATGATGGAGTAAAGTACTTCACTGAAATTTTCATTAATGTTCGTAAATAAGTTTACAAGGGAAGATGGAAAATCATAAGTACAAGTGAAATAAAATTACAAGTACAAAAAGTTACAACTGATAAATACAAGAAGCGAATACAAAAGGTAATCTATCAGCTATAGAGATTCATCTTTGAAGAGCATTTGTCTCTAGGTTCATCCAATTAGGAACTATTCACCCTGTTGTCTTCTGAGTTTGGCTACTTTCAGCACATGGGTTTTGAGGAAGAGTCCTGGTCTAGATTTGTTGCACCAGTGGACATGATCTTTGAGTTGGTTAAAGGGGCAGATAGGGAGCTCAGAAAATCTTTGAAGGCACATGACATCATTCCAGTCCAAGAAAATTATACCATAGGGATCACTGATGTAATACCCCGGGTAAGTCAGTTAGATAAATTCCCTATCAGTTAAAATATTTAACCTTAAGATTTAATGTTTAGGGTAAGTTGGAGGTAAGATATAAGTTCAAGGGTGTTTTGGTACTTATGGAATAATTTAAGCCAAAAGTGTAAATTGTTATATATATACCTTATAGGTATCAGAGCAACCCTCAGTTCCCAAAAATAGAAAAGTGTCTGTGTGTGCGGAGGTGAAAAGGAGCAGAAGGCGAAAGTACGGTTGCTACATCAATCAAGTGAATTAGAATCGATTTGGAGGTAAGTCCTTTACAATTTGTGTCTATAATCAGTAGTATTAGACTTCTATCGGTTTAGAATTTCTAAATTCATGACTTGAATGGATTTCAATCGATTTTTGGGTAATTGGAAACCGACTGTGTTCTTAGAGAGTCCCGGTGAAATCCCGGTAGACTCCCGGTAGTGTACTCCCGGTAGTGTGAGTCCCGGTATAGAAGACTCCCGGTAGTGTTAGTCCCGGTATAGAAGACTTCCGGTAGTGTACTCCCGGTAGTGTGAGTCCCGGTATTGAAGACTCCCGGTAGTATAAATCCCGGTATAGCAGACTTCCGGTAGTGGAGAGTTCCGGTAATGGGAACTCCCGGTATAGGAACTCCCGGTACCAAGAGTCCCGGTACTGTATAAGTCCCGGTACCCTGTGTAGTCCCGGTAGTGAGTTAAGTACAGTGTGTAATGGGATAGTTGAGGATGGGAAATTGTTAGGCTTTATGTGTTTGGTTAGTAAAGCGATGTGTGTATCTTAACTCGTTTCAGATTCTGTGGAGTCGTGGTAAGAGTTAGAATCGTTTTGAAAGAAGCTTGCGAACGTGGGTAATAACCAAAACAGGTAAGTTTTACTTTGAAAACGTTTTTAATTGGAATACGTATATGTGTGGAATTGGGAATGAAATTGTTGATAATTATGCGTTGTATGTGAATTATAATATAGAAAGGTATTATATTTACATGAGTATTATTAATGTGTTATAATACGTTGACCGGGTTTAGGACCGGTGTGTTTGGCTATAGAATATGTATAGCGTTGTTTGGCTGTAGATGTTGTACAGCGTTGTATAATATTAGTTGGCTTGCTACCACTAATATGGTCAGGAGGAATAAAAAGGGAAAGCATAAGATATGTGAGTTTAATTGGATGTATACGATTGTGTTGCGTGATTTATATGAATAAAGTTTATATAAATGGCTTTTAAACTAACAGGGATTTCTCACTTAGACCATCAGGTCTAACCCTCATTTTGTTTTAAAAATATGTATTCCAGGTGGAGGTTCAAGTAAGAGCAAGTAGTTAGAGTAACCGATGGGTGGCTTGTGCGACGAATTATAGAATCAAGATTTTGGCTTGTTTAGCAGTTGTATCGCAATATTAAATGTTATGAATGTAAATAGTACAAGCATTGTAGTAGAATGTTTTTCTTCCAATTGTAAAAGACTACTGGACCGTACATGTAATGTGAAGTTCGTTCGTTATATGAATGTTATGTTACATTATGTGAATTGTTGTGTATATTGGATTTGGGTTGTTACAACTGATCACTTGACCAGGGGTGAAATGTCCACCTGGTGGCAGTGATAGGTTTAAGGCTGAGAGATCAGGAGGAGGTCCGAGCACTGCTTCTCTAGAGAATTAGATCCCTGTTTTAATGCGGATAACAAGCCCTGAGGAAGAGGAAACACGCTTTCTTTTGGCCGGAGCAGGTATTTGGTTTTGTAGAAGAGCTGGAGGAGGAGGCAAGTCAATTGTAGATGTAACCTTGTTGATCATAGCATTTATGAATTTTTCAACATAGGATTTGAACTTTGATTTTGACTTCTGAAGGGCACTCCTGACTTCTAGCCATTTATCAAACCCATAGAGATCGAGTTTTGACATGTAGCACCGCTGCGTTTCCCCGTTCTCTCTGACGACAGAGACTTCCACCACAAGTACACCTTTTTACAGTTTTTCCCTTCAGGTATACGTTGATGATTCGACTTGGATGTACCTAAAATCCACTCTTTCTCTGCACCATTCCAATGTCGATTTGCTAACAACTTTCTTTTTCTGAGTTTCCTTACCAATTTCTTTAAGTAATTGCTCCTAAACCCAAATTGGATATTTCTTCAGCTTCTTATTAGAGACTGAGAGCTGAGCAACCTTAAGGGCAAATTCAACGTCCTTTTGGTTCTCAGCTATGAGTTTCTTAGCCCTGATTGATTCTTCAAGTTCTTCTAGAGACAAAAACTCTAGGCCGGAAGGCGGGATGACTCGTAGGCTCTGACTCTAGCTGATTAATCATCGATGCTCTTCTTTCTTTTTCAACATCCTCTGACCTTTGAGGAAGTCGAGAGGGTCTGGATGGATGTGTGAGCAACTCTTCTTCATCTTGTTGCTCATCAGTCTCAAGCACTGAGACTGGGATTATTGGTAGTTCATCAGCTATGGGAGCTGGGATTATTTGTTGAGGCAAGGGTTCTTCAACAGGTCCCTCAAGCAGGGAAGAGGACTAGCTGAATCAAAAGAACAAGGAGTTAGATTCTTTTTGAGGAAGGAAGAAAAGATAGAAAAATAGGCTAAGTGTATAAGATAGGTTTGAGGAGAGGATGGGTAGAAACAGAGAAGGGGATTATAGAGAGGCATACCTGAGAAGTTGGGACTTTCTCAGCATTGAAGAGAATCTTCAGGTTTCCTGAAGAAGCTACTGTTATCCCAATTAACAAGTAATATGAATCAAGATCTGTAGAAATCTCTGGTCATCTCCCATTAGAATCAAGAACTTGTTACATCAAGAAGAGAGAAAACTCACAGTGAGTTATAAGATGAATCTTTCAAAGTGTTAGTCAAAATAGAGAAATCTAGGCTATTTATACCTAGAACCAACATTTACATTTTAACCCCTCAACTTGAATACAATTATAAAATTGACACTAACATTCTCCCCCTTTGTATTCAAGTGAGCCAAGTAAGTTTTAACCTCGAAGTAGCTCTGGTGAAATGTATCTCTTTCTGATCCCAAAGATAATTTCAAATCTTCTGAGTGAATCCCGGTAATCTATTCGGTCTTGTAAAGATTTCAAGGCGTTGTTTATCAAGATTGTCTCCTTCTCCTTCAGAGGTACCTTTCTTTGTTCATCCAATCTTAGCTTTTCATTCAGCCGAATCTTGGTCATATTGAGTGTCCCATCAGAAAACAGATTGACTTCAATCAGCCTCAAGAATTTCTTCTTCTTTTGCCCGTTGTGATAAACAATACCGAACTCTGGTTTTTCCAACACGGTATAAAGAGGAATACCTTGTATGTCGGGTAGGTTTCTGTTTGGCCTTTATTTGTTGACACTGATTTGATTACTTTCCAAAGTCATTTGAAAGTCGGTTAAGTATGAAAGCTTGATCAGGTTCTTCATGAATCGTTTTAATGCTTGATAGGCTTCAGAGTAGGTAATGTCTTTGTTAGGCATCCGTGCAAGAATATCATACAGTCTGAAAAAGTCTACACAGTTTAGGGATTTGAAGTCTGCTTCACTGAAGTTCCACTCTTTTCCGTCAGATCTGTAAACATAGAATCTCGGATAAAAGACTTTCAGAATCTTCTCCGATTCTATCTTCACAAGCTTAATAATTTCTTTATCTGTTCTGACCAAACTGAGCTTTTGATCTTTGTCACCCATCATATACAAGTATTCAATCTGTTTATGACGTGGAAGTTTATCAATAGAATACAGCTTTACCTTATCAATCGGCTGAACCTTTTTCACAAACAAGTCACCTCTTATATCTTCTTGGAATGGAGTAATAATTCTTGTTCGATGATTACCTCTGACAATCAGTGCTTCTCTATCCACCAACATCTGAAGGTTTTGGGTTTCAGCTTCGGAGACTGCATCTTTGATTTTGCCTTCAGAAAGATCAGGTATTACCGGAATTTGTATCACTGGAGGTCGGTTACTTTCTTTCTCAGAATTAGAATCAGGTTGAACTTTTCCACCATCAAATACATCATCCATCTCCTCCTTAATCTTTTCCACAGTTTGATCCTCTTCCGAATCAATGTAAATCAAATCCTGTAAGAACTCATCTGCCATTATTTCCACATCAGTTCTGTTATCACATCCTTGAGGCTTTTCAACCATAGGATTGATATCATCCAGAACATCAACATCAGCACTTTCACCCACTTGAGTACCACCAACATTAACGGTACCCGTTTCCACATTTGTTTCCACATTCTCAGTAACATGAGTGCCCGAACCACTACCTTGCTCAACCCTTTGTCTAACACTTCTCTCCCCCTCATGGTGATCATGATCGGGATCTTGATCATCATGTCTCCGTTTGGTGGTTTGGGCTTGAATCCCACACTTTTCTTCCACCGCTTTCATTCGGTTTGATAGGGATGTGAAGCCAGAAGAGATATCTTCGGTTAGGTTGGATATGGATTCTTGTAGGGTTTTAAGTGAATCTGGTAAAGTGGCTTGTTGTTCGGTTTGGCGTCTAAGTAGACCAAGAATGCCTACTTCTTCTTTAGTATTAACATTGCCTTTTTCTAGTAAACTGGTAAGTAACTGAGATTTCAATTCGTCTAAAGGTAAATTAGGATATACCTTTGGGTTAGGCTGGGATTCTGGTTGAGTTTCAGGTTGAGTGTCGAATGGTGCGGATGAAGAACCAGCAACAGATTTTCCTTTAACAAACTTTTGTACATCAGCAGATAATTTCTCAACAATTTCTTTCAATTCGGACATCTGAGTTTTCTGAGTGTTGGAGAGAGATTGGATGGCTAATTCGAGCAACTTCTTTGATACATAGTTGTGAGGAGGAGGACCCACCAAAGACTGAACGGCACGAGTTTGTTCCGGGGTAACACCCAGACCACTTAGGTATCTGGTTGACATAGCAGTCGAAGAGACTGTATAGCCTATGTTCAATGTTGGCATGGTGTTGACATTGATAGGACTTCCGCCTGGTCCTCGTGAAGCACCAACGAATGGCGGCAACACTCGGGGCGTTCCGGTTGGGTCACTAAGAACTCCAACGTTTTGTGTCACCATATATGAAGTGAAGAACGCTCTCCGTGTCCTAGGAAATGAAGTTAAATCAAATGGATCTAGACTCGATCTGTGAACAAATGAAGGTGGTGGTCGGGGCAGTTGCCATCCTGTTTCAATACCAGCAGACACCGAGTGTGTTGCCGATAGAGTTTGTGTTTTTCCCCTGTGAGAAGATGAAACATCAACTTGTGAAGAAGTTGATGAGTGGATGAGTGGGGTTGTGCATTGCATAGCTGGGTCCACTATGGCTTCTTCAATGTCTCGTGGCGACGGACGCGCACTGACAATAGATGTGGCTACCCGACTAGACACGGTTTGGGTAGGATCATTAGTTAAAACTTTCTTTGATCCTTTCTCACTCTCACCATCTTTTTTTTCTTTCCTTGTCACTCAGCCTCACCTCATTTTTTGTTTCAACTAATACTCCCTCATTTCCCCTTATGTCTCCTCCATCACCACCAGAAGTAGCGACAACTTTTTCAATTACTGTATCAAGATTCTCCATGGTATGATCATTGTTGTTGTCATCATTGTCATCATCAGAACTATCATCCTCTTTTTCATCATCAGCATTCGCATCATCATCATCCGAACTAGCATCATCAATATCAGCATCAAGATCATCGGATTCTTCTTCAGTATCTTCAGAACCAAGAATTTCCTCATCGTCATCGTCCTCAAAGATCTTTGACTTTGACAACTTGGACGACTGACCAAAAGCACCCCCATCTCCTTTTTCCCTTACTTCGCTTTTACCTCTCAACACACCTTGTTCAGGTACCCTAGTATCCTGAACTCTCTCACTAACTACTGGACCCTCACCACTCTCACCTAATTGGTTGGCACCTTAGGTAGGCCCTACCGGTCCTGGCCGGGCCATTAGTGCATTCTCTTCTCTATACTCACTCAAGAATGGTGACTCTTGGTCAGCGTAAGCGAGTAGTGCTTCAGGTAAAATCATAACAGTAGGAAAAGTAAGATCTTTAGGAAGTCGAAAATATTTCATGTAGTTGGTCGGACCAAGAATTGCTCCGTCGCGTCTCGGTATCTGTTGGTTAGCCTCCATAATAGAATGAATGATAATCTGAAGATATCTTTGAAATGGTACAAATGATCTGGCTTTTGATGGCTTTGCTTTGTCGGTGACCACCTCGATCAGATCATTCCAAATAAGAATAGCAAAGTCAATCTTCCAGTAAAAAACGATAGCATGGAACATTCTGACAACTGAAATACTGGTCGTGTCGACTCCCGTGTGCTTAGAAGTCATACATCTATTCACAACACTGAATAGTGTGTAATAGATCGGCGATAGATAGTTCCTTTTTAACTTCGATGTACTGGTTAGCACTCTACGATCTGGATGTGGATCATTGTAACCCATACGCATAATATCCCGGCACAAATCTTCTTCAGATACCATCTCCTTAAAATTAGGAGTATAAGGAAGATCTAGAACTCTCCGCAACCTTTTCAAAGTGATTTTGGCATCAAAGTGATCCACTTTCAGAGTAAAGAATCTATTTGAATCTGCCTGTGGTACATACTGGATGTTATACCATACTTGTTGCAGATAGATCTCCGGAACTTGCTGAGTCTTTTCAAGAGCACTACGAAGCGGATGAAATTTGAGAATCTCCATTATCAACTGATAATCCAATCTGACGTTGAAATCTAGAGTGTAGTTGTTTGGCTTTAGTTCCTTTTTATAACTTGGAACAATAAGTTCGTCGTCTAGATTTCGAGCGTTCACCGACGGATGTGATGAACGATGAGATGGGAACAATGTGTTCTCGTCAGAAGAATTACCATCACCCTGCTCTTGCATGTGTGCCATGGTCTATGATTGACAGAATTAGACCATTTGGATATGAGTACTTTTTTGCCAAAATGTTTCAAAAAATTCCTAAGTGTGGGCTACTGTCGGACATCATATCAAGTCGCATGACACTAACTGTCGGACAAAGGTATGCGACCAAAAGTTGTCGTACACGTTTCGTACGACAGTTATGAGTTTCAGTTTTGTACGACAGTTTTGAATGATGAAGAACATTATGTTGTGCGACAGTTATGAATATTCGAACAAGTATGAATACTCGAACCCAGATCTAAGAATTTTCAATGAAAAGCTTATAAAACTAGTACCCTATGTGCGTTTTGCTATCAGAAATACTATCCTAACTTCTTTTCGTAATAACACTAACCAACAGAGTGATCTACGAAGGATTTCTAAAAACCCTTTTCGACTTTTCATTCAAATCGAAAAAACCAGATACATAAATCGATGAAATGCGATCTAAAAAGAGTAAAGGATGATACCTGAATCGATTTTGATCCACATATTTCAACAAACAACAACAAATGGTCGAAATAGATTTCTAACTTTGTGAGAGAATCGTGTAGAACTAAAGTCGGAAAATGAAAAGACTTTGAAAATCGCACTATATAGAGACCTTAGGCTGAGTGACACGTGTCACGAAGTGATTGGTCCAAGATTTGACCGACACATGTCAGATAGTCGTACGAAACGATGTACGAGTATCTCTTCTTAGTCGTAGGACAAGGTGTACGACTAAGGTGGAATCATGAACAGTAACTGTCGTATGAAGCATGTACGACTAGGAATGCTAGTCGGACAAAGCTTATACGACTTGGCATTATGAACAGTGACTGTCGTACAAAGCATGTACGACTAGGATTGCTAGTCGGACAAGACTTGTGCGACTGTCGTGCATGAATAGTAACTGTCGTACAAGGCATGTACGACTAGGATTGCTAGTCGTATAAGACTTGTGCGACTACTTTCCAGACATGGAAAATTTTCAAAAATTTGAACTTTTGTACTTTTCAAAAATTTGAACTTTTCAGATTAAAAACTTTTCAGTGTTCTTAGAAAACAGTTTGCTCCCCCTACAAAGATGCATACATCTTTGTTGATCCAAACCCTTAGTGATTTGATAATGACCCTCTCTTATACTTAGTGAAAATTATAAGTAAACAATATGTATCAGAGTTTCACTATCGCTGATAAGTACTAAGATCTTACAGTACCGCTGATAGGAACTCTCGCTCTTTAGATTAAACATTTAGCGAACACTGTTCACCATTAATGTTCTGAGTCTGTTCAGTCATTATGGTGATCGCTGATAAGTTAGTTGTTTACTTATGATCCCTGAAGACAAGTTTCACGTCAACAAAGGTTCTACGCTGAAGTCGAAGATCAAGCTCAAGAACCAGCGACAAGTCTCCTAATGAACTGATGCGGATCAGCGAAGACTCAGATTTGTCCACTCAACGTGAAGTATCAAGTACAAGACTTCAGCTATCGCTGAACTCTATCATTCGCTGATATGAAATGATAGATCGCTGAATCAACGAAAGCTGATCATGAAGTCCTCCGTACAAAGTACTTTTGTCTTAACCACCCTTGCACGCCTCCGTACGAAATGTCAGAAAAGAACCTCCGAAAATCTGAAATCGTACAACCACTCTGATACTACACTGTTCATCCTTACGGCTACTAAGGCTGTCATCAAAAGTCAATGACATGCAACCAACCAGCTGATGACACGTGTAAAGTATATACTGATTTGCATTTAATGCATGCAGTATATAAAGAGATGAACTCACTTCATTTGAAGTAACTTGCTAACTCTGGACAAGTTCAAATCTCTTATCTCAGATAGGTTATTATTAGTAATTTCCTTATCTCTCTTAGTGCAAGAAACCTTAGTGTTCCAACTTGTTTAGATTTAGGTTTATCCTTAATCTTGTTTCCGCAACAAGCTGTAAATTGTTAATGATTTATCAATAAACAATTTAGAAAAGTAAAATATGTGTGTTTGTATTCAACCCCCCCTTCTACAAACTTGTATAGGCCTTCGGGACCAACAAGTGGTATCAGAGCGGATTTGTTTAATCTCTTAAACAAGATCTAATCTAAGATATTTCTCTTCCTTGCTATTATCTGAAAATGGCCACCAACACAAACACAAATTATATAGACAATGGTTCTCTTGCAAAACCCCCTAGATTTTCCAGAGATAACTTCAACTTATGGAAAAATAGGATGACACTCTTCTTAGAAGGTGTAGACCCTACTATACCTTACTATATTGAGAATGGTCCATTCATCCCTGTAAGATTTGATGCTGCAGTTCCAGGCGCTGAGAATAGACCTGCTATTCCAGAAAGGCTGGTACCTAAAGAAATCCATCAATGGACTGACGAAGATAAGAAGAAAGTGGCTATAGATACAAAAGCCAGATCCATACTATCCATGGCTCTTCCTGACGAAGTCTACCATTCCGTCATGAATCTGAAAACATCAAAAGCCATGTGGGACACAATATGTGTTCAGTATGAAGGAACGTCTGAAGTCCAGGACTCAAGAAAGATCAACCTGGTAAGACAATACGAAAGCTTCATTTCTGGTAAGAATGAAACTCTCTCTGAAGTTCACCAACGTTTTAATTGTTTAATTATAGATCTGAAAACTGTTGGTAAGGAATATTCTAACTTTGAAGTGCTGACAAAGTTTCTAGAATGTTTACCTGAAAGCTGGGACAATTATTCCATGTGTCTCAAGCTGTCAAAGGATCTAAGATCAATGACCCTTGCTACCTTATATGGCACGTTGCTGAATCATGAGCAATCAAGCCATCTTAAGAAGAATCTTGTAAAAGATTCCAAAAGCACCCCTGTTGCTTTAATCTCAGAGGAACCTTCTACTCAGCGACCCTCGGTCACTATCACTGAGTTAGAGAGTAACTCTGAAAGTTCATCAGATTCTGATTTCTCAGATGATGAATCCTTGGCTCTCCTAACCAAAAAGTTCAGGAGATTTGCCAAGAAGAAAATGTTTAGAAAGAACAAACCTCTTTCCATAGCTGACAAGACTAAATCATCAGTTTTTGTTGATAAGGCTACTGCTACTTGTTTTAACTGCGAAAAGATAGGACATTTTGCTAACGAGTGCAGGTCTAAGAAAGTTTCTAGACCCTCAGCTTTTACAAAGAAATCCTTTGTTCCAAGGAATAAAGATGACAAATACTCAAAGCTGAAAGACAAATATGCGAAGCTGAAAAGCTTTAAGAAGAAAGGAAAAGGCCTGATGGCTGACTATGATTGGGCTGCTTCAGATGAAGAAGCATCATCATCTGATTCTGAAGATGATGAAGCAAATCAATGTCTCATGGCCAAGATTGAAGAAGAGGAAAAAAGTTCAGACATTCCCTCCACTTCAACCTCTGCTATTCAGGTATCACCTTCTTTCTTTACCAATATTGCAAATATTGATGAAGCTGATAGTCTCCGTAAGATCGATCTCTTGACTAGAAGTTTATACGAAGCCATGAACGGCAAAACTGTGATTGAAAACCAAAACCTTGATCTCGCTGAAAAGCTTAAAAACTGTCATCTTCAAATAGAAAAGCTTTCTAAAATTGAAGAAGATTTTAAAGATCAAGTATATTTAAATTAGCTAGTCAAAATCGAACGAGCAGAAGCTATCGCTGCATTAAAAGCTGAAAAAGCTACTGTTGAAGGATGGTGTAATTCCTCAACAAAGATCACTGAGATAATAAAGTCTCAGATTCCTCTGAGTGATAAACGTGGTATGGGTTATAAATATGATACTCCAAAACCAACCACTAAACGTTCAATGGTTAAATTTGGAACGTTCGTATCCTCAGTCGCTGACACTTCATCATCTCAGTGCTCCTCGTCCTTTACACCAATCCCTGAGGAAACTCCTACCTCAAAAGGTAAGGAGAAAATGGTTTATTCAAAACCTACCTCTGTCTCTAAAGACAAAGGTAAAGGAATTGTTATTTATCAAAATCCTCAGAAGGGTACTTTAGTACCAAAGCTGAATGCTTCTAAAGCTTCAGTGACCCATCCCTCTGGATCAAAGAAGCTGATCTCTGGATCTATTCAGAGATCTACTCCTAGACTCAGAGTGGATATCCTTGGTAAGAAATCTGAAGAACTGAATGTTCGTTCCATTTCTAAAGCCAATAGTTTACTTGGTGCTGGCATTTCCAATTCAAAATTAAATGCTCAGCATTCAAATGGTCTTAGAACTACTTTTAGCTATAGGAAATGTTATCACTGTGGACTCACTGATCATATTGCTAGTAAGTGCCCCACAGCCACCAAAGCTGAAAAGATAGCTAAGATGAAGATTGCCCCCAAGGCAAAGAAGACCAACCCTGGTGCAAATCAGGTCAAGGTGAATTCTACCACTGAGGTTAAGAAAGTAACCAAAGTGAAGAAAGACAAAGCTGAATCTTCAAATGCTGCGAAGACTGCTGAACCTTCCATTCCAACTACTTCCACTGACAAACGTGTATACATGGTTAAGTGGGTACCTAAGAAAAACTAATCTTCCTTTGTATTGCAGGTTAAAAAGGGTATCTGGTATCTCGATAGCGGATGCTCTAGACACATGACTGGTAAGAAAAGCCTGCTCGCTGAATACAAAGAAGAGAAAGGTCCCTCTGTGACTTTCGGTGGAAATGGAAAAGGACATACCTGAGGGTATGGTGTACTTTCAAATGGTACAACCTCCTTCAGAAGAGTCGCATATGTTGAAGGGCTGAAGCATAATCTTCTAAGCATCAGTCAGCTTTGCGACATGGATAACAAAGTAATTTTTACTAAGGAATCCTGCTTTGTCTCTGACAAAAAGGAGAAGATAGCTCTCAGCGGTTATCGTTTGGAAAATGTTTATGTAATAAACATGGACTCAACAACCACTGAGAACTCCTGTTTCTTCTCAAAGGCCTCATCTGATGTCAACTGGCTATGGCATAAGAGGCTCTCTCATCTAAATTTCAAGACACTGAACACTCTTTCGTCAAAAGAGTTAGTCACTGGTCTACCTCAGCATTCATACGCCAAAGAGTCATTATGTTCAGCGTATGAAAAAGGGAAGCAGACCAAAGAAAGCTTTAAATCAAAGCAAGTTTCTTCAGTGTCATCTCCTCTACAACTACTCCATATGGATTTGTTTGGCCCTGTTAACAAACAATCCATCGCTGGAAAGAAATATACGCTGGTCATAGTTGATGAATTCTCACGCTTCACTTGGGTAATGTTTCTCCGTTCTAAGAGTGACACCCCTGAAGAACTCATCACCTTTGTTCGGAAGATGGAAAATCTGAACAATCTGACCGTTCGCTCAATAAGGAGTGATCATGGGACTGAATTCAAAAACAGTTCTCTTGATTCCTTCTTTGAGAGTAAGGGTATTTCTCACAACTTTTCGTCAGTGAGAACACCACAACAAAATGGAGTCGCTGAAAGAAGAAATAGAACAATTATTGAAGCTGCACGTTCAATGCTCAGCGATTCTCACCTGCCTACTCAGTTTTGGGCAGAAGCTGTCAACACTGCTTGTTTTACGCAAAACAGGTCGCTGATAGTCAAAAGATTCAATAAAACAGCCTATGAACTTTTTCATGGGAGAAAGCCCTCGATCAGCTTTCTTAACATCTTTGGTTGTCAGTGTTTTATACTGAACAATATAGATGCTCTTGGAAAGTTTGATCCTAAGGCTGATGATGGAATCTTTCTTGGATACTCCTCAGTTTCCAAAGCCTTCAGAGTCTTCAATCGAAGAAGACAAACTGTAGAAGAAACTATTCACGTCACGTTTGACGAATCCCGTTCAGCGAACTCTAAACCGAACGCTGATACAGAAGAACTGAATCAATGGACGTTTTCTCATCTTGGTGATTCAGAAGATATTCCCACTCCTCATGCTCATCCAGTAGAAGATGATAGTCCCACTATCATTCCAAACATGCGGAATAGTGAAGCTGAAACATCATGGGTCTCAGCTGTTCCTATAAACACTATACCTGCAGTTGATCCAAATGTCTCAGACATTCCATCTACTTCTCAGCAATCAGTGAATATAATGACAACTGCATCCATTCCTCTCTTGGCTGATACTCCCGACGTCGCTGAAGCTTCATCTTCGGCTCCTCAAGATCAAGTTGAGTCAGCGTCTCATGCTCCGGATCAGCGATGGACTATAAATCACCCAATCGATCAAATTCTTGGTGATCCAAACGCTGGGATTCAGACTCGACGAAGTGCAGGTAATATTTGTTTATTTGTAAATTTTATTTCACTAACTGAACCAAAGAAGGTAGATGATGCCCTCAAAGATCCAAACTGGGTCAGCGCCATGCAAGAAGAGCTGACTGAATTTGAAAGAAACAAAGTTTGGAAACTTGTTCGAAGACCAACTGACAAAACTGTGATAGGCACTAAATGGGTCTATCGAAAGAAGTTGGACGAACATGGTACTGTAACTCGCAACAAAGCTCGTCTTGTTGCTCAGGGATACAGACAAGAGGAAGGCATAGATTATGACGAAACATTAGCTCCAGTTGCAAGACTTGAATCAATTCGTCTTTTCTTAGCATATGTTGTACACAAAAACTTCACTGTACATCAGATGGATGTTAAGTCAACGTTTCTGAATGGAAAGCTGAATGAAGAAGTTTATGTGGAACAACCTCCAGGATTCTCAGATCCTAAGCGTCCAGGTTATGTTTATAAACTGGACAAGGCACTTTATGGCTTAAAGCAAGCTCCTCGTGCATGGTATGATACTCTCTCTACTTATCTCCATATTGAACAATTTGAGAGAGGTAAGATTGATAAAACTCTATTTTTTAGAAAAGTGAAAGGTCATATCATTCTAGTTCAAATATATGTTGATGACATTATATTTGGTTCTACTAACCCTGAGCTTTGTACTCGTTTCGCTGATAGAATGAAAGATGAGTATAAAATGAGCATGATGGGTGAACTAACATATTTCCTTGGTCTTCAGATTAAGCAAACTGAAAAAGGAACTTTCATTAATCAGGGAAAATATGTTAAAGATATGCTGAAGAAATTCGACTTAACTGAAAGTTCAGCTATGAAAACCCCTATGGCACCACCGCTGACACTTGATAAGGACACAAAGGGTGTTCCTGTCAATGTTACGTTGTACCGTGGGATGATCGCTCACTATTGTATCTTACAGCTAGCCGACCCGATATTATGTTTGCAACATGCTTGTGTGCACGATATCAAGCTGAACCTAAGATATCTCATATGAAAGCTGTAAAGCGAATCTTTCGATATCTTAAGGGTACAGTGTCAGGATCGAATCTTAACAAGACTAATAATACCTAGAATTCAGAATTAAAGAATCTGCGGAATAGAACTTTAATTCACACAATCAAAGAACATTATATCAGAAAACACACAGCTGTTTGTATTCACTAATTCGACTCACAAGCTTACAACCAAACCTCAATCTTGATGAACAGGCTCAATCAAGACGACTTCTACTTCTCTAGAAATAAGGTTCTAAACCTTGAGGTTAATTCTCTCTAAACAAAATCGAATTCTGTATCTCACGTATATGTCTCTTAATTTTTCTATTTCGAATACCTATCTATAAACATCTATTTATACACAATAAGTACAAGATAACTATCAAAAATAAATTGATCTTCTGAATCTTCTTTAAGCATATCTTCATTCATTCCACTTTTATCTCCAAAATCTTCGCATTCCAAACTTATCACATCAGCAGTATTAATCTTCATTTAGCATGAACAGTACTAATATTCTCCAGCAGCACTAATTCATTTCAGCAGTATTAACTCATTCCAACAACATTAACTTGTTCCAGCAGCATTAACTTGTTTAGCAGTACTAACTCATTCCAGCAGTATTAACTTGTTCCAGCAACATTAACTTGATTAGCAGTACTAACTTGACTAGCAGTACTAACTTGATCCAGCAGTACTAACTTGACTAGCAGTACTAACCTTGTTCCAGCAGCATTAATGTATCAGCAGTACTAACAATGATCTAGCAGTATTAACTTTGTCTTGCAGTAGTAACCATTGCATAAGCAGTACTAACTTTGATCTGGCAGCACTAATGTTGTTCTGGCAGTACTAACCATACTTAGCAAATCTTCAGTTCCCAACAATCTCCCCCTAACTTGACTTTTAGAAAGAGAAGTCAAGTTCTTCAGATGATGATGCTTCCAAAACTTAATCTTGAACACACAAGTCAGGATTCAATCCCAAACTTTGATTCAAGATCCTTCTTACCATGTATCTTGCCATCTTGGAATCTTTGTTACTCACCAACTTAGTTTTTAGCATTCCTTTCAACCTTGTCATGCTGTGCTCGTATATTTTATCCACCAAATAATACTCATGGTATGCATAGTCAAGTGTTATGACATACACACCACAATTTTCAATAAGCATCCAGTTGGTAACAGTTTGAAATTGCCTTTCTGTCAAATACTTAACTGCTTCTGTATTGAACATTAGACACAAATATTCAAGTACCATTCTGGTGATGGACATTCCATTCTCAGTCAGCATATTTCCATAAAGCTTCATTCCCACTTTGAACATCTCTTCCAAGTCTGATCTAGAGCACATCCTTAAAAGTCTTCCCCATGTAGAACTGACCTCAAACTTCCCATCTGCTCTTTTTGCTCTAATGTACTCCTTTCTCCGATCTTTCAAAGTATCCCAGAAGATGATTTCAGGAGCCATAGAAGCTAATGGTTTAACATTGATAGGACTAGAATCAACCACAGTAATATACATATCACATTGAGTATTTGTTGGTGATTGTACATTGCTTGGTTGACCTGATGGAGTTGCCACTTCTTCTTCAGCAACTTTATGATCAGCTTTCACAGCTTCCTCCTTAGCTTCTTCTACACTAGGTTCCACCCTAGGCTTCTTTACAACTTTCTTCTTTGAAGCTAAAGACTTTGTTCTTGGTCTTTTGTTTGACATCATCTTGGTTCTTTTGAGTGTTTTCACAGCTTCAGGAATGGTTTCAGCTGTTTCCTTTGTTTCTGCTGCTTCAAGAATGGTTTCTGCTGCCTTATGTTTTTCAGCAGCATTAACCATTTCTGCTGCTTGAATGGTTTCTGCTGCTTTTTGACTAGCAGCATTAACCATTTCTGCTGCTTTTTCTGTTACTGCTTCTTTTAAAATCTTTGATACTGCTGCTTTCACTATCTCAAATGCCTCTGCTTCAATCTCATACTTAGTTACTGTAGAAACAGATACTGCTTCCTTCTCACTGTCAGATACTGCTGCATCAACAAGATTTTTCACAATTTCAGTTACTGCTGCTTCAATCTCAGCAACATTAACTGTTTCTACTGCTTTTTCTGTTACTGCTGCCTTCTCACTTTCTGCTTCCTTTGCATCTTCTACAACCTGCTCTGCCTCCCCCTCAACTTTATGCTCATTCTCCCCCTCAATCTTTGCATCCTCCATGTTTAAATTCTCTTCTAACTCCCCCTTTTTGGAAGCATCAGTGGTTGATCTTCTCCTTCTCAGAACATACTGAGCTTTCTTTCTTCTTTGCAACAGCTTGGTGATCATCTTCTTATTTTTCTCTATCTTGGTGTGTTGATAAAGAATCACCTTTTTAAGCTCATCAATCTCCTTCTGCTGATTCACAACATCAATGTTGATGTTGGCAATAGTTTCCATCAATTCCTCATAAGTATATCTATCCTCACCCTGTTTAGGAGTGTTTACCTCCGTTAAAGGATCACTGGAAATTTTAGTAGGTGTCTTTTACCTAGCAAAAGCACTGCCTACTCCCATGGTTTCTTGGCGCCTGGGTCCTTTGAATGTTTTCACATTCTAAGTTGCCGTGGGGAAGGTCTTAGTGATGTTACCACTGTCCTTCTCTTTGCTAGCAGAAGTAGTGGCAGCCTTGCAGCCCACATGCTCATCCTTCTCCTTAGAGAGCACCTTCTTGGGGTTGGGAGACACCCCTGTGGTTTCCCTTTCTATATTCTCTAATGGAGAATGCTCCACTAGAGGGCTTAAAGGCTTTGGGCTTTTAGGAGATACACCAAGGGAAGGAACCTTGTGTACCTTTCTTCTTTCAAACTTTTTGGTGATTTTGGGAGAGGGTCTTAAAAGAATGGATTGTGGGATTTCTTTGGTGATGGAAGGTTGGGATAGGTCATCAGTGGGTGTGTCTAATGGGGGCCTTGACCCTGATGCCATACCTTTAGTGGTGTGGGACACAACCATCATTGTAGAGAACAATGGTGTGTCAACTCCTTCCGAGTCCCTAGGAATTCTTCTCATATTTGAGAAAACCTTCCCTTTAGGGGGTTTTGGCACATATACCTCATCAGACTGAGGCAAATCCGTCAATTCATGGTTAATTACTTCTTGGAAAAACCTGGGATACATGTAAAATCTCTTTTTGGATTCTAGGTTTGCCACAAGATCATTAAAAATCATTGCTGAAAAATTGAATTTCTGGCAGTGGTTAGGCAGACCAAGGCATAAGCAATGGTACTGCTAAACTCACTCCATCCAGTTGTTTTCTTTGAAATACAGTGCATAAGAGTATGAACAAGAAATCGCCATTGGGTGTAGAACTTTGACTTGTAGAATTTAAAAACTCCAATGGGACCTTCATACCCCATTCTTTGTAAGGACGAGTAAAGTTCATCATTAGATAGATAGGTTATACCTGAGGCATCATCTAAGTTAAGAGTGATGCGAATAACCTCCTTTGTGACCTTCAAGGGTTTGTCACAAACCCTTGTTCGAATGATTTTCTGCCCATCTTCGAAAATAACAACGGCATTCTCCCAAAATTGCTTTTGATGCTCGATATATATGGTTGGGCACACTGTTAGGGCATGAGAGATGTGTGAGGACTTGAGAAAATCCACAATCTCATGAAATCCTGCGGCCTGCTTCGGCTTCTGAAGCATCGCAATCTCATTGTGCTCATCGACAAACTCCATTGTCGTCATTCTTCCTGAGGATTTGGATAGAAAACACAGAGATTCTAGAGAGAAAAGGTTAGAAAGAGATGAATTGAATGCAAAAATACGTTATGAACTTTGGCGGGCTGAAAGAGTATTTATAACAGTATTAGCCCTGATTTTCTTTAAAAGCAGTATTAACAACTTAGCAGTATTAACGACTGAGCAGTATTAACTGCAAGGCAGTATTAACTACACAGCAGTATTAACTACACAAGCAGTATTAACTACTAAGCAGTATTAACAACAAAGCAGTATTATCTACACATGCAGTATTAACAACTAAGCAGTATTAACTACACATGCAGTATTAACAACTAAGCAGTATTAATTACTAAGCAGTATTAACTACAAAGCAGTATTAACTACCAAGCAGTATTAACTTCAAAGCAGTATTAACTTCACAAGCAGTATTAACTACTAAGCAGTATTAACAACAAAGCAGTATTAACTACACATGCAGTATTAACAACTAAGCAGTATTAACTACACATGCAGTATTAACTACAAAGCAATATTAACTACTCATTGGTAGTAGAAAATATGTACTAGCAGTAGTAACTGTGCACTGGCAGTAGTAACTATACTTACACTTTGCAGCACTTGTCCATCTGAGTCATACTGAGGTTCTGAACTTAACAGGTTGTATCTCAATTGCTCAACATCCTCAAATGTCATCTTACCTTTTGATACATCTCCTTTACCACTTATCTTACCTCCTGCAGGATTATTCCCAAAAGCAACATGTCCTCCATCAATTCTTTTGAAATTTTTGAGGCAGACCATGTTACCTGTCATGTGCCTGGAGCAACCACTATCAACATGCCAGATGCTCTTTCCCTTGAGCTGTTGGTTGCCCTGCACCTTAGATAAATCAATTAGTTTTTATTGGGAACCCAAGCCAAAGTGGTCTTGGGTCTCCCTTGCTCATCAAAGTACTTGCATTGGGTTTTGATGAGATTTTCAAACTTAGGTATTGCAGAATTGGAGTACTTTGTCAATATGATTGGTCTAGCAGCACAAAAACTAGAAGCAGTATTAACCTTAGAAGAAGTACTGACAGAGTTAGCAGCACTAACAGAGTTAGCAGTACTAACAGAGTTAGCAGCACTAACAGAGTTAGCAGTACTAACAGAGTTAGCAGCACTAACTGAGTTAGCAGCACTAACTGAGTTAGCAGCACTAACAGAGTTAGCAGCACTAACACTGCTAGCAGCAGTATTGGCAGTATTATTGCTTCTAGCAGCACTATCCTTGTCAGCAGTACTATCTGAGGTAGCAGTACTAACATTAGTGCTTTTGGGAACCCACATATTGACACATTCCTTTTCAGTCTGTTTTCTCATGTGGCTTCTGGATTCAGCTTGTTTCTTAGCCACATTATTCCTTGCAGGCTTCCTATAACCAGAAGATTTTTGAAAACTTCTTTGAAAACTTTTCTTTTGGTTAATAGGATTGAAATAACAGTATTTGGCAAGATGATTCAATTTGCCACAAATAAAACAAGGTTTTGGTCTGTTAATCCTTTGCAGATCAACTCCTTGCTTTTGTGCCCACTGGTTATTCCAATTTCTTTGATTTCCCCTCTTTTTATCATGTTTTTGGGGCTTATTCTCTTGAGATTTCTTGCAAGAACAATGTTCACAACAGTGGTCTGTGTATAATGAACTCCCTTTCCCTTTCCAGTCCTTTTCATCTCATTGTTCTTAACACATGGACTTACACATTCCTCACCAGATCCTTCTTTTTCAGTCTTCTCCACAACAACTACTTCATCTAATGGATCTACTTCAGTGGCTCCTTTAGGTAAGTCCTTCCTATCCTTGGTTTCTAATAGGTCTGACTTAGGAGGGATGTAGTTGTTGTTGTAGGGTGGGGGTGTGGCATTGTACCCTATGCCTGGTTTCAACTTACTATGGATTTGAGAATTTATTATGGTGTCCATGACTTTAGAGGCTTTTGAAAACTTTTCAACATCAAGTTTCACTTTCTCAAGTTCTTCTTTTAATTTCTCACATTCTTCCCTAGACTCTTTCAGTTGGAACTCCAGACCACCCTTTTCCCACTTCCAGTAGTTTGTATCATAGGAGTGTTGAAGTTCATTGGCTTGAAAAGCCCTAATCTGTTCTTCAAACTTCTCAACAATTATTACATAGTCTTTTCTGTCCTTTTCTAATCTCTTAAGGTCATCACACATTCCCTGATTGTGATCTCTATACCTTTTAACAGTGTCTATACAAGCTTGAGAACAGATATTAGATTTTACCTCAGTAGGAATATCTGAGACTTCTGCCATGAGTGCATGATTCTGAATTGCCTCTTCTGCTTGATCACTCCAATCAAATCCCATTCCTTGTAGAGAAACAAGAGTTTGAACAGAGTTTCTGTTCTGGTTAGTACTGTTTGATTCAACTGAGTTGTCCATAATGATTGTCGAATTCTAAGAAACACAAGCTCTGATACCACTTGTCAGGATCGAATCTTAACAAGACTAATAATACCTAGAATTCAGAATTAAAGAATCTGCGGAATAGAACTTTAATTCACACAATCAAAGAACAATATATCAGAAAACACACAGCTGTTTGTATTCACTAATTCGACTCACAAGCTTACAACCAAACCTCAATCTCGATGAGCAGGCTCAATCAAGACGACTTCTACTTCTCTAGAAATAGGGTTCTAAACCTTGAGGTTAATTCTCTCTAAACAAAATCGAATTCTGTATCTCATGTATATGTCTCTTAATTTTTCTATTTCGAATAGCTATCTATAAACATCTATTTATACACAATAAGTACAAGATAACTATCAAAAATAAATTGATCTTCTGAATCTTCTTTAAGCATATCTTCATTCATTCCACTTTTATCTCCAAAATCTTCGCATTCCAAACTTATCACATCAGCAGTATTAATCTTCATTCAGCATGAGCAGTACTAATATTCTCCAGCAGAACTAATTCATTTCAGCAGTATTAACTCATTCCAGCAGCATTAACTTGTTCCAGCAGCATTAACTTGTTTAGCAGTACTAACTCATTCCAGCAGTATTAACTTGTTCCAGCAGCATTAACTTGATTAGCAGTACTAACTTGACTAGCAGTACTAACTTGATCCAGCAGTACTAACTTGACTAGCAGTACTAACCTTGTTCCAGCAGCATTAATGTATCAGCAGTACTAACAATGATCTAGCAGTATTAACTTTGTCTTGCAGTAGTAACCATTGCATAAGCAGTACTAACTTTGATCTGGCAGCACTAATGTTGTTCTGGCAGTACTAACCATACTTAGCAAATCTTCAGTTCCCAACATACAGCGAATCTAGGTCTTTGGTATCCCAAAGACTCAGGATTCGTTCTAACTGCATATTCAGATAGTGATTTTGCAGGTTGTAAAATGGATAGAAAAAGCACCACAGGAGGATGTCAGCTCCTGGGTGGAAAGCTGGTAAGTTGGACAAGTAAGAAGCAAAACTCAGTATCCACTTCCACGGCAGAAGCTGAGTATGTAGCCGCTGGAAGCTGTTGTTCTCAGGTCTTGTGGATGAGAAATCAGCTACTAGAGTATGATCTTCAGCTCTCAAAAATTCCAATCTATTGCGACAGCACTAGTGCCATCACTATAGCAAACAATCCAGTGCTACACTCAAAGACAAAACACATCGAAATCAGATATCATTTTATCAGAGATCATGTGATGAATGGTGATATAGAACTTCATTTTATCCCAACTGATTATCAGTTAGCTGATTTATTTACCAAACCTCTTGATGAGACAAGATTCAACTTTCTCATCAGCGAGCTTCGAATGCTGAACTTTGAAGGGTAAAATCTTCAGCGGTTCACATTAATCAGCGATAGGATAAAATCAACTCGTATAACCTATTCAATCATCTTCTCTCTGAATAAACTTGGTTAAACTGATATCCAGGTATGTTTTCTCTCTCTGACAAACGCATGAAAATGCAAGATTTCAAAACAAATGCATCGCTGAATATCTTTTCTTTAACAGCGACTTTTTGAAATTTCTTATAACCTTCACTGATATTTCTATTCAGTGCTTAATGTTTTCAAAGAGTCCCTGAGTTTTTCAAAACCTCAGAGACAACCAAGAATATGAAAGGACAGTTGTGACGTCATTGCAACGGATAACACCAGGCACGATTTCTTTCTGACACACGTTTGCACGTTTCGTTCAAACTTCCAATCAAATGCAAACATGTGTCCGTGTCATGATGAAAACCTTTTCCCGCTTAAGGTTTTCTCTCTCTAAAATCTCTATATAAACAACTCTTGGTTTATATTTTATCTTTTACGCGATCAATCTTCCTCCGCAAGAAAAGAATTACTGTTGCATTTGTGCTCTCAAATCTTCAAAGAAATGTTCATCATCTTCTTCATCAGAACATCAAGGTTAATATGTTCTTTTTTTTAAATGCAGATAACTTGTTTCTGATCTTATCATTGTTTTAAACAAGATCAAACAAAAGAACTTCTTAAAAATAAAATCATTTCTCTTATGGTTTTATGAACACAACCATTTCATGGTTGTTCTTCAAGTTTTAAATCTTAATCTTAAACTTGTTCTTCATTCGTATCCAGATTTTTTTTAGAAACTGGAATACAAGACTTTATGGGTTTTACATTTCGTTTCAAAAATCATGAAAAACCCTAATCTTCATTAAGACATTTTTGTCTGAATAAAATGGATAAAATTCGAAACATCTTAATGGAAATTTCTTTCCACATTAAGATAATTCTTATTTGTTAACATCTTTGGTTGAACTGATAATACAGAGAAATGGCAACTTCAAATATCAATGTTACCGCTGAGACCATCTCCGCTGACTCTGAGGAAGTGGAAATCATCAAAGCCCCTCAGGTTAAGTTCAAGCTGGATCAACTAGATTGGACCAAGGTCAACAACCTCTCTGCGCTTCTCGAGTTTCCTCCTCGAAAGCAAGTCACACATCTGGATGATGCTGTGAATTTCCTGAAAAACTGCTGCATTTCAACAGCCCTGACCATCACACCTCCTGCAAGTCAGCTACTACTATCCCAGTTCTGGTACTCTGCCAGACACACTCAGCTACCCTCCGCCAAAGATGCATCCAAAACCATCGATTGCATACTCAGCGATACTGAGTATGGCACAATTAAGATAACCCCCGCAATCATTCGAAAAGCCCTGAACTTTCCCAATGCTACCAAAGAAAAACCGTTTGTTCCATTCCCTGACCATAAGAAGCATGCTGACAGAGAAGAAATCATTGCTTTCCTCGACGCAATGGGTTACATCTGGGAAACTGGAAGGGACAAGAAGCCCGAGAAGAAGCTGACGCTGATAAAGAAGTCCAAAATGCCCAGCGAGATGAATTTCATCTTCGCACACCTAATCAGCTGCATGACAGCGAAGACCGGCTCCTCTGATCAAGCCGCTCAACCTCAGCAGGCTATGGGATACGCACTGCTGAAAGGTCTACATATTGACTGGGCATCTATCATTTATGATGACCTAGTACAAAGAGTAGATTCTGCTGCTGACAGACCTGCATGGGTTCCCTACCCCCGTTTCATCAGCGCCATCTTCCAATATGGCCTGAAGGACAGCTATCCTCAAGAGGGTGACCTGAAACTCTCTCAGGTTGGCCCTAAGGTGCTCGATTTCAAACCTGTCGACAATGAGGTACGTCTCTCTACCCTTCTCTCTCTTCTTAACCCTAATTCTTCGACTTCTGTGGCTCCTTCAGCGACAATACCCATCGCTGATACCCCGGCCACCCAATCCTCTCCTTCTAAGAAAATGAAACACTCTTCAACCCAACTTGATTCCAAAAGGATCAAGAAAACCAAGGAGCAACCCCAGCAATCCCATGCTGAAGACTCCTCAGCTCATTCTGAAGAGCTGAAGGAAAGTTCCGTGGTACGCTCTGCCACACCCGTGCAAGCCATCCCTCCAATCCAGACTTCAGCGTCTCCAAACGCTGAGGTTAGAAACTTGGAACCTACCCAACCTCCCTCAGTCTCTCAAAAGACTGATGAAGTGATTATCAGCAATTCCAACGCTGAACTCAGTACCCGAACCCCATTCTTATCCTTCGCTTCTCCCTCCACTCACTTGGACACTCCTCCAAAGAACACTGGAGATGCCATCATTCCAGAAGCCACCGCTGACGCTTCTCAACGAATGATGAAGACAGGACCTGCAGAGATCACCATACCTCACCGTACTTTTGAGGAAGATATGGAACATTATTCAGGAACCTGCATTTTTGACGAGTTCGTAAACCCTCCTGCAGGTACACACAAAATCCTATACACTGTGACTAAACCCCAAACTTCTGAGCTTTCCTCTGTTCACAAGTTTTTATCTGTTACAGGTCCTAATTTGGGAGACATCAATGAGTCTTTGAAGTCCGTGGAAACAAAGCTGACCGGTCTCACCACCACACTCTCCAACAACTCTACAGCTGTAACAAACGCTGGAGAGAATTTTGACAAAGCTAACTACGGTGGTGGAGAAGAAAGCTTCCACAGATGACATTAAGGGCCTTGATAAGACACTCATCGATTTTGCCAAAGTACTCTCTGACATCTACACTGACTACACCAGCCTCAAAAACTCAGTTTCGACCGTGTCCAGCGAAGTTACAAAGCTGAAAACATCGGTTGAACATCTCGAGGGGGATATGTCAGCTGTCAAGACCGACTTGGGTTCTGTAAAAACCGACGTTGGTTCTATGAAGACGATGATCGAGACGCTGGTCAACAAGGCAAATACTCCTGCTCCTGCCCCTGCCCCTGTATTGGAAACTTTCACAGCGGCGGATCGTAAAGAGCTGAAGAAGATCACTCCTGCTATATCTGGCCTTGAAGACAGATTATCAGCGATTGAAAGTTGTATTAAAATATCTGGCCAAGAAGACAGAGAAAATACAAATGCTGAGTCTACCCATTCCTCCCCCAATCATGAGAAAGAGGGGGAGAAGAGCGCTGAACATACCGAGGAGAAGAGCGCTGAGGATCTTGAAAAGAGCGCTGAAGACCTTTCCCATGATGAATCTATCAGGGGAGAGAAGAATGAAGATCTTATCGCTGGACCTCAGGGAGATGAAAACCCTGAGGGAACCGAGAAGCTCGCCTCTGTATCTGAGGGGGAGCAACTCGAAGTCGAAGCTGAAGAATCCGAAGCAGAAGATGATGAAGACATCGACATCCCTGATAATGAACCATCCTCCTCTCCAAGGAATGATGATGATGATGACGAAGATGACGATAACTTCTTTGTCGTCAAACCTGCCCCAAAGATCAAAGCTCGTAAGGGAATTTCAATAAATGAACCAACAGGGGAGCGGACAAAGACAAAACCCTCAGCCTCTGGCGCTGAGAAAGGCAAAGGCAAAGGCGTCGCTGAAGATGAAAATCTGGCGATCTTGCTTGTAAATCCGGTTTGTCAGGTACACTAATCATATCTCACTCCATCCCTCCTCTATAAGTTCTACTACCCTAGCCTACACCTGAACATATTTTCTCTTTCTCTTTCTACCCAAGTTCTTCTACCCATGTTCTTATTTGTAAGATCGCTGTGTTTCAGCTAGTCCTCTCCCATGTTTGAGGATGTCGCTGAAGGTTCTACTACTGCGACTTCACAAATAAGGCCAGCTGCTGCTGATGAAATAATCCCAGTCTTAGATTTGATCTCTGAGACTGATGAACCAGAAGAACAACCTCTCTCGCACAGAAACAGACCTTCCTCAGCTCCTCAAAAGCTGAGTGAAGAGGATCAAAATAGAAGAGAGGAAATAATAAAGCGATTCGAGGATCAGCGAATCATTCTAAGGCGTGATCAACTTCCTTCAGTTCCTCCAAAGTTCAAAATCTCCAAAGCTGAATACCAGGAACACCTTAGAGCTGAACGCCTTATCGCTGAAAGGAAGGAAGCTGAAGAGAAAGACAGAGAATACGCCATCAAGCTTACTCAACGATCAATCAAAGACCCCAAGCTGAAAAGAGTTCCCATTGATGTTCAACGTCAGCTCCGGGATGATGCTCAAGAAATCGTTAGAGAAAAGACAAAGGTCTCTGATACAACTTTGGAATGGGCTAAACAAATGCTGACCTATCGAACAAGACCATCCAAAATAATCAAAGCCAACATCAGAGGAAAAATGTACGCTGATATTCCTGTTGTTGAAGTGGATGTCTACAGAGATGACAAAACCAAGCAAACCTTCTATGCTGCTTCATTAGAAAAGTTTGGTCTCTCTGAATGGTTAGAAACGAAATTAGCCATTCAGGGATCACGCTCAAAATTCAAAAGCCATGTTGAGATGATCTTAAACAAACAGATCGACTTGCTTTCATCTGCTGTGGATATTCCTCCTACTCTTCCTCAACCGAAGAAAGCCTCTGCTAAGAAGAAGAAAGTTTCTGATTCAGGTCCAATCATTCGAAATGAAACAGGTATTGGTTTCTCTCGTGCTGAAGTTCTTGGCCCTGATGCTGATCTTTCAATGCTTGACACCTCCCTACCACCTGGAGAAACCTTCATCCCTGGCACAGTGGTAAGTGATCCATATGGTATATTCTTCTTAGACTATGATGGAAATCCTCACTTTCAACGTGTCTCTGAGCTCCACATCGCTCCCATCGAACAACTCAGAGATCTCGTACACTGGTGTGAAGTCAGACGCGACATCAAAGCTAGACATCTGAAGCCCTTAATTTTTGAAGCTGCTCTGAAGTTAAAGAATCAAGGAGTAAATGTCCCTGACTGGATGATCCCCACTAAAAAGACCCTTGATGAACTTCTCATTAAGGAAGAACCCTTTGAAAACTGATATAATCTCCTTTTTCTCTATTGTATCAGTTATCCTTCTGTACTTGTAAATTATTTCGCTTGTACTTGTAATCTTTCTGCTCTTCATTGTAACCTGATTCAAATTTTTAAAGAAAGATTTCAGCGAACGTACTTTACTCCATAAGTACTGAAAAGATCCCAGAAAACAGTAAAAGGGAGAAATATTTTATGAGTTCTTTTTATCCTTATGTTTTCATTAAATAGCAATTTTCTTTGTTGCTATGTCATAATCAAATAGGGGGAGATTGTTGATCCAAACCCTCAGTGATTTGATAATGACCCTCTCTTATACTTAGTGAAAATTATAAGTAAACAATATGTATCAGAGTTTCACTATCGCTGATAAGTACTAAGATCTTACAGTACCGCTGATAGGAACTCTCGCTCTTTAGATTAAACATTCAGCGAACACTATTCACCATTAATGTTCTGAGTCTGTTCAGTCATTATGGTGATCGCTGATAAGTTAGTTGTTTACTTATGATCCCTGAAGACAAGTTTCACGTCAACAAAGGTTCTACGCTGAAGTCGAAGATCAAGCTCAAGAACCAGCGACAAGTCTCCTAATGAACTGATGCGGATCAGCGAAGACTCAGATTTGTCCACTCAACGTGAAGTATCAAGTACAAGACTTCAGCTATCGCTGAACTCTATCATTCGCTGATATGAAATGATAGATCGCTGAATCAACGAAAGCTGTCATGAAGTCCTCCGTACAAAGTACTTTTGTCTTAACCACCCTTGCACGCCTCCGTACGAAATGTCAGAAAAGAACCTCCGAAAATCTGAAATCGTACAACCACTCTGATACTACACTGTTCATCCTTACGGCTACTAAGGTTGTCATCAAAAGTCAATGACATGCAACCAACCAGCTGATGACACGTGTAAAGTATATATTGATTTGTATTTAATGCATGCAGTATATAAAGAGATGAACTCACTTCATTTGAAGTAACTTGCTAACTCTGGACAAGTTCAAATCTCTTATCTCAGATAGGTTATTATTAGTAATTTCCTTATCTCTCTTAGTGCAAGAAACCTTAGTGTTCCAACTTGTTTAGATTTAGGTTTATCCTTAATCTTGTTTCCGCAACAAGCTGTAAATTGTTAATGATTTATCAATAAACAATTTAGAAAAGTAAAATCTGTGTGTTTGTATTCAACCCCCCCCCCCCCTTCTACAAACTTGTATAGGCCTTCGGGACCAACAATCTTGACAAAATTATTTTCATCAAGTAGGGTTTGCCAAAAACATTTGATATAGAACACTTACCTTCGTTGTTTTGATCAAACACCTCTTCTTTGTTAAATGCTCCCCCTTGAAATATGCTCACAAACATTGATATCTCCCCCTAAACACATGAACCCACACACATAAAACTGCACAAGTAATATCAATTGAAGTACATACGGTAAAAAAAAAATTGAAACCGACTTTGTACAATATTGAATTTTTTTTTTTGAGCAAATCATAATGAATATTCAATATTATGAAAATAAGTATTCTTCACTCAAATTTATCAAATTTGAATTACTAAAAATTATTTTCAAAATATTGAATGAAAAATATGATTAATCAAACTTTCAAGTTCAACATGCCTAGCTTTGAAACAAGAAAGTTGAAACGTTTCTCATCCAAAGCCTTGGTAAACAAGTCGGCAAGTTGAAATTCAGTAGAAACAAAATAGAGTTCAATTGTACCTTTTTTCTACGTGATCTTTAATAAAATGATACCGTACGTCGATGTGCTTGGTTTTTGTGTGTTGAACCGGATTGACAGAAATAGCAATAGCGGACTTACTGTCACAATATATTGGGATCTTTTCATACTTACACGTGAAATCCATCAGTTGGGTTTTCATCCAGATGACATGTGAGCAACAACTAGCGGCCGCGACATATTCTGCCTCCGCCGTAGAAGTCGACACACAGTTCTGTTTCTTTGACGCCCAACTTACCAACTTATCACCCAAGAATTGTATATGTCCGGATGTGCTTTTCCGGTCCAATAAGCTACCACCATGATCCGCGTCGGAGTAGGCTGTTAGCTCGAATCCCGTGCCTTTGGGATACCATAGACCAAGGTAGGTAGTTCCTTTGAGATAGCGGAAGATGCGCTTGACGGCTCCTAGATGAGATTCCTTAGGATTCGCCTGAAATCTCGCACAAAGACAAGTAGCGAACATAATATCCGGACGACTAGCAGTTAAGTACATTAAAGATCCGATCATACCTCGATAGTGTCGTATATCAGTTTCTTTACCATGAGGATCTGGACCGATCTTTGAATGTGGTGCCATCGGGGTTCCAATAGAAGTACAATTTTCCATTTTGAATTTCTTCAAAATGTCAAATATATACTTTGACTGATTGATGAATATCCCCGTAGAGAACTGTTTGACTTGCAATCCAAGAAAGATGTTGATCTCTCCCATCATGCTCATCAGAAATCTAGTAATCATTAGTTCAGAAAACCATGTTGTAACACCCTAAAAACAGGGCCAATTTAAACCTTGAATAATACACAAGTTATGATCATAAAACTTCAAACTTTGATAACCTGAGGATCAATTGTAAAGGTTTTATATACAATGCATCTAACTCAAATAACCTATTAATCTAATCATACATCATAATCAGATTAACTAAGTTATCTATCTTTTGTCTCAAAAACATCAAAAGAATAGCTAGATCCTCCGTCATCTTTAAGTTTGAATCTTTCCAAAAGTTCTCATCACACATTCCCGCTTACTTCCCGGAGCTTGTACCTGGTAAGAAAATTCAACTTGAAACAGTAGGCTTTCGCCTAGTGAGAGTATTCAAATCAAATGAAAATTAACAATTAAAATATCAACAGATAAGTCGAACCTCTTTCCACCCATGTTACCGTACATCAACTCCTTTCACTACTGGGAATCTACCCCACTCCCATACTTATGACTAATTCAACTAGTCATAATATTACTACCAAGAGTTTACCATGAATAATCCCATATTCAATGTTAATACTCTTATTCAAGAAATTACCAGTCAAAACCTGCCTATCTCTTAATTCGGAAGTAGAGATTACAGATTACTTTATGCCTATCTCTAATCTTCCTTAACAATTGGGAAATCTCTGATCTTCCCTTTAACAATGGAAATCTACGATCTTCCATTTGAAATGGGAATTACAAATCAAAATCTGCCTATTCCACATTTCACCTCAGAATCAATGGTCCCAATGGGATTATAATATCGCGATACACAACCGGGACCCCCGATGATTCAAGGTACACTCAATCATTAAAATTACATCTCTTTGGTCAATGGCTAGTAATCGGTTCCCATTATATCGTACTAAGGTGCCCCCGATGACCGGATGCCTATTTTTAGCAATCTCAAACAGAGTGCCTATGGATCCATTACACTCTAACCGATGTATATACAATACCATATACTACCTCTCATAACATATTCTTACTCTAAGGAATAGTAATAATTCAAAACATCTTTTCTCAAGTATTCTCTATTAGTAACTCAACATAATGCTTGCTCATAGTATTCTTAATCTTTTCTTTGGACTACGTACACTCCCGAACAAGCTCTACTCAAATATCACAATCTGTTCCAGAACCAAATTTGCGCCAGTAAGAGTTTTGCGCCACCAGTACATGGCGCAATCCTTACTCTGCGCTACCAACGGCTAGCGCAAAGTGAGCTTTGCGCCATCAACATCTAGCGCAAAGTGAGCTTTGCGCCGCAAGGGGTTAGCGCAAAGTGAGGTTTGCGCTACCACTGTTCATCATCTTCTTCAAAAGCCAGTTCACAAAAACTTCTAAATAAGCCAACTACTTATTAATTAAGTCATACCAAAGTACTCAGACATAATACGAAGCATATCTATATATCAATTTCAATAGCTAATTTTAAAGAGAATGAATAAACTTACCTTAATGAGTTGAACACAAACTGAACACTGGTTCTTCACTTCTAACAGCTTAATCAAACAGCTTAATTTCACCAAAATCTGATTTCTTCCTCTTCTTTCTTCTTTTCTTTCTCTCTGTCTCGACCTTTCTCTCTATTTCGTTTCTGGGAACTCAAGAAACCATACACAACTCAAGTTTATTTTAAAACTTAACACCTCATGCTAAAAATCAGATGAGTCACAAACCAAATTTCTAAATAACCCTCAAGCTTTAATTAAAAGACATAACAAACCCTCGAGTTTAATATTTCCAAAAAGAATCTTTAAACTTTCAACACTTGTATTTTAACCCTATTTGAATTATACAACTTCTATATAATCCAAGGTTAATCCAAATACAAATACAACCCAAATCTTATTATAATAAAATTAACAAAATTTAGGATGTTACAATACTCCCCAACTTGAAAATGATTTCGTCCCCGAAATCAAAGTCAGGTAAACAAATGAGGATACCTATCCCTCATACTCTCTTCCGACTCTAAAGTTACATTAGCACCTCTATGGTGTTTCCATTGTACTTTCAACATAGTTACTTCTTTACCACTACGTAGCTTTCTAACCGATCTTTCCAAAATTGCCTCTGGTTCTTCCACACAACGGCTCCTTTCATCTACTCTCACATTAGTGAGTGGAATCACATCTTCCTCTTCAGCCAAACACTTCCGAAGATAACATACATGGAAGGTATTATGAACCCCTTCCAATTCTGGCGGAAGATCCAACTGATATGCTTGTAAACCAATCCTCTTAGCAATGGTGAAAGGTCCTAGAAAACGAGGACTCAACTTCCCACGCTTTCCAAACCTTATCACACCTTTCCATGGGGATACTTTAAGCATGACACGCTCCCCAACTTGAAATTCCTTTGGTCTCCGTTTCGGGTCAGCATAACTTTTCTGTCGATCTTGGGCTGCTTTCATATGCTGCCGAATTTCTTTCACCTTATCCGCTGTTTGCTGTACCAATTCCGGACCCGCAAACTGTTTCTCTCCGGCTTCTAACCAACATACCGGAGTTCTACATTTTCGACCGTACAGTGCTTCGAAGGGTGCTCTGCCAATGCTGGAATGATAACTGTTATTATACGCAAATTCTACTAACGGTAGATGCGTATCCCAGTTACCTCCAAAATCTAATACACAACATCTGAGCATATCCTCCAAAGTTTGAATAGTCCGCTCACTCTGTCCATCAGTCTGTGGATGAAAAGCAGTGTTCAAATTAACTTTGGTACCCAATTCTTCTTGCAGTGATCGCCAAAACCTCGAGGTAAATCGACTATCACGATCTGACACTATCGACACCAGTATGCCATGCCTTGACACCACTTCATCAATATACAACTTCGCCAATTTATCAATTGGTGATGCCTCTTTCATAGCTAGAAAATGAGCACACTTAGTCAATCTATCCACGATTACCCATATTGTGCCGTTACCCTTTTGTGTCTTTGGTAACTTCGTCACAAAATCCATGGTAATCTTCTCCCACTTCCATTCCGGAATTTCCAAAGATTGAAAACTTCCGTACGGTTTCTGATGCTCTGCTTTCACCAACGAACATGTTCTACACGTTTCTACTTTCCGGGCCACCTCTACTTTCATAGCTGGCCACCAATAATGCAATTTCAAATCTCGATACATCTTCGTACTCCCCGGATGTACAGAATACTTAGATTTATGCGCATCTTCCAAAATCAACTCCCGGTTCCCACCTATGTTTGGTACCCATACACGGCCTTGGAACAACTTAATCCCTTGGCTATCTCCAGTCAGCTGAAGATGTTGCTTGTTCATTACTTCTTCTTTCAAGTTGCTTTCTAACAAAGCT
The DNA here is from genome assembly GCA_033807775.1 of Saussurea involucrata. Lineage (NCBI taxonomy): Eukaryota > Viridiplantae > Streptophyta > Magnoliopsida > Asterales > Asteraceae > Saussurea > Saussurea involucrata. The sequence continues at coordinate 111,536,956 of CM066320.1, read as the reverse complement.
TCCACTTGGGCAGCTTTTATTCTTTCAATTAGACTTGACATTACATCAATTCTAGCGTTTGTCGTCTTCAAGCACCCATTATACTCTTTTCTACTCAAGGCATCGGCCACAACATTTGCTTTACCGGGGTGGTAATGCAATTCACAATCGTAATCTTTCAGTAACTCGAGCCATCTCCTTTGCCTCATATTCAACTACTTCTGATCAAAAACATGCTGCAAACTTTTATGATCAGTGAAGAGTGTACACTTCGTTCCATAGAGGTAATGACGCCACAGTTTTAAAGCAAACACAACTGCTGCTAACTCCAAATCGTGGGTAGGATAGTTCTTTTCATGTTCTTTCAGTTGTCTTGACGCATAGGCAATCACCTTGCCTCGTTGCATCTATACACATCCTAAACCCATTTTCGATGCGTCACTATAAACTACCAAATCTTCAGTTCCTTCAGGCAGTGCAAGAATAGGAGCTTCACACAACTTCTGCCGTAAGGTTCTGAAAGCTGACTCCTGTTTTTCGGTCCAGACAAATTTCACATTCTTACGAGTTAACAAAGTCAAATTAGAAGCAATCTTTGAGAAGTCCTTAATAAACCTTCTGTAATAACCGGCTAGACCCAAGAAACTTCTTATTTCAGACGCGCTTTTCGGAGTCTCCCAATTCATCATTGCTTCTATCTTTGTTGGATCTACTTTCAAACCTTCCGATCAAATCACATGCCCGAGAAATTGTACCTCTTTCAACCAAAATTCACATTTAGAGAATTTTGCATACAATTTCTCTTTCCGTAATACTTCTAAAACTTCCCGAAGATGGCGTTCATGGTCGTTCTCATTCTTCGAATAAACAAGTATGTCATCAATGAAAACGGTAACAGACTTGTCTAGAAACGGTCAACATACTCTATTCATCAGATCCATGAATATAGCTGGAGCATTAGTCAACCCAAATGGTATCACGAGAAATTCATAATGCCCGTATCTAGTTCTAAACGCCGTCTTTGGAACATCCTCCTCTCTTACCCGTACTTGGTGATACCCCGACCTTAGATCAATTTTGGAAAAGCATCCCGCTCCATGGAGTTGATCAAACAAATCATCTATCCTTGGAAGCGTATATTTATTCTTTATCGTCACCTTATTTAGCTCCTGATAATCTATGCACATTCTCATAGTGCCATCTTTCTTCTTGACAAACAATACCGAAGCTCCCCAAGGCGAAGAACTCGGTCTAACAAAACCTTTATCTAAGAGCTCTTGCAGTTGAGACATCATTTCTGTCATTTCAGCTGGCGCTAGACGATAAGGTGCACGAGTTATCGGTGCTGCTCCAGGAATAAGATCGATGCGAAATTCTACTTGTCTTTCAGTTGGTAGACCTGGAAGATCATCCGGAAATACATCCGGAAATTCACGCACCACTTTGATATCTTGTACCTGTTTCTTTTCTAACTTCGTATCTATAATATAAGCTAGATAAGCCCAACATCCCTTCGATAGACATTTACGCGCCCTTGCCACTGAAATCAACGGAATATCTCCTTTATGCTTTTCTCCAAATATGAATACGTCATCTTTATCAACCATCGGAATTCGAATCAGCTTCTTTGCACACATTATTTCTGCCTGGTTATTGCTCAACCAGTCCATTCCAACAATAATATCGAATCCCCCAATTTCCATTAACAACAAGTCAATCGGAAATTATGTTCCCTCTATCAAAATTTTACAATCAACGAGTCTTTCACTAACCAAAGACTGAACTCCATTAGCTATCTCTACTACTAAGGTCTCTTCTAAAGTAGTGACAGACATAGCTAGCTTACGATAGAACAACTTTGATACAAAAGAATAATTCGCCCCACAATCAAATAGAACATGTGCAGGAATGGAATTTATAAGGAAAGTACCCGAGACAACATCTTTGGATCCTTTCGCTTCTTCGGCAGTCATTTGAAATGCACGGCCCGTTGGTTTAGGGATAACCAACTTCTTTCCTTGATCCCCTTCTTTCTTCAACTTTGGACAGTCTCTCCGAAAATGACCCGGTTGCCTACATTCAAAGCATACTGATCCCGGCATTGGACAGTTCACCGCTATATGCCCCGCCTTCCCGCACTTGAAACATTCATTTCCAACCACCTGACACTGACCAAAATGTTTGCTTTTACATTTCGAACACCAGCTTGGTTCCCTGCGAGAATCGTAACGAATATTCTTGCCAAACAACTTTGTTTTCTGTGAAGGTTCCGAACGACCTTCCCACTTTCTCTTTTCTCCCACATGTTCTTTCTCTTCTTTATCTTTGGCGTACATCTCTTCTATTACTTTCGCTTCTTCGATTGTTTCTCTTAAAGTAGCATCTTTCGAACTTCGGACCGTGGTCATCATATCCGCCGGAAAACCCTTCAAATAAGCTTTAATTTTGTCTTTCTCAGCTGGAGCCACATGCCCCACCAGATTCAGTTTCTCCATGAAGGATTCGGTGTACTTTCTCACAGTCATATTGCCTTTTTTGAGGTTTCTGAACTCTTCCTCGATTCGGTCCATTTCGGTTTCATTGCAATATTCCTCCAGAATCTTTGCTTTAAACATTTTCCAAGTCATGGCATTCAGAATTGTAGCTGACATAGAAGTTGATAGCACATTCCACCAAGATAATGCGTTACCGCGTAACATTTGTGACCCAAATCTAACTTTCAACTTTTCATCATTACACTCACAAGCCCGAAAGGCTTGTTCTATTTCTCTTAGCCAGTTCATACAGGCTACAGGACTATCTTCTCCTTTGAATTCAGGCGGCTTACAGCTCAAAAATGTTTTATAGGAGCAATTCCTATCAACCCTTCTTTCCACCTCTGAACCTGTGTTACCAGTTGGGTTTATCACACTGGTATCAATTCCTGTTCGCCTCGGTTCCGCACTCCGATCATTAAACATTTTCATAAACATCTCTGCTTGTCTTCCCATAGTGGTGTTCATCATTTCAGCTTGCCTTTCCATTGATGCATTCATCAATCTGGTTACATTGTCCATTATACGACCTTCCATACTCGAATCTGATGGTGTGTGATCGGCAGTACTGGTACCCCCTCTATGTGCCGGATTACGTACTCCTCCTAAGGAAAGAAAATCTGGTGGCGTCTCATGAATTCCGCCTACTCCAGTTTGTCTTTCTCTCGTATCGTCTAACTAATTCCTATTCATAGAAGAATTAGGAGACCTCGGCGGAGTATTTACCATTGTTCTGGATGAGCACAAAAGAATATCCATCAGTAATGATTTATACATAACTAGACATACAAAAACGTACTTTACCACTAATCAGCCAGTGTAACAAGTTGAAACAAGTATGCTTGTGTAATAATATATTCATAATAACAGTAGCTAATTGGAATTGCGAACATATCATACATAAGAATCCTTATTACCATCGTTACAGTACTAACTTCGCGTATTTCCATCGACTCTAAGACTACCCAGTCTTAGTACTTCTACCCATATCTCACAGATCATAACTTAATTCATCACAGCTTAAGTCTAGGTATCTCAAAATCATACCTAGTTCGCTTAAACTACTGCTCTGATACCATATTGTAACACCCTAAAAACAGGGCCAATTTAAACCTTGAATAATACACAAGTTATGATCATAAAACTTCAAACTTTGATAACCTGAGGATCAATTGTAAAGGTTTTATATACAATGCATCTAACTCAAATAACCTATTAATCTAATCATACATCATAATCAGATTTACTAAGTTATCTATCTTTTGTCTCAAAAACATCAAAAGAATAGCTAGATCCTCCGTCATCTTTAAGTTTGAATCTTTCCAAAAGTTCTCATCACACATTCCCGCTTACTTCCCGGAGCTTGTACCTGGTAAGAAAATTCAACTTGAAACATTAGGCTTTCGCCTAGTGAGAGTATTCAAATCAAATTAAAATTAACAATTAAAATATCAACAGATAAGTCGAACCTGTTTCCACCCATCTTACCGTACGTCAACTCCTTTCACTACGGGGAATCTACCCCACTCCCATACTTATGACTAATTCAACTAGTCATAATATTACTACCAAGAATTTACCACGAATAATCCCATATTCAATGTTAATACTCTTATTCAAGAAATTACAAGTCAAAACCTGCCTATTTCTTAATTCGGAAGTAGAGATTACAGATTACTTTATGCCTATCTCTAATCTTCCTTAACAATTGGGAAATCTCTGATCTTCCCTTTAACAATGGAAATCTCCGATCTTCCATTTGAAATGGGAATTACAAATCAAAATCTGCCTATTCCACATTTCACCTCAAAATCAATGGTCCCAATGGGATTATAATATCGCGATACACAACCGGGACCCCCGATGATTCAAGGTACACTCAATCATTAAAATTACATCCCTTTGGTCAATGGCTAGTAATCGGTTCCCATTATACCGTACTAAGGTGCCCCCGATGACCGGATGCCTATTTTTAGCAATCGCAAACACAGTGCCTATGGATCCATTACACTCTAACCGATGTATATACAATACCATATACTACCTCTCATAACATATTCTTACTCTAAGGAATAGTAATAATTCATAACATCTTTTCTCAAGTATTCTCTATTAGTAACTCAACATAATGCTTGCTCATAGTATTCTTAATCTTTTCTTTGGACTACGTACACTCCCGGACAAGCTCTACTCAACTATCACAATCTGTTCCAGAACCAAATTTGCGCCAGTAAGAGTTTTGCGCCACCAGTACATGGCGCAATCCTTACTTTGCGCTACCAACGGCTAGGGCAAAGTGAGCTTTGCGCCATCAACGTCTAGCGCAAAGTGAGCTTTGCGCCGCAAGGGGTTAGCGCAAAGTGAGGTTTGCGCTACCACTGTTCATCATCTTCTTCAAAAGCCAGTTCACAAAAACTTCTAAATAAGCCAACTACTTATTAATTAAGTCATACCAAAGTACTCAGACATAATATGAAGCATATCTATATCAATTTCAATAGCTAATTTTAAAGAGAATGAATAAACTCACCTTAATGAGTTAAAAACAAACTGAACACTGGTTCTTCACTTCTAACAGCTTAATCAAACAGCTTAATTTCACCAAAATCTGATTTCTTCCTCTTCTTTCTTCCTTTCTTTCTCTCTGTCTCGACCTTTCTCTCTATTTCTTTTCTGGTAACTCAAGAAACCATACACAACTCAAGTTTATTTTAAAACTTAACACCTCATGCTAAAAATCAGATGAGTCACAAACCAAAATTCTAAATAACCCTCAAGCTTTAATTAAAAGACATAACAAACCCTCCAGTTTAATATTTCCAAAAAGAATCTTTAAACTTTCAACACTTGTATTTTAGCCCTATTTGAATTATACAACTTCTATATAATCCAAGGTTAATCCAAATACAAATACATCCCAAATCTTATTATAATAAAATTAACAAAATTTAGGATGTTACACATGTACATAAACCAGGGTTAGATGCACCGAATATAATATCATCTACATATATTTGTACTATAATCATCTCACCGTCTTCACGCTTGACAAACAAAGTCGTATCAATCTTACATTTTTCAAATCCCGAGACGAGTAGAAATTGAGATAGAATATCGTACCATGCTCGAGGGGCTTGTTTCAATCTATACAAGGCTTTATCCAAGATATAAACGTGGTTTGAATTTTCCTTGTCGACGAAACCTTCGGGTTGTGAGACATATACCTCCTCTTTTAGAATCCCATTAAGAAATATTGTCTTTACGTCCATCTGATATACCGTAAAATTCTTATATGCCGCATACGCCAGAAATATTCTAATTGCTTCAATGCGTGCAACTGGAGCTTAAGTCTCATCGTAATCTATCCCCTCTTGCTGTCGAAATCCTTTTGCTACAAGTCTCTCCTTGTTACGAACTATGATGCCATCTTCATCTTTCTTATTCTTGAACACCCACTTTATTCCAATGATGCTCTTATCGGCTGGTCTTGGAACTAACCTCCATACTTTTAACGCTTAGAATTGATTTAGCTCTTCTTGCATAGCTAGAATCCAACCCGGATCATTTAATGCTTCTTTGACAGTGAGTGGTTCAATGTTACTTAAAAACATTGAAAACTGGAACTCATTCACGGTAGCACTCGAGCGAGTCTGAACTGGTGAACTTGGGTCACCTATTATTTCATGAATAGGATGAGCCTTCGTCCACTTAGTAGTATGAGGGTGAGGTGCATAGGATTCTTGAACATTTTCAAGAGTAGCATTCGTCTCTTCTTCGGTTGGAGAAACAATTGGTTCAACACTTGGAATTTCTGTAGGAATTGGTTGTGGCTGAGGAATGGTTGGTTCAGTAACCGAAGAACTAGGATTTTGTGTTGATCCTTCCACAGTAGTTGTAGTCTCTTGTTGTGGAATAACAACTTCTGGTACTTGAACATTCTGACCAGGAGTGGAAACATCAACTGGTGTTGAAGTAGATGCACCATTTTAAGTAGTTGTCGCAGCGGAAATTGTTGTAGGTTCCTGTACCATACTGTTAGAATCAATAGACCTATTGTAAGTACCATAAAATTCATCATAGAATTCATCAAATAGTAAATCAAGATCAGTTAGTTGAGATTTTGAGGTAGAGGGTTGATCCTGATTAAAAGTTGAAGCAGGTTCTGAACTGAGATGTCCAGAAGCTAATATTCCAGTTATAACGGGTTCTGAACTGATTTGGTCAGAAGCCAATTCGTGATGTTCGTCGAATTTGACATTGACACTTTCCATTATTGTCCATGATTGCTTCAAGTATATCCTATATGAAGCCGCTGAGAAAGAATATCCAACAAAGACACCATCAATCGCCTTTGGACTAAACTTGTTTCGTTGTTCTTTGTCGTTCAAGACATAACACCTACAACCAAAAACACGAAAATGTTTTATGTTAGGTTTCCGGTTATTCATGATTTCATAAGGAGTTTTATTAAACCGGCGGTGTATGACAGAACGATTTTGTGTGTAACATGCGGTTGCCACGGCTTCAGCCCATAAGAAGAGAGGTAGTTTTGAATATGCCAACATTGTTCTCGCAGACTCTACAAACGTTCTGTTACGTCGTTCTACAACACAATTTTGTTCTGGAGTTCTGGCGGCCGAAAACTGTTGCATAATCCCATTTGATTCATAGAAATCACCTAGGACTATGTTCTTGAATTATGTACCATTATCCGAACGCACAATTTTAACTGAGATCTGCATGTTGTTCTGAGCTGCCTTGATAACACCAATGAGAAGTTCTGAAGTTTCATCTTTTGACCGAAGAAACTTAACCCATGTGTATCTTGAATAATCATCAACTATTATTAAGACATACTTCCTCCCATTTATGCTTTCTGTTTTCATTGGACCACATAAATCCACATGTAACAGCTCAAGTATACTCTTTGTTGTCGGTTCCGGTTTAGGCTTGTGAGGAACCCTCTTCATATTTCCTTTCTCACACGCATCACATAGATTTTCGGTATTGAATTTCAAAGTTGGAAGCCCCCGAACTGAATCTCCTAATACCAGCTTTTGAATGTATCTGAAATTTAGATGAGATAACCGTCGGTGCCATAACCAACTTTGTTCTTCCGAAGCTTTGGATAAAAGACACACTTCATTGGTCGGTTTGACATTTGACAAGTTGATTGTATAAAGATTTGACTTGCGAGTTCCAACAAGAAGTTCTGTTCCTTCCTCTGTTTTGACACAACATCTTGTCTTCTTGAAATTCACCTCCAAATCCTTATCACAAAACTGTCCTATACTGAAAAGGTTGTGCTACAATCCTTCAACATAGTTGACCTTCTTTATTGTCAGATTGTCTTGAACAATATCTCTATAACCTTTGATAGGAGCAACCTGATTGTTTCCAAATCTTACACGACCAAGTTCCTTTTCCACAAACTTGGTTAGCATGTGTCTTTGGCCTGTCATATGCTTCGAACATCCCGAATCTAAGTACCATAACTTATTTTACTGCATCAACCAGATTTAAACATTTTTAGGTGCCCATTGAAGATTGGGTCCTTTTTGGTTAGTTTTTGAAGACACAGTTTTAGACTTTTGTGCCTTTTTCTTTTTCCTCAACTTTGTCTTTTTATGACCATTTGGAATAAAGTAAGAATTATCCCAACAACAAGAACCAGGCATAGCAAACGCACTTTCATAACCGCAAACAGAGCAAAAACATTCACCATTTTTAAAGATCAACAATTGGTCTTTGGAGTAACTTTTGTAAGAGTTTACAAAAGATTGTTTATTACTCGTACCAAATTGTTTATTATTTGAAAAACTACTGTTTTTATCACTCTGTTTGGTTGAAGCAGGCTTTGTTTGCTTTACCCGCCATTCTTGCGCTTTCTTTTTCGAATTCACAGGATTATCTGAAAGAACAGAAGATTTAGAGTTAGAACCTTTAGAACTTTGAACTTGATTTATCTTTGACTTTTTACTCTTCTTTCTTTTCTCTAAAGGTAGTTTCTTTGTGTTTGAACACTCACCTTTACAAAAAGTACTTGAAGGTTTCTCTTCGGATATGATAAAATCAGTATGGTCCTGAAGTTTCTTTGAGAAGTTAAATACACAAGCTTTTCCTTTTTCATTTTCTATTGGTTTTGACTTGGTTTCGAAAACTTGATCATTATGTTCAAAGTCACAATCAGAATCAGAATCGACATTGTGAACTTCAAAGTCCATTTTGGAATCCTCTTTAGAAGCTGGTGTAAACCAAGTTTTGGACGCATACTCTCTTCGCTCTTTTGCTAATTCCTTTTCTAACTCATCCACATCTTTAGAAATCTCAATTATTCTCATTTCATAGGATTGTTTTTCCTTTTCAAAATTGACTTTCTCAAATTCAAATTGTGCTATTTCAAGATTGAAAGTATCATCAAAACCAGACATTGTATTTTGTTTTCCTTCTTTTAAAGATTTTTCCAATGTCATCACTTTTTGAGAAAGTTCACAATTTTGTTCTTTAAGAAAGTTGCTTTCCTCAAGATTGAACCAATTTTTCAAAGCAAATTCCTTTCTTTCATTTTCTAAGACAATCTCTAGACCAGTTTTTGTCTTTAATAGAACAGTCAACTTCTCTTCAAATGAATTGATTTGATTTACAAAGTTGACTTTCTCATTTTCCAAACGAGTATGCTCAGAGAGAAGAATATTCTCAAAATCCACCACTTTCTTAGAAAGTTTGAGACATTTTTGATCAATCTTTTGTTTAGCATCAAAGATGCTCTTTGATGAATCAGAAAACTTTTTGATCAAAGAATGTTCAATTTTAACAGTCTCCTTTTCCACCTCATCTTTGAAACTAGAAGAAATTTCCTTAAAACTATTTGAATAAACAGTTGAAAGGAGATCATTTTCAAATTCAAGTTTGATCCTTTGTTCTGCAAGGGAGATTTCAAGTTCAACAATTTTCCCTTCTAGAACCAATGTAGGAACATATTTCTTAGTTTCATAGACTTGTTGAGTGATTGGCTTTGTAGCACATATGTCAAAATAGTTATCCGGAAGTGGTTTATTTAGATTGTTGAGAATCTTCAACGTCTTATGAGTATAACAAAATGGAAGTTGTATATGAGATGTTAAAAATCTTTTTCTGTTTTCCTCTTCTAAAGTTTCCTTTACACCAGTCCTAGGATTTTAAAATTCAGGCCAATATCGTGCATATCTTAAACATTCGAAATTATACATTGTTGGCAATGCACAGCTAGCTTTGGCCAAATGCTTTGGGTTTTCGTAACCAAGTCCCCAATACTTGTTGACATTGCTTACAAGTCTTGGCTTGTTCATGTAAATTGTTTAGTCAGTTTGACCTCTCAAATACAGCTTCTTTTCCAAATCTTTAATTTTATCTAAAAGTTCTGTATTTTCATTTAAAAGATTTGTCAAAGAAAGTTCGCTCTCATTATGCTTTTCTTCCAAATCACTGATTTTCTTTTTAAGCTCAGATATTTGAGAATTATAAGAGTTCTTATCCTCATCATCCTTTTCTTGGTGATCTATAACAGATTTATCAAGAATAGTTTGACTTAGATTTTTGTTTTCTTTTTTTTCTTCTTGCAATGTACTCTTCTTCACAAAATTATCAAAAAATACTTCCATGTAATACTCATCCATTGTTACCTGAAAAGATTAAAAATGATCGTTGTCAGATACTTCGTGAGAAGTAGAATCATGCACACACGAATATCAGAGAAAAATCGATTAAAGTCAGAAAAATTTTCAAAATTAAAATTTGAATAACAAATTATAAAATTTGTCGTTCAAAAATTAATTCCGAAAAATTAATGCGGAATATTGGACTTTTAATCGACAAACCTGCAAAAGATAAGAAAAATATATTAGTTTCGAGCAAAAGCAGGTAAAAAATGATAAAACGAACAAGAAATGAAAAAATACTAAAAATAGGGACTAAAAATGACAAAAGTCTAAAACTTAAGACTCAGAGGACTAAAAATGAAAAATTCTAAAACACTTAAAAATTTAGGGACTAAAACTGTCAAAATTTAAAACACTAAGTAAAAGGACCAAAAATGTCAAAAAGCTAAAGTTAAACTACAGGGGTTAAAAATGACACAAACTGAAAACTTAACTACAGGGACCAAAGCTGTTAACACCTTAAAGATTAACTACTATTCATCATCTCTAATATCACGATAACCTGATGATTTTTAAAATTGATATCTTTGTCAAATCTCAACCAAAATTGATGATTTTGGTTTCAATGGAACCCTTAAACGAAGTATAATCGATCTATGTGAAGAAAAGACAATCATGCAAGCAGAAAAAAAAACCGATTCGTGAAACTGAGTTTTGTCCGACAAGAAATATTTCCGATTTGGATTTGTCAGATAAGCAGTTTTTATCCAACTTGAAGTTCTGTACGACTAGGAATTGTACGACTACGAAATCTGATCGGACAAAGGGTTGTCCGACTTCCAGTTCTGTACGACTTGAATGTTGTACGACTAGCAGAATCGTCCGATTAGAAAACGTACGACAACCAATCTGTACGACAGTTATGGTGATTGCCTTGTACGAGAGTTTTGAAGAACAAGTCGTATAAAGCTTGTACGAGAGGTATGAACTAGTCGTACACAATGTGTGCGACAATTATGAACATCCAACAATTATGAGTTTTCCGGCGAAAAAATTCCAGAATCTGGCGAGGGACGTTTTTCCGGCGAAGTCGAATTTTAACCACAAAACCTGCTGATTTCTTCCTCTTTTTTATATCTGAAACTTGATATATGTTCTAAAACTCCTTACGAACTAGTCTGTGAAATCACAACACTCAAACAATCAACTCAAATCAAGAATCAATTATAACCTTGAGATGAACATCGTTGAGGCTACTGTCGGCTCAAAATTTCTCAAAAATTATGAATTGTTGATGAAAAACCATTATTTAACTTGAAAAATTATTCAAATCATCAACGATGTAAATCTGTGAGAAAGAAACAATTCAAAACACAAACAAATTCCGAATTTTTGAAGATTTTTCAAGAAAAATCTCAAAAACTCAAGAACTTCAATTTTCTTCAAAAATTGACAAAAATTTCTTCACATTTGGACTGATTTGTGCATAATTCGGTCTGATTTAGCTCTGTTACCACTTGTTATCCCAATTAACAAGTAATATGAATCAAGATTTGTAGAAATCTCTAGTCATCTCTCATTAGAATCAAGAACTTGTTACATCAAGAAGAGAGAAAACTCACAGAGAGTTATAAGATGAATCTTTCAAAGTGTTAGTCAAAATAGAGAAATCTAGGCTATTAATACCTAGAACCAACATTTACATTTTAACCCCTCAACTTGAATACAATTATAAACTTGACACTAACAGCTACTCACTTTTCTTTACCTTGGGAGGTTTTATTTGCTGGAGACTTCTTGGTCTCCTCCCCTGCTTCGCCGAACACCACCCCCTTAGGTTCAGGGAACCTGATGGTTGTAGGCTTGAACCAGAATTCAGGTTCTTCATCGTCATCGTCGTCATTGTTGCCATCAGGTTTGGTGGAGGGTTCATCATCCAAGATCTCCATCTGGTCCTCATCTTCTTCTTCCTCTTCTTCCTCTTCAGAGGGAATGTCAACAGTTTCAACCCACGGAGAGAAAGGAGATGTTGGTTCTTTCTCTTTCCCCCTTCAGAGAGATAGGGGTCTTCTTCAGCATGTCCCCCCCTCAGCATGAGGGATGTTTTCTTCATTAGTGTTCTTCTCCCCTTCTTTGTCATCATCATTGGGGGTGGATTGGCAGTAGCAGCAACAGCAACAACGTCAATGGACCTGTCTTCTAGGCCAGGTGCCGCTGAAGCAGAGGCACGATTAGCCTCAAGTTCGTCCACCCTGAGTTCAAGGCCAGGGATCGCTTCGGTGGCTTGGAGGATGAAATCAGCCACCATCCCTAGCTTTTTTCTGTCATCCGCTGTGAAGGATGGGGCGGGAGCCACCGGTGCATTCAGGCGGTCAAGGAGTTTAGAGATAAGGGAGTTCTATGAGTCGACCTTTGTAACAAGGTTGCTCACTTGACCCGTGAGACCATCGACTTTATTGCCGATATCTGAACCTCTCCTTGTAAAGTTCCCACAGTGTTGGTCCCGAAGGGTTATACAAGTTTGTAGAAGGAGGGGTTGAATATAAACACACAATTTTTATCTTTCTAAATTGTTTATTGATATATATCAAACAATTTACAGTTTGTTGCGGAATAAGATCAAGTTAAAAACCTAATCTAAACAAACTATGAGAATCACACAGATTTCTTGCACTAGAAAAGATAGAGAGAAAATAAGGAAACCTAAGGAATGATTTTCTTAGCACTTAATAGTTCAGCGAAGGAAGAGCACTTTAGAAATGAAGTAGGGTTTCCTATTTATACTGCATGCATTTAATGCAAGTCAGTACAACTTTACATGTGGCAGCGTCTGGTTGGTTGCATGGATTTGACTTTAGCAAACATCCCTTTTGGCCGCATGATGAACAGTGTAGTTGGCAGAGTGGTTTGGACGATCCTGGACAAAGGGATGTCCTTCCGACAAATCATACAAAGGCGTGCAAGGAGATAAGACCAAAGTAACTTGTAGAACATGCTTCATGATCAGGGATCGCTGAATTGATTTTTATCAGGGAATTATAATGTTCAGCTCTCGCTGAAATCTTCTTCTTGAAACTTCGCGTGAAATGGACAAGTCTTGTCTTCGTTGATATCTGCATCAGGTCACTAGTGGACTTAGTCACTCGTTCGTCAGCTTGGTCTTCGATTTCAGCTTTGAACTCAGTTGTCGCGAATCTTGTCTTCAGGGATCATAAGTAAACAACTACAAATGGAACTAATAACGATCATCAGTGAGACTGAACAGGCTCAAGGCTCACTGATGTACATGTATCGCTGAAGTATAAATTAAAGCACATGTTTCCCATCAGCGATACTAAACAGACTTAGTATATTTTTCATAGATGGCAAAACATTAATACATATTGTTTAGTTACAAATTTCACTAAGTAAATCTGAGAGTCATTATCAAATCACTGAAGGATTTGGATCAACAATCTCCCCCTATTTGATGATGACAAAGCAATAAAGGAAAATTGCTAAGTTAAAAACATAAGGATAAAAAGGACTCATAAAATACGTGTCCCATTTACTGTTTTCAGGGATCTTTTCTAGTATTGATGGAGTAAAGTACTTCACTGAAACTTTTCATTACTTCGTAAATACAAGATTACAAGGGAAGTTGAAAAATTACAAGTACAGTGAAAAATAATTACAAGTACAAAAGTTTACAAGCTGATAAGATAGAAGAATTACAAGAGATCCTATCAGCTATTCAGGTTCTTCCTTGATAAGAAGTTCATCAAGGGTGTCAGTCTTTGGAATCATCCAGTCAGGGACTTGTATTCCCTGTTCCCGTCTTCGTTTGGCTTTGCGGTAGATTTAGGGTTTCATGAATGTTCCAAGGAAGGAGTAGTCACACCAGTATAATAGGTCTCTGAGTTGTTCGATAGAAGCGATTGGTAACTCTGACCAGCGTTGGAAGCACTTGCGACCAGTGTATTCAAGAAAAAAAAAATGCCATAAGGTTCGTTGACTACTTTTCCAGCTTCAAATTCTTAAGCTGGTGGACGGGAGACGTCGTGACCTGAAAGATCAGCATTTGGACCGAGTACAACTTCACGAGAAATGTCAACACCAGTCTCGTTCCGTATAACAGGGCCTGAAGATGACGGAGCCGTCTTCTTTGGAGCGCTTCGTTTATGTTGGATGGCTGGTGGAGGAGGCAAATCAACCGCTGAGGAGACTTGGTCGATCAGCTCGTTGATAGTACTTTCGACACAAGGCTTATAGCTTGATCGAGATCACTGAATTGTAACCCGAATATCTAACCATTCGTTAAGCCCAAGATTATCCAATGCTGAAAGATATCAGGTTTTTGCTACGCCATTTTCCCTGATCATCTGGACTTCGATTATAACAGCACCTCTGACGGTTCTCCCCTTCAGGTTTACATGTTTTATTCTTGCTGGTAAACTCCTTAAGTGGACTTTCTTTTTACACCAGGCCAAGGTGGTGTCGCTGACTTGAACCTTCTGTTGTTTCTTCTTCCTGGCCTGTTTTAGCAGCTCTTGCTGAACTTTGAGGGGAAATTTCTTTTGCCGAGGATCCTTTACTGAACGTTGGGCAAGTTCAAGAGCAAAGGTTTTGTCGTTGATCTCAGTCTTCTGTTGTTCAGCGAGGATCTTCTCTGCCTTGAGACTTTCAGCTATTTCCTCAGGAGTCAGACAACTGAGGTGGGAAGGGATGAGTCGCTGACTTTCCAGCTGTTGGATCATAGTTGCTTTCCTTTTGTGTTCATCTTCATCTGAACGCTAACGAGGCAGAGAAGGTCTTCTTGGATGGGAAAGCAGTTCTTGTTCTTCAGCAGCTTGTTCACCAGTCTCATTCAAGATCGAGACTGGGATTATTGCAGGATCTTCAGCTCTGGCGGCTGGGATTATTTGTTGAGGTGTTGATGGAGGAGCTTCAGCGGTAGCCTCAAGCAGGGGAGAGGACTAGCTGAAACAAAATGATCAATTAAGTTAGATAATTTGATGGTTAAGAAAAGATAGAGAAAGGAATGGGTAAGTGCTTAGAGGTTTTAAGAGAAGAAGGGTAGAAATTGAGAAGGGATAGAGGAGAGAGGCAGTGTATGGAAAAAAATAATAGCATACCTGACATGTTGGTTTCTTCAAGAGGATAGCCAAATTGTCAGCGACAAGGCCCTTGTTTTTTCCTTGCCGAGTCTTCTTGGCAGGAGACTTAGCAGCGGTCCCCTCCCCTGGTTCATTGATGGAGACACCTTTTTGTGCAGGAACCTTGATAACTTTAGGCTGAAACCAAAAGGCATCATCATCATCATCCTTGGGAGAAGGATGGGCTGAGGGTTCTTCATCACTTATCTTCGCCTCTTCTTCTTCTTCTTCTTCTTCTTCTTCTTCTTCTTCTTCTTCTTCTTCTTCTTCTTCTTCTTCTTCTTCTTCTTCTTCTTCTTCTTCTTCTTCTTCTTCTTCTTCTTTAGAATCAACGATTATAGTGGGAACGAAGGGTGGAGTGTCAGCGTTGTCATCGCATTGCTCCCCCCAGATTGAGAGGGATCTTCAGCGGTTCCCTCAGGATCATCAACCTCCTGAGGGTCTTTCTCTTTGTTCTCTTCCTCCCCCTCAACATTCAGGGAGAAGTCTTCAGCGTCCATCTCCCCCTCTTCACCTGAACGGGGGGAGGTAGTAGCATCACCCGCAGCAACAACAACATCATTTTCCTCAGGGACCCTGTCTTCTTAGCCAGGGTGCCCTGAAGTGGAGGCCGTTACATCTTAACAGTATCCAACCTGGTTTCTAGGTCAGGGATGCGAGATGTAGCCAGAATCACGAAATCCGCTGTCATCCCTAGAAGTTTTCAATCAGCTTGAGAGAAATGGGAGACAGGGACCGTGGGAGCTTCCATCCTCTCCAGGATCTTGGTGAGCATCGAGTTTGATTCACTGACCTTTGTAGAAAGGCTGCTCACGTCACCTTGGAGGTTTGAAACGGTTGATTTCAGGGACCCAATTTCACCGCTGAGACTGGTGAATTGGGTGGAGAGGCCCTTGTAGTCGCTGGCTAGTGTGGCGACTTCTGATTTCAGACCCTGGAGCGCTGAGGTGTTGGTGTTGAGAGCTTTCTCCAAGTCTTTCACTCCCCCTTGCAGATTGGAGAGATCAGCATTGTTGGCCTTCTCTGCAAGGGTAGTAGAGACGGTCTTAAGCATTTCCCCAGCATCAGTGATTGCCGAGGTGTTGGAAGAGAGGTTGTTGGAGCGAGACTCGACGTTGTCAGCGATGCCCTTAAGGGACGTGCTGGTTGTGCCCAAATTTGGACCTGTAAAAGAAAGTAACTTGTGAGCAAAGGAAAGCTCAAAAGATGGGTTTTTAGAGAGGTGTGAGGAATGTGTTTGGATACCTGTAGGATTTGGGTTGGAGAAGACACTGAAATCGGGAGTTCCTCCAAAGTGTTCCAAGTCATCCTCGAACGAATGAACAAGGATAGTTGTAGAAGATCCTACAGGTCCTGTAGAGTTACGCTGCATCAAGTTTCGGAGCATAGCAACGCTTGTATCCATCAGTGAGAAAGATGGAACTGTTGGAGGGGTGGAGATGACCAAAGGAGTAGAAGAACAAGCGGGGGCTGAGAAGAGTGGTGCAGCAGGTTCAGCACTGGAGTCGCCGAGGGAGACCTCTTCAGTGCGTTGAGGCGCTGAAGATGATGGGATGGCTGTTGCAGTTGTGGAGGAGGTGACCACAAAATTAGCCAGTGTTGCCTGTGTAGAGGCCAACACGGATCCTTGAGCCTGGGAAGGCTGGGGTTTCTCTTTGAGGGTCTTCTTGGACTTATGGATGCCAAGGGGGATAGTAGATTGTTTCCTCTTATTGGAGGATGTGGTTGTAGCAGCCTGGGTATCAGCGGAGGGTTGTGCCGTTGAAGTAGTTGCTGAGAGAGTAGGGTAGAGAGACTTACATCACCACCTTGGGGCCGACCTGAGGAAGTTTGTAGTCGCCCTGTGGTGGGTAGTTGGAACCAAGCAACATTTGTAGAATCGCTGAGATGAAGCGAGGGTAAGGAACTGTCAGGGAACATTCAGGCTTCTCGACCTGTTCCATCAGGTCTTCGAAGATTACACGGGTATAGTCAACCTTCAGGCCTTTGAGTAGGCAGTATCCCATGGCTACCTGAGTTTTTGCAGCCTGATCAGTTGATCCTACCTTGGCAGTCATACAACTAATGATATGGGCAAAAATAAAATTCAGCTCGGTAGGCATCTTTTTTTTTGAATGGAAATCAGGCAACATTATTAAACGGAAAAGAAGTTCAGGCAAACCGCCACAACCAAATCCAAACAAAACAGAAAAACTCTGAAACAATACCGAACCAGGCCACAAGGAGCCAAAACAAACAAAGGCTAATCGACCTATACAAGGACAACAAAATATCAAAAAGCTAAGAAACCACCAAGCATGCCAACAAGCACCATAGAACCGCAACTGATTATCTTTCATCACGTACACCATTAGAGGCATAATTATGTTCTTCCAAGCCATCCTAAGAAGCACCTCCTCCTTGATAACTTTCGCAAGCATGGCAACCGTTCTCGATCTTTTGTCAAACAATCGTGTATTTCTCTCCCGCCAAATATGATAAATAGTAGCAGCAAACACCAACTTTTGCATGAGCTTCCATCTAACACCCGCATTAAGTTGGACCATGATATCATCCCAAACGTCCGAAACACCATAAAGTCCAACCTCTATCTTTATAATTTTCCACAGCTCTAATGAAAACCGACAATGGAAAAAAAGATGGTTGTGAGAATCTGTACAAAGATCACATAAAGAGCATTTAAGATCCGAAGGATCATGTTTCCAAGCGGCTATTCGGTCTTGAGTTGGCAATCGACGCATGCATGCAAGCCATGCACACACTGCATGCTTTGGAATAAAAGCTCGGTGCCAAACAACATTACTCCAAGCAACCAAATCCATATTGCCCTCCAATGAATGAACTGCAGCCCTAACCAAAAAGTCATGAGTGTTATTGAACACATCCAACCACACCATTTTGTCATTCACATAAGACAGACCCGGAAGTTGAATTGGTGCCAAGGCATGCCATCGATTCACCCAACTAATCGGCCAAACCGAATTAAGGTTCAAGATAAGTTGACTAACCGAAGTGTTAGTCGAGAAACCTTCATCACGAAAAATACGATAGGAAAGGTGGGCCGAAAGGGTACCCTCCATTAACCATTTGCCCTCCCACGCGTTTGTGCTCGTACCATTACCCACCTGCGACAAAGCAAACGGTCGTATCTGGGGCCGAATATCCAACATCTTCCTCAATATCCAAGACCACGAATCTTTTGTCTTCACCGTCCAGAAGTTGGAATTTTGGAAATATCGCGACCACACCCATCAGACCCATAAAGAATTCCACCGGCATACAATATCCCAAATATTCTTGCAAACCAACGCCCGATTCCAAACATCAACCTTTTTAATTACCAAACCCCCACACTCCGTAGATTTGCACACATCCACCCAAGCAACGCTACACTTTCCTTTCGAACTATCCCCTTGAGCCCAAAGAAAGTCTCTAAATAAAGATTCAAGTTCATGAACAACACCCGAAGGGAGAACAAAACCACACATCCAATACAATTGCATGGATTGTAGTACCGACCGAATAAGTTGTCTTCTTCCACCGTACGATAGAAATTTAGACTTCCAGTTGCGTATTCGGCCTTTTACCTTGGTAATCAAGCCATTGAAATCGGCTACCTTTAGCCGATGTAATAACCCGGTTATAACTTGAAATGAACCGAAGTTTGGTGACCAAAGTGGGATAAACAAAAAGTTTAGTGTTTGTTGTGGAGACTATAAATTGAAGTGAGAAACCCTAGAAACCCTATCATTTTCTTCTTCTCAATTCTATCATGCGGCTACAGTGCGATTGGTGTGTGTGTGTGTAACACATTTGGAGCCTGCAAGAGGTGAAACCACAGGCTTGGGGTACAATAACAGCTGCTCTAGAGGTAATCTCTTTCTTCCTTAGCCTGTGAATCTAATTATAATTTTGGGGAAATTAGGTTGAACTGTTGTTAACCTTTTGAAAGAAATACGAGACTGTGTGTGTGGGTTCTCTTTGAGTGGGTTGAAATCAAATGAATTAGATAGTATGAAAATTGCTAATATCGATTCCCATGCTTTTGGTTTTCATCGAAAAGTTTTGTATGAAAAGAGATTGAGTTTAATCGATTTTTGTTTCAGAAATTAAGGAATCCGGAATTATCATTTCGTTGGGTTCCGGTATTTTAATTGTTTTGGTGTTCCGATATTGAATGTTTAAATTAAGATCCGGAAGTTAAAATTTCATATGGGCCGATGTTTGAAGATTTAGAAGGGCGGGAATTAATTGTGATGGGTAATGATATGGAACTCCATTTAGAGGATCCGGAGTTTAACAACTTAATATTGGACCGGAGTTTAACTATTCACTTTGGACCTGGAATTTGCTCATTTATAAGAACCGGAAGTAATTGATGGATCCAGAATTCATTTTGGATCCGGAACGTGTTTCCTTAACGTATGGGCCGGAAATCAATTAAATTATAGATCCGGTATGGCTGTTCGTGGATCCGGAACTCCATAGAAAGAGTCTGGAACTCTTATCAGTTTGGACCACGTTCAATAATTTAATGGATGGACCGGAACCTGTTTTATTTATTGGGTAAGTCACGTGATGGGCCGGTGGTTAATTATTTATTTTGGGTCGATGGACTCTAATTAGTATTTGGCCGGTGGACTATGATGTTATTGGACCGAAATTAAAGTGTATTTGGGCCACATGTTTAAATATAAAGGACCTTGATTAAAGATGATGTTGAATTAATTAATTAATTTAAATGCATGATCGTTACATGTAATTAATTTAAATGCATGATCCGATTTTATCATTAAAGGATATCCAAAATCGGAACTTGATTAATTGGATTCAGAATTTTGGTGTTGGGCCGAAACCGGAATTTATAAAATGGTCCGGTATGGATTCTTGGTCCGGAATTTTATGAATTGGAGCAAATTTAGGAAATCCGGAAGTCATAAATTTTATTTAGAGTACGAGACTTAGGATCCGGTATTTTCCGGCTGAGACTTTTCAAGTTAGTAAAACTCAGTAGGATCCAGTGTGTCTTACCCGGTATATGTGATGGGTTTAAATTGTAGGTGCGAGTAGAGTTGATAGATGCGAGTAGGAATTCCTAATCGGGACTTCAGGTGAGTCTTTCTAAACCTAAATTTTTAAACAAGTGTGTTTGATGCTTATTTTCTAACTGTTCGCATTTCAACTGTATTTATTTCAAAATGAAGAATAAGTGTGTTTGAGGATTATTTTGTAACTGTGTGCTTTTCAACTGCTTATATTTCAAAGTGAAGATAAATTGTGTGACAATATGTGTGATTTATACGTGTGTGACTATGCTCTGGCTTTGGTGTGAAATGGGGGTGTGTCCCATAATAATTATATATATGAATTTGTTTCATATATGGGCGGTGTGTGCCCTATTGCGCTGTCACAGTGTGTGTGTGACTATAACGTGTGTGTGCCTTATTGCGATGTCACGGTGTGTGTGACGATAACGTATGCCAGTAGTATGTGTCAATGTGTGCATATCATCTTAGTGTGCTTGTTATGATTGGTATAAATGCTTTCATAACTGATTTTTTATAAACTAAGATATTTTGGTGTGACTTGGTGCGGAGGGAACTCACTATACCTCATGGTCTAACCCCCGATTTTCAAAACTAAAACCTTTTCAGGTAAACAGGTAGCCGAGAGCACGATTAGAGGTTTGGCAAGCCGTGGGTCGGAGCTTGCGTTTAGGAGTAGAAGAATTTTTTTATGTCTAGTTAGATTTCTCAATTGTATTTAGGGTTATTTACGTGAACCCTGTGTTGTAAATCTGGATAGTGTGACCATGTTGAGCCGTTTATGGCATTATGAAGTAAAGAGGTAGCTTCTAGCTTGTATGTTTAGAATTGGGTTGTTACAAATGGTATTATAGCCCTAGTTTAAGGGATTTAGGTGACCGGATGGGCCTAAACTTAAACTGTAGGGTAGGAGGACACAACTGAGATATAAGGAGCCTTTGGGGAAGACCTTAATCACTGAGAAATTAGGACGAAGGTAGTGAGGACTCTCATGTAAGGTAAATTCAAATCACATCTGGCCAGTGTCATTATGAATTTACAGATGCATGAGTGTGCTTGATTACCGGTGTTCTAATTTTAGTAGTGCGTGGAGTGTGGTGATTAATGTGTGGAGAGTAACAGTAGTGTGTGGAGTCCTAATCTTGTCACGAAGGCAACGGTTTAGTGTGTTGTGAAGGTTATTGACGATGCGACTGATGACACTATCTAGAAGGGGTAGTGTTTGAATGTTTGGGGTGAGTGCCCGTGTGAATTAGAATCTTTAGGGTTCTTAAGGAAAGTAATTGGTTGGAAGTGAGCTCCTAATCTCCGATGAGTCTTTATTCTGGGAGTCCCCGATGTCGGTGAATTGAAATCTTGAGAGCTTCAACTCAAGGATCGGATAGTAGGGGTGTGTTTTATTTTCCTCTAGTTAGTAGGAAGAGTGACAAGAGTGATTGAGAAATGATAGATGTATGGATTGGTAACTCTGATGCATAAATGATCGTGAAGATTGAACTTCTAGTGTGTGGGGTTGTGTGGATAAGATGGTGGTAACTTATAATTTATGAGCATGCGAGGCATGGTGGTGAGCGTAAGTGGAGATCTTTGCTCGGGATTTGCTTATAGGTTGTTCAGATGTGACAAAATTATGTGTGGAGAGGCATGGATGTCCAAGTGGCATGCGGTATTGTTATGCGAGGATAAAAGGATGGAGTGGCAGTTGGTGGCTAGCTAAGAAGGGAATTGTGTGCTCTTGGATTTGTTAGTTTACGATGTTTCGTAGTAGAAACGAAAACTTTGGGAATTTTGAGCTAATCCTTGTCTGTAAGGGAAATGCAAGCGACTGAGTTAATATCGTTTGATAAATGAGAAGTGTGTGGTCGCTTCGAGAATTGAGTGTTATTTCGGATTGACTTGGTAGAAATTCTCGTATGAGATGTGGCGAAACGGTGGGTTAGGTATAGTAACCGTTGAGATTGTGTGTATGTAACTGGTTTAAGCATTGAAGGAAGCTAACTGTGTGATTGGTCACGAGTGTATATCTTCTAGTGAGCCGTTCTTTGGAAACATGTTATATTGTTTGAGAACGAAGTAGAAGAAAGTAGACGAATGTAGTGCTCGGGGTGAAGGACCGTTGGATTGGTTTTGGTAGTAGTAGAGGAGTGATGTTGTGATAAAAGCGTGTGATTTGATTGTTATCCTTGGATTGTGGTCAGTATAATTAATGTGAGAAAATAATTAGACGTTTTATGTGAGGAAAGCGATTGTAGAATTGTGTGTAACCTGTTGAATAGAATTCTTAACTGCGAGTTAAGGTGTTTTTCAAGGTCGATCTTGTGTGCGGTTGGCAAATTGAGCGTAGTTATTTTAGTAAGGGATTCATGTTGTTGTGACGTTAACTTCGGTGAAATCTGTCCTTTTAAGAAGGTAAATTTGTGTGTGAACCCTTCGCTGGACGCGCTCTAAAACCGTGTGTCTAGATGTGTGGGTGAAATTGGTATGGTTGACCTGAGACGTTCCTGGTATATTACGCGAACTTTCTGGGGTAGGAGTTGTAGTAAATCAGAAGTGTGATGTTTAAAGTTTCGTCGTGGAAAGGCGTGTGTTTGCAAGGAAAGGGGAACTAAGACCCGGGTATGTCGATGTAACGTCCCAAAAATTACAATAAATTTGAACTTTTAAAATAACATTTTATTAATAATAAACCATGAGAAATTAGGTCCAATTAAACATTTAGCAAAGCCTCGTTAAGTTAAACCACCAACTATAATTAAAACAGCGGAAAATGTAATAAGTCTAAACTTAAGTCTAAAAAATAAAAATGATAAAGGTCTTCTCAACGCGCCAGTGTGTACCGTCACGCCTTGCTGCCACTCGCACCTGAAACAGTAATTTATAGGGAAATGGTAAGCACGAAGCTTAGTGAATTCAAATACCAACATAAGGTAGCAATCATATGAACACTACCCCTAACCACAGATAAATACAATTAATCCACACATGTCAGTTCAAGAACATATCCTAAACAGGCAAACTCATGCAACAACAACTGTACATATATATAACCATCGGTCTCCCCGATATCATACAACCCCATGTACGTATTCCTCGGTCTCCCCGAGTTGTACGACACCCGAATACGTATTTCTCGGTCTCCCCGAGTTGTACGACACCCGTATACGTATTTATCGGTCTCCCCGAGTTGTACGACACCCGTATACGTATTTCTCGGTCTCCCCGAGTTCTCGGTCTCTCCGAGTTTTATACAACACCCAAAGTCCATACTAGACACTACACAGCCTAGTACCACACACCACAAAATAGATAGCACACACGAGCTACAGAAATGCACATATAACCCCTATCATACGCAGTGAGAGAACTCACCTCAAAAGCAATGCAGAAAATTCCGAACGGCCACAAGAGCTTGCCAACTCCAATCTCACTTCTCTTCACCTAAAGAAGTGCTACAAAGTGTCAACACGAAGCCCCAACCCTCAAAAATAATCATAAGACTAAAAGAGTGACATTTCAGCTTTTCGGTCTAAACTGCAGGTCTGTTCGGGACCTGTTTAGCCCCCTCTAGACCCACTAATCCAGAAATTAAATTCCACAAACAGAAGGGACTGGGTCATAGCTTTCCAGGGACATATTATACGCGTTCATACGAGGTTCCTATGATTTTATACGGATTTTCTAAAACTGAAACTCAAAGCTGAAAGTTTCGGACCTGCTGCAAAAACGACCATTTTTCACCTAGCTAGAGGCTTAACCAGGTTTTAGCTAAAACACGAAAAGTATTCCCGACACAGATTGTGAACCGTGGGCACCTATTTCGCCTCAAACCGAGCTACGATGGAAAAGTTATGGACGAAACAAAACAGCGGCCGAAAAGACGTTTTCACATAAAATGACGATTTGGTTCGGTTTAGGTTTTTCACAATAGGGTTGCAACTATGGTTAACGAAGCATGGTCTTAGAGGTTAGGGTAATTAAGTCTGGACCCAAACCTCGCACCACCCACTGCCACCTCCGGTAGTGATGGTCGGCGGCCGCGGCAGCCACCACCGGTGGTGGTGGTTCGGTACTTGAAACCGTCGAGACAACAACGAACGTTCCAACCAACAACGTTCGGGCCGCACGCACTCACACATAAACCAACAGCCGCATAGTCGCCATCACGGCCACCACACCGGCGGTGTACGGCGGCAATACCGGCGGCCGCCATGGCTGCGCCGGCGGCGGTTTCGCGGCGACGAGACGACGACGAACAGAAAGCAAAAAGAAAGAACGAGAAGGGGCTTACCTCCCGATGACAACCCGGTAGCGACTACAACACAGCCCCGCTCCTTCTTCCACCCACTCGTCGGCTCTCCCTCTCTCTCCCTCTCTCTCGCTCTTCGATCTCGCCGGCCAAAACAGCAGCGGCGCCGACGGTTGTGGGGTTGATCGGCGGTGGCAGCAGGGGAATGGGGAGGATTAGGGTTTTTGTGGTTTGTTCTTTGCGTGGGAAAGAAGTGAACGAGAAAGGGAAGGGGTCGGCTCCCTTATGGGCCGATCCCATGCAGGTTTCAAAGAATAACAAGAATGGTCCCTGCCTTCCATTTTTCTTACAAAACTTTTAAAAGTTAACCAATACAGTCCCTCCTCATAACATTTGGTCATTTCCGTTACATCCCGCTAAGATTGCTTAGAGGAAAATTATAAAATAATTAAATAAATAAACAGGAAAAAACCATACCGGGACATGGGTTTTACAACTCTCCCCTGCTTGAATTAGACTTCGTCCTCGAAGTCTACGTCCGCAAATAGCTCCGGATAGTTCTCCCGCATCTCAACCTCGGGTTCCCAAGTCCACTCGAAACCCTTTCGGTGCTGCCACTGGACTTTCCCTAACTGGAATCTAAATTTCTCACACCGTCTAAAATTTATCGAATACTTTTCTTACCAACAAAACTCCTTCAAGGACACTGAAATTATGATCGGAAGAACACTCCAACAACTGGAATCATTCCTAGTCAAACGACTTCGGTTGTCCCCCAACCTTAGGTATTCCATACATCTCGATTCAATTTCAAGCTCTAACCATTCTAAAGTTGCTCACCAATATACCCTACAAGATACTCGAATCCGATCATTCCTACCATCAATTGTCGATTAACTTCCACGAGTTCTAATAGACTCCCAAAATTTATTTCACATGAATCATCAAACCAGTAAATTTATAATCACCCACGAAGGTCATCCCACCATAACCATTCATCACAAGTGAGCATTTCAGGGTTACTACTACCATCACCATAATTATTTTAAAATCGGCTACAATTCCCCGATTACGCTAAAGGTGTTTGGCCTCAAGCCCAAAAGGCGACACCTAAATATACCACTTACCTCAGAATGTTACTGCACATTTATTCTCTTAATTACAAAGGGCATCATTCCCTTAACCGATACTATTCGGCCTACAGTACCAACACGCGTGGAATACCCCACCTTCCACCGTCGACGTATCTTCCACACTTGCTCTACGAAGCCAAGTTACACCATATTGAGGATATACCTCAACGTCTACCCCCCAGGTAACTGTTCAATACTATAACCTCCTAGTGCCTACTGGAAAGTCAAGGTCCTAAACATAAATACCGGGGTCCCACCCCGAGATACCCAACCGACTGACTATTATGCCTATGGATCCAATGCAATACAGTCTACCAACAACATGCCAATCTCAGGATGACTCACTCACCCAAGCATGTAAATACTCAACGTGCAATAAATGCAAAACAGTGCAACAAAAGCAACCCATCAACAAGACTCCACACCGAGCCATTAAAACCGGGCAATTGACCCATGACTATCTCAAAGTCAAAACCGAGCAAAATGCTCCACGCTTGCTAGACCCATATGTCGGTCAAAAAAACGCGTTTGAACAATGTTTAAGCAAGCAATACTCTAAAATCAACATTAACCCCAAAACTCATCACGTTTTTTTTTTTAAAAAAAGTTTTCCCAAAGGACTCACACCCTTATAATTCTCAAAATGACACATAACACTTAAAAGTGCATTTCCCAAATGGTTTACAAAATCGTTTACAAAATATTTTCAACACCAAGATTTTTCATCCCAAATAGCTCGTATACAATAAAACTACTATTATCAGTTCGGTAGTTACGCACAAAGGGACACGCTCGTCCCACTTATGAAAATCATGTTAAAAATCATTCTATTGCAGTTTAGTGTACTCACAAAACGCAAAGCGTAATAAACAATTTCTTTAAAATGAACCATTGACTCATGACATGCATGCAAGGTAACTGCTCAATTCAAACGGTGTGCAACAATTTTCACACGTACTTCAAAAGAAGCCCAAACGGCAATTTACTCAAGATTATTTTCTGACCATCCAAATGGTATGGAACAAAGTTTACCAATCAAAATTTGTGCGCGTCAATTTATTATACAAAACAAGGAAACGATTCATAATTTCACCTCAATCAAAACACAAAATAACTTGTGTAAGTTCCAAGTTTAAAGACAAAACTAATTTGTTTCCATCATTTGAAAATATCGACTACAACATTATAAAACCTTAAATCGGGGTAGGCATGCAAACTGGTAACACTTCCATAAGGAATTTTCTAAAATCTTCATCACGAAGCATTTCCTCAACATTTCGTACTTGGGACATATAACGTCAAAACACCAAAGTTTAAAATATATTTGTCAAAAATGCTCAAAATACTCGTTCCCTCCAAAGCAAAAGTTTTTAACTCCCCAAAAATAATCGGCAATTCTAAATTAACCGAAAGTCAACAATCTACGCAACATTTATATTTTCAAAATATAACACATTGTAAACGTATGCATGATATTCACAACACTAAAACACTCATTTTGACCAAATGGTCTTTCATTCCGACAAGAAGGAACTAAAACATTTGCATGCACGACTCGTTTATCAAAATGTCAAGAACAGAGGTTACCCAAGTATGCATACCCCTAAGTCGATAAAGCGCATTTTCATGGAAATGATACTAAAATATTTAACTGACTAAAAGCGCACCAAACAACTCCTTATGAAATGTTACCAAAATATTCTTCCATGCATCCCTTAAGTCACGTATAAATCAATCCATACACTGAACTATTTGCAATAAAATACTTAGTAACACAAACTTTTGAAAGAAAAGTTAAGCGACATTAGAGTTCCAAACGCATTTCTTTTTAGTCGCCTTATGGCATAAAATTACTTTTCTCAACAAATCTCGAGTGGGACCAAATGCCCAACTTAACTCATGAACCTCAATGAACTCAATGACTCTACGTCAATAAATAGCACCATACATTGTGCCCCCCAAAGTCAAATTGCTAAAAGCAAAATCATGAATGAG
Source organism: Saussurea involucrata (assembly GCA_033807775.1). Lineage (NCBI taxonomy): Eukaryota > Viridiplantae > Streptophyta > Magnoliopsida > Asterales > Asteraceae > Saussurea > Saussurea involucrata. Next base: position 111,509,252 of record CM066320.1, on the reverse strand, counting down.
ACGCCAAAATCCCAAAATCTCTTTCCACGGTAAAACCATAAAACAACATTGTTCAAATCACCAAAAATAGTTTTATACAGACATCGTGGAATGTAACTTTCCGTTTCAACTCTAACATATGTGGAGGAGTTCCAATATTAAAGTCACAAGCCGTAGTCACTTGCCCAACATTTTAAACACCACAAAACACGGATATCATCTTACCCGAAAGAACCGTTGGAAAATAACAAAATGAAACAATTTCTAACAACGTTTGCAACTCTCGTGATAAAACGGTTTCATGCACTTTCAAAACCATAATTCGAAATCTTATGTGCGTGCTGAACATTTTCCAAAATTCCAAAACACAATCCATATAAGGATTGGAAACACAAGAATTAGTTAATGCAATTTTATTTTCAAAATAAACCTTGTGCATGACCCAATCGGCATTCAACGTCTCGACTCATACCCCTCCAAACCTCTCCGGTCCACAATCGACGTCCGGACATTTAAACCTCTTAGGCAAGTTGGGAAATTACGTCAAATAATCCCTACGACTTTTCCTCAAATCAAAGTCGGCTCTATAAGCCTATGATTCTAGCACAATCATCCATCTTAACCCGAAATGGTCTACCTAAAACAAACACCATCCTTATCGTCACTCCAAGTGATTAATACTAGAATCGTCCTTCTATTCCAACGACTACTAGTTTAGAACCTTCATCACTACCCCAACGATCATCACATCAAAGCAATTCAAGTACACACCTGTACTAGTAGGTTCACTATTGTTGTTCCTCCCTGTGATGGCTATTCTGGGTAGATATTACAACGAGTAATTAGCACACAATAAATCCTGCTATCTACGCTCACGCTCAACTCATCGGGTTCCCCGTGACTTTTCCCAACCTGAACACGGATCCTGTTCTTTAGATAGTAGGAGCTCTACTACTATCCTCCACACCTATCCTTGCTCGTTTCGAGTCCCATCCCGGAATGGCCAAGTAGTCCCTTACCGACAGTTTAACCCATATGCCCGTACCAGCATATGCCAACACTCTTCCTAGTTCACTAGGAAATTCACCCCATCCCACTACCCTTGCTATGACAAAATCCCCACTAGTCACGACGAGTCGCCTCGCGAATGCATAGTTGCATACAGTGTGAAACAGATAGACATTCGAATAAAAGATTCTATCCTACAACGGTTGGACTCAAACAAGAGCTGCGCAATAGAACTAAATCCAACATTCTAAGGCTATATGGTTCCTACTGCATACAACTTATAAGGCATTCACTTAGCAACCTATCAAGACTAGCATAAATTACTACTAGCAAGTGACAAACATGCAGTACAGTGTAATAAGCATCAACCAGTCTAGCATACATACTCATATGTTCTAGAAAGCAATAAATTACACTAAGTACTTTACCTTTTCCCTTGGCATCGGTTGACTGTACACACTGCGCCTTCGGTCAACGTTTCTCAAACGTACTTTCCCTTTCTTTTATTTTCTCAAAATTTTAAAAGGAAAAGAAAATCCTGAGCCGCAAACTTGAGTTCAAACACACCGAAATGTATTCGATTCGCTCAAGCTGTGGTCTGATACCAACTTGTAACGTCCCAAAAATTACAATAAATTTGAACTTTTAAAATAACATTTTATTAAACATTTAGCAAAGCCTCGTTAAGTTAAACCACCAACTATAATTAAAACAACGGAAAATGTAATAAGCCTAAACTTAAGTCTAAAAAATAAAAATGATAAAGGTCTTCTCAACGCGCCAGTGTGTACCGTCACGCCTTGCTGCCACTCGCACCTGAAATAGTAATTTATAGGGAAAGGGTAAGCACGAAGCTTAGTGAATTCAAATACCAACATAGGGTAGCAATCATATGAACACTACCCCTAACCACAGATAAATACAATTAATCCACACATGCCAGTTCAAGAAGATATCCTAAATAGGCAAACTCATGCAACAACAACTGTACATATATATAACCATCGGTCTCCCCGATCTCATACAACCCCATGTACGTATTCCTCGATCTCCCTGAGTTGTACGACACCTGAATACGTATTTCTCGGTCTCCCCGAGTTGTACGACACCCGTATACGTATTTATCGGTCTCCCCGAGTTCATGGTCTCCCCGATTTGTACGACACCCGTATACGTATTTCTCGGTCTCCCCGAGTTTTATACAACACCCAAATTCCATACTAGACACTACACCGCCTAGTACCACACACCACAATTAATTCTGCGGTGTGGCAGCAGGGAAATGGGGAGGATTAGGGTTTTTGTGGTTTGTTCTTTGCGCGGGAAAGAAGTGAACGAGAAAGGGAAGGGGTCGGCTCCCTTATGGGCCGATCCCATGCAGGTTTCAAAGAATAACAAGAATGGTTCCTGCCTTCCATTTTTCTTACAAAACTTTTAAAAGTTAACCAATACAGTCCCTCCTCATAACATTTGGTCATTTCCGTTACATCCTGCTAAGATTGCTTAGAGGAAAATTATAAAATAATTAAATAAATAAATAGGAAAAAACCATACCGGGACATGGGCTTTACAGTCGAGTCGTTCGTCATCGCCAAGCGTGAAAATGAGGTGGCGTATAAGCTGAAGTGCCCAAGGAACTTCGGGAGTTCATTCGACATTTCCAGTGTCGAAGCTTAGGAAGCGCCTGGTCGAGAAAGGCATAGTCGGATGGTTAGAGGTCACTCGGATGGAAGAAATGTTGCTTTAGGGGAAGATACCGTTGGCGATTGTAGGTCGCAAGGTTAGAAAGTGGAGGAACCTTTTCCTAGATTGTCCGAAGATGGAATTCCGGGGACGTAATTCTTTTGAGGGGAGGATATTGTAATAACCCGGTTATAACTTGAAATGAACCGAAGTTTGGTGACCAAAGTGGGATAAACAAAAAGTTTAGTGTTTGTTGTGGAGACTATAAATTGAAGTGAGAAACCCTAGAAACCCCATCATTTTCTTTTTCTCAATTCTATCATGCGGCTACAGTGCGATTGGTGTGTGTGTGTGTAACACATTTGGAGCCTGCAAGAGGTGAAACCACAGGCTTGGGGTACAATAACAGCTGCTCTAGAGGTAATCTCTTTCTTCCTTAGCCTGTGAATCTAATTAAAAATTTGGGGAAATTAGGTTGAACTGTTGTTAACCTTTTGAAAGAAATAGGAGACTGTGTGTGTGGGCTCTCTTTGAGTGGGTTGAAATCAAATGAATTAGATAGTATTAAAATTGCTAATATCGATTCCCATGCTTTTGGTTTTCATATAAAGTTTCGTATGAAAATAGATTGAGTTTAATCGATTTTTGTTTCAGAAATTAAGGGATCCGGAATTATCATTTCGTTGCGTTCCGGTATTTTAATTGTTTTGGTGTTCCGGTATTGAATGTTTAAATTAAGATCCGAAGTTAAAATTTCATATGGGCCGATGTTTGAAGATTTAGAAGGGCCAGAATTAATTGTGATGGGTAATGATACGGAACTCCATTTAAAGGATCCGGAGTTTAACAACTTAATATTGGACTGGAGTTTAACTATTCACTTTGGACCCGGAATTTGCTCATTTATAAGAACCGGAAGTAATTGATGGATCCGGAATTCATTTTGGATGCGGAATTCATTTTGGATCCGGAACGTGTTTCCTTAAAGTATGGGTCGGAAATCAATTAAATTATGGATCCGGTATGGCTGTCTCGTGGATCCGGAACTCCATAGAAAGAGTCCAGAACTCTTTTCACTTTGGGCCACGTTCAATAATTTAATGGATGGACCGGAACCTGTTTTATTTATTGGGTAAGTCACGTGAAGGGCCGGTGGTTAATTATTTATTTTGGGTCGGTGGACTCTAATTAGTATTTGGCCGGTGGACTATGATGTTATTGGACCGAAATTAAAGTGTATTTGGGCCACGTGTTTAAATATAAAGGACCTTGATTAAAGATGATGTTTAATTAATTAATTAATTTAAATGCATGATCGTTACAATTAATTAATTTAAATGCATGATCCGATTTTATCATTAAAGGAGATCAAAAATCGGAACTTGATTAATTGGATTCAGAATTTTGGTGTTGGGTCGAAACCGGAATTTATAAAATGGTCCGGTATGGATTCTTGGTCCGGAATTTTATGAATTGGAGCAAATTTAGGAAATCCGGAAGTCATAAATTTAATTTAGAGTCCGAGACTTAGGATCCGGTATTTTTCGGCTGAGACTTTTTAAGTTAGTAAAACTTAGTAGGATCCAGTGTGTCTTACCTGGTATATGTGACAGGTTTAAATTGTAGGTGCGAGTAGAGTTGATCGATGCGAGTATGAATTCCTAATCGGGACTTCAGGTGAGTCTTTCTAAACCTAAATTTTTAGACAAGTGTGTTTGATGGTTATTTTCTAACTGTTCGCATTTCAACTGTATTTTTTTCAAAATGAAGAATAAGTGTGTTTGAGGGTTATTATGTAACTGTGTGCTTTTCAACTGCTTCTATTTCAAAGTGAAGATAAATTGTGTGACAATATGTGTGATTTATACGTGTGTGACCATGCTCTGGCTTTGGTGTGAAATGGGGGTATGTCCCATAATAATTATATATATGAATTTGTTTCATATATAGGCGGTGTGTGCCCTATTGCGCTGTCACGGTGTGTGTGTGACTATAGCGTGTGTGTGCCTTATTGCGCTGTCACGATGTTTGTTACGATAGGGTATGCCAGTAGCATGTGTCAATGTGTGCATATCATCTTGGTGTGCTTGTTATGATTGGTATAAATGCTTTCATAACTGATTTTTTATAAACTAAGATATTTTGGTATGACTTGGTGTGGAGGGAACTCACTAGACCTCATGGTCTAACCCTCGCTTTTCAAAACTAAAACCTTTTCAGGTAAACAGATAGCCGAGAGCATGATTAGAGGTTTGGCAAGACGTGGGTCGGAGCTTGCGTTTAGAAGTAGTAGAAGAATTTTTTTATGTCTAGTTAGATTTCTCAGTTGTATTTAGGGTTATTTCCGTGAACCCTGTGTTGTAAATCTGGATAGTGTGACCATGTTGAGCCGTTTATGGCATTATGAAGTAAAGAGGTAGCTTCTAGCTTGTATGTTTAATATTGGGTTGTTACAAATGGTATTAGATCCCTAGTTTAAGGGATTTAGGTGACCGGATGGGCCTAAACTTAAACTGTAGGGTAGGAGGACACAACTGAGATATAGGGAGCATTTGGGGAAAACCTTAATCACTGAGAAATTAGGATGAAGGTAGTGAGGACTCTCATGTAAGGTAAATTCAAATCACATCTGGCCAATGTCATTATGAATTTACAAGTGCATGAGTGTGCTTGATTACCGGTGTTCTAATTTTAGTAGTGTGTGGAGTGTGGTGATTAATGTGTGGAGAGTAACAGTAGTGTGTGGAGTCCTAATCTTGTCACGAAAGCAACGGTTTAGTGTATTGTGAAGGTTATTGACGATGCGACTGATGACACTATCTAGAAGGGGTAGTGTTTGAATGTTTGGGGTGAGTGCCCGTGTGAAGTAGAATCTTTAGGGTTCTTAAGGAAAGTAATTGGTTGGAAGTGAGCTCCTAATCTCCGATGAGTCTTTATTTTGGGAGTCCCCGATGTCGGTGAATTGAAATCTTGAGAGCTTCAACTCAAGGATCGATAGTAGGAGTGTGTTTTATTTTCCTCTAGTCAGTAGGAAGAGTGACAAGAGTGATTGAGAAATGATAGATGTATGTATTGGTAACTCTGGTGTCGGTTAACCTATTTGGGATTGAGGTGAAGCCGTAAAGTTTACAAGTGTGTGGAAAAGTACCGGTGCAGTAGGTTGTTTCAAATGTAAAGAAACCTAATGGTCTAGTGTGTGCATAAATGATCGTGAAGATTGAACTTCTAGTGTGTGGGGTTGTGTGGATAAGATGGTGGTAACTTATAATTTGTGAGCATGCGAGGCATGGTGGTAATGAATTGCTATGAGGTTAAGTGGTGGACTAGCATTGATTTGGGGTGAGCGTAAGTGGAGATCTTTGCTCGGGATTTGCTTATAGGTTTTTCAGATGTGACAAAATTATGTGTGGAGAGGCATGGATGTCCAAGTGGCGTGCGATATTGTTATGCGAGGATAAAAGGATGGAGTGGCAGTTGGTGGCTAGATAAGAAGGGAATTGTGTGCTCTTGGATTTGTTAGTTTACGATGTTTCGTAGTAGATACGAAAACTTTGGGAATGTTGAGCTAATCCTTGTCTGTAAGGGAAATGCAAGCGAGTGAGTTAATATCGTTTGATAAACGAGAAGTGTGTAGTCGCTTCGAGCATTGAGTGTTATTTCGGATTGACTTGGTGGAAATTCTCGTATGAGATGTGGTGAAACGGTGGGTTAGGTATAGTAACCGTTGAGACTGTGTGTATGTAACTGGTTTAAGCGTTGAAGGAAGCTAACTGTGTGATTGGTCACGAGTGTATATCTTCTAGTGAGCCGTTCTTTGGAGACGTGTTATATTGTTTGAGAAGGAAGTAGAAGAAAGTAGACGAATGTAGTGCTCGGGGTGAAGGACCGTTGGATTGGTTTTGGTAGTAGTAGAGGAGTGATGTTGTGATAAAAGCGTATGATTTGATTGTTATCCTTGGATTGTGGTCAGTATAATTAATGTGAGAAAATAATTAGGCGTTTTGTGTGAGGAAAGCGATTGTAGAATTGTGTGTAACCTGTTGAAGAGAATTCTTAATGTTAGCCCCAAGTATCTCTTATGTAAAAGTATTGAAAATATTATCAAGTCAGAAGACCAACAGAGATCAAGCAGAAGACATAGAAGAAACTCATCAAGAAGACCAACAGAACTCAACAGAGTTCTGGTGAAACCAACAGAGCTCAACAGAGCTCTGGCAGAAGATCAACAGAAGAACTGTTCATTCCCGAAGACCAACAGAGCTCTGGTCTATGAGCTCTGGTGAAGTGAAGACCGATGTGATGCCTAAGTCTCGTAAGAAATCCTAAGTGTCAGACACGTGTCCATACTTTCCACGTATGCCCTAAAGAAAGGAGACACACTTTCCACGTGTCATTCTGTTGATCCAAACCCTCAGTGATTTGATAATGACCCTCTCTTAAACACTTAGTGAAAATTGTAAGTAAACAATATGTATTAGAGTTTCACTATCGCTGATAAGTACTAAGACTTTACAGTACCGCTGATAGGAACTCTCACTCTTTAGATTAGATATTCAGCGAACACTGTTCATCATCTTATAACTCTGAGCCTGTTCAGTCTATGAGATGATCGCTGATAAGTTAGTTGTTTACTTATGATCCCTGAAGACAAGTTTCACGTCAACCAAAGTTCTACGCTGAAGTTGAAGATCAAGCTCAAGAACCAGCGACAAGTCTACTCATGAACTGATGCGGATATCAGCGAAGCAAGACCTGTCCATTCAACGTGAAGTATCAAGTAGAAGACTTCAGCAATCGCTGAACCTTATCATTCGCTGATAAAGATCTGACTCAACGAAAGCTGGTCATGAAGTCTCCCTGCATGTTACTATTGTCTTACCTCCCTTGCACGTCTCCGTACGAACTGTCAGAACGGACATCCTTTTGTCTGTAATCGTACAACAACTCTGATTCTACACTGTGCACCATGCGGCTACTAAGTTTGTCTACAAAGGTCAATGACATGCAACCACTCAGCTGCTGCCACGTGTAAAGCCATACTGCCATGCATTAAATGCATGCAGTATATAAGAAGAACCTTACTTCAATTTTGAAGTGTGCTCGGACCATCTTCTTATCTCTCTCTTATTGTTAAGTTATTATTCGTAATTTCTTTAACTCTTTCTAGTGCAAGAAACTTAGTGTTTCTCAAGACTTGTTAAGATTAGGTTTATCCTTAATCTTGTTCTGCAACAAGTTGTAAATTGTCTTGATTTATCAATAAACAATTTAGAAAAGTAAAAACGTGTGTTTGTATTCACCCCCCCCCCCCCTTCTACAAACTTGTATAGCCCTTCGGGACCAACAAGTGGTATCAGAGCAGATTTGTTTAATCGCATAAACAAGATCTGATCTATACTAAGATCTCTCTTCCCTGCTATTTCTTAAAATGGCTACCAACACAAACACTAACTATATTGACAACGGTTCTCTTGCAAAACCCCCTAGATTCTCCAGAGATAATTTTAATCTATGGAAAAATAGGATGATTCTCTTCTTAGAAGGTGTAGACCCTACTATGCCTTACTATCTTGAAAACGGCCCATATATTCCTATAAGAATTGATGCTGCATTTCCAGCCGCTGAGAATAGACCTGCTATTCCAGAAAGGCTGATTCCCAAGGAAATTCATATGTGGATTGATGAAGATAAGAAGAAAGTGGCTCTCGACACCAAAGCCAGATCCATACTATCCATGGCTCTTCCTGACGAAGTCTACCATTCCGTCATGAACCTAAAAACCTCAAAAGCTATGTGGGACACAATCTGTGTTCAGTATGAAAGTACTTCTGAAGTCCAGGACTCTCGAAAGATCAACCTGGTAAGACAGTACGAAAGCATCATTTGTGGTAAGAATGAAACTCTCTCTGAAGTACACCAACTTTTTAACTTCTTAATAATAGATCTGAAAACTGTTGGTCTGGAATATTCTAACTTTGAAGTACTGACAAAGTTCTTAGAATGTTTACCTGAAAGCTGGGACAGTTATTCTATGTGTCTCAAGCTGTCAAAGGATCTAAAATCAATGACCCTTTCTACCTTATATGGCACGATGCTGAATCATGAGCAATCGAGTCATCTTAAGAAGAATTTTGTAAAAGATTCCAAAAGCACCCCTGTTGCTTTAATCTCAGAGTCACCTTCCACTCAGCGATCGACTATCACTATCACTGAGTTGGAAACTAAATCTGAAAGATCATCAGACTCTGACGTTTCAGATAATGATGAAACTCTGGCATTCCTGGCTAATAAGTTCAAGAGATTTTCTAGAAAGAGTAATTTCAAGAAGAATAAACCTCTTGCTATTACTGACAAACCAAGATCATCAACCCCTGTTGATAAGGCTACTGCTACTTGCTATAACTGTGAAAAGATAGGACATTTTGCTAGCGAGTGCAGGTCAAAGAAAGTCTCTAGACCCTCAGCTTTTCCCAAGAAAAACTTTACTCACAGGACTAGAGATGAAAAATACAAAAAGCTGAAAGAAAGGTATTCAAAGCTGAAAACCTTTAAGAAGAAAGGCAAAGGCCTTATGGCTTACTATGATTGGGCTGCCTCTGACGAAGAAGAATATATCTGACTCTGAAGATAATGATGAAGCTAATCTATGTCTCATGGCCAAACTTGAAGATGAGGAAGAAAATTCTGACATTCCCTCTACTTCAAACTCTGCTACTAAGGTATCACCTTCCTTCTTTACCAATATTTTAAATATTGATTAAGCTGATAGTCTTCGAAAGATCGATCTCCTGAATAGAAGTTTATATGAAGCCATGAATGGCAAAACTGTGGTTGAAAATCAAAACCTTGATCTCGCTGAACAGCTTAAAAACTGTCACCTTCAAATAGAAAATCTTTCTAAAATTGAAGAAGATTTTAAAGATCAAGTTCACTTAAATCAGCTAGTCAAAATCGAGCGTGAAGAAGCTATCGCTGCATTAAAAGCTGAAAAAGCTACTGTTGATGGATGGTATAATTCCTTAACAAAGATCACTGAGATAATTAAGTCTCAGATTCCCCTGAGTGATAAACGTGGTCTTGGTTACAAAGCTGATACTCTAGAACCAACCACTGACCGTTCCATGCTTAAGTTTGGAATGTTCATATCCTCTATCCCTGACACTTTCTCATCTCAGTGTTCCTCTTCTAAACCGCCTATCCCTGAGGAAATCTCTACCTTAACTTCTAAAGGTAAAGAAAAAGTTGTTTATCCAAAACCTACGCCATTCTTTAAAAACAAAGGTAAAGGAATTGTTTTTAACCAAAATCCTCAGAAGGGTAGCTATGTACCAAAGCTGAACGCTTTTAAAGCTTCAGTGATTTATCCCTCTAGTTCAAAGAATAAGATCCCTGGATTTATTCAGCGTGGATCTATTCAGCGATCTACTCCTAGAATCAAAGTGGAAATTATTGGTAAGAAATCCGAAGAACTGAATGTTCCTCCCATTTCAAAAGCCAATAGCTTACTTGGTGTTAGTCCTTCTAATTCAAAATCAAAAGCTCAGCATGCAAATGGTCCTAGAACTACTTTTAGTTATAGGAAATGTTATCATTGTGGACTTACCAATCATATTGCTAGTAAGTGCCCCACAGCCACCCAAGCTGAAAAGATAGCTAAGGTGAAGATCAATGCCCCAAGGCAAAGAAGACCACTGAGGTTAAAAAATTAACCAAAGTGAAGACTGACAAAGCTGAATCTTTAAATGCTGCGAAGACTGCTGAACCTTCCACCTCCTCTTCTACCCCCACTGACAAGTGTGTACACATGGTTAAGTGGGTACCCAAGAAAAACTAATCTTCCTTTGTAATGCAGGTTCAGAATGGTATCTGATATCTCGATAGCGGATGCTCTAGACACATGGCTGGTATGAAGAACCTGCTCACTGAGTACAAAGAAGAGAAGGGTCCCTCTGTAACTTTCGGTGGAAATGGAAAAGGACATACCCGAGGGTTTGGTGTACTCTCTAATGGTACAACAACCTTCAGAAGAGTCGCATATGTTGAAGGGCTGAAGCATAATCTTCTAAGCATCAGTCAGCTTTGCGACAAGGATAACAAAGTAATCTTTACTAAGGAATCCTGCTTTGTCGCTGACAAAAAGGAGAAGATAGCTCTCAGCGGTTATCGTTTGGAAAATGTTTATGTAATAAACATGGACTCAACAACCACTGAGAACTATTATTTCTTCTCAAAAGCCTCATCTGATGTCAACTGGCTACGGCATAAGAGGCTCTCTCATCTCAACTTCAAGACACTGAACACCCTTTCTTCAAAAGAGTTAGTCACTGGTCTACCTCAGCACTCATACGCCAAGGAATCCTTATGTTCAACGTGTGAGAAAGGCAAGCAGACCAAAGCAAGCTTTAAGTCAAAGCAAGTTTCCTCAGTGTCATCTCCTCTACAACTTCTCCATATGGATTTGTTTGGCCCTGTTAACAAACAATCCATCGCTAGAAAGAAATATACACTGGTCATAGTTGATGAAGTCTCTCGATATACATGGGTTATGTTTCTCCGTTCTAAGAGTGACACCCCTGAAGAATTCATCACCTTTGTTCGGAATATGGAAACCCTGAACAACTTGACCGTTCGCTCAATAAGGAGTGATCATGGGACTGAATTCAAAAACAATTCTCTTGATTCCTTCTTTGAGAGTAAGGGCATTTCTCACAACTTTTCTTCAGTGAGAACACCGCAACAAAACGGAGTCGCTGAAAGAAGAAATAGAACTATTATTGAAGCTGCACGGTCAATGCTCAGCGATTCTCAACTGCCTACTCAGTTTTGGGCAGAAGCTGTCAACACTGCTTGTTTTACGCAAAACAGGTCGCTGATAGTCAAAAGATTTAATAAAATAGCCTATGAACGTTTTCATGGGAGAAAGCTTTCAATTAGCTTTCTTCACATCTTTGGATGTCAGTGTTTCATACTGAACAACAGAGATGCCCTTGGAAAGTTTGATCCTAAGGCTGATGATGGAATCTTTCTTGGATACTCCTCAGTCTCCAAAGCCTTCAGAGTCTTCAATAGAAGAAGACAAACTGTTGAAGAAACTATTCACGTCACTTTTGACGAATCCCGTTCAGCGAATTCTCGACCTTCTGCTGATACTGAAGAACTGAATCAATGGATGTTTTCTCATCTTGGTGATTCAGAAGATATTCCCACTCCTCATACTCTTACAGTTGAAGATGATGGTCCTACTATCATCCCAAACATGCAAAATAGTGATGGTGAAACATCATGGGTCTCAGTTGTTCCTTTAAACACTATACTTGCTTCTGAACCAATTGTCTCAGACATTCCATCTACTTCTCACCAATCAGTGAATGAGATGACATCTGCACCTACTCCTCTCTTGGCTGATATTCCAGAAGTTGCTGAAGCCTCATCCCCAGCTCCTCCAGTTCAATTTGAGTCAGCGACTTATGCTCCTGCTCAGCGATGGACTGTAAATCACCCAATTGATCAAATCCTTGGTGATCCAAACGCTGGTGTTCAGACTCGATGAAGTGCAGGTAATATTTGTTTATTTGTTAACTTTATTTCTCTGATTGAACCAAAGAAAATAGATGATGCCCTCAAAGAACCAAACTGGGTCAGCGCCATGCAAGAAGAGCTGACTGAATTCGAAAGAAACAAAGTTTGAAAACTTGTTCGAAGCACAAACTGACAAGACAGTGATAGGCACGAAATGGGTCTATCGAAACAAGTTGGACGAATATGGAACTGTAACCCGCAACAAGGCTCGTCTTGTTGCTCCGGGATACAGACAAGAGGAAGGCATAGATTACGACGAAACATTTGCTCCAAGACTAGAATCTATTCGTCTATTCTTAGCATACGATGTACACAAAGACTTCAAAGTATATCAAATGGATGTTAAGTCAGCATTTCTCAATGGAAAGCTGGATGAAGAAGTCTATGTGGAGCAACCTCCAGGATTCTCAGATCCTAAGCGTCCAGGTTATGTTTATAAACTGGATAGGGCACTTTATGGCTTAAAGCAAGCTCCACGTGCATGGTATGAAACTCTATCCTCTTATCTCCTAATTGAAAATTTTGAGCGAGGTAAAATCGACAAAACTCTATTTTTCAGAATAGTGAAGGGTCATATCATTTTTGTTCAGATATATGTTAATGACATTATATTTGGTTCTACTAACCCTGATCTTTGTACTCGTTTCTCTGAAAGGGTGAAAGAAGAGTATAAAATGAGCATGATGGGTGAGCTAACATATTTCCTTGGTCTTCAGATAAAACAAAATGAAAAGGGAACTTTCATTAATCAGGGAAAGTATGTTAAAGATATGCTGAAGAAATTCGATTTAACTCAGAGTTCAGCTATGAAAACCCCTATGGCACCACCGCTGACACTAAACAAGGATTCAAATGGAGTACCTGTTAATGTCACGTTGTACCGTGGGATGATCGGCTCTCTCTTGTATCTTACAGCTAGCCGACCCGATATTATGTACGCAACCTATTTGTGTGCACGATATCAAGATGAACCTAAGGAATCTCATATGATCGCTGTAAAGTGAATCTTTCGTTACCTTAAGGGTACTATGAACCTAGGTCTTTGGTATCCCAAAGACTCAGGGTTTGATCTAATCGCCTATTCAGATAGTGATTTTGCAGGTTGCAAATTAGATAGGAAAAGCACCACAGGAGGCTGTCAGCTCCTGCGTGGAAAGCTGGTGAGTTGGACAAGTAAAAAGCAAAACTTAGTGTCCACCTCAACTGCTGAAGCTGAGTATGTAGCCGCTGGAAGCTGTTGTTCTCAGGTCTTATGGATGAGAAATCAACTACTAGACTATGACCTTCAGCTCTCGAAAATTCCAATCTATTGCGACAGCACAAGTGCCATCGCTATAGCCAACAATCCAGTGCTACACTCAAAGACCAAACATATCGAAATCAGGTATCATTTTATCAGAGATCATGTGATGAATGGTGATATAGAACTTCATTTTATCCCAACTGACTATCAGTTAGCTGATCTATTCACCAAACCTCTTGATGAGACAAGATTCAACTTTCTCATCAGCGAGCTTGGAATGCTGAACTTTGAAGAGTAAAATCTTCAGTGGTTCACATTTTATCAGCGATAGGATAAAACAATTATATAACCCAGTCTATCATTCTCTCTCTGAACATAATTGATTCGCCTATATCAAGGTATGTTTTCTCTCTTGCTCGATGACATTTGCATGTGAATGTAAGATTTCAAAACAAATTGCATCGCTGAATATCTCTTCCTTAACAGCGATACTTTGAAAATTTTTAAACTAACACTGATATTTCTATTCACTGCTTCATGTTTTTCAAAAATTGTCCCTGAGCTTTCAAAAGCTCAGAGACATCCTAAAATATGAAAGGGCATTTGTGACATCATCACAACGGATAAACCATGGCACGTTCTTTTTCTGACACACGTTTGAACGTTTCGTTTACCTTCCAATCAAACGCAAACACGTGTCCGTGTCATGATGAAAAACTTTCCCGCTCAAGTTTTTCTCTCTCTTAAATCTCTCTATATAAACTATTTCAGGTTTATATTTTTTTCTTTACGCGAACTTCTTCTCTAAGCAAGAAAAGATTTATTGTTGCTTATTTCTAGAAATCTGTTCATCTCCTTCTTCGATTACCAGGTTAATATTCTTATTATTTACCTACATAACTTGTTTCTGACCTTCTTATTGCTTTTAATAGATCAAACAAAAGAAACCTTTTCTAAAATGAAATCATTTCTTTCATGGTTTTATGAACACAACCTTTTCATGGTTGTTCTTCAAGTTTAAAACTCAAAATCTTAAACTTGTTCTTCATTCGTTTTTCCAGAATCCTTATCTAAAGGGAAATGGAAAACAAGACTTTTACTGGGTTTGTTTTTCTTTTACAAACAAGAAAACCCTAATCTTCATTAAGACATTTTTGTCTGAATGAAATGGATAAAAATCGGAAAACATCTTATTGGAAAATCTTTCACATTAAGACTATTCTTTATCTATGTTCATGGTTGATATGTTAAACAAAAATGGCATCTTCTACTCCTGCTCCTACCACTGAGAAATCCACGGCTGCAAAGAACCTTCATGCGCTTTTCGAGTTTCCTCCTCGAAAGAAAGTCACACATCTGGATGATGCGGTGAACTATCTAAAAACATGTTGTTTATCCACAGCCCTGACCATTACACCCCTTGCTCATCAATTCCTACTTTCTCAGTTCTGGTATACTTCCAGAAGAGCTCAGGTACCCCATGCCAAAGACCCAACGAAGTTCGTTGACTCCATTCTGTGTGACACAAAATTTGGCACCTCCAAAATCAACCATGCCATTATTAGTAAAGCACTGAGTCTTCCTACCTCTACGAAAGAAAACCGCTTTGTTCCTCTCCCAAACGACAAAAACCATGCTGATAGGGAAGCCATCATTGCATTCTTCGATGCAATGGGTTATGCATGGGACACTGGAAGGGACAAGAAGCCTGAGAAGAAACTGACAATGATCAAGAAGTCCAAAATGCCCAGCGAGATGAACTTCATCTTCGCACATCTGATAAGCTGCATGACTGCGAAGAGTGGCTCCTCTGATCAAGCTGCTCAACCTAAGCAAGCAATGGGCTATGCATTGCTGAAAGGTCTAAATGTTGACTGGGCCTCAATCATCTACGACGACCTTGCGTTCAGAGTGGATATGGCTGAAAGATCTGCATGGGTTCCTTATCCCAAATTCATCAGCGCCGTCTTTCAACAAGGACTTGGCAAAAGGTACCCAACAGAGGGTGATTTGAGACTCTCTCAAGTTGGCCCTAAGGTACTCGACTTCAAGCCGCTGGAAAACGAGGTACGTCTTTCTACTCTCTTATCTCTTCTCAATCCTCTTTCTTCTACTTCTGCAGCTCATTCAGTGGAAATCCCCACCGCTGATACCCACGCTGCACTCTCTACTCCTTCTCGAAAAAGGAAACAATCTACTTCCCAACTTGGTTCCAAAAGAATAAAGAAAACCAAGGAGCAACCCCCCCAGCATTTACATGCTGAAGACTCCTCAGCTCATCTTGAAGAGTTGATGAAAAGTTCAGTGGTACGCTCTGCCACAGCTGATCAAGCCACACCTTCCATCCCAGCTTCAATGTCTCTAAACGCTGAAGTTATAAACTTGGAAATGAACCCACCTCCTTCAGCCTCTCTACAGACTGAAGTGATTGACAGCGGATCCAACGCTGAACCCCGCACCCAACCATCATTCTCATCCCTCATTCCTCCTACTCAATCTTTGGTCTCTCCATCAATTTTCCCAACTTTCTCAGGGACACCCTTCATCGTTCATGACTCAGCTGCAGACACTCTAAATACGATGTTGGATGCAAACTTAGGATCTGCAGGCACCTCCATTCGCCAAGGTACCTCATTCAGCACACAAAGGGTTCGACAACATCGCCAACCCGCCTGCAGGTATAAACACAATCCAAAACACTCCTCTCTCTCTACCCCAAACTTCTGAGCTTTTCTCTGTTCATAAGTTAATAACTGTTTCAGGTCCTAATTTGGGGGATATCAACACCTCCCTGAAGGCCCTGGAAACAAAGGTGGAAAATTACAACACCATTCTCTCCACAAACTCTTCAGCGGTTACAGACGCTGGAGAGAAACTCAAAAAGCTGACCAAGATCGTCGATACAAAAGCCTCCAAAACTGATCTGGAGAAGGTGGATGGTAGCATCGCTCAATTTGCTACCACCCTCGCTGACAATTCAACCGCCACCACCTCTCTTTCAACAAACTTCACCTCTCTGTCCAATGAAGTCACATCATTGAAGACTAGGTTGGTTCTCTTAAGGGTGAAGTTTCCACGATCAAGGTTGACATCTCCGCCGTCAAAGAAATTGTTCAGAAAGTGCTTGATCGCCTGAACGTCCCAACTTCAAATTTTTCTCAGGTCGATCGCGAAGCTCTTCAAAAGATCAATCCTGCTATAACTGGCCTGGAAGTCATATTAGCAAAGATTGAACACTGTGTTGGGATCTCTGGCCTAGAAGCCAGGGACCAAATACACACTGCTGCTGCTGAACAATCTGTTACCTCCCCCAACCATAATGTGGAAGAGGGGGAGAAGACTAAAGAAGACCTTCCCCCATAATGCTGAGGGGGAGGGTATTGAAACTGCTGTTGCTGCTAGTACTTCTACTTCACAACCTCATGGAGTTGAAAACCCTGAGGAAACCGAGAAACCTTCCTCTGTATCTGATGGGGAGCAACTCGATGAGCAACTTAAGGAAGCTGCTGCTGACGTGACTGAACCTTATGCTGAAGAGGTCGAGTCTGAAGAAGAAACTGAAGATGATGAACCTGTCGACATCTCTGATGAAGAACCATCATCATCCCCCAAAGATGATGATGATGAAGATGATGATGATGACTATTTCTTCTACTTCCAGCCTATTGCAAAAGCTCCAGCTCAAAAGGGGATCAAGATAAAAGAACCTTCAGGGGAGCGGACCAAGACAAAGCCTGCAGCGTCTGAAGCTGACAAAGGCAAAAACAAAGGCCTCGCTGAAGAAGACAATCTGACGATCTTACTTCAAAAGCCAGTTTGTCAGGTACACTACCTTCTATTCCCTTACACTGCATCCCTACTCTATCCCTTCTCAATCTCAATCATTCTATCCTTAAAACCTCTATACACTTAACCACATTCTTTTCTCTATCTCTTTCTTCCCAACTTTTCTTACTTAAACAATCGATGTGTTTCAGCTAGTCCTCTCCCCTGTTTGAGGATCCCGCTGAAGCTCCCATGACTACACCAGAAATAATCCTAGCCACAAGAGCTGAAGAAATAATCCCAGTCTTGGATTTAACCACTGAGACTGATGAACCTGAAGAACAACTGCTCTCTCACCAAAACAGACCTTCCTTGGCTCCTCAAAAGCTAAGTGAATAGGATCAAGAAAAGAGAGATGCAATGATCAAACAGTTTGAAGATCAGCGAATCATTCTTCCTCGTGACAAAATCCCTGCTCCCACAAAGTTCAGGATTTCAAGGAAAGAATACGAGGATCATCTAAGAGCTGAAAGATTACTCGCCGAAAAGAAGGAAGTTGAAGAAAAATATAAGGCTCTCGCCATCCAGCTTGTCCAAAAATCGGTGAAAGACCCCGCGTTGAAAAGAACTCCCATTGATGTCCAACGTCAGCTATGGGATGATGCCCAAAGGATCGTTGAAGAAAAGACTAAAGTATCTGATACGACTTTGGAATGGTGTAAAGAAATGCTGAATGGTTGGAAGTGAAATTAGCCATTCAGCGATCGCGCTCAAAGTTCAAGAGCCATGTCGAGGAAATTTTAAATACTCAGATCGACTTGGTTTCTTCTGCTGTGGATATTCCTCCTTCCACTCTTCTTCCTCCTCAATAAAGAAGAGTCTCTGCAAAGGAAAAGAAAGCCTCAGACTCAAGACCTCATATACGGAATGACACAGGTATTGGTTTCTCTCGTGCTGAAGTTCTTGGCCCTGATGCTGATCTCTCAGCGCTTGACACCTCCCTACCACCTGGTGAAACTTTCATCCCTGGCAAAGTCGTAAGTGATCCCTATGGTATATTCTTTCTAGACTACCAAGGAAATCAACACTTTCAACGCATCTCTGAGCTTCCAATCACTCCCATCGAACAACTCAGAGGTCTCATATACTGGTGTGAAGTCAGACGCGACATTCAGGCATGTCACCTCAAGCCCCTGATATTTGAAGAAGCAAAGAACAAAAGGGATCAAGGTGTCACTGTCCCTGACTGGATGATTCCCACATCAAAGACCCTCGATGAACTTCTCATCAAGGAAGAACCTTTTGACGGATAGGATCGCCTTGTAATTCTTTCTATCCTTATCTGTCTACATCTTTTGTACTTGTAATTTTATTTGTTGTACTTGTAATTTTTCCACTTCCCTATGTAATCTTTACGAAGTTTAAAGAAAATTTTCAGCGAATGTACTTTACTCCATCAGTATTGAAAAGATCACAGAAAACAGTAAAAGGGACAAATATTATATGAGTTCTTTTTATCCTTATGTTTTCATTAAATAGCAATTTTCTCTGTTCCTATGTCATAATCAAATAGGGGGAGATTGTTGATCCAAACCCTCAGTGATTTGATAATGACCCTCTCTTAAACACTTAGTGAAAATTGTAAGTAAACAATATGTATTAGAGTTTCACTATCGCTGATAAGTACTAAGACTTTACAGTACCGCTGATAGGAACTCTCACTCTTTAGATTAGACATTCAGCGAACACTGTTCATCATCTTATAACTCTGAGCCTGTTTAGTCTATGAGATGATTGCTAATAAGTTAGTTGTTTACTTATGATCCCTGAAGACAAGTTTCACGTCAACCAAAGTTCTACGCTGAAGTCGAAGATCAAGCTCAAGAACTAGCGACAAGTCTACTCATGAACTGATGCGGATATCAGCGAAGAAAGACCTGTCCATTCAACGTGAAGTATCAAGTAGAAGACTTCAGCAATCGCTGAACCTTATCATTCGCTGATAAAGATCTGACTCAACGAAAGCTGATCATGAAGTCTCCCTGCATGTTACTATTGTCTTACCTCCCTTGAACGTCTCCGTACGAACTGTCAGAACGGACATCCCTTTTGTCTGTAATCGTACAAAAACTCTGATTCTACATTGTGCACCATGCGGCTACTAAGTTTGTCTACAAAGGTCAATGACATGCAACCACTCAGTTGCTGCCACGTGTAAAGCCATACTGCCATGCTATAAATGCATGCAATATATAAGAAGAACCTTACTTCATTTTTGAAGTGCGCTCGGACCATCTTCTTATCTCTCTCTTATTGTCAAGTTATTATTCGTAATTTCTTTAACTCTTTCTAGTGCAAGAAACTCAGTGTTTCTCAAGACTTGTTAAGATTAGGTCTGTCTACACTTTATCAGGGCTATAAATAGTGAGGTAGTGGAACAAACGATTGTAAGCTTTTGGAAGAATAGTTTTCCACAATTGTTAAAGCACACACTGCAGTATTCCATAGCACTATCTCCATACGATATTGTGTCCTGTAAGATTTCCGAACACACATTTGAACATGTTCTTGGTGTGATTCATTATCAATATACGAGAAACTTTTATACTTGATCTTGTTATCATTATTATTCTATATTTGATACTCACATTATCATCGCCATTTATACTGTTGGTTCTTAGACCAAGCCTCCTATTCTTCTGAGAGATGAATATCCTTAATGGAAGATTAGGATGGTTAACTTCCTTGATGGAATGGACAGAGATTTAATGCGTTCTGTCACGGATGGACCTTGCAAACCCATGGTTTTGGTTCCACGTGGACCCGCAACAGAAACTACTGCTGAGATTCCTGCTTATCTTAAACCTAAAACCACCGGGTTTACTGATAAAGAGAAACTTCAAATGGAAAATGACCTTAAGGCAGTTAGAATTTTGATTATGGCCATTCCTAACGAAATATTTCAAGAACTAGATTCATGTGTTACTGCTAAGGAAATCTGGGATCAGCTTCTTAATCAACTTGAGGGTGGAATTAAGACCCAAAAGAACAGAAGGACCCAATGTATAAATGAATACAATGATTTCAAGGCACTTCCTGAGGAAACCTTACAACAAACCTACAACAGATTTAATGTGTTGATAAACAAATGCAAAAAATGTGGGGTTGTTAGGTCGAAGGAAGATAACAATGTTCTGTTTTTGAAAAGTTTAAATGATGAATAGTTGAATCTGTCCATGTCTTTACAAGCTAACCAGGATCTAGATGCATGGTCTCTAACTGATGTGTATGGCACTCTTGCCGCACAAGAGAAGGATGTTGTCAAACAAAAGGGCAAATCCACCATTGCAGGTCTAATTGCTTTAGTTTCAGAGTCAAAGAATACCACTGAAGGAAAATCCAACAAAGAAAGTTCTAGCAGAGATAAGAAGAAAGAGAAGAAGAAGGGTAAGAAGAGTCTTGTAGCAGAAAGTGATGCTGAAGAAAGTTCATCAGAAGATGATGACATAAATGCTTTTGCTAAATCTCTTGCATTAATCACTCAAAAATTTAAACAGAGATTTGGCAATAGAGCATTTGACAGAAGAGGTAGATACGAAAGAGAAGGGAAAGATGATAACAGAGGTTATGCTGCACAACAGAACTACCAGAACAGAGCTCTACAAGAACAAAGACTGCAACCACAACCTCAACAGAAGTATAATGCTCCAGTTCCTCAGAAAACTGATGCTGCCCAACCCATCAACCAGAATGATGGACGTTGCTTTAGATGTGGCAATCCTGGCCATTTCTCTGCTATTTGTAGAGGTAAACTGGTAAAAGACCAGGATTACTATAAGAACAAATACAAGTACAACTACAGAGAGAGAAGCTACGTTGCTGAGATGGAGAATGAGAATTCTGATTCATCCTCTGACGATGAACCAGAGCAAGCCAACTTCTGTGGAGTCGTTGTGGATGATGAGAGTTTGGGAGAAGAGGTTGATTAGATGACCAGAGAGAAGTTAGAAAGAACGACAGAAGAAGATTTGGCTCATGCATTTGCTCTTACTGTGACAGAGCCAGACAACAGAGCGCTGGAGACCACCAGACCCAGTGCCAAGGTATGTTCTTCTGAATCTAAGTCCGACTCTGAGTTGGAAATGCACGTTTTCTTTGCTAACAGAAGAATTTCAACTCTTAAAACAAAATCTTTCTGAAGAGAAAGAGTTAAGAAAGCTAGCTCAGAAGGATCTGTCCTTCTATGAGAGAGAGAAAACTCTCTTGGAACAGGAAAAGGAAGAAATATTCAAAGAGAAATCTGAGCTAGAGATCTTACAACAGAAGAAGGAAAGCCTCTTTTCTGAAAAGGTTAAAGAGTTTGAAAATGTGTTGAAACAAAAGTCTGAAGAGGTTAAGAAGTCTGAAACTAAAATACTTAACTCTGTTGCTTTGAAAGATTATTTTGAAAGAGAAAGGGAGGTTTTACATCAATCCCTGCAGAGAAAAGAAATTCAAATGAAGAAGTACCAGGATGCACAAGATGTGCACATTAAGATAAACTCACATATGGATACACAAGGTCTTGGTTTCTCTGACCTTGCTCCCTATAACGAAAAGAAGAAGACATCGCTGTCCTCTGTTTTTTGCGTTGGGAAAATCCAAGAGGATGTGATCTCTGGTACTGCTGCTTTCAAAAGAATCAAAACCTCAGATGTTTTCAAAAGAACCAGAAGACTTGACTACAAGAATGTTAGCTATGACTCCTTAAATGATGAAAAGGTTATTAAACCATCTGAAAAGTTCATTCGTGATCAAGGAAGAGCTAGAATCATACTTCCTAACTCTGTTAATAGTCTGGATCCAAAAGAGATTTTTAATTTCAACTCTTTTAAGGGACAGAAGTCTGTTACTTCTATGGATGAGTCCTCTGTTGATAAAACACAGAGCGAGCTCAACACTGAAGCACCAGTCTTCTCTCCTTCCTCTGAATCAATCAGAACATCATTTGAAGAGGATATTAAAAGAATTCTTGAGGAAAATGTTGTTTCTGATGCATTAAAACCAAAGTTGAGAAAGTGTAAGTCTGCTCAAGCTAATACCTCTGTGATACATAAGGTGTCTAACACCTCCACCAGAGCCACCAGAGACTTTCAGTGCTCTGACATGGACTCTGATTCTGAGGTAGATGAACATATTTTTTATGGTCAAAAGAAAGTTTTGCATAAACCAAAGCAGATGCCCGCAGGATGTTTTGATTTGAAAAAGGATGTCTCATTTTTCAAGAAACAATCAAGATTCATACCAGTAACTGAGTTTGACAACAAAGGCTTCAAGACTCTTGCTTCTAATGTAGTAGAAGTAGAGAAAAGAGAGAAAGCCAGAAATATTCCAGTGAACAACACCTCAGTTCCCTTTGCTTTTAAACCAATCAAGTTTACACCAGAACAGAAGGGCAAATAGATAGTCAATGACAGACCTATTCCCAATTCTGGTGTAAATCAAAGAAATTCTTTTTGGTCACGTGAGTCAGTTCCAAAGAAAAACAACTTTATGTCAAGAGAGTTTGTTTCAAGGAACAACAGCTTTAAGAAACCAAATCAGGACAGAATGTATGGTCCTAAAGTTTTTCAGAATCAAGCACCATTCAAACAACAGTTTTTGAATAAAAACATCAATGTGCACCAAATATCTTCATGTTCTATCAACTGCAATTGCATTCAACTATTGTTAAAACTACAAAACCATATGAATGGTCCTCACTGTGTTCGGAATCAGTCACCTCAAAGGAATAATCCCAAGACTGTTCAGAATGCACAGAAAAAGACCTCTGGCACATCATCAAAAAATGAAAAGCCAGTAGGAAAGACTGTTAACACCTCAAAGCCTAACAAGAAAGGATCCATCATGCAATGGGTACCTAAAAAGAACTAATATGTCTTGCAGAAACCTCATGTACAGATCTGGTATTTAGATTCCGGATGCTCCAGGCACATGACGGGCAATAAGGAGCTGCTAACTTCTTTCAAGAACAAGAAAGGGAGTGCAGTGACCTTCGGAGGAGACAATGGTGGACATATTAGAGGTTATGGTACTTTAGTTAATGGTGGTGTTTCAATTTCTGAGGTTGCTTATGTTGAGGGATTAAATCATAATCTGCTCAGTATAAGTCAACTATGTGATCATGGGTTCGATGTCAATTTTAGGAAGAAGTATTGTTCCTTGTTGCTTTTCGAGTCTGGTCAAGAACATTTAAGAGCTGACAGAAAAGGCAATCTGTACAAAATGAACTTTAATCCAAAACAAGGAACTACAACAGA
This sequence comes from Saussurea involucrata, assembly GCA_033807775.1. Lineage (NCBI taxonomy): Eukaryota > Viridiplantae > Streptophyta > Magnoliopsida > Asterales > Asteraceae > Saussurea > Saussurea involucrata. The sequence continues at coordinate 111,485,696 of CM066320.1, read as the reverse complement.
AAAACTCTGTTTAGTCTCTTTGAAAAATGAAGATGTCTGGCTCTGGCATAAAAGGTTTGCCCATTAAAAAATTTCAAATCTTGACAAGCTCGTGAAATTGAACTTAGTGAAAGGTCTGCCTTCGCTAAAATTTGACGAAGACCATCTCTGTTCTGCTTGTGAGCTGGGTAAGATGAAAAGATTTTCACACAGAACTAAGAGTGATCACAATTGCCCAAGACCTTTGCATATGCTTCACGTGGATCTTTGTGGTCCAATCTCTGTGCAAAGTCTATTGGGTAAGAAGTATATTCTTGTGCTAATTGATGAATTTTCTAGATATACATGGATTGAGTTCATCAGAGTAAAATCTGATGTCCCAGAAATTCTGATAAGTTTGTTGAGAAGGATACAGGTTCTGTTAGGTCTCAAAATTTCAAAAGTTGAGAAGTGATAATGGGATAGAGTTTAAGAATGCCAGAATAGATGCCTATCTTTCAGAAGAAGGAATCTCCCAGAACTTCTCAGCTGCCAGAACTCCACAACAGAATGGAGTAGTGGAGAGAAAGAACAGAACTCTGGTAGAGACCGCAAGAACAATGTTGGCTGGTTCTGTCCTTCCCATCAACTTCTGGGCAGAGGCAGTCTCAACAGCCTGTTTTACCCAAAACAGAGCTGTAATAGTGAAGAGATTTAAGAAGACTCCCTATGAACTCATCAACAACAGAAGGCCAAACGTGAAATATTTTCATATTTTTGGCTGCAAGTGTTACATCTTGAATGACAGAGAACAGTTGGGTAAATTGGACAAGAAGGCGGACGAAGGAATCTTTATTGGTTATTCCTTAACTTCCAAAGCTTACAGAGTCTACAATACCAGAACCCGTGTTATTCAAGAAAGTGTTAATGTGTCCTTTGATGAAAGTACATCAAGTTCCTCTGATCGTAAATCAACAGAGGGGACACAGAATGAGCAGAAGAAACCAAGTTCTTCTAAGACAAGGGAAGAAGATATCAATCTTTTGTTCGATGATTTCTTCGATGATGATGATTCCTCTGTCAACATCAACAGAGGCAATCAAGCTCAGAATTCAACAAAATAGAATCTGACAAGTACAACTCTTACTGGTCCCTCCAATACTTCACCATCTACTTCTCTGTCTACAGGTGTTATTCAGAGAAATGAGGAACCACAATCAAATGTAAGAGAACCTGAACTAGAGCCATCATCACCTCTGCTAACCAATATTGGCAGAGACTCCCTATTTGAAAGCTTTTGGAAGAATAGTTTTCCACAATTGTTAAAGCACACACTACAGTATTCCATAGTACTATCTACGTACGATATTGTGTCCTGTGAGATTTCCGAACACACACTTGAACGTGTTCTTGGTGTGATTCATTATCAATATACGAGCAACTTTTATACTTGATCTTGTTATCATTATTACTGTTCTATATTTGATACTCACAGTTATTATATCGTTTACACAATCACTCACATTAATGGCTTTATTTAATATGCTTCCGCTGTCTATTTTCTTACCATTATTGTGATACAACATAAATCTGGGAACCTACAGTTGGTATTAGAGCCCTGGTGCCAATCCACAGAGCTCTGATGCTGAAGATCGTCTTTTCCCATCAGAAGCACAAACCCCTCCTGTTGTCCATGCTCCCATGACAAAATGGACAAAAGATCACCGCTATCATCTTATAATTGGTGCTGCTGAAGATGGTGTGAAGACAAGATCGGCCACAATCAATGAAGCTTTCTTTGTAAATTTTCTAAGCATGATTGAGCCGAAGAAGATTTCTGAAGCCCTTGAAGACCCAAACTGGATAGAAGCCATGCAAGAGGTGGAGTTTGAAAGAAACAAAGTTTGGTCCTTTGTTCCACTTCCTCAAAATACGGCTGCTATTGGAACCAAGTGGGTGTTTAGAAATAAAAAGGATGAAGATGGGATTATCATCAGAAAGAAAGCCCGTCTGGTTGCAAAGGGATATTGGCAAGAGGAAGGTATTGACTATGACGAAACCTTTGCTCCTGTAGCTAGGCTAGAAGCAATCAGAATCTTCTTAGCCTATTCTGCTCACAAGGGTTTTAAGGTCTATCAGATGGATGTGAAGTCTTCCTTTCTAAATGGCAAACTACAAGAGGAAGTTTATGTCCAGCAACCACCTAGCTTTGAAAGTTCAGAGTTTCCAGACCACGTTTACAAGTTAGACAAAGCTCTGTATGGCCTTGAGCAAGCTCCCAGAGCCTGGTATGAAACTCTATCCAACTTGCTGTTGACTAATCACTTTGAGAAAGGTACTGTCGATACAACTCTATTCTTTAGAAGGTACAAAAATGATATACTTCTGGTGCAAATATACGTTGATGACATTATTTTTGGGTCTACACGGCAAGAGTACTGTGATAGGTTTGAGGATTTGATGAAAAGTGAATTCAAAATGAGCATGATGGGAGAACTTTCTTTCTTCCTTGGTTTACATGTAAAACAATCCATCAGAGGGACATTCATAAGTCAGTCCAAATACATCTCTGATATTTTGAAAAAATATAAGCTCAATAATTCAAATCCAATGAAAACTCCTATTGCCACTGGAGTTAAACTTGACTCTGACCTTAAAGGTGAACCTACTGATGTCAAGAACTACAGAGCCATGATAGGGTCACTTCTGTACTTAACTGCTAGTAGACCTGATATAATGTTTGCAACCTGTCTCTGTGCCATATTTCAAGCAAATCCTAAAGAATCTCATTTGACTACTATCAAGCGCATATTTAAATATCTAAAAGGGACTCAATTCTTGGGTCTCTGGTATCCTCGTAATTCTGGTTTCGAGCTTGTAGCATATACAGATTCAGACTATGGAGGATGCAAGAATGACAGAAAGAGTACTTCTGGTAGATTCCAATTGCTTGGAGAAAAATTGGTGAGTTGGACATCCAAGAAACAGAATTGCGTATCAACTTCTACAGCAGAAGCAGAATATGTTGCTGCTGCCAGCTGTTGCTCTCAAGTGATATGGATGAAAACCCAACTCAAAGACTATGGCCTGGAGTATGGCAAAATTCCAATTCTGTGTGACTCCAAGAGTGTCATCGCAATAACAGCTAATCCAGTTCAGCACTCCAAGACGAAGCATATCGACATAAGGTACCACTTCATAAAAGACCATGTTGAAAAAGGGACGATTGAAATGTATTTTGTTTCAACCGACTTCCAACTTGTTGACTTGTTTACAAAAGCCCTTGATGAAAGGAGATTTTGTTGGTCCCGAAGGGCTATAAAAGTTTGTAGAAGGGGGGGGGGGTTGAATACAAATACACATATTTTACTTTTCTAAATTGTTTATTGATAAATCATTAACAATTTACAGCTTGTTGCGGAACAAGATAAGGAATAAATCCTAATATAAACAAGTTGGAACACTAAGTTTTCTTGCACTAAGAAAGAGAAGGAAATTACTAATAATAACCTATCTCAAGATAAGAAGATGACTTGACCAGAGTTAGCAAGTGCTTCAAGAATGAAGCTGGAGTCCTTCTTATATATTGCATGCATTTAATGCATGGCAGTTTATATACTTTACACGTGGCAGCAGCTCATTGGTTGTTGGGTCTGACTTTAGTAGACAACCTTAGTAGCCGCATGTTTGAACAGTGTAGTATCAGAGTGGTTGTACGATTTCAGACAATAAGGAGGTTCTTTTCTGACATATCGTACGGAGTCGTGCAAGGGTAGTTAAGACAAAAGTACTTTGTACGGAGGACTTCATGATCAGCTTTCGTTGAATCAGAGCTTTATCATTCTATATCAGTGATTGACAAAGTTCAGCGATAGCTGAAGTCTTGTACTTGATACTTCATGTTGAGTGGACAAATCTGAGTTTTCACTGATTTGCATCAGTTCATTAGGAGACTTGTCGCTGGTTCTTGAGATTGATCTTCGACTTCAGCGTAGAACCTATGTTGACATGAAACTTGTCTTCAGGGATCATAAGTAAACAACTAACTTATCAGCGATCACCATAAGGACTGAACAGGCTCAGAGCATTATTGTGAACAATGTTCGCTGAATGTTTAATCTAAAGAACGAGAGTTCCTATCAGCGGTACTGAATTAGTCTTAGTACATCAGCGATAATGAAACTCTAATACATATTGTTTACTTACAATTTTCACTAAGTGTTTAAGAGATGGTCATTATCAAATCACTGAGGGTTTGGATCAACAATCTCCCCCTATTTGATTATGACATAGCAACAGAGAAAATTGCTATTTAATGAAAACATAAGGATAAAAAGAACTAATAAAATATTTGTCCCTTTTACTGTTTTCTGGGATCTTTTCTGTACTGATGGAATAAAGTACTTTCGCTGAAATCTTTCTTTAAACTTCGTATCAGATTACAAAGGGAGGTGGAAAAATTATAAGTACAAGCGAAATAAATTACAAGTACAAAAGAATAACTGATAAAATAGAAGAATAAGGCGATCTTATCAGCTTATAGAGGTTCTTCCTTAATGAGAAGTTCATCAAGAATCTGCGTTGTAGGAATCATCCAGTCAAGGACTTGTTCTCCCTGATTTCTTCTTTCTTAGGCTTCCTTGAAGATCAGCGGCTTCATGAAGTATCTGAGAAGGTCTTGTCTGAATTCACACCAGTATATGAGATCTCTGAGTTGTTCGATTGGAGTGATGGGTAGCTCAACGATACGTTGAAAACATTTTTGTCCCTCGCAGTCATGAAAGAATATACCGTAAGGATTACTAATGACTTTACCAGGGATGAAACGTTCACCGGGTGGTAGAGATATGTCAAGGGCAGATAGATCAGGGTCAGTACTAAGCACTTCAGCGCGAGAGAAACCAATACCAGTTTCATTTCATATGGGAGGACCTAAATCTGATTCTTGTAGCTTCTTCTTTGCAAAGGCCCTTTTTCTTTTTCAGCTTAAGAGCAGGAGGAGGAGGAATATCCACAGCAGATGAGACCAAGTCGATCTGTCGATTTATAAGTTTTTCAACATGATCCTTGTACTTTGAACGTGATTGCTGAATGGCTATCCTCATCTCCAACCATTCAGAGAGACCATACCTTGTGATAGCTTCAGCTCCGAAGGTTTCAGTTTGGCCATTTTCTCTGAACAATTGGACATCAACAATAGGTACTCCGATAGTTGTTCTTCCAGTAATATGTACCTTGTTGATCCTTGCTGGACGATATATGAAGTGTACCTTCTCTTTACACCAATTCAGGGTGGATTGAGATACACTTGTCTTCTTCTCGACAATCTTTCGAGCATCTTCCCAAAGCTGATGTTGGACTTGAATGGGAATTCGTTTCAGCTTGGGGTCTTCAACTGATTCTTGGACGAGCTGGATGGCGAGAGCTTTGTCTTTTTCTTCAGCTTCCTTTTTATCAGCGAGTAGACGTTCAGCTCTGAGGTGATCAGCGTATTCTTGCTTTGTAAGTCTGAACTTAGGAGTTTTGACTTTGGCATGCGGCAAGATGTTTCGCTGAGCCTCAAGCTTCTTTATCATTTCTTCTTTTCTTCTCTGATCCTCTTTACTTGATTTTTGAAGAACCAAGGAAGGTCTGTTTGTGTGAGAGAGCGTCTGTTATTCAGGTTCATCAGTCTCAGTGGTTAAATCCAAGACTGGGAATATTTCTTCAGCTCTTGTGGCTGGGATTATTGTTGGTGAAGTCGCAGCTGTAGGAACATCAGGGATATCCTCAAACAGGGGAGAGGACTAGCTGAAACACAACAATCATTTAAGTAAGCAGAGTTGGGGAAGAAAGAGATAGAGAAAAGAATGTGGTTAAGTGTATAGAGGTTTTATGGAGAGGAGAGTTGGGATTGAGAAAGGATAGAGGAGGGATGTAGTGTAAGGGAATAGAAGGTAGTGTACCTGACAAGCTGGCTTTGGAAGCAAGATCGTCAGATTGTCTTCTTCAGCGAGGCCTTTGTTTTTGCCTTTGTCAGCTTCAGACGCTGCAGGATTTGTCTTGGTCGGCTCCCCTGAAGGTTCGTTTATCAAAATCCCTTTAAGATCTGTAGTCTTCTGAACAGGCTTGACGATAAAGGAGTCATCATCATCATCTTCATCATCATCATTCTCTGGAGAAGAAGATGGTTCATCATCAGGGATGTCGACAGCTTCATCATCTTCAGCTTCAGATTCAGATTCTTTAGCAGCTTCTTCGATTTGCTCCCCCTCAGATACAGAGGTAAGCTTCTCGGTTCCCTCAGAGTTTTCATCTCCCTGAGGTCCCGCAGTTGTTTATTCATTTGTCTTCTCCCCCTCTTCAGTAAGGGGAAGGTCTTCAGTCTTCTCCCCCTCGATAGATTCATCATGGGGAAGGTCTTCAGAGTTCTTCTTCCCCCCCTTCCTCATGATGAGTGGGGGAGGAATGCGATGACTCAGCAGATGGTGTTGGTTCCCTGTCTTCTTGGCCAGGGAATCCGACATAATTTTCAATCTCCCCTAATCTGGCTTCCAGGCCAGTTATAGCAGAATTGATCTTGAGAAGTTCATCTCGATCCACCGGAGTAAAATGCGAAGGTGCAGGGGCAGCGGCGTTCATGCGATCGAGGATCTGCTGTACCATCGTCTTCACTGAACTTACGTCAGTCTTTACTGAACTCACGTCAGTCTTTACATCGGACACCTCTCCCTTAAGAGTACTAACTGATGTCTTCAGCGTTATGACCTTGCTTGACATGGTGTTAACTCTTGAGGAGAGAGATTTGTAGTCGGCGTAGATATCAGCAAGAACTTTGGCAAAGTCACCGAGAGTACTATCAACCTTCTCCAAATCAGCTTTGGAGACTTTCCTTTCGACCTCAGTGGTCAAAGTCTTCAAGTTCTCTCCAGCGTTTGTAACCGCTGAAGAGTTGGCAGTTAGAGTTTTGTTGAAAGACTCCATCTTTGTTTCCAGGGCCGTCAGGGAGGTGTTGATATCCCCCAAATTAGGACCTGAAAAAGTTATAAACTTTTGAACAGAGGAAAGCTCAGAAGTTTGGGGTTGAGAGAGAGAAGTATGTGGGATTTTGTGTATACCGGCAGGCGGGTTGGCGAAGTTGTCGAAACCTCGATGTCCTGAAAAGGTTTCGTAGTCATCTTCAATATTTCCTAGACGACTGGAAGTACCTGCAGATCCTGTGGTGTGTCCTATCATCCTCTGAAAATGTTCAGCAGTAGTGTCGCTGAGGATGACGGTTGTTGAGGAGAATAGGGGAATAGATTGAGTGACCAAAGAAGAGGTGAGAGGAATGGAGGATGAGAATGATGGTTGGGTGCGGGGTTCAGCGTTGGATCCGCTGAGAATCACTTCAGTCTGTAGAGAGGCTGAAGGAGGTGGGTTCATTTCCAAGTTTATAACTTCAGCGTTTAGAGACGCTGAAGCTGGGATGGAAGGGGTGGCTTGTTCAGCTGTGGCAGAGCGTACCACAGAACTTTCCATCAGCGCTTCAAGATGAGCTGAGGAGTCTTCAGCATGAGATTGCTTATGGGGTTGCTCCTTGGTTTTCTTAGTCCTTTTGGAACCAAGTTGGGAAGATGAGTGTTTCCTTTTTCTAGAAGGAGTGGAGGTTTCAGCTGGGGTATCAGCGGTGGGTTTTTCTACTGAATGAGCTGCAGAAGTAGAAGACGGAGGATTGAGAAGAGTTAAGAGAGTAGAGAGACGTACCTCGTTTGGCATTGGCTTGAAGTTGAGTACCTTAGGGCCAACCTGAGAGAGTTTCAGGTCTCCTACTTTTGGGTAGTTATTCTTCAGGCCGGTTTGGAAGACGGCGCTGATGAATCTAGGATATGGAACCCATGATGGTAGGTCAGCAGTAGAGTCTACTCTGAGCACAAGATCATCGTAGATTATCGAGGCCTAGTCAAAATGAAGACCTTTCTGCAATGCATAGCCCATTGCTTGCTGAGGTTGAGCGGCTTGATCAGAGGAGCCGGTCTTTGCAGTCATGCAGCTTATCAAGTGTGCGAAGATGAAGTTCATCTCGCTAGGCATTTTGGATTTCTTGATGAGGGTCAGCTTCTTCTCAGGCTTCTTGTCCCTCCCTGTTTCCCATACATAACCCATTGCATCAAAGAATGTAGTGATGGCTTCCCTATCAGCATGTTTCTTGTGGTCAGGGAGAGAAAGAAAGGGTTTTTCTTTTGTGGCGATGGGAAGGCTCGGTACTTTTCGGATAATGGCAGGGGTGATTTTTATGGTGCCAAAATCAGTGTCACAGAGGATGCAATCAATTTTCTTCGTGGGGTCTTTGGTCGATGTGAGCTGAGTGTGTCTGGAAGAATACCCGAACTGAGATAGTAGTAGTTGATGAGCAGGGGGTGTTATGGTCAGGGCTGTAGAGAGGCAACAGGTTTTGAGGAAATTCACAGCATCATTCAGATGTGTGACTTGCTTTCGAGGATGAAACTCGAAAAGCGCATAGAGATTGTTTATTTTTGTCCAATCGAGTTCCTCAAGCGTGAACTTGACCTGAGGAGCCTTGGTGATTTCCAGTTCCTCAGCAGCAACAGTGTTCTCAGCAGTAGGAATATCAGTAGATGCCATTGTTGTATTATCAGTTCAACCAAAGATATAACCAATAAGAATAATCTTAATGTGGAAAGATTTTCCAATAAGATGGTTCGAATTTTGTCCATTTCATTCAGACAAAAATGTCTTAATGAAGATTAGGGTTTTCTTGTTTTTGAAAAAGAAATGCAAACCCAGTAAAAAGTCTTGTTTTCCAGTTTTCTTTGAGGATTAGGATTCTGGAAAAACGTATGAAGAACAAGTTTAAGATATTTGCGATTAAACTTGAAGAACAACCAAGAAAGGTTGTGTTCATAAAACCATGAAAGAAATGATTTCATTTTTGAAAAAGTTCTTTTGTTTGATCTTGTAAAAACAATGAGAAGATCATTAACAAGTTTTAAGAAACAGGTAAATAAAAGAAATATTAACCTGGTCCGTTGAAGAAGAAGAAGATGAATAGTTCTTGAAAACTTGAGAGCAAAAATGCAACAGTAGTTTTCTTGAGGAAGAAGTTGTTCGCGTAAAGGAAAAATATAAACCAAAATGGTTTATATAGAGAGAGTATAGAGAGAGAAAATCTTGAGCGGGAAAAGATTTTCATCATGACACGGACACGTGTTTGCATTTGATTGGCTGGTAAACGAAACGTGCAAACGTGTGTCAGAAAGAAGACGTGCCAGGGCTTATCCGTTTCATGACGTCACAGATGTCCTTTCATATTTTAGGATGTCTCTGAGGTTTTGAAAGCTCAGGGACACTTTTGAAAACATGAAGCACTAAATAGAAATATCAGTGTTGGTTTTAGAAATTTCAAAGTATCGCTGATTAAGGAAGAGATATTCAGCGATGCAATTTGTCTTGAAATCTTGCATTTACATGCGTTTGTCAGCGAGAGAAAAACATACCTTGATATCAGCGAATCAAGTTTATTCAGAGAGAAAATGATAGAATGGGTTATACAAGTTGGTTTTATCCTGTCGCTGATCAAATGTAAACCTTCGAAGATTTTACTCTTCAAAGTTCAGCATTCCAAGCTCGCTGAGGAGAAAGTTGAATCTTGTCTCATCAAGAGGTTTGGTGAACAGATCAGCTAACTGATAGTCAGTTGGTATAAAATGAAGTTCTATATCACCATTCATCACATGATCTCTGATAAAATGATACCTGATTTCGATGTGTTTTGTCTTTGAGTGTAGCACTGGATTGTTGGCTATAGCGATGGCACTTGTGCTGTCGCAATAGATTGGATTTTTCGAGAGCTCTAGGTCATAGTCCAGTAGTTGATTTCTCATCCACAAGACCGGAGAACAACAGCTTCCAGCGGCTACATATTCAGCTTCAGTTGTGGAGGTGGACACTGAGTTTTGCTTTTTACTTGTCCAACTCACCAGCTTTCCACCCAGGAGCTGACAGCCTCCTGTGGTGTTTTTCCTATCCAATTGCAACCTGCAAAATCACTATCTGAATAAGCGATTAGATCAAACCCTGAGTCTTTGGGATACCAAAGACCTAGGTTCGCAGTACCCTTAAGGTATCGAAAAATTCGCTTTACAGCGGTCATATGAGATTCCTTAGGTTCAGCTTGTTATCGTGCACACAAACAGGTTGCGTACATAATATCGGGTCGGCTAGCTGTAAGATACAAAAGAGAGCCGATCATCCCACGGTACAGCGTGACATTAACAGGAATACCATTAGCATCCTTATTAAATATCAGCGGAGGTGCCATAGGGGTTTTCATAGCTGAACTCTGAGTTAAATCGAATTTCTTCAGCATATCTGTAACATACTTTCCCTGATTAATGAAAGTTCCTTTTTCAGTTTGTTTTATCTGTAGACCAAGGAAATATGTTAGTTCACCCATCATGCTCATCATGCTCATTTGAAGAATAGAGTCTTATCAATTTTACCACGCTCAAATTGTTCAATATGGAGATAAGAAGAGAGAGTGTCATACCATGCACGAGGAGCTTGCTTTAAGTCATAAAGTGCCTTATCCAGTTTATAAACATAACTTGGACGCTTAGGATCTGAGAATCCTGGAGGTTGTTCCACATAGACTTCTTCATTCAGCTTTCCATTTAGAAATGCTGACAAAACATCCATCTGATATACTTTGAAGTCTTTGTGTACAGCGTATGCTAAGAATATACGAATATATTCTAGTCTTGCTACTGGAGCAAATGTTTCGTCGTAATCTACGCCTTCCTTTTGTCTGTATCCCTGATCAACAAGATGAGCCTTGTTGCGGGTTACAGTTCCATGTTCGTCCAACTTGTTTCGATAGACCCATTTAGTGCCTATCACTGTCTTGTCAGTTGGTCTTCGAACAAGTTTCCAAACTTTGTTTCTTTCGAATTCAGTCAGCTCTTCTTGCATGGCGCTGGCCCAGTTTGGATCTTTGAGGGCATCATCTACTTTCTTTGGTTCAATCAGAGAAATAAAGTTAACAAATAAACAAATATTACCTGCACTTCGTCGATTCTGAACACCAGCGTTTGGATCACCAAGAATTTGATCAATTGGGTGATTTACAGTCCATCGATGAGCCGGAGCGTGAGACGCTGACTCAACCTGAACTGGAGGAGCTGAAGATGAAGTTTCAGCAACTTCTGGAAAATCAGCCAAGAGAGGAGTAGGTGCAAATGTCATCTCATTTACTGATTGCTGAGAAGTAGATGGAATGTCTGAGACATTTGGTTCAGAAGCAGGTATAGTGTTTAAAGAAACTGCTGAGACCCATGATGTTTCAGCTTCACTATTCTGCATGTTTGGGATGATAGTAGGACTATCATCTTCAACTTATTGAGTATGAGGAGTGGGAATATCTTCTGAATCACCAAGATGAGAAAACATCCATTGATTCAGTTCTTCAGTATCAGCAGAAGGTCGAGAATTCGCTGAACGGGATTCGTCAAAAGTGACGTGAATAGTTTCTTCAACAGTTTGTCTTCTTCGATTGAACACTCTGAAGGCTTTAGAGATTGAAGAATATCCAAGAAAGATTCCATCATCAGCCTTAGGATCAAACTTTCCAATGGCATCTCTGTTGTTCAGTATGAAACACTAACATCCAAAGATGTGAAGAAAGCTAATTGAAGGCTTTCTCCCATGAAAAAGTTCATAGGCTGTTTTATTAAATCTTTTGACTAACAAGCAGTGTTGACGGCTTTTGCCCAAAACTGAGTAGGCAGGTGAGAATCGCTGAGCATTGAACGTGCAGCTTCAATAATTGTTCTATTTCTTCTTTCAGCGACTCCATTTTGTTGTGGTGTTCTCACTGATGAAAAGTTGTGAGAAATACCCTTACTCTCAAAGAAGGAATCAAGAGAACTATTTTTGAATTCAGTCCCATGATCACTCCTTATTGAGCGAACGATCAAGTTGTTCAGGGTTTCCATTTTCCGAACAAAGGTGTTGAGTTCTTCAGGGGTGTCACTCTTAGAACGGAGAAACATAACCCATGTATATCGAGAGAATTCATCAACTATGACCAGTGTATATTTCTTTCCAGCGATGGATTTTTTGTTAACAGGGCCAAACAAATCCATATGGAGAAGTTGTAGATGAGATGATACTGAGGAAACTTGCTTTGACTTAAAGCTTGCTTTGGTCTGCTTGCCTTTCTCACACGCTGAACATAAGGACTCTTTGGCGTATGAGTGCTGAGGTAGACCAGTGACTAACTCTTTTGAAGAAAGAGTGTTCAGTGTCTTGAAGTTTAGATGAGAGAGCCTCTTATGCCATAGCCAGTTGACATCAGATGAGGCTTTTGAGAAGAAACAGGAGTTCTCAGTGGTTGTTGAGTCCATGTTTATTACATAAACATTTTCCAAACGATAACCGCTGAGAGCTATCTTCTCCTTTTTGTCAGCGACAAAGCAGGATTCCTTAGTAAAGATTACATTGTTATCCTTGACGCAAAGCTGACTGATGCTTAGAAGATTATGCTTCAGCCCTTCAATATATGCGACTCTTCTGAAGGTTGTTGTACAATTAGATAGTACACCAAACCCTCGGGTATGTCCTTTTCCATTTCCACCGAAAGTTACAGAGGGACCCTTCTCTTCTTTGTTCGTAGTGAGCAGGTTCTTCATACCAGTCATGTGTCTAGAGCATCCGCTATCGAGATACCAGATACCCTTCTTAACCTGCATTACAAAGGAAGATTAATTTTTCTTGGGTACCCACTTAACCATGTGTACACACTTGTCAGTGGGGGTAGAAGAAGAGGTGGAAGGTTCAGCAGTCTTCGCAGCATTTGAAGATTCAGCTTTGTCAGTCTTCACTTTGGTTAATTTCTTAACCTCAGTGGTCTTATTTGCCTTGGGGGCAATGATCTTCACCTTAGCTATCTTTTCAGCATGGGTGGCTGTGGGGCACTTACTAGCAATTTTATTTGTAAGTCCACAATGATAACATTTCTTATAACCAAAAGTAGTTCTAGGACCGTTTGCATGCTGAGCTTTAGATTTTGAATTAGAAGGACCAGCACCAAGTAAGCTATTGGCTTTTGAAATGGGAGGAACATTTAGTTCTTCGGATTTCTTACCAATGACTTCCACTTTGATTCTAGGAGTAGATCGCTTAATAGATCCACGCTTAATAAATCCAGAGATCTTATTCTTTGAATCAGAGGGATAAGTCACTGAAGCTTTAGAAGCGTTCAGCTTTGGTACAGAGGTACCCTTCTGAGGATTTTGGTTAAAAGCAATTGCTTTACCTTTGTTTTTAAAGACTGAGGTAGGTTTTGGATAAATAACTTTTTCTTTACCTTTAGAAGTTAAGGTAGAGATTTCCTCAGGGATGGGCGGTTTAGAAGAGGAACACTGAGAGGATGAAGTATCAGCGACTGAGGATACCAATGTTCCAAATAAGAGCATGGAACGATCAGTGGTTGGTTCTAGAGTATCAGCTTTGTAACCAAGACCATGTTTATCACTCAGGGGAATCTGAGACTTAATTATCTCAGTGATCTTTGTTGAGGAATTATACCATCCATCAACAGTAGCTTTTTCAGCTTTTAATGCAGCGATAGCTTTTTCGCGCTCGATTTTGACTAGCTGATTTAGGTGAACTTGATCTTTAAAATCTTCTTCAGTTTTAGAAACATTTTCTATTTGAAGGTGACAGTTTTTTAAGCTGTTCAGCGAGATCAAGGTTTTGATTTTCAACTACAGCTTTGCCATGAATGGCTTCATATAAACTTCTAGTCAAGAGATCGATTTTACGAAGACTATCATCTTCATCAATATTTGCAATATTGGTAAAGAAGGAAGGTGATACCTGAGTAGCAGAGGTTGAAGTGGAGGGAATGTATGAACTTTCTTCCTCATCTTCATGTTTGGCTATAAGACAGAGATTGGCTTCATCATCTTCAGAGTCAGATGTTTCTTCCTCATCAGAGTCAGCCCAATCATAGTCAGCCATCAGGCCTTTGCCTTTCTTCTTAAAGGTTTTCAGCTTTGAATACCTTTCTTTCAGCCTTTCGTATTTTTCATCTCTAGTCCGAGGAGTAAAGTTTTTCTTGGCAAAAGCTGAGGACCTAGAGACTTTCTTAGACCTGCACTCGCTAGCAAAATGTCCTATCTTTCCACAGTTATAGCAAGTAGCAGTAGCCTTATCAACAGGGGTTGATGATCTTGGCTTGTCAGTAATAGCAAGAGGTTTATTCTTCTTGAAATTACTCTTTCTAGCAAATCTCCTGAACTTATTAGCCAGGAATGCCAGAGTTTCATCATTATCTGAAACGTCAGAGTCTGATGATCTTTCAGAGTTAGTTTCCAACTCAGTGACAGTGATAGTCGATCGCTGAGTGGAAGGTGACTCTGAGATTAAAGCAACATGTGTGCTTTTGGAATCATTTACAAGATTCTTCTTAAGATGACTCGATAGCATCGTGCCATATAAGGTAGAAAGGGTCATTGATTTTAGATCCTTTGACAGCTTGAGACACATAGAATAACTGTCCCAACTTTCAAGTAAACATTCTAAGAACTTTGTCAATACTTCAAAGTTAGAATATTCCTTACCAACAGTTTTTAGATCTATTATTAAGCAGTTAAAACGTTGGTGTACTTCAGAGAGAGTTTCATTCTTACCAAAAATGAAGCTTTCATACTGTCTTACCAGGTTGATCTTTCGAGAGTCCTGGACTTCAGAAGTACCTTCATACTGAATACAGATTGTGTCCCACATAACTTTTGAGGTTTTCAGGTTCACGACGGAATGGTAGACTTCGTCAGGAAGAGCCATGGAGAGTATGGATCTGGCTTTGGTGTCGATAGCCACTTTCTTCTTATCTTCATCAGTCCATATATTAATTTCCTTAGGAATCAGCCTTTCTGGAATAGCAGGTCTATTCTCAGCGGCTGGAACTGCAACATCAATTCTTACAGGAATATATGGGCCGTTTTCAAGATAATAAGGCATAGTAGGGTCTACACCTTCTAAGAAGAGAATCATCCTATTTTTCCATAGATTAAAATTATCTCTGGAGAATCTAGGGTTTTTGCAAGAGAACCGTTGTCAATATAGTTTGTGTTTGTGTTGGTAGCCATTTTAAGAAATAGCTAG
The DNA here is from genome assembly GCA_033807775.1 of Saussurea involucrata. Classification (NCBI taxonomy): domain Eukaryota; kingdom Viridiplantae; phylum Streptophyta; class Magnoliopsida; order Asterales; family Asteraceae; genus Saussurea; species Saussurea involucrata. The sequence goes on along the minus strand of CM066320.1, from coordinate 111,470,591 downwards.
GAAGAGAAATCTTAGTATAGATCAGATCTTGTTTATGAGTTTAAACAAATCTGCTCTGATATCACTTGTTGGTCCCGAAGGGGTTATACAGGTTTGTAGAAGGGGGGGTTGAATACAAACAACGATTTTTACTTTTCTAAATTGTTTATTGATAAATCATTAACAATTTACAGCTTGTTACGGAACAAGATAAGGATAAATCCTAATCTAAACAAGTTGGAACCCTAAGTTTCTTGCACTAAGAAAGAGAAGGAAATTACTAATAATAACCTATCTCAAAGATATAAGAAGGATGACTCGACCAGAATTTACGAGTACCTCAAAATGAAGTGAGGTCTTCTTCTTATATACTGCATGCATTTAATGCATGGCAGTTTATACTTTACACGTGGCAGCATCTGATTGGTTGTTTGATTCTGACTTTAGTAGACAACCTTTGTAGCCGCATGGTGCACAGTGTAGAATCAGAGTTGGTGTATGATTTCAGACAATAAGGATGTATGTTCTGACATTTCGTACGGAGTCGTGCAAGGGTGGTTAAGACAAAAGTACTTTGTACGGAAGACTTCATGATCAGCTTACGTTGATTCAGCGCTTTATCATTGTTTATCAGCGAATGATAAAGTTCAGTGATAGCTGAAGTCTTGTACTTGATACTTCACGTTGAGTGGATAAATCTGAGTCTTCGCTGATCCGCATCAGTTCATTAGGAGACTTGTCGCTAGTTCTTAAGCTTGATCTTCGACTTCAGCATAGAACCTATGTTAACGTGAAACTTGTCTTCAGGGATCATAAGTAAACAACTAACTTATCAGCGATCACCATAAGGACTGAACAGGCTCAGGGCATTATGGTGAACAGTGTTCACTGAATGTTTAATCTAAAGAACAAGAGTTCCTATCAGCGGTACTGAATTAGTCTTAGTACATCAGCGATAGTGAAACTCTAATACATATTGTTTACTTACAATTTTCACTAAGTGTTTAAGAGAGGATCATTATCAAATCACTGAGGGTTTGGATCAACAGTAAGGTGTGTAACAAATGTAAAGTTTGCATTTTACGGAGCCTATATATATATATATATATATATATATATATAACAGACCTATTTTCATTTTGGTTCAACTTTTAAAACCTTGTTTATTCTTTATAATGTAGTTATTCATATAACTAATGTTACATGAATCTTCGTCAGGACGTGAACCTAGTCGAGTGGTGTTGTTTGTTGCATGTTTCTCTAAAAATGGCACCACCAAAAATGTCGAAGCTGCAAACGCTATTGTATGTTTTATTTGTAATTTATTGACTACATATGCATGTTTTTCTTGAGCATTTGGTTAGTTTTCACAATCTTTATCATATTTGTTAATGATAATTTATTTGACTATAGGAACAAATGCTAGACCTCAACTTTCAACTTCCTGAGGGTTCACTTGATGAGTCGGGGCCTGATGATGTTTTTTTCAAAAGTGATGGGAAAAGACAAATATGGCAATGTTCACATGTACGTGCTAGGTGTTCGAGCTTCATATATATGGGGTGGCTTGCCGAATCGTTCTGCAGGAGAGCATGTTTTGGAAAAGTGCATATAATGATCATATGGAAAAGAACAATGAAGTAGCTGAGTTGAAAGCTATGATATTAGAGATGCGAGCGTCAAATCAAAATACTTCTAGTGCTTCAAGTGTTCATGTGACATCGGTAAGTCGTCCTAAAGCAGCCACCGAACTTCAAGCTCTAAAGGTCATGTCACATTTTCGTTAGAACTTTGTTTAGCGATTGAATTATGACTCAAAATGGCTGGAATTAGCTATTTTCACTTGCATTTAAATACTCCATGTGAGCTTTAAATTTGACTTTTGTAGGTTGGGGATGTTGTTCATCTCAAGAGTATTATAAATTTGACGGAGATTGTGGCAAGAGGGCGAGTTAGGAGCTTAGATTCAAATGAATTGGTTGGTGGGGAGGAGATTGGTCTAGACTGGTGTGAAGTACATGTGTTGGTAGCTATTAAAAAGCGGGAACGTTTGGTCAGTCCATATGGATTGTTTATTACAATTGAAGATGCTATTGGAGCAACCATCGCATGGCCATGTCCTTTCACTTTGGTATGTTAATCTTTTAAAACTTGTCAGCTTTAGTAAGTATAGAGTTTTTTATCATATAACTTTAAGCTCATTTATATGTTCTTTAATTGTATGTGGTGCATGATGAAGATTGATATCTCTCTTTCATAAGGGACAATAAGAATTTTTCTATTTGGTACTTAGTTTTGTCATGATACGACTTTGTGGTAGTTGATACTCAATAAATACTTGTACAACATTGAATTTTGTTGTATTGAATCAATTCGTCAAACTTTCATATATGTTTTTAAATGTAACATACAGGAGAATTCTGTAATTGAATGAAGCGTCCCATATTATAGTCTTTTATGACACTTTTAGTGTGTTAGATCTGAAGTTTTGTCAATAAACCAAGTGTTGAAGATCTGATAAGAAGATTCAGAAGTTCTGAGAAGAAGAGTCAGAAGTTCTGAGAAGAAGAGTCAGAGATCTGAGAAAGAGAAGTCAGAAGTTCTGAGAAGCGTGATCAGAAGAATGTTCAGAAGTTCTGAACTACCTGTTCAGAACTTATGACGAGTTTCGTTATTTAGTAATGTGTAAACTAATTAGGACACGTGTTATGTTCTTATTAGTCTTTCTTATTTGTACTGTAGCTTTAAGATGTTTGTTGCAGTATAAATAGAGTGGTTAGCACTACGTTGCTAACTGATTGATTTTCATATTACTTGTATTCTTTCCTTGTAATCTTTGAGGTGATCTCTCTCTTAGATCTGTAATTCTGTGCATCATTGAATACAATTGGGCTTGATCATACAATTTCTCAATTACTTCTTTCTATATTGATTGTAAGAATAGATCCTGCACTTTCATAGTGGTACTCATTATAGTCTATTAGGACATATTTTAGTGTTAATTCATTTTATAGGACTCTATAATTTGTTTTATAATTATATAACCTATTAAGACACATATTTTGGTACTATATAAATGTTTTAGCGACATCGAATTTCGTCCTATAAAACCACTTTTTGGGACACCGATATTTGTTTTTAAATGTAAACATTTTAAGACAACATAAAGTGTCCTATATTGTAGTCTATTAGGGCACTTTTTAGTGTTACTTAATCCATTTTAAAGGACTACGGAATTTGTATCATTATCATTGAACTTATTAGGATGCTCAAATTCATCCTACTAACCTAATACAACGCCTTTAGACGAGACACACAAACTTTTGGTCCTATAAACTTAAAGTCCTATTAAGTACGCTATTACGACACTAATGAAGGTCCTATAAACCCATTTTTGTTGTAGTGACAACCTTCTTTCCTTTTGCCTCGGGCTTAACCATTTAGGCTTATCGACTAGCATGTAGATAAGTATTGGAAAATAATAAGACTTATTTGTTAGTAGCAGGTTTTTTTTAGAGTTGATGGACTACCCATATTCAACAAATCAAGATAAAAGAAAATATTGTTGTTGGACAACAGTTTTTCCTCGATGACCCGATTTGATTTGAAAGTCCTTGTCAATTCATTTAATTTATCCAAAATTGTACAAGCACACAAGTGTTCAAATACCATAGGAAGCTATTTTATTTATGGAGTAAGCAAAATACAATAATTAAGCACAATCACGTTCAGAAGATCTATAATCGATCTTTATATTTGTAATAACAAGGAAAACAAAAGCACAACAAAAGCACATACAAAATTATTATTCGAAAATACGATGGAAGCCAAATTAAAGTGTAGGCCGTGCATTTGAGATGAACTCATTAACATCAATCTGAATAGACTTCGATGATGGATTCAATTGCAGGAATTTGGATGACATTATAATGATAAAAGCCTGCTTCATTCAGTATCTTCTTCCATTCAACCTCCGTCCTTTCTTTCCCCATTTCGAATAATGAGAACATCATGAGATCGTGAGCAATACGTGTATACTCAAATGCATCATCTCCTCCACGATGCAAGATGGTATCCACTATAATAATTTTACCTGTTTTTCGAGGTATAGAATCTCGACACTTTTTAAGTATCTGAATACAGTCGCTATCACTCCAGTCATGCAGAACTGACTGTGAAAAATAGAATTATATCAAGATTCCTAATTAATCGCGCAGTGGCTAGATTCACTTCTACATGTAAGAACATTTGATTTATTTCTCCCTCTTTTTCAAAAGAAGTATTTTTTATTACAAAATCAAATATTTATACTTTTAATTTGAAAATAGTATCAAGTGTAGTACTAATTTTTTACCAAATGCATACATTTCGGTTCAAATTCCATATTTACTATATGCAATAATAATATCTTTTAACAAACTGAGATACTTGTGATTTTTCTATCTTTGGTTTATATATATGCGTTCACGTGTACAAGTTTTGTGATGAAGTAGCCAATGAATTTTTTCACGACTTCAGTAAAAAAAAAATATATGTCATTAAACGGTTCGTTATAAATGTACACATATATATACTTATTCTTAGAGAGATGCAATGTGTAAGAATTAATGCTAAATATAGATTTCCCACCAACTTCTCCAAAAAGATGGTTAATGCAAAATTATTGTTAAGAAAACTTAGTTTAGAAAACTTCACATCAAAAACTAGTCTTAAACTTAAGAGATTTATTGTTTGAAAAATCATGAAGACTTGAATTTAATCTACAGAAAAAAAAAATATATATATATATATATAGGGAAGGGTTCAATAGAGAAGTCCAAATATTTAGAGAAATAGAGAAAGTGATCTTAGCCATTTATTCGGTCAAGATCGGCGGCTTTGACCGAGAAGTAGCGGATAATTACTCGCGTGGTCTGCACAAGATAGAGGGGTAGTTTCGTAAAACATACACGGGCTGAGTTCATATATGAATCTGTGTGATTCACATATGAACTATACATTCATATATGAACCTTTGTAATTCACATATAAACTCTTTTTAACTGATTCATATATGAACTTTTGTGATTCATATATGAATCAGTTAATTTGTTCATATGAGAAGTAGTTAAAAAATTTCATATATGAATCACAAAGATTCATATATGAACACAAAGGTTCATATATGAATTAGTTAAAAAAATTCATATATGTATCACAAAGGTTCATATATGAACACAAAGATTCATATATGAATCAATTAATTGGTTCAACTGATTCATATATGAACCTACAGTTAATTAGTTTTATATATGAAACACAAAGGTTCATATATGAATCACAAGATTCATATATGAATTAGTTATAAAGAGTTCATATGTTAATTACAAAGGTTCATATATGAACGTATAGTTCATATGTGAATCACACAGATTCATATATGAACTCAGCTCGTGTTTTTTGTAAAAGTTACGAAATTGCCCTTCTATTTTTGGAATAGCCGCAACTTTTAACCACTCAAAGCCGCAACTTTTGACCAATTATAACCGATCTTGACCGAATAAACGGCCAAGATCACTTCTCTATTTCTCTAAATATTTGGACTTTTCTATTGAACCTAAGGCTATATATATATATATATATATATAAAAACAAAAAATGGAATAAGAGTAATACTACCTTCATGAAGATTGAATCTGCAGGGGGGATGGTTTTAAACATGTCACCTCCAACGTGGGTAACTCCTGCATATGTTGGTGCAGTAGAAATAACCTGAGGCAAGTCAAAATTAATACCTTTAAGATGTGGATATGCAGTAACAATATGATTTATGGCGGCCCCAAGACCACCACCAACATCAACCAAAGTTCCTTTTAACCCATGGAATTTGTACTTGGACATCAATGCATCCATAGTGATCCTTGTTCCACATGCCATTCCTTCATTGAAGATGTTGTTAGCATGAGGGTTGACAGAGAGGAAACTCCAAAAATCGACTCCAAAGGCCTTCATAGCTGTTGTACCCCCTTCTGCAATGCATTTACTTAGGTTCTCCAAAAGTGAGCGTAGAGACGAGTTTGTAACCATCATTACATAAGGTGTAATGGTAGTTTTCGGATTTTGTATGAGCCATTTAGAACAAGGGTTGAGGGTGTAGAGTGGTTCCTCACTGTCAGCTGGTTGATGGACTTGATCAAATATTTCTCTTTTGACCAAAAACGTCATCAGGCGGGAGAGGCCATCAAAGTTTAGTGATGATGAATTGATCCCGTGAGCGATTTGAGCCAAGGTGATGGGGCCATCATGATTGTTAATTACGTCTGGAATATGGAGCTCTAACGCACATCGTATAGCAACAACATCTAAACTAGCATAGATGTGTTGAAAACACTTTGCAAGGCCTTCGAACATTGCATTATTAATGTCTTCTCCTGTTAATGCACTCATGATTTCTCTACTAAAGCATGCAACAACAAATTAATTAATTTGATGTAATGATATGACTTTATCAATTGAAAAGTATTACTTATATAGACATTCACACTGCTAGATGAGGAAATTCCATTTTGCCACGACACACTTGGAAAAAGCCAAGGTTAATTTGTAATTAATGTTAAATTGTTTTCAAATAAGAAACGTTTTTTCTTTTGTGTAACTGCATTCCCACATAGCATGAAGAAGAAAAGGCTAATTGGTTTTCTAGTTTACAGTTGGTAACATGCATGTAGATAATTAATTAGTCAGACACAAATAATTTGGAAAACAAACGTATGGTACCCTAAGATTTTTTCATGATAGAAATGAGAGAGAGAGAGAGAGAAAGAAAGTGTGAGCGAAGGGGGGCGAGAGTGAGAGTTATCGTCGTTATGGACCAACTGGGAAGAAATCGCCGCTCACCGTTGACTCCTTGGGGAGGAAAGCCATCAGCTTCTTCGTTACCAACTTCCCCGAGAATCTGAACGAAGCTGATCTGTGGAACGAGTTCTGCAAGTTTGGGAAGCTGGTAGATGTATACTTGGCAAGGAAGAGGAATGTGCTAGGCAGGAGGTTTGGATTCGTCAGATTTTTTGGAGGTGAAGAAACAAAGAAGTTAGAGAAGGATCTGGAAGACATTTGGATTGGCTCTTACCATGTGAGAGTCAATATATCCAAATACAGAAGGGATGAGAAAAAACAGAGAGTACAAAGGAATGAAAGTGGGCGCCAGTGAATTGGAGAACCCAATGGTTGAGACTGACGACAAAAGCAGGAAGGAAGAGCAGAGTAAGCATAGGAGAGATGTGACCCCAAGAACCTTCGCGGAGGTTGTCAAAGAAGGAAGAAGTATCAAAGCAGACACAAGCAATGCTGAAAGTACCGCAGAACCAGTAAATATCGTTTTATCTGTAGGCATGAAAAAGAGGATGGACAAATATCTTATCGCGGAGGTTGCTAACCTGTCCCTGCTTCGAAACATTGGTTCATTCTCTGATGCGGAAGGATGTCCAGAGGTGAAGACAAAATACCTGGGAGGGCTTCTTGTTTTGCTGGAATTTCAAGACGTAAACGGGCCTAAAGCGATCCTCGAAAGTGGCATCACACCATGGAGGAACTGGTTTCGTAGAGTATTCCCTTGGAAACCAGGGTTCGTCGTGGAGGAACGAATTGCTTTCCTTACTATTCATGGTATTCCACCCCATATTCGACATCCGAAGGTGTTTCCCGAAGTGGCCAAGCAATGGGGTAAAGTGACAGACGTGCAAGGTAGAGAAGTCGATAACTGCAGCTGGGAGTTCGGCGACGCGGTTATTCTCACGGAGCACCCAGGTTGGATTCTGGAATCTGTGAAGGTTAATATAGACGGACAATCAATATGGGTTAGAGTCGCCGAAGACATTGCATAAACTATGCGTCTGGGAAGCACAGAACCATGTAAGGAGGACGAATCCATTGAATGCTCGGAAGACAGTGATCAGGATGAATGGAGATTATGGGATTCATTAAAAGCTGGTTTTGAAGAGGAAAGCGGGAAGGAGAAAAGAGCAAATATCGTTCCTGCATCCAGATCCACAACGAAGGCAGGTGTGTGGGAGCACCGATCGGAAAGTAAGAAAGACTTCCCGCAGGAAAATGGATTTGCCAGAGCTGGCAAGGTAAACGAAGAGTCACCTAGGCTGGTAGAGTCTGTCTTGAGCAGCGGAAAAATCAATCATGACGCGATTTCCCGAGGTGTTGATTCCAACGAGCAGGACAAGTCGGACTACAATGGGAGAGAGGACTCTACGGTGGATAAAAAATTTAGGCCTTGAATTGGAGCCCAAAATCATTAGTGGATCTCCTGGACCCACACAACCTGTGAACGTTGGGATTTCTTGTAATTTCAGCCCATCAAAGCTTTTCATTGGCCCAAGAGAGGAAAAGACGAACAGAAGAGAACCTGCTTGCACAATGTCTTCAGATTCAGAGGAAGAGGGTTGCAAAGACGATTTCGCTAAAAGAAGACACGCTCCAGTCTCTTCTAAAGGTCACTCGGTCGTTTTCGGCAGCAACACACAGCACAGGGAGACGGATTCTGTTGCCACAGGGGAGCATTTGACACCTTCAAGGGTCGGTGCTGGGGAGGTCGGTCACATCTCAGAGACACAAAACCAAGATGAGGATGATTTTAATTTTTTAGCGGACGAAATCCGAATTTGGAGAGAATTAGATCAGCGGAAAGAGAAGAGAAAGAGGCTCTTAAAAATGAAAAACATTACTAGCCCTTGCAGCTGCCAGAAAGGTAAGAACTCAAAGACCCGTTGTAAGCACATGCCGAAAGCAGGGGACGTTACGGGGTCTGCATTCGTGATTTCGAGAGAGGAGAAGAGGTCTGATTCCGAAGAGCTCATTAACAGAAGGAATTATGCCCTTTTGAAATCTGCCATCGAGAATTCGTCTGTCTCGAATTCCTTGGACGAGGAAGTGGATTACACAATCAAAGTTGGCACAACTGTAGGTTTCGAAATGGCAGGTAAACAAGAGATGGTCAAGCAAGGATTGGTTGTAGACGGTGTGCAAGTGCCTCATGATTAAAGCAATTTCTCTTAACATCAACGGTTGGGGAATGGAGATCAAAAGGAACTGGAATAAATCCTTGGGAAAGGAACACAAAGCTAATATGTTCTGCATTCAAGAAACTAGAAGCGCGGGTGCATCGGACAGCCTCGTTCGTTCTATGTGGTGGAACAACGGTTGTTGCTCTAGTTGGGTGGAACCTACAGGAAGATCAGGGGGACTTTGCATAATTTGGGACCTGAATTACTTAGAGGTTGAGGCTGAATTCAAGAACCGGAACTTCCTAGCTATTAAAGGAAAATGGATTCCGCATAAGGCATCGTGTGGCATTATCAACGTATATGCCCCACAAGACGTAGGCCTCAAAGCTGCACTTTGGAATCAGATCACCGATCTTATCCATACCGGCTCCGAAGCGATCTGGATAGTGTGCGGCGACTTCAACGAAGCCAGGAACACGGAAGAAAGGAAGGGATCTATCTTTGATTTTAGAGGTGCTTTGCTTTTTAACGATTTTATTGAAGCTAATGGGTTGGTGGATTTCAAACTTGAAGGTCGGAAATTTACCTGGATGTGCGCGAGTGGCTCCAAGCTCAATAAACTGGACAGGTTTATGGCCTCGGTAAATTTCTCCGATCACTGGCCATACACGGGGGTGACGGCTTTAGCCAGACTTCATTCGGATCATTGCCCGATCCTTTTAGACTCGAAGGGTATCGACTTTGGCCCAATTCCATTTAGATTTTTTAATTATTGGCTCCAAGATACCGACTTGGAGAGAGTTGTTTTGGGCTGCTGGAACAGTGAGACAGGTGTAGAGATCGGGCTTTCGAATATGGAGGTGTTTTCTAGGAAACTCAGGCGTTTAAAAAAAGTAATCAGAGAGTGGAGAACCAATCGTGTGAAGGAGAATAATATACGGGTGGAGACTTTAAAGAGGAAAATTAATGACGTGGACATACTAGCTGAATCCGTGACGATGGACGAGGACAACATCAAAAGTAGGGCGGAGGCGTCTCTTCAGCTATGCGAGCTGGAGTCTCTTAAATCTCATGATTTAAAGCAAAAGGCCAAATCGAAGTGGGTTCTAGATGGTGACGAGAACACTCACTTTTTTCATGGTTTGATCAGGAGTAATATTAGGCGTTCGAGTATACATGGTCTCAACATCAATGACGTTTGGACTAAGGAGCCGAGGAGGATTAAGGACGAGGTCTTCTCCTTCTGTAATTCAAAATTCTCTGAGACGAGTTGGGCTAGACCGAAATTTAGAAGTTGCAGGTTTCGAACTATTTCAAGTGAACAAAAAACCAATTTGGAGAAATCCATTTCCTTAGAAGAGGTCAAACATGTCGTCTGGAGTTGCGGAAATGAGAAAGCCCCGGGTCCAGATGGGTTCACGTTTGCCTTTATCAAAACATTTTGGGACATCATTGGAGGGGACGTTTTCGCAGCGGTAAAAGCTTTTGAAGAGCATGGAGTGATCGAACCGGGTAGTAATTCGTCTTTCATTCCTCTTATACCTAAACTCAAAGACCCGATCTCCCTTTCCGATTATCGGCCAATCAATCTTGCCGGATGCTTTAACAAAATTGTTTCTAAGGTTCTGGCAGAAAGGCTCAAACCGGTGCTGGGTTCTGTGATCAGCGAGGAGCAATCTGCTTTCTTAAAAGGTCGGAACATTCTCGACGGCCCTCTCATAGTAAACAAAATTATTAATTGGTCCAAGAAAAGAAACAAAAAGATCTTGATTCTCAAAGTCGACTTCGAAAAGGCGTTTGATTCGCTGAACTGGGGTTACCTGGATGACATTATGTCGCAAATGGGTTTCGGGGTTAAATGGAGAGCGTGGGTGCGAGGATGTCTTTCGACAGCAAAAGTTTCGGTTCTGGTTAATGGGTCCCCGACCAAAGAGTTTTTTTATGGAAAAAGGCGTGAGGCAAGGAGATCCGATCGCACCGTTTCTCTTTATCCTGGCTGTTGAGGGTCTGAAAATTGCGATGGAAGAAGCGGTTGATAAGGGGTTGTTCCGGGGAATCTCGCTCCCTAGAAATGGACCTAACATCTTGTTACTGCAATACGCTGATGACGCTATTTTTCTAGAAGAATGGTCGAGATCAAACATCCAGAATTTGGTGAGAATCCTAAGGTGCTTCCATCTTGCTTCAGGCCTCAAGGTCAATTTTAACAATAGTAAAATAATGGGTATCGGTGTCGACTCTGAGGAGGTTTCGGACATGGCAAGGAGACAAATTGCAAAGCAGGTTCTCTCCCATTTTCTTATCTTGGAATGCCGGTAGGAGCAAAAATGTCCAAGGTGGAAAGTTGGCTCCCTCTCATAGATAAATTTCAACGCAAACTTTCTAGTTGGAAGGCAAAAATCCTTTCGTTTGGTGGAAGGTTAACTCTTTGCAAGGCGGTTCTCGGTAGTATGGGGTTGTATTTGTTCTCCTTATACAAAGCTCCGAAAAAGGTGATAAAAATGCTTGAAAGCATTCGAGCGAGATTCTTTGGGGGGGGGAGACGAGAATAAACGGAAAACCTCCTGGGTCGCTTGGAATTTAACCACAAATAGAAAAATTCATGGTGGTCTCGGCATTGGGAGCCTTAGATCTCTAAATTTAGCCCTACTCGGAAAATGGTGGTAGAGATATAGAACTGATAACGGGGGGTTATGGCGAGAGGTTATTGCTTCCCGTTTTGGTCCTAACGGGGGTCTTGCTCGGAGAGGGGTGAGGGGATATACGTGCGGGACTTGGAGCACCATCAGAAACGTAGATAAAGAGGTTTCTCCTTATAATATATCGATACTTGATCTCCTGTCTTTTATTGAACACAACAGGTCTTGGAGTTGGAAGCTGGAAAAAGACGGGGAGATTCTCGGTCTCCTCGCTAAGGATCGCGATTGAAGATTCCTCCCTGACCAATCTCGGACTTAGCACGATTTGGAACCGCATAGTGCCAGACAAAGTCAACTTACTGCTGTGGAGGACTAGACTAGGCAGATTACCGACGAAACTAAACTTAATCAGAAGAGGTATCCGGATTAGTTCTGATCTGTGTCCTCTATGCCATTCCGCACCAGAATCGGAAGACCATTTATTCATCAAGTGCTCAACCAGTAAAGAAATTAGGGCGTTGATATCCTCCTGGTGCAAAAGGTTTCCCTTTACGGTCGGTTCTATTCCCGAGCTTCTAGATGAGGCTCGCGACAAAGACTTAAGAACAGTCCAGGTCTCAACATTGGGAGTTGTCGTGGCTGCTTATTTTTGGTTCATCTAGCAACAACGGAATTCACTCATCTTCAACAACAAGGGGTCCCCGACCAGTACCACTGTGGCCGAAGTGATGTCGGCCTCGTTTCTGTGGATTAAAAACAGATCTAGGAAAGGGGAGGCCATTACGTGGGAGAAATGGCATTGTAATCCGTTACATATAGCTTGACTTTTCTAGTCTCTCTTGTATTCTAGCGTCTCGCTAGCTCTTGGTTGAATATATTTTTGTTGTTCAGAAAAAAATGAAAGATATATACTCATATTTCAATTATTTTCTCACCTTGCTGGTTAAATTTCATTTAATAGTTATCAATATAATTGTTTTCTTTATTTTGTACAAGGTGGGCATCGTATTTTTTAGGATGAAAGATGACAAGCAGTGGATTATATGTTATTTTATATGAATTTTTTGTATCTAAGGTTAGAATTTAGAATATTAATTAATATATATTTGTTTTATAATGTCTTTGTTTCACATGTACTCGGTTCATAACATGCATATTTTTACATTGTGAAACAAAAAATACACATAAAAATATTTAATATTGTGAAACAAAAATACATATGAAACAATCACATTTGTGAAACAAATATATGTTAATCAATACTTAAAAATATTATCCTTACATGATAAAAAATCATGTGAAACAAAACCACAAGATACAAGTTCTCATGGATCATACAAATTTTAGAATTCTCCAATGGTTAAATGATATATATGTATATATATATATATATATATATATATATATATATGGAGAGAGAGAGAGAGAGAGAGAGAGATAGAGATAGAGGGGGGTTCAAACAAGAGAAAAGAGTCAAAATATGATAACAAGAATACAACCAAGTCACCCATGAATCACATGCGATTACCGAACAAGGTCAACCTAAAGGGTGAGTCGAAAACTTGGCCTACAACCTCAGATCGGGACCAAAGTAGTCGTGTGAATCATATGTGATTTTATCAAGGTTCTAAATTGTTAGCTCCAACTTCTGTATTTAAGAAGTATTGAAAAATAAGCTAAGTATAGATCATCGACAGAGCCTCTGCCGAGACACCAAGAGAAGATCGCTCTACAGAAGACTTTCAGAGGACAAGGCCACAGAGCCTCTGTAACCCTTGACAGAGCCTCTGTGGTATGAAGACTTAGAAGATTGAAGACTCCAGAAGATAAATACAAATGACAATCGTGCCTTTACTGTACGAAGATCCTGAAGATCATTCGTACAAGGCGTGCCCTGCACATTCCAGGTGTCATCCAGAGATGGGCTACAACCTTTACAGAATGCGGCGCACTACATTAACGTTGTACCTGGTTCCTGACCCACGATGTTGTCTTTGTACCTTAGTACTTCTTGTCTACTTTTTATGCCCTGTAAAGTAGTATAAATAGAAGGCTCTTGTAGAGATTTTCTAGTAACTTTGCACAATACACACACGCCTGATTAGACATATCATTCTGTATCTCACACTTTCGGTGTTCTTGGTGTTCTTGAGAGAATTAAATAGAAGCATATCATTGAGCTAAACTCCAATCTTATTACTGCTTTACTTATTTAATTATGTGTGTAATTTCTACCGAGCATTTCTCTTTAGTTCCTTTAAAAACGCTTCCACAATATATATCTGTTTGAACTATTGAGACAAATATCATTGTTGAGTCTTATGTGGGATCAACAATTGGTATCAGAGCTTGCTTTGGTTTTTAATATCAAAGGATCCACTCTAACAATGATCTCGACTCATTTTGGTAGAATTTTGGACTGATTTTGACATGTTTTTCACTCTTTTCAAACAACCCCTGTTTCTCTGCTATTTTCGACTTGTTCGATTCTAGTAAATTATTAGGCACTGTTTTTACAGTTAAATCTTTCCATTCAAGTGAATTGTTTAAGTTTTTGAAGCCCTAAACTCATTTCAACAAGTCTGTCCCATCATCCGAAGGATATGTATTCATACTCTGTTTTCTGACTTTTCTCAAAACTGTTCAAAAATGCCGAATGCTGCAAATTTCTTCACTGCTGGTTATTTAACCAAGCCCCCAACTCTGCTCAGATATGAGTACCCTCAATGGAAAATTCGAAGTATTCACTTCATTGAGGGCTCTGACGGAGAACTACTCACATATATCCACAATCCTTCTTATGTTCCCATGGTCACAGTACCAAGGGTACCTGCCACAGATGATACTCCATAGTTTCCTGAGTATGAAAAAACAAAGGCGATGGATAAATGGTCTGCTTCGGACTGGGAGAAATATGAACTTGCTCAGAAGGCCAAGCAACTTCTGATAATGGCCATTCCAAATGACCTCTTTCAGTCTCTAGACGCATGTGAGTCTGCCTACGGTCTATGGAAGGAACTTGAAAAACTGCTAGAAGGTGGAGCTAAGACACAGAAGAATCGTAGGGCTCAACGTATCAATGAGTACTATGCTTTCAAAGCTCTGCCGACAGAGTCTCTGCAATCAACCTACGACAGATTCAACTCGCTGATCAACAAGTGCAAGAAGTTCGGGAACCACAGAACCTCTGGTGAGTTTGACCTATGTTGTATGCTATACTTTTCACATCTGATCCAAGCATAGGTCAAGGGGGAGCAGAAGGACACCTTGAATGACCTACAGAAGTTAATCATTCAAGGGGGAACCAAAGACGAGTTTTGGTCAACCAAATCAACAGAAGTCGGGAACCTTGCCGAGCAAAGGAGAATCTATGAGTGAGTATCACGCACAAAACCACTTTCCAAAACAGTTTTCAAGAACACCAATTTCAAAACATGTCCTGGAAACACAGTTTAAAACATTCAAAACTTTGGATAATCAAAAAGCTTTATAAGCTTCTTGTAATTAGAAATTTCCAGTCATAGAGCCTCTGTTGAGCTCAACAGAGCCTCTGTAACTGAAAATCTCGTACGGAAACTCTATCGATCACTCCAATTGCTTTTAAAATGTTTTTGGTAAAGGTGCAGCACAGAGAAATTGGAAGAAGGCTTCAGATCACAGAGCTCTTTTCAGAACAGAGCTTCTGTCGATTTGACACTTGTGCACAAGAACGGGTTCTGTAGGTGCGTGTTATTTACTACAGTGACAGTCATTTCTGAATAGAGACGCCCACGCGCTCAGCATTAATGGTCGCCGCATGACATCTCATCGTGCTCTGACAATTCTGACGTGGCACGCCTGTATTGGTCGTGACAGTCAAACGACGGTACTGAAGCCTTTCCTACAACTGAATAGACTCGAGTGCGGACCCCAAAATACATTAAATTCACTTTTACTGTGGAATTCTATCCGTTTCTACCCACAACTATATAACCCCCTTTACCCCTCTCCTTTATCCGTTACGATATCTCTCTCTCTCTAAAACTCTCCGGCGAACCTGTGCAAAACCTGCAACTCTCATTTCCTACTCCTTTCTTCAACGAATTCATACATGGCTTCCACTAGAAACTCTCTGGCGAACTCCCCTGCTCGATCTGAGCACTCCCAACACCCATCCACGGTCAGAAATCAGGAACAAGAACAAGGAGAATCTGTGGATTTTGCTCCGACCACACACCTACGGTATTTCTTAGACAATAGCCCGTTCGAAAACCATTACACCTTAAACCAAATAACCATTATTTAGTTCCATCAAGAACTGCTTTTGGGGATGAACATGCCGTTTTGTTGAACATCCTGGAGAACCACCCTCTAAATACCCTACTTACCAAGAATGTCACCCAAATCCCTGCCAGATACCTGAACCAGTTCTGGCAGAGCTGCTACTACAATGAAGAAGACAGACAAATCATGGGTTATGTGTCCAAACTAGATAGATCAGAAAACCTTGAGCTAAAGTTCAACAGAACTATGCTCTCTTTGGAGTTCAACCTACCCACCAGAGGCCTCTTAGTGATAAAAGAATACGCCAAAATTCCATCTGATAGAGAGCTCTGCGATTTCGCAGAGATGTTGGGCTATAATACCCATCTGAACAAGAGAAACGACTTCAGAAGAAACCGTTTCCCCCCTCCGTGGAACACATTATTTTCCATTCTCAACAGATGCCTAACAGACAAAGTTGGCAGCCCTGACCAAACCTCTCATCAAATCATAGCAATCATGTACGGAGTGTACTATGATTTGCCCCTCGATTTTGCTGCCCTTATGATGCAAGACCTTGTAAATACCATTGACCACCGGATCTCTACACAGAAGGCTAAGGGCCCCAAAGCCAAAGATCTCACTGCCTTACAATTTCAAAGGACCATTGGAGTCATCTTGGAACCTCTGTTGATCCTGAATGATTGTCCAATGGAAGGGCCCATTGTAAAAACCTATCCCATGACCAAAATGGCCCCTACACAGCATGCAGACGGGTATCAGTTCTGTAGACCTCTACCATCCAAACTTCTGACATATGCGAGAGATGAAGAACTTTGGTTAGCTTATATACGCGATCCCAGAACTCCAGAACCGAGTCCTGTGACACCCCCGCGTTTAGGAACCCCTGTAGGATCAGTGTTAGTTGAGAGGATGAGCGCAGCAGAGTGGGAAGAAGCCATGGCAAATCATGAGCATAAACTAGCGAAAATTCAACTTTAGAGAAGCAAGATGGCATCCTCTGCATCCAAAAGAACAGCAGCAACCCCCTCTAAACCACAGAAGGCTTCCAGCGCCAAGATACCATCAGAGGGCACCTCTACCAGTGCTGTACAAACCCCACAACCACCACCAGAAACAACAGTGGTTGCATCCTCTGCACCCCTCCTCCAAAAGAAAAGAAAAAAAGAAAATCCAAATATTCTAAGGAAGGAGCACCAAAGCCCAAGAGGAAGAAGTCCAAAAAGCCGAAAACCCCTCTGCAGAGCATTGCAGAAGAAGAAGTCGCAGAAGAAGATGTCCCTGAACAACCTCTGCCCTCCCCCACTCCCATTCACTACGCAGAGCAGGCTGACTTCTCTGCCTTCCTTGAGAGCCCGATATAGCCGACACCTTGGACACCTCTAGGTGGACCGCAGAAGCCCTCCCAGAGTGGAACACCACAAACCCCAATGTCATCGTCTCAGAGGTTGACTTGAATCTGGAGGTCAGTGACAGAACCCCTGAAAATCTTCAACCTGACACCCCAGAGGGCAGGATGAACTTAGACCTGTTTGCTTCTCCTCCCAGCTACGACCCAGAGCTTGATCTTACACAGGAGATGGTAGAATCAGAGGACACTTGTGTGGAGATAGAGTCTAGGCTAGAATCCCCTATATTAGGTTGCTTGACAGAAGAAAAAGCCAGAAAAGATGTCGAAGAGCGTAGAGGCACACAACCACAACCCCCTCCCAGTGCAACCCACATTTCTAGCTCTGCCAGTCTATTGACAGAAGGAGCTATTGAAAAAGAGCAGCACAGCTCGATCCCAACCCCAGCAAACCAGACAAAGGAACCTCTTTCCTCCTCTGTGCCACTGATATCCGGGGAAACCATTCAGAGGGAGTCCTCTTAAAAGGACTCTTCTCTCATTCGTGATCAATTGACCCTGATCACAACTAAAGTCCTAGCAGAGGAATTTGTTTCCTCTGCCACATGCACACAACTAGGACCCCACGACTTTTCAGAGGAGCCTAGAGAGCACAGAGACAAAGGGACTCTAGACAAGTCCCCACATCAACTCAAGGATACTTCTGTCCCCACCTCTGGAGTGGATCATAGTAAGGTTCTTGACAGAACCTTTATAGAGTCTGAGGCCCAAAAAGCCTCTGCTCTAGGATCAAAGGGAAGTCCTTCCGTCCTCAACATCAAAACAGGGACGAAAGAAGGCGTCCAAGGAACACGGACAAACTCTGAAGACGAATGTGTTCCCCTAGAGGTTACCCCAGGTAAATATGTCGCAAGGGATGAGTTCCAAGCCCTTGTCACCTCTATGACCACATCGTTGAAGGAGTTGAAAAGCTCTTTCGACACTCTTGCAGAATCTACCTCCAGAGCTCTAACTAATCTGACCACCAAAGTTGACCATCTGTCAACAGAGGTGAAGAATGCTAGCAAGATGATGAACAATGCTGCCTCAACCTCTGCCGCCACAAAAGCCTCTGCTCCTGAAAAGGCTTCAACCTCCGCACTTGAAACCTCAGTCAAAGAACTGACTGAACAACTCAAGATGGCAAAACCCCTGCTTCTACGGGCCTAACACGAGAAGATCTCAAAAGGGCCCTAGAAAAAATCCAAGAACAGACCACCCGTGAATCTCAAGCCATGAAGCCCTCTGACTACATGACTCGAGCTCAAATCACAGAACTTGGCCAGGAGATACTGAATGAGATGACAAAATTCATCAAGGCCTTCACCACAGCAAATGCCAACTACGTGAAAGACTTCCAGGCCAACGTGGGAAAGATGAGATTCAACTCAGAGGCTGAGGTTGCCTACCTGCTCGGAATATGTGACGACCTCTGCGCTAAGATGATATATCCAGAGGCCGCTCAACCAAAGAAACCATCTTCCACATGTCGAGCAGAAGGGACTTCAGACAGAGGACAGGATGACTCTGATGATGATTCAGATGGACCATCAGGTCATCCTAATGGGGAGAAGAAGATGTCAGAGAGAGCTGCTAACAGAGGTTTGCCAGCACCACCGCTTATTGCCAAACCCATAACCCAAGTACCACCAACCCCAGAAGATCAACAACAGAAGAAGACCACAGAGGAAATACCCACCTCGGTGGAAACAACTGAACATGAGAACCTGCCTACACCGAAACCAACGACTGTAACTGAGCATGTCCAAATACTCTCTTCAACCTCTAAAGACGACCTCCCTTCCCCAACACCAAAACCAAGAACTTAAGAAACTCAACTACCATCCCCAACACCATAAGCAGAACAGATAAAATCACCGTCACCCACATCTACAGAAGCTCAACCGAAACCCAAAACTAACCCAAGAACCAAATCCATTGCTCACAAATCCAGAAGATATCTGAAGAAGCCCAAACCATCAACTGAAGATGTTCTGAATCAACTGCAACAGAGAACTTTAGAAAGAGAAATATCCAGGGCAGGAGACAGACATCAATTCACCACAGCGCTAAAAGTGCACCAATTTGTTCAGACCAAGTTACCAACAGAAGAATCCCCAACCCCATCTCCAACAAAAATAACCGCAAAAGCACCCCCAACAAAGTCCTCAGAAGCTCAATCGACAAAACCAACAGAGGAATCCCAACCCAAGCCAACGGAAGAACAACAGCCTAAGACCAAGGACAAAGGAAAGTCCATCTTTAAAGAGGAACCGAAACCCAAGAAACAAAAGCATCAACCTTCTAAAAAGCTGCTTAAGAGCTCCTTTGATGCTTTTGTCACTCCAAAGCCAGAAGAAGATGACTGGGCTTTCGGAATTCCTCCTATGACAACCAACCCTCCTCTAGACCCAAAGACGAAGCCAACAGAAGAGCGAGTGGCCACACTGATCAGCAACTTGGAGGCTCTGCGAAAACCTATGCCTCCACCCTCTGTTCCTCAAAGACAAATGGAAGAGGTGGTGTATAAGTACCTCTACAGAGATAAAGCCAAACCTATCTATCATGTCTTCTCAAGCTCAAAGATTGATAAATTCATCTACTGCAAGATTTCACATACCAGAGGCACACAAATCTACTACAACCTCTACCACGTCAAAAGGGCGGACAGATCTGAGAACAAATTCTCAGATGCGGATCTGAGGAACCTAAGCCCCTATGACCTACCTGATCTTCTGAGCTGGACAAGGCAAAACTATGGTCACACACTTGAAGTCCAAAGAGCGTACAAAGAGATCAAGAAGGCCATGCGAGAAAAGCTTCTGCTATACAGCCTGACAGACTTCTAAGTGGGACTCGACCTTGGAGTAAGAAGAATAAATCTCCCATCACCAGAAGATCACTACCCCTCATCTGCTGACATCAGACCGAACACCATCATCACAAGTCCAAAGGTCGGGTATGTCTTCAGAGATCCTCAAGGAAAATTGAAGCTGTTCTTAGAGGTTGATTACCAGAAGTATGCCACGAAGACTCTGCTCGAGTTCAGAGCCAACCTCTTAGAGCACAGAGGACCTGAGTTCATGAATCTAGACCTCGCTAACAGACTAATTGAGGTATGTGATTCCGTCATCAACTTTAGAAACCTCTGCATCAACATGTTCCGTGAACTCAGGGATGGAGGACTCACAAGGAAAATCAACGACTTCCCAAATGCAAGAGTCTGACATCCACAACTATCTTCTACTTACTTTTCATTTCTGGTGCTTCAATGTAATCAAATGTAAATGCCTCTGGCATCTCAGTGAATGAAAAGTAAACTTTTATTTTTCAATACTTAGGATGAGATTGTTAGCTCCAACTTCTGTATTTAAGAAGTATTGAAAAATAGGCTACGTATAGATCATCGACAGAGCCTCTGCCGAGACACCAAGAGAAGATCGCTCTACAGAAGACTTTCAGAGGACAAGGCCACAAAGCCTCTGTCATCCTTGACAGAGCCTCTGTGGTATGAAGACTTAGAAGATTGAAGACTTTTGAAGATAAATACAAATGACAATCGTGCCTCTGATGTACGAAGATCCTGAAGATCATTCGTACAAGGCGTGCCCTGCACATTCCACGTGTCATCCTCTGATGGGCTACAGCCTTTACAGAATGTGGCGCACTACATTAACGTTGTACCTGGTTCCTGACCCACGATGTTGTCTTTGTACCTTAGTACTTCTTTTCTACCTTTTGTCCCCTGTAAAGTAGTATAAATAGAAGGCTCTTGTAGAGCTTTTCTAATAAGTTTGCACAATACACACACACACACACACCTGATTAGAGCATATCATTCTGTATCTCACAATTTCGGTGTTCTTGGTGTTCTTGAGAGAATTAAATAGAAGCATATCATTGAGCTAAACTCCAGTCTTATTACTGCTTTACTTATTTAATTTTGTGTGTAATTTCTACCGAGCATTTCTCTTTAGTTCCTTTAAAAACGCTTCCGCAATATATATTTGTTTGAACTATTGAGACAAATATCATTGTTGAGTCTTATGTGGGATCAACATATATGGGGTAAGGCGTGGCATGGCGTCGAACCCAAGCCTCAAGCCTTAGGAGCCACGGCGAGGCCATGGCGTTTATCAAGGCGTGACTTATAGCGGTAATTCTCTATTTCATATATAATATTATATATAAAAACAAATGTTTTGTACTACTAATCGACAAGTCAATGATAATAAACATGTTAAATTAAGTTATATATTAAAATCTAGCAAATATGACATTAAAAACGTAAAAAAATCAAATATTGCGTAAAAAAAATACCGCACATTAAGTCATGACGTGCCACAGGCATAGCTTAGCGTGAAACACAAGCCTTGAGCCACGGCGCGCCATGGCGGCCGTCGCGGCTAGCTTTTTAGAATAGTGGATTTTATACGTGATTTTAATGTAAAATCACATGTGATTCGAACGTTTTCATGTTCTCTTATTTGGTTACCGTTTTTTATGAACACGTCTCTCTCTCTCTCTCTGTCTCTCTATTTATATATATACATATATATATATATATATATATATATATATGACAAATCAAATGAGAACCATTAAAAAGTTATAAAACCTATTAGAACCGATTTAATATAATTTTTTACATGATTTTTTCCTCAAATGGTGGAATTTAAATTATTATGCCATATATTTGTTTCATAGTGTGATCACATGTATTTTTTCATAATGTGAAATTTTTTTACGTATATTTTTCGTTATACTTAGTGGACAAAAAAACCTCACATGTTATAATTTTCAAAAGGTGAACACATACGTAAATCATAGTAGTTGATAGAAAAATATCATGGAAAAATATTTTTTTTATCAATTGTCACAAGTTTGTAACTCTTTTTGTAGCTATCATTTGATTATCGTATATGACTATATGTTTATATATTATAGAGTATTTCTCCCCCTTTTCATCTGTATGCTATTTCCCCCCCTTTATCTGATTTTGTTGTTTATGGATTAGATTAGCTGGTTGTTTATGATAAATCATTTGTAAGTATGAAACTTGTCACTAATTCTCCAATGTAAATGAAAGTTTGGAAGTTGTAGTGGTAAACTCTGATAAGTTTAAGGTTTAAATTTATTGTGATTTTTGGACGTCTCAAATGAATGTTTTAAATGTGGAAAGAGTGGTCACCAAATTGGAAACTGTCTCATCCAAGGGTCGATTTGTTTTGAGTGTAAGCAGCCCGGTCATTTTCGAAGAGACTGTCGAAAGCTAAAGCAAAGTGGAAATCAAGAGAGGAAGCCGAATACTCCAAAGCCAATAGGCAGAGCATTTCATATGAAGGCGGAAGAAACAAAAGAATCGAAGGACGTGGTTTCTAGTACATTTCTTGTTAACTCTATTCCTACACCAGTATTATTTGACTGTGGTTCCAATATGTCTTTTGTATCACAATCTTTTTACCAAAAGTTAGCTATGCATGTCACTACCTTGAAAGATGCCTTAGTAGTTGAAATAGCTAACGGGGGTCAAGTTTTAGTTCGTGAGAAACTTGAAGGATGTACCCTTGTGGTAGAAGGAAATAAATTTCCAATTGATTTGATTCTGATGGAAATAGGCGGGTTTGATATAGTTGTTGGTATGGATTGGTTGGTGAGCAATCGCGCAGAAATGCTTTGTGCTAAGAAATTAATTCGAATCCCCATACCCGAAAATGATACTGTACTTATCTATGGGGAAAAGAGAAAAGGGGAGGTTCGGTTGATTTTGATAGCCAAAGTGCGTAAATGTCTAATAAAAGGATGTTCATCCTATGTAGCATATGTTTTGGATGCTAAAGTAGAAAAGAAGCGAACGAAAGACACAAAAGTAGTACGTGAATTTTCAGATGTGTTCCCCGATGATCTTCCAGGCTTACCACCAGTAGAATTCAGAATTGACCTTGTTCCAGGAGCAACACCGATAGCACGTGCACTGTACCGTTTAGCACCGGCTGAAATGAAAGAAATGATGTCTCAACTGCAAAACTGCTTGGAAGGGTTTTGTGAGGCCCAGTTCATCACCCTGGGGAGCTCTGGTGTTATTTGTCAAGAAGAAGAATGGCACTATGAGAATGTGCATTGATTACAAGGAATTGAATAAGGTAACCATTAAGAATAAGTATCCACTCCCAAGGATTGATGACTTATTCGACCAACTTCAAGGTGCGGGATGCTTCTCAAAGATTGATCCAAGGTCGGGCTATCATCAAGTAAGGGTAAGAGATGAAGATATACCTAAGACGACGTTCAGAACAAGATATGGGCATTATGAATATCTTGTGATGCCTTTTGGATTGACAAACGCTCTTGTTGTGTTCTTGGATTTAATAAACAGAGTGTGTAGCCCATTCTTAGATAAGTCTGTCATCGTGTTCATTGATGACATACTTGTTTATTCAAAGAATGAAGTCGTTCATGAATGTCATCTTCGTGAAGTCTTAGATGTTTTGAGAAAGGAGAAATTGTACGCAAAATTTTTCAAAGTATGAATTTTGGTTAAAAGAGGTATAATTTCTTGGTCATGTGATTACTTCTGAAGGAGTCAAAGTGGATCCAGCTAAGATAGAAGCGATGATGAATTGGGAGACCCCAAAGAACGCATCAGAGATTCGAAGCTTTTTAGGCCTAGCAGGCTATTACCAGAAATTCGTCCTTGACAATTTTGACACGGAAGAATGTAAAGTTTGTATGGACTGAAAAGCAAGAATCAACCTTTAGAACTTTACAAAAGAAATTATGTGAAGCACCTGTTCTTGCATTACCGGAGGAGAAAAAAAGACTTAGCGGTATACAGTGATGCGTCAAAGTTGGGCTTAGGATGTGTATTGATGCAACGTGGCAAAGTGATTGCTTATCCATCAAGACAACTAAAGGAGCATGAAAAGAATTACCCTACTCATGATTTGGAACTAGCAACAGTCGTGTTTGCTTTAAAGTTGTGGCGACATTACTTATATGGAACAAAGTGCACTCTTTCACTGATCATAAGAGTTTGAAACATGTCTTTGATCAGAAAGAGCCAAATATGAGGCAACGACGTTGGTTATAAATGCTTAAGAATTATGATTGTGAATTGCATTCCCATCCTGGTAAAGCAAATGTTGTGGCTGATGCCTTAAGTAGAAAAGAATACAATGGATGTTTGAAAGCGACTAACGCCATGATTGATGTGATGTCAAGTCTAATTGAAAGAATCAAAGTGGCACAAACAGAAGCGTTATCAGAAGAAAATCTGAAAGAGAAAGTCATGGTTAAGCAACGTCTTCAACTGACTGAAGATAGTCGCGGAGTCAAATTATTTCAAGGACGTATTTGGGTGCCCATACCGAGAGTTACTTCTTGAAGACGCCCACAAATCCAAATATTCTATACATCATGGAAGTACTAAGATGTATAGAGATTTGAAACTACACTATTGGTGGCCAGCTATGAAGCTAGATGTGGCACAATGTGTAGAGAAATGTGTGATGTGTTCGTTGGTAAAGGCCGAACATCAACGACCTTTTGGAAGTCTACGATCTTTAGAGATTCCTGAATGGAAATGGGACAAGATTACCATGGATTTTGTGACTAAGTTACCAAGGACGTTAAAGGGTAATGATACTACTTGGGTAATCGTAGATCGCTTAACTAAAAGTGCTCACTTCTTACCAATGAAAGAAGCTTCATCGATCGATAAACTAGCCAAGTTATATATTGATGAAGTGGTATCAAGATATGGTATACCTGTGTCTATAGTTTCTGACCGTGATAGCCGATTTACTTCAAGATTGCATATCATCCACAAACGGACGGTCAAATTCAAAAACCATTCAGACTTTGGAAGACATGCTCAGGTCTTGTGCAATTGATTTTGGAGGTAACTGGGATACGCATTTACCCTTAGTGGAGTTTGCGTACAATAATAATTATCATTCCAGTATTGGAAGGGCACCTTTTGAAGCCTTATAAGGACGGAAATGTAGAACTCCAGTATGTTGGTTGGAAGCTGGAGAAAAACAATTTGTTGGTCCTAAAATTGAGCAACAAACGGTCGATAAAGTGAAAGAAATTCGGAAACACATGAAGGCGGCTCAAGATCGACAAACGAGTTATGCCGATCCGAAAAGAAGAAAGTAAGAATTTCAATTTAGGGAGCGAGTGATTCTAAAGGTATCTCCGTGGAAAGGTATTATAAGATTTGGAAAACGTGGAAAGCTGATTCCTCGTTTTCTTCGGCCTTTCACTATAACCAAACGAGTAAGGCTTCAAGCGTATCAGTTGGATCTTCCACCTGAATTGGATGAAATCCATAATACCTTTCATGTCTGTTATCTTCGGAAATGCTTAACCGAAGAGGAAAATGTTATACCGCTTTCTGAAATAAAAGTGGATGAGAAGAGTCGTTGCGTGGAGGAACCTGAAGCAATTTTGGAAAGAACGACTAAAAAGTTACGACATAAGGAAGTGATCATGGTTAAAGTACAATGGAAACATCACAGAGGTGCTAACATGACGTGGGAAGCTGAAGAGGATATGAAGAATATATATATCCTAATTTGTTTACCTAACTTTAATTTCGAGGACGAAATCATTTTCAAGTTGGGGAGATTTGTAACACCTCAAATTTCCATAAATTATTGTACAACTATTTTGGGTGAACGTTTAAGATATTGAAAGGTGTTATTTAATTGGTATGTTATAATGTGCTGTCGTACGGTCGATATTATAATTCGTCAAAGTTTTGGGATAATTTGTGGAAATCTGAACTTTGGGGTAGTTTTTGTAAATTTGTGGAATTGAGGTATACAATGGGAAGTCGGATAGAATTGAGATTATCTTAATTCCTTGAAGTGAAGTCGGTTCAATAGTACAGGAGGAAATCAAAATCCTCAACTCTCGTTCTCTGTAAGGAATTTAATTTCTTCTCCAATTCAAGTGCTTAAGATGGATAATTATAAGCCAATTAACTTTTGAATTAGGCTGTAAATTGTTGGAGAGACAAGTTGGAAATCAAAGTCATTGATTTGGGTTGAATTCTATTCTAGGTGAGTTCATTCTTACCAAAAGTATGTTTTTACGTTTCAAAAGCGATTAGCTAAATTGGAAATGGTTTTATTGAACCTATGCATATGTTAAAAGGATTGGTACATGTGATTTAAGGAACAGGGTATAAATTGCAAGTAAACAGATTGACATCGCATGAAGTCCGGAAGATGACTTTTCCGGTACATCCGAATTTGTATTTTTCGGATTGGGTTTCGGATTCCGGATAGTTCCGGCGTCCGGATGATTTTCCGGATTGATTCCGGATACCGGAGAATTCCGTATTCCTATTTAGAATTCCGGATAGTATTCCGGTTAGAATTCCGGATAGTTTTCTAGATAGATTTATCGAATGTGGTTTTCGGATGGTTCCAGACTTGGAGTCCGGATACATTTCCGAATGTTACCGGATTCCTTGGGTTTCCGGATATGTTATCCGGACTTGATTCTCGGATTAGTTTACCGGAGTAAGTTGTTCTGGTTAATTTCTGGATAATTTACTGTATGAGGTTTTTCATGATTAAGTGTTTTCCGAATATGAAAAGTATCTTAATCATTTTAACAGTATGAAAATCATTATAACTCAACTTTGAGTAAGATACGATTCGATATGTGTTTTGATTTGATATGCACGTATGCTAGTAAGTGTAATGGATCCATAGGCACTAGCATTAATTGTTAAACGTAGAATAGGCATGGTATAATTGCTATTCTCGTTTATATTTTGGAATGAGGAATAGACAAGGTATAATTGTTATTCCCTTTTGTATCGTGATGTGAAACGGTGAAATAGGCAAGGTATAATTGCTATTTCAGTTTTCTACTGGGAGATGAGAAATAGGCAAGGTATAATTCCTATTTCCGTATTCATTTGGGAGATTAGGAATAGGCAAGGTATAATTGCTATTTCTACTTCCACTCCAAGAAATAGGCATGGTTTAATTGTAATTTCTTGGACCTGAGCGGTAATCTAGAATCTGTGGTGATTCGTAGTAGCGCTCTTGAACATGATGATATGACCTACTTAGTGTTTGTCATACTCATGGAATCGGGTATGATTCCCGTCATCGAAAGATGCTGTGTGTACGGTAAGAAAGTTGGGATCAGCTTAATTTATATGTTTTGTTTACAATTTGGTTTTCAAAGCTTATAAAGTTTTAATTTGAAAATTGGATGTTCTCACTAGGCTTAAGCCTAATATTTTCAAATTAAATTTTCTTACCAGGTACTAGCTCGGGAAGGGATACAAAGGGATGAGTGTCAAGGAGTACCTGAGTTATGCTTTTAGAATTGTGATGGAGAATTCAGTGTTATCGGAGATATTTTGGAGATATTGTGAACAATCTTTATAATCTGATTTTGTTGTTTATTGATTAGATTAGCTGGTTGTTTATGATAAATCATTTGTAAGTATGAAACTTGTCACTAATTCTCCAGTGTAAATGAAAGTTTGGAAGTTGTAGTGGTAAACTCCGATAAATTTATGGTTTAAATTATTGTGATTTTTAGACGTCTCAGATAACACCAGATCTACTAGGTAATCATCATGTTATTCAATGATATTGAAAATTCTAGAGATTTACATAAGAATGTAAGGTGACGTTTGGTTCGCAGAATGTTTTTGTATGGAATAGAATCTGTCAAAGGAATTTGACTTTGTCAGGTTTGACCAGTTGTTTGGTTGACAGAATTGGAATCTGTCTGTTTGGTTAACAGAATGTAGCTTTGAAATTGGAATGAAATTTGGGTAAATGAACAAAATACCCTTTTGATAATTCTAATTTTTTTAAACAAAAAATGCTTTACTAAAATAGACATTAAATACTTTAATAAAATTATTATTAAATACTTGAATGTGTAAACCATATAATATACACAACTCAAACATAATAATAAACCAAATGACGTTACTTGATCGATTTTGAAATTGTTCCAAAAATACTTACATGCCATCGTCACTAATCGAATAACATTGTTTTAACTGAAAAATGAAGCATAAATCGAATAACCTTGTTCTAACTGAAGCATAAATCGAAAGCATGGACAAGATGATAAAATCGAAAAGCATAACCAAGATGAAAAATCGGACCATATGGATAAATCGAACCAACAGATGTGTGCGAACGATGGATAAATTGAACCAGATGGATAAATTGAACCAGATGGAATTATGAAAATAATAAATTCCATTCGTTTAAAATCTCTTGTTTATATGATGGAATGTTTAGATACCTCATTCATAGAATTCATTGGAATTTTATTGATTCCATTTACACAAAAGATTAAACCAAACACTGGAATGGAATATGATGGAATGTTTAGATACTTATTTAGAAATCAAGCCACTAATTATATTCCTAGCGTTTTCTTAACGATAAAACATTGAACAAGATTTAGATAGTGTATATGAGTTAGTTTCATGGCGATATTTACTTTTTTAAATTGTTTTTTTTTGTGTATTTTCACGGCTTTGACAAACTATATATATGTATATATATATATAATAGGTATGGGATTTTTCGTGAGAAATATGAGAAATATTTTTAAACCGTTGATCATTTTTAATTAAATACCCTCCTATAAATTGCGGTTTAAAAGAGAATTGATCTGATGCATCTTATCTCGATGCATCTCATATTCTCATTCTAACATTCATACATTTCTCATCAAACGGTTGATACCCACCTCTAACACTAAATTTGTCACTTGTCATCACAACCCAACCCTATATATATTCCTACTGTTTTTGTGGGTGATTCATGGTTGTGTGTGGAGCACGTGGGATTTGTCCTCTAATCGTACTAAATGCAAATTAATCTCTTTCATTTTGCAATTCTTGAAATTTAACATGTTCCATTTCTTTTAATAAAGCCATATGTCGTCACATCAGTTTTGTTGTCGCCTGCTTTCAATCGGAGAAGACAAATACTTGAAAACTGTTTGCAATGGTAGTTTAGATGTTGCTATATGATTTGTCAAATTATGGAGGTGGTTACGGCGAATGTAAAAGCGTTGTCACACAACTTTAAATTGTTCAAAAATTTGATGTGTATGATTATGATAGGACATTATAATAGAAAGTTTAAGCATAACAAAATTGATGACATTTATAGGATGCACCTAATAATACGGTTAAATGGCAAATTCCACCGATCACAATTACCATTACAAAGACGCTAGGGTTGTGTATAGTTTATGAAAATCAATCAAACGGAAACAATTAGGAAAAAGATTTTCGTCAATAAACATCATCATACAATATATTTATCATGGTTTGCAAGTATTTCAATTGTTTCTCATCACACTATCTAAATTTTGTTTGATATTTATTTTTTTAATAAATATCAAACTCTGAGCGTTTGGTTCGTATGATTTCGACGGAAATTGGAAGGAACTGGAATGATCAATTCCATAAATTTCGTTCAGTTGTTTGGTTGCCTATGGAATGAAATTGAATTCCACAGATTCTACCATTCATAGATTTGGTCATTCCATAACAAATGAGAAGGAATTCAATTCCATTCCACCCTATTTTCTCAAAAAGACAAAAGTATCCCCATCTTCCTTACTTGATTTACCCAAACCCATATGACTCATCGTCGACCACCACCGACCGCCGTCAACCACCGCCCAGGCCCGTCCTGACATTTTTAGGTCCTGAGCGAGATATAAAAATGAGTCTTCGATAACTATAATTTGTTTCAATATATCCTCAAAAATAACATTGAATTTAAGAAATACTAATTTATATAAAACCGTTTTCCCGGTATTTCTAGCGCAAAATCAATCAATAATTGTTTCTAAACAAACATTATCTGCCATATCATTTTTACATAACATCGTCAATCCGTTCCATATCAAAGACATCTTCCTTACTTGATTTACCCGGACATTCCAATCACAAATGAGAAGGAGTTCAATTCCATTCCACCCCATTTTCTCAAAAAGACAAAAATATCCCCATCTTCCTTACTGATTTACCCAGAGCCATATGAATCATCGTCGACCACCAACGACCACCACCGATCGCCGTCAACCACGGCCCAGGCCCGACCTGACATTTTTAGGCCCTGGGTGAGATATAAAAATGAGCTCTCGATAACTACAATTTTGTTTCAATATAGTGTTGATATCATCAAAAATAACATTGAATTTAAGAAATACTAATTTATATAAAACTGTTTTCCCGGTATTTCTAGTGCAAAATCAATCAATAATTATTTCTTAACTAATATTATTTGCCATGTCATTTTTACATAACATCGTCAATCCGTTCCATATCAAATGCATTTTATGATATGCCTTTAATATATAGATTGAAATCATTTGAGGACACTATGTTGACCATTCGGGGTAACACGTTAAGTAAATCAACTGAGTTTCTACATGTTACCCGACGTTAATGGTTTTTATAACCGTTTTAAACTTTTAGAGTTGAAACGAACTTTTTTAGAACTATCAATCTTATAATCAAAAGTCCTCTTGGTGTTATAGTTTGAGAACCTATTCTCGATTTAGAGATAAGCGAGTACTTAAGATCTATTCACTCAATAGTAGGTAATAAAGTGTCAATAATATATGAAAAAAGAAGAAGATAGTTTTGAAATCATATATATATATATATATATATATATATATACAAGTTAGGTCGTCTCATACAGTTGGTTTTTTTTCAATATGTAGGAGTTTTCTTTGTTAATTACAAGTAGGGGTGCAAATGAGTCGAGCTTTTAACGAACTACTCGAGCTCGAGCCTGATAAGTGTCCAGCTCGAGTCGATCTCGAACACAAAATAGAGCTCACTTAACTAAACTAGAGAGCTTCATAACACCAAGGATCGACTCGACTCGTTCGAAAGCTCGATTAAGCTTTACGAATCAAGTCGAGCCGAGTTGAGCCATTCGAGCAAACACTTTTTCGAGCCTAACATATTTATATGTTTACAAATTATATAATAAAAATACAAAAAGTTATCAATCTTGAATACATAAACGAGTTAATCGATTTCGAATCGAGCTCATAAACGAGCATTGAGCTTGAACATTGAAAAAATATCGAGCTCGAGCTCGAGCCCGATATTATTTTTTTGAGCTTGGCTCGAATAACTTACTACTCGACTCGTTATTAACAAGAAATCTACAATATTTTAATACAAAAATAAAATTTATGCGGATGGAATAATCAAAAGAATATGTGGAAGATGAGTAATGAAGCATATATCAAGGTTTCTAGTCAAAAATAGTTTTTAAATATTAGTATTAGATAAAAAAACTTAGAGAAATAATGAGCAAATGAACCACCAATTAACTTTTTACAAAATCTATTGCCTAATCTAATCAATAAATATATGTTTTGGCCCTTAATATAATGTTAAATTCTTTTTGGGTCCTACTATATACTAATTTGTTTTGTATTTTTTATTTACAATTTCTTTTAAATACTACTATATATTAAATACTTCAAAATTTTGGGCCCCTATTTCCTTTGGGCCCTGGGAGTACGCCCGGCCCGCTCTCCTCAGGACGGCTCAGACGCCGCCGATCTAAACCATCGCCGACCACCACTGATCTGAACCACCGTCGACCACCACCGTTCTGAACCACCATCGACCACCACCAATCTGAACCACCGTCGACCACCACTGATCTGAACCACCGTCGACCACCACCGATCTCAACCACCGTCTGAACCACCGTCGACCACCACTGTTCTGAACCACGGTCGACCACCACGGATCTGAACCACCGTCGACCACCACCGTTCTGAACCACCATCGACCACCACCGATCTGAACCACCGCTGACCACCACCGTTATGAACCACCGCCGACCACCACCGATCTAAACCACCATCAGCAACCACGGATCTGAACCACCGTCGGCTTCCACCTTTTTCTAAAAGGGTATTTTGGTCATTTAGTAATATTTAATTCTAATTCCAAAGCTATATTATGTGAACCAAACAAACAATTTCTATTTTCTTTAACAAATTCCATTCTAATGTATGTCAACCAAACGGATGATCAAACCTGAAAACATTTCATTCCAATTCATTCAAAGTCAAATTCCTTTAATAGATTTCATTCTATCCAAAAGTATTCTGCAAACCAAACAGCCCCTTAGAGAAAGTCATGTAAATCGATCAAACTATAACAATTTAGATAAAAGATTAGGGTCATGAAACAAACTCATTCATGAAATATTTTAATTGTTTTCACATCAAATTATATAAATTGTGTCCAATGTTTATTATGATAATCAAGTTTCTTAATTTATGTTTAAACATGATATATATTTTCAATAAACATTATGTTTTAGGGATGCACATGTTATGCAAAAATCATGTAAATCGGTCAAACTAAAACAATTGAGGAAAAATTTATTCACCAAGTGTAGACATGAAATGTATTTATTTTGGTTTTGTAAATATTTCACTTATTTTCACATCACACTATCTAAATTTTGTCATGATATATCAGTTTCTTTATTTTTAAAATTGGTAGACATTTTTGTAAGACGTTTATTTTTTTGGACTGCACATAATTCCACAGAAACGTGTAAGTTGGTCAAACTAAAACATTTAAGCAAAAAACCCATGTTAATGAACAAACTCATAAAATTCTTTTTATAATACGTGATCAAAATTTTCTTCTTTGTTTATCTCAATATTTAATATCTTTATTTTTAAACATAGTTGACATTTAATCAAATAACACTCTTTTTTAACGACGTTCATAACTTGTCGCAACTGTATAATCGATTAAACAAAAACAACTAAGAAGAACATTAGAGCATCCACACACGTCTTGTACAAGACCTTGCAAGATGACATGGCATGCCATGTGGTTTGCAAGGTCTTGCAAGTGTAGCAACACCTTTTGAATTGTGAAAGACCTTTCACAAACAAATATATATTAAACAAATCCATTTTTGTTTAATTTAATTAATTTATTAGTTATATTATAATTTATTACTTTAGAAAGGAGTTTGTTCTTGCATGAGTGTGGAAGATGTTATTGCAAAGCTGATATAACACTTTAGAAAAAAATTTGGTCTTGCAAGGGTGCAGATGATCTTATTATCAGGAAACAAACTCATGAAATCATTTATCCTGATAATTAGTTTGTTTAACTTTAAATTTTTTGTTTTTGGCAGGCACATTGTTTACCAAAACTCTGCATGAATTACATTGTTTACCAAAACCCCGCATGAATTACATTGTTGGACCTTGTGGTTTATTTAAAATATGGATTTGATTCCTAAAACAAATTATCTATAGTATTTCTAACTTTTCATTTTTACAACGCCTAAGGTACCTCCACTTAACAATATTAGTTAGCAATCATTAAGAAGGACTAATCAGTCTTTGAACAAACTATAGGGACCAATGAGAAACCCAGATCTAGCAATCAAGAATATAGAGAGAATCTAGAGAGCAAACTTGTCATTCATATATTGAACATCAGAGTACAAATGACATTAAGCATTAAGTGTTTTAGATTGTTATCTAACTATTGAACTAGACAAGCCTATTTATACCCATAACATACAAGGTATAAAGGCAAAGCACTCAATACAGTACATTGACTTTACAGTAAATCTTGAATACAATAATGCTCTAACAATCTCCCCCTTTGGATTCAAGATTTAAAAAAATATAGCAGCAGTCTTCAGCTCTTGATCTTCAAAACTTTAACTTTGACTTTGACCGTTGAAACTTTGGCACTCTTCAAACAGTTGAATCTTCACAAGGATGCGAAGCCTTCACATTTTTGAACATTTAGGTGTAAGCACAATCCGAGCCTCTCAGATCTAAGATAACCATATTAAAAAATACTTCAGACTTCACATGATCCGAAATCTTTAACTTTGAGCAATCCGAATCCATATATGAGTGATTCGAAAACATCATTGTCTTTCACAATGTAAAGTCAATCTTCTTCAATACAATCTTTATCTCTTTGACCTTGAATTGTCTTCGACATGAAATTGAATTAAACATTTCTCCCCCTTTTTTTGATGAAAGTGAGCATCATGATCATCAAAAACCTTTTTCAATTTCAGTCGCGTCTCTGAGTATCACTAACAATCTCCTCCTTAATGAATAACCTTGCTCCCCCTCAAAATAAGAATTCTGGAGCAATTTGTTTTTGTAACGCCCCAAAATCCGGGCTAATTTGAACCTTATATTTCAACAAGTTATGATAAAATAAACTTCCACTTTCATATAGATATCAAGTGAATTAACCACTAGGAGTATATTTTCAAGTACAGAATTCTCCAAATAACCTATTAATCTAATTATGCCACTATAATCAGATTAACTAAGTTATCTAGGCAATCCTTCAAAAACTCCTTCTGTTAATTGACTTTTCCGCTAATCCAAAATGCTCGTCCCGCATCCCTTTTACCTTCCCGAGCTAGTACCTGGTAAGAAAACATCATTTGAAACGATTAGGCCAACGCCTAGTGAGAACATTCGTTTTCATAATAATATTTGTAAAATCAATGTAAACAAGTTATATCAAACCTGATTACCCTTTTTCTTACCATACGTGTAACTCTATTCCGTTAACACGATCTTCATCCAATCCCATGAATATGACTGACACACATTCCATCATCATATCATGTCTTAGAGTCACACTACGAATCTTCACTGATTCTAGATTAATACTCTTATTCCAGAAATTGCAATATACACATGCTCATTTCCATTTATATCCTATTCCAGAGCCGCACTATGAATCTTTCTCAGATTCTAGATTAATGCTCCCACATAAGAAATCGCAATATGCACATGCCCATTTCCTAGAAAGGAAGTAGAGATCACAATTACGTATGTCAATCCCTTTTCTTCCTTAGAAACCGGGAATTATGTTTACTCCAGGGTTTCTCACACACATCAGAATGATGACTAACCTTCATCTATTCCACGTGCACATAACCATTAGTACTACACACATCAGAATAATGACTAACCTTCATCTATTCCACGTGTACATAACCATTAGTACTACACATATCACTGGAATAACGATTATTACCACACGCCTATTCCATGTGATTACCAAACACTAGTGCCTATGGATCCGTTATACTTTACTAACGTATATGCATAACAACATATTACAGCTCATATCATATTCTCAAATCTAAGAACACTAGATAACCTATCGTGTCTTTATCCTCAAATGCCCCCCCCCCCCCCCCCTTCGGCGACTTAGCTCATATCATATTCTCAAATCTAAAATTTTTTAGAAACTTAACTAGACAAAACATCCAAAAACTGCATCCAGACATCAGAACCTAATATTCTCAATTTCACAAAAGTGTCCGGACAACAGGGGTTTCCGGATACTTCTAAACTATCCGGATAAATGGACTTTTCGGATAACAATACTTTACCGGATACTATTCAAACCCGGACGTCATCCGGACACTAAAGCCATCCGGATACCATCCGGTAACTAGATCTATCCGGATACTTATAATAAACTTAATACTTACTGGATACTTATCGCGTCCGAAGACCTTCATCACCACGGTTTCCGGATACATGGTTTTATCCGGAAACCTTCGACCTGCAGCCCAAAAATCATTCCGGATTCGTTTCTGTTCTATTAAGCTCATTCTAAACCATCCCATACAGTTCATAACCAATTTATACAGCTATTTCAAGGTTTAATTTAACATGAAAACACTGATTTAAGCAAAGAACAAATGAACTCACCTCTTAAAGAAGTTATACCCACTTTGCACAATCTGATTCTTCAAATCTGTTGTTTATGATTCCAAATACCTATTCCACAATCAAATTCGTTTACACACACATGATAAACCAAGATCTATCAAGATTAGATAGAGAATCTAGAGAGAGAGAGAGAGAGAGTAGAGAGACAAAGTAGATCAATTAGGGTTTGCTCTCAATATTACAAGATGTGAGTTATGCGTATTCCTCTCTGTAATAGTTGTGTCATCCCTCTATTAAACAAAGCTATATATACCTCAATACAAACTAAGGTAATAAGCTAACTTTGACTATCTATTACATTGACTTTGACTTTATTAATCAAGATTAAATCTTGAAGACATATTTGTCCTAACAATCTCCCCCTTGGATTCAAGATTTAAACATTTGAGAACAGCATTCTTCGGCTTCTTGAATCTTCAAAACTTCGGTCTTTATCAAGGTTTGTCAAAGTCAAATCGTCACAAAATCTTCAGACGGGGAACTGACGGAGATTTTCTTTCTTTGATATGGAGAATTTAGTTCTTCACACAAGGCATTTTGATACAATGTAGCGCAAATCTAAGAAAAGGAGATCTTCTTGAGAAACCAAGATGATCAATCGATTTTTCCTAAACTCTTGAAGAATTCTCCCCCTTTTTCTTTCTTTGACTTGAGAACTTCAATCTTCAGTAAGGATATTCACCATATAGCACAAGTTTAAGAAAAAGAGATCACAAGATGATCAAACGGTTTCTCTTAAACTCTTGAAGAAGAAATCTCCCCCTTTCCTTTCTTGAGACGAAGTCTTCTTTAAACATTTCTCCCCCTGTCATGAAATCGAATCTTTGACTTGAAAGTTTTGACATGAAATTGAACTAAACATTTCTCCCCCTTTTTCGATGAAAGTGTGCATCATGATCATCGAAAACCTTCTTCAATTTCAGTCGCGTCTCTGATTCTCACTAACAATCTCCTCCTAATGAATGACCTTGCTCCCCCTCAAAATAAGAATTCTGGATCAATTTGTTTTCTCCCCCTGAAAGTATGCATATATTTCATTTAGGCACAGTAGTTAAAATTTTATAGAAGGAAAATAAAATTCATTGAACTACATTTTATAACTACTAACATTTGATTTTTTGAAAACTTTAGAAAAGAAATTCAACTTAATGAAATTTAACAGATTTGTCAATCAAATGAAATCAAATGCATGTGTTTGGATTCAAATAGCAGACATCATTGCATATCAAGTTAAAAATGTTCAGTTTCAACCCCTTTATTAAATCTATTTGGTGTGCTAGCATGCGAAATATGATCATCAACAAGCATATGCAATTCTAAAACATATCAGAATACTCTGCTCTACGCACACTATTTGTCCAAAATCAGAATTTTCATAAATTTACAGGTTTATCGCGACTTTGTATTTTCCCCAAGTTTCAAGAGATGTGTGCACATTGGCATCTTTTGATTTTGTGCACATTGGCATCTTTTGATTTTGTGCTCATTGGCATCTTTTGATCAGAAAGTTTATTAAGAATAAGATACACCGTTAAACATGGCTTTCTATCTGGTTCTATAGCAGGATTTGGGTCAGCGGATCCCAGACCAGTTGGCCTTAGGTGCTAGGTGACGAGCACCCCTTAGAACTTACTTTCCCAAACCAGAAAGGCCAGATCGATATATCTTAAACCCATTTGTACCAGTAGAACATGACTTTCTATCTGGTTCTATAGCAGGATTTGGGTCAGCCGATCCCAGACCAGTTGGTCTTAGGGACTAGGTGTCGAGCACCCCTTAGGACTTAATCTCCCAAACCAGAAAGGCCACAGGCAAAAACTTTCAAACTAAATGATTAGATTTAAAACTTAGAGCATCTCAATCACTTGGTTCTAAAACATAGTGCTTTCCCCATATTTTCGTTTCCATCCATCATTATAACAAAAAGGCTTTTTGAGCACTATATTCTATATAAATCTAGAATCACATAATTTTGAGCATTCAGCATAATTTCATTCATGTGTTGCTGACCTTTCGATTTATTTCAGAAGTGAAAGATGAAACATATGTAACTCAGATAATACAAAAACGCTTGTAAAATCACCTTTGACACACATTTCATTCATTGATTGAAAGTTGAAAAAATTTCACTTCATTGAATTAAATTTGTAAAAATTCAAACATTCAAAGCAGTAGAAATAAAACATAATGCAATGTTACCTTTTGCCACTTGTTCTTTGAAATAGAAAGTTGTGACAGTTAAGAATATCACCTGTGAAGTATGATCAGGCGGTAAAAGATTTAACCTGATAAGTACGAGTTCTAAACTGATGTGTTTAGAAGTCTTAGTCTGTGAAGTATGGGTCCTGAACTGAATTGTTTAGAAGCCATAGTCGTTGAAGCACGGGTTTTGAACTGATATGTTCAAAAGCCATAAACTTTGAAATCCGGGTTCTAAACCGATGTGTTTAGAAACCATCTATCTTTACTCCCCCTTAATGGCACAAGTAATCTTCTTCCGAGAGTTCAACGCTTTGCTTCTAAATCGGCAAAAACAGATTAAGTAGATTTTGGTACCCAACGTGTCTTGGGTCCTGGCTTGTTAAGCGGAGCTCTATAAGAAGGAAAATGATAAGTACCATACCAATATTGAACACTATCATTTTTAACAAAATCGTTAGTTCCACAATAAGAACAACAAATTTTCTTTTGTGCAAATCTGATTAAATTATTTGCGGAATATATTGAATCAGGTTTAACAAAAGATTTACCTTTCAGTTTAGTGTTCTTGTTAGAAACCGATGATTTTGGTACATCTTTTTCAGGAATTGTACTTTTGACTCTCCATTGCATGTTGACTTTCTTGTATGAGGGAAGATCAGCATATTTATACTTGGAAGAATTATCCACTGAATGATCATAGAAAAGATTAGACGGTCGAATCGGACTTTCTGAATAGCTTTTGGATTTGTTGAGTGATCATTCTGTTCCTTGGTCACGAAATCAAGCTTCTTCTGAATGTCACAATTAACTCTCTTCTCTTTCATGATATCAGTAGATAACACGGCCAAATTCTTTGTGAGCTTTCGTATTTCTTGCTGAAAAATCTTCCTTTCAACAGAAAATTCATCTTTGACGCTCCTGGCCTGAAAGTCAGCTTTCTTTCTCTTTTCCAGCTCTTGTCTTTCTTCATCTAATTCTTTTTGAAGCTCAGATATCTTCTTTGACAACTTCAAAGTCTTTCCTTTTATTTTCAAATTCAAGCCTTTCCTTCTCCAATTTCTCTTTTTCAAGAAATAAAACTTTCTCAAAATCTAAATTTTGTTTGGAAAGTTTTCTGCATTTGAGTTCAAGAGCTTTCTTTTCTTCATTATCTTTCTTTTCCGTCTTTAAAGCTTGTTCAAGTTCCGAGACTTTCTGAGAAAGAGCAACTCTTTCTATTCTGTGGTTTTCTCTTTCCTCTTTTAGTACCTTTTCTGTGTCCGAAAGTCTCTTTGTAAACTCTATAATCTTTTTCTTGAGTTCTTCATTTGAAGATTTCTGTTCCGCATCCTCTTTTTCAGCTTTCTTTTCTTCTTCTTTTCTCTTAAAAGAAACTTCAGATCCATGCATTAGCTTTGATAACTCGTTCCACATCTGCATTGGGTTATTTTTGAAACATTTGCGAAGATCAAGTTTGATGAAGCTTCCTTGTCGGCTTTCATTCTTTTATTCTCTTCTTCTGTGTAATCTTTGTCAGTTCTGATCATTGGGCCTTCAATGAAAGATTTTATCATATTTTCACCATTTTCTCTACTTTCAATAAAATCAATGAACGAGACTCTCCATCGTTCAAAATCAGATTCTTTGATCAGCACTGGAAAACGGTTCATGTTTGAAAATGTAATCTGAAAAATTCGAACAACTAAAATCAGAAAAAAATTTCAAAAATAAAATCTGAAAAACAAATAGAAATTTGTCTTCCAAAAATTAATTCTGAAAAGTTAAGCGGATATGTTGAACTTTAATCGTCAGACCTGCAAGAAAGAAAATTTATCAGTTACGAATAAAAGCAGGTAAAAATATATCAATTATGCAAAATATTAAAAAAACTTGAAAGAAAAAAAAATCGAAATTTGACAAAGTCTGAACAATTGTTGGCGCAAATCAAATCAGTTGGCAAGCAAGCAGATAGCTTAAACTAATTAAGCAAGCAGGTAGTAGGTGAAATTAATTCGAAGCAAGCAAGCAAGTAGCTGAATATTAAATGTTGCTGAATATTAAATGTTGCACAATTCTCGTTAGTTGCTTGCGAATTCTGATGCGAAATACTTATCCAGTTACGAGACACACACAATAAGCACACATACACACACCTTAAGCATACACACATACATCACAAACATACACACACAGCTGAATTTCTTGCGAGATATTGACTTAAGTTGCTTGCGAAATCTTTCATTAATTGCTTGCGAAATGTATAACAGGTGACTTGCGAAATATTTGTAGTGGCTTGCGAATTTTGTTTCTGCAATATCACAAACTCAACAACCAAACTAAATCTCTAGAATTATGAATCAAAACAAATCACAAACAACTTATAATCACATCTGAAGAACAAGATTGGATCAAAATTTCAGATTTAAACAATTTTCACCAAGAACACCTCAAGAACACATGAAGATCAAAAAAAAAATTCAAAACTTAGATTTTGAGATTAAAACTTGAAATCTTTGATAGAATCATGTCTAAAACTTGTTTTTGGAAACGATTTTGCACAAAAACGGATCAAAACAACAATAAATTGCAAAATCACTCTTCAAAAAATTTCACAGACAAGTTTCTCAAGAACACAAATTTTTTCTAAATCTTCAAATTAACTCTCAAAAACTTGAAATTAATCAACCAAAATTTGAAGATATGTTAGAAAACAAGTTTCTAACACAATGATGTAATCCAATTTCGCTGAAAATCTCTGATTCAAAATCTGAATGGTTGATCAGATGATACGAACGAACCGAACCGAAAACTCAAATTTCTTCAAAATTGGCCTCCAAATCTTTGAAATTAGCTTTTGATTCTTGAATAAGAATTATTCTCCACACAAAAACGAATCCAAAGAACCAATTCACGAACAAATTCGATCAAAAATCACCAAAATTTGATAAAATCTCAAGAAAACGAGATTTTCTTGAAAAATCAAGAAAATCAATCAAATTTGCTTGTGAAATCACCAAATTCGTATGTTTGATCCGTAGAATTCCATCTCTCAATCTTGTTCCAGCTCTGATACCAATTGATAAACCAAGATCTATCAAGATTAGAGAGAGAATCTAGAGAGAGAGAGAGAGAGAGAGAGTAGAGAGAGAAAGTAGATCTATTAGGGTTTGCTCTCAATATTACAAGATGTGAGTTATGCGTATTCCTCTCTATAATAGTTGTGTCATCCCTCTATTAAACAAAGCTATATATACCTCAATACAAACTAAGGTAATAAGCTAACTTTGACTATCTATTACATTGACTTTGACTTTATTAATCAAGATTAAATCTTGAAGACATATTTGTCCTAACAACACATAACTACAACAAATTTTATCATAAACCAAAGTCAATTACTTACCAAAATGAAGACAAACCCTTGCTTTCTTTCTTTTCTCTTTTCTCTCTTTCTCTCTTTCTCTCTTTCTCTCTGCCTTCTAAACCGACCCTACAAGATGATAAATCAGATATTTCTCAACTTTCATCTCTTATCCACACACTTTTGTCAAATGACCCAATACACCTCCAAGTTTCTTATTTTACATAAAAACAACACCAAACTTTAAACCCTTGTATTTTAACCCTATTGAATTATAAATTACAACATAATTCAAGGTTTTAAACCAAAATATAATTAGATCCCAATTCTCATTAAAATAATATTATTGAAAATTTAGGATGTTACAGTTTTCTCCCCCTGAAAGTATGCATATATTTCATTAAAGAATTATTCATTTCAAATACAGTGCCTTAATGAAATCATTTATACAAGGAAAATAAAATTCATTGAACTACATTTTATAACTACTAACATTTGATCATTTGAAATATTTTACAAAAGAAATCCAACTTAATGAAATTTAACAGATTTTTCAATCAAATGAAATCAAATGCATGTGCTTGGATTCAAGTACAAGTCATCATTGTATATCAAGTAAAAAATGTTCAGTTTCAACCCCTTTATTAAATCTATTTGGTGTGCTAGCATGCGAAATATGATTAGCAACAAGCATATGCAATTCTAAAACATTACTTTGCTCTACTCACACTCTTTGTCCAAAATCAGGATTTTCACAAATTTACGGGTTTATCGCGACTTTGTATTATCCCCAAGTTTCAAGAGATGTGTGCTCATTGGCATCTTTTATTTTGTGCACATTGGCATCTTTTAATTTGTGCACACTGGCATCTTTTAATTTGTGCACATTGGCATCTTTTAATTTTGAGCTCATTGGCATCTTTTAATTAAAAAGTTTAGTAAGAATAAGATACACCGTTAAACATGACTTTCTATCTGGTTCTATAGCAGGATTTGGGTTAGCAGATCCCAGACTAGCTGGCCTTAGGTGCTAGGTGTCGAGCACCCCTTAGAACCTAATTTTCCAAACCAGAAAGGCCACATCGATATATCTTAAACCCATTTGTACCAGTAGAACATGGCTTTCTATCTGGTTCTATAGCAGGATTTGGGTCAGCCGATCCCATACCAGATGGTCTTAGGTGCTAGGTGTCGAGCACCCCTTAGGACTTAATCTCCCAAACCAGAAAGGCCACAGGTACAAACTTTCAAACTAAATGATAGTGCATAATTTTATCTCAATCACTTGGTTCTAAAACATAGTGCTTCCCCCATATTTTCGTTTCCATCCATCATTTTGACAAATAGGCTTTTTGAGCATTATATTCTATATAAGTCCAGATTCACATAACTTTGAGCGTTCAGCATAATTTCATTCATGTTTTGCTGACCTTTCGATTAATTTCAGAAATTAAAGATGAAACAAATATAACTCAGATAAAACAAAAACACTTGTAAAATCACCCTTGACACACATTTCATTCATTGAATGAAAATTGAAAAATTTCATCTCTTTGAATTAAATTAGTAAAGATTCAAACATTCAAAGCAGTAGAAATAAAACATAATGCAATGTTACCTTTCACCACTTGTTCCTTGAAACAGAAAGATGTGACAGTTAAGGATATCACCTGAGAAGTATGAGTTCTAAACTGATTTGTTTAGAAGTCTTAGTCTTTGAAGTATGGGTCCTGAACTGAATTGTATTCAGAAACCAATAATTTTGCTCTCCCTTAATGGTACAAATACTCTTCTTAAAAAAAATTCACCGCTTCTCTTCTATTTTCAGTCATGTGTGTGGTACATATATTTCCAAATCAGCACAACACATGATGAACCTGCAAAACAGATTAAGCAGATTTTGGTACCCAATGGCACTTGGGTCCTAGTGTGTTAGGTGTAGATTTCTTAAAAGGACTACTGTAAGTACCGTACCAATAAGAAGTATAATGTTTATGTACAAAATCATTTGATCCACAGTAAGAACAACAGATTTTCTTATGTGCCAACCTAATCAGCTGATTTGCGGAATGAATAGGATTAGGTTTAGCAGAAGATTTACCTTTCGGCGCATTGTTCTTCTTTGCTTTTGATGTTGATGCAGATGATTTTGGTACATCTCTTTTTGGAATCGTTGTGCCTTTGACTCTCCATTCCATCTTCACCTTTTTGAAGACTAGAACTTTTTCAGGTTTGGAAGTATTCACTTTAGGCACATTTGGTTTGTTATCTGATTTATCAAGGAGAGGATTATAGAAGAGATTTGTTGAACGAATCTGATCTTTTGAGAAATCAGTTGATCTATTAAATTGTTTGGGAGGAATGTTTTTAAAGCTTGAACTTGAAGTAGTTTTAAAAGTGCATTCAGAATCATTTGAATTAACAAATGGAGTCTGAAATATAGTATCATGACTGGCCTGCTTTGAGACATCAAATTTAAAAATGATGTCTTCAAGTTCTTTAACTTTGTTTGTCAAAACATTATTTTCTTTAAAAATTAGATCAAATTTCTTTTGGAGATCAGATTTGATCAATTGATCCTTCATAATATCATTTGATAAACCAGATAATCTTTTGGTAAGATTAAGAATCACATCTTCAAAATATTTGCGTTCCGATTCAAAATCTGTTTCCAAAAATTTTCTTTTATCAGTAATCTCTTTGAAAATTTCCATATTTTTC
Organism: Saussurea involucrata; assembly: GCA_033807775.1. NCBI lineage: Eukaryota > Viridiplantae > Streptophyta > Magnoliopsida > Asterales > Asteraceae > Saussurea > Saussurea involucrata. The sequence goes on along the minus strand of CM066320.1, from coordinate 111,426,248 downwards.
TTTTTAAGGGTTTTACTTTCCTTTTCAAAGAGATTTTTCTTTTCCGCAAAATCTTTTCTTTCTTTTTCCAAAAGATTTTCTAAATCAGAGATTTTTACGGAAAGTTCAGAACTTTTAATCTCAAAAGATTTTCGTTCAGTTTCAAATTTAGCTCTTTTTTTTCGAGCTTGTCTTTTTCTAAAAATAAAACTTTCTCAAAGTCAGAAACTTGTTTTGAAAGTTTTATACATTTCAGCTCAGTTTCTTTCTTTTCTTCAAGAGAAAAATTAGACAGTTTTCTCTTTAGATCAGCATTTTTAATGTCCAAACTTTTTCTTTTATCTTGAACTTCTTTTAATTTAGCTTGTAAATGCAAGTTCCACTTCTCTTTCTTTTCTTCCCTACTCTTCATATCAGCATTTTCTCTTTGAAGAGTTGTTACTTTCTCTTGAAGATTCTCGATTTGATCGTTCAGACTTGAGTTGTCTCTCTTTGCTTCAAGATCTGCAATATAAACGTCAAGATCAGTAACTCTATTAATAAGTTTATCATCTGAAGAAGAAATGTCTAAAATTTGTCTCTTCGGATTAGCATTTTCTTCCTCCAATGCTTTTATACTTTCTTGAAGCTCCTTCATGTCATCTTGATGAGTTGAAGGATTTGAAGTATTAGTTTTAACATAATTTTGCTTCAAACCTTCACCAATGGATTTAACAATAGTTTGCTTCAAACTTTCATTATTAGATTTAACAAAAGTTTGTGGTGTTGAAGGTATTTCTGTTATAAGAACTTGTTGCAAAATTTCATTATTTGGTTTAACAAAAACTTGTGGAGTTGGATGAATCTCCTTTATAAGAGTTTGTTGCAAACCCATCTCTCTTTATGGTATTGCTAGTTTCATAAAATCAAGCAGAAAGTGTATAAAATACACTATTGAAAAAAAATTTATATAATTTTTTTTCTTGAAAAGCTCTTAAAGTGTATGAAAAACACTATAGAAAAAATTTCGAAATAAAAATTTTTCTCAAATTTTTTTTTCTTGAAAAGCTCTTAAATCCACTTCTCCTTTTTTTTAATTAACACGAATTCGGATCAAGAAGGATTCGAAACCATGGAATCCGGATGTATAAGGGTGCGAAACCAATGGATTCGGACCAAGAAGGGTTCGAAACCAATGGATTCGAACCAAGAAGGGTTCGAAATCAATGGATTTCGAATGCATAAGGATCCGAAACCAACAGATTTCGTATTCTTAAGGATCCGAAACCAAAACTTAAACAAATATCACTTCTCTTTGTGATCCGAAACCATGCAACAGTAAATGATGAGTGGTCCGAAACCAAGCTTGAATGATCCGAAATCCTTATGAATGATCCGAAATCTTCATGAATTTTCCGAAACCTTCACTTAAACACCAAAAATCACTAAATCAACCATAACTTTTTCAATTCTTGATCAATTGTAATGAAACTTGCACATATTTGTTCGAAATTTGAATCCACACACTTTATTAGTTGATCACAAATCCTAATTCGATCAATTTAATCGAATTAAGATCCAAAACAGTAAGGTTAGGATTTTCGAACAAACAGATCTATAATGATCAAATCTGCAAATTCTATGCAGAATTTGGTAAAATTCCTTGTTTTAAAGATGATCAGGGATGAAAATCGAGTTCAGTAGTGTCAAGAATTGTTAGCCCCAAGTATCTGTAATGTAAAAGTATTGAAAATATTATCAAGTCAGAAGACCATCAGAGATGCAGCAGAAGACTTAGAAGAAAAGGCTTCAAGAAGATCAACAGAACTCAACAGAGTTCTGGTGGAACTAACAGAGCTCAACAGAGCTCTGTTAGAAGATCAACAGAAGAACTGTTCATAAACCTAAGACCAACAGAGCTCTGGTCTATGAGCTCTGTTGAAGTGAAGACCTCTGTGATGCCTAAGTCTCGTAAGAAATCCCAAGTGTTAGACAAGTGTCCATACTTTCCACGTATGCCCTAAAATTAGGAGACACACTTTCCACGTGTCATTCTAGGGTACGATAGTACACTGTCTACACTTTATCAGGGCTATAAATAGAGAGGTAGTGGAACAAACAATTGTAAGCTTTGGGAAGAATAGTTTTCCACAATTGTTTAAGCACACACTGCAGTAATCCCGAGCACTACCTCCGTACGATATTGTTCCCTGTGAGATTTCAGGATACACCATTGATCTTGTTCTTGGTGTTATCCATTATCAATATACGAGCAGCGTTTCTTATTTGATCTTGTTATCATTATCCTGTTCTATAATTGATTCTCACTATTACAATATCATTTACACAATCACTCACTCTAATGACTTTATATTTAAATGCTTCCGCTGTCTATGTTACTACCATTAATGTGATACAACGTGAATCTGGGAACCTACAATTGGTATCAGAGCTTGCTTGATTTTCTAAAATCAAACAATCCAATCTACCAAGGTTGATTCATTGTTGTTGATTGTGTGTGCATTTCAAAGCTTCCTAGTATACTCTGTTTTACAGTTTAAAGTTTAAAAGTTATTATACCACTGTTTTAAGCTTTCCAGTCTAGTTTAAAGATCTTATCTACTGTTCATTACCGTTCCATTGGTTACTGTTCACTTACTTTCAGTTTGTACTCTTTCAAAACCATTTGACACTCTTATACCCTGTTTTTTTTTTCTGAAAAATGGCAAATAACCATATCAACACTATTTATACTGTTGGTTCTCTGACTAAGCCTCCTACTCTTCTGAGAGATGAATATCCTCAATGGAAGATTAGGATGGTTAACTTCCTTGAGGGGATGGACAGAGATTTAATGCGCTCTGTCACTCAACAATTCAACAATAGATTTGGCAACAGAGCATTCGACATAAGAGGTAGATATGAGAAAGATGAGAACAGAGCTTATGCTGCTCCCCCACAACAGAACCATCACAACAGAGCTCTGACTGAATAGAGACATCAACCACAACAGAAGTTCAATACTTCTGCTCCACAGAAGGCTGATGTTGCCCAACCCATCAATCAGAATGATGGACGTTGCTTTAGATGTGGCAAACCTGGCCATTTCTCTGCTAACTGTAAAGGAAAACTTGTGAAAGATCAAGATTATTACAAGAATAAATACAAGTATAACTACAGAGAAAGAAGCTATGTTGCTGAGATGGAGAATTGGATCTCTGATTCATCATCTGACGATGAACCAGAGCAAGCCATTGTTGCTGTGGATGATGGAAGTTTGGAAGTTGATTGGATGACCGGAGGAAGAATAGAAAAGTCCGAAGAAGAAGATGTGGCTCATGCATTTGCCCTGACCGTAATAGAACCAGACAACAGAGCGCTGGAGACAACCAGACCCAGTGCCAAGGTACATTTCTCGGAATCCAAGTCTGACTCAGAACTTGAGATGCATGTGTCATTACTTATTGAAGAGTTTCAACTCTTAAAACAAAAGCTTTCTGAGGAAAAAGAGTTAAGAAAGCTAGCTCAGAAGGATCTGTCCTTCTACAAGAGAGAGAAAACTCTCTTGGAACAGGAAAAGGAAGAAATATCCAGAGAGAAATCTGAGCTAGAAGTCTTGCAACAAATGAAAGAAAGCACGTTTTCAAAAAGGGTTAAATAGTTTGAAGAAATTTTGAAACAAAAAGCTGAAGAAGTTGCTAAATCTGAAAATGAACGCTTAAACTCTGTTGCTCTAAAAGACTATTTTCAGAGAGAGAGGGAAATTTTACATCAATCCCTACAGAAAAAGGAGATTTTAATCAAAAAGTACCAGGATGCACATAATGTGTATACCAAAATCAATTCTCAAGAAGACAAGCAAGGTCTAGGTTTTAATGACATTGTTCCTTACAAAAGAAGGTTAAAAGCACCTTATCCCTTTGCCTTCTCTATTGAAAAAATGCAAGAGGACGTGATCTCTGGAACTGATGTTTTCAAAAGAGCCAAAATATCAGATTTTACAAAAGCAAAAAGACTAAGCTTAAGGAATGTCAGCTATGACTCCTTGAATCAAGAATAGGTTACAAAACCATCTGAAAAGTTTATTCTTGATCAGGGAAGAGCTGAAATAAAGCTTACTGATTCCATCAAAAGTCTTGATCCGAAAGAAATCTTTAACTTCTATTCTTTCAAGGAACAGAAGTCTGTTGATTCTGTTACAGAAACCTCTTGTGCTTCAATACAGAGAGAACTCGATTCTGGAGTTCCAGTCTTCTCTCCATCCTCTGAAACCTTACGAACAACTTTTGAAGAGGATATTTTGAAAGTTATTGAAGAAAATGCTGCTTGTGATGCTTTAAACCCAAAGATAATAAAGTTTAAATCCACCAGAGCTGATATCTCTAAGATACCCAATGAGTCTAACACCTCAACCAGAGCCATCAGAGACTTTCTGTGCTTTGACAGTGACTCTGACTCTGAGGTAGATGAGCAAATTTTATGTGCTCCTAAGACTTCTTTGCACAAACCTAAACATGCAACTGTTGAATCTGATTCTCCGAAAAACGTCTCATCCTTTAAGAAACAGAACAGATTTACACCTTTGCCAAATTTGAAAAATAAGGGTATCAGAATTCTTTCCTCTAAAGAGATAGAAGAAAAGAAAAGAGGAAAAGCTAAAATTATTCATGAAGACTATACCTCTGTTCCTTACGCTTATGATCAAGTCAATTTTACAACAGAGCAGAAAGGAAAATGACCAACCTACTCCTACACCTATTGTAAATCCAAAGAGAAACAATTTTGTGTCAAGAGAGTTTGCTCCAAGAAACAACAATTCTAAATCATAGGACATAATGTACGTAAAGACATCTGGTCCTAAAGTTTTTCAAAATCAAGCTCCCTTTAAACAACAGTTTTTGAATAAAAACGACAATTGGCATCAATCTTCATGCTCTATCAAATGCAATTGTATTAAACTTCTGTTACAGTTGAAGAACCATATGAATGGTCCCCACTGTGTTGTGAATCAGTCATTTCAAAAGAAAAATCTCAAGACTATTCAGAATGCAAAGAAGAAACCCTCTGGCATACCATCCCAAAATGGAAAGCCAGAAGGTAAGCCATTGAACACCCCCAAACCTAACAAGAAAGGACCCAAAACGCAATGGGTACCTAAAAGAAACTAATCTGTCTTGCAGAAACCCCATGTGCAGATCTGGTATTTAGATTCAGGATGCTCAAGGCACATGACGGGGAATAAGGAGCTGCTTACGTCTTTCAAAAACAAAAATGGAAGTGCAGTAACTTTTGGAGGAGATAATGGCAGACAAATTAGAGGATACGGTACTTTAGTCAATGGTGGTGTTTCAGTTTCTGAGGTTGCTTATGTTGAAGGATTAAACCATAATCTGCTTAGCATAAGTCAACTCTGTGATCACGGGTTCGATGTCAATTTTAGGAAGAAGTACTGTTCTCTGTTACTTTCCGAGTCTAGTCAAGAACTCTTAAGAGCCGACAGAAAAGGCAATCTTTATAAAATGAATTTCAATCCTAACCAAAACTCTACAACAGAAAAACTCTGTTTAGTGTCTTTAAAAAATGAAGATGCCTGGCTCTGGCATAAAAGATTTGCCCATTAGAAATTTTCAAATCTTGCCAAGCTCGTGAAATTAAATCTAGTAAAATGACTTCCTCCACTAAAATTTGACAAAGACCATCTCTGTTCTGCCTGTGAATTGGGAAAGATGAAAAGATCTTCACACAGAACTAAGAGTGATCATAGCTGTCCCAGACCTTTGCATATGCTTCATGTGGATCTCTGTGGTCCTATCTCTGTGCAAAGTCTGTCGGGCAAGAAGTATATTCTAGTACTTATTGATGCATTTTCTAGATATACTTGGATTGAGTTCATCAGAGTAAAATCTGATGTCCTAGAAATTCTAATAAGTTTGTTGAGAAGGATACAGGTTCTGTTAGGATTAAAAGTGCAAAAGTTGAGAAGTGATAACGGGACAAAATTCAAGAATGCCAAAATAGATGCCTATCTTTCAGAAGAAGGAATCTCCCAGAACTTCTCAGCTGCCAGAACTCCACAACAGAATGGTGCAGTGGAAAGGAAGAACAGAACTCTGGTAGAAGCCGCCAGAACCATGTTGGCCGGCTCTGTCCTTCCCATCAACTTCTGGGCAGAGGTAGTCTCAACAACCTGTTTTACCCAAAACAGAGCTGTCATAGTAAAAAGATTTAAAAAGACTCCCTATGAACTCATCAACAACAGAAGGCCAAACGTGAAATTCTTTCATGTTTTTGGCTGCAAGTGCTACATCTTGAATGACAGAGAACAGCTGGGAAAATTCGACAAAAAGGCGGACGAAGGAATCTTTATTGGTTATTCCTTAACCTCTAAGGACTACAGAGTCTACAACATCAGAACTCGTGTCATTCAAGAGAGCGTTAACATGTCCTTTGATGAAAGTACATCAAGTGTCTCTGATCGCAAATCAACAGAGGGGACACAGACAGAACAGAAGAAGCCAAGTTCTTCAAAGACAAGGGAAGAAGACATCAATCTTGTGTTCAATGATTTCTTCGATGATGATATCTCCTCTGCCAACATCAACAGAGGCGACCAAGCTCAGAATTCAATAGAACAGAATCTGACAGGTACAACTCTTACTGGTCCCTCCAATACTTCACCATCTACTTCTCTGTCTACAGGTGTAATTCAGAGAAATGAGGAACCACAATCAAATATAAGAGAACCTGAAAATGAGCCATCATCACCCTTGCTGACCAATGTTGGGAGAGATTCCCTATTCGAAAGCTCACCTTCACAGAGCCATGTTGGCAATTCACAGAGCAATGAGGCCACTCTCCAGAGTTGTGTGCCACAGAGCCCTGGTGCCAACCCACAGAGCTCTGATGCTGAAGTTCATCTTTTTCCATCAGAAGCAAAAACCCCTCCTATTGTCCATGCTTCCATGACAAGATGGACAAAGGATCATCCTCATCATCAAATTATCGGTGCTGCTGAAGATGGTGTGAAGACGAGATCGGCCACAATCAATGAAGCCTTCTTTGTAAACTTTTTAAACATGATTGAGCCAAAGAAAACTTCTGAAGCTCTTGAAGACCCAAACTGGATCGAAGCTATGCAAGAAGAGCTTCTGGAATTCGAAAGAAACAAAGTTTGGTCCTTGGTTCCACTTCCTGAAGGCAAAGCGGCCATTGGAACCAAGTGGGTGTTTAGGAATAAAAAGAATGAAGATGGGATAATCATTAGAAACAAAGCCCGTCTGGTTGCAAAAGGATACTGCCAAGAAAAAGGTATCGACTATGACGAAACCTTTGCCCCTGTTGCTAGACTAGAAGCCATAAGAATCTTCTTAGCCTATGCTGCTCACAAAGGTTTTAAGGTCTATCAGATGGATGTAAAGTCTTCCTTTCTGAATGGCAAACTACAAGAGGAAGTTTATGTCCAGCAACCACCTGGTTTTGAAAGTTCGGAGTTTCCAGACCACGTTTACAAGTTAGACAAAGCTCTATACGGCCTTAAACAAGCTCTCAGAGCCTGGTATGAAACTCTGTCCAATTTTCTGTTGACAAATCACTTCGAGAAAGGTAATGTCGATAAAACTCTATTCTTTAGAAGGTATAGGAATGATATACTTCTGGTACAAATATATGTTGATGACATTATTTTTTGGTCTACACAACAAGAGTACTGTGATAGGTTTGAGGATTTGATGAAAAGTGAATTCAAAATGAGCATGATGGGAGAACTTTCATTCTTCCTTGGTTCACAAGTAAAACAATCCATCAGAGGGACTTTAATAAGTCAGTCAAAATACATCTCTGATATTTTGAAAAAATACAAGCTCAACAATTCAAATCCAATGAAAACTCCTATTGCCACTGGAGTTAAACTTGACTCTGACCTTAAGGGTGAACCAACAGATGTCAGGAACTACAGAGGCATGATAGGATCACTTCTGTACTTAACTGCTAGCAGACCTGACATAATGTTTGCAACCTGTCTCTGTGCCAGATTTCAAGCAAATCCTAAAGAATCTCATTTGTCTGCTGTCAAGCGCATATTTAAATATCTTAAAGGGACTCAATTTTTGGGTCTCTGGTATCCTCTTAATTCTTGTTCGAGCTTGTAGCATATACAAACTCAGATTACGGAGGATGCAAGAATGACAGAAAGAGTACGTCTGGTAGTTGCCAATTACTTGGTGAAAAATTGGTGAGTTGGACATCCAAGAAACAGAATTGCGTATCAACCTCTACAGCAGAAGCAGAGTACGTTGCTGCTGCTAGTTGTTGCTCACAAGTGATATGGATGAAAACCCAGCTCAAAGACTATGGTCTGGAATATGGAAAAATTCCAATTCTGTGTGACTCCAAGAGTGCCATAGCAATCACAGCTAATCCAGTTCAGCACTCCAAGACAAAGCATATCGACATAAGCTCTGACTTGTTTACAAAAGCCCTTGATGAAAGGAGATTTAAATTCTTAATCGGCAAACTGGGTATGCTGAACATGTCCTCCTAACTCTGTTCAAAATCAACAGAGCCTCTGATGTTCCAACAGAGCTCTGTCAAAAAGTTAGGAAGGATAGTTCAACAGAGTCTCTGCTATTCACCAGAACTCTGTCATGCATACTTTTTTTTCAACAAGCTTAGTGAATCTGTTTGTATATATCTATTTTTTTGTAAAATTCCTTTTGTAAAAAGTTTTTTTTGTTCATATTTTAAGGGGGAGTTTATAAAGTTTTTGCGTATGGTTTTAGGGGGAGCGAGTCAAATCTGATTTTTCAAATCAAAATGACTTCGCTTTCTGTTCGAAAAAGAAAAATCTTTTTGAAGAAAGAAGGAAAACCTGTTCTGATGAAAATCCTTTGATAATGTCAAGAACTTACCTGAACTTTGATATTTCACCAGAGCCTCTGTTGTTTCTCACCAGAACTCTGTGAAATTTCTAAAGTCAGTTCTGTTCTCGTTCTTTGGCCATTTCTGCATCAGAGACAGAATTTTAAATAATTTTGGGTAAAGGTGAAACACCAAAGGAGTACTTGAAAAGAATGAAAAAGGGTTACTCATCAGAGGCAAAACTTGCAAAGCTCCAACAGAGCTCTGTCGGTTTTATGCCACATCATCAGAAGTAACGTCATCAGAGGTGCGGGTTATTTCTAAGCGTCAACCACTTGTCACCCACACATCTCTAACCGCGACGGTTTACTTGCACAAAAGTGGTCAGAACAAATCCACGTGGCACTCTCTTATTGAAAGCTAAACCACTAGTTGTTCCCACGATACACTGTTCAGGCCACTCCACCTTCTGACACTCGAGTGCCTACAGTACCCACGACGATTACCCAGCCACAAGTTTTGACTATAAATATCCATAACCTTAACCTATTTCATTTCTAAACCTCCTAAACCCTTCACCTTTCCCTCTTTTATTCAAATCCTCAGTGTTCTTTAAGAAAACCCAAAACCTGCAACAATGGCGGAACCCCAAAACTCTGCTGATTTTAGCCGAATAGAACCCACTGATGATATCATTGTTCTTCCATACGAGTTTGCTGACAACAACTACAGATTCGATCCCACTCCAGGACTCTATCTACCCCTGTATCATGTCTTCATTGAGTTCTTTAGAAACTCTGATATTTTTAGAGCCCTAACAGAGTTCGATGACCATCTTCCTGCGATCTATGTCCAACAATGGTGGACCACATGCCAATACATCGAAGAACAAGACGGGATAGTTGGGAGCGTCAACGCAAGTAATGGAGGAGCGGGAACAATCCGCATTAGAGCAAGTACCTTAAGAAGAATCTTCAGAATGAAAACCAAAAGACAGCTAGGAATAGACGCCTATGAGAAACCACCAAAAACAGCTGTTCTTCTGGATTTCATGAAATTTCTGGGTTACAACAAGGATCTGAATAGGATAGGAGAATTCAAGCGACATAATCTACCCACTATGTGGAATTTCATGTTCTCCACCTTAAACAGAACCCTTACCAGCAAATCTGGTAGTCAAGACCAAGCCACAACGGAAATCCTACAAATCATGTATGGATTGTTCTTCAATCGAAACTTTGACTACGCCAACATTCTCTACAACGATCTTCTTACGGCTGTTAACACAAAAACCTCATCCATCGCAAGAGGAGGAGTCGTTGGATCCCACAAGTTCTTAAAGATGATCAAGTTTCCACGCTTCATCAGTCTGGTGATCAGAAGAGCCTTCGACATACTGGAACTAACTCATCAGGGTCGCTCCACACCTGTTTGGACAATGTCCAAATTCCTCCCCACTACATCAGGCGAATACCCCTTCATAAGAAGAATTCCAGGTACAATGCTTGCCCTCATCGCCCCTGACCATATCTCTATCTAGAACTATCAGAGTGCTGCTCAACCTCAAGAACCTGAGGTGAGAACCCCAGTATACTTAGGATCTGAGCCTTCTTTCGAGAGCTTGAATGAGGAGATAGGATACGAAGTTAACAGACCAGAGGCAAGAGCACCCGAAGTGGGGTCTTCCTCTAGAAGAATGGAGGGAGTAGAGGACAGAGCATCTCATAGAGAGGCTGTCCATGAGGAAGTACAGGAAACACCAGAGGTGGATAATATCTCCTCTGATAGTGGTGAGCAAGAGGGAAATATCAGAGAGAACCCAGAGAGTTCTGCAGCCGTAGGAGCCGAAGCGAATGTGAGAATAGAAAAAGATGCTCAACAGAGCACATCTGAGGTTATCCTTAACCAAAATCCCAGTGCTTCCACACAGTCTAATCCTGGTGATCAAGACCAAAGGATTATTGAAACAGAGGTGCACACCTCGAACCCCAACCAGCAAGAACCACCAGAAGCAACTCTTCATGCTTCTGGTATGCACGAACATGGGGAAGCTATCTTTGGTAGTGATTTTCATTCGCCCCAGAACATCAATAGTTCACCTCCACACAATGATGCCTCTGTGGCTCATGTAGACATGACACAAACTAGACCAGAGATCTTTGTAATCTCACGTAGCATCTGTCTGACTCAGGGACAATGGGAGACCATAGTAGAACAAGGGAAGACTTTGCTTGATCCAAATGCTTCTCATCATATCAGATTTCCTTCTTCAGATCCTGGGCTGGAAGAGGAAACACTGGTCGGAACACCTGTAGTTGTTTCCCCTCAAAGGGAACATCAAGGATCAGGTGGAAGTCCTCCAAGAGCCAACATCAACACAACTCTTGACGGAGGCGCCTCTGAACTCGAGGTAGAATTGGATCCATGTGTTGGAACCAAGGAGACCCCCGTTGACACTGTCACAAGAGCAGAGTTCGAAAGCTTCTGTGATAGTATCAATAACTCTTTGAATGAGTATAAACTTATCAATGAACAGAAGGAGGAGCTGATCCGCAAGGAAAATGCTTCTCTTAAGGAAGAACTGCTGAGAATCTCGAACAAACATGAAAAGATAACTCATAAATATGCCGAGGCTGAAGCACTCAGAACAGAGTCTGAACGGGTCAGAGGAGAAGAGATTGCAAAGCTGACAACAGAGATAGTCGAGCTAAAAACAGTCAGAGCAGAGGAAGTCAAAAAGACTTCGACAGAGCTTGCAGCCCTAAATAAACTCATAACAGAGAATCACACAGCGCGGATGAACATAACCCTTCCCATCACTACTGTTATTCTTTCGGAATCTAACGTCAGAACCTTGACAGAGATAATTACCAACTCTGTTAAGGAATCCATAAAAGAAGCAACTACCTCATCTGCTACTCCACTCAGCATCTCCAGCCCTAACCCAAATGACCTACCCATGACTGTTGGCCAAATGGGAGACTTCAGAAAATCAATTCTTAGCCGAATGATGATGATTTCATCAAAATTTGTAACGAAAGCTAAGGCGACAGAACAAAATGTGAAAGCGTCTCTTGATACTCACAAGGTCAACTTTGAGGCTCAAGTAGAAGAGATCAGAGGTGCTGCAACAGAGGTAGAGGATGTAATGACGAAGGCAGCCTCAAACTTTACTAACATTATTTACAGGCTACCTCTACATCGAAAAGACCTGCAGAAGAAGCACCTACAGAAGAACCTTCAAGCAAGAGACACATAGCTGATCTAAGATTTGTTGTTCCGCCCTCACCAGCAGCTCGAATTGACGATTCTAGCGATGATGATGATTTTGAAGATGCTCAAGAAGGTCAATCAGACGATCAATTGGGTGAGTCCCCAGAACAACAAAAGGGGGATAAGGAGAAAGAGAAGGAGAAAGAGGCAGAGAAGGAGAAAGAGGTTGAAAAAGAGAAAGAAGCCAAGGGTAAAGGGAAAGTCACAGAAGCAACTGAGGCAGAGGCTACAGAAGGAGAAAAGGGGATAACAGAGGAACACATACCAGAAATGACTGTGGTGGCATTTGACTACATGTTCAAGGACAGAGTCATCAAACCAACAGAAGAGTCAACACAAGAACCACCAGAGATCATATGCCTAGATACCCCTCCTACATCTCCAAGAAAAGAACCAGAGAGGACAGACCCATCATCTGCTGAAGGACAAACAAGTCAAGCCCAACCTCAAGCTACTCAAAAATCTGCTCACATCGACACTGTTATGGCAGAAACCCACGATGACCCAAACCCTATGGTACCAGAACAGAACCCAGAAACCTCTACCCATCATACCGAGCCTGCCTTAGAAACGGTATTTGCATTTCTATATGCTGACAGAGACATCATCCCTGTAAATGCCGTACTCATTAACCCCTACCTTAACCCAATCAGAATAAACACCATTTCTGATGCAAGGCTAAAGTTCATCCAAACCAAGTCAATTCTGAACAAAGCCATCAACATAAACTTCGGTATCCCCAGAATCCTGGACATCAAGCACAAGAAGTTTCAACATGACAGAGTCACATACCATGAGTATACTGTGGAATCAACAGAAGGAAGAAATGAAATCCTCAATGACAATGATCTCATCCTTCTTAACCCATACAACCTGATCTTACTTCACGCATATTGCTTGAACTTCTCAAAAAGATACACGTCGGCCAGAACTGCGCTACCAGAAGTCAGATTCGCTATGCAAGAGCACATCAATCTCAGAATACAGACTGATTATCAGCTAGGCATAGAGTTTGAAGTAGAGAAACTAGCGATTGCACCACCAAATGAAAACCTTGAGGGTTATGGCCATCACATAACTGGAACCGTAGTAGAAGATCCTCCAGTCTTTGTCTGCCGACAGAAGGGCACAAAGAAGGCCACCAGAGCAGCTGAAGCCCACAAGTACTCGAGTGAGTCGCTAGTATACCTCAAGAACATAATCCAAGATCTCCCAAGAAGCAAGTGTCAAGAAGAACAGCATAAACTCTTCCTCGACCAGATTGATTTGATGCTAGACTTCCGTATTCTAATCAGAAGATTCGACAGAATTCTTAGGGGAGATAACTATGCATAAATGTACTATTTCTTACCATGCATTGTAATATCTTAGAAGAATAGTACAAAGGCTAACAGAGGTAAATATTCTCTGTTCTTTTTGTTTACATCTCTGTTTCAATTTTTTTTTATTTTCATTACTTAGGGGGAGATTGTTAGCCCCAAGTATCTGTAATGTAAAAGTATTGAAAATATTATCAAGTCAGAAGACCATCAGAGATGCAGCAAATGACTTAGAAGAAAAAGCTTCAAGAAGATCAACAGAACTCAACAGAGTTCTGGTGGAACTAACAGAGCTCAACAGAGCTCTGTCAGAAGATCAACAGAAGAACTGTTCACAAACCGAAGACCAACAGAGCTCTGGTTTTTGAGCTCTGTTGAAGTGAATACCTCTGTGATGCCTAAGTCTCGTAAGAAATCCCAAGTGTTAGACAAGTGTCCATACTTTCCACGTATGCCATAAAATTAGGAGACACACTTTCCACGTGTCATTCTAGGGTACGATAGTACACTGTCTACACTTTATCAGGGCTATAAATAGAGAGGTAGTGGAACAAACAATTGTAAGCTTTGGGAAGAATAGTTTTCCACAATTGTTTAAGCACACACTGCAGTAATCCCGAGCACTACCTCTGTACGATATTGTTCCCTGTGAGATTTCAGGATACACCATTGATCTTGTTCTTGGTGTTATCCATTATCAATATACGAGCATCGTTTCTTATTTGATCGTGTTATCATTATCCTATTCTATAATTGATTCTCACTATTACAATATCATTTACACAATCACTCACTCTAATGGCTTTATATTTAAATGCTTCCGCTGTCTATGTTACTACCATTAATGTGATACAACGTGAATCTGGGAACCTACAAGAATCAATCAAAAAGATCAAAAATGGCAGAAAAGATGAAATCTGGATGAATAGTAATCGAAGAAGGGTCAGAAATCTTGATGAACAGTAATCTATGAAGGATCCGAAATCTTCAGCTTCAGTGTAAAAAATCTTCAATTTGGTCTTTGATCTGCTTGAATTTTCTGTTTAGCTCTGATACCAATTGATAAACCCAGATCTAGCAATCAAGAATATAGAGAGAATCTAGAGAGCAAATGTCATCCATATATTGATCAATGAGTTACAAATGACATTAGCATGAAGTGTTATGGAAATAACAAAGGAGTCTTCTTTATATAGTAGGGCCATGACATGTTCATGCCTCTACTAAGAAGAACAGTACAATATATTAATACTGTCTTGATAGCTACAATAATGCTCTAACAACCAAAAGTGTTATGCTCTAAAATTTAATATGATTCACTATTTTCTTTTATTTTTTATTAAAAAATATTTTATATATCCAATCATAAATCAAATTTCATAAATAAATTACATATTGTGAAAGTCTTGAAAAAAATAAAAATATACAAAAAATGTGTTGGTCCAATCATAATATATTTTCTCTCTCTTTTGCCTCTCACATTCAGTTTTTCAAAGACTTGAGGAACATCAAGTGTTTGATGAGTAAAGTAATTTTCAAGTCTTTGTCTTCAATGTTCATGTCTTGTTCAAGCCTTGTTCAAACAACCATTGGAGATGCTCTCACACAATTCGCATAAAGTACCCTAACCTACTACCAACACGATATCTGATAGCTTCAGCAATACCTTTCTTCTACCATGTCACTCATTCACCTACCACCAACACTTGACCACTCCTCTATTCCATCTTTCCACCTTCAAAACCTATTTCATCTATGCTTCAATATTTTGAGAGAGAGAGACCTAGAGATCAGAACTCATTATGAAAATGATGATGCAGATTGATCTGAGACCATGTGTTAGTGCAATATGTCTTCAAGGTTTAAATATAGAAAGGTCAAAGTCAAAGTCAATGTATTGAGTTGTATTGTGTTGTTTACACCTTGTATTGTGTTTAGTATAAATAGGTTTTGTTGTGTGTTAGTTTAGAAGACTCTTCGAATCACTCTCATTATTCATAACTCATATCTTAGAGAGAGAAAGGGCAAAACTCATATCTTGTATACAATGTTCTTGATAAATGGATGACAAATTCACATCTTCTCTATCTTGATTGATCTTTAGGGTTTAACAATTGGTATCAGAGCAGGATCTTAGATTCATATTGTATTTCTGTGATCATATACAAATTTTTGTGAAGATTATCAAGAAAATTTGATCGATTTCTTGATTTTTCTCAAGAAATCTCGTTTTCTTGAGATTTTTTCAAAAATTCTTTGTTTGTGATCGAATTGCTTCAAGTTTGTCATCTGTAGTTTTGTCATCTGATTTGGAACAAGATTAAAGAAGGATTCGAAGGCTGATTTCAAGATTTGAGGCTTCGATTTTGAAATTTTGTCAGTTTTTGAGTTTTTGGTTCGAAGCTACTGTTCGATCGACATTTTTGTAGAATCAGTGTTTTTCAGAGGTTTTTGTTCAAAGATAAAGTGTTCAGACATCGATTTCGAGCTTATCTGTGAAGTTTCTTGCAGAGATTTTTCAGATTTCAGATGTTTTTGAGATTTTTGTGAACTTTTCGCAAGATCTGGACTTTTTGCAAGATTCATCGAACTTTTCGCAAGATTCATCATACTTTTCGCAAGAATCATCATCTTTTGAAGTGTATCTTTTCGCAACTCAAAGTCACGTAAACAGTAACTTTTCGTAACTCAAAGTCACGCAAACAGTAACTATTCGCAAGCCAAAGAAACGCAAACAGTAACTTTGCGTATCCCTCTGTCACGCATACCTCAGATCTCTTGATTTTCTAAGTCTACTTTTCGCAACCATCTAACTTTTCGCAACTGTTGCTTGCGAAAACTCTGGCTTTTCGTTTCTTCAACTTACGCATACTGGTGGTTTTCGCAACTGTTGCTTGCGAAAACTGACACTTAGTCATTTAAAAAAAATTAAAAAAGAAAAAGAAAACTGACACTTAGTCATTTTGAGAAAATTGTTTATACTGAAATTTTTTCTATAGTGTATTTCATACATTTTAAGAGTTTTTGAAGAAAAAGTTTTATATAATTTTTTCAAGATGAATTATCAAGCTTCAGGTAATCGTCCTCCGATGCTTAACAAGGATTCGAATTTTGTGAAATGGACGGTCGACTTCATGGATTTCATTTCGAGAAGAGAAAATGGAGATTTAATGATAAAATCTTTCACCGAAGGCCCGTTGATCCTTTGTAAATGGGAAGAAGATTTTACTGAAGAAGAGATATATCGGAAGAGAGCTGATATAGATGCAACATTATATTTGATCCTTGTTATTTCCAAACTTCCACAATACACTTGTGCTCGATTAAATGCTTTCAAAAATAATCCTATGTTGTTGTGGAAGGAATTAACGAAGCTAATGCATGGATCGTATGTTGATTTCAGGGTAAAGAAATTGAAGAATGCTGATAAGGAGGATAAAAATCAGACAACATCAGAAATTCACATAGAGGAACCGTCAAAAGCGGAAGAAAAGAAAGTTGATTTAGAGAAAAAGGAAGACATGAAGGATGTGATAGAAGATTCTGAGAAGATTACTGAGCTTACAAAGAGACTATCAGATTTAGAAAAATTAATAAAAGATGAAAGAGAAGAACATAAGAAAGAAAGAGAGGGTCTAGCTCTAAGAATTTCGGATCTTGAAAAGGAATTGAAGATGAAGACTAAAGCTTGTGAAGATAACAAAGCTTTTGAACTCCAATTCCAAAGACTTTCCAAGCAGAATCAGATTTTCAGAAAGTATTATTTTTAGAGAAGCAAAAGGTGGAGAAGGAAAGAGCCGAGTTTGAGGTTAAAAGGAAAGAGTTTGAAGTGAAGAATGGGAAGCTTTCAGAGAAAATTTCTGAACTGCAAGAGGAGTTGGATTTGGAAAGAAGTGAGTTAGAAAAGAGAAAGAAAGTTGAGTTTCAAGCGAGGAGCGTAAAGGATGAGTTTTCTGTAGAACGGAAGATATTTCAACAAGAAATTCAGAAACTCACGAAGAACTTGGCAGGTTTATCTACAGATATCATGAAGGAAAAGAGGGTGAATTGTGATATTCGGAAGAAGCTCGAGTTGATGACAAAGGAAAGAAATGCCTTAAAAGACAAAGTGAGGTCGTTCAACAACTCCGAGTGTTTTTCAGAATGTCCGATGCGTCCTTCTAATATTTTCTACGAGCATTCTGTGGATATGTCTTCCAAATACTATGCTGATCTTCCTTCCTACAAAAGAGTCAACATGCAATGGAAGGTAAAAGGTAAATTTCCTGGAAAAGATGTACCAAAATCATCATTTCCAAATAACAATTTTACAACGAAAGTTAATTCTTTTGTTAATTCTTATTGCGGAAATAATGATTTTGTTAATAATAATTATGTTCAATATTGGTATGGTACTTACCATTTTCCTTCTTATAGAGCTCCGCTTAACGTGTCAGGACCCAAGACTCGTTGGGTACCAAAATCTACTTAATCTGTTTTGCAGATTTAGAGACAAGTGTTGAACTCTCGGAAGATGAAGTACTTGTGCATTCAAGAAGATATTGAACATCACATATTTTCAGGGAGTTTATTATTTTTTTTATATACATGGGATTAATGACAAATCTTTTGGTATTTTGTAGGGGGAGTAAGATAAAAGATAATGGCTTTTGAACAAATCAGTTCAAAACCCCACTTCAACGGTAATGGCTTTTGAACACATCAGTTCAAAACCCGCACTTCAACGGTAAAGGCTTCTAAACAAATCAGTTTAGAACCCGTACTTCAAAGGCTATGACTTCTAAACAAATCAGTTTAGAACTCGTACTTATCAGGTGATATCTTTTTGAACTTTAACTGTCATATCTTTTTGTTTCTCAAATCAAGTGAAAAAAGGTAACATTGTGTTATATTTTATTTCTTCTAACGTTAAAAGTTTGAACCTTCACAAATTTAATTCAATGAAGTGAAATTCTTCAATTTTTTCATTCAATGAATAAAATGTGTGTTAAGGATGATTTTACGAGCATTTTTGTATCGTCGGAGTTATATTTGTTTCTACTTTCGCTTCTGAAATAAGTCGAAAGGTCAGCGAAACATGTTTGAGATTTTGATATAAGCGCAAAATTGTGTAAATCTCGACTTATTTAGAATACAATGCTCACAAAGCCTATTCGTTTTAATCATGAATGGAAACGAAAATATGGGAGAAGCACTACGTTTTTGAACCAAGTGATTGAGATGCTATAAAAAATAAAAATAAATAAATAAAAATAAAAATAAAAAATAAAAATAATATATATATATATATAATAAAATCATTCAGTTTGATAG
Source organism: Saussurea involucrata (assembly GCA_033807775.1). Lineage (NCBI taxonomy): Eukaryota > Viridiplantae > Streptophyta > Magnoliopsida > Asterales > Asteraceae > Saussurea > Saussurea involucrata. The sequence continues at coordinate 111,407,529 of CM066320.1, read as the reverse complement.
TCTATGCCCGTGGCCTATCTGGTTTGGGAGATTAAGTCCCAAGGGGTACTCGTTACCTAGCCCCTAAGATCAACTGATCTGGGATTGGCTGACCCAAATCCTACTATAGAACCAGGTAGAAAGCCATGTTCTACTGGTACAGATGGGATTAAGGTATATAGATGTAGCCTTTCTGGTTCGGGAGAGTAAGTTCCAAGGGGTGCTTGTCACCTAGCCCCTAAGGCCAACTGGTCTGGGATCGGCTGACCCAAATCCTGCTATAGGACCAGTTAGAAAGTTACGTTTACGGTGTATCTTAGTCTTAATATACTGTTTGATTATAAAAGATGCCAATGAGCACATAATAAAAGTTGCCAATGTGCACAATATGAAAAGATGCCTAAGAGCACACATCTCTTCAAACTTGGGGAAAATACAAAGTCGCGATAAACCTGTAAATTTGTGAAAGTTCTGTTTTTGGACAAATAGTGTGAGTAAGAGCAAAGTATTCTTATAGGTTTTAGAGGTGCATTTGCTTGTTGCTAATCATATTTCGCATGCTAGCACACCAAATAGATTTAATAAAGGAGTTGAAACTGAATATTTTGTAACTCGATATGCGATGATATCTTGTTTTTGAATCCAAACGCATGCATTTGATTTCACTTGATGGAAATATCTGTTACATTTCATTAAGTTGAATTTCTTTTGTTTGGTGTTCAAATGATTAAATGTTAGTAGTTATAAAATGTTGTTCAATGAATTCTATTTTCTTTATATAAGTTTGTTAAAATGCGCGTTTATATGATTTTTATGCAAATTTTCAGGGGGAGAAAATCATCTTGCTCTACAATTCTTATTTTTAGGGGGAGCAAGATCTTTCGTTTATGGGGAGATTGTTCGTGTTTTTCAAGGGGAAGAAATATTTTTTAAGAGGGAGATTGTCCGTGACTGAAATTGAAAAGATTTTCGATGCTCGTGATGCTCACTTTCATCGAAAAAGGGGGAGAATGTCTACATCAATTTCATGTCAAAGAAAGTTTAAAATCAAAGATTCGTTTTAATGTCAACGGGGAGATTTGTAGAAAGAAGACGTCGTTTCAAGAAATGATAGGGGGAGTTTAATTCTTCAAGAGTTTTTAAGAAATCGATTGATCATTTCAGTGATCTCTTTCTTTTGAACTCGCGCGTTTATGAAGATCGACACTGAAGAATGAAATTCTCAAGTCAATGGAAATGGGGAGAATTCTTCAAGAGTTTGAGGAAAATCGATTGATCCATTCTGTGATCTCTTTTTCTTGAACTTGTGCTTAATTGTGTTAAAAAGCTTTGTGTGAAGATTCATATTCTCTTGTTCGAAGAAAGAAGTTCGTTATTTGCCGTTTGAAGATTGGATGACGTTTTTGACTTTGACAAGCTTTGATGAAGTCCGAAGATTCAAGAAAGCTAAAGCTTGCTGATCGCATTTGTTTAAACCTTGAATCCAAGGGGGAGATTGTTAGTGCAATATGTCTTCAAGGTTTAAATATAGAAAGGTCAAAGTCAAAGTCAATGTATTGAGTTGTATTGTGTTGTTTACACCTTGTATTGTGTTTAGTATAAATAGGTTTTGTTGTGTGTTAGTTTAGAAGACTCTTAGAATCACTCTCATTATTCATAACTCATATCTTAGAGAGAGAAAGGGCAAAACTCATATCTTGTATACAATGTTCTTGATAAATGGATGACAAATTCACATCTTCTCTATCTTGATTGATCTTTAGGGTTTAACACCATGTTTCTCGGTTTTTGTTCAACCATGTAATTTGAGGATTTGGGATTTACTTTGGGTAAAAAAAACCCATCACCTAATTGGGATTTCTTTTATTGGCTTATTCTGATAAATAAGATAGGTTTGGGTTTGGGTTTTGATTTTGAATTTAAATTTAAATTTAAATTTAAATTTGGTGGGTAATACTTGCAGGTTTCTTGAATTTGTAATGCTTCAATGTAGTCAGCAATTATTAGTGTTGGAAAATTTCAGTAAAAATATAGTTTTTACTAAACTTTGGACACATTTAAATATATATAATTATATATTTATATATATATATATATATATATACGTGTGTGTGTTATGTATAATTAATTCTTAGTGGGTTTGTATTCTCCTATATGAGAGCTTCGAAACGATATATAATGTGTCCAAAACGGAGTATGTGTGAATGACATATCGATACTCAAAGTTGAGTATTTGGATGAAATTAGCAAAAACCAAGTGGGTGTGGGAATGTGTCCCACATAGGACGAGAAAGTAAAATTCCAATGGTTTATAACCAAAGAAGTGTGAGGAGTTGACACGCTCCTTTAATGGTTTTACTCCAACACCTACCCACGCGCAGGGGGGTGCCGATTCACGATTTCGTAAGCTAAAATCATCGAACTTGTGTGTGGACACGAATGCAACTCCGAAATCTCGTACTCACGCAGCTCGGTTTTGTTAAAATTCGGTTTGACCTAGTTTCATTTTTTCGTAACTGAAATGTATTGAAGAGAAATAAATGATTTCGGTTACATAATTAATTCGTTAATTACGAATTAATGTTTTGTCGGTTTCAACCTTTTGTAACTGAAACACATTGAAGGTGATTTAATTCGTTTTAATCCTCATCGGTTTCAATCTTCAATATAAATAGAGGGTCTCCTTCAATATAAATAGAGGGCCTTAGCGATAATCGACTTTTCTAGGAATTTGTTTCCTAAATTATGTTTCATCTTTCTTCTATAACGAATTTTGAATTAATATTTAATCGATTGTATGATTAAAATATATAAAAATACCAACAATTAGTTCCAAAATCCATATGAAATTTGAAGTCAGGAATCACTCTTTGATCTCAAATGATATTGCAGTTTTTGCCTTTTGGACAGTGGGATTTGGTAACTTAGGGAGACACCTAATTTGTTGGTCCTTACAAAGCAAAGGAGTCTTGGTGAACATGGGCCTTTTAGTTTTTTAGTTTAATTTTTTATTTTTATATATGTAGTTCTTGCTTAATAGTGTGAATAATTAACACCATGATTAGTGTGCGTAGACAACCCACACACACATTGCCAATTGGTAAGTTAAATGCTATGTGAGCATATAATGAAAAAGAAAACAATTTACTTGGATATATTGATCTTTAAGCTTTGTTCTTGAGAATTTGTGATTCGGGTTTTTAAGTCTTATTTGCGTCTAAGTCTTGTTTTGTAACGAGACTGGCTTAAAAACATTCACGGTGTTTAGAAGAAAAACCAATTTTAATTTTTAACCTATAAAATTTTGTTGATCCAAACCCTCAGTGATTTGATAATGACTCTTTAAGAAACACTTAGTGAAAATTGTAAGTAGACAATATGTATTAGAGTTTCACTATCGCTGATTAGTACTATGTCTCTACAGTACCGCTGATAGGAAACTCATGCTCTTTAAGTTACACATTCAGCGAAACTGTTCATCAGCAAGCCCTGAGCCTGTTCAGTCTTACTGATGATCGCTGATAGTTTTAGTTGTTTACTTATGATCCCTGAAGACAAGTTTCACGTCAACAAATGTTCTTCGCTGAAGTCGAAGATCAAGCCAAAGAACCAGCGACAAGTCTACTAATGAACTGATGCGGATATCAGCGAAGCCAAGACATGTCCACTCAACGTGAAGTTTCAAGTAGAAGACTTCAGCGATCGCTGAACTTTGTCACTCGCTGATAAAGTACTGTTCAACGAACGCTGATCATGAAACTTCCTCTACAAGTTACTTTTGTCTTATCCCCTTGCACGCCTCCATACGAAATATCAGAACGGACATCCCTTCTGTCTATCATCGTACAACCAACTCTGATTCTACACTGTTCATCATGCGGCCACTAGGTTGTCTACTGAAGTCAAACCATGCAACCAATCAACTACTGCCACGTGTAAAATTGTACTGTTGTGCATTAAATGCATGCAGTATATAAGAAGAACCCTACTTCAGAAATAAAGTGCTCGGCCATTTCTTCTCTCTACTACTTTGTGTTAGAATATTATACTTAATATTCTTATCTTCTTTCTTACTTAATTCTTGTGCAAGAAAACTTAGTGTTTCTTTTAACTTGTTTAGATTAGGTTTAATCCTTAATCTTGTTCCGCAACAAGTTGTAAATTGTTTGATAAATACCAATAAACAATTTAGAAAAGTAAAATCTGTGTGTTTGTATTCAACCCCCTCTTCTACAAACTTGTATAACCCTTTCGAGACCAACAAGTGGTATCCGAGCAGATTGTTTAAACTCATAAACAAGATCCTGCTTATACTAATCTTTTCTCTTCCTTGCTATTTCTCAAAATGGCTACCAACATAAACACAAACTATATTGACAATGGTTCTCTTGCAAAACCCCCTAGATTCTCCAGAGATAACTTTAATCTGTGGAAAAATAGGATGATACTCTTCTTAGAAGGTGTAGACCGTACTATGCCTTTCTACATCGAAAATAGCCCATATATCCCCGTTAGGATTGATCCTGAAGTTTCAGGCACTACTACTAGAGCTGCCATTCCTGAAAGGATCATTCCTAAGGAACCTTATAATTGGTCTGATGAAGATAAGAAGAAGGTGGCTATAGACACAAAAGCCAGATCTATCATCTCTATGGATCTTCCTGACGAAGTCTACCATTCCGTCATGAACCTGAGAACATCCAAAGCCATGTGGGACACAATCTGTGTTCAATATTAAGGTACATCTGAAGTCCAGGACTCAAGAAAGATCAACCTGGTAAGACGGGTACGATAGCTTCATTTGTGGTAAGAATGAATCTCTTTCTGAAGTACATCAGCGGTTTAACTGTTTAATTATCGATCTAAAAACCGTTGGTAAGGAATATTCTAACTTTGACGTTCTGACAAAGTTCCTAGAATGTTTACCTGAAAGCTGGGACAATTATTCAATGTGTCTTAAGCTATCAAAGGATCTAAAATATATGACTCTCTACCTTATATGGCACTATGCTCAATCATGAGTAGTCGTGTCATCTTAAGAGGAATCTTGTAAAACATTCCAAAAGTACACCTGTTGCTTTAATCTCAGAGTCACCTTCCACTCAACGATCAACTGTTACTATCACTTGTAATAACCAGGTATGTTATTGGTTTATTTTAATGTGTTACTTTAATTAAATATTATGGATTTAGAAGTTAAGGGGTAAGTTTTAATTTTAATTTGGAAGTTAGAGGGTGTGTTTTGCCTAATAAGAGGAGTATAGGGTTTGTTTGGTCTTTTTAGACAAACCTTACTCCACCACCGCCATTATCATTTCAATAGGAGGAGGTGTCCTCCATTTAGTTCAGTTAGTATTTGGTGAATGTGTGTGTGTATGTGTGTGTTTTCGATCAAGAGAGAAAAGAGAGAGATAGAGCCGTAGAAAGGAAGAGGAAGAAAGACAAGATTTGTTGCTGGAATTAGAAGGTTCATCTTGTGAAGATTAAAGGTATGTAACCTCTTAATCTATCCTTTTTGTTTAGATAAAGTTTTATGTAAGTTTTTAGATAGGTTTTGATGATTTATGAATGTTATGGGAAATATGAGCATATGGTTAGGTTATGTTAATAGTTTTAAACATATCTGCATATTTACAGCAACATGCATAGCTTAAAAGATTAGATTTCTGGGTTAAGTATGAACTTAGTTGGTTGAGACATGCATGTAAGTCGCAGTAGTGGGTTGCGACATTGTTGAGTTTTGCGACATTCATGAGTATCGCAACCTTAAGTTGCGACATGCTCATTGGTATCGCAACAGTGGGTTGCGACTTAAGGTATATCGCAGCAGTTGGTTGCGATATGGGGCAATATCGCAATAGTTGGTTGCGATATGGAGAGATATCGTAGTAGTTGATTGCGATATGGTACTATGTCGCAATAGTTGATTGCGATATGGGTTGTGTATTGCGACATGGGGTTATCACAATAGTTGGTTGCGATATGAGTCGAGGAGTTTGGAGATTTTAGAGACTTTAGTCTTTAAAGAAATATTTGTATTTATGTGGTACAGATTCTGTGAAATTGGGCTGAAAGAATTGGAGTGCTTGGTAATAGCTTGGAAGGATTTTTGGTGATAAGCAAAACATGTGAGTTTTACTTAAAAATGTTTTTAAACTGGAATACATATATGTGTGTAATGGATATGTGATTGATGATGTGTCTATATGCTTATGTTGGAAATATAATATGTTGAGATGTATATTATATTTACATGGGCTTAGGACCGGTGGTGTTGGCTGTAATACTCGTACGGCGGTGTTGGCTGTAATTGTCGTACAGCGGAGTTAATTTATTAGTTGGCTTGCAACCAACTAATATGGCCATGGGAATGAGGAAGGAAAGTACACGAAGTGTGAGTTCTAATTGATATCTGTGATTGTGTTATGTGTATGGGATTTATGTAAATGGTTTCAAACTAACCGGGATTTTCTCACTTAGACCATTAGGTCTAACCCTCATTTTGTTTTAAAATATGTATTCCAGGTCGTGAAGCAAACAAAGACAAGTGATAAGAAAGATCTAGGAATTTTTTTTGAAAGAACCATGAAGCATTTTTGTATCTATCATGTTTAGTAGTTATTATGTAAAAAGTTTGTACTGAAAGACTTATTTTGTTAAGCTAAGGGACCGTAAATGAAATATGATGTATCTTTGTGGTGAAATCATGTTATGAAATTTGTGTTATTTGTATGTTTGGGAATCCGGGTTGTTACAGATGGTATCAGAGCCCTAGTTTAAGGGATTTAGGTATTCGTATATGTACCTACACTTAAACTGCATGTGAAGTAGGATGTCCCTATTATTGTAGAACCTTGGAATTTAAATATAAAAAGGTAGAAAGAACATCATGTAAGGTAATTTCAGGTTACACCTGGCCAGTCTAATTGTGATCTTACAGGTACATGTTTGAACTGGAATACCTTGTTATATGGGGTATGTGCTTATATGTATATTAACCTTGTCTGAATCAACAGAATGGAAAGTGGTACTAGACAAATGAATCGGGAAGGAGGAGGAAATCCGAATAGAACAAATCCAACAGCTGGAGGAAGGGGAAGAGGGGGAGAAAGAGGTAGGGGCAGAACTATAACGACCCGGATTTCCAAACATAATTCAAATAGCATACATTGCATAACGTCGTTAAGACAAGAGATACAGCATATAACAAATATGGTCCCCTAGTCTTTACAAACATTCAATACATCATTACAAACGTTTACTTAGTAACTTTACATCATTACTAATAACACGCTGTAACTACTAAACACATCATAGCCTTCCACTACATAGTCCTCCCAAAAGCTATTCGCGGTTTAACCTTCTTATTTGCTCCTACTCGATCCACGACCTGGAATACATATTTTTAAAACAAAATGAGGGTTAGACCTTGAGGTCTAGTGAGAAAATCCCCGTTAGTTAAAAACCATTTGCACAACATCATACACATAATTCAGATAGGAATACCAACTAAGACTCATGCATCATGTATCTTTCCATCTGATTCTCTTGGCCATACTAATTGGTTGCGAGCCAATTAATTAATTTACACCACTGTACTGAATACAGCCAACACCACTGTCCCTCTGTACAACCAACATACACCGGTCCTAAGCCCGACCAACTTGCACCCATGCAGTGTAATACTCATATAAACATCATATGCACATTATTACACTCATTCACATATATGTATTCCAGTTAGAAAACATTTTAAGTAAAAACTCACTTGTTTGCTTAACACAACTCTTCCCGGTCTTTTCCAACAGATTTAGCTTTCACCTTCGATTCACAGTATCTGAAACAATTGAATACAGATATCTCTTTACCAAATAGAACATACAAATCTTACTAAAGCTAATAACTCTAGATAACTCTAATATTCAAATGTTACCCCCAAACCCGAACTTAAGTCGAGTCCATAATGCATTCAGTCCTTATTCATCCCCCCTCCAAGAATTAACAAGACACATGTTACTGGATACTCAAAAGCATCTAAACTCTCAAAATTAATCAAACAGCTAAACTATCCGGACAACACAAAACTATCCGGACAACACTCACAATCCGGATAACACCACTTTCCGGATAACATAACCAATCCGGATAACACCCGGACACCAAAGTAATCTGGATACCATCCGGTATCTCATTTTAACCGGAAACTTAAGGAAAAGAGGAACTTACCGGGTAACTTAAATCTTCCAGACACCAACAATGCAAAACTACCGGTCACTCTCATTCTATCCGGAAACTACTGACAGTTCATCAATTTTCTACCCAGAATCCGACTGAATCATTACCAAATGTGTAATTGACTAATCTAATCCGATAGAAACCTTCCAATACCAATTAAAAACATAAAATACAAAGGAAACATACCTTAAGTCCTCTTCCAAGTACACCAAATGAGGCCTTAACCTTAGCTTTCTTCTTCTTCTCTCAACACACACACACACCTACACAAATCTGGATTGTTTTGCTGAAATAAAAATATCTGAATATCCTAAGGGATAATATCTATTCCTATTTACCATTTAGACCTTAAGCTATCCATTAATGACCAAATCACCCCTAACTTATAAATTAACCCAAACTTACCCTAAACATCAATTATAGAGTTAAATAAATTTAACGGAACTCAAATTTAACTAACGAACTTACCCGGGTATTACATCATCTCCCCCTAAATAGAATTCCGTCCCGGAATTCGGTTAAGCAAAAAGGAACTGGTACTTAGTTCTCACTTCTGATTCTGATTCCCATGTAGCATCCTGCCCTTTGTGATGTCGCCACTGTACTTTTACTTGCCTGATCTCCTTATTCCGTAGAACTTTGACTTTACGATCAACAATGGCTTCAGGTTCCTCCACATAATTCAACCTTTCATCAACCTGTATTTCTGGTAGAGAAACTGCCTGACCCGGCGTAACCAAGCACTTCCGGAAATTCGATACGTGAAAAGCGTTGTGAATCCTACTTAACTCTGACGGAAGATCCAACCTGTAGGCTACTTCACCAATTCTTTCTGTTATTGCAAATGGTCCAATATACCTTGGGCTCAGTTTACCTTGTTTCCCAAATTGAATGACTCCTTTCCAAGGTGAGACTTTTAACATCACAAAATCTCCAACTTGGATTTCTAATGGTTTTCGGCGTCGGTCGGCGTAACTTTTCTGTCGGTCTTGAGCCACTTTCAAACGTTCCCGAATCTGAGTAATTTTATCCGCGGTTAACTGAACTATATCTGGCCCCGCTAGCTGTTTCTCTCCCACTTCGTTCCGCGGTTAACTGCACACGGTGCCGCTTGAATGCTGGAATGATAACTGTTATTGTAGGAAAATTCGATCAATGGTAAATGCTTATCCCACGATCCCCCAAAGTCAACAATGCAAGCCCAGAGCATATCTTCTAATGTCTGAATCGTTCGTTCACTCTGACCGTCAGTTTGAGGATGATATGCTGTGCTTAACTTTATCTGCGTCCCCATTTCCTTTTGAAAACTTCTCCAGAATCTTGAAGTAAAACGACTATCACGATCAGAAATGATCGAGATTGGAACTCCATGTCGAGTTACTATTTTGTCAATGTACAATTTAGCTAATCGTTCCAATGAATCAGTTTCCTTCATCGGTAAAAAGTGTGCAGACTTCGTCAACCTGTCGACTATCACCCAAATAGAATCAAATCCCTTCGGAGTCCTTGGTAGCTTTGTGATGAAATCTATAGTAATCTGATCCCATTTCCACATTGGTATTTCTAATCGTTGTAACTGATCAAACGGCTTTTGATGTTCAATCTTTACCTTCTTACACGTAGTACAACCTTCCACATGTTGAGCAATACTCCTTTTTATTCCCGGCCACCAATACAATTGTTTCAGATCTTTGTACATCTTGTTCGTACCTGGATGAATAGAGAAACGAGATTGATGAGCTTCTTGTAGTACCCGATCACGTAAACCCCCCAAACGAGGCACCCAAATTCTGTTCCCCAGATACAATAACCCACGATCATCTTTCACTAGCAATGCTGATAACCCCACTAACTGTTCTGATTTTAGATATTCTTCCTGATAGGCTTCTACTTGACACTTCTTCAGTTCGTCGAAAATGTTAGGTAGAAGCTCAGCTCGTAGTCCAATAGCTTTTATTGTTCCACTTCTTTCTTGACGACTCAGCGCATCAGTTACCACGTTCGCCTTTCTCGGATGATAAAGGATTTCACAGTCATAATCATTCACCAATTCTAGCCATCTTCTTTGCCTCATATTTAATTCCTTCTGATTAAAAAGTTGTTGGAGACTCTTATGATCGGTATAAATTTGACATCTAGAGCCGTAAAGATAATGTCTCCAAATCTTCAACGCGAATACAACTGCTGCCAGTTCCATGTCGTGTGTAGGATAATGTCTTTCATGATCTTTTAACTGACGAGAAGCATAAGCAATAACCTTTCCACGCTGCATAAGTACACAACCCAATCCCAATTTGGAAGCATCACAGTAAACAATAAAGTCATCGAAACCTTCAGGTAGTGATAGTATCGGCGTGCTACAGAGTTTTTCTTTCAATATTCGGAATGCTCCATCCTGTTCTGCTTTCCATTCGAACTTTATATTCTTTCGGGTCAGCTTGGTCAAAGGCGTAGCGATACGGGAGAAATCTTGTATAAACTTTCGATAATAGCCGGCTAAACCCAAAAAACTTCGTACCTCGGTTGGTGTTCTCGACGGTTCCCACTTTTCAACTGCTGCTACTTTCATTGGATCAACTTGGATACCTTTCTCAGAAACTACATGTCCGAGAAACTGAACTTCCCGTAGCCAGAATTCACATTTAGAGAACTTAGCGTATAACTGTTCCTTCTTCAACAATTCCAGAATTAAACGAAGATGTTGGGCGTGCTCTTCTTTGGACCGGGAGTAGATAAGGATATCATCGATAAACACAATAACAAATTTATCGAGATATGGCTTACATACTCGATTCATTAAATCCATAAAAGCAGCTGGGGGGTTCGTCAATCCAAAAGGCATTACTAAGAATTCATAGTGACCATACCGTGTGCGAAAAGCAGTTTTCAGAACGTCTTCTTCTTTAACCTTTAGCTGATGATAACCAGATCTCAGATCAATCTTGGAGAAATAGCAAGCTCCAACTAGTTGATCAAAGAGGTCATCAATTCTAGGAAGTGGATACTTGTTCTTGATCGTGCGCTTATTCAGTTCCCGATAATCAATACACATCCTCATCGAACCATCTTTCTTTTTCACAAACAGAACCGGTGCTCCCCACGACGAAGAACTGGGTTTGATGAAGCCTTTATCTGAAAGATCCTGCTGTTGTGTCATCATCTCTTTCATCTATGGAGGTGCCAAATGATACGGTGCACGGGCAACAGGAGCGGCTCCAGGAATCAGATCTATACCAAACTCTACTTGTCTAACGGGCGGAAGGCTAGTCAGATCTTCTGGAAAAACTTCCGGAAATTCACGAACAACCGGAATATCTCCCATCTTATTCTTTTCTAGCTTAATATCTATCACATAAGCTATGTAACTTGAGCAGCCTTTATTGATACACTTACGAGCTTTCAACAAAGATATAAGGCAAGACTGATGATTTCTACGGTCACCATAAATCACTATTGGTCCCTTCTCAGGTAAGACAACATTTATCAACTTCTTGTCACAAACTATATTAGCCTGATTCTCGGCTAACCAATCCATTCCCACTACCACATCAAATTCGATCAAGGCTATAGAAAATAACTGAATAGGCACTCCACGCCCATCTATGTTTATCACACAACTATCAAATACCTCATTAACCGGTACTTGATTATCATTAGCCGTATCTACCATTAACGCATGATCTAACACTTTAGGCTTTAAATGCATATAGGCAGCAAAAGAAGGCGACACAAACGATCGGTTTGCACCGAAATCAAATAACACTTTAGCACGTGTAGAATTTATTAAGAATGTACCTGTAACCACATCGGGAGTCTCATCTGCTTCTTGCTCTGTCATCTGGAAGGCACGACTCCTTGCTCTTGGTACTTCTGGCCTTGGTACTACCGGTCTAACACCCGTTGGTCTTACTGACGTACCACCTGGTTGTATTCTCACCAGTGGACAATCGGACTGAAGGTGATCAGGAGAATTGCACGAGTAACAAAATCAAACTACTCGATAGTCTTTAGCAATATGACCGATCTTTCCACACTTATAACAGTTTCTAGGATCAACTTGACAACTTCCTTGATGAAAACGATGGCACTTTGGGCAAGGTCTTTCAACTGATCGAAAAGGTGGACGACTATCAAATCTCTGAAATCTAGATTTCTCTGGATCGTACTGTGGTCCTTCCCATTTTCTCTTCCCAACACTTTTATCACTAACATCTCTCCTATTATCCCGTTCTACATTTTCCGGGGCATCAACTGGGGTTGAGAAGGTTTCGGGTCCTTTTTGCAACTACTAACTTTCTAACTTCTGCATTCAATCCGAAGATAAACCTTTCAATCTTCATTGCCTCCGTGGCAACGTAGTATTCCGCGAAACGAGACTTTTCCAGAAAACGAGCGGTGTAGTCTCGAACTGACAAATTTACCTGCTGCAAGTTCATAAACTCCCCTTCAAATTGTTTTACTGCTGCTTGAGGACAAAACTGTTTCCTAAAAGCTATAACGAATTCTTCCTAAGAGAAGGTAGAATATATGTCAGACCCTCCCGAAGAAATATGAGCTTCCCACCAGTATAAAGCATCGGCTTTTAACATTGCAGTTCCATATAGTACTCTATCCTTTTTGGCACACTTACTAGTTTTGAAAATAGCTTTTATCTCCTTCAGCCACCTCATAGCTTTCACTGGGTCTCTATCTCCTGCATAAGTTGGGGGTTTGCAAGTTAAGAACATTTTATAGTCACACTTCCTTAGTACTGGTGTGATTGTAGGTGTAATAGGCATCTCGTCTTCCTGACCAGGATCTGGTGTATCAGCTTCATTATGACGAGTTCGATCAAACATGGCTTGTATACTGGCCTGCAGTCTTCCCATTTCTGCTGTTAAATCGTCCCTAGTAACAAATTCATTACCTCGCGGCGGAGCTCCACCCCCAGTTCTACCCCCAATTCTGCCTCCAATTCTGCCTCCTGTTCTGCCTCCACCTCTTTCTCCCCTTCTTCCCCTTCCTTCGGCTGTTGGGTTTGTTCTATTCGGATTTTCTCCTCCTTCCCGATTCATTTGTCTAGTACCACTTGCCATTCTGTTGATTCAGACAAGGTTAATATACACATAAGCACATACCCTATATAACAAGGTATTCCAGTTCAAACATGTACCTGTAAGATCACAATTACACTGGCCAGGTGTAATCTGAAATTACCTTTTACCTTTTATACTTATTCATCCCAAGGTTCTAAAATAATAGGGACATCCTACTTCACATGTAGTTTAAGTCTAGGTACAGATACAAATACCTAAATCCCTTAAACTAGGGCTCTGATACCATCTGTAACGACCCGGATTTCCAAACATAGTTCAAATAGCATACATTGCATAACGTCGTTAAAACAAGAGATACATCATATAACAAATACGGTCCCCTAGTCTTTACAAACATTCAATACATCATTTCAAATATTTACTTAGTAACCTTACATCATTACTAATAACATTGTTAGCTTTAATTAGCTCCTAATTAAATGAATGTTTTATAAAGATATTTTAATGTTTTAGATATTTACTTATAGATATTTACTTAGATATTTTATATAGATATTTTAGATATTGTCTAGATTTTAGATATTTTAAATATCTAATGTAAATATGGCCCTATATAAGAGGTGTCTATATGTCTTTTTAAGAAGAGAGAGATATGGAAAGCACACAAAAACACACATAGACTAGTTTCTTATGAGAGTCGTTTCATGTTTAGTGTGGTGTTCTTCAACATTTCTCCTCTCCATATTTAATCATCAATGAATATGAGATAAGTTTCTTTATGATTATTCTTCATGTATATCTTATCTCTATATTTAAATATGGACTTTATATTTCTTCTATTGTTGCTCAAAAATGGGATCAACAATTGGTATCAGAGCCGATTGAAGAAACTTTTCTTCAAAATCGATCATCTATGCAACAATGGAAGTTTTAGATGGTTTAGTTTCTGATATACTTCATGTGTGTGTTTTTTATTCTTTCTCATTCATTGGTTTTATTTGATAAGCACTAAGTAGATGGTTGATCTATGATCTCATCCTTGTGTGTGCTTAAGTCCATAGCAATTCTTTTTGCATCTTGGTAGTAAGGTTGTTGATCCTTGTTTGATCTGACCTTTATTTTCAAGATTGGACTATCTTTGATCCAGATTTTGTTTGTCTTCCGCTGCTCATAAACATTTAAATAAAACAAAATCATTTGGGTCTTGAGAAAGTTGTTTGAGAAAGATTTGATGTTTTGTTACATGTTCAAAGTCTGATCTGAAACGTTTTTTTAAAACTTTGAGTTCTTCTAATTAGTTTTCTGACTTGATCAATTAGAGATCGAATTATTTGCATTCACGATTTTAAAAATTATATGAAGATCGTCTTATCTTTTACATCAAATCAGATTTAATGACAGATTTGCGCTGCTGTATTAAACTGATCATATCTCACTCATAAAAACACCGATTGATGCGATTTAAAAGGCCCTGGATTCCTAAGCCACAGATGAACAGATTTCGTGTTTTGAGAATTAAGAGATTCGAAATTTATAAAGGTCATATGCATCATTGAAGTAGACAACAGTGTGCTGATGGAAAGCTGATGGACAGATCTGCGCGACTGTGGTAAAACAACCATATCTTTGTCGTACGAGCTCAAAAAGAGATGATTCAAGATGATCTGAACAGCTAGCAAACAAATTCAAGTTGTTTGTGTTTTGAGTTTTTGCAAACTCCAGAGGTAAAATGGTCTAAATTAGTGTCAAAGTAAGTAAACACTTCTGCCAAGCCTCTGCCGCACACGACCAAGCTTCTGCCGCACGCGACCAAGCTTCTGCCGCACGCGACCAAGCCTCTGCCGCACACGACCAAGCTTCTGCCGCACGTGACCAAGCTTCTGCCTCATGCGACCAAACCTCTGTCAGCCACGACTAAACCTCTGCCGAGCAGAGACAACCTCTGTCGAGCCACGACGAAACCTCTGCCGCCAAACCTCTACCAAGCGGCGACCAACCTCAACCAAGCAATGACCAAACCTCTGCCGAGCAGCAAACAACCTTCTGTGATACTGTTCACCATAGAGCCTCTGTGAAATCCGATAGAGCCTCTGTGGACTGAACCTCTGCGATCGAACCTCCGAGCCCGATTTTTGTTTACTTGCTGTCAGCTTTGCGCTGCTTCAGAAAAATGCGCATAACTTTTGACTCGGTGCTCCAAATTACTCGATTCCAGTGGCATTGGAAAGATTATTCACAAATGCACGACTTTGATGTTTTGAGTTTTCTCAAATTATGTGTGCTGATATGCCAAACTCAGCCTCAAAGTCTGCTGCAAGGTGCTGGACCGAAAGCATCGCATTTCACTCATGCTCTTTCCGCTTTTAAGAACGGTGTTCTCTCAACGGTTCTTCATGGTGTCAAGCTACATTTGTCACATTTTAAATGTCACTCCATCCTCTGTTATTCACGTTTAAAGCTCGGTGGATGAGCCTACATTTGAGGGGGAGCACATGATACTTTGAAGACTTGAAGAACGGAACATCAAAGGTGCTAAAGAAAGCAAAGGGGAGACTATAAAATGATGCTTTCTTTATAAAACATCAGGGGGAGATTGTTAGCTTTAATTAGCTCCTAATTAAATGAATGTTTTATAAAGATATTTTAATGTTTTAGATATTTACTTATAGATATTTACTTAGATATTTTATATAGATATTTTAGATATTGTCTAGATTTTAGATATATTAAATATCTAATGTAAATATGGCCCTATATAAGAGGTGTCCATATGTCTTTTTAAGAAGAGAGAGATATGGAAAGCACACAAAAACACACATAGACTAGTTTCTTATGAGAGTCATTTCATGTTTAGTGTGGTGTTCTTCAACATTTCTCCTCTCCATATTTAATCATCAATGAATATGAGATAAGTTTCTTTATGATTGTTCTTCATGTATATCTTATCTCTATATTTAAATATGGACTTTATATTTCTTCTATTGTTGCTCAAAAATGGGATCAACAAACATGTTGTAACTACTAAACACATCATAGTCTTCAACTACATAGTCCTCCCAAAAGTTATTCGCGGTTTAACCTTCTTATTTGCTCCTACTCGATCCACGACCTGGAATACATATTTTTAAAACAAATGAGGGTTAGACCTTGAGGTCTAGTGAGAAAATCCCCGTTAGTTAAAAACCATTTGCACAACATCATACACATAATTCACATAGGAATACCAACTAAGACTCATGCATCATGTATCTTTCCATCTCATTCTCTTGGCCATATTAATTGGTTGCGAGCCAATTAATTAATTTACACCACTGTACTGAATACAGCCAACACCACTGTCCCTCTGTACAGCCAACATACACCGGTCCTAAGCCCGGCTAACTAGCACCCATGCAGTGTAATACTCATATTGAAAGTTCAGGATCTTATCTTACAATCAATATAGAAAGCAGTAATTGAGAAGTTGTATGATCAAGCCCAATTGTATTCAATGATGAACAGAATTACAGATCTAAGAGAGAGAGAATCTCAAAGATTACAAAGAATGAATACAAAGATATACGGGAAAAATCAATCAGTTAGCAACGTAGTGCTAACCACTCTATTTATACTGTAACGGACATGTTAAAGCTACAGTACAAATAAGAAAGACTAATAAGAACATAACACGTGTCCTAATTAGTTTACTAAATACTAAGTAAAGTATGTAGTCAAAAGTTCTGAACAGGTAGTTCAGAACTTCTGAACATTCTTCTGATAACGCTTCTCAGAGCTTCTGACTCTTTCTCTCAGAACTCTGACTCCTCTTCTCAGATCTCTGACTCCTCTACTCAGAACATCTGAGTCTTCTTATCAGAACTTCAACACTTGGTTTATTGACAAAACTTCAGATCTAACAATCTCCCCCTTTTTGTCAAATAAACTTGAATTTAGCATCATCCAGGTCTTTCAGAGCAGGAACGATTTTCTGAAGTAGCACATTTCTCAGATTAAGCCTCTTATCAATTTTGACAATGATTTCTTGAATAATTTCAACTTGCTGATTGATTACTTCTTGAATTATATTTGCTTCCTTCACTTTCAGCATATTTTTCTCCAAATTATGCTTTATGATTCTTAAAGTTCCAGAACAGTATTTTGCAGTTTCCTTTGCTCTGAAGAAGATCTTTCCACTTTTGTTTTTCAAAAATACTCCCAAATCTGGATATTTGTGAACACTTCCAGTCTTTAACACCTTTTTCTGTTCATGATCTGTGTTGGGATTTGCCAGATAAACACATGGCTTTTGTAAGTACAAAGCTATTTGGAAATCTGTATAACAGTGCCACTTTAAGATGTAGAACATGGCCTCAATTACCACACTTCTTGCCTTTCTTTCATTTCTGTCTTTGCTTGACTCTTTGAAGCATAGAAAGCTGTGTAATCTGTAGAAGTCAACCACTGATAATTTCTCAAAATCTGCATCAGTAAAGTAATAAACCTTGCCATCTTCTCTCAGAACTTCAAAGGATAAGTACTCCATCTTTCTGAATTTCTTAACCTTCAATTCTCTGATTCCAATGATTAGAAAATCCGAGTAAACAGCTTGCTTTGTTTTGCCAAGACATCTTGATTTTTCAGCCAACCAGATCTGAGTCTCCTTAGGTCTATCATAATACACATCCAAGAATTGTACTTCTTTTGGTTTGAAGAACTCAGGCAAATCAAATTCAAGAAAGTATCCATTTAGATCAATGGATATTTCATCTTCTTTGGGTTCAGACTGTTCAGCTTGATCAAAACTAGTTATCTGCATATTCTGAGGTGTTGTGTTCTGGACTTCTTCAACTTCATCTGACAGAATTTCATTCACTTCATACTCAGCAGTAAACACAAAATCATTATGTAGAATCTTTTTGGGATTCACCTCAGATAGCAACCATTCACTACAGTTTCTGATTTTTCCTCTAAGATCCAACCTCCTCTTCACAGAGTTCATACATCTCTTCTTTAAACTCTCTCTTTCAGTTTCCACACTTAATTCCATTTTAATCAATAACCAATTCAGAGTTGCATCACTGTACTTCACCAACTCTTTTAATCTGAACATTTCAAGCCTTTCGTGAACTGTATATGTGAACCCTTCTGTCTCCATTCCTTCATTCACAAATCCCTTCAAATGTAAACCAATTTCTGTTTTCTTTGTAGGAGAACTCAGATTACACTTCTCTTTTCTTTCTTCAATAGCTAATTGGAAGTCATACAAGTGTATATTTCTGACATAGATACCCAGAAGTCTTCTGCATTCAATTTCCATCAAGGCTTCTTCAGTACTGGCAAAGAACTTGACTAGAAAGATCTGATCATCAAGAGTCAATCTGTGAAAATCAAAAGTAGACATGGAAACCTTTGTATTTCTTTCTTTCAGTACTTCCATTCTAACAAACATTAAACCATTGAATTCTTCTTGTTGAAACATCAGAACTTTCTCAATTCTTTTTTGAATATGCAGTTTTGAGTCAGGAACTCTGAACCTGTTAGAAGCTTCTGAGTAGACCATCTAAGCTCTGTCATCCATAAAACCATCAATGTTACTTTCCAAAAGCTCATACTCTCCTTCTGTGTAGTAGAGATTATCATATATTTCCTCAGGAAAAATATCATCATGAAATTGTCTGGCTAATGGCACATCACTTAACTCTAGGATGAAATCACATACAAGTTCTTCTAGTCTTTGCAAGTTAATCTTTGGGATCACAATTGGTTTTCTGAATACATACTCAGAAGGCATAAAGTAGTCTTTCACTTTCACATACTCTTCTTCGGTATTTAACTCATCACAAAAGTTAAATATAAAATCATCTTCAAAATCCTGAGTATAATTCACAGTTCTGTCTTCTTCTCCCATTAGATCAATAGGTCTTACCATTTTTATTCCTTGCTGAACTTTTTGAACATTCAAAGCTCTGACTAAATTATTATGCATCCTTCTGATCAACTCTTCACTTAACCTCCTTTCTTCTAATTCAGAATCCGTCATATTTTCTTTGTTATACACCACAATATCTGTACACATGTTGACCACTTCACTTTCCACTGTCTTTTCTGATCTCAAAACAGATTCCTCAATAGCTTCAGTTTCATCTGAGTTTCCTTCCATCTCTGTGTCTAAGTTCAATTCCTCTGTTTTATCCGAATCACCACCATCTGTACTTTCCAACTCCATTTCCTCTGTATCTGAACTATCAATCTGAACTATCTGAGTTATTGCCTTTAACTTTTCTTGTGTCTGATCTTCTGAACTTTTTGTACTGGCTAAGTGCATATCTGCTATCTCAAAATCTTCTATGCCAATGTCATCATCATAACTTAACCTCTGTCTTTTCTCCCCCTTTTGATGATCATGAGGCTCATTATCATCAAACTTTCTTTTCAAGTTCTGATTAAAAGTAACTTCAGGTTCAGCTTCTGCGATAGGAACAAAATCAAGAGGCTTTGAAGTAGAAGCCAATGATACACTCAGTGCTTTCAGTATAGATTCCTGCATACCTTGCATTTGTTTTAACATATCTTTTTGAAAACCAGACATTATATCCATGATCTCCTTTTTGTGAGAATCCAAGGATTTCTTTACATCATCTACTTTGGTTTCAACAGAAATCAACTTTTTCTCCAACACAACTTTCAAATCTGACATCTCATCATTCAAATCCTCCACCTTCTTCTCCAAATTTTCTACTTTTTCCCCAATCTCCTTGTTTTGTTTCTGAATCTTTTCAAATTCCGAAGTTTCTAACAGTGAACCTGAACCAACAGATGGTCCAGTTTTCATGTGCCCAGAGGGCTCATGGCCTGTAGATAACACAAAGTCATCTTGTACAATAGATGCACGTTTGAATGAGGCTTTTGTAATGTTCACCTCACCAGGACTTCCATCCAATCCTCGACACCCAACATTAGGTATGTCTATGAATGTTGTTTCAGGAATACGAAATTCCTGATTTGTGCAACTGTCAGAAGGAATTTCAGGCTCAATATGAATAGGACTGTGATATTCAGACTCAATGTGTTGAAAAATATATTGGGATTTATCACCTCCCTCCAAATGAGTTTGGGATGGTTCCCCGGATTTGTGTGAAGCAGTAGCATGTTGAAATGCTTCTGAGTGGATATGGATGGGTTGTTCAAGATCCACCACTAGGTCCATGGTGTTTGTTTCAATATTGGACACCAAGAGATGTGAACCAATAGCATTTGTGGTTACCTGGTCAAGATTAGCTGGTTCAGAGGCATCTCTTTCTGTTTGAACCTCTGTTAACAATCTCTCATCCTCACCACTCTCATTCTGTTTTTCCTCACCAAATCTAACCAAGCTCTCAGAATTTTCCCTCTCAAGTCTCTCAGAATGTTCACCCATCTGAACATCCTCCCCCTCTCTAATTCGACTAGACCCCTCACCTCTTTTCTCAGGTTGGTCCTCTTGGGTAGGGATTTGAGGTAATTCAATTCCCATAGAGGTGCAATAAGCTTTTAAAATCTCACTCTCCCTTGGAATATAATTCCTAAGTGATTTTGGCAATAGTTTATGATTGGGATAATTTTCAAGTCTTGTTACTGAGGTCAACTTACCCAAATAAAATGTGGGACCATGCTTCTCATTTGTTCTTCTTGAGATTGTGCTGTTTTCCTGCATGGCATACCAAATAACAATTTGCCAGTACCTTATATAAGGAATGTATGCCAGTGGAGCATCCTTTGTTTTCCTCTGAATTGCTTTCTGATTCTTCTCAAATGTATTCTTCATGTCTTCCCAAAGTATTAAAGTATAGTCATAATGCCTATTCTTCACTAAACCCTGAAAGATCTGAAGAATTTGTTTAGAACCTTGATCAGCAGAACTATTCTTCCCTGACACACATTTATTTACCACATGAAAGAAGCAAGCCCAAATAGGTGGTAATTTGTTTCTTCTGAACAAACTGAGAGTCCTCAATCCTTCATTGTATCCCAACTTCATAAACTCTGCTATTAATTCCTCTGTTAAGGGTGAGTCCTCAAAATCTGTCCTTCTTTGTACATCATCTTTCTCTGGTAAATTCAGCATTTCTCTTAGTGTAGAGATTGATAAGGCAAATGTCACTCCTCCAATTTCAGACACAAACCTATTATCTTCTAACCTAAGATGTTTCCACCATTGTTGTATATACTGAACAGGTACATTTTTACTTCGTGTAAACCATTTTCTGTACGGATGGTGTTTGAATAACTCCATGATAATTCTGTGTTCAGGCTTAAAACGACTTTCCTCAAATAATATAACACAGTTATTTTCAGATAATTTCAGCCACTCACTCTCAGGAACAACTCTTTCCACTAAAATAGGTCTATCTGACATAATAGAACCTGCAGCACTCTGTTCATGTTCAATATTAACGTTTACCTCATCCGCATTTCCTTCAGATTCATCCATTTGTTCATCTTCTCCATCATTTCCTATTGCCCCTTCCTCTACATCTCTATTCTGTACTTCATCATTATCCGAATCAGATGAATCCATTATCGATTTTGTAGAATGTAGCGAAATTTGACCACTCCTTCGTATTCGAGACATGATTTAAGAAGAAAACAAACTCAAAGAACTCTGGATTTGATTCGTATCTCACTTTTCGCTCTGGAATTTGAAAATATTTGAAATAGGGATTTTAAGACCTATTTAAAATCCGCGAAGTTGAAAGGTTTAACGGAAAAGCGAAATCAATGTAATAACGAAGTCAACACATTTGAAATGCCACAGAGGATTTAAATGAAATGCGTGGCATAATCAAACAAATATGAAGCTGACACGTGTTAGTGGATAGAATTTTGACTCAAGTCAAAGATCTGAATAACACGCTCAGATGTTTTGACTTTTCTTTATCAGATATCTGATTGTTCTTCTCAGAAGAATTTTGCCTTGTAACCAAAGTGTCATTTAAAATCAACTTCTGACAAATATAAAACATTTTGATTATTCAGAAGAGGTTTGAACAGATAGAAGCACTTTTTATCATCAAAATTCTGTTCATATTATGATGATTTAAAAAATCATTTAAAATCTTATATCTGAGTATGAAAGAATTTTAATTCAGATATAGTTTGAATAACAAAAAAAATTTATCATTAAAAGCTTGTTCTTCTTAGAATAATCAGAGATAGAAAATGAAAACAAATCTTTTAAACATCACAAAATGATTTCCAAAAGAATTTTGATGCTCCCCCTTGACTTGAGCATGCATTTGACTATTAATGATACATAAAGGTGAGATAAAAAGATAATAGAAGAAGCATAATCCACACAGTTGAAGTATTTGTATTTCTCAAAAATAAATTTTTGAAAGTTAGATTGCTGAAGTATTGACTCAGAATCTCTGACCTTAAAACTCAGAGGTTCTGATCTCAAGACTCAGAAATTCTGAACTCAAGACTCAGAAGTTCTGATCTTAGTACTCAGAAGTTCTGAATCTTAAGACTCAGAGTTCTGAGTACACTACTCAGACAATCTTACTTAGAAAAATTTAGCATTTTTAAGAAAGAAAAAAATATTTTCAATTAGGCAGATTAAGCATTCCTATTTTACATATGAGAAAAGAAAACCTTTTGTGATCAAGAGGCTTTGTGAACAAGTCAGCCAATTGATACTTTGTATGCACAAAGTGCATCTCTATAGTTCCTTTTTCCACATAATCCTTTATAAAATGATACCTCACATCTATATGCTTAGTCTTCGAATGTTGAACAGGGTTCTTAGTAATGGCAATTGCACTTTCTGAGTCACAATAGATGGGAATCTTGTTAAGTTGATATCCATAGTCCATGAGTTGTGTTCTCATCCACAATGTTTGAGAGCATGAAGCAGCAGCAGCAACATACTCTGCTTCAGCAGTTGAAGTGGACACACAATTCTGCTTCTTTGATGCCCAACTCACTATTTTATCTCCAAAAAGTGACAAGCACCAGATGTACTTTTTCTGTCCAACCTACTTCCTGCATGATCAGCATCAGTGAAAGCAGTCAATTTGAAGTCAGTTTCTTTTGGATACCATAAACCTAGATCAGGTGTTCCTTTGAGATATCTTAAAATCCTTTTGACAGCCAACATATGTGATTCTTTTGGGTTAGATTGAAATCTAGCACAGAAACAGGTAGAAAACATGATATCTGGTCTACTTGCAGTCAAATAAAGTAATGATCCAATCATGCCTCTATAGAGTTTGATATCTGCTGAAACACCTTTGAGATCAGCATCTAACTTTATGTTAGTTGCCATAGGTGTTCTCATAGAAGCACAATCAGACATTTTGAACTTTTTCAGAATGTCTCTGACATATTTTCCTTGATTTATAAAAATACCTTTTGGTAATTGTTTGACTTGAAGACCAAGGAAAAAATTCAGCTCACCCATCATGCTCATTTCAAATTCAGATGACATGATTTTTGAAAAATTATCACATAATTCTGGACTGGTAGAACCAAATATTATGTCATCAACATAAATCTGAATCAGAATTAAATCATCACCCTGTTTCTTTAAAAACAAAGTTGTGTCAATCTTACCTTTCTTGAACCCTGAACCTAACAAGTGTTTGGTAAGAGGGTCATACCAGGCTCGTGGTGCTTGTTTTAGACCATATAAAGCTTTGTCTAAAATATAAACATGATCAGGGAATTCTGGATCAACAAAACCTTCAGGTTGATGAACATACACCTCTTCATTAAGTTTGCCATTTAGAAAGGCTGATTTGACATCCATTTGATACACCTTGAAGTTTTTATGTGCAGCATAGGCCAAAAATATTCTGATTGCCTCTATTCTTGCCACTGGTGCAAATGTCTCATCATAATCAATTCCCTCTTGTTGACAGTATCCCTTAGCAACCAATCTTGCCTTGTTTCTGATGACAACACCTGATTCATCCTTTTTGTTTCTGAACACCCATTTAGTTCCAATAATAGATTTACCTTCAGGCTTTGGAATGAGTCTCCAAACTTTATTTCTTTCAAATTGAAGCAATTCCTCTTGCATTGCTGAAATCCAGTCTAGATCCTCTAGGGCTTCATTAGCTTTCTTTGGTTCAATCACACTCAAGAAACCAGCAAACATTGCTTCATTTGCTGTAGCTGATCTGGTTTTTACTCCTGTTGATGGATCACCTATTACTTGATGAATATGATGATTTTTAGTCCATTTATTTGCACTAGGGAGTACATCAATCTCTGAATAATTGTTGTTTGCATCATTCTCATCAATGATTGCTTGTAATTCTGAACTGTCCCCTTGTTCTGATGTATGAGTAGGAGTTATATCCAAGTTTGGGTTCTGATTAATGAAGTCAGAATTCTGAGTGACTTGTTCAGAGTTCTGAGTACAAGAATCAGAATTCTGATTACAAGGTTCAGAATTTTCACCACTTGTATTTATTAGATTTGGACATTCCTCTGATGGACCTTTGTCAGAAATTACAGTTGATTGAACTATTTCTGGAGTCTTATTTTTCATCTCTTTGACCATCTTTGGATTTTCATATTCTGCATAAGAATCAGAAATTAGTTCACTAAAAGCATCCTTAAACAGTAAATTGAGTTCTGAACAAATAGGATTAGAATTTGTATCAGAAGTCATATTTGTCTTGTTCAGCATGAGTTCTGAACTGTCTTGTTCAGAAGTCCTCATTCTGGCTTCATCAAAAGTTACATTTATGCTCTCCATCATCCTCTTGGTTCTTCTATTGTAGATTCTGAATGCTTTGGAAGTTAAAGAATAACCCACAAAGTATCCTTCATCTGCCTTTTTATCGAATTTGGCAAGATTTTCTCTGTCTCTAAGAACATAGCACCTGCAACCAAAAACATGAAAGAATTTTATTAATGGTTTTCTTTTATTTATCAGTTCATAAGCAGTCTTATTTAATCTCTTATTGATTAAAGTTCTATTCTGTGTAAAACAAGCAGTTGCAATTGCTTCAGCCCATAGAAAAGTAGGAAGATTTGCATAAGCCAGCATTGTTCTCGCAGCTTCAACTAGAGTTCTATTTTTCCTTTCAACAACACCATTTTGTTGAGGAGTTCTGACAGCAGAAAAATTGTGAGAAATCCCAGAACTTTCTAAAAAATTCTGAAGAGTCTCATTTCTGAACTCTGTTCCATTATCACTTCTGATTTTCTGAACTGGAAGTTGTAAGAGAACTTGAATCCTTTTGATAAAGATTATCAATGTAGTAGCAGCTTCTGACTTAGCTCTTAGGAACTCAACCCATGTGTATCTGGAGAATTCATCAACAATCACAAGCATATATTTCTTTCCTCCCATACATTGAACTGAAATTGGACCACAAAGATCAGTAGGAATCATTTCTAATGGTGCTTTGCAAGATGAGTCCATTTTTAATTTGTGAGAACTCTTTTTCATCTTGCCCATTTCACAAGCTGAGCATAATGATTCTTTTTCAAATTTAAGCTTTGGTAAGCCTTTAACCAGATGTTTTGCAACGAGATTATTAAGATCTTTGAAATTTAGATGAGAACATCTTCTGTGCCAAAGCCAACATTCATTTGCAGTTGATTTTGATAAAAGACAAACTGTATTTAATGTTTTCAATTTTGAAAAATTAACTACAAATAAGTCCATATGTCTTTTGGCCCAGAAGACTTTAACATCATTTTCAGTTAAAATCATGCAACCTGTTATTTGAAACATGATTTGACAAAGACTGTCTAAAAATTGACTTATGCTGAAAAGATTATGCTGTAATCCTTCAACATAGAAAACCTTTTGGATAGTCAGATCCCCTTTAGTTAAATCCCCATAACCTTTGACTTGTCCTTTGCTGTTATTTCCAAAGTTTACTGCTCCTCCAGCCTTTTCTATGAAGTTTGATAGAAAATACTTCTGACCTGTCATGTGTCTTGAAGCTCCTGAATCTAAAAACCACACATGACAGTCCTGCAAAAGGATCAGTTAGTTTTAGGTACCCATTTTGGAATGGGTCCATCTTTGTTAGTTTTGTCATTGGATTTAACATTAGTATCTTTTACTTTCCACTCAAAATCTTTCTTCAAACACCACTTTCCTTGAACTTTTATGAAGTCAGAACATTTTCTGCTTACAAACTTATTCACTTTCTTTTTGAAAGTTGTATCTTTTGATTTTGCAACATTTTCAACTTTCTTTTCTTTTATCTTTTCTTTCTTCTCAGTCTGAGGAACAAAAATTTTCTTCTTTTCTGTATTCTGATGAACAGAAACAACTTTCTTTTCTGAATTCTGAATATCTTTTCTTATGTATGAAACATAAGTTATTTTGACTTGACATTTATGAGAATACTGGAATGAATCATTTTTACATTTAACACAAACAAGATTTTTCTTTGCAAGTGACAATAAATCTGAAACATAGGTCATTTCATTTTTATTGATACTGTTCAGAGTACAATTGCCCTTATTACAAGAATTTCTAGCTTTGAGTTCAGAAGTAGATTTCATTCTAAGTTTCTCAAGATCCCTTTTCAGATCATTCAACTTTGCAAGATCATCTTTCCTTTTGCTTTCTTCTTTTTCTAAAAATTCAAGTCCTTTTTGTTAGAAGAATTAGATGATTCACCTTTTTCATATGTACTTGATTCATTAAAGAATTTATCATTTTCTCTTGGAGCATTAATTTTAAAAAGATCATACTCAGTCTTTAGTTTTTCAAGCTCTGTTATTTTCTGAATAAAAATATTCTTTTCTTTCAAAGCTTCTTCAAGTTTAATATCCACCTCACAGAAATCATTTTCAAGTTCATCATAAGCTTTCCTTAAGTCTTCAAGTTCTTGACTCACAAGATTAAATCTCTTTTCAACTTGTAAAAATTCATCTGACTTTATTTCAGAAAAATCCAGTTGAATCAGATTTCTGACTACTTGAGTCAGAGTTCTGATTTACAGACTCAGATGTCTGATCTTTAGACTCAGAGTTCTGACTACAAAGTTCAGAATCCTGACTAGAAGTTTCAGACTTCTGATTGACTGTTTCAGAATTTTTACTTGTGTCAAATATGCTCTTAATATCATGATATGAAAAACTTGGTTGTTTATTTTTGTAGATGACATTTAAAGAATCATACTTGAATTTAATATCATTGTATTTTGGCTTCTCATCTGCTGGTTTAGAAACTTCTTTCTTAACCTTTTCTTCTGAAACAACTGACTTTTCTGTTTTAGACTCAGAAATTTTCTCATCTGACTTTTTAGAGTTTGGTCTTTGCAAATTGTCAGAACTTGTTATAGAACTAGCAGGTCTTATAAAAGCTTCAACAATTTCGGGGATTTTTGGCTTAGAAACTTGAAGTTTTTCATACAAGTTGATTGGAGCTCTTTTTAAAGTGACATTTTCTTCCAATCCCAATCTCTTCTTTGGGTTGTAAAATCTTGTATCTTTAACATTGCTTAATAAAAGATTTAATGTTTGCTGAGTCTGACCCCTTTTCAAATTTAGATCTTCCAATTCTTTGATTTTGGTGTATAAATTCTTTCTTTCCTCAAATAACATATCAAATTTTATTTGTAAATCACCTTTTTCATCCTTTATTTTTGAAAACTCAACTTTTAGTTCAGAAAGCTTTTTCAACAATTCAGAATTTTCATCTTTAACTTTTTGTTTCTCAGCCTGAGATTCTTCATATTGTTCTTTTATTACTTCTTTTTCAATTCTGAATTTGTTAACCAAATTTCTTTCTCCTTTTATCTGTTTTCTTAGATTAGCAAATTCAGTTTTCATTTCACCAATCTGTGTCATTAACTCTATTTCAAGTGAAGAATGTACCTCAGCAGATGACTCAGAATCAGCATCTTCATAATCAGAATCATCCTCATTCCTCATTTTTGCCATATAGCTTTGCATCTGTGGAAAGTTGATATGGTCATCTTCATAAGAAGTGTAGTACAACCAATTCTCCTGTTCAGCCAATAAAGCAATTTTATCATCTCTCTTCTTTGCAAGCTGAGCCTTCTTGGTGTAGTACTCATAGTCTTTCACAATTTTAACTCTGCAATCCTTAGCATAGTGGCCAGATTTTCCACACTTGAAACACAGATTCTTTTCTTTTCTTTCATCCTTCTCTTCATTGTTTTCTTCACTTCTCTCTACTCTCTTTTCAAACTTATTTTCTTCTCTGTCTTCTTTCTTCTTATAATCTGAAATCCCAACTCTCTTATAATTTCCTTGAAATCTACGCTTCCCATACCTTTTATTGAAAGTATTTGTCAACAAAGCTAGTTTCTCAGCCATTATCTTGATATCTTCATCATCTTCTGATCCTTCTTCCTTGTCAGATTCTTCCAGATTAGGTATCTCTGATAGATATGCAGTCTTTTTGGGTGCTTTGATTGCTTTGGACTTTGATAAGAACGCTAACTGATCAGCAACATTTTTCTTCTCTTCCACAACTAACATGACAGAGTCTTCATGTTGATTAAGAACACAGAATAGATCATTTAAGTCTTCTTCACACATATCCTTGTTCATTTGC
Organism: Saussurea involucrata; assembly: GCA_033807775.1. Taxonomy (NCBI): domain Eukaryota; kingdom Viridiplantae; phylum Streptophyta; class Magnoliopsida; order Asterales; family Asteraceae; genus Saussurea; species Saussurea involucrata. The sequence goes on along the minus strand of CM066320.1, from coordinate 111,378,756 downwards.
AGACTTATGGCAAATGATGACCATTCTGAATTTAGACTGTTCAGAAATTTGTAATTTATTTCTGACTTCGTTTTCTTCAGTCCATTTCTTCTCAAGTCATTTAGAATAGTGCAAAATTTACTGTATGTCTGTGTCAAACTTTCTGACTCTTTTGCTTTGAACCTTTCATAAGCATTTATGCTTTGATTTAACTTTGCCTGAATAGATCTCACAGTTCCTAACATCTGCCTTTCCAATTCGTCCCACATTTCTTTAGCTGATGATCCACTGTCAATCCTGTTAAGAACCTCATTTGGGACAGCCAAAGTCATCAAAGTAATTGCTCTTTTGTCAATAGCATGCCTATTCTTCTGTTCAGCTGTGTATTGGGAATAACTCTTTTTCACCCTGGTCGCTGGAATTTCCGGAGTTGTCTCTGTAGCAGGAGTTGCAGCAACATCGATGTACACTTCAATTGGACCTTCTCGAATATAGACCATAAGATTTTCATCAATGTTGTCTAGGAATTGGATCATACGAATTTTCCATTGCTGATACTCTTCTGGTATAAGTACAGGCGGTTTGGTTTCAGATCCCATGGCTAGATATTCTTTAGAAGACATGATTGTAAGAAAATTCAACAGAAAGACAAATTCGAGTTTCTTGATCGTAATGTAACAGGTAATTCAAGAATTGCCAAGAATTCAAGAACTAGCCCTAGCAGCGGAATCGAATTTTGAATGAATCAAGAAATCTTCAAGAAATTGATCAATCGATCTTCGCGATAACAATCTTGAATGACTTTGTTTGTTGATTGGCTCTGATACCAATTGAAAGTTCAGGATCTTATCTTACAATCAATATAGAAAGCAGTAATTGAGAAGTTGTATGATCAAGCCCAATTGTATTCAATGATGAACAGAATTACAGATCTAAGAGAGAGAGAATCTCAAAGATTACAAAGAATGAATACAAAGATATACGGGAAAAATCAATCAGTTAGCAACGTAGTGCTAACCACTCTATTTATACTGTAACGGACATGTTAAAGCTACAGTACAAATAAGAAAGACTAATAAGAACATAACACGTGTCCTAATTAGTTTACTAAATACTAAGTAAAGTATGTAGTCATAAGTTCTGAACAGGTAGTTCAGAACTTCTGAACATTCTTCTGATAACGCTTCTCAGAGCTTCTGACTCTTTCTCTCAGAACTCTGACTCCTCTTCTCAGATATCTGACTCCTCTACTCAGAACATCTGAGTCTTCTTATCAGAACTTCAACACTTGGTTTATTGACAAAACTTCAGATCTAACACATATAAACATCATATGCACATTATTACACTCATTCACATATATGTATTCCAGTTAGAAAACATTTTAAGTAAAAACTCACTTGTTTGCTTAACACAACTCTTCCCGATCTTTTCCAACAGATTTAGCTTTCACCTTCGATTCACAGTATCTGAAACAATTGAATACATATATCTCTTTACCAAATAGAACATACAAATCTTACTAAAGCTAAGAACTCTAGATAACTCTAATCTTCAAATGTTACCCCCAAACCCGAACTTAAGTCGAGTCCATAATGCATTCAATCCTCATTCATCCCCCCTCCAAGAATTAACAAGACACAGGTTACTGGATACTCAAAAGCATCTAAACTCTCAAAATTAATCAAACAGCCAAACTATCCGGACAACACAAAACTATCCTAACAACACAGACTATCCAGACAACACACACAATCCGGATAACACCACTTTCCGGATAACATAACCAATCCGGATAACACCCGGACACCAAAGTAATCCGGATACCATCCGGTATCTCATTTTAACCGGAAACTTAAGGAAAAGAGGAACTTACCGGGTAACTTGAATCTTCCAGACACCAACAATGCAAAACTACCGGATACTCTCATTCTATCCGGAAACTACTGACAGTTCATCAATTTTCTACCCAGAATCCGACTGAATCATTACCAGATGTGTAATTGACTAATCTAATCCGATAGAAACCTTCCAATACCAATTACAAACATAAAATACAAAGGAAACATACCTTAAGTCCTCTTCCAAGTACACCAAATGAGGCCTTAACCTTAGCTTTCTTCTTCTTCTCTCAACACACACCTACACAAATCTGGATTGTTTTGCTGAAATAAAATTTTTTGAATATCCTAAGGGATAATATTTACTCCTATTTACCATTTAGACCTTAAGCTATCCATTAATGACCAAATCACCCCTAACTTATAAATTAACCCAAACTTACCCTAAACATCAATTATAGAGTTAAATAAATTTAACGGAACTCAAATTTAACTAACGAACTTACCCGGGTATTACAAGAACAGGTGGCAGAGTTCAGCCGCGAGGTGCTGAAGTTGTAACAAGGGATGATTTGGCAGCCGAAATGGGAAGATTACAAGCGAATATCCAAGCCATGTTTAATAGAACTCGTGATACTGAAATAGAAAGACCAGATCCTACTCATGAAGACGAAATGCCTATTACTCCTATTGTTGTACCAGTAATGAAAAAGTGTGTTTATAAAATGTTTCTCAGTCGTAAGCCTCCGACCTACTCAGGAGACCGGGATCCAGTGAAAGCTATGAGATGGCTGAAGAAAATAGAAGTTATCTTCAAGACTAGTAAGTGCGCTGTAATACCCCGAGTAAGTTCGTTAGTTAAAATCTCTTTTTCGTTAAGTTTAGTTAACTTTAAAGTTGATGTTTAGGGTAAGTTTGGGTAAATTTATAAGTTAAGGGTGTTTGGGTCATTGTTGAATAATTTAAGGGCTAGAATGTAAATTGTGTTTGATATTACCTCTTTTAGACTTCAGATAAGTCATAACTCAGAAATATCTGAATTAAGGTATGTGTGTGTGTTCTTGGAGCTAAGAAGAAGAAAAGAAAGAGCTTTGTGGTTAAGACATCAATTGATCAGCTTTGGAAGTGAATTAAGGTATGTTCCTTTGTATTTTGTGTTTGTAATTGCTTTTAGAAGGGTCCTATCGGAGTAGAAACATCATTTACACATCTGGTAATAATTCTGTCGAATTCTGGGTGAATTGGGGATGAACAGTCAGTAGTTTCCGGATAGATTGAAAGTGTCCGGATACTTTTGTTGGTAGTGTCCGGGTAGATTCTTGGGTGGTGTCCGGTAGTTCCTTTTGTTAGTGTCCGGACGATTCATTTGATGGTTTCCGGATGATTTAGATACCGGATGGCATCCGGATTCCTTTGGTGTCCGGATTCCTTGTGTTGTCAGGATTAGTCTGTGTTGTCTGGATAAAATGTGTTGTCCGGATTCTTTTGTGGTTTCCGGATATTTTGGCTGTTTGGTCAATTTTTGAGGATAAGAGTTATGTAGATGTATCTAGAGTTCATAGCCTGCTAGTAAGTTTTATACATAAGTTGGTAAGGAGATATTTGTATGTAAATGGTTTCAGATTCTGAGAATTTTGGATAAAGGATCGGATAGCTCGGAGAAAGGCTTGGAAGCGTATTGTAAGCATTCAAGGTGAGTTTTTACTTTAAAACGTTCTTAAGCTGGGATTCATATATGTGTGGTTTGAGTATGGGATAGATGTGTGATTCTGTGTGTTTATGTTGAAATATAATATATTGAGATATTGTATTTACATAAGAATTATACTAAACAAGAATACGACTGGCCGGGCTTAGGACCGGTGTGTTGGCTGTAGTTGTTGTACAATGTTGATTGGTTGTAGTTGTTGTACAACGTTGTTTATTAGTTGGCTTGCTACCAACTAATTTGGCCATGGGAATGAGGAGAGATGAAAACAATGTACGAATCTTACTTGGTAGTTAATCTTTGTGGTATGAGTGTGTTTTATAAAAAGGATTTCTAAACTGACAGGGATTTTCTCACTAGACCGTTTAGTCTAACCCTCATTTTTCTTTTCAAAAATATGTATTCTAGGTCAAGGATCTTTTGTTAGCAAATGGAAGAATAAAGCATAGGAGGCGGTTGCTAGCTGACGAAGATTAGGATATGTTTACATTTCTGTATTGTATAGTTTTGAGACTTTGGGACCGAATGTGAATTATCATGTATTTTGTTATGAAAGTAACGACGTTGTGTATGAAATGTTAATTGTTATATATTATGTATGTTATGGGATACCGGGTCGTTACATGCGCGGAAGAGGATAGGGTACTTTATGGAACCGCAATGTTGAAAGGCGATGCTTTATACTGGTGGGAAGCTCATATTTCTTCGGGAGGTTCTGACATATATTCTACCTTATCTTGGGAAGAATTCGTTATAGCTTTCAAGAAACAGTTCTGTCCTCATGCAGCAGTCAAACAATTAGAGGAAGAGTTTATGAACTTGCAGCAAGGAAATTTATCTCGTTTTCTGGGGTATTATGTTGCCACGGAGGCCATGAAGATTGAAAGGTTTATCTTTAGGTTGAATGCAGAAGTAAGAAGTTTTGTAATTGCTAAAGGACCAGAAACCTTCTCCGCCGCAGTAGACGCCGCGGAAACCGTGGAGCAGGATAAAGGAAGAAATACTAGCGATAAAGGTGCGGGAAAAGGAAGTGGGAAGGACCACAGTATGATCCGAAAAAGTCCAGGTTTCAGAGTTTTGATAACCGTATGCCTTTCCGAACAGCGGAGAGACCTTGTCCGAAGTGTAACCGTATCCACCAAGGAATTTGTCAAGTAGATTCTCGGATTTGTTATAGTTGTGGGAAGACCGGACATGTTGCTAAAGACTGTCGAGTAACTCGGTTTTGTTTCTCGTGTAATTCTCCGGATCACATACAGTCTGATTGTCCGAGGGGAAGAATACAGCAAGGGGGTACGTCAGGGAAACCAGCGATTGTTAGACCAGTAGTACCAAGAATAGAACCACCAAGAACAAGAGGTCGTTCTTTTTAGATGATAGCAAAAGAAGCGGAGGAAACTCCGGACGTGGTTACAAGTACATTTTTAATAAACTCTACATGTTCTAAGGTGTTATTTGAATCCGGTGCAAATCGATCGTTCGTATCTCCTTCATTTGCTGCTTATATGCATTTAAAGCCTAAAGTGTTAGATCATGCTTTAATGGTAGATACTGCAAATGATAATCAAGTGTCGGTTAAAGAAGTATTTGATAGCTGTGTGATAAATATAGAAGGGTGTGGAGTACCGATACAATTATTTCCTATAGCTTTGATCCAGTTCGATGTGGTAATGGGGATGGATTGGTTAGCTGAGAATCAAGCTAACATAGTTTGTGATAAGAAGTTAATAAATGTTGTCTTACCTGAGAAGGGGCCGGTAGTGATTTATGGTGATCGTAGAAATCATCAGTCTTGCCTAATATCTATGTTAAAAGCACGTAAGTGTGTCAGTAAAGGTTGCCCGAGTTACTTAGCTTATATGATAGATACTAAGCTAGAGAAGAGTAAGTTGGAAGATATTCCAATTGTTAGTGAATTTCCAGAAGTTTTCCCCGAATACTTGAATAGTCTTCCGCCCGTTAGACAAGTAGAGTTTGGTATAGATCTGATTCCTGGAGCCGCTCCTGTAGCTCGTGCACCGTATCGTCTGCCACCTTCATAAATGAAAGAAATGATGACACAACTACAAGACCTATCCGATAAAGGCTTCATCAGACCCAGTTTTTCACCGTGGGGTGCACCAGTTTTGTTTGTGAAAAAGAAGGATGGTTCGATGAGAATGTGTATTGACTACCGGGAACTGAATAAGCGTACGATCAAGAACAAGTATCCGCTTCCTAGAATTGATGACCTCTTCGATCAATTAGTTGGAGCTTGTTATTTCTCCAAGATTGATCTAAGATCTGGTTATCATCAGCTGGAGGTTAAAGAAGAAGACATTCTGAAAACTGTTTTTTGCACAAGGTACGATCACTATGAATTCTTAGTGATGCCGTTTGGACTGACGAACGCTCCAACTGCCTTTATGGATTTAATGAATCGGGTATGTAAGCCATATCTCGATAAATTTGTTATTGTATTTATTGATGATATCCTTATCTATTCCCTATCCAAAGAAGAGCACACGCAACATCTTCATTTGATTCTGGAGCTATTGAAGAAAGAAAAGTTGTATGCTAAATTTTCTAAATGTGAATTCTGGCTACGAGAAGTTCAGTTTCTGGGGCATGTAGTTTCCGAGAAAGGCATTCAAGTTGATCCGATGAAAGTGGAAGCGATTGAAAAGTGGGAACCTCCGAAAACGCCAACCGAAGTACGTAGTTTTCTGGGTTTAGCCGGCTACTATCGGAAGTTTATAAAAGATCATTCCGGATATTGAAGAATCTAAAGTTTGAATGGAAAGCAGAACAGGATGAAGAATTCCGGATATTGAAAGAGAAACTGTACAGCGCGCCGATTCTGTCATTACCTGAAGGTTCCGAGGACTTTGTTGTTTACAGTGATGCTTCCAAACTGGGATTGGGATGTGTACTTATGTTGCATGGTAAAGTGATTGCTTATGCTTCTCGTCAACTAAAAGATCATGAAAGACAGTATCCGACACACGACATGGAACTTGCGGCAGTTGTTTTCGCGTTGAAGATATGGAGACATTATCTTTACGGCTCTAAATGTCAAATTTATACCGATCATAAGAGTCTCCAACATCTCTTTGATCAACGAGAATTGAATATGAGGGAAAGAAGATGGCTAGAACTGGTGAACGATTACGACTGCGAAATTCTTTATCATCCGGGAAAGGCGAATGTGGTAGCTGATGCATTGACTCGTCAAGAAAGAAGTGGAACAATAAAAGCCATTGCACTACGAGCTGAACTTCTACCTAACATCTTTGACGAATTACAGAAGTGTCAAGTAGAAGCCTATCAAGAAGAACATTTGAAATCAGAACGGTTAGTGGGGATATCAGCATTGCTTGTAAAAGATGATCTTGGGTTATTGTGTCTGGGGAACAGAATTTGGGTGCCTCGTTTGGGTGGTTTACGTGACCGGGTACTTCAAGAAGCTCATCAGTCTCGATTCCCTATACATCCAGGTACGAATAAGATGTATAAAGATCTAAAACAATTTTATTGGTGGCCTGGAATCAAAAGAAGCATTGCTCAGCATGTGGAAAATTGTACTACTTGTAAGAAGGTAAAGATTGAACATCAAAAGCCTTTTGGTCAGTTACAACGTCTAGAAATACCTATGTGGAAATGAGATCAGATTACTACGGATTTCATCACGAAGCTACCAAGGACTTCGAAGGGGTTTGATGCTAATTGGGTGATCGTTGATCGATTGACGAAGTCTGCTCACTTCTTGCCAATAAAAGAAACGGATTCGTTGGAACGACTAGCCACGTTGTACATTGACGAAATAGTAACTCGACATGGAATTCCAATCTCGATTATTTCTGATCGTGATAGTCGTTTTACTTCAAGATTCTGGAAGAGTTTTCAAAAGGAAATGGGAACGCAAATAAAGTTAAGTACATCGTATCATCCTCAAACTGACAGTCAGAGTGAACGAACGATTCAGACTTTAGAAGATATGTTACAGGCTTGCATTGTTAACATTGGAGGATCGTGGGATAAGCATTTGCCTTTAATAGAATTTGCCTACAACAACAGTTATCATTCCAGCATACAAGCGGCACCGTTTGAAGTTCTGTATGGTAGAAAATGCCGAACGCCTCTGTGTTGGAACGAAGTGGGAGAGAAACAGTTAGCGGGACCAGATATAGTTCAGTTAACCGCGGATAAGATTACTCAGATACGGGAACGACTGAAAGTGGCTCAAGACAGACAGAAAAACTACACTGACCGACACCGAAAACCGTTAGAATTCCAAGTTGGAGATTTCGTGATGTTAAAAGTCTCACCTTGGAAAGGAGTAATTCGTTTTGGGAAACAAGGTAAGCTTACTCCAAGGTACATCGGGCCGTTTGCAATCATAGAAAGGATCGGTGAAGTAGCCTATAGGTTGGATCTTCCGCTAGAGTTAAGCAGGATTCACAATGCGTTTCACGTATCGAATTTTCGAAAGTGTTTGGTTACGCCAGATCAGGCCGTTTCTCTACCAGATATTCAAGTTGATGAAAAGCTGAATTATGTGGAGGAACCTGAAGTTATAGTTGACCATAAAGTCAAGGTTTTGCGGAATAAAGAAATTAGACAAGTAAAAGTACAGTGGCGACATCATAGAGGTCAGGATGCTACGTGGGAATTAGAGTCAGAAATGAGAGCCAAATACCCTTATCTTTTCGCTTAACTGAATTCCGGGACGGAATTCTTTTAAGGGGGAGATGTTGTAATAACCAGGTATGTTATTGGTTTATTTTAAAGTGTTACTTTAATTAAATATTATGGAGTTAGAAGTTAAGGGGTGAGTTTTAATTTTAATTTGGAAGTTAGAGGGTGTGTTTTGCCTAATAAGAGGAGTATAGGGTTTGTTTGGTCTTTTTAGCCAAACCTTACTCCACCACCGCCATTATCATTTCAATAGGAGGAGGTGTCCTCCATTTAGAAGTGTCTTCTGTTGCTTCTTTTACTTTGGTCTTCTTGGTTATTTCTGCAGAGCCTCTGTCGAAGACTTCTGTCTTCTCGGTAACTTGGCTACTCGGCAGAGCCTCTGTCGAATACTTCTATACTTGGCCTATTTTCACTACTTTCATATACTGAAAGATTGGAGCTAAAAATCTCCCCCTAAGTAGTGAAAAAAGAAAATTTTAAAAGTACATGGATTTTTAGGCTAAGTATATACTAAGAACACTTTTCTTTTCACATTTGATTATGCCAGAGGCATTTACATATGATTGTACTAAAAAGAAAATATTACAGAGGATCTGTTTGACTGACTCAGACGTTGGCATTCTTGAAGTCATTGAAACTTCTGGGTTCGAGACCTTCTTGTATGAGTTCGTGATAGAAGCTGATGCATAGAGTTCGAAAGTTGATTGTTGCATCGATAACCTCTATCAGTCTGTCGGCAAGACTTTGATTCATGAGCTTTGATCCTCTGTGCTTCACTAGTATCGCTCTAAACTCTGTCAACGTACTTGTTGCGTACTTCTGACAGTCCATTTCTACGAACAACTTTGATTTACCAGAAGGATCTAGAAATACTAACCCGACCCTTTGATTTTTGATGATTGAGTTTGGTATAGCAGAGGGAGGGCAGTAGTCTTCTGGTGGTTGAACGTTTAGGCTTTTCACTCCAAGATCTCGAGCCAATTGGAAATCTACCATGCTGTATAGCAGAAGCTTTTCGCGTATGGACTTTCTTATTACCCTGTAGGCTCTGCGAACTTCGTCGGTTGTGAAGTTCTCTTTCGTCCATTCCAGAAGATCAGGTAGATCATAAGGATTGAGATTCCTAAGATCTGCATCTGCAAATTGGTTCTCTGATCTGTCCTCTCTTTTGACCTTGTAGATGTTGTAAGAGAGTTTAGGCGAGGTTCTGGTTCTAGAGAACTTACAATATAGGACTTTGATGATCTTGGATGTTGAGAAGACTTCGTGTTTAGGGTTGGGTTTTGTTCTGGTGAAGAGGGTTTCGAGGTCAACACGGAAGTCAGGGTCTTGAATGGTTGGTTCTGATTGATCCATTATGCCCATTCTGCTGTATAAGTACCTGTATACCACTTCTTCCATTTGTGGTGGTGGTGGTTGAGGTAAGGTTCTTCGCAGAGTATCTAATTGATTCTTGACTTCTGCCACTCGATCTTCTGAAGGTTTTGTCTTTGGATCCAGAACAGGAATATTTGACAGAGGTTTAGTGCCGAAAGCCCAGTCTTCTTCTTCAGGCTTTGGTGTCTTATACGCATCGAAAGGGCTCTTCATCAATTTTTCTGTTGAAGGTTGATGCTTGGGCTTTTTCTTCTGCGGTTCTTCTGTTATAATCCCTTTTACATTGTCTTTTGCCTTCGGCTGTTATGCTTGTTGAGATGGGGTTGCCTCTGTAGGATTTGACTCTTGAGTCTCGGAGGGCTTTGTTGTTGATGCTTCTGTTGGTTTGGGGATTGCCTCTGTTGGTTCTGACACTTGAGTTTCAGAGGGCTTGATTGGTGATTTGGGTTTGGGTTCTGTTGGAGAAGTTTCAGGTGTTTTGCTCAGATATTTTCTTTTGTGAGCAATGGTTTTGGTTTTTGGGTTGGTTTTGGGTGTTGGGGAAGGTAGTTCATCTTCGGAGGATGTCAAAAGGTGGACTTCTTTTTGGATTTGGACATCTTTTCCAAATACAGAAGGAGTTTCCATAGAGGTGGGTGTTGCCTCTGTGGTCTTCTGTTTTTGAACATGGGTTGTTTCTGGTATTTGGGTTTCTTCAGGAATGTATTCCACAGAGATGGTTGTTGTCTCTGTGGTTTGGTTTCTGCTTTGGGTTTTAGGTGTTTGGGTTTTAGCAGGGGTTTCTTCAGAGATTATTTCCACAGAGGTGGGTGTTGCCTCTGTGGACGGTTGTGTTCTTTGTTGGGTTTGAGATGGAGGTGCTTGGTTGATGGGTTCTGCGACTATTGGTGGAGCTGGTAGACCTCTGCTCGCAGCTTCTTCCCTTTGTTCTCCCCTCGATTCTCCCCCTCAGGATGATCTGATGGACCATAATGGTCATCATCAGAGTCATCCTGATGTTTATCTGTCGTACCCTCTGCCCTGCAAGGTGTATCTGGTTTCTTTGGTGGAACAGCCCCTGCAGCAATCATCTTTACGCACAAGTCATCACAGAGGCCAAGCAGTGTTTCAACCTCTGCTTGTGTGTTGAAGCGCATTCTGCTGACGCTTGCTTGAAACTCTCTGACTTTTTTTGCGTTGGCAGTGGTGAATGGTTTGATGAATTCGGTCATATGATCAAGTATACCTTGGCCGAGTTCTGTCACTTGAGCTCTTGTCATGTAGTCAGAAGGCTTCATGGCTTGAGTATTTCTTGTTGTATGCTCTTGAACTTCTTCTAAGGCCTTCTTTAGGTCTTCAGGTGTAAGACCCTTAGATTTTGAGGATTGCTCCTTTAGTCGGAGAAGAAAGTGCTTGATAGAGTCTTTGAAGGCAGTGGTGGAGACTTTTCCGAATTCAGCTGCTGTAGAGGTGGCAGTGGTAGTAGCAGTGTGTGTTGCAGAGGACTTCATCTGGGTTAAGGCATTTTGCACCTCTGTGGACAAGGTGTCCATTTTGGTGTTCAGATCAAGGATTGCCCTGGATGTAGTATCTCCAAAAGATTTGAAAGAGATTTGCAACTCTTTCATTGTTTGGTTCATAGAGGTGACAAGGGTTTAGAACTCATCCCTTGATACATGTGAACTAGGTGTAACCTCTGGGGGAACACATTCTTCCCTAGAGTGAGTCCCTGTTCCCGAGACACCTTCTTTCGCCCTTGTTTTGATGTTGGGGGCGGAAGGATTTCCTTCTGATCCTCGAGCAGAAGCATCTAGTACTTCAGACTCTACAGAAGTTATGAGAATGACATTGTCTAGATCCACTCCAGAGGTGGGTACTAGATTATCCTTCTGTTGACTCGAAGACTTGTCTAGAGTCTCTCCGTCTTTGTGCACTCTAATCTCTTCTGAAGAGATGTTTGTACCTAGTTGTGTGCGTATGGCAGAGGAAACAAATTCTTCTGCAAGGATTTCTGTTGTGATCCGGGGCAATAGATCACTTACTACGGAGGAATCCTTTAGAGAGGATTCCCCTGGAATTGTTTCCCCGGTTATTAATGGTACAGAGGATGAAAGAATTTCCTCTGTTCGGATGGTTTGGGTTGGGGTCGAGCCGTGCTGCTCTATTTCAATATTTCCCTCTGCCATTAGACTGGCGGCAATAGAAGTGTGGGTTGCACTGGGAGTTGGTTTTGGTTGTGTGCCTCTGTTAATCCAGGCCTCTTTTCTTGCTTATGCTTCTGTGAAGCATCCAACCATTTGTTCTCCATTTATGGTCTCAACCTCTGTTTCTACCATATGGGTTGAGACTTCTACCCTAGTCTCTCCTTCTTCTGCTACCTCTTCTTCCCTTGGACCTAGGGAGTCGTACATAGGATGAGATCCAAATAATTGTTGTACGTGGGGGTGCATAACCTGTGTACCGTCAGAGGCAGAGATTACTTGCTCTGGGCTTCTTCTGTGAACATCAAGGCCAGGTTGAAGGAAAGGATTCTGCAGAACCTCTGGGGTCTCAGCCGGATTATCCCTTGGAGTTAGATCATCATCATCAAGATCAGAATCAACTCCAGAGATTGTGAAGTCTGGATCTTCTGTGGCTTCTTCTGTTTCATGTGACAGAGCTTCTGCAGTCCATCCTGCAGTGTCAAGGGTGTTGGCAAATTCAGGACGTTGGAGGAAGTCTGAGAGGATCGGGGGATTGCAGAGGTGATTTTTGGGTTTGTTCTTCTGTGACTTCCTCTGTCACCTGTTCCTCTACTTCTTCTGCTACTCCTTCCTCTGAAATTGTTTGCATAGGAGACAGATGTTTCCCAATTTTCTTCTTGCTCTTTCTCCTTTTGGGTTTAGGTGCCCTTCCTCCGAGGCTTTGGATTTTCTCTTCTTTTTGTGCTTTGGAGGAGAGGGAGGTGCAGATGATCCAACCTCTGTTGCATGAGGTGGAGATTGTTGAGCTTCTGCAGCGGTGCCTTCTGAAGCTTTCCTTCTGTACTCTTTCTTCTTCTTTGGAGAGGTGGCAGAGGATTTTCTCTTCTTAGCAGGGGAGAGAATTTCTTCCCTCTGAGCGTGAAAGTTGGCCTGTACAAGCTCATGTTTGGCCAAAGATGCATCCCATTGCTCATCTGTCATTTTTTCTACAACCCTAGATCCTAATGGGGCTCCTAGACGTGGGGGTGTTATAGGACTCGGTTCTAGAGTCCTATGATTGCGTATGTATTCTAACTTAAGGGTTTTGTCGGTAGCATAGTCCAGAAGTAGTTTTGGCAGAGGTCTGCAGAAGGGGTATTCAACTTCGTGCTGTGTTGGGGTGTTTTTGTTCAAGGGATATAGTCGGGCCGTCGGTCCATCCATTGGCCATTTTTGTAGACGTAGCAGAGGCTCTAGTAGGACACCAAGGATTCGTTGATATTGCAGAGGAGGTAGTGCTTCTTTCGATCTTCCCTTGGCCTTTTGAGAAGAGGTTTTTCTGTCAATGGAATTGACCATTTCTTGCATCATGATGGTGGAGTAGTCCAGAGGTAGATCATAATATACCCCGTACATTATGGTCAAGATCTGGTGAGAGGTTAGGTCTGGACTGCCCACTTTCCCTGTTAGGCATCTGTTAAGAATTGAAAAGAGGGTATTCCACAGAGGGGGAGGACGATTTCTTCTGAAACTGTTCCTGTTGGTTCCCGTTTTGCTTATACAAGATTATCAGATCTATTAGTTCAAGTTTGAGTTTGATGCGGAAGCGTATTTGAAGAACTAACAGATATGATTGATAGATTTAGAACACGATATAAATAAACAGTGAACAGGAAATAATATCTCAAAGTTTACTGAATATATATATTAAGAATAGTTTCAAGAATAGTGAGTAAGCAAAGCTTTAAAACAGATATGACTCTCAAAGTGTTTAAAGCTATGTGTTCTTGTGATGTTTTTCTCTCTTGATTTCTTGTTTCGATTGTTCGATTGATCGATCGATGGATAGGAAGAACTCAACATGAGTCTTCCTTATATACTACACAAAGGGGACCATAAAGCATATGCTACTATTCACAAAGGACGGTATGAATAGTTGGACGGATGGCATGAACAGTTGGACGTGTTGTATTGCATTTAATGCAGCAGACGTCTATTATGTACTAAGCCCTATTGAATCCAATCAGAGTTTGACACGTTGCAGTTGGACAGGGCATGCTACCATGCAAGTTGATGAATAGGTCCTGTAACAGTAGCAAGATATTATAAATATCTTTTAAGTCTTTGTTGAAGACCGCAGAGGCTCTGTGAAGTGCCATAGAGGTTCTGCGGTTTGGTCCTTAGAAGAGCAGTCTTCACCGGATTCCGAGTCTTTGGTCTTCTCTATGCGTATTATAGAGCTTCTGTAGGACGCCTCTTTAGCTTCTGTAGCTTCTCGACCTTGATCTCACGGTAAGTTCGGCAGAGCCTCTGTAAGAGGCTTTCTTCACTTAGCCTATTTTTCACTACTTCTAAATACTTCTATGATTAGGAAGATTGAAGCTAACAATCTCCCCCTAAGTAGTGAAAATTAAAATATTGAACTTGAGTTTAGTTAGGCTAAGTTAGATAAGACAGAGGTTAAACAATACCTCGAAAGTTCTTTCATTCAGAAATATGCCAGAGGCATTTTACATTTGAGTACAATGAAAGATAAACTTTTGACTTGGTTTGCAGAGATTTGAGGTTTGAGAATCAGATTTTGGCATCTTTGAAATCGTTGTAGCTTCTGTTGTCTCTTCAGATTCTTCTGATCTCTTTGTAGAAACTGATGCATAGTTCTCTTAGGTGAATTGTGGCATCAATCTCTCTGATGAAAGTATCTGCAGCATCTCTATCCATTTTCTCTGTACCTCTGTATTTTACAAGGCTTGCTCTGAACTTGTTCAGAGTACTAGTTGCGTATTTTTGACAATCCATGCACACAAATAGTTTGACTTCACCTTGTGGGTTTTGAAATACTAACCCGAATTTTGGTTCTGTAATGATAGAGTTGGGCACGGCGTCGGGTGGACAGCGATCTTCTGGTGGTCGTAAATTTAGATGTTTGAGACCAAGATCCTTTCCCAGTTGAAAATCTATCATACTGAAGATCAGAAGCTTTTCCCTCATTGCTTTTCTTAACACTTGATAGGCTCTGGTGTTTGCCTCTGTGTTGTAGTTGTCCTTTGTCCATTGCAGAAGGTCAGGTAGATCATAAGGATTGATATTTCTTAGGTTAGCATCAGCGAAGGTGGTTTCTGAATTGTCTTCTCTTCTGACTTTGTAAAGATTGTACCTGACCCTTGGATAGGTTATTGTAAAGGAGAACTTGCAGAAGATTACCTTTTTGATCTTGTGGATTGAGAAGACATCTGCTTTAGGTCTTGGCTTTGTCCTTGTGAAGATGTTCTCAAATTCTTCTCTGATCCTTGAATCTGTCACATGATCTGTTGGTTGATTGGTCTGAAAGGTTTGTTTGTAGAGGTATTTGTATACCACTTCTTCCATCTCTTCATGTGTTGGACCAGGTTGTGGTACTTGTCTTCTGAGACTTTCCATCTTTTGAACAACTTCTGCAGCTCTACCTGTTAGAGGAATGTCTGACAGAGGCTTTAATCCATGCCCAATCAACTTCTTCAGGCTTTGGAGTTTGGAAGGCATCAAAGGCGCTCTTCATCAATTTCTCTGTAGGCTTGGGCAATGATTTCTTTTTCTTGGGCTCTTCTGTCAGTATTGCTTTGCCCTTGTCTTTGGCTTTTGGAGGTGCAGAACCTGTTTCTTCTGTTGGTTTGGAGGTTGGTGCTTCTGTTGGCTTGATGGTTGCCTCTGTAGGTTTTGACACTTGTGTTTTAGAGGACTTTTGTGGCGATGGTTTTGTTGGCTTGAGTTGCTCTGTAACCTCTGTTGGAGGTTCTTTGGTGACTTCTTCTGTGAGCTCTATTTCTGTTGATGAAGATTGGACATTGAATCTTCTTGCCATTTTGAAAGCTAATGTGAACCTGTGCCTTTCTTCTTCTCTCTGCGACATTCGATCAGACGTTGTATTTTGCATCTTTCTCAGAATAGAAAAAGCAGAGGTCGTTGCTCTTTTTGATTTGGTGGCAATCGACTTTCTTCTTGGTATGGTTTGGGGTTTTTCTGTTGATTTTGTTGAAGGACTCTTTTCCAAGTTGATTACCACAGGGGTGGTTGTTGTCTCTGTGGTCTGTTGTTGGTCCCGTTTATGAGCAACAATAGAAGAAATATAGAATCCATATTTAAATATAGAGATAAGATATGCATGAAGAACAATTATAAAGAAACTTATCTCATATTCATTGACGATTAAATATGGAGAGGAGAAAACATGAAGAACACCACACTTAACATGTAAAACCGACTCTCATCTAGTCTATGTGTATTTTTGTGTGCTCTCCAAAATTTTTCTCTTCTTGAAATAAAACCATGGACACCTCTTATATAGGGCCATTTACACATTAGATATTTAAGATATCTAATGTCTAGACAATATCTAAAATATCTATATAAACTATCTAAGTAAATATCTATTACAAAATATCTAAAACACAAAAATATCTTTATAAAACATTCATTAAATTAGGAGCTAATTAAAGCTAACAATCTCCCCCTAATGTTTTATAAAGAAAGCATCATCTTATAGTCTCCCCCTTGCTTTCTTTAGAACCTTTGATGTTCCGTTCTTCAAGTCTTCAAAGCATCATGTGCTCCCCCTCAAATGTAGGCTCACCCACCGAGCTCTAAACGTGAATAACAGAGGATGGAGTGACATTTAAAATGTGACAAATATAGCTTGACACCATGAAGAACCGTTGAGAGAACACCGTTCTTGAAAGCGGAAAGAGCATGAATTAATTGCAATGCTTTCGGTCCAGCACTTTACAGCAGACTTTGAAGCAGATTTCGGCATATCAGCTCACATAATTTGAGAAAACTCAAACCATCAAAGTCATGCGTCTGTGAATTATCTTTCCAATGCCGCTGGAATCGAGTAATTTGGAGCACCGAGTCAAAAGTTATGCGCATTTTTCTGAAGCAGCGCAAATCTGTCAAACAAACACAAATCGGGCTCTTAGGTTGAGTCGTAGAGGTTCAATCCACAGAGGTTCTGTCAGATTTCACAGAGGTTCTGTGGTGAACAGTTCCACAGAAGTTAGTCGGCAGAAGTTGGCCGGCAGAAGTTGCTCGTACTGCCGATAGAGCTCTGATGATGATTTGTCAAACTCAACTTTCTGTCCAGTAGAAGTATACTGTCTTTAACAGAGATTCTGACCAAGAAAAACACCGATTCAGACCAAGATCAAAACACGAAAAGTGTTCATCTATGTCTTAGGAATCCAACGCATCTGGATTCATCAAATTTGGAGCTTCGATGAAAAAGTTCTGTTGAAAATACGACAGGTGCACAAAGCTGACAACAAGAACACTAAAACGTTGCGCTTTGGGCTCTTAGGCTCGGTTGCAGAAGTTCGGTCCACAGAAGCTCTGCTGAGTTTCACAGAAGTTCTGTAGTGAACAGTACCACAGAAGGTGGTCGCCAAAAATCCGAGCTAAAGTACGAGTTGTCCACAGAAATTGGTCTGAGTGGTCGACAAAAGTGATCGTTGCTTGACAAACGTTTGACAAAGGTTCTGCAGAAGTTTGGTCGCGGCTCTGCAGAAGCTGGTCTCATGCGGCAGAAGCTTGGTCGCGTGCGGCAGAAGCTTGGTCGCGTGCGGCAGAAGCTTGGTCACGTGCGGCAGAAGCTTGGTCGCCGCTCGGCAGAAGCATAACATAAGTGTTATACTTACTTTGACATTGATTTAGACCTTTTTACCTCTGGATTTTGCAAGAACGCAAAACACAAACAACCTGAATTTGTTTGTTAGCAGTTCAGATCATCTTGAATCACCTCTTTTCGAGCTCGTACGACAAAGATATGGTTGATTTCCCACAGTTGCGCAGATCTGTCCATCAGCTTTCCATCAGCACACTGATGTCTACTTCAACGATGCATATGACCCTTATAAATTTCGAATCTCTGAATTCTCAAAACACAGAAATTGTTCATCTGTGTCTTAGGAATCCAGGGCCTTTTGAATCGTATCAATCGGAGTCTTGAGCAGTGAGATATGACCATTTTCCTACAGCATCGCAAATCTGCAATGTTGTTATTAAACCTGATTTGATGTAGAAAAACAAGACGATCTCCATATAACTTTTAGAACCGTGAGTGCAAATACTCAGATCTCTAATTGATCAGGTCAGAGAACTAATTAAAAATACTCAAAGTTATAAAAACTTTTCAGATCAGACTTTGAACATGTAGCACAACACCAAATCTTTCAAAAAAAAAAAAAACTTCTATTGTTGCCATGATGACCGATTTTGAAGAAACGTTTCTTCAACTTGCTCTGATACCAATTGTTGGTCCCGTTTATGAGCAACAATAGAAGAAATATAGAATCCATATTTAAATATAGAGATAAGATATGCATGAAGAACAATTATAAATGTTGGTTCCCGTTTTGCATTAAACAAGATTATCAGATCTATTAGTTCGAGTTTATGTTTGACGCGGAAGCGTATTTGAAGAACTAACAGATATGTTTGATAGATTTAGAACACAATATAAATAAACAGTGAACATGAAATAATATCTCAAAGTTTACTGAATATATATATATCAAGAACAGATTTAAGAACAGTGAGTATGCAAAGCTTTAAACAGATATGACTCTAAATGTGCATAAGCTATGTGTTCTTGATGTTCCATTGAAGTGTTCTTGTTTTTTTGTTTTTGTGTGTTGTTCTATATCTTCTTAGGAAGAACTCAACATGAGTCTTCCTTTTATACTACTCTTAGAAGACTATGAAGTAGGTCACTGTTCCTTTTACGGCATGAATTGTAAACTGGATGGTGTGAGCAGTTGTTTGAGCCATGCGCATTTAATGGAGCAGATGTACTTTTGGTAAATGCATTAAATGGCGCAGACGTCTATTTTGTACCATGCCCTATTTAGTCCACTCAGAGCTTGACACGTGTTTTGACAGTACTTTTCCATGCAAGTTGACGAACAGGTCTTGGAACAGTAGCAAGATATTATAAATATCTTCCTAGTCTTTAGAGGACCACAGAGGCTCTGTAATGTGTTACAGAGGTTCTGCGGTCTGGTTCCTCTGTAGAGTAGTCTTCACTGGATTCCGAGTCTTTGGTTGTTTACTTCTGCAGAGCTTCTGTCAAGGGTGGCAGAGATTCTGTGGCTCGGTCCTCTGTGGGAAGTCTTCCTGGTTCCTTGACTTCTGATGTTGTCCGCAGAGGTTCTGTTATTTGTAACAGAGGATCTGCGGTCTTGGTCTTCTGAAAGCGTCCTTCTGTAGTTTCCTCGGTCTTTGATCACTCTTGATCAAACTTCCTTTGATTCTTCTGAGATGCCTGGCAGAGCTTCTGTTGCACTCAGCAGAGCTTCTGTGGAAGTTCTTCTGTACTTGGCCATTTTTCAATACTTCTAATATTTCAGAATATTGGAGCTAACAATCTCCCCCTAAGTATTGAAAAATAAAAGGTTGAATTTATGCATTTTAACCTAAGTAAATAAGAGGTTAAACAATACCTCAGAAGTTTATTTCATTCATTTTGGAATTTATGCCAGAGGTATTTACATTTGAGTACACAGAAATAAACGTTGACAGAGATTCTTTGAAGAGACTCAGTTTTTTGCATTTGGGAAGTCGTTGAACTTTCTGTTGTCTTTTCCTACTTCCTTGAGTTCTTCATAGAATTTGAGGCAGAGATTTCGTAAGCCTAGAGTAGCATCAATATCTTTGATCATCGTTTGAGCAGATTCTTCGTCCATAAGCTCTGTTGCTTTGTTCTCCTCTAGTATCTTTCTGAACATGTTCAGAGTACGAGTTGTGTACTTCTGACAGTCCATTGTCACAAACAGTTTAAGTTGATCAGCAAGATTCTTGAATACTAACCCGTACCTTGGAGTTTTGATGATTGAATTTGGTATGGCATTGGGTGGGCAGAAATCCTTTGGTGGTCTGATACTTAGAGTAGTTACGCCTAGATCGATGGCTAATTGAATGTCGAGCATGCTGTAGATTTGGAGCTTTTCACGCATCGCCTTTCTGAGAAATCGATAAGACCTTTTGTGGCAGTCGTCATTGAAGTTGTCTTTAGTCCATTGCAGAAGGTCAGGTAAGTCATAGGGATTAAGGTTTCGGATATCAGCATCAGAGAATTGATTCTCTGATCTGTCAGACCTTTTGACTTTCCAGATTGTATACACCGTATGAGGATAGGTTCTCATCTTGGAGTATTTGCAATAGATTACCTTCTTTATTTTGTGAATGGAGTAAACTTGATTGACTGGTTTTGACTTTGTAGAGGTGAAGATTGCATCGAATTCCTCTCTTAGCTTCTGATCTCGGACATGGCTGGCAGATCGCTCTGGAATTGCTGTCTGTAGAGATAACTGTAGACTTGTTCTTCCATTTGTTCAATGGTTGAAGTAGATCTTGGAATTGGTCTCCTTAGCTCATCCATCTTTCGAGTGATGTCTGCTACTCTACCTTCTGTTACCTTAGCTGTGGGATCTAGGGTTGGGTTTTATGACAGAGGATTCAAGTTGAATGCCCAGTCTTCCTCTTCGGGTTTAGGAGTGACGAAGGCATTAAAAGCACCTTTCATCAATTTCTCTGTAGCAACTGGCATCTTCTTCTTTGGCTCTTCTTCTGTCATTATTCCCTTGCCTTTATCTTTTGGCTTTGAGGTTTCAGATATTGGGTTTTGGATTTGTGTGGGTGGAACCTCTGTTGATTTGACAGTTGGAGGTTCTGTGGGTTTTGGGGTTGTATGCTCTGATGTTTTGGTTGTTGCCTCTGAAGGTTTTGATACTTCGGATTGTGAGGTCTCTGTTGGTGAGGAGTCTTCGGGTCTTGGAGGTGGAATGTCAAAACGCTTTGCTGATTGAAAAGCAGATACAAATTCCATTCTTCGAAGAATGAACTCTGCAGAGCGTTTTGGTCTTTGGGGTTTTTGAGCTATGGTTTTGACTCTAGTTCTGCTCGGGATTGGTTTTGAGGTTGGTGTTGGTTTTTTGGGTGAGGGTGGAGTTTGTTCTGAGGATGAGGATGCAAGATTGATTACCTTAGGTTCTGTGGTTGGTGCATCCTCTGGTGAGATAGAGGTGTTTTGCCTCTGTTGTTTTCCCTTCTGGGTTTCTGTTGTAGAGGGTTCTGCTGATTTCTCTGTAGTTTTTGCAGAAGCAGCCTCTGTAGTTTCCTTTGTTTTCTCCCCCTCAGGATGACCAGATGCTCCATCATCAGGATCATCCTGCCTTCTTTTAGCAGTAACTTCTGTTCTGCAGGTGTCTTGAGCTGCTTGCCTTGCTGCATTTTTCTTCATAGTTTCAATGTAGATTGCGATCGAAGTTTTGAAGGCTTTGGTCGCACTTTTCTCGAACTCTGCAGCGGTTGTTTTGGCAATGTTAGTGGCAGAGGCGATGGCAGCAGCAGCAGAAGTTTCTGTAGTTGACTTCATTTCTACAAGGGCTGCTTTAACCTCTGTGGATAAGGTATCCACTTTGGTATTTAATCCTGTAAGCGCGCCTGAAGTTGACTCTGTAAAAGACGTGAATGAGCTTTGCAACTCATTCAATGTTTGAGTTACAGAGGTTACAAAGGCTTGGAACTCATCCTTCGTAACATGTTCCTCTTGGGTAACCTCTGGAGGAACAACTCCTTCTCCAGAGTGAGTCCCTGTTCCTGGGACACCTTCGTTCACCCTTGTTTGTACGTTGGGGGTGGAAGGATTTCCATCTGATCCTCGAGAAGAAACCTGAGTTTCAGTATCTACAGAAGTTCTGTGAAGAACATTGTCCAAATCCACTCCAGAGGTGGGTACCGTAATATTCTTTTGTTGACTCGGAGACTTGTCTAGAGTCTCTTCGTCATGGTGCTCTCTACTTCTCTCTGAAAGAAGTTTTGGCCCTATATTGTGTGTGTCAGAGGAAACGAATTCCTCTGTAGGGTGTTCTAGTGTGATCTGGGGCGATGGATCACGAACAATAGGTGAGTCTCTTTGAGGAGACTCCCTAGGAATGGATTCCCCGGTTTCTGTGGGCACAGAGGTTGAAAGAGTAACCTCTGGCTGGATGGGTTGGGTTAGGATCGAGCTGTGCTGCTCTTTTTCAACAACTCCTTCTGCAGCTAGACCTGCGGAGTTAGAAATGTGGGTTGCACTGGGAGGGGTTGAGGGATGTGTGCCTTCTGCAACTTCGGCATCTTTTCCTTTCTCATTTTCTTTTCCTCCAGACGTTTCTACCCTATCCTCTAAACCTATTTGCACCTCTTCTTCTGCAGTCTCTTGTCTTGGCAGAAGTGAATTAAGAACCTCTGTGAAGATTTGAGTTTGCAGAGGTGGTTCGATTCCTTCTGTTATTGTTTGCAGAGGAGAAGATGGTTTCTTCTTCTTTGATTTCCTCTTCTTTGGTTTTGGTGCTCCCTCCTCTGTAGATTTTGACTTTCTTTTTCTTTTGGAAGAGGGAGGGGCAGTGGGACCTTGGATTTGTGGTGGAGATGAGGGTTCTGTGGGATGTTCAGTGGGTGGAGAAGATGGTTCTGCAGAAGTTTGTTGGATAGCAGAAGCAGAGGCAAGTTGTTCCTCTGTAGGGGTCTTTGTTTTCTTTCCCTTTTTCTTCTTCTTCTCTTTAGATCCCTCAGAAGACTTCCTCTTTGAAGAATAGAGGTCTTTCCTTATATCTCTGAAGTTCTTCTGGTTGGCCTTGTGTTTAGCCAACTTTATCTTCCATTCTTCTTCTGTAAGTCTCTCTACTACATTACCTCCTATGGGCATTCCTATACGCGGGGGTGTTACAGAACTGGGTTCAGGAGTTCTGTAAACGTGTGTGTACTCACTAACTAACTCTTCATCACTAGCATAACCTAACATTACCTTTGATAGTGGCCTGATGTGTGGGTAGCCATCCTCATGTTCTGTAGGGGTGTTCTTGGACATAGGAAATTGCTTAGGTTTGGGACCGTCCATTGACCATTTTTGGATAAGGAGTAGGGGTTCGAAAAGTACACTGAGGATTCGCTGGAACTGCAGAGGGGGTAACCAGTTGTGATCAGACATTTTGGCTTTCTGGGAGGCGATTTTTCGATCGATGGTGTTGATGATCTCTTGCATCATTATGGTGGCATAATCTAGGGGTAGATCATAGTATACACCATACATGATTGAGAGAATTTGAGGTGAGCTTTGATCGATGCTCCCGATTTTGCCCGTGAGGCAACGATTTAGGACGGAGAATAAGGTATTCCACAGAGGAGGTAGTCTTGCTCTGCGGAAATCGTTCCTCTTTTTCAACTGTTGGTTGTACCCTAACATGTGCAGAAAGTCGACAAGTTCTTCATTTGTTGGTTGGGGTGCATACTTTTTGATTCCCATGAGTCCTCTTGTTGGAAGGCCAAATTCTAATGAGAACATGGTGCGATTGAACATCAGTTCAAGGCTCTTACTTTGGTCAGGTTTAGAAATGTAGCCTCTGATCAAATCGGTGTCAGCGTCATAACGGCAAGATTGCCAAAATTGATGTAGGTAACGTACTGGTATTTGTTCAACGGTTTTGCTCAGAAGAGGGTAAAGAAAGTGGTTCTCTAGGATGTTTAGCAGGATGGCATGTTCTTTGCCAAATGTCGTAGGAGAAGGAACAAGATAACAGTTGTTCGATTTAATGGGAAGGGTTTGCTCGAAATGGTCATTTGAGAAAAATTGTAGCAGGTGGGTAGTGGGTACGAAGGATGCCTCGTCGCCGGAGTCGTGTCTGTCGGCATCGGTGGCGATGTGTGGGTTGTGGGAGTGCTCAGAATGCACTGGAGAGGATGTCGGAGAGTTCGTTGGTGAAACGTGAGCAGATTTGGAACTGGAAGCCATTTGTAGGTTTTGAAAGTTCTAGGTTTTCAGAAAGAAATAAGCAAGTTCGCCGGAGAAGATGAGAGAATAGTAAAGTTTTGAAAGTGATTTTAACTTGGGTTTTATACTGTGGTAACGGATAGAATTCGGAACGGTGAAAATGTGAGAAAGTTAATAAAATTTGAGGTCCACACTTGAGTTCATTCGGCGTGGTGCAAGTTTCTAGGACGACGTTATATGTACGTCAATGAAAACTTGACACGTCATCAATGTCAGTGACGACGAGACGTCGTGGGCGGCCACATTGAATGAAAAACGCGTGGGTTTTAAATTTTCACCACAGAAAAGTTACCGTTACAGATACAGAAATTCCCAAGTGGAAATCTTTACAGAAGCTCTGTGGGTACAGAAGCTCTGTGATTTTGAAAAACGTTTTGTTGGTCCCGAAAGGCTTAAACACGTTTGTAGAAGGGGGGGGGGGGGGGGGGTTGAATACAAACACACTATTTTACTTTTCTAAATTGTTTATTGATAAATCATTAACAATTTACAGCTTGTTGCGGAAACAAGATTAAGGATAAACCTAAATCTAAACAAGTTGGAACACTAAGGTTTTCTTGCACTAAGAAAGATAAGGAGATTACTAATAAAATCCTATCTTGAGAGATTTGAACTTGTCCAGAGTTAGCAAGTTACTTCAAATGAAGTGAGTTCATCTCTTTATATACTGCATGCATTTAATGCAATCCAGTATATACTTTACACGTGTCATTAGCGGATTGGTTGCATGTCATTGACCTTTGATGACAACCTTAGTAGCCGCATGAATGAACAGTGTAGTATCAGAGTGGTTGTACGATTTCAGATTTTCGGAGGTTCTTTTCTGACATTTCGTACGGTGGCGTGCAAGGGAGGTTAAGACAAAAGTACTTTGTACGGAGGACTTCATGATCAGCTTTCGTTGATTCAGCGATTATCATTTACTATTCAGCAGATGATAAAGTTCAGCGATAGCTGAAGTCTTGTACTTGATACTTCACGTTGAGTGGACAAATCTGAGTCTTCGCTGATCCGCATCAGTTCATTAGGAGACTTGTCGCTGGTTCTTGAGCTTGATCTTCGACTTCAGCATAGAACCTTTGTTGACGTGAATCTTGTCTTCAGGGATCATAAGTAAACAACTAACTTATCAGCGATTACCATAAGGACTGAACAGACTCAGCGATATGGTGAACAGTGTTCGCTGAATGTTTAATCTAAAAGTGCGAGAGTTCCTATCAGCAGTACTGTAAGATCTTAGTACTTATCAGCGATAGTGAAACTCTGATACATATTGTTTACTTACAATTTTCACTAAGTATTTAAGATAGGGTCATTATCAAATCACTGAGGGTTTGGATCAACAATCTCCCCCTATTTGATTATGACATAGCAACAGAGAAAATTGCTATTTAATGAAAACATAAGGATAAAAAGAACTCATAAAATATTTGTCCCTTTTACTGTTTTCTGGGATCTTTTCAGTACTGATGGAGTAAAGTACATTCGCTGAAATCTTTCTTTAAATCTTTGAATCAGGTTACAATATGAATAAGAAAGATTACAAGTACAAGCGAAATAAATTACAAGTACTGAAGGATGACTGATACAATAGAGAAAATGGTGATTGTTGTTAGCCTTCAAAGGGTTCTTCCTTAATGAGAAGTTCATCAAGGGTTGTCTTTTCAGTTGGAATCATCCAGTCAGGAACCTTTTCTCCTTTATTCTTTAGCTTCAGAGCAGCTTCAAAAATCAAGGGTTTTAGGTGTCGTGCCTGAATGTCTTTTCTGAAGTCGCACCAGTAGATGAGATCTTTGAGCTGTTCGATTGGAGTGATTGGAAGCTCAGCGATCCGTTGAAAGCATTTACGTCCGTCGTAGTCAAGAAAGAATATTCCATAAGGATTACTGATGACTTTACCAGGGACGAAAAGTTCACATGGTGGCAAAGAGACATCAAGGGCAGATAGACCAGGATCAGGACCAAGTACTTCAGCGCGAGAGAAACCAATTCCAGTTTCATTTCGTATGACAGGACCTGAGTTTGAATCTTGACGTTTCTTCCTTGGAGAGTCCTTTTTTCTTTTCGGCTTTAGATCAGGAACAGGAGGAATATCCACACAAGAGGATATCAAATCGATCTGTCTGTTTATCAGCTTTTCGAAATGATCCTTGTACTTAGATTTTGACGGTTGGATAGCTAACCTCATCTCCAGCCATTCAGAGAGACCATACCTTTTTACAGTGTCAGCACGAAAGGTTTCAGATGAGTCATCTTCTCTGAACAGTTTGATGTCAACAATAGGTACTCCGATGGAGGTTCTTCCAGAGATGAATACCTTGTTGATCTTCGCTGGACGATATCTGAAGTGGATTTTCTCTTTACACCAGATCAGGGTGGTCTGAGAAACTTCAGCTTTCTTTTCCACGATCTTCTGGGCTTGTTCCCAAAGCTTTCGTTGGATTTGAATGGGAATACGCTTCAGCTTGGGGTCTTTGACAGATTCTTGAGTGAGCTTGATGGCGTATTCTCTGTCTTTATCTTCAGCTTCCTTCCTTTCAGCGATGAGGCGTTCAGCTCTGAAATGATCTTGGTATTCAGCTTTTGAAATTCTGAACTTAGGAGGAACTGAAGGTAGTTGATCGCGCCTTAGGATGATTCGCTGATCCTCGAATCGCTTTATCATTTCTTCTCTCCTCTTTTGATCTTCTTCACTCAGCCTTTGAGCAACTGAGGAAAGTCTGTTTCTGTGCGAGAGAGGTTGTTCTTCTGGTTCATCAGTCTCAGAGATTAAATCTAAGACTGGGATTATGTCTTCAGCGGTAGCTGGAATTATTGGTGAAGTCGCAACAGATCTTTCAGCGATATCCTCAAACAGGGGAGAGGACTAGCTGAAACGCAGCGATCTTACAAATAAGAACTGGGTAGAAGAACTTGGGTAGAAAAGATAGAAAAAAATGTGGATGTGTATGGTGTTTGTGGAATGGATAACTGATTTTTCAGAGATGATCAGGGAAGGAAAAATAAGTTTAGTGTACCTGACAAATCGGCTTTGCAAGTAGGATCGCCAGATTATCATCTTCAGCGATGCCTTTGTCTTTGCTTTTCTCAGCGCCAGAGGCTGAGTGCTTTGTCTTTGTCTTCTCCCCTGAAGGTTCTTTTATTGAAATACCTTTAAGAGCTTTGGTTCGAGGAGCAGGTTTGACAACAAAGAAATCATCGTCATCTTCATCATCATCATCATCGTTCCTTGGAGAGGAGGATGGTTCAGCTTCAGGGATGTCGAAGTCTTCGTCTTCTTCTGCTTCAGATTCCTCAGCATCTTCATCGAGTTGCTCCCCCTCAGATATAGAGGCGAGGTTCTCGGTTCCCTCAGGGTTTTCATCTCCCTGAGGTCCAGTAATCCGATCTTCATTACCCTCTCCCCTGATAGATTCATCATGGGAAAGGTCTTCAGCGCTCTTCTCCTGTTCAGCGCTCTTCTCCCCCTCTTTCTCATGATGGGCGGGGGAGGAATGGGTAGATTCAGCATTGGTGTTGTCTCTGTCTTTTGGGCCAGAGATTTTCACACAACCTTCAAGCTTAGCTATTCTGTCTTCTAGGCCAGAAATAGCAGGCGTGATTTTCTTCAGCTCTTGGCGATCCTCTGCGGTGAACGAGTCCAAAACAGGTGCAGGGGCCGGAGCAGGAGCTGGATTATTTGCCTTGTTCACCAGCGTCTCGATCATTGTCTTGACAGAACCAAGGTCGGTCTTCACTGAGCCCAAGTCGGTCTTGACCACTGACATATCACCTTCGAGTGTACCAACCGATTTCTTCAGCGTTGTAACTTCGCTGGAAATGGTGGAAACTGATGATTTGAGGTTGGTGTAGTCAGTGTAGATGTCGGAGAGCACTTTGGCAAAGTCGGCGAGAGTTTTATCAAGGTCTTTGATGTCATCAGAGGAGGCCTTCTTTTCCACCACAGTAGTCAGCTTCGTCAGATTCTCTCCAGCGTTTGTTACAGCTGTAGAGTTATTTGATAGACCGGTGGTGAGATCCGTAAGTTTCATCTCCATAGACTTCAGAGACTGGTTGATGTCTCCCAAAAAAGGACCTGTAACATATAAGTACTTGTGAACAAAGGAAAGCTCGGAAGTTTCAGGTTTAGTTACAGTGTTTAAGGTGGGATCTGTACCTGCAGGAGCGTTGACGAACTCATCAAAGTTTCGAGTCCCTCCATAGTGTTCCATATCTCCCTCAAAAGTTCCGTGAGGAATGGAGATCTCTGCAGGTCCTTTCTTCGTCATTCGCTGAGAAGCTTCAACGGCTTCTTGAATGATGGCATCTCCAGTTTTGACTGGAGGAGTGTCCAAAGAAGTAGAGGGAGGAGCGAAGGATAAGAATTGAGGTTGGGGTTCAAGTTCAGCGTTGGATTCGCTGAGAAGTACTTCATCAGTCTTTTGAGAGACTGACGAAGGTTGGGTAGATTCCAAAGTTCTAACCTCATCGTTTAGGGACGCTGAAGTAGGTTTAGAAGGGATGGCTTGAATTGGTGTGGCAGAGCGTACCACGGAACTTTCCTTCAGCTCTTCAGAATGAGCTGAGGAGTCTTCAGCATGCAACTGCTGGGGTTGCTCCTTGGTTTTCTTGATCCTTTTGGAATCAAGAGGGGTAAGAGATTGTTTCCTTTTCTTAGAAGGAATGGATTTTGTGGCCGGGGTATCAGCGATAGGTATTGTCGCTGAAGGAGCCACAGAAAGCGGAGAATTAAGAAGAGTGAGAAGAGTAGAGAGACGTACCTCGTTGGCGACAGGCTTGAAGTCGAGAACTTTAGGGCCAATCTGAGAGAGTTTCAGATCACCCTCTTCAGGATAGCTGTCCTTCAGGCCATATTGAAAGATGGCGCTGATGAATCGCGGGTAAGGAACCCATGCTGGTCGGTCAGCGGCAGAATCAACACGTTGAATGAGGTCTTCATAGATGATGGAGGCCCAGTCAATGTTGAGACCTTTCAGCAGTGCGTAACCCATGGCCTGCTGAGGTTGAGCGGCTTGATCAGAAGATCCGGATTTCGCTGTCATGCAGCTGATCAGGTGATCGAAGATGAAGTTCATCTCGCTGGGCATCTTTGATTTCTTTATCAGCGTCAGCTTCTTCTCGGGTAGCTTGTCTCTTCCAGTCTCCCAGATGTAACCCATCGCATCAAGGAAAGCAATGATTTCTTCCCTGTCAGCGTGCTTCTTGTGTTCAGGAAATGGAATGAAAGGATTTTCTGAGGTAGCGTTAGGGAATTTCAGAGCTTTGCGGATTATTGCGGGGGTTATCTTGATGGTGCCATACTCAGTATCGCTGAGTATGCAGTCGATGGTTTTAGATGGATCTTTGGCTGAGGGTAGGTTGGTGTGTCTGGCAGAGTACCAGAATTGGGATAATAGACGCTGACTGGCAGGAGGTGTAATTTTCAGTGTTGTGTATATGGGGCTATTCTTCAAAAAAATCACAGCGTCGTCTAGATGGGATACCTGCTTCCGAGGAGGAAACTCGAGAAGCGCTGAAAGGTTGTTTGCCTTTGTCCAGTCTAGTTGATCCAGCTCAAACTTAACCTGAGGAGCTTTGGTGATTTCCAGTTCCTCAGAATCACTGGAGATGGACTCAGCGGTAACATTCAGCTTTGAAGTTGCCATTTCACTGTATTATCAGTTCAACCAAAGATGTTAACAAATAAGAAATATCTTAATGTGGAAAGAGAATTTCCATTAAGATTTTTCGAATTTTGTCCATTTCATTCAGACAAAAAAGTCTTAATGAAGATTAGGGTTTTTCTTGTTTTTAAAGAAAACGAATATAACACCTATAAGCCTTGTATACCAGTTTTTAAAAAAAATGGATACGAAAGAAGAACAAGTTTTAGATTTAAAACTTGAAGAACAACCATGAAATGGTTGTGTTTATAAAACCATGAAAGAAAATGATTTTATTTTTGAGTTCTTTTGTTTGATCTTGTGTAAAACAATGATAAGATCGAAAACAAGTTATTTGCATTTGATAAAAGATAAGAACATATTGACCTTGAGTTTGATGAAGAAGATGATGAACAGTTCTTGAAGATCGAGAGCACAAAATGCAACAGTGTTCTTTTCTTGCGGAGAAAGATTGATTCGCATAAAAGACAAATATAAACTTTGAGAGAGTTTATATAGGAAGAGAGTAGAGAGAGAAAAACTTGAGCAGGAAAGTTTTTCATCATGACACGGACACGTGTTTGCATTTGATTGGATAGACAACGAAACGTGCAAACGTGTGTCAGAAAAAGAAACGTGCCTGGTGTTATCCGTTGCAATGATGTCACAACTGTCCTTTCACATTCTTTCGTTGTCTCTGAGGTTTTGAAAGAAAAACTCAGGGACTCTTTGGAAAATATGAAGCACTGAATAGAAATATCAGTGAGGGTTTTAAGAAATTTCAAAATATTAT
Organism: Saussurea involucrata; assembly: GCA_033807775.1. Taxonomy (NCBI): domain Eukaryota; kingdom Viridiplantae; phylum Streptophyta; class Magnoliopsida; order Asterales; family Asteraceae; genus Saussurea; species Saussurea involucrata. The sequence goes on along the minus strand of CM066320.1, from coordinate 111,348,756 downwards.
TCAGCGATGAAAGAATTTGAAATCTTGCATTTTCATGCGTTTTGTCAGAGAAAACATACCTTGATATCAGTTTAACCCAATTTATTCAGAGAGAAGATGATGAAATGGATTGTACTAGTTTATTTTATCCAGAGCCTATACAAGAGTATAAACATATCGCTGATTAAATGTGAACCGCTGAAGATTTATCCTTCAAAGTTCAGCATTCCAAGCTCGCTGATGAGAAAGTTGAATCTTGTCTCATCAAGAGGTTTGGTAAACAAATCAGCTAACTGATAATCAGTTGGGATAAAATGAAGTTCTATATCACCATTCATCACATGATCTCTGATAAAACGATATCTGATTTCTATGTGTTTTGTCTTTGAGTGTAGCACTGGATTGTTTGCTATACCGATGGCACTAGTGCTGTCGCAATAGATTGGAATTTTGGAGAGCTGAAGATCATAGTCTAGTAGTTGATTTCTCATCCACAAGACTTGAGAACAGCAGCTTCCAGCGGCTACATACTCAGCTTCAGCTGTGGAAGTGGACACCGAGTTTTGCTTCTTACTTATCCAACTTACCAGCTTTCCACCCAGGAGCTGACATCCTCCTGTGGTGCTTTTCCTATCCATTTTGCAACCTGCAAAATCACTGTCTGAATAGGCGGTTAGATCGAATCCTGAATCTTTGGGATACCAAAGACCTAGATTCGCTGTACCCTTAAGATATCGAAAGATTCGCTTTACAGCTTTCATATGAGATATCTTAGGTTCAGCTTGATATCGTGCGCACAGACATGTTGCAAACATAATATCGGGTCGGCTAGCTGTAAGATACAGAAGTGAGCCGATCATCCCACGGTACAGCGTGACATTGACAGGAACACCCTTTGTGTCCTTATCAAGTATCAGCGGTGGTGCCATAGGGGTTTTCATAGCTGAACTTTCAGTTAAGTCGAATTTTTTCAGCATATCTTTAACATACTTTCCCTGATTTATAAAAGTTCCTTTTTCAGTTTGCTTAATCTGAAGACCAAGGAAATATGTTAGTTCACCCATCATACTCATTTTATACTCATCTTTCATTCTATCAGCGAAACGAGTACAAAGCTCAGGGTTAGTAGAACCAAATATAATGTCATCAACATATATTTGAACTAAAATGATATGACCTTTTATTTTTCTAAAAAACAAAGTTTTGTCAATCTTACCTCTCTCAAATTTTTCAAGGTGGAGATACGTAGAAAGAGTGTCATACCATGCACGAGGAGCTTGCTTCAAGCCATAAAGTGCCTTATCCAGCTTATAAACATAACCTGGACGCTTAGGATCTGAGAATCCTGGAGGTTGTTCCACATAAACTTCTTCATTCAGCTTTCCATTTAGAAACGCTGACTTAACATCCATTTGATGTACAGTGAAGTTTTTGTGTACAGCATATGCTAAGAAAAGACGAATAGATTCAAGTCTTGCTACAGGAGCAAAGGTTTCGTCATAATCTATACCTTCCTCTTGTCTGTATCCCTGAGCAACAAGACGAGCTTTGTTGCGAGTTACAGTACCATGTTCGTCCAACTTGTTTCGATAGACCCACTTAGTGCCTATCACTGTTTTGTCAGTTGGTCTCCGAACAAGTTTCCAAACTTTGTTTCTTTCGAATTCAGTCAGCTCTTCTTGCATAGCGCTGACCCAGTTTGGATCTCTGAGGGCATCATCTATTTCTTTTGGTTCAGTTAGAGAAATAAAGTTAACAAATAAACAAATATTACCTGCACTTCTACGAGTCTGAATACCAACGTTGGGATCACCAAGAATTTGATCGATTGGGTGATTTACAGTCCATCGCTGAGCCGGAGCATGCGTCGCTGACTCAGTCTGAACTGGAGAAACTGAAGATGAGGCTTCAGCTACTTCTGGATAATCAGCTAAGAGAGGAATGCTTGCATTTGTCACTTCATTCACTGATTGCTGAGAAATAGATGGTATTTCTGAGGCATTTGGATCAACTGCGGGTATAGTATTTATAGGAACAACTGAGACCCAAGATGTTTCAGCTTCACTATTCTGCATATTGGGAATGATAGTAGGACCATCATTTTCAGTTGTATGAGTATGAGTAGTGGGAACATCTTCTGAATCACAAAGATGAGAAAACATCCATTGATTCAGTTCTTCTGTATCAGCGTTCGGTTTAGAGTTCGCTGAACGGGATTCGTCAAACGTGACGTGAATAGTTTCTTCTACAGTTTGTCTTCTTCGGTTGAAGACTCTGAAGGCTTTGGAAACTGAGGAGTATCCAAGAAAGATTCCATCATCAGCCTTAGGATCAAACTTTCCAAGGGCATCTCTGTTGTTCAGTATGAAACACTGACAACCAAAGATGTGAAGAAAGCTGATTGAAGGCTTTCTCCCATGAAAAAGTTCATAGGCTGTCTTTTTGAATCTTTTGACTATCAGCGACCTGTTTTGCGTAAAACAAGCCGTGTTGACAGCTTCTGCCCAAAACTGAGTAGGCAGGTGAGAATCGCTGAGCATTGAACGTGCAGCTTCAATAATTGTTCTATTTCTTCTTTCAGCGACTCCGTTTTGTTGTGGTGTTCTCACTGACGAAAAGTTATGAGAAATACCCTTGCTCTCAAGGAAGGAATCAAGAGAACTGTTTTTGAATTCAGTTCCATGATCACTCCTTATTGAGCGAACAGTCATATTGTTCAGAGTTTCCATCTTCCGAACAAAGGTGATGAGTTCTTCAGGGGTGTCACTCTTAGAACGGAGAAACATTACCCATGTATAACGAGAGAATTCATCAACTATGACCAGCGTATATTTCTTTCCAGCGATGGATTGTTTGTTAACGGGGCCAAACAAATCCATATGGAGTAGTTGAGGAGGAGATGACACTGAGGAAACTTGCTTGGACTTAAAGCTTGCCTTGGTCTGCTTCCCTTTTTCACACGCTGAACATAAGGATTCTTTGGCGTATGAATGTTGAGGTAGACCAGTGACTAACTCTTTGGATGAAAGAGTATTCAGTGTCTTGAAGTTGAGATGTGAGAGTCTCTTGTGCCATAGCCAGTTGACATCAGAAGATGCCTTTGAGAAGAAACAGGAGTTCTCAGTGGTTGTTGAGTCCATGTTTATAACGTAAACATTTTCCAAACGATAACCGCTGAGAGCTATCTTCTCCTTTTTGTCAGAGACAAAGCAGGATTCCTTGGTGAAAATCACTTTGTTATCCATGTCGCAAAGCTGACTGATGCTCAGAAGATTATGCTTCAGCCCTTCAACATATGCGACTCTTCTGAAGGATGTTGTACCATTTGAAAGTACACCATACCCTCGGGTGTGTCCTTTTCCATTTCCACCGAAAGTTACAGAGGGACCCTTCTCTTCCTTGTATTCAGCGAGAAGGCTTTTCTTTCCAGTCATGTGTCTAGAGCATCCGCTATCGAGATACCAGATACCCTTCTTAACCTGCAATACAAAGGAAGATTAGTTTTGCTTGGGTACCCACTTCACCATGTATACGCGTTTGTCAGTGGAAGTGGTTGGAATGGGTTCAGCAGTCTTCGCAGCATTTGAAGATTCAGCTTTGTCTTTCTTCACTTTGGTCAATTTCTTGACCTCAGCGGTATGAGTCACCTTGACCTGACTTGCAACTGGTTTGGTCTTCTTTGGTGCTATCTTCACCTTAGCTATCTTATCAGCTTTGGTGGCTGTGGGACACTTACTTGCAATATGATCGGTAAGTCCACAGTGATAACATTTCCTATAACTAAAATTAGTTCTAGGACCACTTGTGTGCTGAGCTTTTAATTTGGAATTAGAAGTGCCAGCACCAAGTACACTATTGGTTTTTGAAATAGGACGAACATTCAGTTCTTCAGATTTCTTACCAAGGACATCTACTCTGAGTCTAGGAGTAGGTCGCTGAACTGATCCAGAGGTCTGATTTCTAGAACCAGATGAATGAATCACTAAGGCTTTGGAAGCATTCAGCTTAGGTACTAAAGTACCCTTCTGAGGATTTTGATAAATTACAATTCCTTTACCTTTATCTTTAGAGACAGAGGTAGGTTTTGAATAAACCATTTTCTCCTTACCTTTTGAGGAGGTAGGAGTTTCCTCAGGGATTGGTGTAATCGACGAGGAGTACTGAGATGAAGAAGTGTCAGCTACTGAGGATACGAACGTTCCAAATTTAAGCATTGAACGTTCAGTGGTTGGTATTGGAGTATCATATTTATAACCCAGACCACGTTTATCACTCAGAGGAATCTGAGCCTTAATTATCTCAGTGATCTTTGTTGAAGAATTACACCATCCTTCAACAGTAGCTTGTTCAGCTTTTAATGCAGCGATAGCTTTCGCTCGTTCAATTTTGACTAGCTGATTTAAATGGACTTGATCTTTAAAATCTTCTTCAAATTTAGAAAGCTTTTCTATTTGAAGGTGGCAATTTTTAAGCTTTTCAGCGAGATCAAGATTTTGGTTTTCAACCACAGCTTTTCCGTTCATGGCTTCGTATAAGCTTCTAGTCAGTAGTTCGATTTTACGGAGACTATCAGCTTCATCAATATTTACAATATTGGTAAAGAAGGAAGGTGATACCTGAATGGCAGATGTTGAAGTGGAGGGAATGTCTGAACTTTCTTCCTCTTCTTCAATCTTGGCCATGAGACATTGATTTGCTTCATCATCTTCAGAATCAGATGATGAGGCTTCTTCATCAGAAGCAGCCCAATCATAGTCAGCCATTAGGCCTTTTCCCTTCTTCTTAAAGCTTTTCAGCTTTGCATACTTCTCCTTCAGCTTTAAGTATTTGTCGTCTTTATTCCTTGGAACAAAGGATTTCTTTGTAAAGGCTGAAGGTCTCATGATTTTCTTTGACCTGCACTCGTTAGCGAAATGACCTGTCTTTTCGCAGTTAAAACAAGTAGCAGTAGCCTTATCAACAAAAGCTGATGACTTAGGCTTGTCAGCTATAGAAAGAGTTTTGTTCTTTCTAAACATTTTCTTCTTGGCGAATCTCCTGAACTTTTTAGTTAGGAGAGCCAAGGATTCATCATCTGAAGAATCAGAATCTGATGATCTTTCAGAGTTACTTTCTAACTCAGTGATAGTGGCCACGGGTCGCTGAGTAGAAGGTTCCTCTGAGATTAAAGCAACAGGGGTGCTTTTGGAATCTTTTACAAGATTCTTCTTAAGATGGCTAGATTGCTCATGATTCAGCAATGTGCCATATAAGGTAGCGAGTGTCATTGATCTTAGATCTTTTGACAGCTTGAGACACATGGAATAATTGTCCCAGCTTTCAGGTAAACATTCTAAAAACTTTGTCAGAACTTCGAAGTTAGAATATTCCTTACCAACCGTTTTAAGATCTATAATTAAGCAGTTAAAACGTTGATGTACTTCAGAGAGAGTTTCATTCTTACCAGAGATGAAACTTTCGTATTGTCTTACCAGGTTGATCTTTCTTGAATCCTGGACTTCAGACGTTCCTTCATACTGAACACATATTGTGTCCCACATGGCCTTCGAGGATTTCAGGTTCATGACGGAATGGTAGACTTCGTCAGGAAGGGCCATGGATAGTATGGATCTGGCTTTTGTATCTATAGCCACTTTCTTCTTGTCTTCATCGGTCCAATGATGGATTTCCTTTGGAATCAGCCTTTCTGGAATAGCAGCTCTAGTTGCAGTGGCTGGAACGGCAGGATCAATCATTACAGGGATGTGTGGACCGTTTTCAAGATAGTAAGGTATAGTAGGGTCTACACCTTCTAAGAAGAGTGTCATCCTATTTTTCCATAAGTTGAAGTTGTCTCTGGAAAATCTAGGGGGTTTTGCAAGAGAACCATTGTCGATATAGTGAGTGTTTGTGTTTGAGTTGGCCATTTTCAGATAATAGCAAGGAAGAGAAAATATCTTAGATTAGATCTTGTTTATGAGATTAAACAAATCTGCTCTGATACCACTTGTTGGTCCCGAAAGGCTTAAACAAGTTTGTAGAAGGGGGGGGGGGGGGTTGAATACAAACACACTATTTTACTTTTCTAAATTGTTTATTGATAAATCATTAACAATTTACAGCTTGTTGCGGAAACAAGATTAAGGATAAACCTAAATCTAAACAAGTTGGAACACTAAGGTTTTCTTGCACTAAGAAAGATAAGGAGATTACTAATAAAATCCTATCTTGAGAGATTTGAACTTGTCCAGAGTTAGCAAGTTACTTCAAATGAAGTGAGTTCATCTCTTTATATACTGCATGCATTTAATGCAATCCAGTATATACTTTACACGTGTCATTAGCGGATTGGTTGCATGTCATTGACCTTTGATGACAACCTTAGTAGCCGCATGAATGAACAGTGTAGTATCAGAGTGGTTGTACGATTTCAGATTTTCGGAGGTTCTTTTCTGACATTTCGTACGGTGGCGTGCAAGGGAGGTTAAGACAAAAGTACTTTGTACGGAGGACTTCATGATCAGCTTTCGTTGATTCAGCGATTATCATTTACTATTCAGCAGATGATAAAGTTCAGCGATAGCTGAAGTCTTGTACTTGATACTTCACGTTGAGTGGACAAATCTGAGTCTTCGCTGATCCGCATCAGTTCATTAGGAGACTTGTCGCTGGTTCTTGAGCTTGATCTTCGACTTCAGCATAGAACCTTTGTTGACGTGAATCTTGTCTTCAGGGATCATAAGTAAACAACTAACTTATCAGCGATTACCATAAGGACTGAACAGACTCAGCGATATGGTGAACAGTGTTCGCTGAATGTTTAATCTAAAAGTGCGAGAGTTCCTATCAGCAGTACTGTAAGATCTTAGTACTTATCAGCGATAGTGAAACTCTGATACATATTGTTTACTTACAATTTTCACTAAGTATTTAAGATAGGGTCATTATCAAATCACTGAGGGTTTGGATCAACACGTTTATCTCTGTAGATTGTATCTTTAATGAAAATCGTTTGAAAACACGGAGAGGATCAATAAATTTTTAGTAGTGAGAAATTATCCTACAGAGGTTTTTGGACCTCTGCCAGAGCCAGCAGAGGCTCTGTGACAGGAAATTTCTAATAACTAATAATTTATAAACATTTTTAATCATCCAAGTTTTTGATCAGTTTTAACAATGTATTTAGGACTTATTTGAAAGTTGGTGTCCTAGAAAATTGTAAATCTCAAAGATTTTGTGCAGCAGAAGTCATTTGAATGATTTGAGTGATCTACAGAGGTTCTTGGGTTGAAAGAACTCTGTGGCTTATGACTTCTGTGCGAGATACCAACCTATTTCTTTTTGATCGGCGAATGTGATCTCTTCTGTCGCATTCTTAGCTCCCCCTTGACTTATGAATCTCTGTAGATTCAGCAAGGTCTCCTTTTTCGCTCCCCCTTGATCTAACAACCTCTGTAGGATTGATCTCTGTGGTTTAAAACCTGCCTTTTTATCCCTTGAAGCTTGTACTTTTACCAAAAACGTTTGAAAAACATTGGAGAGGATCGATAAATCTTTAGTAGAGAGAAATTATCCTATAGAGGTTTTTGGACCTCTGCCAGAGCCAGCAGAGGCTCTGTGATAGGAAATTTCTAATAACTAATAATTTATAAAACTTTTTGATCATCCAAAGTTTTTATGGTTTTAAACATTGTTTTTAGGACATATTTAGAAATTTTTGTCCTGGAAAATTGTTTTTGGAAAAAGATTTTGTGCGACACATACCTTTTAGAGTGTCTAGTTTGGACGACAGAAACTTTTGTTGATCATAATCCTCCTTTGGCTCCCCCTTGAATGATCAACCTCTGTAGATTAATTTGAGGTCTCCTTCTCTTTCCTGACCTATGCTTGAATCAATAGAGATAAATAATGCACAGAACATAGGTCAACCTCATCAGAGGTTCTGTGGAGATTGTCATAGGCTCTGAGCAATTCCACAGAGGTTCTGTGAAGTATAGAACCTTTGAAGGATGAGTCTTAAACAAAGTGTTTAAGAGTCATAGTGAACTTTGAAGCCTGAGTCCTTAATAGAAGTATTAAGGAGTCCTTTTTGCTGAAGAGTGAGTCCTGATCTGTAATGATCAGAAGTCCTTTTTCTGATGAAGCTCGAGTCTTAAACTGATTTGTTTAAGAGTCTTTTTCACTAAAGTGTGAGTCCTAAACTGATGTGTTTAGGAGTCCTCGATTCTCCTTTGAAGAGCGAGTCCTGATCTGTAATGATCAGAAGTCCTTGTACCTGCAAGACAGATCAAAGAACTTTTGGTACCCATATCCAAATGGGTCCTTTTTTGTTAGGATTTGGAGCTGTCTTTAGGTCCTCTGGTTTGCCAATCTCTGTTGGTTTGCCAACTTTCTTTCTATGACTTTTCTCATTTTGGGTCTTTGGATTTTTCTTTTGAAATGACCCATTTTGTACACAGAAAGATTTAGAGAAAAGGTTTCTTAATTGAAGCAGAAGATCAAAGCATTTATATGAATGAAAAGATGAAGGCTTTGTAGAAACAAATGGTTTTGGAGCATTTTTGTCAGGAATAGAGTTTTTGACTTTCCAACCCATTTTCATCTTTTTGTAAACAGGATTATTTGAATTTTTAGCACAAGAGTTTGCTAAGACAAGGTTCTTAAGCCTTTTAGCTAAAACATCTTTTTCTTTAAGGTTTAAATCAAATTTTCTTAGAAGATCTGATTTATACCTCTTCTCCAACATAATCTTTTTTGACAAATCGGATAGTCTCTTTGTTAAATTTGACATTTCAGCTTTAAAGACCTTTCTTTCCTTCTCAAACTTGTCTTTCAAACACTTTGTTTGAAATCCTTCTCTCTTCACCTTTTCAGACTCTTTTCTTTCAAAATCCTGCTCTTTCCTCTCTTTTTCAAGAGATTTCTGTAATTTTGAGATTTTGAAAGAAAGTTCCATATTCTTTGTCTCAAGAAGAGTTTTCTCTTTTCCAAACTTTTCATTTTCACTGATTATAAGTTTTTCAAAGTTGGAAATCAGTTTAGAAAAGTTTAGACACTTAAGCTCAAGGCTTTTCTTCTCTTCTTTAAAAACAGTCTTAACTTCCTCAAACTTCTCTTTCTCCTTTTTACCAAGCTCTTCTGACTCAGATAGTTTCCTTTTCAGTTCAAGATTTTCATAGTTTAGGAGTTTACCTGATTCTTCAAGCTTGGCAATGTTGTCTAAGTCAATAAGAATACTCTTGTTTCTTTCCTCTAATTCTTTCTCAAGAGTAGGAATTATTTTCTTAAAATTTGTGCTGAGTTTGAAATAATAATGAAAATCAGCATCATCACTAAATTTTAGTCTTGACATATTGAATGAAGTTTTTAACGAGAGAAACAGTTTCTAGGATGTTACCAGATCGAATAAATCGAAAATGGCAGTAAAACAGAATCTGTTTTAAGGAATGAAGAATAGGTTAAGAACAGACAGTTTCTATCAAAAATCTTGTCTTAAACGAGGATCACTTGATATTGAAAACCAAGCTTTGCTCTGATACCAATTGTTGGTTCCCGTTTTGCTTTAACAAGATTATCAGATCTATTAGTTCGAGTTTATGTTTGATGCGGAAGCGTATTTGAAGAACTAACAGATATGTTTGATAGATTTAGAACACAATATAAATAAACATTGAACAGGAAATAATATCTCAAAGTTTACTGAATATATATATATATATCAAGAACAGATTTAAGAACAGTGAGTATGCAAAGCTTTAAACAGATATGACTCTAAATGTGCATAAGCTATGTGTTCTTGATGTTCGATTGAAGTGTTCTTGTTTTTCTGTTTTTGTGTGTTGTTCTATATCTTCTTAGGAAGAACTCAACATGAGTCTTCCTTTTATACTACTCTTAGAAGACTATGAAGTAGGTCACTGTTCCTTTTACGACATGAATAGTAAACTGGATGGTGTGAGCAGTTGTTTGAGCCATGCGCATTTAATGGAGCAGATGTACTTTTGGTAAATGCATTAAATGGCGCAGACGTCTATTTTGTACCATGCCCTATTTAGTCCACTCAGAGCTTGACACGTGTTTTGACAGTACTTTTCCATGCAAGTTGATGAACAGGTCTTGGAACAGTAGCAAGATATTATAAATATCTTCCTAGTCTTTAGAGGACCACAGAGGCTCTGTAATGTGTTACAGAGGTTCTGCGGTCTGGTTCCTCTGTAGAGTAGTCTTCACTGGATTCCGAGTCTTTGGTTGTTTACTTCTGCAGAGCTTCTGTCAAGGGTGGCAGAGATTCTGTGGCTCGGTCCTCTGTGGGAAGTCTTCCTGGTTCCTTGACTTCTGATGTTGTCCGCAGAGGTTCTGTTATTTGTAACAGAGGATCTGCGGTCTTGGTCTTCTGAAAGCGTCCTTCTGTAGTTTCCTCGGTCTTTGATCACTCTTGATCAAACTTCCTTTGATTCTTCTGAGATGCCTGGCAGAGCTTCTGTTGCACTCAGCAGAGCTTCTGTGGAAGTTCTTCTGTACTTGGCCATTTTTCAATACTTCTAATATTTCAGAATATTGGAGCTAACAATAAAGAAACTTATCTCATATTCATTGACGATTAAATATGGAGAGGAGAAAACATGAAGAACACCACACTTAACATGTAAAACCGACTCTCATCTAGTCTATGTGTGTTTTTGTGTGCTCTCCAAAAATTTTCTCTTCTTGAAATAAAACCATGGACACCTCTTATATAGGGCCATTTACACATTAGATATTTAAGATATCTAATGTCTAGACAATATCTAAAATATCTATATAAACTATCTAAGTAAATATCTATTACAAAATATCTAAAACACAAAAATATCTTTATAAAACATTCATTAAATTAGGAGCTAAATAAAGCTAACATCTGTTGATTTTGTTGTTGATCTTGGGTTTGTTCTGGAGGGGCTTGACTGATTGGTTCTGCTGCGATTGGTGGAGCTTGTATTCCTCTAGTCGTAGCTTTCTCCCTTATATTCTCCCCCTCAGGATTATCTGATGGACCAGGATGGTCATCATCAGAATCATCCTGACTCTTATCAGAAGTACCCTCTGTTCTGCAGGAAGCTTTGGGTTTCTTTGGTAGTTCTGCTCCTGCGGCCATCAACTTCGCACATACATCATCACAGAGACCGAAAAGAGTTGCAAGCTCTGCTTCTGTGTTGAAGCGCATTCTGCAGACACTTTTTTCTGAACTCTTTGACGTAGTTGGCATTTGCAGTAGTGAAGGAGACAATGACTTCTGTGACCTGGTTTATGACACTCTGGCCGAGCTCTGTTAGCCGTGCTCTGGTCATGTAGTCTTTAGGCTGCATTAGTATTGTGTTGCGCATTGCTTCTGCTTGAACGTTTTGCAGAGCCTTCTGTAGATCTGCGGGTGTGATGCTCTGTGATTTGTTGGATTGCTTGTTCATTTGTTCAAGGAAATGTTTGACTGGTTCCTTGAATGCAGAAGTTGCGGCAATTCCAAAATCTTTAGCAGCAGAAGTGGCTGTAGTTGTTGCAGTTGTTTGCGCAGAAGATTTCATCTCTGTGATGGCTGTTTTCACCTCTGTGGACAGATTGTCTTTTTTGGTGTTTAGATTCAGCAAGGCCGTTGATGTTTTCTCTGCAAAAGATGTGAAAGAGCTTTGCAACTCTTTCATGGTTTGGTTCACAGAGGTGACAAGGGTTTGGAACTCATCCCTTGATACTTGTGTCCCTGGTGTAACCTCTGGAGGAACACATTCGTCTCCAGAGTGAGTCCTTGCTCCTGGGACACCTTCGTTCACCCTTGTTTGTACGTTGGGGGTGGAAGGATTTCCATCTGATCTTCGAGCAGAAGCATCTAGTGCTTCAAACTCTACAGAAGTTCTGTGAACGACATTGTCTAGATCCACTTCAGAGGTGGGTACTAGATTATCCTTCTGTTGACTCGGAGACTTGTCTAGAGTCTCTTCGTCGTTGTGCTCACTACTTCTCTCTGAAAGAAGGGTTGGCCCTATTTCGTGCGTGGCAGAGGAAACGAATTCCTCTGTAGGGTGTTCTAGTGTGATCTGGGGCGATTGATCACGAACTATAGGTGAGTCTTTTTGAGGAGACTCCCTAGGAATGGATTCCCCGGTTTTTGTGGGCGCAGAAGTCGAAAGAGTGACTTCTGGCTGGAAGGGTTGGGTTTGGATCGAGCTGTGCTGCTCTATTTCAATAACTCCTTCTGCAGCTAGACCTGCGGAGTTAGATGTGTGGGTTGCATTGGGAGGGGGTGAGGGATGTGTGCCTTCTTCATATTCGGCATCCTTTTCTTTTACATTTTCTTTTACTCCAGATGTTTCTACCCTATCTTCTGTTGAAGTTCCTTGCTCTGTGCCTAAGAAGTCATACATTTGATGAGAGCCGTATAACCTCATGACGTGTGGATGATAGAGACCTTTTCGTATCCAGACAGCTTCTTCTTCGTCTGAATCTACCTCTGAGACCTCCATTCTTGTCTCTGTTACTTCATCTCTATTCCACTAAGCTTCTGTTTGTCCTATTTCTTCTGAAGCTGGGCTTGGACTCCTTCTGTGAACGTCCAATCCTTGCTGAATGAAGGGGTTCTGTAGAATAATAGGTGTCTCAGCTGATTGATCTATGGGTGTTTGATCATCTTCTTCCAGATGTGTGTCAATGCCGGAAATAGAGAAGTATTGTTCTTCTGGGGAGTGGTGGTCAAGAGGTTGTGTCGTCCACCCTGTTGTGTTTAAAGTGTTGGCAATGTCAGGGTTCTGTAGGAAATCGTTAATGTTTCCTTGGTGAGCAAATCGATCTGGGGATTGATGGGGCGATTGATATCCCTCTTCCGTCATTTCTTCTTCTGCATCTTCTTCTTCTGCAGTTATTTCTTCTGCGATTGCTTCCTCTTCTATGGTAACCAATTTCTCATGTGATTTACCATGCTTCTTTTTGGTTTTCCTCCTCTTAGGTTTTGGTTCCCCTTCCTCTATAGTTTTCGATTTTCTTTTCTTCTTTAGTTTTGGAGATGAGGGGGGAGCAGAGGAGCCAATTTATGTGGTATGAGGAGGTGAAGGTTGATCTTCTGCAGCGCTTGTAGAGGTGCCTTCTGCAGTTTTCCTCCTTTTTAATTTTGGAGTAGAGGCAGAAGATTTTGAAGAGGACTGTTAATGTTACATTATCTTGTACCATGTAGTATTATAGTTGAGGGACCAAATGTGACATGTTGTCAAACTTGGAATAGTATATATAGTATACTATCTGTATTTTTAGGTCAGACCACAACATAGAACATTCAACTTACAAAATACACACGCCTCTATCTTCGCAGCCTCCTTCCACTTTGTAAACCTCTCAACCTTCTGTGAAGTTGTAAGCTGCAAGTTCTTCAATCATATATATAGAGGTGTACTTCTTTGATTCATATATATCGTGTATTTACTCTTATTACTTGTCATTGTGGGATCACAATTGGTATCAGAGCTTAATATCATTTTGTTCAGATTTGTTCTTAAAAGTTGTACGTATCTGTATTCTTCAAGTTCAATTTTTTTGGTTGATTTTGGTCTCTGGAGTTCTTCTAGTGGTTGGAATCGATCAAGAAGTGAAAATAGAAATTTCCTGTGTATTTAATTCCGCATATCACCAGGAAATTAGATCAATACGTGCATCTTCTCTGTTTTTCACGAAGTCTCTGTTTTGAGTAAAACTCACTGTTTTGCTCATCAAATCAAGGTTAGGTTGGTTTTTAGACAAAACTCAAGGTTATAAAAGTGCCCAGAAATTACCCAGGAACACTCGTTCAAAATTTAAAGCATTTTTTAGTTCATTTGAACATCTGCTTAAAAATCATCATAACCATCGCAACCAACTAATATTCATATCTCTCGCAAGATTCAAACCCCTCGCAATCTTTTAGAAATTAAGACTGCGAGCCTCGCAACCTTCTAAAATTCTGGACTGCGAGCTTCGCAACTTTCAGGATCTTTGGACTGCGATCCTCGCAATTTTTAATTGCGATCTGTTTCTTGCCTCGCAATCCAATCTGTTATTGCGATTTGTTGGTTTGGTGTTTGCCTCGCAATTGTTGACTGCGAGACTTAGTTTCGATCGCAATTGTTCACTGCGATCCAATTTCATTGCGATACTTTGTTTGCCTCGCAACAGATTGTTGAGACTTTTTGTTGCATCGCAAACAGTAGCCTCGCAACCCATACAAAGGCAGAGACAGAAAGAGTTTGTTGAAAAAGAAAGCTACTGAACAAGAGATAAAACGATCAGACAAGTAATTAAATGACTACAAGAGATGTGCTATCCATTGGTTCCAAAGAAAAACCTCCGGTTCTCTTTACATCAGAATTCAAAATTTGGAAAGACAGATTCCTAGACTGGGTAGATAGACAAGAGAACGGAGAATTCATTATCAATTCTCTAGATAATGGACCAATGAAGCCTATAACAAGAAGAGGGATTTCTATTGATGGTGATCCAATTCCAGATATTGTTACTGTTCTACCGATTCACTACTCTGTTGAACAGAAGAAATTGTACCAAGGAGATAAAATGGCGAAATCTCTAATTATTCAGGCCTTGACCGATAATGTCTATCGGAGGGTAGACAGCAAAAATCAATCTGGTAAAGCCATGTTTGATGAACTGATAAAGTTATTTCAAGGATCTGAAGTAGAGAATCAAATGAAAATCTCAACCATCATCAACTCATACGAATGCTTCAAACAGAAAGAAGGAGAGACTCTTGACTCTGCTTATGTACGCTTCACCACAATATTGAATGAGCTAAGCAGATTCAAAATAGAGAGGAAGGTTATTGAGCACAACGTAAAATTCCTGACCGTTCTTCAACCAGAATGGAAGAAGTACGCTCACCGAATGAAGCAGAATGCTAAGCTATCAGAATTACCTCTACAACAGATGTTTGAAACGTTAAAGCAGGATGAAGATGATGCTGAAGCGAAGAAAGTGAAGAAGAATAGGAAAGTGAAGAATGAAGATAAAAGAGGGATGAAGGATGAAGAGCAAGATCCACTTGCGTTGATTTCAAGCAGAGGATACTCCCAGGATGAGGAGAACCAGTCTGAAGGAGAAATGGAGGAAGCAAGTGGGATAGAAGAAATAGAGAGAATGAAGGATTCTCTGGCTCTGCTTACCAGTTCTTTTCAGAGAAAATTTGGGAAAAGTCCTGGTTCTAATAATCAGAGGTATGCGTCGGGCTCAAAGAACTTTGAGCATAGGGCGCATGTTGAATCAAGCAAAAGAGCAGAATACAGGAGGCCGGAAGAGTATAAAAGGCCTACTGAGGATAGACGGCCAAATGATTACAAGAGGCCAGAGGAGAAAAAGATTTTTGAGAAAAAGGAAGAACTACAGACCTGTTACAACTGTGGGAAACCTGGTCATTTCGCGAAGGAGTGCTGGAAGCAGATAGTGAAAGATACCAATTACTACAAAAACAAGTTGTTGCTTGCTGAAAAGAAGCAATCGGGTATTGCACTAAAGGTAGAAGAGGATTACTGGCTTGATCGTTCTGATGATGAAGCTAATAATGAGACTACTGCTCAAACAAAGATGTGCTTCATGACCAAAGAAGCCAATGATGAAGGAGCAGAGTCTACTTCAGAACAGGTATATTTCGATTTCTATAATCAATTTATTTCTAAACAAGCATGCTTAACACAAAGGTTAGAAGAATTAAAAGCTGATGAGAACATTGCTAATGAAATAATTTCAACTCAAAAGGAAAGACTAATAGAACAAGACAGTCAAATTACTGAATTGAAAAAGAAAAAGACTGAATTCGATATTGGTCATGCGTACTTTCAAGATAGAGTATCTGAACTATCGGAAAAATTAATGAGTTCAGAAATAAAGAATAGCGAGTTTGAAAGTCTTTTACATGCTTATAAAGAAAGAAATGAAGAGCTGAGTGAAAATATCAAAGATCTGGAAGATAAACTGTACAAAGCAGGTCAAACAGAACAAACAATTCAAATGAATAAGCCAAACAAATTCAGATACTATAACGCAAAGTGGGGTATTGGATATGACAATCCTCAGTACCTAAGGAATGCCATAACTAAAACTCCCACTCAGTATGAATTTGAATGGTTTATGCCTGTTACACATCCTTGCTATCAAATCAAACAACTTCATGAGGAAGAACAAAAGGCTGAGGAAGAAACAAAAAGAAAAATCACTGTTAGAATGCAACTTCCTTTTTGGTATGGTCCAGAGAATGCCAAGGCATTAGATAATGAAAAAAACCTTACCAAATGATTATTTTGAGAGTTATATTGTTAAAGAACCAGAGGAAAAAGAAAATACTCAAAAGGATAATCCTGAAAAATCTGTTTTGGAAGGAAAAAGGTATTTTCCACCAATGGTTCTTGAACAAAAACTCATGGAGCTCGAAAGGAATATAATTTTTAATGTTGAAGAAATAAGAAACGAAGATCAACTTCTTTTTTATATTGAAAAAGAAGTTATCTTTACTGTTTTGTCATATAGCATAAATGATGAACCTGAAAGCTTTGAAGAAAAGAAATCTCTAGAACTTAGATGTTTGGATCTTTCAGATCAACTATTTACTTTTCAGAAAACGCTTTTTCTTGAAAGACAAATAATAGGGAAAGAAAGAGAGAACAGACTTGTTTTTGAGATTGAAAAGGAAGTTGTGATCACAGTTCTTTTAGAAAACTTAATTGATATGAAAAGAAAACTTGAGGAAATATCTGATGAAAAGGTTTCAAACGTAACACATTCTTCTGATTCAGATCTTTCTTCATGCAAAGCTTTCATGGGAACAACTGTTTTGAAGGGTTGTAAAATAGATGACCAAGAAAAAGAAATAGATGATTTTCTTAGTAAACCAACATCTCATGGTTATGATTTTTGGAATTTAAAGGAAAAATCTGTTAAACATGCTTCAACAGAATTTAATGAATTTCATTATCCTAAGTCTTATGGTTTCTTTTATGCTTCATCAGAAAGTGATTCTGATATTGATAGTATGGATGTTGGTAAAGGCAAAGGCAAAGTTGAAAATGAATTGCCTGTTCTATTTGACTTCAGTGCAAAACTTACAGATCACACTGATTTTTTGATAAAAGAAGAGGAACCTAAAAAGATCATTTTGGAAGGGGAATCTTCCAAGTCTTCAGAGAAAATTTCTGTCAATGATTACTATTCTAAATATAAATCAAAACAATCATTTCAGAAAAAGAAAAGAAAACCAAAACAGAAGAAGCATGCAAAATCTACTCAAACTCTATATTCAAAATCTCACAACTCTTCTTTGTCTGGTGTTTCAGATCGTAATTTAAGAACCAACAAGAAACTTGAGTGGAAGATAAAAGCATCCACACAAGAAGTGACAAAGATCAAATCATCCAAAGTTCCTTTAAATGTTTTAAATTTCAAGAAGGACAAGTTGTTTTTGAATGTAATTAATCATGCTGTTGACAATAGAAAACTTGTAACACCTTGCAAGATTTATACAATGCAACAACTGATTAACTTGTCTCATGATAAAATCTGTTGTGCTTCATGTGGTGTGGATGATTTCATTGGCAAATCTGACTATAACTGTTGGTTGTATACACCTAATTACTCTAACAATGGTAATAGAAAGAGCATTGCCAATTTGAAATGGCTACCTAGAACAACAAAGACTCCTAACCCAAAAGGACCCAATTGGCAATGGGTACCTAAAACTGTTTAAATTCCTTTTTGCAGCTCCGTCATGTGTGGTACTTGGATTCTGGTTGCTCAAAACACATGACTGGAAGAAAGGAACTCTTGAGCAACTTTGTAGAAAGAGATGGAGGGAGAGTCAAATTTGGAAATGATCAGTACTCTCCTATCTTAGGTTATGGAGACATAGTAACAGACAAGGTCAAAATAACCAAGGTTAACTATGTTGAAGGATTGGGACACAACCTGTTTAGTATAGGTCAATTCTGTGACAAAGACCTAGAAGTACATTTCAAGAAGACTCGGTGTGCAGTTCTAACCGATGACGGAAATGAACTTCTAGTTGGGTCGCGCAATTCAAATCTTTACACCATTGACCTATCCAAGCTAAACCCCAAGATGAATGTGTGTCTGATGTCAAAGGCGTCGTTTGACAAAAGCTGGTTATGGCACCGAAGACTATCTCACCTCAACTTTCGATACATTCAAAAGCTGCAGACAGGTGATTTAGTTACTGGTCTACCAGAACTGAAGTTTGAGAAAGACAACTTCTGTACTGCATGTGAAACAGGGAAGATAAAGCATGCTCCTCACCCACCAAAGCCGGAACCCAGCACAAGCAAAGCACTAGAAATTCTTCATATGGATCTCTGTGGTCCGATGAAGACTCAGAGTATCAATGCCAAACGATATGTGTTAGTTGTTGTTGATGATTTCTCAAGATATACATGGGTCAAGTTTCTTCGTTCAAAAGACGAAACTCCTGACTTGATCATCTCGTTAATCAAACAGATTCAAGTGAATGTACAACTATCAGTTCAGAATATCAGATCAGACAACGGGACAGAATTCAAAAACAGAACTCTTGATGACTTCTTTCAGTCATTAGGAATTTCACATCAATATTCTGCGGCCAGAACACCTCAGCAAAATGGTGTAGTTGAAAGACGAAACCGAACACTCGTTGAAGCGGCCAGAACGATGCTGTCTTATTCTGATCTACCTCTGTATCTGTGGGCTGAAGCTGTTGCAATGGCATGCTACACACAAAACCGTTCCATTATACATCGACGGTTTGGCAAAACACCATATGAATTAATGAATAAGAGAAAACCTGTAATACACTACTTTCGTGTGTTTGGTTGCAGGTGCGTTGTGCTGAACGATAAGGACAAATTGAACAAATTCAGTCCTAAAGGGCTGGAGGGCTTCTTTATCGGATACTCGCTCACATCAAAGGCTTACAGGATCTATCTCAAGTCTTCAAAGAATGTGAAAGAAAGTGTCAATGTCAAATTCGACGAATCTGAAGAAATGGCTTCTGTCCATAACAGTACAGAACCCGCAATATCAGGGATCCTAGCATCCGGACAAATACGTCCGATGGTGACTAGGACATCAAACAAGAATCAAGCTTCCACTTCTAACTCAAAGCCCAGTGATCTTGATTTATTGTTTGAATACTTTTATGATGACTACTTTAATAATGATAACTCTTCGTCATCTTTAAATAACAGGAGTCAGGTTGCAACACCAGCTCAGGCTTCGTTGTCGGGTCCTTCATCGGAACCCTCAACAGATGCAACGACTCAGATAACTTCTTCAAGTGACAGGCATTTGGGTTCTACACAAGAAATCATCATGAGAAGTAGACGACAACGTGAATCCACACATGGTGCTTCTTCGTCGGGTACAACTTCAAATGTCAATGATGATGGGTCTGCAAACATACCAGAGTCATCTTCTGAAGCAGAACCGGAGGCAGTTCCTGTTGACACATCTGTCAATGAACCTGTCAAAACACCGGAACCTATCTTGACAATACAGTTGAACTTCGATAAAGACCCTACCTTGGTGGATCCAAATGTAAGTGCTGAATCTCTCCCACACTCAACGAAATGGACGCAGAGTCACCCCATTACTCAGGTTATTGGTCAAGTCAACGAACCAGTCAAAACTAGATCGGCAACGGCAAACGAGGTCCTATTTGCGCTCTTTCTTAGTCAAGTTGAACCTACATCTGTTCAACATGCCTTAGAAGATCCAGATTGGATAATTGCCATGCAAGATGAGCTGAACTCATTTGAAGCTCTAAAAGTATGGAGACTTGTTCCTAGACCAAAGGGTAAAACGGTCATTGGTACAAAATGGATCCTGAAGAACAAGAAAGACAGTGAAGGGATTGTGATAAGAAACAAAGCACGCCTTGTAGCGAAAGGGTACAGGCAACATGAGGGAATAGACTATGATGAGACATACGCACCGGTTGCTCGTTTAGAAGCAATACGGATATTTCTTTCATACGCTGCCTACAGAAACTTCACTGTTTATCAAATGGACGTGAAGACAGCATTCTTGAACGGCGTTTTGAAAGAAGAAGTATACGTTTCTCAACCAGAGGGTTTTGTGGACACAGATTATCCAGATCATGTCTACATACTTGACAAAGCTCTCTATGGTCTGAAGCAAGCCCCTCGCGCCTGGTATGAAATCCTATCTACCTACTTACTTGGTGCTGGCTTTCAAAAAGGTAAAATTGACACAACTCTCTTTACTCTGGAACAAGAAGGTGATATTCTTTTGGTACAAATTTACGTCGATGACATTATTTTTGGTTCAACTAACCCTGGATTATGCACGTGGTTTTCGGGTTTAATGATGACCAGATTCCAGATGAGTATGATGGGAGAGATTAATTTCTTTCTTGGATTACAAGTCAAGCAGTTCTCGACAGGTATCTTCATCAACCAATCAAAATACGTGTTTGACATTTTGAAGAAATACAAAATGGAAAACTGTACTTCGATTGGTACACCTATGGCTCACCAATCAAAAGTTGGTCCTGATCCAAACGGTGTAGATGTCGATGTCAAGAACTACCGAGGGATGATAGGTTCATTAATGTACCTCACTGCGAGTCGTCCAGATATAATGTTCTCTACATGTTTATGTGCAAGATTTCAGGCACAACCAAAACAATCACATCGAAGTGCTGTTACAAGGATCTTTCGATATTTGAAAGGGACACCGTACCTTGGACTTTGGTACCCAAAGGGATCAGGATTCGAGCTCACTGCATACTCAGATGCAGATCATGGAGGTAGTTTGCTAGACCGGAAGAGCACTTCTGGTCATGTTCAGTTTTTAGGGGAAAAGTTGGTCAGTTGGTCATCGAGGAAACAAAACTGTGTTTCTACATCAACTGCGGAGGCAGAGTATGTTGCTGCGGCCAGTTGTTGTTCACAAGTTCTGTGGATGAGGACTCAACTGCAGGACTACGGCTTCAGATACGAGAAGATCCCTATCAACTGTGACAGCAAAAGTGCAATTGCCATTACAGCAAATCCGGTTCAGCACACAAAGACCAAACACATAGATGTCAGGTATCACTTCATAAAAGACTATGTGGAAAAAGGTACGGTTGAATTATATTTTGTTCCAACAGAGCATCAACTTGCCGATTTGTTTACAAAAGCCTTGGATGAAAAACGCTTTAATTTCTTAATATCCAAGCTTGGCATGTTGAACATGAAAGTGTAATATCTAATTTGATCATTTAATGGATGGAAATATGTATCTTTCAATCTAGATAAATCTATCTAAATTGATACACTCATATTTTCATCACATTCTATTATCAACATAAGATATTTCAATTTCATGTATTTGTTGTGTTTCAAAGTTTATTTTATCGTAACGATACAATTGTGATGATATCTATGTATGCAAAAGACTTGTTCATAGTCTCAGGGGGAGTACAGGAAATGGAGTACGCACAAAAAGAGGGGGAGTGTGCATACATGACAGAGTAAGTAAAAGGTATTTCCAAATACTTACTACTTGAAGATAACAAGGTAAGTGTTTCTAACTTGAATTTTTTATAAACCCTTATGCATCATTTAAGGGAGAGTGAAAAATAGTCTTGGAAATTACCTAGTTTAAATAAACAATTGGAAGTTGGACATCTTCCAGTGGGCTAAAATTTGAAAAAAAAAAAAAAAAAAAAAAGGATCAAAAATGTCAAAGTATCAAATTTCCTCGCAATTCCCTCGCAGCAGTTCATTGCGATGGAATCTTTCCATCGCAGTCTTCTATTGCGATGCGAAGATTCCCTTCATTCAAAAATTCCCTCGCAGTAGTTTATTGCGATCCTAAGATTCCCTCGCAATCTTATATTGCGAGGTTTGGTTTTGTTTATTGCGATCCGAATTTTTTTAAATTTTGAGAAATTCAGGGAGTGACACGTGTCACGGATTTCAAATTGGTTTATATACTTGCGATCTTTGACTTAGTCATTATTTCAAAAACCTCTCCATAAAGAACCCTCGTTTTTTTTCTCTCTCGATACTGAACATTGCGATTCGACCAAAGAAGTTTTATTTGTTGATTCTACTCCGTGTAATCGACTACATTCGATTAAGAGATGGCTGAACAACCTGCTGAATATGCATCCGATGACAACACCATCATCGCCTCGCAACGCTCTTCACATCCATCCGTCAATGCCGTTGACCCGGATGAAGAAATCATGCCAAGGGCCAGCTTTCTAGCAATCCGTGAAAATAATCATCACTTGGATCTTGAAAGCAACTTCTCTCACCGGATAATTCTAGAGATCATCCGTGGTCATCCAATTCGCACTGCACTAACAAGGGTCGAGAGAGTGCCTGCCATTTATTTACAACAATTTTGGCACACACTCCGATTCAATCCTACGGCTCGACCACAGCGATTCAATGCTAATATAGACCATTTCGAAGTAAGGATCACACTACAAGGCTTACGTCGTGCTCTCGAACTTCCAAGACGCGACAACTTCGAAGATCCAGCTGTTTCTGAAGAATTATTCACGGATATCCGCAGCCTTGGATATCAAGATCCAAGAGTCCCCGTACTCACCGGTTCATCACAATTCAGAAGATAACATCTACCGCCGGTGTGGTACACCCTATGCTCAATCCTCAATCGCTGCATGACATCTAAGCATACTGGCCTAGATAAGACGAATCTAGCGATCCTAAAGATGTTTCATGCATTCGCCTTCAACCGCAATATAGACTATGCTGTCCTTATCTGGAATGAAATGGTGGAAATTGTTGCAGATCAGCTCAAACCCAAAATGAGACGCAACTTTGTGCCATTTCAACGGTTCTTCCAAATCCTGATTCATCAGGCTATGCAAGACCGACCGGAAATCCCAAGAAGAGAGGAAGTTGAGCGAGGACCAGCAAGCTGGATGCACCGTCTTGTACCGCCAGCACATGAACCATTCGTACATACCGCCGTTATTCGACCAGAGGTACTGAATTATGCCGACCAGGCTAGCTGGGTAGTGATTCAGTATAGGGAGCAAAACGCATTAATGGACCAGCCAGATCCGGCTGGACCTGCCCAAGATGCAAACCCAGTAGGTGGTGAGGGTCCTATTGTCGAGGGGGTTCAGGAACAAGGGGTTCCTGAACAACGAGTGGTGAGAAGAACAACAAGAAAGAGAGTGGGGGGTAGGACTCGAAGTACTGGTCGTGCTACATCTTCACGCTCTGGCGATCGAGCAACATCTTCTTCAAGCCAAAGAACAGAACCATTCAGTCCTCTAGTTGATTTTGGTGATTATGAATATGACTCAGATCCAGATGTAAACTTGGTACCAAGGCAAACAAGAAAAAGGCCTCGAGTTGAAACACCTGGTGCAGGTTCATCTAGACAACCAGAACCTATGGTTACTTCTACAGTTGCTGCTGTTGATACTTCACTTATACACGAAGAAGTAGACGTAGATGAAGAAAATGTACTTAGTCGTGAGGCAAGAGGGAGAAAAGAAATGAGCAAAAATGTGAAAGAGTCGGAAAAAGTTATAACTACCGACTCTTCCCAAGCCGATCCAAGTCGGGCAACCACATCTTCTGCCAACGTGCGTTCGTCGCCGTTGAGCATTGAAACAGCCATGGTCCGCCCAACCATGCAGTGCACACCCCCACCAAGCCACTCATCGGTCTCTCAACAGGCCGGTGTTTCATTCAGCACAGGGGAATATGCACAAAGTCTATCGGCAACACATTCGGTGTTCGCTGGTATTGAAACAGGTAGGCCCCTGCCCCGGCCACCGACTTCATTTCAGAGCACATCGAGTCTAGCGCCTTTTGGAACAACTTCTTTTCCTAGGTCACCGCTATTTGAACAACACCTTGTTGGGAGCTTTCGTGCCCCAACCGGAACACCCAGAGTGCCACCCTTTGTTGGTGCGTCACGAGGATCGGGTGGAAGTCCTGTCATTGCTAACTCTATGCCAGCTTTGAACACAGGCAGTACGGTTGCTTCAACCGATACTTCAACCAGTAACCTAAGTGGTCTGGGTGTTAGTGCTGATCTCGAACGAGCGTTTAGTTTGGTTGGCCCTCCTCCGAATAGATTCGTGCCACTTACTCTACTAAAGCATTTTGTCAGATCTATCGACAACACATATCAGGCTCATACTGACAAAATGAAAGCAGAGTTTCAGAAATTAAGTGATGATGTAATCAGAGCGGTGAAAGGTAAAGGACCGGCTGAATCTTCTACATCTGAACCTCAACTGACTAGAGCCGAACCCGTTCAACAAGATCCAACATCGATCCCGTTAAATCTTGCTCCTGAAGATCTACTCAAGTCAGAGTTGCTTGCACGACTTCTTGCCAAACACGATCCAAGACCAGGCGAGGATGTCGATCTTATTAGCTTGCTTCATCAACAAACCGCACCTCCACCTCCACCACCGCCTCAAGCTTCATCAACCACAAATCCACTGCTTGTTCCCCAATTTGAGCAGCTAAATACCTCAATCTCCAACATGGCAGATTCCTTTTTGGCTGGCTTTCATTCGATTGTCAAAAGGGTCGAAGTAGTCGAACTGGCTTGTGGTGTTAAAGCTGAAACCGCTCAGAAAAGAAGACATGATGATCAGGATGATCCAGATCACCATGAGGGGGAGAGTACAGGTACAGGTACAGGTACAGGTGTTGGAACAAGTACAGTTGCTGCTTCTGAGAGCACTGCAGTAGAGAAAGAAACTGAGACATCTTCCGGTAAAGCGTCCGAGGATACAAGTAAAGGAGCCACTGACTCAGAGAATCTCGATATTCTAGCCGATGTCATAGCTGGGGTTGAAAAGCCTTCGGCTAGTGACAATAGAACAGAAGATGATTGGACGACATACGTTATAATCATAGATTCAGATGAAGAGCCCGAACGAACAACGGTGCAGATCAAGCAAGAAATTGCAAATGTGTTTGATTCTTCTGATACTATGATGGTTGCTCTAGATTCAGAGACTGAAGCTCCAGGATCTTCTATTCAACAAACAGATACTTCAATAACTCCAGCTCAAGCTCAAGTAATTCA
The DNA here is from genome assembly GCA_033807775.1 of Saussurea involucrata. NCBI lineage: Eukaryota > Viridiplantae > Streptophyta > Magnoliopsida > Asterales > Asteraceae > Saussurea > Saussurea involucrata. The sequence goes on along the minus strand of CM066320.1, from coordinate 111,323,712 downwards.
ACCGCAAGCTCCGATCGTAATCAACCTACAACCTGCTGAACATCTCAGAGATCCAAAGCTTCAAGCAGAAATCAGACTTCTCCAAGACATTATCCAGAATGAACCAGGATTTGTGGCGACTGGCCTACGAGTCAGAATTATGACTCCCTTTCAGGAAATCTTACGAAGCAATATGTTTGTAAGGGTCATGCAGCCAATCTCTTGGGAAAAAGTCTACGGGATTGAAGACTGGCTAGAAAAGCACAGAACTGAATATCTCTATTTCATGAGATATGAATCGTTGAACGCCAATGCAATAAAGTCTGACAAACCGATCAGAAGAGTACTGAAGATAGAATCGCAAAAGCTTTCAAAGGTTTGGTACCCAGTATTTACCGTTCAGAGATCAGATGATTCAGAACTAGTCTTTAATGAGGCAGATTTTCAGAAACTACAGCTCAATGACGTTTGCAACTTGTATGAAATCCTGTCTCGAGATCCTAAAAAGAAGGGAGAATGGTCAGATGCTTATCAAAGTCTGAAGAGGTACATGAAGAACATCCTGAAGTTTTCATATCTTAAGGATTTTCAAATGGCCTTGGAAGCGCGTCAAGAACGAGTCAACATCAGACCTCCGAATCTAGATCTGGCAGATATTCAGAGTGTTCAAGCTTACACCGTGCTGAGCAAACCAGATCTTGGAGTTGTGTTCATTGACTCAGCCTCAGAGAAGAAATTCATGAGAGTCACGGATGCAAATAAATTCAGCGACGGAACTTTCAAGATGATTCAGATTCATCTAGTGAGCAGATTACGATTGGATGCTAAAGGAGAAGAGAAGCTGTCGAAGAAACAAAAGGCGTTGATAAAGGAAGTAATGGATGCCGTCAAATATCGAGTAGACTACCGGAACGCGCTAAGAAGATTCGAGTTGATTTTCGGGCTTCGGAAGACACAAGTGGTTCCAATGAATGTCTAAAGCTTATGGCTCTACATTGGTACAAAGGGGGAGATTGTTAATGTTACATTATCTTGTACCATGTAGTATTATAGTTGAGGGACCAAATGTGACATGTTGTCAAACTTGGAATAGTATATATAGTATACTATCTGTATTTTTAGGTCAGACCACAACATAGAACATTCAACTTACAAAATACACACGCCTCTATCTTCGCAGCCTCCTTCCACTTTGTAAACCTCTCAACCTTCTGTGAAGTTGTAAGCTGCAAGTTCTTCAATCATATATATAGAGGTGTACTTCTTTGATTCATATATATCGTGTATTTACTCTTATTACTTGTCATTGTGGGATCACAATTGGTATCAGAGCTTAATATCATTTTGTTCAGATTTGTTCTTAAAAGTTGTACGTATCTGTATTCTTCAAGTTCAATTTTTTTGGTTGATTTTGGTCTCTGGAGTTCTTCTTGTGGTTGGAATCGATCAAGAAGTGAAAATAGAAATTTCCTGTGTATTTAATTCCGCATATCACCAGGAAATTAGATCAATACGTGCATCTTCTCTGTTTTTCACGAAGTCTCTGTTTTGAGTAAAACTCACTGTTTTGCTCATCAAATCAAGGTTAGGTTGGTTTTTAGACAAAACTCAAGGTTATAAAAGTGCCCAGAAATTACCCAGGAACACTCGTTCAAAATTTCAAGCATTTTTGAGTTCATTTGAACATCTGCTTAAAAATCATCATAACCATCGCAACCAACTAATATTCATATCTCTCGCAAGATTCAAACCCCTCGCAATCTTCTAGAAATTAAGACTGCGAGCCTCGCAACCTTCTAAAATTCTGGACTGCGAGCTTCGCAACTTTCAGGATCTTTGGACTGCGATCCTCGCCATTTTTAATTGCGATCTGTTTCTTGCCTCGCAATCCAATCTGTTATTGCGATTTGTTGGTTTGGTGTTTGCCTCGCAATTGTTGACTGCGAGACTTAGTTTCGATCGCAATTGTTCACTGCGATCCAATTTCATTGCGATACTTTGTTTGCCTCGCAACAGATTGTTGAAACTTTTTGTTGCATCGCAAACAGTAGCCTCGCAACCCATACAAAGGCAGAGACAGAAAGAGTTTGTTGAAAAAGAAAGCTACTGAACAAGAGATAAAACGATCAGACAAGTAAATAAATGACTACAAGAGATGTGCTATCCATTGGTTCCAAAGACAAACCTCCGGTTCTCTTTACATCAGAATTCAAAATTTGGAAAGACAGATTCCTAGACTGGGTAGATAGACAAGAGAACGGAGAATTCATTATCAATTCTCTATATAATGGACCAATGAAGCCTATAACAAGAAGAGGGATTGCTATTGATGGTGATCCAATTCCAGATATTGTTACTGTTCAACGATTCACTACTCTGTTGAACAGAAGAAATTGTACCAAGGAGATAAAATGGCGAAATCTCTAATTATTCAGGCCTTGACCGATAATGTCTATCGGAGGGTAGACAGCAAAAATCAATCTGGTAAAGCCATGTTTGATGAACTGATAAAGTTATTTCAAGGATCTGAAGTAGAGAATCAAATGAAAATCTCAACCATCATCAACTCATACGAATGCTTCAAACAGAAAGAAGGAGAGACTCTTGACTCTGCTTATGTACGTTTCACCACAATATTGAATGAGCTAAGCAGATTCAAAATAGAGAGGAAGGTTATTGAGCACAACGTAAAATTCCTGACCGTTCTTCAACCAGAATGGAAGAAGTACGCTCACCGAATGAAGCAGAATGCTAAGCTATCAGAATTACCTCTACAACAGATGTTTGAAACGTTGAAGCAGGATGAAGATGATGCTGAAGCGAAGAAAGTGAAGAAGAATAGGAAAGTGAAGAATGAAGATAAAAGAGGGATGAAGGATGAAGAGCAAGATCCACTTGCGTTGATTTCAAGCAGAGGATACTCCCAGGATGAGGAGAACCAGTCTGAAGGAGAAATGGAGGAAGCAAGTGGGATAGAATAAATAGAGAGAATGAAGGATTCTCTGGCTCTGCTTACCAGTTCTTTTCAGAGAAAATTTGGGAAAAGTCCTGGTTCTAATAATCAGAGGTATGCGTCGGGCTCAAAGAACTTTGAGCATAGGGCGCATGTTGAATCAAGCAAAAGAGCAGAATACAGGAGGCCGGAAGAGTATAAAAGGCCTACTGAGGATAGACGGCCAAATGATTACAAGAGGCCGGAAGAGTATAAAAGGCCTACAGGAGGCCGGAAGAGTATAAAAGGCCTACTTGTATTCGTCTAGTCGTAGCTTTCTCCCTTATATTCTCCCCCTCAGGATTATCTGATGGACCAGGATGGTCATCATCAGAATCATCCTGACTCTTATCAGAAGTACCCTCTGCTCTGCAGGAAGCTTTGGGTTTCTTTGGTAGTTCTGCTCCTGCGGCCATCAACTTCGCACATACATCATCACAGAGACCGAAAAGAGTTGCAAGCTCTGCTTCTGTGTTGAAGCGCATTCTGCCGACACTTTTTTCTGAACTCTTTGACGTAGTTGGCATTTGCAGTAGTGAAGGAGACAATGACTTCCGTGACCTGGTTTATGACACTCTGGCCGAGCTCTGTTAGCCGTGCTCTGGTCATGTAGTCTTTAGGCTGCATTAGTATTGTGTTGCGCATTGCTTCTGCTTGAACGTTTTGCAGAGCCTTCTGTAGATCTGCGGGTGTGATGCTCTGTGATTTGTTGGATTGCTTGTTCATTTGTGCAAGGAAATGTTTGACTGGTTCCTTGAATGCAGAAGTTGCGGCAATTCCAAAATCTTTAGCAGCAGAAGTGGCTGTAGTTGTTGCAGTTGTTTGCGCAAAAGATTTCATCTCTGTGATGGCTGTTTTCACCTCTGTGGACAGATTGTCCTTTTTGGTGTTTAGATTCAGCAAGGCCGTTGATGTTTTCTCTGCAAAAGATGTGAAAGAGCTTTGCAACTCTTTCATGGTTTGGTTCACAGAGGTGACAAGGGTTTGGAACTCATCCATTGATACTTGTGTCCCTGGTGTAACCTCTGGAGGAACACATTCGTCTCCAGAGTGAGTCCCTGCTCCTGGGACACCTTCGTTCACCCTTGTTTGTACGTTGGGGGTGGAAGGATTTCCATCTGATCTTCGAGCAGAAGCATCTAGTGCTTCAAACTCTACAGAAGTTCTGTGAACGACATTGTCTAGATCCACTTCAGAGGTGGGTACTAGATTATCCTTCTGTTGACTCGGAGACTTGTCTAGAGTCTCTTCGTCGTTGTGCTCACTACTTCTCTCTGAAAGAAGGGTTGGCCCTATTTCGTGCGTGGCAGAGGAAACGAATTCCTCTGTAGGGTGTTCTAGTGTGATCTGGGGCGATTGATCACGAACTATAGGTGAGTCTTTTTGAGGAGACTCCCTAGGAATGGATTCCCCGGTTTTTGTGGGCGCAGAAGTCGAAAGAGTGACTTCTGGCTGGAAGGGTTGGGTTTGGATCGAGCTGTGCTGCTCTATTTCAATAACTCCTTCTGCAGCTAGACCTGCGGAGTTAGATGTGTGGGTTGCACTGGGAGGGGGTGAGGGATGTGTGCCTTCTTCATCTTCGGCATCCTTTTCTTTTACATTTTCTTTTACTCCAGATGTTTCTACCCTATCTTCTGTTGAAGTTCCTTGCTCTGTGCCTAAGAAGTCATACATTTGATGAGAGCCGTATAACCTCATGACGTGTGGATGATAGAGACCTTTTCGTATCCAGACAGCTTCTTCTTCGTCTGAATCTACCTCTGAGACCTCCATTCTTGTCTCTGTTACTTCATCTCTATTCCACTAAGCTTCTGTTTGTCCTATTTCTTCTGAAGCTGGGCTTGGACTCCTTCTGTGAACGTCCAATCCTTGCTGAATGAAGGGGTTCTGTAGAATAATAGGTGTCTCAGCTGATTGATCTATGGGTGTTTGATCATCTTCTTCCAGATGTGTGTCAATGCCGGAAATAGAGAAGTATTGTTCTTCTGGGGAGTGGTGGTCAAGAGGTTGTGTCGTCCACCCTGTTGTGTTTAAAGTGTTGGCAATGTCAGGGTTCTGTAGGAAATCGTTAATGTTTCCTTGGTGAGCAAATCGATCTGGGGATTGATGGGGCGATTGATATCCCTCTTCCGTCATTTCTTCTTCTGCATCTTCTTCTTCTGCAGTTCTTTCTTCTGCGATTGCTTCCTCTTCTATGGTAACCAATTTCTCATGTGATTTACCATGCTTCTTTTTGGTTTTCCTCCTCTTAGGTTTTGGTTCCCCTTCCTCTATAGTTTTCGATTTTCTTTTCTTCTTTAGTTTTGGAGATGAGGGGGGAGCAGAGGAGCCAATTTATGTGGCATGAGGAGGTGAAGGTTGATCTTCTGCAGCGCTTGTAGAGGTGCCTTCTGCAGTTTTCCTCCTTTTTAATTTTGGAGTAGAGGCAGAAGATTTTGAAGAGGACTTCTTTCCCATGAGCTCTGCACATTTGGCTATGAAGCTAAGTTGAATAGCCATGTGTTTTGCTAATTTGTTATCTTTTTCTTCTTGAGTGGAAAGAGGTTCTGCAATCATTGTTCCTAGGGGGACACCTAAACACGGGGGTGTCATAGGACTCGATTTAGGAGTTCTATGATCGCGTATATACTCTTTCTTAAGGGTTTTATACGAGGCATACTTCAGAAGTTTCTTTGACAGAGGTCTGCAGTGTGTGTAACCATCTACATGATCAGTGGGGATATTTTTGTTCATTGGGAACTGTTTGGGAATTGGCCCTTCCATTGGCCATTTCTGTATCAGCAACAGAGGTTCGAACACGACTCCCATTATTCTTTGGAATTGTAGAGGTGGTAGAAACTTAGGATCGTTCTCTTTGACCCTTCTTGTGTTGTTCTTTCTGTCGATGGTGTTGGTGATCTCTTGCATCATTATGGTCGCGTAATCCAGTGGGAGATCATAGTAAACCCCATACATGATGGTTAATATCTGATGTGAGCTCTGGTCAATACTGCCTATCTTCCCTGTCAGTCATCTGTTAAGAATTGAGAACAAGGTGTTCCACAGAGGTGGTAATCTGCCTCTACGGAAGTCATTTCTCTTCCTCAGTGGTGTGTTGTACCCAAGCATTTATAAGAAACGACAGATCTCGTCGTCTGTTGGTTGCTCTGCGTACTTCTTCAATCCAAGAAGACCCCTTGTTGGTAGGTTGAATTCAAGTGAGAACATTGTTCTATTGAACTTGATTTCCAGATGCTCAGATTTGTCAGGTCTTGAAATGTACCCTTTGATAAGAGAATCATCTTTATCAAATCGGCAACTTTGCCAAAACTTTTTCAGATATCTAACTGGATTTTTCTTTGGGGTTCTTGAGAGTAAAGGGAAGAGGATATGATTTTCCATTATGTTTAGAAGAATGGCATGGGCTTCGCCGAAAGCAGTGGGTGAGGGGACCAAATAGCAATTGTTGGATTTGATTGGTAGTACCTTTTCGAAATGATCCTTTGCTATGAAGTTTTGAAGATGTGTGGTTGGAGCAAAATCTGCTGAATCGCCGGAATCTTCTAGTTCAATGTTTTGGGCAGGGTTGGGGTTTTCTGAATGTTCAGAATGAGCAGGTGAATGTTCTAGTGAGGTCGCCGGAGAGTGTGCATGTAACGTCCCAAAAATTACAAACAAATTTAAATTTTAAATAAACAATTCATTTATAACATCTCATTAAATGAGCCCATTGTTTCGGTTGCAAACTCATAATTAATATCTTTATAATAAAAACCAGCGGAATAAACGTTTAATTAGTAAATCATAAAAACAACCAGCTCTCCTCGCGCGCCAGTGTGTACTCGTCACGCCTTGGAACCGCTCGGACCTGAAACCACAGTTTATTGGGAAAGGGTAAGCACGAAGCTTAGTGAATTCCAACACATGCGCATATAGGAATTATATACACATCACCCCTATCCGCACATAAGCAACAACATCACAGTTACATAGAACGAGTAAACATCTACAAGTAATTATGTATCTAACACCTCGGTCCCACCGAGCCCTCGGTCCCACCGAATTGTAATATAACACACTCGTCACACCGAGTTCCCACAACGTTTTTTCCACTTCCTCGGTCCCACCGAATTGTAATGTAACACACTCGTCACACCGAGTTCCCACAACGTTTCTTTCCACTTCCTCGGTCCCACCGAATTGTAATGTAACACATTTATACTAAGCATTTAAACCAATCAAATATTACACACCACAAACAACTAGTTCACACCACAAAGACAGTAGTACATACAAACTACTATGACATGCATACAACCCCTAACTACACAGTGACAGAACTCACCTCGAATGCGCGCCCAGCTTAATAACACAATTCAAGCTTCACAATTACGGTCACTTCCCAGCACCTAAACGCATGTTAAAACGTGTCAATACGATACCCGGACCCTATGACACGACACACGCTTAAACCGTCACTAAAACCAATTTCCGTTCTCACAAAACAGGTCTGTTCGGGACCTGTTTCGACCCCTTTAAACCCAGAAAAATCCCAATATTAATTAATGACCAGATATTCCTCTGATTTAGGGTTCCAAGGACATATTATACGCCTCCTAACGATTTTTCTACAATTAATTACGGATTTTATAAGATCAGCCCGCAGAACAGCGAAAAAACAGCACTTATCAGTATAAAACGACGATTTGGCCTAAGTTACGTTCCGAACTGGATTTTGCACAAAACACAGAAAAGTTTATAGACTCAAAACGGGAACTTTTGGCACCGAAATCACTCCAATCCGAGTTAGAGGAGAAAGTTACAGCTTACGCAAAACAGTGACAGAACTGCAGTTTCTTTTACATAAAATGACGATTCACAAAACTTACGACCACTATTTCGCCTAGTTAGAGACCGAACGAGTCTTTAGCTAAAACACGGAAAACTTGCCCGACCCTGAACTTGAACCGTGGGCGCCAGTTTCGGCTCAAACGGAGTTACGAAGGAAAAGTTATGGTCGCGCGAAAACTGGACAGCACACTAAAAGTTTCATAAAAAGATAACTTTATAAACGGTTTGCGGCTTAAACGATTCGGGATTTACGTTAAGAGTGACACCCACTGCCACCGCCCTCCACCCACAGCCACCGCAGCGGCGGCGTGCGGCGGTGGTGGTCTCGCCGAAAAAAACGAAAAGGAAAAGAAAAGAACGAGACTAACGAGAACCACATACCTCACGACGGCGTCTCACCACCACAACCAAACCGCTCCCTCTCGATCACTCCGACGACAGCGGGTGGTGGCGGTCTCCGGCGACAGCAGTAGCGGCGGCGAGGGCTGCTGCTGTATTCCTTCTTCTCGACTCTCTCTCTCTCTTCGTTTCTTACTAATCGGCCGCACCACACCAAGAGAAAAGAAAAGGGTTCTAGGGTTGTTTTGGTTTGCTTGGTATACAAGGAAAAGGAGAAACGAGATAGCAAAAAGGGGGTCTCGGCCCTCCCTTTGCATGGGCCGAATCCATGCTTAAAATTTCACCAAAAGACGGAAAAGGTCCCTCGACTTCTAAGGACTTCTCTTAACTACCCAAAATGCAACCAAGTTAGCAATAAGGTCCTTTTTGACACCAAACCACTAACCAAAACAATTAAAGGTAAACATTTTAAAATTATTAAAAGATTTATTACGCATTTGGTCCAACTTGCTAACCCCGTTAGTAAAGATTCGCTCAAAGAACGATATTAACGCAATTAATTAAAATATATATAAACATACCGGGACACGGGCTTTACAACTCTCCCCCACTTGGATTAGACTTCGCCCTCGAAGTCTCTGCCTACGAATAGCTCCGGATAGTTCTCCCGCATAACATTCTCGGGTTCCCCAGTCCACTCGGACCCCTTTCGGTGTTGCCACTGGACTTTCACCAACTGGAATCTAAATTTCTCACACCGCCTTAGAAATCTCTCGAATACATTTCTTACCAACAAAACTCCTTCAAGAACATTGAAATTAAGATCAGAAGAACATTCCAACCACTGGAATCATTCCTAGTCAAACGACTTTAGTTGTCCCCCAACCTTAGACATTCCATACATCCCGAGTCAAATCTCAAGCTCTAACCACTCTAAAGCTGCTCACCAGTATACTCTATAGGATACTCGATTACGATCCCTCCTATCATTAATTGTCGATTAACTACCACGAACTCTAATAGACTCCAAATATTTTCAATAAATTATATCGACAAAACATCGACCCCCTGCCGAACATCGGTCCAACCGATTACAATAACAAACATCGGCCACCCACCGAACATCGGTCCAACCGATCACAATAACAAACATCGGCCACCCGCCGAACATCGGTCCAACCGATCACAATAACAAACATCGGCCACCCGCCGAACATCTGTCCAACCGATTACAATAACTCACATAAGCGTGGCATTATCCTAGACACTAACACAAATAGATATCCCCCACAACGAAATCAACTAACACACACGTAGGTCATTCCACCATAACCATTCATCACAAGTGATCATTTCAGGGTTACTACTACCATCACCCTGATTATCTTAAAATCGGCTACAACTCTCCGATTACACTAAAGGTGTTTGGCCTCAAGCCCAAAAGTCGACACCTAAATATACCACCTACCTCAAAATGGTTGATGCGCATTTATTCTCTTAATAACAAAGGGCATCAATCCCTTAACCGATACTATTCGGCCTACAGTACTAACGCGCGTGGAATATCTACCTTCCATCGTCGACGTATCATCCACACTTGCTCTACGAAGCCAAGTCACACCGTATCAAGATACACCTTAACGTCTACCTCCCAGGTACGTCTCAAGGCCTGGCATATCAGGACTACCTCTCAGGTAAGTGCCCAAGACTATACCCTCCCAGTGCCTACTGGAAAGTCAAGGTCATAACACAAGAATACCAGAGTCCCACCCCAAGATACCCAACCGACCATTACCAACGACTGACTGACGTGACCAAGGATCCAATGCAAAACAGTTTACTAACAACATGCCTATCCCGGAATGACTCATTCACCCAACATGTAAATACTCAACGTGCACTAAGTGCAAAACTGTGCAACAAAACAACCCATCAACAAAACTCCACATCGAGCCATTAAAAACCGTGCAATTGACCCATGACTATCTCAAAGTCAAAACCGAGCAAAATGCTCCACGCTTGCTAGACCCATAAGTCGGTCAAAAACGCGTTTAAATAAAGTTTAAGCAAGCAATACTCTTAAATAACATTAGTCTCAAACACGACACGAGTTAAACAAAAGAGTTTCCAAAATGACTCACACCCTTAAAATTCTCAAAATGACACATAACACTTATAAACGCACTTCCCAAATGGTTTACAAAATCATTTACAAAATATTCTCAACGTCAAGATTTTTCATTTCAAAAAGACCGTAAGCAATAAAACTACTATTACCAGGTCGGTAGTTACGCAAAAATGGACACGCTCGTCCCACATATGAAAATCATGTTGAAAATCATTTCATTGCAGCTTAGTTTACTCACAAAACGTAAAGCGAAATAAATAATTTCTTTGAAAATGAACCGTCACGGTTCTAGTATGAATTGACTCATGACATGTATTTAAAGTAACCGTTCGACCTTACACCGGGTGCGACCGTAAGCAAGAATTTGTTAATGCAATCTATTTAAAAATCAAACTTTGTGCATGACTTAGTCGGCATTCTACGCCTCGACTCCTACTCCTCCAAATCTCTCCGGTCTACTAACGTCATCCGGAATTTTAAACCTCTTAGGCAAGTTGGGAAATTACATCAAATAATCCCTATGATTTTTCCTCAAATCAAAGTCGGCTCTATAAGCCTATAATTCTAGCACAATTGCCAATTTTTGACCCGAAATGGTCTACTTAAAACAAACCACATCCTTATCGTCACCCCAAGTGATTGATACTAGACACGTCCTTCTATCCCAACGACTACTAGTTTAGAACCTTCATCACTACCCCAACGATCATCACCTCAAGCAAGTCAAATACACACTTGTACTAGCAGGTTTACTATAGTTGTTCCTCCTTGTGATGGCTATTCTGGGTAGACAATACAACGCGTTATTAGCACATAATAACTCATACTAACAACACTCACGCTCAACTCCTTGGATTCCTCGTGACTTCCCCGACTCGAGCATTGATCCTGTGCTTCCGGTAGTAGGAGCTCTACTACTACCATCCACACCTATCATCGCCCGTTCCGAGTTCCATCCCAAGGGGTCCAAGTAGTTTCTCGCCGAAACTATACACATATGCCCGCACCGGCATATGTACACACTCTTCCTAGCTCCCTAGGAATTCCATCCAAACCACTACCCTTGCTACTGCCAAATCCCTAATAGCAAGCAGCAGACATGCAATACAGTGTAATAAGCACCAAGCAATTTAGCATACATACTCCTATGTTCTAGAAAGCAATCTAGCACACGTACTCATACATAAACACCCTTCCCAGCTCTCTAGGAACTTCCTCTTATCCCACTACCCTTGCTACTACCGAATCCCTACTAATTATAATGGGTGACCTCGCGAATACCCGATTATATGCAGTGCGAAATAAATAGACAGTCGAATACAAGACTCTATCCTAGAACGGTTGGACTCAAACAAGAGCTGCGCAATAGAACTAAATCGAATATTCTAAGGCTATAAATCTCTTACTGCATACAACCTAGAGGGCATCCACTTAGTATCCTATCATAATTAGCATAAATTCCTAATAGCATGTAGTTCAACATACAGCATAGTGTCCACAACAGGCAGTCTAGCATGCATACTCTATGATCTAGAAAGCAATAGAACACTAAGCATTGTACCTTTCCCTTCGGCTCCGGCTGACTGTACACACTGCGCCCTCGATCACCGTTCCTCGAACGGGTTTTTACTTTTTCTTTTATTTCCAAAAAGATTTAATAAAGAATTTGAAAATTCCCCAGCCGCAACTTGAGACCAAACACACCGAGGTGCGTTTGATTCACTCAAGCTGTGCTCTGATACCAAGTTGTAACGTCCCAAAAATTACAAACAAATTTAAATTTTAAATAAACAATTCATTTATAACAACTCATTAAATGAGCCCAATGTTTCGGTTGCAAACTCATAATTAATATCTTTATAATAAAAACCAGCGGAATAAACGTTTAATTAGTAAATCATAAAAACAACCAGCTCTCCTCGCGCGCCAGTGTGTACTCGTCACACCTTGGAACCGCTCGGACCTGAAACCACAGTTTATTGGGAAAGGGTAAGCACGAAGCTTAGTGAATTCCAACACATGCGCAGATAGGAATTATATACACATCACCCCTATCCGCACATAAGCAACAACATCACAGTTACATAGAACGAGTAAACATCTACAAGTAATTATGTATCCAACACCTCGGTCCCACCGAGCCCTCGGTCCCACCGAATTGTAATATAACACACTCGTCACACCGAGTTCCCACAACGTTTCTTTCCACTTCCTCGGTCCCACCGAATTGTAATGTAACACACTCGTCACACCGAGTTCCCACAACGTTTCTTTCCACTTCCTCGGTCCCACCGAATTGTAATGTAACACACTCGTCACACCGAGTTCCCACAACGTTTCTTTCCACTTCCTCGGTCCCACCGAATTGTAATGTAACACATTTATACTAAGCATTTAAACCAATCAAATATTACACACCACAAACAACTAGTTCACACCACAAAGACAGTAGTACATACAAACTACTATGACATGCATACAACCCCTAACTACACAGTGAGAGAACTCACCTCGAATGCGCGCCCAGCTTAATAACACAATTCAAGCTTCACAATTACGGTCACTTCCCAGCACCTAAACGCATGTTAAAACGTGTCAAAACGATACCCGGACCCTATGACACGACACACGCTTAAACCGTCACTAAAACCAATTTCCGTTCTCACAAAACAGGTCTGTTCGGGACCTGTTTCGACCCCTTTAAACCAAGACAAATCCCAATATGAATTCATGACCAGAAAGTCCTCTGATTTAGGGTTCCAAGGACATATTATACGCCTCCTAACGATTTTTCTACAATTAATTACGGATTTTATAAGATCAGCCCGCAGAACAGCGAAAAAACAGCACTTATCAGTATAAAACGACGATTTGGCCTAAGTTACGTTCCGAACTGGATTTTGCACAAAACACAGAAAAGTTTATAGACTCAAAAAGGGAACTTTTGGCACCGAAATCACCCCAATCCGAGTTACGAGGAGAAAGTTACAGCTTATGCAAAACAGTGACAGAACTGCAGTTTCTTTTACATAAAATGACGATTCACAGAACTTACGACCACTATTTCGCCCAATTAGAGACCGAACGAGTCTTTCGCTAAAACACGGAAAACTTGCCCGACCCTGAACTTGAACCGTGGGCGCCAGTTTCGGCTCAAACTGAGTTACGACGGAAAAGGTATGGTCGCGCGAAAACTGGACAGCACACTAAAATTTTCATAAAAAGATAACTTTATAAACGGTTTGCGGCTTAAACGATTCGGGATTTACGTTAAGAGTGACACCCACTGCCACCGCCCTCCACCCACAGCCACCGCAGCGGCGGCGTGCGGCGGTGGTGGTCTCGCCGAAAAAAACGAAAAGGAAAAGAAAAGAACGAGACTAACGAGAACCACATACCTCACGACGGCGTCTCACCACCACAACCAAACCGCTCCCTCTCGATCACTCCGACGACAGCGGGTGGTGGCGGTCTCCGGCGACAGCAGTAGCGGCGGCGAGGGCTGCTGCTGTATTCCTTCTTCTCGACTCTCTCTCTCTTCGTTTCTTACTAATCGGCCGCACCACACCAAGAGAAAAGAAAAGGGTTCTAGGGTTGTTTTGGTTTGCTTGGTATACAAGGAAAAGGAGAAACGAGATAGCAAAAAGGGGGTCTCGGCCCTCCCTTTGCATGGGCCGAATCCATGCTTAAAATTTCACCAAAAGACGGAAAAGGTCCCTCGACTTCTAAGGACTTTTCTTAACTACCCAAAATGCAACCAAGTTAGCAATAAGGTCCTTTTTGACACCAAACCACTAACCAAAACAATTAAAGGTAAACATTTATTACGCATTTGGTCCAACTTGCTAACCCCGTTAGTAAAGATTCGCTCAAAGAACGATATTAACGCAATTAATTAAAATATATATAAACATACCGGGACACGGGCTTTACAGTGCAGGGGAGATAGCTTGAGAAGATGAAGCCATTTGGTACCGAGAATAAGAAATTTGCAGGTTTCGCCGGAGAAGAATGAGAGTTTGTAAAAAGTTTATGAGAGGGTAAGCTTGGTTTTTATAGGAGGGTAAAATGGTAGAATTCGAAAGAGTAAAATATATGGCAATGGATTAAAATTTGGAATCCGAACTCAAGTTAGAGCGGCGGGTTCAACTTTCCACAGAAAACGTTCCATATACGCCCAATGAAAATGGGACACGTAGGCCATGTCAGAGGATGACAGGACGTCGTGCGCAGCCCATTAATGCTAGGCGCGTGGGGTTATTCTTAGCCACATGTAATTCACTCTCAGTAAAAGTAACCGTTATTACTACAGAAATGCCCAAGTAACAGATTGACAGAACTTCTGTAGTTTACAGAAACTCTGTGATCTTGAAAATCTTTTATGTTTATCCCTTTCTCATATATCTCATTGTTATCATGACTTCTGTGGGGTTCCTTTTTAACCAAAACGTTTTGTAAAGGCATTGGAGAGGATCAAATAGGATTTTTAGTTAAGAGTTTTTACTCGCAGAGGTTTTGTGGCTCTGTTGGAACTTCCAGAAGCTCTGGGAGGGCCAGCAGAAGCTCTATGAGGGGAAAAAATCTCATAACAAAAATTCTATTAACTTTTCTGATCATCCAATTTTTGATCTGTTTTAAGAGATGTTTTTCGGACATATTTGAAAGTTGGTGTCTGAAAAAATTGTTATGGAAAAAGTTTTGTTCGAGAAGGTCATGGTGAGTCTGTTTGGTTTCCGAGGTAACATTCCAAAAGATCGATAGAGGTTAAAGTTGCGATCTCAGAGCATATTTCTGGCAGAGCTTCTGTTGAGCTCAGCAGAAGCTCTATGACCTTAAATTTCTCATAACTCAAATTTTATGAAACTTTTTGATCTTTTGATTTTTGAAATGTTATCCACAGTATATTTAGGACATATTTGACAATTTGTGTCCTAGAAAACTGTTTTCAAAAACCTTTTGTGCGAGAGACATACCTTTTGGTTCTTCTTTTCTCGGCAGTGATGTCTGACTTCTGTCGATATAGATTTATTGACATTCTTCTTTGGCTTTCCCTTGAAAGTTTTACCTTTGTAGATCATTTCAGGATCCCTTTTTGCTCCCCCTTGATCTAATCACCTCTGTAGATTAAGTAATTTCCTTTTGCTCCCCTTGACCTATGCTTGGATCAAAGAATGATAAGTTTTGCATAGAACATAGGTCATATTTTCCAGAGGTTCTGTAGGGGTTGTCAGAGGTTCTGAGTAGACTTACAGAAGCTCTGTCATTTTAAGAACTATTTAAGATTGAGAACTTACATACAGAAATAAATTAATTAAAGCAAAAATAATAGAAATACATACATATTTACAGAAGATAAGGCTATACTTACAGAGGATATTTACGTCATATTGATCATTCCTAACTTACCCACCAAGAAATTGAATCTTTTCTCGTCTAAAGCTTTGGTGAATAAGTCCGCGAGTTGGTATTCTGTGGGCACGAAATGCATCTCGATTGTACCGTATTCAACATGATGTTTCAAGAAATGGTACCTTATATCAATATGCTTGGTTTTTTAGTGTTGCACAGGATTGGCAGAGATAGCAATGGCACTCTTGGAATCACAGAAGATGAGTATTTTGAATAGGATGTGGCCGTAGTCTTTTAGCTGAGTCTTCATCCATAGAACCTGAGAACAACAGCTAACAGCAGCAACGTATTCAGCTTCTGCAGTGGATGTTGAGACACAATTTTGCTTTTTGGAGGTCCAACTGACTAGTTTACCACCTAGGAATTGACAACTCCCAGAGGTACTCTTTCTGTCGAGCATGCATCCTCCATAGTATGAATCTGTATAAGCTTTAAGACTAAAACCAGAGTTCTGTGGATACCAGAGACCGAGATTTTTGGTCCCCTTTAGATATCTAAAGATTCTCTTCACAGCATCATAGTGTGATTTCTTTGGATTAGCTTGATAACGTGCACAAAGACATGTGGCATGCATAATGTCAGGTCTGCTTGCAGTTAAGTATAACAGAGATCCAATCATGCCTTTGTAGAAAGTGCATTCTACAGAGATGCCATCTGGATCTAAGGATAACTTATTTCCAGTGGCCATTGGAGTTTTCATTGCAGAGGTATCAGAGAGGCTATACTTGAAAAGAATGTCAGAGACATATTTGGCATGATTTATAAAAATTCTCTCTGATGTTTGTTTGACTTGGAGTCCGAGGAAGAATGTTAGTTTTCCCATCATACTCATTTCAAACTCACTCTGCATGAGTTTTTCAAAACTTTTGCACTCTTCTGTGTTAGAAGACCCAAAAATTATGTCGTCCACATAGATTTGTACAAGCATTATTTCACTATTTTTACGTTTATAGAATAAGGTAGTATCTGTTGTACCTCTGCCGTAGCCATTGACTAGAAGAAAGGTAGAAAGTCGTTCGTACCATGCTCTTGGAGCCTGTTTCAGTCCGTACAGAGCCTTTTCAAGGTAGTATACATGCCTTGGGAAACCCTGGTGGCTGATTTACGTAAACCTCTTCTTGGATTTCACCGTTGAGAAAAGCTGATTTTACGTCCATCTGATAGACTTTAAAACCCCTGTGGGCTACGAAGGCTAAGAATATTCTTATTGCTTCGAGTCGTGCGACAGGAGCAAAAGTCTCATCGTAATCTATGCCTTCTTCTTGTCTATAACCCTTGGCCACCAATCGTGCTTTGTTTCTGATGACCACTCCATCTTCATCCTTCTTATTTCTGTAAACCCACTTAGTCCCAATGGCCTGTTTCCCTCGTGGCAGAGGTACTAAAGTCCATACTCTGTTACGCTCAAACTGCAGAAGTTCTTCTTGCATGGCATCTACCCAGTTTGGGTCATCTAGTGCTTCAGAAATCTTCTTTGGTTCTATCACACTAATGAAATTTGTAAAGAAACAAAAATTAGCAGTGGCAGACCTGGTTTTTACTGAGTCAGAAGCTTCTCCAATTATTTGGCTTGGAGGATGGCTTTTTGTCCACTGAGTGGTGCGTGGAAGATGGTCATCAATGTCATCGAATCTTTCTTCAGAAGCTTCTTGTGGATCTTCTTCTTGTATAGCCTCTGTCGTTCTTCTTACCTTGGTAGAAGATTCTACCATTTGTGGAATGATTGGTATGAGTGGTGGTGGAGTTTGTTCCTCTGAGGACGTATAGTCTTGGTCCTCAATTTCCTCTGTAATTGGTTCTTCTGTGGATTGTGGAGTTTGTTTTTCAGCAGCTTCTGTGGTCGTTTTTCTTGATGTTTCATCTTCTTCATTTTCTTCTTCGGCATTTGCATCTGTAGTATTTATAGAAGAAGATGAAGCATTATCGGTAATCCGCATGCTGATAGCATAGTTCTTGCGGCCTCCACGAGCGTTCGATTCTTTCTTTCTACTACGCCATTCTATTGTGGAGTGCGTGCGGCAAAGAAGTTCTGTGATATTCCTTCTGTAGAAAGATAGGCTTCAATGACAGAGTTTTTAAATTCTGTGCCATTGTCACTTCTTAACTTCTGTATTCTGCATTCATAAAGAACTTGGATTCTTTTCATTAGATTAATCAAGATGATTGGAACATCCGATTTCTTTCGAATAAATTCAACCCATGTGAAACGCGAGTACTCATCAATTAAGACAAGTATGTATTTCTTGCCACCTAGGCTCTGTATGGCAATGGGACCGCAGAGGTCGACATGAAGCATGTACAGAGGCCTAGTGCAAGACACGTCTGTTTTGCCTCTGTGGGAAGCTCTTCTGAGTTTTCCCATTTCACAGGCAGAACACAAGTGATCCTTGTTAAATTTAACATTAGGCAAACCTTTAACTAGATCAGGTTTGACCAGTTTATCCAAGGTGTGAAAGTTCAAGTGACAGAACCTGTTATGCCATAACCAGACTTCTTTACTTTCGCAAGCTACAAGGCATACTTTGTCCTTGGTTGTTGAACAAAAGTTCATTAGATACAGATCACCTTTTCTTTCGGCTCGTAGAGGTTCCATACCTGTGTCTTCACTTTGCAGAGAGCAGAAAGTTCTTTTGAACAAGACATCAAATCCTGTATCACAGAGTTGACTTACACTGAGTAGGTTGTGTTTAAGGCCATTCACATATGCAACTTTGTATACAGAGACGTTTTCCTTCTTTATGACTACATAGCCTTTGATGTGTCCCTTCTTGTTGTCTCCAAAAGTTACAGATCCACCATCGTGTGTTTCTTTGTACGTGGATAGTAAACTTCTGTCGCCAGTCATGTGCCTTGAGCATCCGGAGTCAAGATACCAAATTGGCACATACTGCTTCTGTAAGACAATCACAGAGACTTAGGTACCCATATCCGTATGGGTCCAATATTGTTAGAAATTTTCAAGTTTGCCTTAGCATTCTTGAAATACATTTTATCTTTTGTAGAAAGATCAAATTGTTTCTCTCTAGGTTTTGACTTTGGAGTTTGAATTTTAGTGGAGAGTAAGCAATCTGGACTTGAGAAGTGATTTTTCAATTTGAACGTAAGATCAAAACAATGACAGTATTTAATATGAGACGTGATTTGTTTGAACTTTTCATTGAATTCATTGAACTGAGTCACAGAGGCATTACATTCGTTCTTAACATTAGATTTCCTATTACAAGAAGATCTATGAATACTAGAATGTTTTTTGCAAAAATCTTGTTTAGGTCATGCCTTCTGTGAGTCTCTTCTGTGGTGAACGTCTGTCTTCACTGTCACTGAGGAAAGATATTTGTTAGCTTCAGGCCTTAAAGGTTTTGAAATTTTTGAGCTTTTAGGATTTTCAGAGGCCTTTTTCAAATTATCAAGCTCTGTAGAGGTTTTGACTTGTATACACATTTTTAGAAAATCTGGACAGATAGGTATCTCTGTGATTTTCTCTTTTGGAGAAATTGTTATGTTAAGAACTTCATAGCATAATTTAATATCCTCTGTGTCACAGTGAAATATCCCTGATTTAGAATCAGTCTCTGAGTCGTCAGAGGATGAATCATTCTCATATATAGAGGTTGAGTCATTTCTTTCGACAGAGGCTGGATTTTCTGAGCATGTATCGTACGGGCTTTCTTCCTCTGTAGAAAAACTTTCATAGATGGCAGAGGTTTCTGATGAGATCTTTTCAGCGAGAATTTGATCTATAGAAGATGTACAGGGATTTTCTAAAACGTTTGATTTCAAAACTTCCAAGATTTCTTTTTCAATTGATCTTTTAAGTTTTTCTTCTGAAATGATGGGTTTAAACTCAGGAGATACCAATCTTTTCGACATCTAACATACAGACAAAAGCAACCTGTGTTTGAGTCTCTGGTTTACCAAACTTGAAGATACCAATCTGATCTTGTGTTTTCAGATATTTCTTTGGTTTGATTCCTCTATTGACAGAGGTTGAAGATGATGAATCTTTGTTTTCAAACCACACATTGATCATCTTCGTATGTTTCCTTAAGTGAGGTTCTGCAGAGATTTTAACCCTTTTACTTACAGAGAGTAAGTTTGGAAAAGATGGTTTATTTGTATTTCCTATTACAAACAGAGAAGACAGAGGTTTGAGTCTTTTGCCTTCAACACCTAGAGTAATATCATCGTACCCTATACCTCGTCTTCCTATTTGTGAGTTTACTTTCTCATACACCTTCTGTGCATCTTTATAGTTTTTAAGTAAAACCTCTCTTCTGAGTAGATCTTGCCAAAGTACCTCTCTCTCTTTTTGAAAGTATTCTTTGAGAGCTCTTATGTCAGTTGTTTCACTCCTAGAAACCGAAAGCTCTTTAGTTTTGACTTTTAAAGCAGATGTTAATTCATAAATCTGCCTTTTTAAAGGAACTACATTTTTGCTCCAATATTTTTCTACTCTTTCCTTTTCTTCAAAAATTTTGGCTTTTTCTTGAGTGAGAAGCCTCACTTCTCTCTCATTAAAGGTGAGTCTTTTCTGAATGCTTTCATTTATCTCTTTTAGTTCAATCAGTTCAATGTTAAGTCTAACTGAATTATTTTCTACATATTTAATACAAGAGGTAGAGTTTGAAATGGATACCTCATTGTCAGTGCCCGAGTCGACTTCTGCCATGCCACAGAACAGGGCATTGGTGGTGAATTCATCATCAGAGGTAGAGTCTGACTCGAAGTCCTCCTTATTTGCTTCAGAATGCCCTTTGTTCTCCATTAGGGATTTTTGTGCATAATATTCAGCCTTCTTTTTGTAAAAAGCTGAGTCCTTTTGTGGGCTATTTTGTCTACTTCTGCAATCTTTTGCGAAATGGCGTGGCTTGCCACAGTTGAAGCAACCTTGGGAGGTGTTTCCAGTTCGATCGTCGGACTTCTATTGGTCTCCACCTTTCTCTGTTCGGCATTCGTTTGCGTAATGACCAGGCTTACCACATTTGTAGCATTCTTGTGTGTGGCCTACCTTGTCATCTGACCTCTGTCGGTCATTTCCTCTGTAGTTTCTGTCGCTCGACCTCTGTCGGTCACTTCTGTAGTCTAACCTCTGTCGGTCACTTGATTCTTCTCTTCTCCCATCGTCACTTCTATCTCTCTGGTTGTCTCTGCTATTTCTGTCATTTTCAAACTTTCTTTGATTACCTCTGAACTCTTTTGTTAATAGAGCCAATGATTTAGCTAATGACGCAAGAGTTATTTCTTCCTCTATCAGCTCGTCTTCTTCGCTATCAACCATCACTATCTTCTTCTTCTCCTTCTTCTTTTCCTCTGTTGATCTCTCATTTCTTGGTCTTTCTTTAGCCTCTGTTGATTTACTAACCAATGCGTATGGTGCAATGGTTATTGTTTTAGCCTGTGCTATTTGAGGCTCTTGTGCAGCTAGTGTTCCATAGAGATCAGAGAGTGTCCATGAGTCTAGATCTTGGTTTGTTTGTAAAGACATAGATAATTGAAGTCACTCATCATTCAGGCTCTTTAGAAACATGACGTTATTTTCTTCCGAGGTTCTGTGAATGCCAGACTTTCTGCATTTGTTTATGAGAGAGTTGAACCTGTCGTACGTCGTTTGCAGAGATTCTGTTGCAGAGGCTCTGAATGCATGATATTCATTTATGTACTGTGCCCTTCGGTTCTTCTGTGTTTTAGCACCCCCTTCCAACTGTCTTTCTAATTCTTTCCAAAGATCGTGCGCAGTTTCGCATGCATCTAAGGATTGAAAAAGCTCATTGGGGATAGCCATTATCAGGATTCTTTTTGTTTTCTGTGCAACTTCATCTTCTGCCTTATCTTCATTTGACCATTCTTCTTTTGGCTTTGGTTTTTGATGTTCAGGGATTTCTGGAGATTCAGCAGTAGCTGGTACTCGTGGTACTGCTATCATGGGAACAGGAGGAAGGTTGTAAAGATATTGTACTAGATTTTTTTCAGTACCCTCAAATAAATGAACCATTCTTATTTTCCATTGAGTATACTCATCTCATAGGAGAGTAGGAGGCTTGGTGAGTGAACCAGCAGTAAAGAAGTTATTTGTATTTGTCATTGTTAAGGTTCTGAAAAGATAGTATGATTAAAGAGTATGAGTCTGAAGATCTGGAAAGTTTTCTGGGTTTGAACAGTTCCCAGAGTACACTTTAATGGAGTTTTAACCTAGAGATGAGGAATAGGTAAAAAAATGATGTCTATCACTAATCTTGTAAAAACGAGGATCACTTGATATTGAAAATCAAGCTTCGCTCTGATACCAATTGTTGGTTCCCGTTTTGCTTATACAAGATTATCAGATCTATTAGTTCAAGTTTGAGTTTGATGCGGAAGCGTATTCGAAGAACTAACAGATATGATTGATAGATTTAGAACACAATATAAATAAACAGTGAACATGAAATAATATCTCAAAGTTTACTGAATATATATATTAAGAACAGTTTCAAGAATAGTGAGTAAGCAAAGCTTTAAAACAGATATGACTCTCAAAGTGTTTAAAGCTATGTGTTCTTGTGATGTTTTTCTCTCTTGATTTCTTGTTTCGATTGTTCGATTGATCGATCGATGGATAGGAAGAACTCAAAATGAGTCTTCCTTATATACTACACTAAGGGGACCATAAAGCATATGCTACTATTCACAAAGGACGGTATGAATAGTTGGACGGATGGCATGAACAGTTGGACGTGCTGTATTGCATTTAATGCAGCAGACGTCTATTATGTACTAAGCCCTATTGAATCCAATCAGAGTTTGACACGTTGCATTTGGACAGGGCATGCTACCATGCAAGTTGATGAACAGGTCCGGTAACAGTAGCAAGATATTATAAATATATTTTAAGTCTTTGTTGAAGACCGCAGAGGCTCTGTGAAGTGCCACAGAGGTTCTGCGGTTTGGTCCTTATAAGAGCAGCCTTCACCGGATTCCGAGTCTTTGGTCTTCTCTGTGCGTATTACAGAGCTTCTGTAGGACGCCTCTTTAGCTTCTGTAGCTTCTCGACCTTGATCTCTCGGTAAGTTCGGCAGAGCCTCTGTAAGAGGCTTTCTTCACTTAGCCTATTTTTCACTACTTATAAATACTTCTATGATTAGGAAGATTGAAGCTAACAGTTCCTTTTTGTTAGGGTTGTGTTATACCCTAACATTTCAACAAACCGGCAGAGCTCTTCTACTGTTGGTTCCTCTGCATATGCCTTTAACCCAAGTAGACCTCTGGTAGGTAGACTGAACTCAAATGAGAACATTGTTCTGTTGAATTTGAGTTCAAGATGCTCGAATTTGTCGGGTTTTGAGATGTAGCCTTTGATTTGTCTATATTCAGAATCAAATCTGCTGCTTTGCCAGAATTGATTCAGGTATCTCGCCGGGATTTTGTTGACTCTTTTGGATAAAAGGGGGTAAAGGTAGTGGTTTTCCAGAATGTTAAGAAGGATGGCATGTTCTTTCCCAAATGCGGTTTTTGAGGGTACCAGATAGTAGTTATTGGGTTTGAGAGGAAGAACACTTTCAAAGTGTTCATTTGCGATGATGTTTTTCTCGTGGGTAGTTGGAGAGAAATTAGCTTCATCGCCGGAGTTATCTTTTTCAAGGTCTGCGGCTATATTTGGATTTTGGGAATGCTCAGATTGAGCAGGTGAGTTTTCTTGAACGGGGGAGTCTTCAGGAATGTTGGAGGATCATGCCATTGTTGTTTATCTTGAAGAAAAGAATGAAAGATAGGTAGGTTGCAGGTTTCGCAAGGTTCGCCGGAGAAGAAGATGAGAGTTCGTAAAGGTTTTATGAGGAGTGGTAACTTGGGTTTTATAGTGAATGGTAACGGTTAGAATTCTGAAGAGGTAAATATATGGAAGTGAATAAAATTTGGAATCCGTACTTGAGTGTGAACGGCGGGTTCAACTTTCCAGGAGAAAGTGTGTCGTGTACGTCCAATGAAAATGTGACACGTCAGCAGTGTCAGAGCACGACTTGATGTCGTGCGCGGCCCATGAATGCTTGGCACGTGTGTTTCTTTTCCTCCACATAATTTTCACTCGCAGTAAAAGAGCCGTTACTGTTGCAAAATTTACCCAAGTTTGAAAATGACAGAAGCTCTGTAGAGATAGAGCTCTGTAGTTTGAAAACTCTCTTTGTATCCTCAGTTGCTTGCACCTTTACCAAAAACGTTTGAAAAGCATTGGAGAGGATCGAAAGATTTATAGAGTAGAAATTTCTTTCACAGAGGTTATGAAGCTCTGTCAGGCCAACAGAAGCTCTATGAGAGTAAATTTCTCATAACTAAAAATCTATTAAACTTTTTGATCATCTAAAGTTTTTACTATTTTATAAACTGTTTTTAGGACATATTTTTAAATTTTTTGTCCTAGAAAACTGTTCTAGAAAAGTTTTTGTTCTTGATGCTCCTTTTTGAGTGTCTAGATTGCTTGAAAGAGACTTTTTGATGGAATGAGCTCTTCGTCCCAAAAGACCTTCTTCTGTAATCTTTTGTTCAAGTAAATCCTTACAGAGAACATTTGAGTTTGATCGGTAGAGTTCTTGTATGAGATTTGTAGTTTTATAGAGGATTCTGCATACAGAGGCTCTGTTGAGCTCAACAGAAGCTCTATTACACTAAAAATCTCATAACAGAAGTCTCGTTAATCATTTTGATAAAAACTTGTTTGGTATATTTTAAACAATGTTTCTAGGACATATTTAGAAATTTTTGTCCTAGAAAACTGTTTTCAAAAAGAATTTGTTTCGAGATACTTATCTTTTGGCTCTTTCTTTCTCGGCATTTTACCTGATTTTTGTGAATTATGAGTGATCACTTCTCTTCTTTGGCTCCCCCTTGAATGATTAACTTCTGTAGATCATTTCAAGGTCTCCTTCTGCTCCCCCTTGATCTATGCTTGGGTCAAAATTTGATAAATAATGCTTAAGGCATAGATCAAGTTTCTCAGAGGTTCTGAGCAATCCTATAGAAGCTTTGTTGAGTATTGAACACTTGGTGATTGAGAGTTTACATACAGAAATAAAATAAAATAAATAAAACAACATAAATATGTATATAAATATTTACAGAAGATTTCGGTTATACTTACAGAGGTTTTAACTCATGTTTATCATTCCTAACTTACCCACCAAGAAAAGAAATCATTTCTCATCTAGTGCCTTGGTGAATAAGTCTGCAAGCTGGTACTCTGTAGACACGAAGTGCATTTCGATTGTCCCATATTCAACATGGTGTTTCAGAAAGTGGTAACAGATATCGATATGCTTTGTTTTTAGTGCTATACTGGATTGGCAGAGATGGCTATGGAGCTCTTTGAGTCACAGAATATGGGAATCTTGAATATGATGTGGCCATAGTCCTTAAGCAGAGTTTTCATCCACAGAACCTGGGAGCAACAACTAGCAGCAGCAACGTATTCGGCTTCTGTTGTAGATGTGGATACGCAGTTCTGCTTCTTAGAGGTCCAGCTGACTAGTTTACCACCTAGGAATTGACAACTCCCAGAGGTACTCTTTCTGTCGAGCTTGCATCCTCCATAATCTGAATCTGTATAAGCTTTAAGACCAAAACCAGAGTTCTTCGGATACCAGAGGCCAAGATTTTTGGTCCCTTTCAGGTATCTGAATATTCTCTTTACAGTATTATAATGGGATTCCTTCAGGTTAGCTTGATATCTTGCACAGAGACATGTGGCATGCGTTATGTCAGGTCTACTTGCAGTTAAGTATAACAAAGACCCAATCATTCCTCTGTAGAGCGTGCACTCTATAGGTATACCATTTGGATCTGAGTCTAACTTATTTTCAGTGGCCATTGGATTTCTCATTACAGAGGCATCGGAGAGACTGTATTTTGAAAGTATGTCAGAGACATATTTAACTTGATTTATGAAAATTCCATCTGATGATTGTTTTACTTGGAGTCAGAGGAAGAAAGTTAATTCTCCCATCATACTCATTTCAAACTCACTCTGCATGAGTGTTTCAAACTTTTTGCACTCTTCTGTATTTGTAGACCCAAAGATTATGTCGTCCACATATATTTGTACAAGCATAATTTCATCACTTTTTCGTTTATAAAACAAAGTTGTATCCGTCGTACCTCTGTCGTAACCATTATCGAGAAGATAGGTGGAAAGTCTTTCGTACCATGCTCTTGGAGCCTGTTTCAGTCCATACAGAGCTTTGTCGAGGTAGTACACATATTTTGGGTACTTAGAGCTTTCAAACCCTGGTGGCTGTTGGACGTATACTTCTTCTTGGATTTCGCCGTTTAGAAAAGCAGATTTTACGTCCATTTGGAATACTTTAAAACCTCTGTGGGCTGTGAAGACTAAGAAGATTCTTATGGCTTCGAGCCGTGCGACAGGGGCAAAAGTTTCATCATAATCTATGCCTTCTTCTTGGCGATATCCCTTGGCCACCAATCTTGCTTTGTTTCTTATGACCACTCCTTCTTCATCCTTCTTATTTCTGAAGACCCATTTAGTTCCTATGGCTTGTTTTCCTCGTGGCAGAGGAACTAAAGTCCAGACTTTGTTTCGTTCAAACTGTAGAAGCTCTTCTTGCATAGCATCTACCCAGTTTGGGTCGTCAAGGGCTTCAGAGATCCTTTTTGGCTCGATCACACTAATAAAGTTTGTAAAGAAACAAAAGTTAGCACTGGCAGATCTTGTTTTTACCTTTTCAGAAGGTTCGTCGATTATAAGACTTGGAGGATGGATCTTTGTCCACTTTATTGTTCTTGGGAGATGGTCATCGATTTTATCAAGTTGATCTTCAGTGGTTTCTATTTGTTGTTCTGGTGTAGCCTCTGTCGTAGATTTTGCTTTCGTGCTTGATCCTACAGTTTGTGGAATGATTGGAATGAGTGGCGGTGTTTGTTCCTCTTTAGAAGTATAGACTGAGTCTTCTTGTTCCTTTGTTATTGGTTCCTCTGTGGTTTCTGGAGTTGGTTCTTCAGTAGCTTCTGTGGTTGTTTTCCTTGTTCTATCATCTTCTGTTGGCTCTCCCTCGGCATTTGCATCTGTATGATTAACAGGGGAAGATGAGTTGTTTAAGGGACCAGTTAGAGAGATACCTATTACGTTCTGGCTGGCAGAAGGTGATTCTACGGAGGCTCTGACGGCTCCAGCAGAGGGATCAATGTCGTCATGGAACATCTCTTGAAATAGAAGATTTAAGTCTTCTTCTCTTGTTTTTGAAATGCCAGAGGATTCCCCTTTTAGACCGAGTTCTGAACTGATTTGTTCAGAAGTCTTTTGGAAGGTGTCGTCAAAAGAAACATTTATGCTTTCTACGATCATTCGAGACCGCAGAAGACAAACTCTGTAGGCTTTGGAAGTTGCAGAGTATCCTATGAACTTGCCTTCATCTGCCTTTACTTCAAATTTTCCTCTTGCTTCTCTGTCATTTAAGACGAAGCACTTACATCCAAATACATGGAAGAATTTGATGTTTGGTTGTCTTTTGTTGATCAAATGATATGGTGTTTTGATGTGTCTCTTTATGATGGTTGATTGTAAGTCCAGGATTTACTCTTACAATCAATACAACAATGTATGAAACAGTAATTGAGAAGTAATATGATCAAGTCCAATTGTATTCAATTAAGAACAGAATTATAGATCTTAGAGAGAGAGAATCTCAAAGATTACAAAAAGAGAATACAAATATATTCGGGAAAATCAGTTAGCAATGTAGTGCTAACAACTATATATATACTGCAACGGAAATATTAAAGCTACAGTACAAAATGATCAAGTTCTTTCTCAAGGGATCTAGATTCTCTTCTAACAAAGAACTAGACATGCCTATTTATACCCATAACATACAAGGTATAAAGGCACAACTAACTAATACAGTACATTGACTTTACAGTAAATCTTGAATACAACAATGCTCTAACAATATGAATGACTAATAGGAACAATACACGTGTCCTAATTAGTTAACTAAACACAAAGGAAAGTATCTAGTTATAAGTTCTGAATAGGTAGTTCAGAACTTCTGAACGTTCTTCTGACAAGGCTTCTCAGAACTTCTGGCTCTACTTCTGACTCTTCTTCTCAGACTTCTGACTCTTCTTCTCAAACTTTCAAAGCGATCCTTCTGAGCCTTCTTAGTCAGAACTCTGACCCTTCATATCAGAACATCTGAGTCTTCTCATCAGACCTTTAACACTTAGTTTATTGACAAAACTCAGATCTAACAATCTCCCCCTTTTTGTCAAATAAACTGATACTTTGCATCATCCAAATCGTTCAAGGCAGGAGCAATCTTCTGTAAGAGCACATTTCTTTGATTAAGCCTTTTGTCGATCTTGACAATAATTTCTTGAATAGTTTCAATCTGCTGAGTCATCATTTCCTGAGTTATGTTGCATTGCTTTATTTTCAACATCTTTTTCTCCAAATTATGCTTGATGAATCTCAAAGTTCCAGAGCAGTATTTTGCAGTCTCCTTTGCTCTGAAGAAGATCTTTTCACTCTTGTTTTTCAAAAAGACTCCCAAATCTGGATATTTAAGAACACTTCCAGTTTTCAACACCTTTTTCTGATCATGATCCGTGTTGGGTTTTGCCAGATAAACACATGGCCTTTGCAAATACAGGGCTATTTGAAAATATGTATAACCATGCCATCTTAGGATGTAAAACATAGCTTCAATTACCACACTTCTTGCCTTCCTTTCAGTCTTATCTTTGCTTGATTCTTTGAACCACAACATACAGTGTAATCTGTAGAAATCCACTACTGATAGCTTTTCAAAATCTGCATCAGTGAAATAGTATACTTTGCCATCTTCTCTCAAAACTTCAAAAGACAAGTATTCCATCTTTCTGAATTGTTTAACTTTTAATTCTCTGATCCCTGTGATTAAGAAATCTGAATATACAGCCTGTTTTGATTTCCCAAGACACCTTGATTTCTCTGCCAACCAGATCTGAGTCTCCTTTGGTCTATCATAATATACATTCAGAAATTGTATCTCTTTAGGCTTGAAAAACTCAGGTAGATCAAACTCAAGAAAGTATCCATTCAAATCAATTGACATCTCATTTTCTTTTGATTCAGATTGTTCAGCTTGATCAAGACTTGTTATTTGCACATTCTGAGGAGTTGTGTTCTGAACTTCTTCAACTTCATCTGAAAGGATTTCATTCACTTCATACTCAGCAGGAAACACAAAGTCATTGTGCAGCATCCTTTTAGGATTAACCTCTGATAATAACCATTCACCACAGCCTCTGATTTTTCTTCTGAGATTTAATCTTCTTTCCACAAAATTTACACATTTTTTCTTTAGATTTTCTCTTTCAGTAGCAACATTAACTTTTATTTTAGTTAGTAACCAACTCAAAGTTGCATCACTATACTTCACCAACTCCTTCAGTTTGAATATTTGAAGTCTTCCTTGAACTGGATATGCAAACCCTTCAGTTTCCATTCCTACATTTATAAATCCCTTCACATATACACCAAACCCTGAAATCATTGCTGGACATTTCAAGTTGCATTTCTCTTTTCTTCCTTCAATTGCCAATTGAAAATCATACATGTACATATTTCTGACATAAATCCCCAGAATTCTTCTGCACTCAATCTCTATCAAGGTTTCTTCAGTACTGGCAAAGAACTTAACTAGAAAGATCTGATCATCAAGAGTTAATCTGTGAAAATCAAAACTTGACATGGAAACCTTTGTACTTCTTTCTTTCAGCACTTCCAATCTAACAAACATCAGACCATTGAATTCTTCTAGTTTAAACATCAATACTTTCTCAATCTTCTTCTGAATGTGTAGTCTTGAATCAGGAATTCTGAATCTGTTTGAGGCTTCTGTATAAATCATCTGAGATCTGTTATCCATGAAGCCATCAATGTTGCTCTCCAATAGCTCATAATCTCCTTCTGTGTGATAGAGATTCTCATATATTTCCTCAGGAAAAATGTCATCATGAAACTGTCTAGCAAGTGGTACATCACTCAACTCCAGGATAAAATCACATACAGGCTCCTCCAAAATTTGCAAGTTCATCTTAGGAATCTCAATTGGTTTTCTGAATATATACTCAGAAGGCATAAAGTAATCTTCCACTCTCTCATATTCTTCTTCTGTATTCATCTCATCAGCATAGTTAAATCGAAACTCATGTTTAAATTTCTGAGAATAATCAACAGTTCTATCTTCTTCTCCCAATAAATCAATAGGCCTTATCAGTTTTACACTTTGTTGAATATTTTGGACATTAAGTGCTCTGACTAACTCATTTTGCATCCTTCTGATCAAATTCTCAGTTAATCTTCTTTCTTCTGATTCAGAATCCATCACACTACCTTTATCATAAAGAACAATATCTGTACAAGTGTTGTCAACAATTAAACTTTCCACTGTTTCCTCTGACCTCAACACAGGTTCCTCAATTGCTTCAGTTTCATCAGAATTGATTTCCATCTATGTGTCTAAATTCAATTCTTCAGTTTTATCTGAATCACCACCATCTCTGCTTTCCACCTCCATTTCCTCTGTATCTGAACTATCAATCTGAACTATTTGAGTTTCTGTATTCTTTGTACTGACTAAGTGCATATCTGCTCTTTAAAAATCCTCTATGCAAATGTCATCATCAGAACTTAACCTTTGCCTTTTCTCCCCCTTTTGATGATCATGAGGTCCATTATCATCAAACTTTCTTTTAGATTTCTGACCAGAAACACCTTCAAGTTCAGCTTCTGCAAGTGGAACAAGATCAAGATATGTTTACATTTCTGTATTGTATAGTTTTGAGACTTTGGGACCGAATGTGAATTATCATGTATTTTGTTATGAAAGTAACGACGTTGTGTATGAAATGTTAATTGTTATATATTATGTATGTTATGGGATACCGGGTCGTTACATGCGCGGAAGAGGATAGGGTACTTTATGGAACCGCAATGTTGAAAGGCGATGCTTTATACTGGTGGGAAGCTCATATTTCTTCGGGAGGTTCTGACATATATTCTACCTTCTCTTGGGAAGAATTCGTTATAGCTTTCAAGAAACAGTTCTGTCCTCATGCAGCAGTCAAACAATTAGAGGAAGAGTTTATGAACTTGCAGTAAGGAAATTTATCTGTTCGGGACTACACTGCTCATTTTCTGGAAAAATATCGTTTTCTGGGGTATTATGTTGCCACGGAGGCCATGAAGATTGAAAGGTTTATCTTTAGGTTGAATGCAGAAGTAAGAAGTTTTGTAATTGCTAAAGGACCAGAAACCTTCTCCGCCGCAGTAGACGCCGCGGAAACCGTGGAGCAGGATAAAGGAAGAAATACTAGCGATAAAGGTGCGGGAAAAGGAAGTGGGAAGGACCACAGTATGATCCGAAAAAGTCCAGGTTTCAGAGTTTTGATAACCGTATGCCTTTCCGAACAGCGGAGAGACCTTGTCTGAAGTGTAACCGTATCCACCAAGGAAATTGTCAAGTAGATTCTCGGATTTGTTGTCTTACCTGAGAAGGGGCCGGTAGTGATTTATGGTGATCGTAGAAATCATCAGTCTTGCCTAATATCTATGTTAAAAGCACGTAAGTGTGTCAGTAAAGGTTGCCCGAGTTACATAGCTTATATGATATATACTAAGCTAGAGAAGAGTAAGTTGGAAGATATTCCAATTGTTAGTGAATTTCCAGAAGTTTTCCCCGAAGACTTGAATAGTCTTCCGCCCGTTAGACAAGTAGAGTTTGGTATAGATCTGATTCCTGGAGCCGCTCCTGTAGCCCGTGCACCGTATCGTCTGGCACCTTCAGAAATGAAAGAAATGATGACACAACTACAAGACCTATCCGATAAAGGCTTCATCAGACCCAGTTTTTCACCGTGGGGTGCACCAGTTTTGTTTGTGAAAAAGAAGGATGGTTCGATGAGAATGTGTATTGACTACCAGGAACTGAATAAGCGTACGATCAATAACAAGTATCCGCTTCCTAGAATTGATGACCTCTTCGATCAATTAGTTGGAGCTTGTTATTTCTCCAAGATTGATCTAAGATCTGGTTATCATCAGCTGGAGGTTAAAGAAGAAGACATTCTGAAAACTGTTTTTTGCACAAGGTACGGTCACTATGAATTCTTAGTGATGCCGTTTGGACTGACGAACGCTCCAACTGCCTTTATGGATTTAATGAATCGGGTATGTAAGCCATATCTCGATAAATTTGTTATTGTATTTATTGATGATATCCTTATCTATTCCCGATCCAAAGAAGAGCACACGCAACATCTTCATTTGATTTTGGAGCTATTGAAGAAAGAAAAGTTGTATGCTAAATTTTCTAAATGTGAATTCTGGCTACGAGAAGTTCAGTTTCTGGGGCATGTAGTTTCCGAGAAAGGCATTCAAGTTGATCCGATGAAACTGGAAGCGATTGAAAAGTGGGAACCGCCGAAAACGCCAACCGAAGTACGTAGTTTTCTGGGTTTAGCCGGCTACTATCGGAAGTTTATAAAAGATCATTCCGGATATTGAAGAATCTAAAGTTTGAATGGAAAGCAGAACAGGATGAAGAATTCCGGATATTGAAAGAGAAACTGTACAGCGCGCCGATTCTGTCATTACCTGAAGGTTCCGAGGACTTTGTTGTTTACAGTGATGCTTCCAAACTGGGATTGGGATGTGTACTTATGTTGCATGGTAAAGTGATTGCTTATGCTTCTCGTCAACTAAAAGATCATGAAAGACAGTATCCGACACACGACATGGAACTTGCGGCAGTTGTTTTCGCGTTGAAGATATGGAGACATTATCTTTACGGCTCTAAATGTCAAATTTATACCGATAATAAGAGTCTCCAACATCTCTTTGATCAACGAGAATTGAATATGAGGGAAAGAAGATGGCTAGAACTGGTGAACGATTACGACTGCGAAATTCTTTATCATCCGGGAAAGGCGAATGTGGTAGCTGATGCATTGACTCGTCAAGAAAGAAGTGGAACAATAAAAGCCATTGCACTACGAGCTGAACTTCTACCTAACATCTTTGACGAATTACAGAAGTGTCAAGTAGAAGCCTATCAAGAAGAACATTTGAAATCAGAACGGTTAGTGGGGATATCAGCATTGCTTGTAAAAGATGATCGTGGGTTATTGTGTCTGGGGAACAGAATTTGGGTGCCTCGTTTGGGTGGTTTACGTGACCGGGTACTTCAAGAAGCTCATCAGTCTCGATTCTCTATACATCCAGGTATGAATAAGATGTATAAAGATCTAAAACAATTTTATTGGTGGCCTGGAATCAAAAGAAGCATTGCTCAGCATGTGGAAAATTGTACTACTTGTAAGAAGGTAAAGATTGAACATCAAAAGCCTTTTGGTCAGTTACAACGTCTAGAAATACCTATGTGGAAATGAGATCAGATTACTACGGATTTCATCACGAAGCTACCAAGGACTCCGAAGGGGTTTGATGCTATTTGGGTGATCGTTGATAGATTGACGAAGTCTACTCACTTCTTGCCAATAAAAGAAACGGATTCGTTGGAACGACTAGCCACGTTGTACATTGACGAAATAGTAAATCGACATGGAATTCCAATCTCGATTATTTCTGATCGTGATAGTCGTTTTACTTCAAGATTCTGGAAGAGTTTTCAAAAGGAAATGGGAATGCAAATAAAGTTAAGTACATCGTATCATCCTCAAACTGACGGTCAGAGTGAACGAACGATTCAGACTTTAGAAGATATGTTACAGGCTTGAATTGTTGACTTTGGAGGATCGTGGGATAAGCATTTGCCTTTAATAGAATTTGCCTACAACAACAGTTATCATTCCAGCATACAAGCGGCACCGTTTGAAGTTCTGTATGGTAGAAAATGCCGAACGCCTCTGTGTTGGAACGAAGTGGGAGAGAAACAGTTAGCGGGACCAGATATAGTTCAGTTAACCGCGGATAAGTTTACTCAGATACGGGAACGATTGAAAGTGGCTCAAGACAGACAGAAAAACTACGCTGACCGACGCCAAAAACCGTTAGAATTCCAAGTTGGAGATTTCGTGATGTTAAAAGTCTCACCTTGGAAAGGCGTAATTCGTTTTGGGAAACAAGGTAAGCTTAGTCCAAGGTACATCGGGCCGTTTGCAATCATAGAAAGGAT
The DNA here is from genome assembly GCA_033807775.1 of Saussurea involucrata. Taxonomy (NCBI): domain Eukaryota; kingdom Viridiplantae; phylum Streptophyta; class Magnoliopsida; order Asterales; family Asteraceae; genus Saussurea; species Saussurea involucrata. Next base: position 111,289,874 of record CM066320.1, on the reverse strand, counting down.
CGGTGAAGTAGCCTACAGGTTGGATCTTCCGCTAGAGTTAAGCAGGATTCACAACGCGTTTCACGTATCGAATTTTCGAAAGTGTTTGGTTACGCCAGATCAGGCCGTTTCTCTACCAGATATTCAAGTTGATGAAAAGCTGAATTATGTGGAGGAACCTAAAGTTATAGTTGACCATAAATTCAAGGTTTTGCGGAATAAAGAAATCAGACAAGTAAAAGTACAGTGGTGACATCATAGAGGTCAGGATGCTACGTGGGAATTAGAGTCAGAAATGAGAGCCAAATACCCTTATCTTTTCGCTTAACTGAATTCCGAGACGGAATTCTTTTAAGGGGGAGATGTTGTAATAACCAGGTATGTTATTGGTTTATTTTAAAGTGTTACTTTAATTAAATATTATGGAGTTAGAAGTTAAGGGGTAAGTTATAATTTTAATTTGGAAGTTAGAGGGTGTGTTTTGCCTAATAAGAGGAGTATAGGGTTTGTTTGGTCTTTTTAGCCAAACCTTACTCCACCACCGCCATTATCATTTCAATAGGAGGAGGTGTCCTTCATTTAGTTAAGTTAGTATTTGGTGAATGTGTGTTTGTGTGTGTGTTTTCGGTCAAGAGAGAAAAGAGAGAGATAGAGTCGTAGAAAGGAAGAGGAAGAAAGACAAGATTTGTTGCTGGAATTAGAAGGTTCATGTTGGTTCCTGTTTTCTTAACAATGATAACTTTTAGTTTGTTCAGATTTAGATATGGTGCGGAAGCGTATTTAAGAGCTGAAAGATAAAGTAAGGTAGAAGAACACACAATATCAAATAAACAGTATGTAAGAACAGATGAGTATCTCCAAGATTACTGTATTTGATATATATTAAGAACACCAAGAACTTCAAAGGATTAACAAGAAATCTGCTGTTAATGATGTGTGTGTGAAGTGCAAAGCTTAATGATATATGTGTATATTCGTGGTATTAAGCTTAATAGAAGAGTTCACATGAACCTTCTATTTATACTACTTCTAAAGGGGACAATAAGGACTGAAGGTACAAAGACATTGTTCTGGAACAGTAGCTGGAAGGTACAAAACACTATTCTTGAACTGTTGTAGATACAATGTTCATTAAATGCTCCGTATTCAGCTTTAGGCGGAAACCTATCAGAGTTTGACACGTGGAGTTGTCAGGTCACGCCTTTGTACGATTGATCTTTAGAACCTTCGAATGATAGGTATTGTAAGAAGCATGTCCGTCCTTGTTAAGATCTTTTGCGTAGATATTCTTTTTGCCACAGAAGCTCTGTCAAGTATGACAGAGGCTCTGTGGTCTTGTCCGCTTAGAAGTGTCTTCTGTTTCTTCTTTTACTTTGGTCTTCTTGGTTATTTCTGCAGAGCCTCTGTCGAAGACTTCTGTCTTCTCGGTTACTTGGCTACTCGGCAGAGCCTCTGTCGAATATTTCTATACTTGGCCTATTTTCACTACTTTCATATACTGAAAGATTGGAGCTAAAAATCTCCCCCTAAGTAGTAAAAAAAGAAAATTTTAAAAGTACATGGATTTTTAGGCTAAGTATATACTAAGAACACTTTTCTTTTCACATTTGATTATGCCAGAGGCATTTACATATGATTGTATTAAAAAGAAAATATTACAGAGGATCTGTTTGACTGACTCTGACGTTGGCATTCTTGAAGTCATTGAAACTTCTGGGTTCGAGACCTTCTTGTATGAGTCCGTGATAGAAGCTGATGCATAGAGTTCGAAAGTTGATTGTTGCATCGATAACCTCTATCAGTCTGTCGGCAAGACTTTGATTCTTGAGCTTTGATCCTCTGTGCTTCACTAGTATCGCTCTAAACTCTGTCAACGTATTTGTTGCGTACTTCTGACAGTCCATTTATACGAACAACTTTGATTTACCAGAAGGATCTAGAAATACTAACCCGACCCTTGGATTTGTGATGATTGAGTTTGGTATAGCAGAGGGAGGGCAGTAGTCTTCTGGTGGTTGAACGTTTAGGCTTTTCACTCCAAGATCTCGAGCCAATTGGAAATCTACCATGCTGTATAGCAGAAGCTTTTCGTGTATGGACTTTCTTATTACCCTGTAGGCTCTGCGAACTTCGTCGGTTGTGAAGTTCTCTTTCGTCCATTCCAGAAGATCAGGTAGATCATAAGGATTGAGATTCCTAAGATCTGCATCTGCAAATTGGTTCTCTGATCTGTCCTCTCTTTTGACCTTGTAGATGTTGTAAGAGAGTTTAGGCGAGGTTCTGGTTCTAGAGAACTTACAATATAGGACTTTGATGATCTTGGATGTTGAGAAGACTTCGTGTTTAGGGTTGGGTTTTGTTCTGGTGAAGAGGGTTTCGAGGTCAACATGGAAGTCAGGGTCTTGAATGGTTGGTTCTGATTGATCCATTATTCCCATTCTGCTGTATAAGTACCTGTATACCACTTCTTCCATTTGTGGTGGTGGTGGTTAAGGTAAGGTTCTTCGCAGAGTATCTATTTGATTCTTGACTTCTGCCACTCGATCTTCTGAAGGTTTTGTCTTTGGATCCAGAACAGGAATATTTGACAGAGGTTTAGTGCCGAAAGCCCAGTCTTCTTCTTCAGGCTTTGGTGTCTTATATGCATCGAAAGAGCTCTTCATCAGTTTTTCTGTTGAAGGTTGATGCTTGGGCTTTTTCTTCTGCGGTTCTTCTGTTATAATCCCTTTTACCTTGTCTTTTGCCTTCGGCTGTTATGCTTGTTGAGATGGGGTTGCCTCTGTAGGATTTGACTCTTGAGTCTCGGAGGGCTTTGTTGTTGATGCTTCTGTGGGTTTGGGGATTGCCTCTGTTGGTTCTGACACTTGAGTTTCAGAGGGCTTGATTGGTGATTTGGGTTTGGGTTCTGTTGGAGAGGTTTCAGGTGTTTTGCTCAGATATTTTCTTTTGTGAGCAATGGTTTTGGTTTTTGGGTTGGTTTTGGGTGTTGGGAAGGTAGTTCATCTTCGGTGGATGTCAGAAGGTGGACTTCTTTTTGGATTTGGACATCTTTTCCAAATACAGAAGGAGTTTCCACAGAGGTGGGTGTTGCCTTCTGTTTTTGAACATGGGTTGTTTATGGTATTTGGGTTTCTTCAGGAATGTATTCCACAGAGATGGTTGTTGTCTCTGTGGTTTGGTTTCTGCTTTGGGTTTCAGGTGTTTGGGTTTTAGTAGGGGTTTCTTCAGAGATTATTTCCACAGAGGTGGGTGTTGCCTCTGTGGACGGTTGTGTTCTTTGTTGGGTTTGAGATGGAGGTGCTTGGTTGATGGGTTCTGCGACTATTGGTGGAGCTTGTAGACCTCTGCTCGCAGCTTCTTCCCTTTGTTTCTCCCCTCGATTCTCCCCCTCAGGATGATCTGATGGACCATGATGGTCATCATCAGAGTCATCCTGATGTTTATCTGTCGTACCCTCTGCCCTGCAAGGTGTATCTGGTTTCTTTGGTGGAACAGCCCTTGCAGCAATCATCTTTGCGCACAAGTCATCACAGAGGCCAAGCAGTGTTTCAACCTCTGCTTGTGTGTTGAAGCGCATTCTGCCGACGCTTGCTTGAAACTCTCTGACTTTGTTTGCGTTGGCAGTGGTGAAAGCTTTGATGAATTCGGTCATCTGATCAAGTATACCTTGGCCGAGTTCTGTCACTTGAGCTCTTGTTATGTAGTCAGAAGGCTTCATGGCTTGAGTATTTCTTGTTGTATGCTCTTGAACTTCTTCTAAGGCCTTCTTTAGGTCTTCAGGTGTAAGACCCTTATATTTTGAGGATTGCACCTTTAGTCGCAGAAGAAAGTGCTTGATAGAGTCTTTGAAGGCAGTGCTGGCGACTTTTCCGAATTCAGCTGCTGTAGAGGTGGCAGTGGTAGTAGCAGTGTGTGTTGCAGAGGACTTCATCTGGGTTAAGGCGTTTTGCTCCTCTGTGGACAAGGTGTCCATTTTGGTGCTCAGATCAAGGATTGCCCTTGATGTAGTATCTGCAAAAGATTTGAAAGAGCTTTGCAACTCTTTCATTGTTTGGTTCACAGAGGTGACAAGGGTTTAGAACTCATCCCTTGATACATGTGAACTAGTTGTAACCTCTGGGGGAACACATTCGTCCCTAGAGTGAGTCCCTGTTCCCGAGACACCTTCTTTCGCCCTTGTTTTGATGTTGGGGGCGGAAGGATTTCCTTCTGATCCTCGAGCAGAAGCATCTAGTACTTCAGACTCTACATAAGTTATGAGAATGACATTGTCTAGATCCACTCCAGAGGTGGGTACTAGATTATCCTTCTGTTGACTCGAAGACTTGTCTAGAGTCTCTCCGTCTTATGTGCACTCTAATCTCCTATGAAGAGATGTTTGTACCTAGTTGTGTGCGTATGGCAGAGGAAACAAATTCCTCTACAAGGATTTCTATTGTGATCCGGGGCAATAGATCACTTACTACGGAGGAATCCTTTAGAGAGGATTCCCCTGGAATTGTTTCCCCGGTTATTAATGGTACAGAGGATGAAAGAATTTCCTCTGTCCGGATGGTTTGGGTTGGGGTCGAGTCGTGCTGCTATATTTCAATATTTCCCTTTACCACTAGACTGGCGGCAATAGAAGTGTGGGTTGCACTGGGAGTTGGTTTTGGTTGTGTGCCTCTATTACTCCAGGCCTCTTTTCTTGCTTCTGCTTCTGTGAAGCATCCAACCACTTGTTCTCCATTTATGGTCTCAACCTATGTTTCTACCATATGGGTTGAGACTTCTACCCTAGTCTCTCCTTCTTCTGCTACCTCTTCTTCCCTTGGACCTAGGGAGTCGTACATAGGATGAGATCCAAATAATGGTTGTACGTGGGGGTGCATAACCTGTGTACCGTCAGAGGCAGAGATTACTTGCTCTGGGCTTCTTCTGTGAACATCAAGGCCAGGTTGAAGGAAAGGATTCTGCAGAACCTCTGGGGTCTCAGCCGGATTATCCCTTGGAGTTAGATCATCATCATCAAGATCAGAATCAACTCCAGAGATTGTGAAGTCTGGATCTTCTATGGCTTCTTCTGTTTCATGTGACAGAGCTTCTGCAGTCCATCCTGCAGTGTCAAGGGTGTTGGCAAATTCAGGACGTTGGAGGAAGTCTGAGAGGATCGGGGGATTTCAGAGGTGATTTTTGGGTTTGTTCTTCTGTGACTTCCTCTGTCACCTGTTCCTCTACTTCTTCTGCTACTCCTTCCTCTGCAATTATTTGCATAGGAGACAGATGTTTCCCAGTTTTCTTCTTGCTCTTTCTCCTTTTGGGTTTAGGTGCCCTTCCTCTGAGGCTTTGGATTTTCTCTTCTTTTTGTGCTTTGGAGGAGAGGGAGGTGCAGATGATCCAACATCTGTTGCATGAGGTGGAGATTGTTGAGCTTCTGCAGCGGTGCCTTCTGAAGCTTTCCTTCTGTGCTCTTTCTTCTTCTTTGGAGAGGTGGCAGAGGATTTTCTCTTCTTAGCAGGGGAGAGAATTTCTTCCCTCTGAGCGTGAAAGTTGTCCTGTACAAGCTCATGTTTGGCCAAAGCTGCATCCCATTGCTCATCTGTCATTTTTTCTACAACCCTAGATCCTAATGGGGCTCCTAGACGTGGGGGTGTCATAGGACTCGGTTCTGGAGTCCTATGATTGCGTATGTATTCTAACTTAAGGGTTTTGTCGGTAGCATTGTCCAGAAGTAGTTTTGGCAGAGGTCTGCAGAAGGGGTATTCAACTTCGTGCTCTGTTGGGGTGTTTTTGTTCAAGGGATATAGTCGGGCCGTCGGTCCATCCATTGGCCATTTTTGTAGACGTATCAGAGGCTCTAGTAGGACACCCAGGATTCGCTGATATTGCAGAGGAGGTAGAGCTTCTTTCGATCTTCCCTTGGCCTTTTGAGAAGTGGTTTTTCTGTCAATGGAATTGACCATTTCTTGCATCATGATGGTGGAGTAGTCCAGAGGTAGATCATAATATACCCCGTACATTATGGTCAAGATATGGTGAGAGGTTTGTTCTGGACTACCCACTTTCCCTGTTAGGCATCTGTTAAGAATTGAAAAGAGGGTATTCCACAGAGGGGGAAGACGATTTCTTCTGAAACTGTTCCTGTTGGTTCCCGTTTTGCTTATACAAGATTATCAGATCTATTAGTTCAAGTTTGAGTTTGATGCGGAAGCATATTTGAATAACTAACAGATATGATTGATAGATTTAGAACACAATATAAATAAACAGTGAACAGGAAATAATATCTCAAAGTTTACTGAATATATATATTAAGAATAGTTTCAAGAATAGTGAGTAAGCAAAGCTTTAAAACAGATATGACTCTCAAAGTGTTTAAAGCTATGTGTTCTTGTGATGTTTTTCTCTCTTGATTTCTTGTTTCGATTGTTCGATTGTTCGATCGATGGATAGGAAGAACTCAACATGAGTCTTCCTTATATACTACACTAAGGGGACCATAAAGCGTATGCTACTATAAACAAAGGACGGTATGAATAGTTGGACGGATGGCATGAACAGTTGGACGTGCTGTATTGCATTTAATGCAGCAGACATCTATTATGTACTAAGCCCTATTGAATCCAATCAGAGTTTGACACGTTGCAGTTGGACAGGGCATGCTACCATGCAAGTTGATGAACAGGTCCTGTAACAGTAGCAAGATATTATAAATATCTTTTAAGTCTTTGTTGAAGACCGCAGAGGCTCTGTGAAGTGCCACAGAGGTTCTGCGGTTTGGTCCTTAGAAGAGCAGTCTTCACCGGATTTCGGGTCTTTGGTCTTCTCTGTGCGTATTACAGAGCTTCTGTAGGACGCCTCTTTAGCTTCTGTAGCTTCTCGACCTTGATCTCTCGGTAAGTTCGGCAGAGCCTCTGTAAGAGGCTTTCTTCACTTAGCCTATTTTTCACTACTTATAAATACTTCTATGATTAGGAAGATTGAAGCTAACAATCTCCCCCTAAGTAGTGAAAAATAAAATATTGAACTTGAGTTTAGTTAGGCTAAGTTAGATAAGACAGAGGTTAAACAATACCTCGAAAGTTCTTTCATTAAAAAATATGCCAGAGGCATTTTACATTTGAGTACAATGAAAGATAAACTTTTGACTTGGTTTGCAGAGATTTGAGGTTTGAGAATCAGATTTTGGCATCTTTGAAATCGTTGTAGCTTCTGTTGTCTCTTCAGATTCTTCTAATCTCTTTGTAGAAACTGATGCAGAGTTCTCTTAGGCGAATTGTGGCATCAATCTCTCTGATGAAAGTATCTGCAGCATCTCTATCCATTTTCTCTATACCTATGTATTTTACAAGGCTTGCTCTGAACTTGTTCAGAGTACTAGTTGCGTATTTTTGACAATCCATGCACACAAATAGTTTGACTTCGCCTTGTGGGTTTTGAAATACTAACCCGAATTTTGGTTCTGTAATGATAGAGTTGGGCACGGCGTCGGGTGGGAAGCGATCTTCTGGTGGTCGTAAATTTAGATGTTTGAGACCAAGATCCTTTCCCAGTTGAAAATCTATCATACTGAAGATCAGAAGCTTTTCCCTCATTGCTTTTCTTAACACTTGATAGGCTCTGTTGTTTGCCTCTGTGTTGTAGTTGTCCTTTGTCCATTGCAGAAGGTCAGGTAGATCATAAGGATTGATATTTCTTAGGTCAGCATCAGCGAAGGTGGTTTCTGAATTGTCTTCTCTTATGACTTTGTAAAGATTGTACCTGACCGTTGGATAGGTTCTTGTAAAGGAGAACTTGCAGAAGATTACCTTTTTGATCTTGTGGATTGAGAAGACATCTGCCTTGGGTCTTGGCTTTGTCCTTGTGAAGATGTTCTCAAATTCTTCTCTGATCCTTGAATCTGTCACATGATCTGTTGGGTGATTGGTCTGAAAGGTTTGTTTGTAGAGGTATTTGTATAACACTTCTTCCATCTCTTCATGTGTTGGACCAGGTTGTGGTACTTGTCTTCCGAGACTTTCCATCTTTTGAACAACTTCTGCAGCTCTACCTGTTAGAGGAATGTCTGACAGAGGCTTTAATCCATATGCCCAATCAACTTCTTCAGGCTTTGGAGTTTGGAAGGCATCAAAGGCACTCTTCATCAATTTCTCTGTAGGCTTGGGCAATGATTTTTTTTTCTTGGGCTCTTCTATCAGTATTGCTTTGCCCTTGTCTTTGGCTTTTGGAGGTGCAGAACCTGTTTCTTCTGTAGGTTTGGAGGTTGGTGCTTCTGTTGGCTTGATGGTTGCCTCTGTAGGTTTTGACACTTGTGTTTTAGAGGACTTTTGTGGCGATGGTTCTGTTGGCTTGAGTTGCTCTGTAACCTGTGTTGGAGGTTCTTTGGTGACTTCTTCTGTGAGCTCTATTTCTGTTGATGAAGATTGGAGATTGAATCTTCTTGCCATTTTGAAAGCTAATGTGAACCTGTGCCTTTCTTCTTCTCTCTGCGACATTCGATCAGACGTTGTATTTTGCATCTTTCTCAGAATAGAAAAAGCAGAGGTCGTTGCTCTTTTTGGTTTGGTGGCAATCGACTTTCTTCTTGGTATGGTTTGGGGTTTTTCTGTTGATTTTGTTGAAGGACTCTTTTCCAAGTTGATTACCACAGGGGTGGTTGTTGTCTCTGTGGTCTGTTGATTTTGTTGTTGATCTTGGGTTTGTTCTGGAGGGGCTTGACTGATTGGTTCTACTGCGATTGTTGGAGCTTGTATTCCTCTGGTCGTAGCTTTCTCCCTTATATTCTCCCCCTCAGGATTATCTGATGGACCAGGATGGTCATCATCAGAATCATCCTGACTCTTATCAGAAGTACCCTCTGCTCTGCAGAAAACTTTGGGTTTCTTTGGTAGTTCTGCTCCTGCGGCCATCAACTTCGCACATACATCATCACAGAGGCCGAAAAGAGTTGCAAGCTCTGCTTCTGTGTTGAAGCGCATTCTGCCGACACTTTTTCTGAACTCTTTGACGTAGTTGGCATTTGCAGTAGTGAAGGAGACAATGACTTCTGTGACCTGGTTTATGACACTCTGGCCGAGCTCTGTTAGCTGTGCTCTGGTCATGTAGTCTTTAGGCTGCATTAGTATTGTGTTGCGCATTGCTTCTGCTTGAACGTTTTGCAGAGCCTTCTGTAGATCTCCGGGTGTGATGCTCTGTGATTTGTTGGATTGCTTGTTCATTTGTTCAAGGAAATGTTTGACTGATTCCTTGAATGCAGAAGTTGCGGCAATTCTAAAATCTTTAGCAGCAGAAGTGGCTGTAGTTGTTGCAGTTGTTTGCGCAGAAGATTTCATCTCTGTGATGGCTGTTTTCACCTCTGTGGACAGATTGTCCATTTTGGTGTTTAGATTCAGCAAGGACGTTGATGTTTTCTCTGCAAAAGATGTGAAAGAGCTTTGCAACTCTTTCATGGTTTGGTTCACAGAGGTGACAAGCGTTTGGAACTCATCCCTTGATACTTGTGTCCCTGGTGTAACCTCTAGAGGAACACATTCGTCTCCAGAGTGAGTCCCTGCTCCTGGGACACCTTCGTTCACCCTTGTTTGTACGTTGGGGGTGGAAGGATTTCCATCTGATCTTCGAGCAGAAGCATCTAGTGCTTCAAACTCTACAGAAGTTCTGTGAACGACATTGTCTAGATCCACTTCAGAGGTGGGTACTAGATTATCCTTCTATTGACTCGGAGACTTGTCTAGAGTCTCTTCGTCGTTGTGCTCACTACTTCTCTCTGAAAGAAGGGTTGGCTCTATTTCGTGCGTGGTAGAGGAAACGAATTCCTCTGTAGGGTGTTCTAGTGTGATCTGGGGCGATTGATCACGAACTATAGGTGAGTCTTTTTGAGGAGACTCCCTAGGAATGGATTCCCCGGTTTTTGTGGGCGCAAAAGTCGAAAGAGTGACTTCTGGCTGGAAGGGTTGGGTTTGGATCGAGCTGTGCTGCTCTATTTCAATAACTCCTTCTGCAGCTAGACCTGCGGAGTTAGATGTGTGGGTTGCACTGGGAGGGGGTGAGGGATGTGTGCCTTCTTCATCTTCGGCATCCTTTTCTTTTACATTTTCTTTTACTCCAGATGTTTCTACCCTATCCTCTGTTGAAGTTCCTTGCTCTGTGCCTAAGAAGTCATACATTTGATGAGAGCCGTATAACATCATGACGTGTGGATGATAGAGACCTTTTCATATCCAGACAACTTCTTCTTCGTCTGAATCTACCTCTGAGACCTCCATTCTTGTCTCTGTTACTTCATCTCTATTCCACTGAGCTTCTGTTTGTCCTATTTCTTCTGAAGCTGGGCTTGGACTCCTTCTGTGAACGTCCAATCCTTGCTGAATGAAGGGTTTCTGTAGAATAATAGGTGTCTCATCTGATTGATCTATGGGTGTTTGATCATCTTCTTCCAGATGTGTGTCAATGCCGGAAATAGAGAAGTATTGTTCTTCTGGGGAGTGGTGGTCGAGAGGTTGTGTCGTCCACCCTGCTGTGTTTAAAGTGTTGGCAATGTCTGGGTTCTGTAGGAAATCGTTAATGTTTCCTTGGTGAGCAAATCGATCCGGGGATTGATTGGGCGATTGATATCCCTCTTCCGTCATTTCTTCTTCTGCATCTTCTTCTTCTGCATCTTCTTCTTCTGCAGTTCTTTCTTCTGCGATTGCTTCCTCTTCTATGGTAACCAATTTCTCAAGTGATTTACCATGCTTCTTTTTGGTTTTCCTCCTCTTAGGTTTTGGTTCCCCTTCCTCTGTAGTTTTCGATTTTCTTTTCTTCTTTAGTTTTGGAGAGGAGGGGGAGCAGAGGAGCCAATTTCTGTGGCATGAGGAGGTGAAGGTTGATCTTCTGCAGCGCTTGTAGAGGTGCCTTCTGCAGTTCTCCTCCTTTTTGATTTTGGAGTAGAGGCAGAAGATTTTGAAGAGGACTTCTTTCCCATGAGCTTTGGACGTTTGGCTATGAAGCTAAGTTGAATAGCCATGTGTTTTGCTAATTTGTTATCTTTTTCTTCTTGTGTGGAAAGAGGTTCTGCAATCATTGTTCCTAGGGGGACACCTAAACGCGGGGGTGTCATAGGACTCGGTTTAGGAGTTCTATGATCGCGTATATACTCTTTCTTAAGGGTTTTATACGAGGCATACTTCAGAAGTTTCTTTGACAGAGGTCTGCAGTGTGTGTAACCATCTACATGATCAGTGGGGATATTTTTGTTCATTGGGAACTGTTTGGGAATTGGCCCTTCCATTGGCCATTTCTGTATCAGCAACAGAGGTTCGAACAAGACTCCCAGTATTCTTTGGAATTGTAGAGGTGGTAGAAACTTAGGATTGTTCTCTTTGACCCTTCTTGTGTTGTTCTTTCTGTCGATGGTGTTGATGATCTCTTGCATCATTATGGTCGCGTAATCCAGTGGGAGATCATAGTAAACCCCATACATGATGGTTAATATCTGATGTGAGCTCTGGTCAATACTGCCTATCTTCCCTGTCAGGCATCTGTTAAGAAGTGAGAACAAGGTGTTCCACAGAGGTGGTAATCTGCCTCTGCGGAAGTCATTTCTCTTCCTCAGTGGTGTGTTGTACCCAAGCATTTATAGGAAACGACAGATCTCGTCGTCTGTTGATTGCTCTGCGTACTTCTTCAATCCAAGAAGACCCCTTGTTGGTAGGTTGAATTCAAGTGAGAACATTGTTCTATTGAACATGATTTCCAGATGCTCAGATTTGTCAGGTCTTGAAATGCACCCTTTGATAAGAGAATCATCTTTATCAAATCGGCAACTTTGCCAAAACTGGTTCCGATATCTAACTGGAATTTTCTTTGGGGTTCTTGAGAGTAAAGGGAAGAGGATATGATTTTCCATTATGTTTAGAAGAATGGCATGGGCTTCGCCGAAAGCAGTGGGTGAGGGGACCAAATAGCAATTGTTGGATTTGATTGGTAGTACCTTTTCGAAATGATCATTTGCTATGAAGTTTTGAAGATGTGTGGTTGGAGCAAAATCTGCTGAATCGCCGGATCTTCTAGTTCAATGTTTTGGACAGGGTTAGGGTTTTCTGAATGTTCAGAATGAGCAGGTGAATGTTCTGGTGAGGTCGCCGGAGAGTGTGCAGGGGAGATAGCTTGAGAAGATGAAGCCATTTGGTACTGAGAATAAGAAATTTGCAGGTTTCGCCGGAGAAGAATGAGAGTTTGTAAAACGTTTATGAGAGGGTAAGCTTGGTTTTTATAGGAGGGTAAAACGGTAGAATTCGAAAGAGTAAAATATATGGCAATGGATTAAAATTTGGAATCCGAACTCAAGTTAGAGCGGCGGGTTCAACTTTCCACAGAAAACGTTCCATGTACGCCCAATGAAAATGGGACACGTAGGCCATGTCAGAGGATGACAGGACGTCGTGCGCAGCCCTATAATGCTTGGCGCGTGGGGTTATTCTTAGCCACATGTAATTCACTCTCAGTAAAAGTAACCGTTATTACTACAGAAATGCCCAAGTAACAGATTGACAGAACTTCTGTAGTTTACAGAAACTCTGTGATCTTGAAAATCTTTGATGTTTATCCCTTTATCATATATCTCATTGTTATCATGACTTCTGTGGGGTTCCTTTTTAACCAAAACGTTTTGTAAAGGCATTGGAGAGGATCAAATAGGATTTTTAGTTAAGAGTTTTTACTCGCAGAGGTTTTGTGGCTCTGTTGGAACTTGCAGACGCTCTGGGAGGGCCAGCAGAAGCTCTATGAGGGAAAAAAATCTCATAACAAAAATTCTATTAACTTTTCTGATCATCCAATTTTTGATCTGTTTTAAGAGATGTTTTTCGGACGTATTTGAAAGTTGGTGTCCGAAAAAATTGTTATGGAAAAAGTTTTGTTCGAGAAGGTCATGGTGAGTCTGTTTGGTTTCCGAGATAACATTCCAAAAGATCGATAGAGGTTAAAGTTGCGATCTCAGAGCATATTTCTGGCAGAGCTTCTGTTGAGCTCAGCAGAAGCTCTATGACCTTAAATTTCTCATAACTCAAATTTTATGAAACTTTTTGATCTTTTGATTTTTGAAATGTTATCCACAGTATATTTAGGACATATTTGACAATTTGTGTCCTAGAAAACTGTTTTCAAAAACCTTTTGTGCGAGAGACATACCTTTTGGTTCTTCTTTTCTCGGCAGTGATGTCTGACTTCTGTCGATATAGATTTATTGACATTCTTCTTTGGCTTTCCCTTGAAAGTTTTACCTTTGTAGATCATTTCAGGATCCCTTTTTTCTCCCCCTTGATCTAATCACCTCTGTAGATTAAGTAATTTCCTTTTGCTCCCCCTTGACCTATGCTTGGATCAAAGAATGATAAGTTTTGCATAGAACATAGGTCATATTTTCCAGAGGTTCTGTAGGGGTTGTCAGAGGTTCTGAGTAGACTTACAGAAGCTCCGTCATTTTAAGAACTATTTAAGATTGAGAACTTACATACAGAAATAAATTAATTAAAGCAAAAATAATAGAAATACATATATATTTACAGAAGATAAGGCTATACTTACAGAGGATTTTTACGTCATATTGATCATTCCTAACTTACAGAGGATTTTTAGTTAAGAGGATTTTTACGTCATATTGAATCTTTTCTCGTCTAAATCTTTGGTGAATAAGTCCGCGAGTTGGTATTCTGTGGGCACGAAATGCATCTCGATTGTACCGTATTCAACATGATGTTTCAAGAAATGGTACCTTATATCGATATGCTTGGTTTTTGAGTGTTGCACAGGATTGGCAGAGATAGCAATGGCACTCTTGGAATCACAGAAGATGGGTATTTTGAATAGGATGTGGCCGTAGTCTTTTAGCTGAGTCTTCATCCATAGAACCTGAGAACAACAGCTAGCAGCAGCAACGTATTCAGCTTCTGCAGTGGATGTTGTGACACAATTTTGCTTCTTGGAGGTCCAACTAACTAGTTTACCACCTAGGAATTGACAACTCCCAGAGGTACTATTTCTGTCGAGCATGCATCCTCCATAGTCTGAATCTTTATAAGCTTTAAGACTAAAACCAGAGTTTTGTGGATACTAGAGACCGAGATTTTTGGTCCCCTTTAGATATCTAAAGATTCTCTTCACAGCATCATAGTGTGATTTCTTTGGATTAGCTTGATAACGTGCACAAAGACATGTGGCATGCATAATGTCAGGTCTGCTTGCAGTTAAGTATAACAGAGATCCAATCATGCCTTTGTAGAGAGTGCATTCTACAGAGATGCCATCTGGATCTAAGGATAACTTATTTCCAGTGGCCATTGGAGTTTTCATTGCAGAGGTATCAAAGAGGCTATACTTGAAAAGAATGTCAGAGACATATTTGGCCTGATTTATAAAAATTCCCTCTGATGTTTGTTTGACTTGGAGTCCGAGGAAGAATGTTAGTTCTCCCATCATACTCATTTCAAACTCACTCTGCATGAGTTTTTCAAAACTTTTGCACTCTTCTGTGTTAGAAGACCCAAAAATTATGTCGTCCACATAGATTTGTACAAGCATTATTTCACTGTTTTTACGTTTATAGAATAAGGTAGTATCTGTTGTACCTCTGTCGTAGCCATTGACTAGAAGAAAGGTAGAAAGTCGTTCGTACCATGCTCTTCGAGCCTGTTTCAGTCCGTACAGAGCCTTTTCAAGGTAGTATACATGCCTTGGGAAACCCTGGTGGCTGATTTACGTAAACCTCTTCTTGGATTTCACCGTTGAGAAAAGCTGATTTTACGTCCATCTGATAGACTTTAAAACCTCAGTGGGCTGCGAATGCTAAGCATATTCTTATTACTTCGAGCCGTGCGACAGGAGCAAAAGTCTCATCGTAATCTATGCCTTCTTCTTGTCTATAACCCTTGGCCACCAATCGTGCTTTGTTTCTGATGACCACTCCATCTTCATCCTTCTTATTTTTGTAAACCCACTTAGTCCCAATGGCATGTTTCCCTCGTGGCAGAGGTACTAAAGTCCATACTCTGTTACGCTCAAACTGCAGAAGTTCTTCTTGCATGGCATCTACCCAGTTTGGGTCATCAAGTTCTTCAGAAATCTTCTTTGGTTCTATCACACTAATGAAATTTGTAAAGAAACAAAAATTAGCAGTGGCAGACCTGGTTTTTATTGAGTCAGAAGGTTCTCCAATTATTTGGCTTGGAGGATGGCTTTTTGTCCACTGAGTGGTGCGTGGAAGATGGTCATCAATGTCATCGAATCTTTCTTCAGAAGCTTCTTGTGGATCTTCTTCTTGTATAGCCTCTGTCGTTCTTCTTACCTTGGTAGAAGATTCTACCATTTGTGGAATGATTGGTATGAGTGGTGGTGGAGTTTGTTCCTCTGAGGACGTATAGTCTTGGTCCTCAATTTCCTCTGTAATTGGTTCTTATGTGGATTGTGGAGTTTGTTTTTCAGCAGCTTCTGTGGTCGTTTTTCTTGATGTTTCATCTTCTTCATTTTCTTCTTCGGCATTTGCATCTGTAGTATTTATAGAAGAAGATGAAGCATTATTTGGACCAGTTAGAGTCATACCTGTAGGATTTTGTCCAACAGAGGATGGTTCTTCAGAAACTCTGATGGTTCTTCAGAAACTCTGATGGAACATCCGATTTCTTTCGAATAAATTCAACCCATGTGAAACGCGAGTACTCATCAATTAAGACAAGTATGTATTTCTTGCCACCTAGGCTCTGTATGGCAATGGGACCGCAGAGGTCGACATGAAGCATGTACAGAGGCCTAGTGCAAGATACATCTGTTTTGCCTCTGTGGGATGCTCTTCTGAGTTTTCCCATTTCACAGGTAGAACACAAGTGATCCTTGTTAAATTTAACATTAGGCAAACCTTTAACTAGATCAGGTTTGACCAGTTTATCCAAGGTGTGAAAGTTCAAGTGACAGAACCTGTTATGCCATAACCAGACTTCTTTACTTTCGCAAGCTACAAGGCAAACTTTGTCCTTGGTTGTTGAACAAAAGTTCATTAGATACAGATCAACTTTTCTTTTGGCTCGTAGAAGTTCCATTCCTGTGTCTTCACTTTGTAGGGAGCAGAAAGTTCTTTTGAACAAGACATCAAATCCTGTATCACAGAGTTGACTTACACTGAGTAGGTTGTGTTTAAGGCCATTCACATATGCAACTTTGTATACAGAGACGTTTTCCTTCTTTATGACTCCATAGCCTTTGATGTGTCCCTTCTTGTTGTCTCCAAAAGTTACAGATCCATCATCGTGTGTTTCTTTGTACGTGGATAGTAAACTTCTGTCGCCGGTCATGTGCCTTGAGCATCCGGAGTCAAGATACCAAATTGGCACATACTGCTTCTGTAAGACAATCACAGAGACTTAGGTACCCATATCCATATGGGTCCAATATTGTTAGAATTTTTCAAGTTTGCCTTAGCATTCTTGAAATACATTTTATCTTTTGTAGAAAGATCAGATTGTTTCTCTCTAGGTTTTGACTTTGGAGTTTGAATTTTAGTGGAGAGTAAGCAATCTGGACTTGAGAAGTGATTTTTCAATTTGAACATAAGATCAAAACAATGACAGTATTTAATATGAGACGTGATTTGTTTGAACTTTTCATTGAATTCATTGAACTGAGTCACAGAGGCATTACATTCGTTCTTAACATTAGATTTCCTATTACAAGAAGATCTATGAATGCAAGAATGTTTTTTGAAAAAATCTTGTTTAGGTCCTGCCTTCTGTGAGTCTCTTCTGTGGTGAACGTCTGTCTTCACTGTCACTGAAGAAAGATATTTGTTAGCTTCAGGCCTTAAAGGTTTTGAAATTTTTGAGCTTTTAGGATTTTCAGAGCCCTTTTTCAAATTGTCAAGCTCTGTAGAGGTTTTGACTTGTATACACATTTTTAGAAAATCTGGACAGATAGGTATCTCTGTTATTTTCTCTTTTGAGAAATTGTTCTGTTAAGAACTTCAGAGGAGAATTTAATATCCTCTGTGTCATAGTGAATTATCCCTGATTTAGAATCAGTCTCTGAGTCGTCAGAGGATGAATCGTCCTCATATACAGAGGTTGAGTCATTTCTTTCGACAGAGGCTGAATTTTCTGAGCATGTATCGTACGAGCTTTCTTCCTCTGTAGAAAAACTTTCATAGATGGCAGAGGTTTCTGATGAGATCTTTTCAGCGAGAATTTGATCTATAAAAGATGTACAGAGATTTTCTAAAACGTTTGATTTCAAAACTTCCAAGATTTCTTTTCCAATTGATCTTTTAAGTTTTTCTTCTGAAATGATGGGTTTAAACTCAAGAGCTTTTGCAGATAATTTCTTTTCGACATCTAACATACAGACAAAAGCAACCTGTGTTTGAGTCTTTGGTTTACCAAACTTGAAGATACCAATCTGATCTTGTGTTTTCAGATATTTCTTTGGTTTGATTCCTCTATTGACAGAGGTTGAAGATGATGAATCTGTGTTTTCAAACCACACATTGATCATCTTCGTATGTTTCCTTAAGTGAGGTTCTGCAGAGATTTTAACCCTTTTACTTACAGAGAGTAAGTTTGGAAAAGATGGTTTATTTGTATTTCCTATTACAAACAGAGAAGACAGAGGTTTGAGCCTTTTGCCTTCAACACCTAGAGTAATATCATCGTACCCTATACCTCGTCTTCCTATTTGTGAGTTTACTTTCTCATACACCTTCTGTGCATCTTTATAGTTTTTAAGTAAAACCTCTCTTCTGAGTAGATCTTGCCAAAGTACCTCTCTCTCTTTTTGAAAGTATTCTTTGAGAGCTCTTATGTCAGTTGTTTCACTCCTAGAAACTGAAAGCTCTTTAGTTTTGACTTTTAAAGCAGAGGTTAATTCAGAAATCTGCCTTTTTAAAGGATCTACATTTTTGCTCCAATATTTTTCTACTCTTTCCTTTTCTTCAAAAATTTTGGCTTTTTCTTGAGTGAGAAGCCTCACTTCTCTCTCATTAAAGGTGAGTCTTTTCTGAATGCTTTCATTTATCTCTTTTAGTTCAATCAGTTCAATGTTAAGTCTAACTGAATCATTTTCTACATATTTAATACAAGAGGTAGAGTTTGAAATGGATACCTCATTGTCAGTGCCCGAGTCGACTTCTGCCATGCCACAGAACAGGGCATTGGTGGTGAATTCATCATCAGAGGTAGAGTCTGACTCGAAGTCCTCCTTATTTGCTTCAGAATGCCCTTTGTTCGCCATTAGGGATTTTTGTGCATAATATTCACCCTTCTTTTTGTAAAAAGCTGAGTACTTCTGTGGGCGATTTTGTCTATTTCTGCAATCTTTTCCGAAATGGCCTGGCTTGCCGCAGTTGAAGCAACCTTGGGAGGTGTTTCCAGTTCGATCGTCGGACTTCTGTTGGTCTCCACCTTTCTCTGTTCGGCATTCGTTTGCGTAATGACCAGGCTTACCACATTTGTAGCATTCTTGTGTGTGGCCTACCTTGTCATCTGACCTCTGTCGGTCATTTCCTCTATAGTTTCTGTCGCTCGACCTCTGTCGGTCACTTATGTAGTCTGACCTCTGTCGGTCACTTGATTCTTCTCTTCTCCCATCATCTCTTCTATCTCTCTGGTTGTCTCTGCTATTTCTGTCATTTTCAAACTTCCTTTGATTACATCTGAACTCTTTTGTCAATAGAGCCAATGACTTAGCTAATGACGCAAGAGTTATTTCTTCCTCTATCAGCTCGTCTTCTTCGCTATCAACCATCACTATCTTCTTCTTCTGCTTCTTCTTTTCCTCTGTTGATCTCTCATTTCTTGGTCTTTCTTTAACCTCTGTTGATTTACTAACCAATGCGTATGGTGCAATGGTTATTGTTTTAGCCTGTGCTATTTGAGGCTCTTGTGCAGCTAGTGTTCCATAGAGATCAGAGAGTGTCCATGAGTCTAGATCTTGGTTTGTTTGTAAAGACATAGATAATTGAAGCCACTCATCATTCAGGCTCTTTAGAAACATGACGTTATTTTCTTCCGAGGTTCTGTGAATGCCAGACTTTCTGCATTTGTTTATGAGAGAGTTGAACCTGTCGTACGTCGTTTGCAGAGATTCTGTTGCAGAGGCTCTGAATGCATGATATTCATTTATGTACTGTGCCCTTCGCTTCTTCTGTGTTTTAGCACCCCCTTCCAACTGTCTTTCTAATTCTTTCCAAAGATCGTGCACAGTTTCGCATGCATCTAAGGATTGAAAAAGCTCGTTGGGGATAGCCATTATCAGGATTCTTTTTGTTTTCTGTGCAACTTCATCTTCTGCCTTATCTTCATTTGACCATTCTTCTTTTGGCTTTGGTTTTTTATGTTCAGGGATTTCTGGAGATTCAGCAGTAGCTGGTACTCGTGGTACTGCTATCATGGGAACAAGAGGAAGGTTGTAAAGATATTGTACTAGATTTTTTTCAGTACCCTCAAAAAAATGAACCATTCTTATTTTCCATTGAGTATACTCATCTCGTAGGAGAGTAGGAGGCTTGGTGAGTGAACCAGCAGTAAAGAAGTTATTTGTATTTGTCATTGTTAAGGTTCTGAAAAGATAGTATGATTAAAGAGTATGAGTCTGAAGATCTGGAAAGTTTTCTGGGTTTGAACAGTTCCCAGAGTACACTTTAATGGAGTTTTAACCTAGAGATGAGGAATAGGTAAAAAAAAATGATGTCTATCACTAATATTGTAAAAACGAGGATCACTTGATATTGAAAATCAAGCTTCGCTCTGATACCAATTGTTGGTTCCCGTTTTGCTTATACAAGATTATCAGATCTATTAGTTCAAGTTTGAGTTTGATGCGGAAGCGTATTTGAAGAACTAACAGATATGATTGATAGATTTAGAACACAATATAAATAAACAGTGAACAGGAAATAATATCTCAAAGTTTACTGAATATATATATTAAGAACAGTTTCAAGAATAGTGAGTAAGCAAAGCTTTAAAACAGATATGACTCTCAAAGTGTTTAAAGCTATGTGTTCTTGTGATGTTTTTCTCTCTTGATTTCTTGTTTCGATTGTTCGATTGATCGATCGATGGATAGGAAGAACTCAACATGAGTCTTCCTTATATACTATACTAAGGGGACCATAAAGCATATGCTACTATTCACAAAGGACGGTATGAATAGTTGGACGGATGGCATGAACAGTTGGACGTGATGTATTGCATTTAATGCAGCAGACGTCTATTATGTACTAAGCCCTATTGAATCCAATCAGAGTTTGACACGTTGTAGTTGGACAGGGCATGCTACCATGCAAGTTGATGAACACGTCCTGTAACAGTAGCAAGATATTATAAATATCTTTTAAGTCTTTGTTGAAGACCGCAGAGGCTCTGTGAAGTGCCACAGAGGTTCTGCGGTTTGGTCCTTAGAAGAGCAGTCTTCACCGGATTCTGAGTCTTTGGTCTTCTCTGTGCGTATTACAGAGCTTCTGTAGGACGCCTCTTTAGCTTCTGTAGCTTCTCGACCTTGATCTCTCGGTAAGTTCGGCAGAGCCTCTGTAAGAGGCTTTCTTCACTTAGCCTATTTTTCACTACTTATAAATACTTCTATGATTAGGAAGATTGAAGCTAACAGTTCCTTTTTGTTAGGGTTGTGTTATACCCTAACATTTCAACAAACCGGCAGAGCTCTTCTACTGTTGGTTCCTCTGCATATGCCTTTAACCCAAGTAGACCTCTGGTGGGTAGACTGAACTCAAATGAGAACATTGTTCTGTTGAATTTGAGTTCAAGATGCTCGGATTTGTCGGGTTTTGAGATGTAGCCTTTGATTTGTCTATCTTCAGAATCAAATTTGCTGCTTTGCCAGAATTGATTCAGGTATCTCGCCGGGATTTTGTTGACTGTTTTGGATAAAAGGGGGTAAAGGTAGTGGTTTTCCAGAATGTTAAGAAGGATGGCATGTTATTTCCCAAATGCGGTTTTTGAGGGTACCAGATAGTAGTTATTGGGTTTGAGAGGAAGAACACTTTCAAAGTGTTCATTTGCGATGATGTTTTTCTCGTGGGTAGTTGGAGAGAAATTAGCTTCATCGTCGGAGTTATCTTTTTCAAGGTGTGCGGCTATATTTGGATTTTGGGAATGCTCAGATTGAGCAGGTGAGTTTTCTTGAACGGGGGAGTCTTCAGGAATGTTGGAGGATCATGCCATTGTTGTTTATCTTCAAGAAAAGAATGAAAGATAGGTAGGTTGCAGGTTTCGCAAGGTTCGCCGGAGAAGAAGATGAGAGTTCGTAAAGGTTTTATGAGGAGTGGTAACTTGGGTTTTATAGTGAATGGTAACGGTTAGAATTCTGAAGAGGTAAATATATGGAAGTGAATAAAATTTGGAATCCGTACTTGAGTGTGAACGGCGGTTCAACTTTCCAGGAGAACGTGTGTCGTGTACGTCCAATGAAAATGTGACACGTCAGCAGTGTCAGAGCACGACTTGACGCCGTGCGCGGCCCATGAATGCTTGGCACGTGTGTTTCTTTTCCTCTACATAATTTTCACTCGCAGTAAAAGAGCCGTTACTGTTGCAAAATTTACCCAAGTTTGAAAATGACAGAAGCTCTGTAGAGATAGAGCTCTGTAGTTTGAAAACTCTCTTTGTATCCTCAGTTGCTTGCACCTTTACCAAAAACGTTTGAAAAGCATTGGAGAGGATCGATAGATTTATAGAGTAGAAATTTCTTTCACAGAGGTTATGAAGCTCTGTCAGGCCAGGAGAAGCTTTATGAGAGGAAATTTCTCATAACTAAAAATCTATTAAACTTTTTGATCATCCAAAGTTTTTACTATTTTATAAACTGTTTTTAGGACATATTTGAAATTTTTTGTCCTAGAAAAGTTTTTGTTCTTGATGCTCATTTTTGAGTGTCTAGATTGGTTGACAGAGACTTTTTGATGGAATGAGCTCTTCGTCCCAAAAGACCTTCTTCTGTAATCTTTTGTTCAAGTAAATCCTTACAGAGAACATTTAAGTTTGATCGGTAGAGTTCTTGTATGAGATTTGTAGTTTTATAGAGGATTCTGCATACAGAGGCTCTGTTTGAGCTCAGCAGAAGCTCTATTACACTAAAAATCTCATAACAGAAGTCTCGTTAATCATTTTGATAAAAACTTGTTTGGTATATTTTAAACAATGTTTCTAGGACATATTTAGAAATTTTTGTCCTAGAAAACTGTTTTCAAAAAGAATTTGTTTCGAGATACTTATCTTTTGGCTCTTTCTTTCTCGGCATTTTACCTGATTTTTGTGAATTATGAGTGATCACTTCTCTTCTTTGGCTCCCCCTTGAATGATCAACTTCTGTAGATCATTTCAAGGTCTCCTTCTGCTCCCCCTTGATCTATGTTTGGGTCAAAATTTGATAAATAATGCTTAAGGCATAGATCAAGTTTCTCAGAGGTTCTGAGCAATCCTACAGAAGCTTTGTTGAGTATTGAACACTTGGTGATTGAGAATTTACATATAGAAATTAAATAAAATAAATAAAACAACAGAAATATGTATATATATATATTTACAGAAGATTTCGGTTATACATACAGAGGTTTTAACTCATGTTTATCATTCCTAACTTATCCACCAAGAAAAGAAATCATTTCTCATCTAGTGCCTTGGTGAATAAGTCTGCAAGCTGGTACTCTGTAGACACGAAGTGCATTTCGATTGTCCCATATTCAACATGGTGTTTCAGAAAGTGGTAACAGATATCGATATGCTTTGTTTTTAGTGCTATACTGGATTGGCAGAGATGGCTATGGAGCTCTTTGAGTCACAGAAGATGGGAATCTTGAATATGATGTGGCCATAGTCCTTAAGTAGAGTTTTCATCCACAGAACCTGGGAGCAACAACTAGCAGCAGCAACGTATTCGGCTTCTGCTATAGATGTGGATACGCAGTTCTGCTTCTTAGAGGTCCAGCTGACTAGTTTACCACCTAGGAATTGACAACTCCCAGAGGTACTCTTTCTGTCGAGCTTGCATCCTCCATAATCTGAATCTGTATAAGCTTTAAGACCAAAACCAGAGTTCTTCGGATACCAGAGGCGAAGAATTTTGGTCCCTTTCAGGTATCTGAATATTCTCTTTACAGCATTATAATGGGATTCCTTCAGGTTCGCTTGATATCTTGCACAGAGACATGTGGCATGCGTTATGTCAGGTCTACTTGCAGTTAAGTATAACAAAGACCCAATCATTCCTCAGTAGAGCGTGCACTCTATAGGTATACCATTTGGATCTGAGTCTAACTTATTTTCAGTGGCCATTGGATTTCTCATTACAGAGGCATCAGAGAGACTGTATTTTGAAAGTATGTCAGAGACATATTTAACTTGATTTATGAAAATTCCATCTGATGATTGTTTTACTTGGAGTCCGAGGAAGAAAGTTAATTCTCCCATCATACTCATTTCAAACTCACTATGCATGAGTGTTTCAAA
Organism: Saussurea involucrata; assembly: GCA_033807775.1. Lineage (NCBI taxonomy): Eukaryota > Viridiplantae > Streptophyta > Magnoliopsida > Asterales > Asteraceae > Saussurea > Saussurea involucrata. Next base: position 111,266,433 of record CM066320.1, on the reverse strand, counting down.
CTTTTTGCACTCTTCTGTATTTGTAGACCCAAAGATTATGTCGTCCACATATATTTGTACAAGCATAATTTCATCACTTTTTCGTTTATAAAACAAAGTTGTATCCGTCGTACCTCTGTCGTAACCATTATCGAGAAGATAGGTGGAAAGTCTTTCGTACCATGCTCTTGGAGCCTGTTTCAGTCCATACAGAGCTTTGTCGAGGTAGTACACGTATTTTGGGTACTTAGAGCTTTCAAACCCTGGTGGTTGTTGGACGTATACTTCTTCTTGGATTTCGCCGTTTAGAAAAGCAGATTTTACGTCCATTTGGAATACTTTAAAACCTCTGTGGGCTGTGAAGGCTAAGAAGATTCTTATGGCTTCGAGCCGTGCGATAGGGGCAAAAGTTTCATCGTAATCTATGCCTTCTTCTTGGCGATATCCCTTGGCCACCAATCTTGCTTTGTTTCTTATGACCACTCCTTCCTCATCCTTCTTATTTCTGAAGACCCATTTAGTTCCTATGGCATGTTTTCCTCGTGGCAGAGGAACTAAAGTCCATACTTTGTTTCGTTCAAACTGTAGAAGCTCTTCTTGCATAGCATCTACCCAGTTTAGGTCGTCAAGGGCTTCAGAGATCCTTTTTGGCTCGATCACACTAATAAAGTTTGTAAAGAAACAAAAGTTAGCAGTGGCAGATCTTGTTTTTACCTTTTCAGAAGGTTCGTCGATTATAAGGCTTGGAGGATGGATCTTTGTCCACCTTACTGTTCTTGGAAGATGGTCATCGATTTCATCAAGTTGATCTTCAGTGGTTTCTATTTGTTGTTCTGGTGTAGCCTCTGTCGTAGATTTTGCTTTCGTGCTTGATCCTACAGTTTCTGGAATGATTGGAATGAGTGGCGGTGTTTGTTCCTCTTTAGAAGTATAGATTGAGTCTTCTTGTTCCTCTGTTATTGGTTCCTCTGTGGTTTCTGGAGTTGGTTCTTCAGTAGCTTCTGTGGTTTTTTTCCTTGTTCTATCATCTTCTGTTGGCTCTCCCTCGGCATTTGCATCTGTATGATTAACAGGGGAAGATGAGTTGTTTAAGGGACCAGTTAGAGAGATACCTATTTCGTTCTGGCTGGCAGAAGGTGATTCTCCGGAGGCTCTGACGGCTCCAGCAGAGGGATCAATGTCGTCATGGAACATCTCTTGAAATAGAAGATTTAAGTCTTCTTCTCTTGTTTTTTAAATGCTAGAGGATTCCCCTTTTAGACCGAGTTCTGAACTGATTTGTTCAGAAGTCTTTTGGAAGGTGTCTTCAAAAGAAACATTTATGCTTTCTACGATCATTCGAGACCGCAGAAGACAAACTCTGTAGGCTTTGGAAGTTGCAGAGTATCCTATGAACTTGCCTTCATCTGCCTTTACTTCAAATTTTCCTCTTGCTTCTCTGTCATTTAAGACGAAGCACTTACATCCAAATACATGGAAGACTTTGATGTTTGGTTGTCTTTTGTTGATCAAATGATATGGTGTTTTGATGTGTCTCTTTACGATGGTTGATTGTAAGTCCAGGATTTACTCTTACAATCAATACAACAATGTATGAAACAGTAATTGAGAAGTAATATGATCAAGCCCAATTGTATTCAATTAAGAACAGAATTACAGATCTCAGAGAGAGAGAATCTCAAAGATTACAAAAAGAGAATACAAATATATTCGGGAAATCAGTTAGCAATGTAGTGCTAACAACTATATATATACTGCAACGGAAATATTAAAGCTACAGTACAAATATGAATGACTAATAGGAACAATACACGTGTCCTAATTAGTTAACTAAACACAAAGGAAAGTATCTAGTTATAAGTTCTGAACAGGTAGTTCAGAACTTCTGAACCTTCTTCTGACAAGGCTTCTCAGAACTTCTGGCTCTACTTCTGACTCTTCTTCTCAGACTTCTGACTCTTCTTCTCAAACTTTCAAAGCGATCCTTCTGAGCCTTCTTAGTCAGAACTCTGACCCTTCATATCAGAACATCTGAGTCTTCTCATCCGACCTTTAACACTTAGTTTATTGACAAAACTCATATCTAACAATCTCCCCCTTTTTGTCAAATAAACTGATACTTTGCATCATCCAAATCTTTCAAGGCAGGAGCAATCTTCTGTAAGAGCACATTTCTTTGATTAAGCCTTTTGTCGATCTTGACAATAATTTCTTGAATAGTTTCAATCTGCTGAGTCATCATTTCCTGAGTTATGTTGCATTGCTTTATTTTCAACATCTTTTTCTCCAAATTATGCTTGATGAATCTCAAAGTTCCAGAGAAGTATTTTGCAGTCTCCTTTGCTCTGAAGAAGATCTTTTCACTCTTGTTTTTCAGAAAGACTCCCAAATCTGGATATTTAAGAACACTTCCAGTTTTCAACACCTTTTTCTGATCATGATCTGTGTTGGGTTTTGCCAGATAAACACATGGCCTTTGCAAATACAGAGCTATTTGAAAATCTGTATAACCATGCCATCTTAGGATGTAAAACATAGCTTCAATTACCACACTTCTTGCCTTCCTTTCAGTCTTATCTTTGCTTGATTCCTTGAAGCACATCATACAATGTGATCTGTAGAAATCCACTACTGATAGCTTTTCAAAATCTGCATCAGTGAAATAGTATACTTTGCCATCTTCTCTCAAAACTTCAAAAGACAAGTATTCCATCTTTCTGAATTGTTTAACTTTTAATTCTCTGATCCCTGTGATTAAGAAATCTGAATATACAACATGTTTTGATTTCCCAAGACACCTTGATTTCTCTGCCAACCAGATCTGAGTCTCCTTTGGTCTATCATAATATACATTCAGAAATTGTATCTCTTTAGGCTTAAAAAACTCAGGTAGATCAAACTCAAGAAAGTATCCATTCAAATCAATTGACATCTCATCTTCTTTTGATTCAGATTGTTCAGCTTGATCAAGACTTGTTATTTGCACATTCTGAGGAGTTGTGTTCTGAACTTCTTCAACTTCATCTGAAAGGATTTCATTCACTTCATACTCAGCAGGAAACACAAAGTCATTGTGCAGCATCCTTTTAGGATTAACCTCTGATAATAACCATTCACCACAGCCTCTGATTTTTCTTCTGAGATTTAATCTTCTTTTCACAGAGTTTACACATTTTTTCTTTAGATTTTCTCTTTCAGTAGCAACATTAACTTTTATTTCAGTTAGTAACCAACTCAAAGTTGCATCACTATACTTCACCAACTCCTTCAGTTTGAATATTTCAAGTCTTCCTTGAACTGGATATGCAAACCCTTCAGTTTCCATTCCTTCATTTATAAATCCCTTCACATATACACCAAACCCTGAAATCATTGCTGGACATTTCAAGTTGCATTTCTCTTTTCTTCCTTCAATTGCCAATTGAAAATCATACATATACATATTTCTGACATAAATCCCCAGAATTCTTCTGCACTCAATCTCTATCAAGGTTTCTTCAGTACTGGCAAAGAACTTAACTAGAAAGATCTGATCATCAAGAGTTAATCTGTGAAAATCAAAACTTGTCATGGAAACCTTTGTACTTCTTTCTTTCAGCACTTCCAATCTAACAAACATCAGACCATTGAATTCTTCTGGTTTAAACATCAATACTTTCTCATTCTTCTTCTGAATGTGTAGTCTTGAATCAGGAATCCTGAATCTGTTTGAGGCTTCTGTATAAATCATCTGAGATCTGTTATCCATGAAGCCATCAATGTTGCTCTCCAATAGCTCATAATCTCCTTCTGTGTGATAGAGATTCTCATATATTTCCTCAGGAAAAATGTCATCATGAAACTGTCTAGCAAGTGGTACATCACTCAACTCCAGGATAAAATCACATACAGGCTCCTCCAAAATTTGCAAGTTCATCTTAGGAATCTCAATTGGTTTTCTGAATATATACTCAGAAGGCATAAAGTAATCTTCCACTCTCTCATATTCTTCTTCTGTATTCATCTCATCAGCATAGTTAAATCGAAACTCATGTTTAAATTTATGAGAATAATCAACAGTTCTATCTTCTTCTCCCAATAAATCAATAGGCCTTATCAGTTTTACACTTTGTTGAATATTTTGGACATTAAGTGCTCTGACTAACTCATTTTGCATCCTTCTGATCAAATTCTCAGTTAATCTTCTTTCTTCTGATTCAGAATCCATCACACTACCTTTATCATAAAGAACAACATCTGTACAAGTGTTGTCAACAATTAAACTTTCCACTGTTTCCTCTGACCTCAACACAGGTTCCTCAATTGCTTCAGTTTCATCAGATTTGATTTCCATCTCTGTGTCTAAATTCAATTCTTCAGTTTATCTGAATCACCACCATCTCTGCTTTCCACCTCCATTTCCTCTGTATCTGAACTATCAATCTGAACTATCTGAGTTTCTGTATTCTTTGTACTGACTAAGTGCATATCTGCTATTTCAAAATCCTCTATGCAAATGTCATCATCAGAACTTAACCTTTGCCTTTTCTCCCCCTTTTGATGATCATGAGGTTCATTATCATCAAACTTTCTTTTAGAGTTCTGACCAGAAACACCTTCAGGTTCAGCTTCTGCAAGTGGAACAAGATCAAGAGGTTTTGAAGTAGAAGCCATAGATACACTCAGTGCTTTCAATACAGATTCCTGCATATTCTGCATTTGTTTCAGCACATCTTTTTGAAATTCAGACATTATATCCTTGATCTCCTTTCATTAGATTCCAAGGATGCCTTCACAGTATCTATTTTAGTTTCAACAGATTTCAATTTACCCTCCAACATATCTTTTAATTTTGTCACCTCAGCATTCAAATCATCCACCTTTTTCTCCAATTTTTCAACCTTTTCCCCCATCACCTTGTTTTGATTCTGAATCTTTTCAAATTCAGAATGGTCTAACTGTGAACCTGAACCAACAGATGGTCCAGTTTTCATGTGCCCAGAGGGCTCATGGCCTGTAGATAACACAAAGTCATCTTGTACAACAGATGCACGTTTGAATGAGGCTTTTGTAATGTTCACCTCACCAGGACTTCCATCCAATCCTCGACACCCAATATTAGGTATGTCTATGAATGTTGTGTCAGGAATACGAAATTCCTGATTTGTGCGAGTGTTAGAAGGAATTTCAGGCTCAAATTGAATAGGACTGTGATATTCAGACTCAATGTGTTGAAAAATAGGTTGGGATTTATCACCTCCCTCCAAATGAGTTCGGGATGGTTCCCCTGAGTTATGTGAAACAGTAGCATGTTGAAATGCTTCTGAGTGGGTATGGATGGGTTGTTCAAGATCCACCACTAGGTCCATGGTGTTTGTTTCAATATTGGACACCAAGAAATGTGAACCAACAGCACTTTAGGTTACCTGGTTAAGATTAGCTGGTTAAGAAGCATCTCTTTCTGTTTGAACCTCTGTTGACAATATCTCATCCTCACTACCCTCATTCTGTTTTTCCTCACTTGTTCTAACCAAGCTCTCAGAATTTTGCCCCTCATTTCTCTCAAAATGTTCACCCATTTGAACATCCTCCCCCTCTCTTACTGGACTACACCCCTCACCTCTCTTCTCTGGTTGGTCCTCATGGGTAGGGATTTGAGGTATTTCAATTCCCATTGAGGTGCAATATGCTTTTAAAATCTCACTCTCCCTTGGTATGTAATTCCTAAGTGATTTTGGTAACAGTTTATGATTAGGATAATTCTCAAGTTTGGTAACAGAAGACATCTTACCCAAATAGAAAGTAGGACCATGCTGTTCATTTGATCTTCTTGAAATGGTTCTGTTTTCTTGCATTGCATACCAAATTACAATCTGCCAATACCTTATGTAAGGTATACATGCCAGAGGAGTATCCTTTGTCTTCTTTTGAATAGCTTTCTGATTTTTCTCAAAAGTATTCTTCATGTCTTCCCAAAGTATAGCAGTATAATCATAATGCCTATTCCTCACTAAACCCTGAAAGATCTGAAGAATTTGTTTTGAACCTTGATCTGCTGAGCTATTTTTCCCTGACAAACACTTATTCACCACATGAAAGAAAACAAGCCCAAATAGGGGGCAATTTGTTCCTTCTGAACAAACTAAGGGTTCTCAATCCTTCATTATATCCTAATCTCATAAACTCTGCAATTAACTCCTCTGTTAATGGTGAGTCTTCAAAATCTGTCCTTCTTTGTACATCATCTTTCTCTGGAAGATTCAGTATTTTTCTCTTAGTGCACCGATTGATAAGGTAATTGTGACTCCTCCAATTTCGGATACAAACTTGTTGTCTTCTAACTTAAGATGTTTCCACCATTGTTGAATATACTGAACAGGAACTGTTTTGTTTCTTGTAAACCACTTTCTGTAAGGATGATATTTGAATAACTCCATGATAATTCTGTGTTCAGGCTTAAATCTACTTTCCTCAAATAACAAAACACAATTGTTTTCTGATAATTTCAACCATTCTCCTTCAGGAACAACCCTTTCCACTAAGATTGGTCTATTCGACATAATCGACCCTGCAGCACTCTGTTCATGTTCAACATTTATATTTACCTCATCTGCATTTCCTTCTGATTCAGCCATTTGTTCATCTTCTTCATTTATTTCATCATCCCTTATTGCTTCTTCCTCAACAGCTCTATTTTGTACTTCATCATTATCTGAATCAGATGAATCCATCAAAGACTTAGTAGAATGTAGAGAAATTTGACCACTTCTTCGAAATCCAGACATGATTTAAGAAGAAAACAAACTCAAAGAACTCTGGATTGATTCGTATCTCACTTTTCGCTATGGAATTTGAAAGAATTAGAAACAGGAAATAATATCTCAAAGTTTACTGAATATATATATTAAGAATAGTTTCAAGAATAGTGAGTAAGCAAAGCTTTAAAACAGATATGACTCTCAAAGTGTTTAAAGCTATGTGTTCTTGTGATGTTTTTCTCTCTTGATTTCTTGTTTCGATTGTTCGATTGATCGATCGATGGATAGGAAGAACTCAACATGAGTCTTCCTTATATACTACACAAAGGGGACCATAAAGCATATGCTACTATTCACAAAGGACGGTATGAATAGTTGGACGGATGGCATGAACAGTTGGACGTGCTGTATTGCATTTAATGCAGCAGACGTCTATTATGTACTAAGCCCTATTGAATCCAATCAGAGTTTGACACGTTGCAGTTGGACAGGGCATGCTACCATGCAAGTTGATGAATAGGTCCTGTAACAGTAGCAAGATATTATAAACATCTTTTAAGTCTTTGTTGAAGACCGCAGAGGCTCTGTGAAGTGCCATAGAGGTTCTGCGGTTTGGTCCTTAGAAGAGCAGTCTTCACCGGATTCCGAGTCTTTGGTCTTCTATGTGCGTATTATAGAGCTTCTGTAGGACGCCTCTTTAGCTTCTGTAGCTTCTCGACCTTGATCTCTCGGTAAGTTCGGCAGAGCCTCTGTAAGAGGCTTTCTTCACTTAGCCTATTTTTCACTACTTCTAAATACTTCTATGATTAGGAAGATTGAAGCTAACAATCTCCCCCTAAGTAGTGAAAAACAAAATATTGAACTTGAGTTTAGTTAGGCTAAGTTAGATAAGACAGAGGTTAAACAATACCTCGAAAGTTCTTTCATTCAGAAATATGCCAGAGGCATTTTACATTTGAGTACAATGAAAGATAAACTTTTGACTTGGTTTGCAGAGATTTGAGGTTTGAGAATCAGATTTTGGCATCTTTGAAATCGTTGTAGCTTCTGTTGTCTCTTCAGATTCTTCTGATCTCTTTGTAGAAACTGATGCAGAGTTCTCTTAGGTGAATTGTGGCATCAATCTCTCTGATGAAAGTATCTGCAGCATCTCTATCCATTTTCTCTGTACCTCTGTATTTTACAAGGCTTGCTCTGAACTTGTTCAGAGTACTAGTTGCGTATTTTTGACAATCCATGCACACAAATAGTTTGACTTCGCCTTGTGGGTTTTGAAATACTAACCCGAATTTTGGTTCTGTAATGATAGAGTTGGGCACGGCGTCGGGTGGGCAGCGATCTTCTGGTGGTCGTAAATTTAGATGTTTGAGACCAAGATCCTTTCCCAGTTGAAAATCTATCATACTGAAGATCAGAAGCTTTTCCCTCATTGCTTTTCTTAACACTTGATAGGCTCTGGTGTTTGCCTCTGTGTTGTAGTTGTCCTTTGTCCATTGCAGAAGCTCAGGTAGATCATAAGGATTGATATTTATTAGGTTAGCATCAGCGAAGGTGGTTTCTGAATTGTCTTCTCTTCTGACTTTGTAAAGATTGTACCTGACCCTTGGATAGGTTATTGTAAAGGAGAACTTGCAGAAGATTACCTTTTTGATCTTGTGGATTGAGAAGACATCTGCTTTGGGTCTTGGCTTTGTCCTTGTGAAGATGTTCTCAAATTCTTCTCTGATCCTTGAATCTGTCGCATGATCTGTTGGGTGATTGGTCTGAAAGGTTTGTTTGTAGAGGTATTTGTATACCACTTCTTCCATCTCTTCATGTGTTGGACCAGGTTGTGGTACTTGTCTTCCGAGACTTTCCATCTTTTGAACAACTTCTGCAGCTCTACCTGTTAGAGGAAAGTCTGACAGAGGCTTTAATCCATATGCCCAATCAACTTCTTCAGGCTTTGGAGTTTGGAAGGCATCAAAAGCGCTCTTCATCAATTTCTCTGTAGGCTTGGGCAATGATTTCTTTTTCTTGGGCTCTTCTGTCAGTATTGCTTTGCCCTTGTCTTTGGCTTTTGGAGGTGCAGAACCTGTTTCTTCTGTAGGTTTGGAGGTTGGTGCTTCTGTTGGCTTGATGGTTGCCTCTGTAGGTTTTGACACTTGTGTTTTAGAGGACTTTTGTGGCGATGGTTTTGTTGGCTTGAGTTGCTCTGTAACCTCTGTTGGAGGTTCTTTGGTGACTTCTTCTGTGAGCTCTATTTCTTTTGATGAAGATTGGACATTGAATCCTCTTGCCATTTTGAAAGCTAATGTGAACCTGTGCCTTTCTTCTTCTCTCTGCGACATTCGATCAGACGTTGTATTTTGCATCTTTCTCAGAATAGAAAAAGCAGAGGTCGTTGCTCTTTTTGGTTTGGTGGCAATCGACTTTCTTCTTGGTATGGTTTGGGGTTTTTCTGTTGATTTTGTTGAAGGACTCTTTTCCAAGTTGATTACCACATGGGTGGTTGTTGTCTCTGTGGTCTGTTGATTTTGTTGTTGATCTTGGGTTTGTTCTGGAGGGGCTTGACTGATTGGTTCTGTTGCGATTGGTGGAGCTTGTATTCCTCTAGTCGTAGCTTTCTCCCTTATATTCTCCCCCTCAGGATTATCTGATGGACCAGGATGGTCATCATCAGAATCATCCTGACTCTTATCAGAAGTACCCTTTGCTCTGCAGGAAGCTTTGGGTTTCTTTGGTAGTTCTGCTCCTGCGGCCATCAACTTCGCACATACATCATCACAGAGACCGAAAAGAGTTGCAAGCTCTGCTTCTGTGTTGAAGCGCATTCTGCCGACACTTTTTCTGAACTCTTTGACGTAGTTGGCATTTGAAGTAGTGAAGGAGACAATGACTTCTGTGACCTGGTTTATGACACTCTGGCCGAGCTCTGTTAGCCGTGCTCTGGTCATGTAGTCTTTAGGCTGCATTAGTATTGTGTTGCGCATTGCTTCTGCTTGAACGTTTTGCAGAGCCTTCTATAGATCTGCGGGTGTGATGCTCTGTGATTTGTTGGATTGCTTGTTCATTTGTTCAAGGAAATGTTTGACTGATTCCTTGAATGCAGAAGTTGCGGCAATTCCAAAATCTTTAGCAGCAGAAGTGGCTGTAGTTGTTGCAGTTGTTTGCGCAGAAGATTTCATCTCTGTGATGGCTGTTTTCACCTCTGTGGACAGATTGTCCATTTTGGTGTTTATATTCAGCAAGGCCGTTGATGTTTTCTCTGCAAAAGATGTGAAAGAGCTTTGCAACTCTTTCATGGTTTGGTTCACAGAGGTGACAAGGGTTTGGAACTCATCCCTTGATACTTGTGTCCCTGGTGTAACCTCTGGAGGAACACATTCGTCTCCAGAGTGAGTCCCTGCTCCTGGGACACCTTCGTTCACCCTTGTTTGTACGTTGGGGGTGGAAGGATTTCCATCTGATCTTCGAGCAGAAGCATCTAGTGCTTCAAACTCTACAGAAGTTCTGTGAACGACATTGTCTAGATCCACTTCAGAGGTGGGTACTAGATTATCCTTCTGTTGACTCGGAGACTTGTCTAGAGTCTCTTCGTCGTTGTGCTCACTACTTCTCTCTGAAAGAAGGGTTGGCCCTATTTCGTGCGTGGCAGAGGAAACGAATTCCTATGTAGGGTGTTCTAGTGTGATCTGGGGCGATTGATCACGAACTATAGGTGAGTCTTTTTGAGGAGACTCCCTAGGAATGGATTCCCCGGTTTTTGTGGGCGCAGAAGTCGAAAGAGTGACTTCTGGCTGGAAGGGTTGGGTTTGGATCGAGCTGTGCTGCTCTATTTCAATAACTCCTTCTGCAGCTAGACCTGCGGAGTTAGATGTGTGGGTTGCACTGGGAGGGGGTGAGGGATGTGTGCCTTCTTCATCTTCGGCATCCTTTTCTTTTACATTTTCTTTTACTCCAGATGTTTCTACCCTATCCTCTGTTGAAGTTCCTTGCTCTGTGCCTAAGAAGTCATACATTTGATGAGAGCCGTATAACCTCATTACGTGTGGATGATAGCGACCTTTTCGTATCCAGACAGCTTCTTCTTCGTCTGAATCTACCTCTGAGACCTCCATTCTTGTCTCTGTTACTTCATCTCTATTCCACTAAGCTTCTGTTTGTCCTATTTCTTCTGAAGCTGGGCTTGGACTCCTTCTGTGAACGTCCAATCCTTGCTGAATGAAGGGGTTCTGTAGAATAATAGGTGTCTCAGCTGATTGATCTATGGGTGTTTGATCATCTTCTTCCAGATGTGTGTCAATGCCGGAAATAGAGAAGTATTGTTCTTCTGGGGAGTGGTGGTCAAGAGGTTGTGTCGTCCACCCTGCTGTGTTTAAAGTGTTGGCAGTGTCAGGGTTCTGTAGGAAATCGTTAATGTTTCCTTGGTGAGCAAATCGATCTGGGGATTGATGGGGCGATTGATATCCCTCTTCCGTCATTTCTTCTTCTGCATCTTCTTCTTCTGCAGTTCTTTCTTCTGCGATTGCTTCCTCTTCTATGGTAACCAATTTCTCAAGTGATTTACCATGCTTCTTTTTGGTTTTCCTCCTCTTAGGTTTTGGTTCCCCTTCCTCTATAGTTTTCGATTTTCTTTTCTTCTTTAGTTTTGGAGAGGAGGGGGGAGCAGAGGAGCCAATTTATGTGGCATGAGGAGGTGAAGGTTGATCTTCTGCAGCGCTTGTAGAGGTGCCTTCTGCAGTTTTCCTCCTTTTTGATTTTGGAGTAGAGGCAGAAGATTTTGAAGAGGACTTCTTTCCCATGAGCTCTGCACATTTGGCTATGAAGCTAAGTTGAATAGCCATGTGTTTTGCTAATTTGTTATCTTTTTCTTCTTGAGTGGAAAGAGGTTCTGCAATCATTGTTCCTAGGGGGACACCTAAACGCGGGGGTGTCATAGGACTCGGTTTAGGAGTTCTATGATCACGTATATACTCTTTCTTAAGGGTTTTATACGAGGCATACTTCAGAAGTTTCTTTGACAGAGGTCTGCAGTGTGTGTAACCATCTACATGATCAGTGGGGATATTTTTGTTCATTGGGAACTGTTTGGGAATTGGCCCTTCCATTGGCCATTTCTGTATCAGCAACAGAGGTTCGAACAAGGCTCCCAGTATTCTTTGGAATTGTAGAGGTGGTAGAAACTTAGGATCGTTCTCTTTGACCCTTTTTGTGTTGTTCTTTCTGTCGATGGTGTTGGTGATCTCTTGCATCATTATGGTCGCGTAATCCAGTGGGAGATCATAGTAAACCCCATACATGATGGTTAATATCTGATGTGAGCTCTGGTCAATACTGCCTATCTTCCCTGTCAGGCATCTGTTAGGAATTGAGAACAAGGTGTTCCACAGAGGTGGTAATCTGCCTCTGCGGAAGTCATTTCTCTTCCTCAGTGGTGTGTTGTACCCAAGCATTTATAGGAAACGACAGATCTCGTCGTCTGTTGGTTGCTCTGGGTACTTCTTCAATCCAAGAAGACCCCTTGTTGGTAGGTTGAATTCAAGTGAGAACATTGTTCTATTGAACTTGATTTCCAGATGCTCAGATTTGTCAGGTCTTGAAATGTACCCTTTGATAAGAGAATCATCTTTATCAAATCGGCAACTTTGCCAAAACTTTTTCAGATATCTAACTGGAATTTTCTTTGGGGTTCTTGAGAGTAAAGGGAAGAGGATATGATTTTCCATTATGTTTAGAAGAATGGCATGGGCTTCGCCGAAAGCAGTGGGTGAGGGGACCAAATAGCAATTATTGGATTTGATTGGTAGTACCTTTTCGAAATTATCCTTTGCTATGAAGTTTTGAAGATTTGTGGTTGGAGCAAAATCTGCTGAATCGCCGGAATCTTCTAGTTCAATGTTTTGGGCAGGGTTGGGGTTTTCTGAATGTTCAGAATGAGCAGGTGAATGTTCTGGTGAGGTCGCCGGAGAGTGTGCATGTAACGTCCCAAAAATTACAAACAAATTTAAATTTTAAATAAACAATTCATTTATAACAACTCATTAAATGAGCCCAATGTTTCGGTTGCAAACTCATAATTAATATCTTTATAATAAAAACCAGCGGAATAAACGTTTAATTAGTAAATCATAAAAACAACCAGTTCTCCTCGCGCGCCAGTGTGTACTCGTCACACCTTGGAACCGCTCGGACCTGAAACCACAGTTTATTGGGAAAGGGTAAGCACGAAGCTTAGTGAATTCCAACACATGCGCAGATAGGAATTATATACACATCACCCCTATCCGCACATAAGCAACAACATCACAGTTACATAGAACGAGTAAACATCTACAAGTAATTATGTATCCAACACCTCGGTCCCACCGAGCCCTCGGTCCCACCGAATTGTAATATAACACACTCGTCACACCGAGTTCCCACAACGTTTCTTTCCACTTCCTCGGTCCCACCGAATTGTAATGTAACACACTCGTCACACCGAGTTTCCACAACGTTTCTTTCCACTTCCTCGGTCCCACCGAATTGTAATGTAACACACTCGTCACACCGAGTTCCCACAACGTTTCTTTCCACTTCCTCGGTCCCACCGAATTGTAATGTAACACATTTATACTAAGCATTTAAACCAATCAAATATTACACACCACAAACAACTAGTTCACACCACAAAGACAGTAGTACATACAAACTACTATGACATGCATACAACCCCTAACTACACAGTGAGAGAACTCACCTCGAATGCGCGCCCAGCTTAATAACACAATTCAAGCTTCACAATTACGGTCACTTCCCAGCACCTAAACGCATGTTAAAACGTGTCAATACGATACCCGGACCCTATGACACGACACACGCTTAAACCGTCACTAAAACCAATTTCCGTTCTCACAAAACAGGTCTGTTCGGGACCTGTTTCGACCCCTTTAAACCCAGAAAAATCCCAATATTAATTCATGACCAGAAAGTCCTCTGATTTAGGGTTCCAAGGACATAGTATACGCCTCCTAACGATTTTTCAACAATTAATTACGGATTTTATAAATCAGCCCGCAGAACAGCGAAAAAACAGCACTTATCAGTATAAAACGACGATTTGGCCTAAGTTACTTTCCGAACTGGATTTTGCACAAAACACAGAAAAGTTTATAGACTCAAAAAGGGAACTTTTGGCACCGAAATCACTCCAATCCGAGTTACGAGGAGAAAGTTACAGCTTACGCAAAACAGTGACAGAACTGCAGTTTCTTTTACATAAAATGACGATTCACAGAACTTACGACCACTATTTCGCCCAGTTAGAGACCGAACGAGTCTTTCGCTAAAACACGGAAAACTTGCCCGACCCTGAACTTGAACCGTGGGCGCCAGTTTTGGCTCAAACGGAGTTACGACGGAAAAGTTATGGTCGCGCGAAAACTGGACAGCACACTAAAATTTTCATAAAAAGATAACTTTATAAACGGTTTGCGGCTTAAACGATTCGGGATTTACGTTAAGAATGACACCCACTGCCACCGCCCTCCACCCACAGCCACCGCAGCGGCGGCGTGCGGCGGTGGTGGTCTCGCCGGAAAAAAAACGAAAAGGAAAAGAAAAGAACGAGACTAACGAGAACCACATACCTCACGACGGCGTCTCACCACCACAACCAAACCGCTCCCTCTCGATCACTCCGACGACAGCGGGTGGTGGCGGTCTCCGGCGACAGCAGTAGCGGCGGCGAGGGCTGCTGCTGTATTCCTTCTTCTCGACTCTCTCTCTCTTCGTTTCTTACTAATCGGCCGCACCACACCAAGAGAAAAGAAAAGGGTTCTAGGGTTGTTTTGGTTTGCTTGGTATACAAGGAAAAGGAGAAACGAGATAGCAAAAAGGGGGTCTCGGCCCTCCCTTTGCATGGGCCGAATCCATGCTTAAAATTTCACCAAAAGACAGAAAAGGTCCCTCGACTTCTAAGGACTTCTCTTAACTACCCAAAATGCAACCAAGTTAGCAATAAGGTCCTTTTTGACACCAAACCACTAACCAAAACAATTAAAGGTAAACATTTTAAAATTATTAAAAGATTTATTACGCATTTGGTCCAACTTGCTAACCCCGTTAGTAAAGATTCGCTCAAAGAACGATATTAACGCAATTAATTAAAATATATATAAACATACCGGGACACGGGCTTTACAACTCTCCCCCACTTGGATTAGACTTCGCCCTCGAAGTCTCTGCCTACGAATAGCTCCGGATAGTTCTCCCGCATAACATTCTCGGGTTCCCCAGTCCACTCGGACCCCTTTCGGTGTTGCCACTGGACTTTCACCAACTGGAATCTAAATTTCTCACACCGCCTTAAAAATCTCTCGAATACATTTCTTACCAACAAAACTCCGTCAAGAACATTGAAATTAAGATCAGAAGAACATTCCAACCACTGGAATCATTCCTAGTCAAACGACTTTAGTTGTCCCCCAACCTTAGACATTCCATACATCCCGAGTCAAATCTCAAGCTCTAACCACTCTAAAGCTGCTCACCAGTATACTCTATAGGATACTCGATTACGATCCCTCCTATCATTAATTGTCGATTAACTACCACGAACTCTAATAGACTCCAAAGATTTTCAATAAATTATATCGACAAAACATCGACCCCCTGCCGAACATCGATCCAACCGATTACAATAACAAACATCGGCCACCCACCGAACATCGGTCCAACCGATCACAATAACAAACATCGGCCACCCGCCGAACATCGGTCCAACCGATCACAATAACAAACATCGGCCACCCGCCGAACATCTGTCCAACCGATTACAATAACTCACATAAGCGTGGCATTATCCTAGACACTAACACAAATAGATATCCCCCACAACGAAATCAACTAACACACACGTAGGTCATTCCACCATAACCATTCATCACAAGTGATCATTTCAGGGTTACTACTACCATCACCCTGATTATCTTAAAATCGGCTACAACTCTCCGATTATACTAAAGGTGTTTGGCCTCAAGCCCAAAAGTCGACACCTAAATATACCACCTACCTCAAAATGGTTGATGCGCATTTATTCTCTTAATAACAAAGGGCATCAATCCCTTAACCGATACTATTCGGCCTACAGTACTAACGTGCGTGGAATATCTACCTTCCACCGTCGACGTATCATCCACACTTGCTCTACGAAGCCAAGTCACACCGTATCAAGATACACCTTAATGTCTACCTCCCAGGTACGTCTCAAGGCCCGACATATCAGGACTACCTCTCAGGTAAGTGCCCAAGACTATACCCTCCCAGTGCCTACTGGAAAGTCAAGGTCATAACACAAGAATACCAGAGTCCTACCCCGAGATACCCAACCGACCATTACCAACGACTAACTGACGTGACCAAGGATCCAATGCAAAACAGTTTACTAACAACATGCCTATCCCGAAATGACTCATTCACCCAACATGTAAATACTCAACGTGCACTAAGTGCAAAACTGTGCAACAAAACAACCCATCAACAAAACTCCACATCGAGCCATTAAAAACCGTGCAATTGACCCATGACTATCTCAAAGTCAAAACCGAGCAAAATGCTCCACGCTTGCTAGACCCATAAGTCGGTCAAAAACAAGTTTAAATAAAGTTTAAGCAAGCAATACTCTTAAATAACATTAGTCTCAAACTCGACACGAGTTAAACAAAAGAGTTTTCCAAAATGACTCACACCCTTAAAATTCTCAAAATGACACATAACACTTATAAACGCACTTCCCAAATGGTTTACAAAATCATTTACAAAATATTCTCAACGTCAAGATTTTTCATTTCAAAAAGACCGTAAGCAATAAAACTACTATTACCAGGTCGGTAGTTACGCAAAAATGGACACGCTCGTCCCACATATGAAAATCATGTTGAAAATCATTTCATTGCAGCTTAGTTTACTCACAAAACGTAAAGCGAAATAAATAATTTCTTGGAAAATGAACCGTCACGGTTCTAGTATGAATTGACTCATGACATGTATTTAAAGTAACCGTTCGACCTTACACCGGGTGCGACAAAAGTGTACACATAATTTCAAAATCAGTTCCACGACATTTGACCCCAAAATTTCTCTTTTTTTTTCAACATAAAATGTTGTGGCACAGGGTTCACCCACAAATCTTACGCGCGTCGGCTAGTCATACAAAACGATGAAATGGTTTACAAATATACTTTTGTTAAAACACAACTGTCTCGTGTAAGTTTCAAACTTGAAAATAAAAACCAATCTGTTTTCATCATTTGAAAATATCGACTAAAACCTCATAAAATCTCAAAAGGTGGGGTTCTTTAAATTGATTTCCAAGATTTCCCCAAATGGTCACATAAACAAATAAGATATGCACCTCGTGAAATTAAACCCACACTACTCAACATGCCGTAAAACAAAACTTATTTTAACCAAATCACTCAAATAGCTTTATACAGACATCGATGAATGTAACTTTTCGCCTCAACTCTAACATATGTGGAGGAGTTCTAATGTTAAAGTCACAAGCCGTAGTCACTTGCCCAAAATTTTAAACACCACAAAACACGGCTATCATCTTACCCGAAAGAACCGTTGGAAAAATAACGAAATGAGTCAAATTCTAACAAAGTTTGCACTCCCGTGATAAAACGATTTCATACACTTTCAAAACCATATTTCAAAATCTTGTGTGTGTGCTGAACATTTCCCAAAATTCCAAAACACCATCCAATAAATGATTTGAAACACAAGAATTTGTTAATGCAATCTATTTAAAAATCAAACTTTGTGCATGACTTAGTCGGCATTCTACGCCTCGACTCTTACTCCTCCAAATCTCTCCGGTCCACTAACGTCATCCGGACTTTTAAACCTCTTAGGCAAGTTGGGAAATTACATCAAATAATCCCTATGATTTTTCCTCAAATCAAAGTCGGCTCTATAAGCCTATAATTCTAGCACAATTGCCAATTTTTGACCCGAAATGGTCTACTTAAAACAAACCACATCCTTATCGTCACCCCAAGTGATTGATACTAGACACGTCCTTCTATCCCAACGACTACTAGTTTAGAACCTTCATCACTACCCCAACGATCATCACCTCAAGCAAGTCAAATACACACTTGTACTAGCAGGTTTACTATAGTTGTTCCTCCTTGTGATGGCTATTCTGGGTAGACAATACAACGCGTTATTAGCACATAATAACTCATACTAACAACACTCACGCTCAACTCCTTGGATTCCTCGTGACTTCCCCGACTCGAGCATTGATCCTGTGCTTCCGGTAGTAGGAGCTCTACTACTACCATCCACACCTATCATCGCCCGTTCCGAGTTCCATCCCAAGGGGTCCAAGTAGTTTCTCGCCGAAACTATACACATATGCCCGCACCGGCATATGTACACACTCTTCCTAGCTCCCTAGGAATTCCATCCAAACCACTACCCTTGCTACTGCCAAATCCCTAATAGCAAGCAGCAGACATGCAATACAGTGTAATAAGCACCAAGCAATTTAGCATACATACTCCTATGTTCTAGAAAGCAATCTAGCACACGTACCCATACATAAACACCCTTCCCAGCTCTCTAGGAACTTCCTCTTATCCCACTACCCTTGCTACTACCGAATCCCTACTAATTATAATGGGTGACCTCGCGAATACCCGATTATATGCAGTGCGAAATAAATAGACAGTCGAATACAAGACTCTATCCTAGAACGGTTGGACTCAAACAAGAGCTGCGCAATAGAACTAAATCGAATATTCTAAGGCTATAAATCTCTTACTGCATACAACTTAGAGGGCATCCACATAGTATCCTATCATAATTAGCATAAATTCCTAATAGCAAGTAGTTCAACATACAGCATAGTGTCCACAACAGGCAGTCTAGCATGCATACTCTATGATCTAGAAAGCAATAGAACACTAAGCATTGTACCTTTCCCTTCGGCTCCGGCTGACTGTACACACTGCGCCCTCGATCACCGTTCCCCGAACAGGTTTTTACTTTTTCTTTTATTTCCAAAAAGATTTAATAAAGAATTTGAAAATTCCCCAGCCGCAACTTGAGACCAAACACACCGAGGTGCGTTTGATTCACTCAAGATGTGCTCTGATACCAAGTTGTAACGTCCCAAAAATTACAAACAAATTTAAATTTTAAATAAACAATTCATTTATAACAACTCATTAAATGAGCCCAATGTTTCGGTTGCAAACTCATAATTAATATCTTTATAATAAAAACCAGCGGAATAAACGTTTAATTAGTAAATCATAAAAACAACCAGCTCTCCTCGCGCGCCAGTGTGTACTCGTCACGCCTTGGAACCGCTCGGACCTGAAACCACAGTTTATTGGGAAAGGGTAAGCACGAAGCTTAGTGAATTCCAACACATGCGCAGATAGGAATTATATACACATCACCCCTATCCGCACATAAGCAACAACATCACCGTTACATAGAACGAGTAAACATCTACAAGTAATTATGTATACAACACCTCGGTCCCACCGAGCCCTCGGTCCCACCGAATTGTAATATAACACACTCGTCACACCGAGTTCCCACAACGTTTCTTTCCACTTCCTCGGTCCCACCGAATTGTAATGTAACACACTCGTCACACCGAGTTCCCACAACGTTTCTTTCCACTTCCTCGGTCCCACCGAATTGTAATGTAACACACTCGTCACACCGAGTTCCCACAACGTTTCTTTCCACTTCCTCGGTCCCACCGAATTGTAATGTAACACATTTATACTAACCATTTAAACCAATCAAATATTACACACCACAAACAACTAGTTCACACCACAAAGACAGTAGTACATACAAACTACTATGACATGCATACAACCCCTAACTACACAGTGAGAGAACTCACCTCGAATGCGCGCCCAGCTTAATAACACAATTCAAGCTTCACATTTACGGTCACTCCCCAGCACCTAAACGCATGTTAAAACGTGTCAATACGATACCCGGACCCTATGACACGACACATGCTTAAACCGTCACTAAAACCAATTTCCGTTCTCACAAAACAGGTCTGTTCGGGACCTGTTTCGACCCCCTTTAAACCCATAAAAATCCCAATATTAATTCATGACCAGAAAGTCCTCTGATTTAGGGTTCCAAGGACATATTATACGCCTCCTAACGATTTTTCTACAATTAATTACGGATTTTATAAGATCAGCCCGCAGAACAGCGAAAAAACAGCACTTATCAGTATAAAACGACGATTTGGCCTAAGTTACGTTCCGAACTGGATTTTGCACAAAACACAGAAAAGTTTATAGACTCAAAAAGGGAACTTTTGGCACCGAAATCACCCCAATCCGAGTTACGAGGAGAAAGTTACAGCTTACGCAAAACAGTGGCAGAACTGCAGTTTCTTTTACATAAAATGACGATTCACAGAACTTACGACCACTATTTCTCCCAGTTAGAGACCGAACGAGTCTTTCTCCCAGTTAGAGACCCTGAACTTGAACCGTGGGCGCCAGTTTCGGCTCAAACGGAGTTACGACGGAAAAGTTATGGTCGCGCGAAAACTGGACAGCACACTAAAATTTTCATAAAAAGATAACTTTATAAACGGTTTGCGGCTTAAACGATTCGGGATTTATGTTAAGAGTGGCACCCGCTGCCACCGCCCTCCACCCACAGCCACCGCAGCGGCGGCGTGCGGCGGTGGTGGTCTCGCCGGAAAAAAAACGAAAAGGAAAAGAAAAGAACGAGACTAACGAGAACCACATACCTCACGACGGCGTCTCACCACCACAACCAAACCGCTCCCTCTCGATCACTCCGACGACAGCGGGTGGTGGCGGTCTCCGGCGACAGCAGTAGCGGCGGCGAGGGCTGCTGCTGTATTCCTTCTTCTCGACTCTCTCTCTCTTCGTTTCTTACTAATCGGCCGCACCACACCAAGAGAAAAGAAAAGGGTTCTAGGGTTGTTTTGGTTTGCTTGGTATACAAGGAAAAGGAGAAACGAGATAGCAAAAAGGGGGTCTCGGCCCTCCCTTTGCATGGGCCGAATCCATGCTTAAAATTTCACCAAAAGACGGAAAAGGTCCCTCGACTTCTAAGGACTTCTCTTAACTACCCAAAATGCAACCAAGTTAGCAATAAGGTCCTTTTTGACACCAAACCACTAACCAAAACAATTAAAGGTAAACATTTTAAAATTATTAAAAGATTTATTACGCATTTGGTCCAACTTGCTAACCCCGTTAGTAAAGATTCGCTCAAAGAACGATATTAACGCAATTAATTAAAATATATATAAACATACCGGGACACGGGCTTTACAGTGCAGGGGAGATAGCTTGAGAAGATGAAGCCATTTGGTACTGAGAATAAGAAATTTGCAGGTTTCGCCGGAGAAGAATGAGAGTTTGTAAAAAGTTTATGAGAGGGTAAGCTTGGTTTTTATAGGAGGGTAAAATGGTAGAATTCGAAAGAGTAAAATATATGGCAATGGATTAAAATTTGGAATCCGAACTCAAGTTAGAGCGGCGGGTTCAACTTTCCACAGAAAACGTTCCATGTACGCCCAATGAAAATGGGACACGTAGGCCATGTCAGAGGATGACAGGACGTCGTGCGCAGCCCATTAATGCTAGGCGCGTGGGGTTATTCTTAGCCACATGTAATTCACTCTCAGTAAAAGTAACCGTTATTACTACAGAAATGCCCAAGTAACAGATTGACAGAACTTCTGTAGTTTACAGAAACTCTGTGATCTTGAAAATCTTTGATGTTTATCCCTTTCTCATATATCTCATTGTTATCATGACTTCTGTGGGGTTCCATTTTAACCAAAACGTTTTGTAAAGGCATTGGAGAGGATCAAATAGGATTTTTAGTTAAGAGTTTTTACTCGCAAAGGTTTTGTGGCTCTGTTGGAACTTGCAGAAGCTCTGGGAGGGCCAGCAGAAGCTCTATGAGGGGAAAAAATCTCATAACAAAAATTCTATTAACTTTTCTGATCATCCAATTTTTGATCTGTTTTAAGAGATGTTTTTCGGACATATTTGAAAGTTGGTGTCTGAAAAAATTGTTATGGAAAAAGTTTTGTTCGAGAAGGTCATGGTGAGTCTGTTTGGTTTCCGAGATAACATTCCAAAAGATCGATAGAGGTTAAAGTTGCGATCTCAGAGCATATTTCTGGCAGAGCTTCTGTTGAGCTCAGCAGAAGCTCTATGACCTTAAATTTCTCATAACTCAAATTTTATGAAACTTTTTGATCTTTTGATTTTTGAAATGTTATCCACAATATATTTAGGACATATTTGACAATTTGTGTCCTAGAAAACTGTTTTCAAAAACCTTTTGTGCGAGAGACATACCTTTTGTTTCTTCTTTTCTCGGCAGTGATGTCTGACTTATGTCGATATAGATTTATTGACATTCTTCTTTGGCTTTCCCTTGAAAGTTTTACCTTTGTAGATCATTTCAGGATCCCTTTTTGCTCCCCCTTGATCTAATCACCTCTGTAGATTAAGTAATTTCCTTTTGCTCCCCTTGACCTATGCTTGGATCAAAGAATGATAAGTTTTGCATAGAACATAGGTCATATTTTCCAGAGGTTCTGTAGGGGTTGTCAGAGGTTCTGAGTAGACTTACAAAAGCTCTGTCATTTTAAGAACTATTTAAGATTGAGAACTTACATACAGAAATAAATTAATTAAAGCAAAAATAATAGAAATACATATATATTTACAGAAGATAAGGCTATACTTACAGAGGATATTTACGTCATATTGATCATTCCTAACTTACCCACCAAGAAATTGAATCTTTTCTCGTCTAAAGCTTTGGTGAATAAGTCCGCGAGTTGGTATTCTGTGGGCACGAAATGCATCTCGATTGTACCGTATTCAACATGATGTTTCAAGAAATGGTACCTTATATCGATATGCTTGGTTTTTTAGTGTTGCACAGGATTGGCAGAGATAGCAATGGCACACTTGGAATCACAGAAGATGGGTATTTTGAATAGGATGTGGCCGTAGTCTTTTAGCTGAGTCTTCATCCATAGAACCTGAGAACAACAGCTAACAGCAGCAACGTATTCAGCTTCTGCAGTGGATGTTGAGACACAATTTTGCTTCTTGGAGGTCCAACTGACTAGTTTACCACCTAGGAATTGACAACTCCCAGAGGTACTCTTTCTGTCGAGCATGCATCCTCCATAGTATGAATCTGTATAAGCTTTAAGACTAAAACCAGAGTTCTGTGGATACCAGAGACCGAGATTTTTGGTCCCCTTTAGATATCTAAAGATTCTCTTCACAGCATCATAGTGTGATTTCTTTGGATTAGCTTGATAACGTGCACAAAGACATGTGGCATGCATAATGTCAGGTCTGCTTGCAGTTAAGTATAACAGAGATCCAATCATGCCTTTGTAGAGAGTGCATTCTACAGAGATGCCATCTGGATCTAAGGATAACTTATTTCCAGTGGCCATTGGAGTTTTCATTGCAGAGGTATCAGAGAGGCTATACTTGAAAAGAATGTCAGAGACATATTTGGCCTGATTTATAAAAATTCCCTCTGATGTTTGTTTGACTTGGAGTCCGAGGAAGAATGTTAGTTCTCCCATCATACACATTTCAAACTCACTCTGCATGAGTTTTTGAAAACTTTTGCACTCTTCTGTGTTAGAAGACCCAAAAATTATGTCGTCCACATAGATTTGTACAAGCATTATTTCACTTTTTTTACGTTTATAGAATAAGGTAGTATCTGTTGTACCTCTGTCGTAGCCATTGACTAGAAGAAAGGTAGAAAGTCGTTCGTACCATGCTCTTGGAGCCTGTTTCAGTCCGTACAGAGCCTTTTCAAGGTAGTATACATGCTTTGGGAAACCCTGGTGGCTGATTTACGTAAACCTCTTCTTGGATTTCACCGTTGAGAAAAGCTGATTTTACGTCCATCTGATAGACTTTAAAACCCCTGTGGGCTGCGAAGGCTAAGAATATTCTTATTGCTTCGAGCCGTGCGACAGGAGCAAAAGTCTCATCGTAATCTATGCCTTCTTCTTGTCTATAACCCTTGGCCACCAATCGTGCTTTGTTTCTGATGACCACTCCATCTTCAACCTTCTTATTTCTGTAAAACCCACTTAGTCCCAATGGCCTGTTTCCCTCGTGGCAGAGGTACTAAAGTCCATACTCTGTTACGCTCAAACTGCAGAAGTTCTTCTTGCATGGCATCTACCCAGTTTGGGTCATCTAGTGCTTCAGAAATCTTCTTTGGTTCTATCACACTAATGAAATTTGTAAAGAAACAAAAATTAGCAGTGGCAGACCTGGTTTTTACTGAGTCAGAAGCTTCTCCAATTATTTGGCTTGGAGGATGGCTTTTTGTCCACTGAGTGGTGCGTGGAAGATGGTCATCAATGTCATCGAATCTTTCTTCAGAAGCTTCTTGTGGATCTTCTTCTTGTATAGCCTCTGTCGTTCTTCTTACCTTGGTAGAAGATTCTACCATTTGTGGAATGATTGGTATGAGTGGTGGTGGAGTTTGTTCCTCTGAGGACGTATAGTCTTGGTCCTCAATTTCCTCTGTAATTGGTTCATCTGTGGATTGTGGAGTTTGTTTTTCATCAGCTTCTGTGGTCGTTTTTCTTGATGTTTCATCTTCTTCATTTTCTTCTTCGGCATTTGCATCTGTAGTATTTATAGAAGAAGATGAAGCATTATCGGTAATCCGCATGCTGATAGCATAGTTCTTGCGGCCTCCACGAGCGTTCGATTCTTTCTTTCTACTACGCCATTCTGCTGTGGAGTGCGTGCGGCAGAGAACTTCTGTGATATTCCTTCTGTAGAAAGATAGGCTTCAATGACAGAGTTTTTAAATTCTGTGCCATTGTCACTTCTTAACTTCTGTATTCTGCATTCATAAAGAACTTGGTTTCTTTTCATTAGATTAATCAAGATGATTGGAACATCCGATTTCTTTCGAATAAATTCAACCCATGTGAAACGCGAGTACTCATTAATTAAGACAAGTATGTATTTCTTGCCACCTAGGCTCTGTATGGCAATGGGACCGCAGAGGTCGACATGAAGCATGTACAGAGGCCTAGTGCAAGACACGTCTGTTTTGCCTCTGTGGTAAGCTCTTGTGAGTTTTCCCATTTCACAGGCAGAACACAAGTGATCCTTGTTAAATTTAACATTAGGCAAACCTTTAACTAGATCAGGTTTGACCAGTTTATCCAAGGTGTGAAAGTTCAAGTGACAGAACCTGTTATGCCATAACCAGACTTCTTTACTTTCGCAAGCTACAAGGAATACTTTGTCCTTGGTTGTTGAACAAAAGTTCATTAGATACAGATCACCTTTTCTTTCGGCTCGTAGAGGTTCCATTCCTGTGTCTTCACTTTGCAGAGAGCAGAAAGTTCTTTTGAACAAGACATCAAATCCTGTATCACAGAGTTGACTTACACTGAGTAGGTTGTGTTTAAGACCATTCACATATGCAACTTTGTATACAGAGACGTTTTCCTTCTTTATGACTCCATAGCCTTTGATGTGTCCCTTCTTGTTGTCTCCAAAAGTTACAGATCCACCATCGTGTGTTTCTTTGTACGTGGATAGTAAACTTCTGTCGCCAGTTATGTGCCTTGAGCATCCGGAGTCAAGATACCAAATTGGCACATACTGCTTCTGTAAGACAATCACAGAGACTTAGGTACCCATATCCATATGGGTCCAATATTGTTAGAAATTTTCAAGTTTGCCTTAGCATTCTTGAAATACATTTTATCTTTTGTAGAAAGATCAGATTGTTTCTCTCTAGGTTTTGACTTTGGAGTTTGAATTTTAGTGGAGAGTAAGCAATCTGGACTTGAGAAGTGATTTTTCAATTTGAACATAAGATCAAAACAATGACAGTATTTAATATGAGACGTGATTTGTTTGAACTTTTCATTGAATTCATTGAACTGAGTCACAGAGGCATTACATTCGTTCTTAACATTAGATTTCCTACTACAAGAAGATCTATGAATACTAGAATGTTTTTTGCAAAAATCTTGTTTAGGTCATGCCTTCTGTGAGTCTCTTCTGTGGTGAACGTCTGTCTTCACTGTCACTGAGGAAAGATATTTGTTAGCTTCAGGCCTTAAAGGTTTTGAAATTTTTGAGCTTTTAGGATTTTCAGAGGCCTTTTTCAAATTATCAAGCTCTGTAGAGGTTTTGACTTGTATACACATTTTTAGAAAATCTGGACAGATAGGTATCTCTGTGATTTTCTCTTTTGGAGAAATTGTTCTGTTAAGAACTTCATAGGAGAATTTAATATCCTCTGTGTCACAGTGAAATATCCCTGATTTAGAATCAGTCTCTGAGTCGTCAGAGGATGAATCATCCTCACATATAGAGGTTGAGTCATTTCTTTCGATAGAGGCTGGATTTTCTGAGCATGTATCGTACGAGCTTTCTTCCTCTGTAGAAAAACTTTCATAGATGGCAGAGGTTTCTGATGAGATCTTTTCAGCGAGAATTTGATCTATAGAAGATGTACAGAGATTTTCTAAAACGTTTGATTTCAAAACTTCCAAGAATTCTTTTTCAATTGATCTTTTAAGTTTTTCTTCTGAAATGATGGGTTTAAACTCAGGAGATACCAATCTTTTCGACATCTAACATAAAGACAAAAGCAACCTGTGTTTGAGTCTCTGGTTTACCAAACTTGAAGATACCAATCTGATCTTGTGTTTTCAGATATTTCTTTGGTTTGATTCCTCTATTGACAGAGGTTGAAGATGATGAATCTGTGTTTTCAAACCACACATTGATCATCTTCGTATGTTTCCTTAAGTGAGGTTCTGCAGAGATTTTAACCCTTTTACTTACAGAGAGTAAGTTTGGAAAAGTTGGTTTATTTGTATTTCCTATTACAAACAGAGAAGACAGAGGTTTGAGTCTTTTGCCTTCAACACCTAGAGTAATATCATCGTACCCTATACCTCGTCTTCCTATTTGTGAGTTTACTTTCTCATACACCTTCTGTGCATCTTTATAGTTTTTAAGTAAAACCTCTCTTCTGAGTAGATCTTGCCAAAGTACCTCTCACTCTTTTTGAAAGTATTCTTTGAGAGCTCTTATGTCAGTTGTTTCACTCCTAGAAACTGAAAGCTCTTTAGTTTTGACTTTTAAAGCAGAGGTTAATTCATAAATCTGTCTTTTTAAAGGATCTACATTTTTGCTCCAATATTTTTCTACTCTTTCCTTTTCTTAAAAATTTTTGGCTTTTTCTTGAGTGAGAAGCCTCACTTCTCTCTCATTAAAGGTGAGTCTTTTCTGAATGCTTTCATTTATCTCTTTTAGTTCAATCAGTTCAATGTTAAGTCTAACTGAATCATTTTCTACATATTTAATACAAGAGGTAGAGTTTGAAATGGATACCTCATTGTCAGTGCCCGAGTCGACTTCTGCCATGCCACAGAACAGGGCATTGGTGGTGAATTCATCATCAGAGGTAGAGTCTGACTCGAAGTCCTCCTTATTTGCTTCAGAATGCCCTTTGTTCGCCATTAGGGATTTTTGTGCATAATATTCAGCCTTCTTTTTGTAAAAAGCTGAGTCCTTCTGTGGGCTATTTTGTCTACTTCTGCAATCTTTTGCTAAATGGCCTGACTTGCCACAGTTGAAGCAACCTTGGGAGGTGTTTCCAGTTCGATCGTCGGACTTCTATTGGTCTCCACCTTTCTCTGTTCGGCATTCGTTTGCGTAATGACCAGGCTTACCACATTTGTAGCATTCTTGTGTGTGGCCTACCTTGTCATCTGACCTCTGTCGGTCATTTCCTCTGTAGTTTCTGTCGTTCGACCTCTGTCGGTCACTTCTGTAGTCTAACCTCTGTCGGTCACTTGATTCTTCTCTTCTCCCATCGTCTCTTCTATCTCTCTGGTTGTCTCTGCTATTTCTGTCATTTTCAAACTTTCTTTGATTACCTCTGAACTCTTTTGTCAATAGAGCCAATGATTTAGCTAATGACGCAAGAGTTATTTCTTCCTCTATCAGCTCGTCTTCTTCGCTATCAACCATCACTATCTTCTTCTTCTCCTTCTTCTTTTCCTCTGTTGATCTCTCATTTCTTGGTCTTTCTTTAGCCTCTGTTGATTTACTAACCAATGCGTATGGTGCAATGGTTATTGTTTTAGCCTGTGCTATTTGAGGCTCTTGTGCAGCTAGTGTTCCATAGAGATCAGAGAGTGTCCATGAGTCTAGATCTTGGTTTGTTTGTAAAGACATAGATAATTGAAGCCACTCATCATTCAGGCTCTTTAGAAACATGACGTTATTTTCTTCCGAGGTTCTGTGAATGCCAGACTTTCTGCATTTGTTTATGAGAGAGTTGAACCGGTCGTACGTCGTTTGCAGAGATTTTGTTGCAGAGGCTCTGAATGCATGATATTCATTTATGTACTGTGCCCTTCGGTTCTTCTGTGTTTTAGCACCCCCTTCCAACTGTCTTTCTAATTCTTTCCAAAGATCGTGCGCAGTTTCGCATGCATCTAAGGATTGAAAAAGCTCGTTGGGGATAGCCATTATCAGGATTCTTTTTGTTTTCTGTGCAACTTCATCTTCTGCCTTATCTTCATTTGACCATTATTCTTTTGGCTTTGGTTTTTGATGTTCAGGGATTTCTGGAGATTCAGCAGTAGCTGGTACTCGTGGTACTGCTATCATGGGAACAGGAGGAAGGTTGTAAAGATATTGTACTAGATTTTTTTCAGTACCCTCAAAAAAATGAACCATTCTTATTTTCCATTGAGTATACTCATCTCGTAGGAGAGTAGGAGGCTTGGTAAGTGAACCAGCAGTAAAGAAGTTATTTGTATTTGTCATTGTTAAGGTTCTGAAAAGATAGTATGATTAAAGAGTATGAGTCTGAAGATCTGGAAAGTTTTATGGGTTTGAACAGTTCCCAGAGTACACTTTAATGGAGTTTTAACCTAGAGATGAGGAATAGGTAAAAAAAATGATGTCTATCACTAATCTTGTAAAAACCAGGATCACTTGATATTGAAAATCAAGCTTCGCTCTGATACCAATTGTTGGTTCCCGTTTTGCTTATACAAGATTATCAGATCTATTAGTTCAAGTTTGAGTTTGATGCGGAAGCGTATTCGAAGAACTAACAGATATGATTGATAGATTTAGAAAACAATATAAATAAACAGTGAACAGGAAATAATATCTCAAAGTTTACTGAATATATATATTAAGAACAGTTTCAAGAATAGTGAGTAAGCAAAGCTTTAAAACAGATATGACTCTCAAAGTGTTTAAAGCTATGTGTTCTTGTGATGTTTTTCTCTCTTGATTTCTTGTTTCGATTGTTCGATTGATCGATCGATGGATAGGAAGAACTCAAAATGAGTCTTCCTTATATACTACACTAAGGGGACCATAAAGCATATGCTACTATTCACAAAGGACGGTATGAATAGTTGGACGGATGGCATGAACAGTTGGACGTGCTGTATTGCATTTAATGCAGCAGACGTCTATTATGTACTAAGCCTTATTGAATCCAATCAGAGTTTGACACGTTGCATTTGGACAGGGCATGCTACCATGCAAGTTGATGAACAGGTCCTGTAACAGTAGCAAGATATTATAAATATCTTTTAAGTCTTTGTTGAAGACCGCAGAGGCTCTGTGAAGTGCCACAGAGGTTCTGCGGTTTGGTCCTTATAAGAGCAGTCTTCACCGGATTCCGAGTCTTTGGTCTTCTCTGTGCGTATTACAGAGCTTCTGTAGGACGCCTCTTTAGCTTCTGTAGCTTCTCGACCTTGATCTCTCGGTAAGTTCGACAGAGCCTCTGTAAGAGGCTTTCTTCACTTATGTTGGATCCCAGATACACTTAATCAAGATTAACAATCTATTAGTGGAGTTTAGAGTTTGATGCGGAAGCGTATTAAACTAACAGATATGTTTGATAGATATTAGAACGCACATATATAGAGAAAACAGTAAAGAATGAAAAGGATTTCTTGAACAGTTACTGTTATTCAATATATAATAACAACACGAAGAACAGATTAAGAACTGTTGGTGTGTGTGAGAATATAACACTCAGATATTTGACGATAAAGCTTGAGAGTATTAGTGATTCCTTGTGTATTCGTCCTTAGGAAGATCTCAACATGAGACTTCCTTTTATACTACTCTTAGAAGACTATGAAGTAGGTCACTGTTCCTTTTACGGCATGAATAGTAAACTGTATGGTGTGAACAGTGGACTGGATGGTGTGAGCAGTTGTTTGAGCCATGCGCATTTAATGGAGCAGATGTACTTTTGGTAAATGCATTAAATGGCGCAGACGTCTATTTTGTACCTTGCCCTATTGAGTCCACTCAGAGCTTGACACGTGTTTTGATAGTACTTTTTCATGCAAGTTGATGAACGTATTCCGTAATATCTTCCAAGTCTTCATTGAGGACCACAGAGGCTCTGTAATGAATTACAGAGGTTCTGCGGTCTGGTCCTCTGTGGAGCAGTCTTCGCCGGATTCCGAGTCTGGTCTTCTTTGTCCGTATGACAGAGCTTCTGTAGGAAGTCTCTGCTGCTTCTGTAGCTTCTTGACCTTGATTTCTCGGTAATGTCGGCAGAGCCTCTGTAAGATGCTTTCTTCACTTAGCCTATTTTTCACTACTTCTAAATACTTCTATGATTAGGAAGATTGAAGCTAACAATCTCCCCCTAAGTAGTGAAAAATAAAAAAATTTGAACTTGAGTTAAGTTTGGCTAAGTTAGATAAGACAGAGGTTAAACAATACCTCGAAATTTCTTTCATTTAGAAATATGCCAGAGGCATTTTACATTTGAGTATAATGAAAGATAAAACTTTGTTTGCAGAGATTGGAGGTCTGAGAATCAGATTTTGGCATCTTTGAAATCGTTGTAGCTTATGTTGTCTCTGCCGACTTTTCTGATCTCTTTGTAGAATCTGATGCAGAGTTCTCTTAGGCGGATTGTTGAGTCTATTTCTCTGATGAAAGTCTCTGCATCATCTCTATCCATTTTCTCTGTACCTCTGTATTTTACAAGGCTTGCTCTGAATTTGCTCAGAGTACTGGTTGCGTACTTCTGACAATCCATGAGTACAAAAAGTTTAACCTGGTGTTGTGGGTTTTGAAATACTAACCCAAATCTTGGTTCTCTGATGATTGAGTTGGGCACAGCGTCTGGTGGGCAGCGATCTTCTGGTGGTCGTAGATCTAGATGTTTGAGACCAAGATCCTTTCCCAGCTGAAAATCTATCATGCTGTATACAAGAAGCTTTTCCCTCATCTCTTTTCTCAACACTTGATAGGCTCTGGTATTAGGCTCTGTGTTGTAGTTGTCTTTTGTCCATTGCAGAAGGTCAGGTAGATCGTAAGGATTGATGTTTCTTAAGTCAGCATCAGCGAAGGTAGATTCTGAATTGTTCTCTCTTCTGACTTTGTAAAGATTGTACCTGACCCTTGGATAGGTTCTTGTGAAGGAGAATCTGCAGAAGATCACCTTTTTTATTTTGTGAATTGAGAAGACATCTGCTTTGGCTCTTGGCTTTGTTCTTGTGAAGATGTTCTCAAATTCTTCTCTGATCCTTGGATCTGTCACATGATCTACTGGATGATTTGTCTGATAGGATTGTTTGTAGAGGTATTTGTATACCACTTCTTCCATCTCTTCATGTGTTGGACCAGGTCGTGGAATTTGTCTTCTGAGACTCTCCATCTGTTGAACAACTTCTGCAGCTCTACCAGCTAGAGGAATTTCTGACAGAGGCTTCAATCCATGTGCCCAGTCAACTTCTTCGGGTTTTGGGGTTTGAAAGGCGTCAAACGCACTCTTCATTCGTTTTTCTGTTGGCTTTGGCAATGTTTTCTTCTTCTTTGGCTCTTCTGTCAGTATCCCTTTGCCCTTATCTTTTGCTATTGTCGTGGCAGAACCTGTTGCTTCTGTGGGTTTTGAGGTTGGCACTTCTGTTGGTTTGATAGAGGTTGCCTCTATGGATTTTGACGATTGTGATTTAGAGGACTTTTGTGGCGATGGTTCTGTTGGCTTGACTTGCTCTGTAACCTCTGTTGTAGGTTGTTTTATGACTTCTTCTGCGAGCTCAGTTTCTGTTGATGAAGTGTTGTCATTGAATCTTCTTGCCATTCTGAAAGCTAAAGTGAACTTGTGCCTTTCTTCTTCTCTCTTCACCATACGATCACTCATTGTTGTATGCATCCTTTTCAGAATGTCAGAAGCAGAGGTCGTTGCTCTTTTTGGTTTGGTGGCAATCGACTTTCTTCTGGGTATGGTTTGGGGTGTTTCCACAGAGGTGGGTGTTTTCTCTGTGGTTGGTTCATCTGTTTCTTCCAAAATGATTACCTCAGGGGCGGTTGTTGCCTCTGTGGCTTGCTGTTCTGCTTCTGAAGTTTTGGTTTCGTCAGGAGATGATTCCACAGAGATGGGTGTTGTCTCTGTGGTCTTTTGGGTTTGTTGTTGTCGGGTCTGTTCTGGAGGTGCTTGACTCAGAGGTTCTGCGGCTATTGGTGGACCTGTAAGTCCTCTGTTTGCAGTTTTCTCTGTAGTTTTCTCCCCCTCAGGATGATCTGATGGACCAGGATGGTCATCATCATCAGAGTCATCCTGACCCTTGTCTGATGTACCCTCTGCTCTTCAGGAAGCATCGGGTTTCTTTGGCATTGTGGCTCCAGCAGCGATCAGTTTCGCGCAGACATCATCACAGAGGCCAAGAAGAGTTGCTAGCTCTGCCTCTGTTTTGAATCTCATCCTTCCTACACTTTCTCTGAAATCTTTGACGAAGTTAGCATTGGCAGTGGTGAAGGAAAGGATGACTTCTGTCACTTGATTAATCACGTTCTGCCCAAGCTCTGTCAGCTGTGCTCTTGTCATGTAGTCTTTGGGTTGCATCAGCATGGTATTTCGCATGGCTTCTTCTTGAACTTTTTGTAGGGCCTTCTGTAGATCTGCAGAAGTGATGCCCGTTAACACTGAAGTCTGTTTGTTCAATTGATCAAGGAATTTGTTGATTGAGTTCTCAATCGAAGGAGTAGTTGTTGCGGCAGAAGTGGTGGATGCAGTAGCAGCAGACTTCATCTGTGAGATGGCAGTTTTCACCTCTGTGGACAGGTTGTCCATTTTGGTGTTTAGGTTTAGCAGTGCCAGTGATGTTGTCTGTGCAAAAGATTTGAAAGAGCTTTGCAACTCTTTCAAGGTTTGGTTTACAGAGGTTTCAAGGGTTTGAAACTCATCCCTTGTAACTTGTGTTCCGGTGGTAACCTCTGGAGGAACACATTCGTCTCCACAGTGAATCCCTGTTCCTGGGATACCTTCTTTCATTCCTGTTTGTACGTTGAGAATGGAAGGATTTCCTTCTGATCCTTGAGAAGAAACATGAGTTTCAATCCCTACAGAAGTTCTGAGAAGAACATTGTCCAAATCCACTCCAGATGTGGGTATTGGAATATCCTTCTGTTGACTAGGAGACTTGTCTAGAGTCTCTTTGTCTTTGTTCTCTCTACTTCTCTCTGAAAGAAGTGTGGGTCTTAACAAGTGCGTGGCAGAGGAAACAAATTCCTCTGTTGGGCGTTCTTCTGTGATCTGGGGCAATTGATCACGAACTATAGGTGAGTCTCTTTGAGGAGACTCCCTAGGAATGGATTCCCCGGTTTCTGTGGGCACGGAGGTTGAAAGAGTAACCTCTGGCTGGATGGGTTGGGGTAGGTTCGAGCTGTGCTGCTCTTTTTCAATGACACCTTCTGCAGCTAGACCTGCGGTGTCAGAAATGTGGGTTGCACTGGGAGTTGGTTTTGGTTGTGTGCCTCTATTTATCCAGGCATCTTTTCTTGCTTCTTCCCTAAGTTCTGTGGAAGTTCCTTGCTCTGGTCGTAATTGGTCATACACTTGATGAGATCCAAATAATCTCATGACATGTGGATGATAAAGACCCTTACGTATCCAGACAGCTTCTTCTTCATCTGAATCTGTCTCTAAGATCTCTATTTCTGTCTCCGTTGTTGCTAATCCCTCTTTTTGTACAACTTCGGCCCCTTTTTCTCTCTCTTCTTCCATCATGTTCTCAAAAGCCTCTGTAATTTTACCTCTGTTCAATTCAGCTTCAGTTTGTTCTATTTCTTCTGAAGCTGGGTTTGGACTTCTTCTGTGGACATCCAATCCTTGAATGAAAGGGTTTTGTAAAATAACAGGGGTTTCGGCTGGTTGATTTCTGGGTGTTGTGTCATCTTCTTGCAGATATGTGTCGATGCCCGAAATGAAGAAATCTTCTTCTGGAGAGTGGTGGTCGAGAGGTTGTGCCGTCCACCCTGTTGTATTTAGGGTGTTGGCAATTTCAGGGTTCTGTAAGAAGTCGTTCAGGTCTCCTTGGTGAGCAAATCTATCTGGAGATTGATAGGGTGATTGATACCGTTCTGTAGCCATTTCTTCTTCTGCAACTTCTTCTTCAGCAGTTTCCTCTTCTGCAATGGTTACCAACTTTGTAAGTGATTTACCATGCCTCTTTTTGGTTTTCCTCTTCTTAGGATTTGGTGCCCCTTCTTCTGTTGATTTTGATCTTTTCTTCTTCATTTTTGGAGAGGAGGGAGGAGCAGAGGAGCCAATTTCTGTGGCATGAGGAGGTGAGGGTTGATCTTCTGCAGCGCTTGTGGAGGTGCCTTCTGCAGTTTTCCTCTTCTTAGCTTTTGGAGTAAATGCAGAGGTTCTTGATGAAGACTTCTTTCCCATTAGTTCTGCACGTTTGGCTATAAAGCTGAGTTGAATAGCCATGTGCTTTGCTAACTTCAGATCCTTTTCTTTTTTAGTGGAAAGAGGTTTTGCTATCATTGTTCCTAGGGGGACACCTAAACGCGGGGGTGTCATAGGACTTGGTTTAGGAGTTCTATGATCGCGTATATACTCTTTCTTAAGGTATTTATTCGATGCGTATTGCAGAAGCTTCTTTGACAGAGGTCTGCAGTGTGAGTAGCCATCAGCATGATCAGTGGGGGTATTCTTGTTCATCGGGAACTGTTTGGGAGTTGGCCCTTCCATTGGCCAATTTTGGATTAGCAGCAGAGGTTCGAACAGTACTCCTATTATTCTTTGGAATTGCAGAGGTGGTAGAAAGTTGGGATCGTTCTCTTTGACCCTTTTCGAGTTGTTCTTTCTGTCGATGGTGTTTATGATCTCTTGCATCATTATGGTCGCATAATCTAGTGGAAGATCATAGTAAACCCCATACATGATGCTCAAGATTTGATGTGAGCTCTGGTCAATACTGCCTATCTTTCCTGTCAGGCATCTGTTAAGAATCGAGAACAAAGTGTTCCACAGAGGTGGTAATCGGCCTCTGCGGAAGTCATTTCTCTTCCGTAGTTGGGTGTTGTACCCAAGCATTTCCATGAATCGACAGAGCTCTTCGTCTGTTGGTTGCTCTGCATAACTCTTCAATCCCAGAAGACCCCTTGTTGGTAGGTTGAATTTAGAGTACGAACATTGTTCTGTTGAACTTGATTTCAAGATGCTCAGATTTATCAGGTCTTGAAATGTATCCTTTGATAAGAGAATCGTCTTTATCAAATCGACAGCTTTGCCAAAATTGGTTCAAATAGCGGACTAAAATTTTGTTCGGGGTTCTTGATAGTAGAGGGAAGAGGACATGATTCTCCATGATGTTCAGAAGTATGGCATGGGCTTCGCCGAAAGTAGTGGGTGAGGGGACCAAATAGCAGTTGTTGGATTTGATAGGAAGAATGGCTTCGAAATGATCCTTTGCTATAAAGTTTTGCAAGTGAGTCGTCGGAGCAAAGTCTGCTGAGTCCCCGGAATCTTGTTGTTCAATATTTCTTGCAAGGCTGGGGTTTTCAGAATGTTCTGAATGTGCAGGGGAGTGTTCCGGTGAGTTCGGCGGAGAGAGTTCAGAGGATGTAGCTCGAGAAGATGAAGCCATTTGATTTTAAGAATAAGATTTTTGCAAGCTTTTTGCAGGGTTTCGCCGGAGAAGAAGACGAGAGTTTGTAAAAGGTTTTATGTGAGGGTAAGCTTTGTTTTTATAGGATGGTAAAACGGTAGAATTCGAAAGAGTAAAATATATGGCAATGGATTAAAGTTTGGAATCCGCACTAGAGTTTGAGCGGCGGGTTCAACTTTCCAAATAAAAAACGTTCCATGTACGCCCAATGAAAATGGGACACGTAGGCCTTGTCAGAATATGACAGGACGTCGTGCGCGGCCCATTAATGCTAGGCGCGTGAGGTTGATTTTAGCCATATGAGTTTCACTCGCAGTAAAAGTAACCGTTATTACTACAGAGATGCCCAAGTAATCAGATTGACAGAGCTTCTGTAGTTTACAGAGGCTCTGTGATCTTGAAAATCGGACTTCTGTGGGGTTCTTCTTTAACCAAAACATTTGTAAAAGCATTGGAGAGGATAAAATCGGATTTTTGTGAAGAAATTTGCTTCGCAGAGGTTTTGTGGCTCTGTTGGAACTTGCAGAAGTTCTGTGAGGGCCAGCAGAAGCTCTATGAGAGAAAAAATCTCATAAAATTAATTTTATTAGTATTTTTGATCATCCAATTTTTGATTTGGTTTAAGAGATGTTTTTCGGACATATTTGAAAGTTTGTGTCCGAGAAAACTGTTAAAAAAAACGGTTTGTTCGAGAAGGTCATGGTCTGCGTTTTCGGTTTCCGAGATAACATTCCAAAAGATCGACAGAAGGTTAATTTGTGATCACAGAGCATATTTCCTGCAGAAGCTCTGTTGAGCTCAGCAGAAGCTCTATGACCTTAAATTTCTCCTAATTCGAATTTTGTGAAACTTTTTGAGCTTTTGATTTTTGAAATGTTATTCACGGTATATTTAGGACATATTTGACAATTCTTGTCCTAGAAAATTGTTTTCCAAAAACCTATTGTGCGAGAGGCATACCTTTTGGTTCTTCTTTTCTCGGCAGTGTTATCTGACTTCTGTCGATATGGAGTCATCGACATTTTTCTTTGGCTTTCCCTTGAAAGTTTTATCTCTTTAGATCATTTCAGGGTTCCCTTCTGCTCCCCCTTGATCTTATCACCTCTGTAGATCAAGTAATTTCCTTTTGCTCCCCCTTGACCTAATCATCTATGTAGATCAAGTAATTTCCTTTTGCTCCCCCTTGACCTAATCATCTCTGTAGATCAAGTAATTTCCTTTTGCTCCCCCTTGACCTATGCTTGGATCAAAGAATGATAAGTTTTGCATAAAACATAGGTCATGGTCTTTTAGAGGTTCTGTAGGGGTCGTTAGAGGTTCTGAGTTGACTTACAGAAGCTCTGTGATTTTTAAGAACTATTTAAGGTTTTAAGAATTTACATACAGAAGTAGAATCAATCAAATCAATAAATTAAGCAATGTATTTACTTGTTATTTACAGAAGATAAAGCTATACTTACAGAGGATTTTCATACCATGTTAATCATTCCTAACTTACCCACCAAGAAGTTGAATCTTTTCTCGTCTAATGCTTTGGGGAATAAGTCAGCGAGTTGATATTCTGTGGGCACGAAATGCATTTCGATTGTACCGTATTCAACATGATGTTTCAAGAAATGATACCTTATATCGATATGCTTGGTTTTTGAGTGTTGCACAGGGTTGGCAGAGATAGCAATAACACTTTTGGAATCACAGAAGATGGGTATTTTGAACAGAATGTGGCCGTAGTCTTTTAGCTGAGTCTTCATCCATAGAACCTGAGAACAACAGCTAGCGGCAGCAACGTATTCAGCTTCTGCAGTGGATGTGGAGACACAATTCTGCTTCTTGGAGGTCCAACTGACTAGTTTACCACCTAGGAATTGACAACTCCCAGAGGTACTCTTTCTGTCGAGCATGCATCCTCCATAGTCTGAATCTGTATAAGCTTTAAGACTAAAACCAGAGTTCTGTGGATACCAGAGACCAAGATTGTTGGTCCCCTTCAGGTATCTCAAGATTCTTTTTACAGCATCATAATGTGATTTCTTTGGATTAGCTTGATAACGTGCACACAGACATGTGGCATGCATAATGTCAGGTCTGCTTGCTGTTAAGTATAACAGAGATCCAATCATGCCTCTGTAGAGAGTACATTCTACAGAAATACCATTTGGATCTAAGAACAACTTATTTCCTGTGGCCATTGGAGTCTTCATTGCAGAGGTATCAGAGAGATTATATTTTAAAAGTATGTCAGAGACATATTTGGCTTGATTTATAAAAATTCCCTCTGATGTTTGTTTGACTTGGAGTCCGAGGAAGAATGTTAGTTCTCCCATCATACTCATTTCAAACTCACTCTGCATGAGTTTTTAAAAAAATTTGCACTCTTCTGAATTTGTAGACCCAAAAATTATGTCATCTACGTATATTTGTACAAGCATTATCTCACTATTTTTGCGTTTATAGAATAAGGTAGTATCTGTTGTACCTCTGTTGTAGCCATTGACTAGAAGGAAGGTAGAAAGTCGTTCGTACCATGCTCTTGGAGCCTGTTTCAGTCCGTATAGAGCCTTTTCAAGGTAGTATACATGCTTTGGAAACTTTGAGCTTTCAAAACCTGGTGGCTGATTTACGTAAACCTCTTCTTGGATTTCACCGTTTAGAAAAGCTGATTTTACGTCCATCTGATAGACTTTAAAACCCCTGTGGGCTGCGAAGGCTAAGAATATTCTTATTGCTTCGAGACGTGCGACAGGGGCAAAAGTCTCATCGTAGTCTATGCCTTCTTCTTGTCTATATCCTTTTGCTACTAATCTTGCTTTGTTTCTGACGACCACTCCATCTTCATCCTTCTTGTTTCTGTAGACCCATTTAGTCCCAATGGCCTGTTTTCCTCTTGGCAGAGGTACTAAAGTCCATACTCTGTTACGCTCAAATTGCAGAAGTTCTTCTTGCATGGCGTCTACCCAGTTTGGGTCATTTAGGGCTTCAGAAATCTTCTTTGGTTCTATAACACTAATAAAATTTGTAAAGAAACAAAAATTAGCAGTGGCAGACCTTGTTTTTACTGAGTCAGAAGGTTCTCCAATTATTTGGCTTGGAGGATGGCTTTTTGTCCACTGAGTTGTGCGTGGAAGATGATCATCAATGTCATCAAAACTTTCTTCAGAGGCTTCTTGTGTTTCTTCTTGTGCAGCCTCTGATGTTCTTCGTGCCTTGGTAGTTGATTCTACCGTTTGTGGAATGATTGGTACGAGTGGTGGTGGAGTTTGTTCCTCTGAGGATGTATAGTCTTGGTCCTCGATCTCCTCTGTAATTGGTTCTTCTGTGGTTTGTGCAGCTTCTGTGGTCGTTTTTCTTGATGTTTCATCTTCTGCACTTTCTTCTGCTTCGGCAATTGCATCTGTAGTATTTATAGAAGAAGATGAAGCATTATTTGGACCAGTTAGAGTCATACCTGTAGGATTTTGTCCGACAGAGGATGGTTCTTCAGAAACTCTGATGGTTCCGACAGAAGGATCAATGTCATTGTGGAACATCTCCAAAAATAGAAGATTCAAATCTTCTTTTGTTCTTGAGATGTCAGAGAATTTCCCTTTAATTCCGAGTTCTGAACTTATTTGCTCAGAAGTCATTTGGAATGAATCATCAAAAGAAACATTGATGCTTTCTACAATCTTGTGAGACTTTGTAAGGAATGTTCTGTAGGCTTTGGAAGTGGCAGAGTATCCAATGAATTTGCCTTCATCTGCTTTTACATCAAACTTTCCTCTTGAATCTCTGTCGTTTAAGACGAAGCATTTGCATCCGAATACATGGAAAAATTTGATGTTTGGCCGCCGTTTGTTAAGCAATTCGTAAGGCGTCTTGAGGTGTCTTTTCACAATGGTTGATCGATTTTGAGTATAACACGCAGTAGAAATTTCTTCTGCCCAAAAGTTCATCATAGTTCTTGCGGCTTCCACAAGTGTTCGATTCTTTCTTTCGACAACACCGTTCTGTTGTGGAGTGCGAGCTGCAGAGAAGTTCTGTGATATTCCTTCTGTTGAAAGATAGGCTTCAATGACAGAGTTTTTAAATTCTGTGCCATTGTCACTTCTTAACTTCTGTATTCTGCAATTATAAAGAACTTGGATTCTTTTCATTAGATTTATCAATATATTTGGAACATCTGATTTCTTTCTAACGAATTCAACCCATGTGAAACGCGAATACTCATCAATTAGGACAAGTATGTATTTCTTGCCACCTAGGCTCTGTATGGCAATGGGACCGCAGAGGTCGACATGAAGCATGTACAGAGGTCTAGTGCAAGATACATCTGTTTTGCCTTTGTGGGAAGCTCTTTTGAGTTTTCCCATCTCACAGGCAGAACATAAATGATCCTTATTGAATTTAACATTTGGCAAACCTTTAACTAGATCAAGTTTGACCAGTTTTTCCAATGTGTGAAAATTCAAGTGACAGAACCTGTTGTGCCATAACCAGGCTTCTTCACTTTTGTAGGCAACAAGGCAAACTTTGTCTTTGTTCTTTGAGTTGAAGTTCATTAGATATAGATCACCTATTCTTTCAGCTCGCAGAAGTTCCATACTTGTTTCTTCACTTTGTAGAGAGCAGAAAGTTCTTTTGAACAACACATTTGAATCCTGTATCACAAAGTTGACTTACACTGAGTAGGTTGTGCTTAAGGCCATCCACATATGCAACTTTGTATACAGAAACGTCTTCTTTCCTTATGACTCCATAGCCTTTTATGTGTCCTTTCTTGTTGTCTCCAAAAGTCACAGATCCACCATCTTGTGTTTCTTTGTACGTGGATAGTGCACTTCTGTCACCAGTCATGTGCCTTGAGCATCCGGAGTCTAGATACCAGATTGGCACATACTTCTTCTGCAGGACAATCACAGAGATTTAGGTACCCATATCCATATGGGTCCAATTTTGTTAGAGTTTTTCAAGTTTGCCTTGGCATTCTTGAAATACATTTTGTTCTCTGCAGAAGAGTCAGATTGTTTCTTTGTGGGATTTGACTTTTGAATTGTCGTAGAGAGTAAACAGACTTGACTTGAAAAATGATTATTAAGTTTAGAAATAAGATCAAAGCAATGACAGTATTGAATATGAGATGTAATTTGCTTGAACTTTTCATTGAATTTTTTAAACTCAGCCACAGAGGCATTACATTCTTTCTTTACATTAGATTTCCTATTACTAGAAGATCTATGAATACTCGAATGTTGTTTGTAAAAGCTCTGTTTAGGACCTGCCTTCTGTGGGTTGCTTCTATGGTGAACTTCTTTCATCACTGTCACAGAAGAAAAAGATTTATTAACCTTGGGTTTTGAAAATCTAGAACTTATAGGATCAATAGAGGTCTTCTGTAACTTTTTAAGCTCAGCAGAGGTTTTGATATGTAGATTCAAATTTAGAAAATCTTGGCAGATTGGAATCTCTGTGAGTTTCTCTTTTGGAGAAATAGTTCTGTGAGGAACTTCAGAGGAGAATTTGACATCCTCTGTGTCACAGTGAATTATCCCTGATTTGAAATCAGTCTCTGAGTTGTCAGAGGATGAATCGTCCTCGTATACAGAGGTTGAGTCAATTCTTTCAATAGAGGCTGGATTTTCTGAGCATGTATCGTACGAGCTTTCTTCCTCTGTAGAATAGTTTTCATAGATTGCAGAGGTTTCTAATAAGATTTCTTCAGTGAGAGTTTTATCTATAGAAGATGTACAGAAATTTTCTAAAACGCTTGATTTCCATATTTCCAAAATTTCTTTTTCAATAAAATTTTTAAAGTTTTCTTCTGAAAAAATGGGTTTAAACTCAGGAGCTTCTGCTGATAATTTTTTTTCAACGTTTATCAAACAGACAAAAGCAACCTGTGTTTGGGTCTCTGGTTTACCAAACTTGAAGATACCAATCTGATCTTGTGTTTTCAGATCTTTCTTTGGTTTGATACCTCTATTGACAGAGGTTGAGGATGATGAGTCTTTGTTTTCAAACCACACGTTAATCATCTTCTTATGTTTCTTCAAGTAAGGATCCACAGAGATTTTCGCCCTTTTGCTTACAGAGATTAGATTTGGAAAATCTGGTTTGTTCGTTTTTCCAATCACAAATAAAGAGGACAGGGGTTTGTTTCTTTTGCCTTCAACACCTAGGGTGATATCATCATACCCTATACCTCGTCTCCCTATTTGTGAGTTTACTTTTTCATAAACTTTCTGTGCATCTTTATAGTTTTTAAGCAAAACTTCTCTTCTGAGTAAATCTTGCCATAATACCTCTCTTTCTCTTTGAAAGTATTCTTTAAGAGCTCTTATGTCAGTAGTTTCGCTCCTTGAAACTGAAAGTTCTTTTGTTTTATCTTTTAAAGTATTGGTTAATTCAGAAATTTGTTTTTTTAAAGGATCTAGAGTTTTGTTCCAATTCTTTTCTATTCTCTCTTTTTCCTAAAAAATCTTTGCTTTTTCTTGAGTGAGAAGCCGTACTTCTCTCTCATTGAAAGTGAGTCTTTTCTGAATACTTTGATTTATCTCTTTCAGTTCAATTAATTCAATGTTAATTCTAAGTGTAT
The DNA here is from genome assembly GCA_033807775.1 of Saussurea involucrata. Classification (NCBI taxonomy): domain Eukaryota; kingdom Viridiplantae; phylum Streptophyta; class Magnoliopsida; order Asterales; family Asteraceae; genus Saussurea; species Saussurea involucrata. Next base: position 111,224,129 of record CM066320.1, on the reverse strand, counting down.
TATCATCTACAGAGGTAATACAAGAGTTGGAATTTGAAGTAGATACCTCAGAGTCAGTGCAGGAGTCGACTTCTGCCATGCCACAGAAGAGGGCATTGGCGGTATGTTCATCGTCAGAAGTAGAGTCTGACTGGAAGTCTTCTGTGTTCTCCTCAGAATGTCCTTTTGCCATTAAGGATTTTTGAGCATAATATTCGGCTTTCTTTTTGTAGAAAGCAGAGTCCCTCTGTGGGCGATTTGATTTGCTTCTGCATTCATTCGCAAAATGGTCTGGTTTTCCGCAGTTAAAACACCCTTGAGGAGTGTTTCCTGTTCGATCATTGGACTTCTGTAGGTCTCCGCCTTTCTCTGATCTACATTCATTTGCATAGTGACCAGGTTTGCCGCACTTGTAGCATTCTTGCTGCGTGTGGCTTACCGAGTCATCTGACCTCTGTCGGTCATTCCCTCTGTAATTTCTATCGCTTGACCTCTGTCGGCCACTTGATTCTTCTCCTCTTCTGTCATCTCTTCTGTTGTCTCTTCTGTCATCCTGGTTGTCTCTATCATATCTTTCATTTCCGGAACCTCTTCTGTTTCCTCTGAACTCTTTTGTCAATAGAGCTAAAGATTTAGCTAGTGACGCAAGAGTTATTTCCTTTTCTGCTTGCTCTTCTTCTTCACTGTCAATTATCACCATCTTCTTCTTCTCCTTCTTCTTCTCCTCTGTGGCTTTATCATTTCTTGGTCTCTGTGCATCCTCTTTAGTTTTACTAACCAATGCATATGGTGCAATGGTTAGTGTTTTAGCCTGTGCTATCTGAGGTTCTTGTGCGGCTAATGTTCCGTAAAGATCAGAGAGAGTCCAGGTGTCTAGATCCTGATTTGTCTGTAGGGACATAGACAGCTGGAGCCATTCTTCATTTAGACTTTTTAAAAACATGACATTGTTTTCTTCAGAAGTTCTGTCAATGCCTGATTTTCTGCACTTGTTGATTAGAGAGTTGAATATGTCGTATGTTGTTTGCAGAGATTCTGTTGCAGAGGCTCTGAATGCATGATATTCATTGATGTACTGTGCTCTTCGGTTTTTTTTGTGTTTTAGCACCTCCTTCCAACTGTCTTTCCAGTTCTTTCCACAGATCATGCGCTGTTTCACATGAATCCAAGGATTGAAAGAGTTCGTTGGGTATTGCCATAATTAAAGCCCTCTTGGTTTTCTGAGCAACTTCATCTTCTGCTTTATCTTCGGTTGACCACTCCCCTTTTGGCTTTGGTTTTTGATGTTCGGGGATTTCGGCAGATTCAGCAGTAGCAGGTATACGAGGTACTACTGTCATGGGAATAGGAGGAGGATTGTACAGATATTGTACTTGATTTTTTTCAGTGCCCTTGAAAAAATGGACCATTCTTATTTTCCACTGAGGATACTCATCTCGAAGGAGAGTAGGAGGTTTAGTGAGAGAACCAGTAGTAAAGAAATTATTTGTATTTGTCATTTGAAGATTTTAGAAAGAAAGTATGACTAAAGAGTTACTTCGATGAGCTTGAAGATTTTCTGGGTTTAAGCAGTTTCCAGACACAATTTTAAATCTCAATAATATCTATCACGAGTCTTGATAAGTGGATCACTTGATATTGAAAATCAAGGAAGGCTCTGATACCAATTGTTGGATCCCAGATACACTTAATCAAGATTAACAATCTATTAGTGGAGTTTAGAGTTTGATGCGGAAGCGTATTAAACTAACAGATATGTTTGATAGATATTAGAACGCACATATATAAAGAAAACAGTAAAGAATGAAAATGATTTCTTGAACAGTTACTGTTATTCAATATATAATAACAACACGAAGAACAGATTAAGAACTGTTGGTGTGTGTGAGAATATAACACTCAGATATTTGACGATAAAGCTTGAGAGTATTAGTGATTCCTTGTGTATTCGTCCTTAGGAAGATCTCAACATGAGACTTCCTTTTATACTACTCTTAGAAGACTATGAAGTAGGTCACTGTTCCTTTTACGGCATGAATAGTAAACTGGATGGTGTGAACAGTGGACTGGATGGTGTGAGCAGTTGTTTGAGCCATGCGCATTTAATGGAGCAGATGTACTTTTGGTAAATGCATTAAATGGCGCAGACGACTATTTTGTACCTTGCCCTATTGAGTCCACTCAGAGCTTGACACGTGTTTTGATAGTACTTTTTCATGCAAGTTGATGAACGTATTCAGTAATATGTTCCAAGTCTTCATTGAGGACCACAGAGGCTCTGTAATGAATTACAGAGGTTCTGCGGTCTGGTCCTCTGTGGAGCAGTCTTCGCCGGATTCCGAGTCTGGTCTTCTTTGTGCGTATGACAGAGCTTCTGTAGGAAGTCTCTGCTGCTTCTGTAGCTTCTTGACCTTGATTTCTCGGTAATGTCGGCAGAGCCTCTGTAAGAGGCTTTCTTCACTTAGCATATTTTTCACTACTTCTAAATACTTCTATGATTAGGAAGATTGAAGCTAACAACTTGGCCTATTTTTCACTACTTATAAATACTTCTATGATTAGGAAGATTGAAGCTAACAGTTCCTTTTTGTTAGGGTTGTGTTATACCCTAACATTTCAACAAACCGGCAGAGCTCTTCTACTGTTGGTTCCTCTGCATATGCCTTTAACCCAAGTAGACCTCTGGTAGGTAGACTGAACTCAAATGAGAACATTGTTCTGTTGAATTTTAGTTCAAGATGCTCGGATTTGTCGGGTTTTGAGATGTAGCCTTTGATTTGTCTATCTTCAGAATCAAATCTGATGCTTTGCCAGAATTGATTCAGGTATCTCGCCGGGATTTTGTTGACTCTTTTGGATAAAAGGGGGTAAAGGTAGTGGTTTTCCAGAATGTTAAGAAGGATGGCATGTTCTTTCCCAAATGTTGTTTTTGAGGGTACCAGATAGTAGTTATTGGGTTTGAGAGGAAGAACACTTTCAAAGTGTTCATTTGCGATGATGTTTTTCTCGTGGGTAGTTGGAGAGAAATTAGCTTCATCGCCGGAGTTATCTTATTCAAGGTCTGCGGCTATATTTGGATTTTGGGAATGCTCAGATTGAGCAGGTGAGTTTTCTTGAACGGGGGAGTCTTCAGGAATGTTGGAGGATCATGCCATTGTTGTTTATCTTGAAGAAAAGAATGAAAGATAGGTAGGTTGCAGGTTTCGCAAGGTTCGCCGGAGAAGAAGATGAGAGTTCGTAAAGGTTTTATGAGGAGTGGTAACTTGGGTTTTATAGTGAATGGTAACGGTTAGAATTCTGAAGAGGTAAATATATGGAAGTGAATAAAATTTGGAATCCGTACTTGAGTGTGAACGGCGGGTTCAACTTTCCAGGAGAACGTGTGTCGTGTACGTCCAATGAAAATGTGACACGTCAGCAGTGTCAGAGCACGACTTGACGTCGTGCGCGGCCCATGAATGCTTGGCACGTGTGTTTCTTTTCCTCCACATAATTTTCACTCGCAGTAAAAGAGCCGTTACTGTTGCAAAATTTACCCAAGTTTGAAAATGACAGAAGCTCTGTAGAGATAGAGCTCTGTAGTTTGAAAACTCTCTTTGTATCCTCAGTTGCTTGCACCTTTACCAAAAACGTTTGAAAAGCATTGGAGAGGATCGAAAGATTTATAGAGTAGAAATTTCTTTCACAGAGGTTATGAAGCTCTGTCAGGCCAGCAGAAGCTCTATGAGAGTAAATTTCTCATAACTAAAAATCTATTAAACTTTTTGATCATCCAAAGTTTTTACTATTTTATAAACTGTTTTTAGGACATATTTGAAATTTTTTGTCCTAGAAAACTGTTCTAGAAAAGTTTTTGTTCTTGATGCTCCTTTTTGAGTGTCTAGATTGGTTGACAGAGACTTTTTGATGGAATGAGCTCTTCATCCCAAAAGACCTTCTTCTGTAATCTTTTGTTCAAGTAAATCTTTACAGAGAACATTTGAGTTTGATCGGTAGAGTTCTTGTATGAGATTTGTAGTTTTATAGAGGATTCTGCATACAGAGGCTCTGTTGAGCTCAGCAGAAGCTCTATTACACTAAAAATCTCATAACAGAAGTCTCGTTAATCATTTTGATAAAAACTTGTTTGGTATATTTTAAAGAATGTTTCTAGGACATATTTAGAAATTTTTGTCCTAGAAAACTGTTTTCAAAAAGAATTTGTTTCGAGATACTTATCTTTTGGCTCTTTCTTTCTCGACATTTTACCTGATTTTTGTGAATTATGAGTGATCACTTCTCTTCTTTGGCTCCCCCTTGAATGATTAACTTTTGTAGATCATTTCAAGGTCTCCTTCTGCTCCCCCTTGATCTATGCTTGGGTCAAAATTTGATAAATAATGCTTAAGGCATAGATCAAGTTTCTCAGAGGTTTTGAGCAATCCTATAGAAGCTTTGTTGAGTATTGAACACTTGGTGATTGAGAATTTACATACAGAAATAAAATAAAATAAATAAAACAACATAAATATGTATATAAATATTTACAGAAGATTTCGGTTATACTTACAGAGGTTTTAACTCATGTTTATCATTCCTAACTTACCCACCAAGAAAAGAAATCATTTCTCATCTAGTGCCTTGGTGAATAAGTCTGCAAGCTGGTACTCTGTAGACACGAAGTGCATTTCGATTGTCCCATATTCAACATGGTGTTTCAGAAAGTGGTAACAGATATCGATATGCTTTGTTTTTAGTGCTATACTGGATTGGCAGAGATGGCTATGGAGCTCTTTGAGTCACAGAAGATGGGAATCTTGAATATGATGTGGCCATAGTCCTTAAGCAGAGTTTTCATCCACAGAACCTGGGAGCAACAACTAGCAGCAGCAACGTATTCGGCTTCTGCTGTAGATGTGGATACACAGTTCTGCTTCTTAGAGGTCCAGCTGACTAGTTTACCACCTAGGAATTGACAACTCCCAGAGGTACTCTTTCTGTCGAGCTTGCATCCTCCATAATCTGAATCTGTATAAGCTTTAAGACCAAAACCAGAGTTCTTCGGATACCAGAGGCCAAGATTTTTGGTCCCTTTCAGGTATCTGAATATTCTCTTTACAGTATTATAATGGGATTCCTTCAGGTTAGCTTGATATCTTGCACAGAGACATGTGGCATGCGTTATGTCAGGTCTACTTGCAGTTAAGTATAACAAAGACCCAATCATTCCTCTGTAGAGCGTGCACTCTATAGGTATACCATTTGGATCTGAGTCTAACTTATTTTCAGTGGCCATTGGATTTCTCATTACAGAGGCATCGGAGAGACTGTATTTTGAAAGTATGTCAGAGACATATTTAACTTGATTTATGAAAATTCCATCTGATGATTGTTTTACTTGGAGTCAGAGGAAGAAAGTTAATTCTCCCATCATACTCATTTCAAACTCACTCTGCATGAGTGTTTCAAACTTTTTGCACTCTTCTGTATTTGTAGACCCAAAGATTATGTCGTCCACATATATTTGTACAAGCATAATTTCATCACTTTTTCGTTTATAAAACAAAGTTGTATCCGTCGTACCTCTGTCGTAACCATTATCGAGAAGATAGGTGGAAAGTCTTTCGTACCATGCTCTTGGAGCCTGTTTCAGTCCATACAGAGCTTTGTCGAGGTAGTACACATATTTTGGGTACTTAGAGCTTTCAAACCCTTGTGGCTGTTGGACGTATACTTCTTCTTGGATTTCGCCGTTTAGAAAAGCAGATTTTACGTCCATTTGGAATACTTTAAAACCTCTGTGGGCTGTGAAGGCTAAGAAGATTCTTATGGCTTCGAGCCGTGCGACAGGGGCAAAAGTTTCATCATAATCTATGCCTTCTTCTTGGCGATATCCCTTGGCCACCAATCTTGCTTTGTTTCTTATGACCACTCCTTCTTCATCCTTCTTATTTCTGAAGACCCATTTAGTTCCTATGGCTTGTTTTCCTCGTGGCAGAGGAACTAAAGTCCAGACTTTGTTTCGTTCAAACTGTAGAAGCTCTTCTTGCATAGCATCTACCCAGTTTGGGTCGTCAAGGGCTTCAGAGATCCTTTTTGGCTCGATCACACTAATAAAGTTTGTAAAGAAACAAAAGTTAGCAGTGGCAGATCTTGTTTTTACCTTTTCAGAAGGTTCGTCGATTATAAGACTTGGAGGATGGATCTTTGTCCACTTTATTGTTCTTGGGAGATGGTCATCGATTTCATCAAGTTGATCTTCAGTGGTTTCTATTTGTTGTTCTGGTGTAGCCTCTGTCGTAGATTTTGCTTTCGTGCTTGATCCTACAGTTTGTGGAATGATTGGAATGAGTGGCGGTGTTTGTTCCTCTTTAGAAGTATAAACTGAGTCTTCTTGTTCCTTTGTTATTGGTTCCTCTGTGGTTTCTGGAGTTGGTTCTTCAGTAGCTTCTGTGGTTGTTTTCCTTGTTCTATCATCTTTTGTTGGCTCTCCCTCGGCATTTGCATCTGTATGATTAACAGGGGAAGATGAGTTGTTTAAGGGACCAGTTAGAGAGATACCTATTTCGTTCTGGCTGGCAGAAGGTGATTCTCCGGAGGCTCTGACGGCTCCAGCAGAGGGATCAATGTCGTCATGGAACATCTCTTGAAATAGAAGATTTAAGTCTTCTTCTCTTGTTTTTGAAATGCCAGAGGATTCCCCTTTTAGACCGAGTTCTGATCTGATTTGTTCAGAAGTCTTTTGGAAGGTGTCGTCAAAAGAAACATTTATGCTTTCTACGATCATTCGAGACCGCAGAAGACAAACTATGTAGGCTTTGGAAGTTGCAGAGTATCCTATGAACTTGCCTTCACCTGCCTTTACTTCAGATTTTCCTCTTGCTTCTCTGTCATTTAAGACGAAGCACTTACATCCAAATACATGGAAGAATTTGATGTTTGGTTGTCTTTTGTTGATCAAATGATATGGTGTTTTGATGTGTCTCTTTACGATGGTTGATTGTAAGTCCAGGATTTACTCTTACAATCAATACAACAATGAATGAAACAGTAATTGAGAAGTAATAAGATCAAGCCCAATTGTATTCAATTAAGAACAGAATTACAGATCTTAGAGAGAGAGAATCTCAAAGATTACAAAAAGAGAATACAAATATATTCGGGAAAATCAGTTAGCAATGTAGTGCTAACAACTATATATATACTGCAACGGAAATATTAAAGATACAGTACAAATATGAATGACTAATAGGAACAATACACGTGTCCTAATTAGTTAACTAAACACAAAGGAAAGTATCTAGTTATAAGTTCTGAATAGGTAGTTCAGAACTTCTGAACGTTCTTCTGACAAGGCTTCTCAGAACTTCTGGCTCTACTTCTGACTCTTCTTCTCAGACTTCTGACTCTTCTTCTCAAACTTTCAAAGCGATCCTTCTGAGCCTTCTTAGACAGAACTCTGACCCTTCATATCAGAACATCTGAGTCTTCTCATCAGACCTTTAACACTTAGTTTATTGACAAAACTCAGATCTAACAATCTCCCCCTTTTTGTCAAATAAACTGATACTTTGCATCATCCAAATCTTTCAAGGCAGGAGCAATCTTCTGTAAGAGCACATTTCTTTGATTAAGCCTTTTGTCGATCTTGACAATAATTTCTTGAATAGTTTCAATCTGCTGAGTCATCATTTCCTGAGTTATGTTGCATTGCTTTATTTTCAACATCTTTTTCTCCAAATTATGCTTGATGAATCTCAAAGTTCCAGAGCAGTATTTTGCAGTCTCCTTTGCTCTGAAGAAGATCTTTTCACTCTTGTTTTTCAAAAAGACTCCCAAATCTGTATATTTAAGAACACTTCCAGTTTTCAACACCTTTTTCTGATCATGATCTGTGTTGGGTTTTGCCAGATAAACACATGGCCTTTGCAAATACAGGGCTATTTGAAAATCTGTATAACCATGCCATCTTAGGATGTAAAACATAGCTTCAATTACCACACTTCTTGCCTTCCTTTCAGTCTTATCTTTGCTTGATTCCTTGAAGCACAACATACAATGTAATCTGTAGAAATCCACTACTGATAGCTTTTCAAAATCTGCATCAGTGAAATAGTATACTTTGCCATCTTCTCTCAAAACTTCAAAAGACAAGTATTCCATCTTTCTGAATTGTTTAACTTTTAACTCTCTGATCCCTGTGATTAAGAAATCTGAATATACAGCATGTTTTGATTTCCCAAGACACCTTGATTTCTCTGCCAACCAGATCTGAGTCTCCTTTGGTCTATCATAATATACATTCAGAAATTGTATCTCTTTAGGCTTGAAAAACTCAGGTAGATCAAACTCAAGAAAGTATCCATTCAAATCAATTGACATCTCATCTTCTTTTGATTCATATTGTTCAGCTTGATCAAGACTTGTTATTTGCACATTCTGAGGAGTTGTGTTCTGAACTTCTTCAACTTCATCTGAAAGGATTTCATTCACTTCATACTCAGCAGGAAACACAAAGTCATTGTGCAGCATCCTTTTAGGATTAACCTCTGATAATAACCATTCACCACAGCCTCTGATTTTTCTTCTGAGATTTAATCTTCTTTCCACAGAGTTTACACATTTTTTCTTTAGATTTTCTCTTTCAGTAGCAACATTAACTTTTATTTCAGTTAGTAACCAACTCAAAGTTGCATCACTATACTTCACCAACTCCTTCAGTTTGAATATTTGAAGTCTTCCTTGAACTGGATATGCAAACCCTTCAGTTTCCATTCCTACATTTATAAATCCCTTCACATATACACCAAACCCTGAAATCATTGCTGGACATTTCAAGTTGCATTTCTCTTTTCTTCCTTCAATTGCCAATTGAAAATCATACATGTACATATTTCTGACATAAATCCCCAGAATTCTTCTGCACTCAATCTCTATCAAGGTTTCTTCAGTACTGGCAAAGAACTTAACTAGAAAGATCTGATCATCAAGAGTTAATCTGTGAAAATCAAAACTTGACATGGAAACCTTTGTACTTCTTTCTTTCAGCACTTCCAATCTAACAAACATCAGACCATTGAATTCTTCTAGTTTAAACATCAATACTTTCTCAATCTTCTTCTGAATGTGTAGTCTTGAATCAGGAATTCTGAATCTGTTTGAGGCTTCTGTATAAATCATCTGAGATCTGTTATCCATGAAGCCATCAATGTTGCTCTCCAATAGCTCATAATCTCCTTCTGTGTGATAGAGATTCTCATATATTTCCTCAGGAAAAATGTCATCATGAAACTGTCTAGCAAGTGGTACATCACTCAACTCCAGGATAAAATCACATACAGGCTCCTCCAAAATTTGCAAGTTCATCTTAGGAATCTCAATTGGTTTTCTGAATATATACTCAGAAGGCATAAAGTAATCTTCCACTCTCTAATATTCTTCTTCTGTATTCATCTCATCAGCATAGTTAAATCGAAACTCATGTTTAAATTTCTGAGAATAATCAACAGTTCTATCTTCTTCTCCCAATAAATCAATAGGCCTTATCAGTTTTACCCTTTGTTGAATATTTTGGACATTAAGTGCTCTGACTAACTCATTTTGCATCCTTCTGATCAAATTCTCAGTTAATCTTCTTTCTTCTGATTCAGAATCCATCACACTACCTTTATCATAAAGAACAATATATGTACAAGTGTTGTCAACAATTAAACTTTCCACTGTTTCCTCTGACCTCAACACAGGTTCCTCAATTGGTTCAGTTTCATCAGAATTGATTTCCATCTATGTGTCTAAATTCAATTCTTCAGTTTTATCTGAATCACCACCATCTCTGCTTTCCACCTCCATTTCTTCTGTATCTGAACTATCAATCTGAACTATCTGAGTTTCTGTATTCTTTGTACTGACTAAGTGCATATCTGCTATTTCAAAATCCTCTATGCAAATATCATCATCAGAACTTAACCTTTGCCTTTTCTCCCCCTTTTGATGATCATGAGGTCCATTATCATCAAACTTTCTTTTAGAGTTCTGACCAGAAACACCTTCAAGTTCAGCTTCTGCAAGTGGAACAAGATCAAGATATGTTTACATTTCTGTATTGTATAGTTTTGAGACTTTGGGACCGAATGTGAATTATCATGTATTTTGTTATGAAAGTAACGACGTTGTGTATGAAATGTTAATTGTTATATATTATGTATGTTATGGGATACCGGGTCGTTACATGCGCGGAAGAGGATAGGGTACTTTATGGAACCGCAATGTTGAAAGGCGATGCTTTATACTGGTGGGAAGCTCATATTTCTTCGGGAGGTTCTGACATATATTCTACCTTCTCTTGGGAAGAATTCGTTATAGCTTTCAAGAAACAGTTATGTCCTCATGCAGCAGTCAAACAATTAGAGGAAGAGTTTATGAACTTGCAGCAAGGAAATTTATCTGTTCGGGACTACACTGCTCGTTTTCTGGAAAAATCTCGTTTTCTGGGGTATTATGTTGCCACGGAGGCCATGAAGATTGAAAGGTTTATCTTTAGGTTGAATGCAGAAGTAAGAAGTTTTGTAATTGCTAAAGGACCAGAAACCTTCTCCGCCGCAGTAGACGCCGCGGAAACCGTGGAGCAGGATAAAGGAAGAAATACTAGCGATAAAGGTTCGGGAAAAGGAAGTGGGAAGGACCACAGTATGATCCGAAAAAGTCCAGGTTTCAGAGTTTTGATAACCGTATGCCTTTCCGAACAGCGGAGAGACCTTGTCCGAAGTGTAACCGTATCCACCAAGGAAATTGTCAAGTAGATTCTCGGATTTGTTGTCTTACCTGAGAAGGGGCCGATAGTGATTTATGGTGATCGTAGAAATCATCAGTCTTGCCTAATATCTATGTTAAAAGCACGTAAGTTTGTCAGTAAAGGTTGCCCGAGTTACTTAGCTTATATGATAGATACTAAGCTAGAGAAGAGTAAGTTGGAAGATATTCCAATTGTTAGTGAATTTCCAGAAGTTTTCCCCGAAGACTTGAATAGTCTTCCGCCCGTTAGACAAGTAGAGTTTGGTATAGATCTAATTCCTGGAGCCGCTCCTGTAGCCCATGCACCGTATCGTCTGGCACCTTCAGAAATGAAAGAAATGATGACACAACTACAAGACCTATCCGATAAAGGCTTCATTAGACCCAGTTTTTCACCGTGGGGTGCACCAGTTTTGTTTGTGAAAAAGAAGGATGGTTCGATGAGAATGTGTATTGACTACCAGGAACTGAATAAGCGTACGATCAAGAACAAGTATCCGCTTCCTAGAATTGATGACCTCTTCGATCAATTAGTTGGAGCTTGTTATTTCTCCAAGATTGATCTAAGATCTGGTTATCATCAGCTGGAGGTTAAAGAAGAAGACATTCTGAAAACTGTTTTTTGCACAAGGTACGGTCACTATGAATTCTTAGTGATACCGTTTGGACTGACGAACGCTCCAACTGCCTTTATGGATTTAATGAATCGGGTATGTAAGCCATATCTCGATAAATTTGTTATTGTATTTATTGATGATATCCTTATCTATTCCCGATCCAAAGAAGAGCACACGCAACATCTTCATTTGATTTTGGAGCTATTGAAGAAAGAAAAGTTGTATGCTAAATTTTTTAAATGTGAATTCTGGCTACGAGAAGTTCAGTTTCTGGGGCATGTAGTTTCCGAGAAAGGCATTCAAGTTGATCCGATGAAAGTGGAAGCGATTGAATAGTGGGAACCGCCGAAAACGCCAACCGAAGTACGTAGTTTTCTAGGTTTAGCCGGCTACTATCGGAAGTTTATAAAAGATCATTCCGGATATTGAAGAATCTAAAGTTTGAATGGAAAGCAGAACAGGATGAAGAATTCTGGATATTGAAAGAGAAACTGTACAGCTCGCCGATTCTGTCATTACCTGAAGGTTCCGAGGACTTTGTTGTTTACAGTGATGCTTCCAAACTGGGATTGGGATGTGTACTTATGTTGCATGGTAAAGTGATTGCTTATGCTTCTCGTCAACTAAAAGATCATGAAAGACAGTATCCGACACACGACATGGAACTTGCGGCAGTTGTTTTCGCGTTGAAGATATGGAGACATTATCTTTACGGCTCTAAATGTCAAATTTATACCGATCATAAGAGTCTCCAACATCTCTTTGATAAACGAGAATTGAATATGAGGGAAAGAAGATGGCTAGAATTGGTGAACGATTACGACTGCGAAATTCTTTATCATCCGGGAAAGGCGAATGTGGTAGCTGATGCATTGACTCGTCAAGAAAGAAGTGGAACAATAAAAGCCATTGCACTACGAGCTGAACTTCTACCTAACATCTTTGACGAATTACAGAAGTGTCAAGTAGAAGCCTATCAAGAAGAACATTTGAAATCAGAACGGTTAGTGGGGATATCAGCATTGCTTGTAAAAGATGATCGTGGGTTATTGTGTCTGTGGAACAGAATTTGGGTGCCTCGTTTGGGTGGTTTACGTGACCGGGTACTTCAAGAAGCTCATCAGTCTCGATTCTCTATACATCCAGGTATGAATAAGATGTATAAAGATCTAAAACAATTTTATTGGTGGCCTGGAATCAAAAGAAGCATTGCTCAGCATGTGGAAAATTGTACTACTTGTAAGAAGGTAAAGATTGAACATCAAAAGCCTTTTGGTCAGTTACAACGTCTAGAAATACCTATGTGGAAATGAGATCAGATTACTACGGATTTCATCACGAAGCTACCAAGGACTCCGAAGGGGTTTGATGCTATTTGGGTGATCGTTGATAGATTGACGAAGTCTGCTCACTTCTTGCCAATAAAAGAAACGGATTCGTTGGAACGACTAGCCACGTTGTACATTGACGAAATAGTAAATCGACATGGAATTCCAATCTCGATTATTTCTGATCGTGATAGTCGTTTTACTTCAAGATTCTGGAAGAGTTTTCAAAAGGAAATGGGAACGCAAATAAAGTTAAGTACAGCGTATCATCCTCAAACTGACGGTCAGAGTGAACGAACGATTCAGACTTTAGAAGATATGTTACAGGCTTGCATTGTTGACTTTGGAGGATCGTGGGATAAGCATTTTCCTTTAATAGAATTTGCCTACAACAACAGTTATCATTCCAACATACAAGCGGCACCGTTTGAAGTTCTGTATGGTAGAAAATGCCGAACGCCTCTGTGTTGGAACGAAGTGGGAGAGAAACAGTTAGCGAGACCAGATATAGTTCAGTTAACCGCGGATAAGATTACTCAGATACGGGAACGATTGAAAGTGGCTCAAGACAGACAGAAAAACTACGCTGCCCGACGCCGAAAACCGTTAGAATTCCAAGTTGGAGATTTCGTGATGTTAAAAGTCTCACCTTGGAAAGGAGTAATTCGTTTTGGGAAACAAGGTAAGCTTAGTCCAAGGTACATCGGGCCGTTTGCAATCATAGAAAGGATCGGTGAAGTAGCCTACAGGTTGGATCTTCCGCTAGAGTTAAGCAGGATTCACAACGCGTTTCACGTATCGAATTTTCGAAAGTGTTTGGTTACGCCAGATCAGGCCGTTTCTCTACCAGATATTCAAGTTGATGAAAAGCTAAATTATGTGGAGGAACCTAAAGTTATAGTTGACCATAAAGTCAAGGTTTTGCGGAATAAAGAAATCAGACAAGTAAAAGTACAGTGGCGACATCATAGAGGTCAGGATGCTACGTGGGAATTAGAGTCAGAAATGAGAGCCAAATACCCTTATCTTTTCTCTTAACTGAATTCCGGGACGGAATTCTTTTAAGGGGGAGATGTTGTAATAACCATGTATGTTATTGGTTTATTTTAAAGTGTTACTTTAATTAAATATTATGGAGTTAGAAGTTAAGGGGTAAGTTATAATTTTAATTTGGAAGTTAGAGGGTGTGTTTTGCCTAATAAGAGGAGTATAGGGTTTGTTTGGTCTTTTTAGCCAAACCTTACTCCACCACCGCCATTATCATTTCAATAGGAGGAGGTGTCCTCCATTTAGTTAAGTTAGTATTTGGTGAATGTGTGTGTGTGTGTGTGTTTTCGGTCAAGAGAGAAAAGAGAGAGATAGAGTCGTAGAAAGGAAGAGGAAGAAAGACAAGATTTGTTGCTGGAATTAGAAGGTTCATGTTGGTTCCTGTTTTCTTAACAATGATCTTAACTTTCAGTTTGTTCAGATTTAGATATGGTGCGGAAGCGTATTTAAGAGCTGAAAAATAAAGTAAGGTAGAAGAACACACAATATCAACTAAACAGTATGTAAGAACAGATGAGTATCTCCAAGATTACTGTATTTGATATATATTAAGAACACCAAGAACTTCAAAGGATTAACAAAAATCTGCAGTTAATGATGTGTGTGTGAAGTGCAAAGCTTAATGATATATGTGTATATTCGTGGTATTAAGCTTAATAGAAGAGTTCACATGAACCTTCTATTTACACTACTTCTAAAGGGGACAATAAGGACTGAAGGTACAAAGACATTGTTCTGGAACAGTAGCTGGAAGGTACAAAACACTATTCTTGAACTGTTGTAGATACAATGTTCATTAAATGCTCCGTATTCAGCTTTAGGCGGAAACCTATCAGAGTTTGACACGTGGAGTTGTCAGGTCACGCCTTTGTACGATTGATCTTTAGAACCTTCGAATGATAGGTATTGTAAGAAGCATGTCCGTCCTTGTTAAGATCTTTTGCGTAGATATTCTTTTTGCCACAGAAGCTCTGTCAAGTATGACAGAGGCTCTGTGGTCTTGTCCGCTTAGAAGTGTCTTCTGTTTCTTCTTTTACTTTGGTCTTCTTGGTTATTTCTGCAGAGCCTCTGTCGAAGACTTCTGTCTTCTCGGTTACTTGGCTACTCGGCAGAGCCTCTGTCGAATATTTCTATACTTGGCCTATTTTCACTACTTTCATATACTGAAAGATTGGAGCTAAAAATCTCCCCCTAAGTAGTGAAAAAAGAAAAATTTAAAAGTACATGGATTTTTAGGCTAAGTGTATACAAAGAACACTTTTCTTTTCACATTTGATTATGCCAGAGGCATTTACATATAATTGTATTAAAAAGAAAATATTACAGAGGATCTGTTTGACTGACTCAGACGTTGGCATTCTTGAAGTCATTGAAACTTCTGGGTTCGAGACCTTCTTGTATGAGTTCGTGATAGAAGCTGATGCATAGAGTTCGAAAGTTGATTGTTGCATCGATAACCTCTATCAGTCTGTCGGCAAGACTTTGATTCTTGAGCTTTGATCCTCTGTGCTTCACTAGTATCGCTCTAAACTCTGTCAACGTATTTGTTGCGTACTTCTGACAGTCCATTTATACGAACAACTTTGATTTACCAGAAGGATCTAGAAATACTAACCCGACCCTTGGATTTGTGATGATTGAGTTTGGTATAGCAGAGGGAGGGCAGTAGTCTTCTGGTGGTTGAACGTTTAGGCTTTTCACTCCAAGATCTCGAGCCAATTGGAAATCTACCATGCTGTATAGCAGAAGCTTTTCGCGTATGGACTTTCTTATTACCCTGTAGGCTCTGCGAACTTCGTCGGTTGTGAAGTTCTCTTTCGTCCATTCCAGAAGATCAGGTAGATCATAAGGATTGAGATTCCTAAGATCTGCATCTGCAAATTGGTTCTCTGATCTGTCCTCTATTTTGACCTTGTAGATGTTGTAAGAGAGTTTAGGCGAGGTTCTGGTTCTAGAGAACTTACAATATAGGACTTTGATGATCTTGGATGTTGAGAAGACTTCGTGTTTAGGGTTGGGTTTTGTTCTGGTGAAGAGGGTTTCGAGGTCAACATGGAAGTCAGGGTCTTGAATGGTTGGTTCTGATTGATCCATTATGCCCATTCTGCTGTGTAAGTACGTGATTACCACTTCTTCCATTTGTGGTGGTGGTGGTTAAGGTAAGGTTCTTCGCAGAGTATCTAATTGATTCTTGACTTCTGCCACTCGATCTTCTGAAGGTTTTGTCTTTGGATCCAGAACAGGAATATTTGACAGAGGTTTAGTGCCGAAAGCCCAGTCTTCTTCTTCAGGCTTTGGTGTCTTATACGCATCGAAAGAGCTCTTCATCAGTTTTTCTGTTGAAGGTTGATGCTTGGGCTTTTTCTTTTGCGGTTCTTCTGTTATAATCCCTTTTACCTTGTCTTTTGCCTTCGGCTGTTATGCTTGTTGAGATGGGGTTGCCTCTGTAGGATTTGACTCTTGAGTCTCGGAGGGCTTTGTTGTTGATGCTTCTGTGGGTTTGGGGATTGCCTCTGTTGGTTCTGACACTTGAGTTTCAGAGGGCTTGATTGGTGATTTGGGTTTGGGTTCTGTTGGAGAGGTTTCAGGTGTTTTGCTCAGATATTTTCTTTTGTGAGCAATGGTTTTGGGTGTTGGGAAGGTAGTTCATCTTCGGTGGATGTCAGAAGTTGGACTTCTTTTTGGATTTGGACATCTTTTCCAAATACAGAAGGAGTTTCCACAGAGGTGGGTGTTGCCTCTGTGGTCTTCTGTTTTTGAACATGGGTTGTTTATGGTATTTGGGTTTCTTCAGGAATGTATTCCACAGAGATGGTTGTTGTCTCTGTGGTTTGGTTTCTGCTTTGGGTTTCAGGTGTTTGGGTTTTAGTAGGGGTTTCTTCAGAGGTTATTTACACAAAGGTGGGTGTTGCCTCTGTGGACGGTTGTGTTCTTTGTTGGGTTTGAGATGGAGGTGCTTGGTTGATGGGTTCTGCGACTATTGGTGGAGCTGGTAGACCTCTGCTCGCAGCTTCTTCCCTTTGTTTCTCCCCTCGATTCTCCCCCTCAAGATGATCTGATGGACCATGATGGTCATCATCAGAGTCATCCTGATGTTTATCTGTCGTACCCTCTGCCCTGCAAGGTGTATCTGGTTTCTTTGGTGGAACAGCCCCTGCAGCAATCATCTTTGCGCACAAGTCATCACAGAGGCCAAGCAGTGTTTCAACCTCTGCTTGTGTGTTGAAGCGCATTCTGCCGACGCTTGCTTGAAACTCTCTGACTTTGTTTGCGTTGGCAGTGGTGAAAGCTTTGATGAATTCGGTCATCTGATCAAGTATACGTTGGCCGAGTTCTGTCACTTGAGCTCTTGTTATGTAGTCAGAAGGCTTCATGGCTTGAGTATTTCTTGTTGTATGCTCTTGAACTTCTTCTAAGGCCTTCTTTAGGTCTTCAGGTGTAAGACCCTTAGATTTTGAGGATTGCTCCTTTAGTCGCAGAAGAAAG
The DNA here is from genome assembly GCA_033807775.1 of Saussurea involucrata. Classification (NCBI taxonomy): domain Eukaryota; kingdom Viridiplantae; phylum Streptophyta; class Magnoliopsida; order Asterales; family Asteraceae; genus Saussurea; species Saussurea involucrata. The sequence goes on along the minus strand of CM066320.1, from coordinate 111,206,902 downwards.
TGCTTGATAGAGTCTTTGAAAGCAGTGTTGGCGACTTTTCCGAATTCAGCTGCTGTAGAGGTGGCAGTGGTAGTAGCAGTGTGTGTTGCAGAGGACTTCATATGGGTTAAGGCGTTTTGCACCTCAGTGGACAAGGTGTCCATTTTGGTGCTCAGATCAAGGATTGCCCTTGATGTAGTATCTGCAAAAGATTTGAAAGAGCTTTGCAACTCTTTCATTGTTTGGTTCACAGAGGTGACAAGGGTTTAGAACTCATCCCTTGATACATGTGAACTAGTTGTAACCTCTGGGGGAACACATTCGTCCCTAGAGTGAGTCCCTGTTCCCGAGACACCTTCTTTCGCCCTTGTTTTGATGTTGGAGGCGGAAGGATTTCCTTCTGATCCTCGAGCAGAAGCATCTAGTACTTCAGACTCTACAGAAGTTATGAGAATGACTTTAGAAAGGATTCCCCTGGAATTGTTTCCCCGGTTATTAATGGTACAGAGGATGAAAGAATTTCCTTTGTCCGGATGGTTTGGGTTGGGGTCGAGTCGTGCTGCTCTATTTCAATATTGCCCTTTACCACTAGACTGGCGGCAATAGAAGCGTGGGTTGCACTGGGAGTTGGTTTTGGTTGTGTGCCTCTATTACTCCAGGCCTCTTTTCTTGCTTCTGCTTCTGTGAAGCATCCAACCACTTGTTCTCCATTTATGGTCTCAACCTATGTTTCTACCATATGGGTTGAGACTTCTACCCTAGTCTCTCCTTCTTCTGCTACCTCTTCTTCCCTTGGACCTAGGGAGTCGTACATACGATGAGATCCAAATAATTGTTGTACGTGGGGGTGCATAACCTGTGTACCGTCAGAGGCAGAGATTACTTGCTCTGGGCTTCTTCTGTGAACATCAAGGCCAGGTTGAAGGAAAGGATTCTGCAGAACCTCTGGGGTCTCAGCCGGATTATCCCTTGGAGTTAGATCATCATCATCAAGATCAGAATCAACTCCAGAGATTGTGAAGTCTGGATCTTCTGTGGCTTCTTCTGTTTCATGTGACAGAGCTTCTACAGTCCATCCTGCAGTGTCAAGGGTGTTGGCAAATTCAGGACGTTGGAGGAAGTCTGAGAGGATCGGGGGATTGCAGAGGTGATTTTTGGGTTTGTTCTTCTGTGACTTCCTCTGTCACCTGTTCCTCTACTTCTTCTGCTACTCCTTCCTCTGCAATTGTTTGCATAGGAGACAGATGTTTCCCAGTTTTCTTCTTGCTCTTTCTCCTTTTGGGTTTAGGTGCCCTTCCTCTGAGGCTTTGGATTTTCTCTTCTTTTTGTGCTTTGGAGGAGAGGGAGGTGCAGATGATCCAACATCTGTTGCATGAGGTGGAGATTGTTGAGCTTATGCAGCGGTGCCTTCTGATGCTTTCCTTCTGTGCTCTTTCTTCTTCTTTGGAGAGGTGGCAGAGGATTTTCTCTTCTTAGCAGGGGAGAGAATTTCTTCCCTCTGAGCGTAAAAGTTGTCCTATACAAGCTCATGTTTTGCCAAAGCTGCATCCCATTGCTCATCTGTCATTTTTTCTACAACCCTAGATCCTAATGGGGCTCCTAGACGTGGGGGTGTCATAGGACTCGGTTCTGGAGTTCTATGATTGCGTATGTATTCTAACTTAAGGGTTTTGTCGGTAGCATTGTCCAGAAGTAGTTTTGGCAGAGGTCTGCAGAAGGGGTATTCAACTTCGTGCTCTGTTGGGGTGTTTTTGTTCAAGGGATATAGTCGGGCCGTCGGTCCATCCATTGGCCATTTTTGTAGACGTATCAGAGGCTCTAGTAGGACACCCAGGATTCGCTGATATTGCAGAGGAGGTAGAGCTTCTTTCGATCTTCCCTTGGCCTTTTGAGAAGAGGTTTTTCTGTCAATGGAATTGACCATTTCTTGCATCATGATGGTGGAGTAGTCCAGAGGTAGATCATAATATACCCCGTACATTATGGTCAAGATCTGGTGAGAGGTTTGGTCTGGACTGCCCACTTTCCCTGTTAGGCATCTGTTAAGAATTGAAAAGAGGGTATTCCACAGAGGGGGAAGACGATTTCTTCTGAAACTGTTCCTGTTGGTTCCCGTTTTGCTTATACAAGATTATCAGATCTATTAGTTCAAGTTTGAGTTTGATGCGGAAGCGTATTTGAAGAACTAACAGATATGATTGATAGATTTAGAACACAATATAAATAAACAGTGAACAGGAAATAATATCTCAAATTTTACTGAATATATATATTAAGAATAGTTTCAAGAATAGTGAGTAAGCAAAGCTTTAAAACAGATATGACTCTCAAAGTGTTTAAAGCTATGTGTTCTTGTGATGTTTTTCTCTCTTGATTTCTTGTTTCGATTGTTCGATTGTTCGATCGATGGATAGGAAGAACTCAACATGAGTCTTCCTTATATACTACACTAAGGGGACCATAAAGCGTATGCTACTATTCACAAAGGACGGTATGAATAGTTGGACGGATGGCATGAACAGTTGGACGTGCTGTATGGCATTTAATGCAGCAGACGTCTATTATGTACTAAGCCCTATTGAATCCAATCAGAGTTTGACACGTTGCAGTTGGACAGGGCATGCTACCATGCAAGTTGATGAACAGGTCCTGTAACAGTAGCAAGATATTATAAATATCTTTTAAGTCTTGGTTGAAGACCGCAGAGGCTCTGTGAAGTGCCACAGAGGTTCTACGGTTTGGTCTCTAGAAGAGCAGTCTTCACCGGATTCCGAGTCTTTGGTCTTCTCTGTGCGTATTACAGAGCTTCTGTAGGACGCCTCTTTAGCTTCTGTAGCTTCTCGACCTTGATCTCTCGGTAAGTTCGGCAGAGCCTCTGTAAGAGGCTTTCTTCACTTAGCCTATTTTTCACTACTTATAAATACTTCTATGATTAGGAAGATTGAAGCTAACAATCTCCCCCTAAGTAGTGAAAAATAAAATATTGAACTTGAGTTTAGTTAGGCTAAGTTAGATAAGACAGAGGTTAAACAATACCTCGAAAGTTCTTTCATTCAGAAATATGCCAGAGGCGTTTTACATTTGAGTACAATGAAAGATAAACTTTTGACTTGGTTTGCAGAGATTTGAGGTTTGAGAATCAGATTTTGGCATCTTTGAAATCGTTGTAGCTTCTGTTGTCTCTTCAGATTATTCTAATCTCTTTGTACAAACTGATGCAGAGTTCTCTTAGGCGAATTGTGGCATCAATCTCTCTGATGAAAGTATCTGCAGCATCTCTATCCATTTTCTCTATACCTATGTATTTTACAAGGCTTGATCTGAACTTGTTCAGAGTACTAGTTGCGTATTTTTGACAATCCATGCACACAAATAGTTTGACTTCGCCTTGTGGGTTTTGAAATACTAACCCGAATTTTGGTTCTGTAATGATAGAGTTGGGCACGGCGTCGGGTGGGCAGCGATCTTCTGGTGGTCGCAAATTTAGATGTTTGAGACCAAGATCCTTTCCCAATTGAAAATCTATCATACTGAAGATCAGAAGCTTTTCCCTCATTGCTTTTCTTAACACTTGATATGCTCTGTTGTTTGCCTCTGTGTTGTAGTTGTCCTTTGTCCATTGCAGAAGGTCAGGTAGATCATAAGGATTGATATTTCTTAGGTCAGCATCAGCGAAGGTGGTTTCTGAATTGTCTTCTCTTCTGACTTTGTAAAGATTGTACCTGACCGTTGGATAGGTTCTTGTAAAGGAGAACTTGCAGAAGATTACCTTTTTGATCTTGTGGATTGAGAAGACATCTGCCTTGGGTCTTGGCTTTGTCCTTGTGAAGATGTTCTCAAATTCTTCTCTGATCCTTGAATCTGTCACATGATCTGTTGGGTGATTGGTCTGAAAGGTTTGTTTGTAGAGGTATTTGTATAACACTTCTTCCATCTCTTCATGTGTTGGACCAGGTTGTGGTACTTGTCTTCTGAGACTTTCTATCTTTTGAACAACTTCTGCAGCTCTACCTGTTAGAGGAATGTCTGACAGAGGCTTTAATCCATATGCCCAATCAACTTCTTCAGGCTTTGGAGTTTGGAAGGCATCAAAGGCGCTCTTCATCAATTTCTCTGTAGGCTTGGGCAATGATTTTTTTTTCTTGGGCTCTTCTGTCAGTATTGCTTTGCCCTTGTCTTTGGCTTTTGGAGGTGCAGAACCTGTTTCTTCTGTAGGTTTGGAGGTTGGTGCTTCTGTTGGCTTGATGGTTGCCTCTGTAGGTTTTGACACTTGTGTTTTAGAGGACTTTTGTGGCGATGGTTCTGTTGGCTTGAGTTGCTCTGTAACCTGTGTTGGAGGTTCTTTGGTGACTTCTTCTGTGAGCTCTATTTCTGTTGATGAAGATTGGAGATTGGATCTTCTTGCCATTTTGAAAGCTAATGTGAACCTGTGCCTTTCTTCTTCTCTCTGCGACATTCGATCAGACGTTGTATTTTGCATCTTTCTCAGAATAGAAAAAGCAGAGGTCGTTGCTCTTTTTGGTTTGGTGGCAATCGACTTTCTTCTTGGTATGGTTTGGGGTTTTTCTGTTGATTTTGTTGAAGGACTCTTTTCCAAGTTGATTACCACAGGGGTGGTTGTTGTCTCTGTGGTCTGTTGATTTTGTTGTTGATCTTGGGTTTGTTCTGGAGGGGCTTGACTGATTGGTTCTACTGCGATTGTTGGAGCTTGTATTCCTCTGGTCGTAGCTTTCTCCCTTATATTCTCCCCCTCGGGATTATCTGATGGACCAGGATGGTCATCATCAGAATCATCCTGACTCTTATCAGAAGTACCCTCTGCTCTGCAGAAAGCTTTGGGTTTCTTTGGTAGTTCTGCTCCTGCGGCCATCAACTTCGCACATACATCATCACAGAGGCCGAAAAGAGTTGCAAGCTCTGCTTCTGTGTTGAAGCGCATTCTGCCGACACTTTTTCTGAACTCTTTGACGTAGTTGGCATTTGCAGTAGTGAAGGAGGCAATGACTTCTGTGACCTGGTTTATGACACTCTGGCCGAGCTCTGTTAGCTGTGCTATGGTCATGTAGTCTTTAGGCTGCATTAGTATTGTGTTGCGCATTGCTTCTGCTTGAACGTTTTGCAGAGCCTTCTGTAAATCTGCGGGTGTGATGCTCTGTGATTTGTTGGATTGCTTGTTCATTTGTTCAAGGAAATGTTTGACTGATTCCTTGAATGCAGAAGTTGCGGCAATTCTAAAATCTTTAGCAGCAGAAGTGGTTATAGTTGTTGCAGTTGTTTGCGCAGAAGATTTCATCTCTGTGATGGCTGTTTTCACCTCTGTGGACAGATTGTCCATTTTGGTGTTTAGATTCAGCAAGGCCGTTGATGTTTTCTCTGCAAAAGATGTGAAAGAGCTTTGCAACTCTTTCATGGTTTGGTTCACAGAGGTGACAAGGGTTTGGAACTCATCCCTTGATACTTGTGTCCCTGGTGTAACCTCTGGAGGAACACATTCGTCTCCAGAGTGAGTCCCTGCTCCTGGGACACCTTCGTTCACCCTTGTTTGTACGTTGGGGGTGGAAGGATTTCCATCTGATCTTCGAGCAGAAGCATCTAGTGCTTCAAACTCTACAGAAGTTCTGTGAACGACATTGTCTAGATCCACTTCAGAGGTGGGTACTAGATTATCCTTCTATTGACTCGGAGACTTGTCTATAGTCTCTTCGTCGTTGTGCTCACTACTTCTCTCTGAAAGAAGGGTTGGCCCTATTTCGTGCGTGGTAGAGGAAACGAATTCCTCTGTAGGGTGTTCTAGTGTGATCTGGGGCGATTGATCACGAACTATAGGTGAGTCTTTTTGAGGAGACTCCCTAGGAATGGATTCCCCGGTTTTTGTGGGCGCAAAAGTCGAAAGAGTGACTTCTGGCTGGAAGGGTTGGGTTTGGATCGAGCTGTGCTGCTCTATTTCAATAACTCCTTCTGCAGCTAGACCTGCGGAGTTAGATGTGTGGGTTGCACTGGGAGGGGGTGAGGGATGTGTGCCTTCTTCATCTTCGGCATCCTTTTCTTTTACATTTTCTTTTACTCCAGATGTTTCTACCCTATCCTCTGTTGAAGTTCCTTGCTCTGTGCCTAAGAAGTCATACATTTGATGAGAGCCGTATAACCTCATGACGTGTGGATGATAGAGACATTTTCATATCCAGACAACTTCTTCTTCGTCTGAATCTACTTCTGAGACCTCCATTCTTGTCTCTGTTACTTCATCTCTATTCCACTGAGCTTCTGTTTGTCCTATTTCTTCTGAAGCTGGGCTTGGACTCCTTCTGTGAACGTCCAATCCTTGCTGAATGAAGGGTTTCTGTAGAATAATAGGTGTCTCAGCTGATTGATCTATGGGTGTTTGATCATCTTCTTCCAGATGTGTGAAAATGCCGGAAATAGAGAAGTATTGTTCTTCTGGGGAGTGGTGGTCGAGAGGTTGTGTCGTCCACCCTGCTGTGTTTAAAGTGTTGGCAATGTCAGGGTTCTGTAGGAAATCGTTAATGTTTCCTTGGTGAGCAAATCGATCTGGGGATTGATGGGGCGATTGATATCCCTCTTCCGTCATTTCTTCTTCTGCATCTTCTTCTTCTGCAGTTCTTTCTTCTGCGATTGCTTCCTCTTCTATGGTAACCAATTTCTCAAGTGATTTACCATGCTTCTTTTTGGTTTTCCTCCTCTTAGGTTTTGGTTCCCCTTCCTCTGTAGTTTTCGATTTTCTTTTCTTCTTTAGTTTTGGAGAGGAGGGGGGAGCAGAGGAGCCAATTTCTGTGGCATGAGGAGGTGAAGGTTGATCTTCTGCAGCGCTTGTAGAGGTGCCTTCTGCAGTTTTCCTCCTTTTTGATTTTGGAGTAGAGGTAGAAGATTTTGAAGAGGACTTCTTTCCCATGAGCTCTGGACGTTTGGCTATGAAGCTATGTTGAATAGCCATGTGTTTTGCTAATTTGTTATCTTTTTCTTCTTGAGTGGAAAGAGGTTCTGAAATCATTGTTCCTAGGGGGACACCTAAACGCGGGGGTGTCATAGGACTCGGTTTAGGAGTTCTATGATCGCGTATATACTCTTTCTTAAGGGTTTTATACGAGGCATACTTCAGAAGTTTCTTTGACAGAGGTCTGCAGTGTGTGTAACCATCTACATGATCAGTGGGGATATTTTTGTTCATTGGGAACTGTTTGGGAATTGGCCCTTCCATTGGCCATTTCTGTATCAGCAACAGAGGTTCGAACAAGACTCCCAGTATTCTTTGGAATTGTAGAGGTGGTAGAAACTTAGGATTTTTCTCTTTGACCCTTCTTGTGTTGTTCTTTCTGTCGATGGTGTTGATGATCTCTTGCATCATTATGGTCGCGTAATCCAGTGGGAGATCATAATAAACCCCATACATGATGGTTAATATCTGATGTGAGCTCTGGTCAATACTGCCTATCTTCCTTGTCAGGCATCTGTTAAGAATTGAGAACAAGGTGTTCCACAGAGGTGGTAATCTGCCTCTGCGGAAGTCATTTCTCTTCCTCAGTGGTGTGTTGTACCCAAGCATTTATAGGAAACGACAGATCTCGTCGTCTGTTGGTTGCTCTGCGTACTTCTTCAATCCAAGAAGACCCCTTGTTGGTAGGTTGAATTCAAGTGAGAACATTGTTCTATTGAACTTGATTTCCAGATGCTCAGATTTTTCAGGTCTTGAAATGCACCCTTTGATAAGAGAATCATCTTTATCAAATCGGCAACTTTGCCAAAACTGGTTCCGATATCTAACTGGAATTTTCTTTGGGGTTCTTGAGAGTAAAGGGAAGAGGATATGATTTTCCATTATGTTTAGAAGAATGGCATGGGCTTCGCCGAAAGCAGTGGGTGAGGGGACCAAATAGCAATTGTTGGATTTGATTGGTAGTACCTTTTCGAAATGATCCTTTGCTATGAAGTTTTGAAGATGTGTGGTTGGAGCAAAATCTGCTGAATCGCCGGAATCTTCTAGTTCAATGTTTTGGACAGGGTTGGGGTTTTCTGAATGTTCAGAATGAGCAGGTGAATGTTCTGGTGAGGTTGCCGGAGAGTGTGCAGGGGAGATAGCTTGAGAAGATGAAGCCATTTGGTACTGAGAATAAGAAATTTGCAGGTTTCGCCGGAGAAGAATGAGAGTTTGTAAAAAGTTTCTGAGAGGGTAAGCTTGGTTTTTATAGGAGGGTAAAACGGTAGAATTCGAAAGAGTAAAATATATGGCAATGGATTAAAATTTGGAATCCGAACTCAAGTTAGAGCGGCGGGTTCAACTTTCCACAGAAAACGTTCCATGTACGCCCAATGAAAATGGGACACATAGGCCATGTCAGAGGATGACAGGACGTCGTGCGCAGCCCATTAATGCTAGGCGCGTGGGGTTATTCTTAGCCACATGTAATTCACTCTCAGTAAAAGTAACCGTTATTACTACAGAAATGCCCAAGTAACAGATTGACAGAACTTCTGTAGTTTACAGAAACTCTGTGATCTTGAAAATCTTTGATGTTTATCCCTTTCTCATATATCTCATTGTTATCATGACTTCTGTGGGGTTCCTTTTTAACCAAAACGTTTTGTAAAGGCATTGGAGAGGATCAAATAGGATTTTTAGTTAAGAGTTTTTACTCCCAGAGGTTTTGTGGCTCTGTTGGAACTTGCAGACGCTCTGGGAGGGCCAGTAGAAGCTCTATGAGGGAAAAAAATCTCATAACAAAAATTCTATTAACTTTTCTGATCATCCAATTTTTGATCTGTTTTAAGAGATGTTTTTCGGACATATTTGAAAGTTGGTGTCCGAAAAAATTGTTATGGAAAAAGTTTTGTTCGAGAAGGTCATGGTGAGTCTGTTTGGTTTCCGAGATAACATTCCAAAAGATCGATAGAGGTTAAAGTTGCGATCTCAGAGCATATTTCTGGCAGAGCTTCTGTTGAGCTCAGCAGAAGCTCTATGACCTTAAATTTCTCATAACTTAAATTTTATGAAACTTTTTGATCTTTTGATTTTTGAAATGTTATCCACAGTATATTTAGGACATATTTGACAATTTGTGTCCTAAAAAACTGTTTTCAAAAACCTTTTGTGCGAGAGACATACCTTTTGGTTCTTCTTTTCTCGGCAGTGATGTCTGACTTCTGTCGATATAGATTTATTGACATTCTTCTTTGGCTTTCCCTTGAAAGTTTTACCTTTGTAGATCATTTCAGGATCCCTTTTTTCTCCCCCTTGATCTAATCACCTCTGTAGATTAAGTAATTTCCTTTTGCTCCCCCTTGACCTATGCTTGGATCAAAGAATGATAAGTTTTGCATAGAACATAGGTCATATTTTCCAGAGGTTCTGTAGGGGTTGTCAGAGGTTCTGAGTAGACTTACAGAAGCTCTGTCATTTTAAGAACTATTTAAGATTGAGAACTTACATACATAAATAAATTAATTAAAGCAAAAATAATAGAAATACATATATATTTACAGAAGATAAGGCTATACTTACAGAGGATTTTTACGTCATATTGATCATTCCTAACTTACCCACCAAGAAATTGAATCTTTTCTCGTCTAAAGCGTTGGTGAATAAGTCCGCGAGTTGGTATTCTGTGGGCACGAAATGCATCTCGATTGTACCGTATTCAACATGATGTTTCAAGAAATGGTACCTTATATCGATATGCTTGGTTTTTGAGTGTTGCACAGGATTGGCAGAGATAGCAATGGCACTCTTGGAATCACAGAAGATGGGTATTTTGAATAGGATGTGGCCGTAGTCTTTTAGCTGAGTCTTCATCCATAGAACCTGAGAACAACAGCTAGCAGCAGCAACGTATTCAGCTTCTGCAGTGGATGTTGGGACACAATTTTGCTTCTTGGAGGTCCAACTGACTAGTTTACCACCTAGGAATTGACAACTCCCAGAGGTACTATTTCTGTCGAGCATGCATCCTCCATAGTCTGAATCTGTATAAGCTTTAAGACTAAAACCAGAGTTTTGTGGATACTAGAGACCGAGATTTTTGGTCCCCTTTAGATATCTAAAGATTCTCTTCACAGCATCATAGTGTGATTTCTTTGGATTAGCTTGATAACGTGCACAAAGACATGTGGCATGCATAATGTCAGGTCTGCTTGCAGTTAAGTATAACAGAGATCCAATCATGCCTTTGTAGAGAGTGCATTCTACAGAGATGCCATCTGGATCTAAGGATAACTTATTTCCAGTGGCCATTGGAGTTTTCATTGCAGAGGTATCAGAGAGGCTATACTTGAAAAGAATGCCAGAGACATATTTGGCCTGATTTATAAAAATTCCCTCTGATGTTTGTTTGACTTGGAGTCCGAGGAAGAATGTTAGTTCTCCCATCATACTCATTTCAAACTCACTCTGCATGAGTTTTTCAAAACTCTTGCACTCTTCTGTGTTAGAAGACCCAAAAATTATGTCGTCCACATAGATTTGTACAAGCATTATTTCACTGTTTTTACGTTTATAGAATAAGGTAGTATCTGTTGTACCTCTGCCGTAGCCATTGACTAGAAGAAAGGTAGAAAGTCGTTCGTACCATGCTCTTCGAGCCTGTTTCAGTCCGTACAGAGCCTTTTCAAGGTAGTATACATGCCTTGGGAAACCCTGGTGGCTGATTTACGTAAACCTCTTCTTGGATTTCACCGTTGAGAAAAGCTGATTTTACGTCCATCTGATAGACTTTAAAACCTCTGTGGGCTGCGAATGCTAAGCATATTCTTATTGCTTCGAGCCGTGCGACAGGAGCAAAAGTCTCATCGTAATCTATGCCTTTTTCTTGTCTGTAACCCTTGGCCACCAATCGTGCTTTGTTTCTGATGACCACTCCATCTTCATCCTTCTTATTTCTGTAAACCCACTTAGTCCCAATGGCCTGTTTCCCTCGTGGCAGAGGTACTAAAGTCCATACTCTGTTACGCTCAAACTACAGAAGTTCTTCTTGCATGGCATCTACCCAGTTTGGGTCATCTAGTGCTTCAGAAATCTTCTTTGGTTCTATCACACTAATGAAATTTGTAAAGAAAAAAAAATTAGCAGTGGCAGACCTGGTTTTTACTGAGTCAGAAGGTTCTCCAATTATTTGGCTTGGAGGATGGCTTTTTGTCCACTGAGTGGTGCGTGGAAGATGGTCATCAATGTCATCGAATCTTTCTTCAGAAGCTTCTTGTGGATCTTCTTCTTGTATAGCCTCTGTCGTTCTTCTTACCTTGGTAGAAGATTCTACCATTTGTGGAATGATTGGTATGAGTGGTGGTGGAGTTTGTTCCTCTGAGGACGTATAGTCTTGGTCCTCAATTTCCTCTGTAATTGGTTCTTCTGTGGATTGTGGAGTTTGTTTTTCAGCAGCTTCTGTGGTCGTTTTTCTTGATGTTTCATCTTCTTCATTTTCTTCTTCGGCATTTGCATCTGTAGTATTTATAGAAGAAGATGAAGCATTATTTGGACCAGTTAGAGTCATACCTGTAGGATTTTGTCCAACAGAGGATGGTTCTTCAGAAACACTGATGGTTCCAACAGAAGGATCAATGTCATCGTGGAACATCTCTAAAAATTGAAGATTCAAGTCTTCTTTCGTTTGCGAGATGCCAGAGGTTTCTCTTTTAAGTTCGAGTTCTGAACTGATTTGCTCAGAAGTCATCTGGAATGAATCATCAAAAGAAACATTGATACTTTCTACGATTTTGCGAGATCTTGTAAGGTATACTCTGTAGGCTTTGGAAGTGGCAGAGTATCCAATGAATTTGCCTTCGTCAGCTTTTATCTCAAACTTTCCTCTTTATGTTTGGCCGCCTTTTGTTGATCAGTTCGTAAGGAGTCTTGATGTGTCTTTTTACAATGGTTGACCGATTTTGTGTGTAACAAGCGGTAGAAATTGCTTCTGCCCAAAAGTTTATCGGTAATCCGCATGCTGATAGCATAGTTCTTGCGGCCTCCACGAGCGTTCGATTCTTTCTTTCTACTACGCCATTCTGCTGTGGAGTGCGTGCGGCAGAGAAGTTCTGTGATATTCCTTCTGTAGAAAGATAGGATTCAATGACTGAGTTTTTAAATTATGTGCCATTGTCACTTCTTAACTTCTGTATTCTGCATTCATAAAGAACTTGGATTCTTTTCATTAGATTAATCAAGATGATTGGAACATCCGATTTCTTTCGAATAAATTCAACCCATGTGAAACGCGAGTACTCATCAATTAAGACAAGTATGTATTTCTTGCCACCTAGGCTCTGTATGGCAATGGGACCGCAGAGGTCGACATGAAGCATGTACAGAGGCCTAGTGCAAGATACATCTGTTTTGCCTCTGTGGGAAGCTCTTCTGAGTTTTCCCATTTCACAGGCAGAACACAAGTGATCCTTGTTAAATTTAACATTAGGCAAACATTTAACTAGATCAGGTTTGACCAGTTTATCCAAGGTGTGAAAGTTCAAGTGACAGAACATGTTATGCCATAACAAGACTTCTTTACTTTCGCAAGCTACAAGGCAAACTTTGTCCTTGGTTGTTGAACAAAAGTTCATTAGATACAGATCAACTTTTCTTTTGGCTCGTAGAAGTTCCATTCCTGTGTCTTCACTTTGTAGGGAGCAGAAAGTTCTTTTGAACAAGACATCAAATCCTGTATCACAGAGTTGACTTACACTGAGTAGGTTGTGTTTAAGGCCATTCACATATGCAACTTTGTATACAAAGACGTTTTCCTTCTTTATGACTCCATAGCCTTTGATGTGTCCCTTCTTGTTGTCTCCAAAAGTTACAGATCCATCATCGTGTGTTTCTTTGTACGTGGATAGTAAACTTCTGTCGCCAGTCATGTGCCTTGAGCATCCGGAGTCAAGATACCAAATTGGCACATACTGCTTCTGTAAGACAATCACAGAGACTTAGGTACCCATATCCATATGGGTCCAATATTGTTAGAATTTTTCAAGTTTGCCTTAGCATTCTTGAAATACATTTTATCTTTTGTAGAAAGATCAGATTGTTTCTCTCTAGGTTTTGACTTTGGAGTTTGAATTTTAGTGGAGAGTAAGCAATCTGGACTTGAGAAGTGATTTTTCAATTTGAGCATAAGATCAAAACAATGACAGTATTTAATATGAGACGTGATTTGTTTGAACTTTTCATTGAATTCATTGAACTGAGTCACAGAGGCATTACATTCGTTCTTAACATTAGATTTCCTATTACAAGAAGATCTATGAATACTAGAATGTTTTTTGCAAAAATCTTGTTTAGGTCCTGCCTTCTGTGAGTCTCTTCTGTGGTGAACGTCTGTCTTCACTGTCACTGAAGAAAGATATTTGTTAGCTTCAGGCCTTAAAGGTTTTGAAATTTTTGAACTTTTAGGATTTTCAGAGGCCTTTTTCAAATTATCAAGCTCTGTAGAGGTTTTGACTTGTATACACATTTTTAGAAAATCTGGACAGATAGGTATCTCTGTGATTTTCTCTTTTGAGAAATTGTTCTGTTAAGAACTTCAGAGGAGAATTTAATATCCTCTGTGTCATAGTGAATTATCCCTGATTTAGAATCAGTCTCTGAGTCGTCAGAGGATGAATCGTCCTCATATACAGAGGTTGAGTCATTTCTTTCGACAGAAGCTGAATTTTTTGAGCATGTATCGTATGAGCTTTCTTCCTCTGTAGAAAAACTTTCATAGATGGCAGAGGTTTCTGATGAGATCTTTTCAGCGAGAATTTGATCTATAAAAGATGTACAGAGATTTTCTAAAACGTTTGATTTCAAAACATCCAAGATTTCTTTTTCAATTGATCTTTTAAGTTTTTCTTCTGAAATGATGGGTTTAAACTCAGGAGCTTTTGCAGATAATTTCTTTTCGACATCTAACATACAGACAAAAGCAACCTGTGTTTGAGTCTTTGGTTTACCAAACTTGAAGATACCAGTCTGATCTTGTGTTTTCAGATATTTCTTTGGTTTGATTCCTCTATTGACAGAGGTTGAAGATGATGAATCTGTGTTTTCAAACCATACATTGATCATCTTCGTATGTTTCCTTAAGTGAGGTTCTGCAGAGATTTTAACCCTTTTACTTACAGAGAGTAAGTTTGGAAAAGATGGTTTATTTGTATTTCCTATTACAAACAGAGAAGACAGAGGTTTGAGTCTTTTGCCTTCAACACCTAGAGTAATATCATCGTACCCTATACCTCGTCTTCCTATTTGTGAGTTTACTTTCTCATACACCTTCTGTGCATCTTTATAGTTTTTAAGTAAAACCTCTCTTCTGAGTAGATCTTGCCAAAGTACCTCTCTCTCTTTTTGAAAGTATTCTTTGAGAGCTCTTATGTCAGTTGTTTCACTCCTAGAAACTGAAAGCTCTTTAGTTTTGACTTTTAAAGCAGAGGTTAATTCAGAAATCTGCCTTTTTAAAGGATCTACATTTTTGCTCCAATATTTTTCTACTCTTTCCTTTTCTTCAAAAATTTTGGCTTTTTCTTGAGTGAGAAGCCTCACTTCTCTCTCATTAAAGGTGAGTCTTTTCTGAATGCTTTCATTTATCTCTTTTAGTTCAATCAGTTCAATGTTAAGTCTAACATAATCATTTTCTACATATTTAATACAAGAGGTAGAGTTTGAAATGGATACCTCATTGTCAGTGCCCGAGTCGACTTCTGCCATGCCACAGAACAGGGCATTGGTGGTGAATTCATCATCAGAGGTAGATTCTGACTCGAAGTCCTCCTTATTTGCTTCAGAATGTCCTTTGTTCGCCATTAGGGATTTTTGTGCATAATATTCAACCTTCTTTTTGTAAAAAGCTGAGTACTTCTGTGGGCGATTTTGTCTACTTCTGCAATCTTTTCCGAAATGGCCTGGCTTGCCGCAGTTGAAGCAACCTTGGGAGGTGTTTCCAGTTCGATCGTCGGACTTCTGTTGGTCTCCACCTTTCTCTGTTCGGCATTCGTTTGCGTAATGACCAGGCTTACCACATTTGTAGCATTCTTGTGTGTGGCCTACCTTGTCATCTGACCTCTGTCGGTCATTTCCTATGTAGTTTCTGTCGCTCGACCTCTGTCGGTCACTTCTGTAGTCTGACCTCTGTCGGTCACTTGATTCTTCTCTTCTCCCATCATCTCTTCTATCTCTCTGGTTGTCTCTGCTATTTCTGTCATTTTCAAACTTCCTTTGATTACCTCTGAACTCTTTTGTCAATAGAGCCAATGACTTAGCTAATGACGCAAGAGTTATTTCTTCCTCTATCAGCTCGTCTTCTTCGCTATCAACCATCACTATCTTCTTCTTCTGCTTCTTCTTTTCCTCTGTTGATCTCTCATTTCTTGGTCTTTCTTTAACCTCTGTTGATTTACTAACCAATGCGTATGGTGCAATGGTTATTGTTTTAGCCTGTGCTATTTGAGGCTCTTGTGCAGCTAGTGTTCCATAGAGATCAGAGAGTGTCCATGAGTCTAGATCTTGGTTTGTTTGTAAAGACATAGATAATTGAAGCCACTCATCATTCAGGCTCTTTAGAAACATGACGTTATTTTCTTCCGAGGTTCTGTGAATGCCAGACTTTCTGCATTTGTTTTTGAGAGAGTTGAACCTGTCGTACGTCGTTTGCAGAGATTCTGTTGCAGAGGCTCTGAATGCATGATATTCATTTATGTACTGTGCCCTTCGGTTCTTCTGTGTTTTAGCACCCCCTTCCAACTGTCTTTCTAATTCTTTCCAAAGATCGTGCGCAGTTTCGCATGCATCTAAGGATTGAAAAAGCTCGTTGGGGATAGCCATTATCAGGATTCTTTTTGTTTTCTGTGCAACTTCATCTTCTGCCTTATCTTCATTTGACCATCTTCTTTTGGCTTTGGTTTTTTATGTTCAGGGATTTCTGGAGATTCAGCAGTAGCTGGTACTCGTGGTACTGCTATCATGGGAACAGGAGGAAGGTTGTAAAGATATTGTACTAGATTTTTTTCAGTACCCTCAAAAAAATGAACCATTCTTATTTTCCATTGAGTATACTCATCTCGTAGGAGAGTAGGAGGCTTGGTGAGTGAACCGGCAGTAAAGAAGTTATTTGTATTTGTCATTGTTAAGGTTCTGAAAAGATAGTATGATTAAAGAGTATGAGTCTGAAGATCTGGAAAGTTTTCTGGGTTTGAACAGTTCCCAGAGTACACTTTAATGGAGTTTTAACCTAGAGATGAGGAATAGGTAAAAAAAATGATGTCTATCACTAATCTTGTAAAAACGAGGATCACTTGATATTGAAAATCAAGCTTCGCTCTGATACCAATGGTTGGTTCCCGTTTTGCTTATACAAGATTATCAGATCTATTAGTTCAAGTTTGAGTTTGATGCGGAAGCGTATTTGAAGAACTAACAGATATGATTGATAGATTTAGAACACAATATAAATAAACAGTGAACAGGAAATAATATCTCAAAGTTTACTGAATATATATATTAAGAACAGTTTCAAGAATAGTGAGTAAGCAAAGCTTTAAAACAGATATGACTCTCAAAGTGTTTAATGCTATGTGTTCTTGTGATGTTTTTCTCTCTTGATTTCTTGTTTCGATTGTTCGATTGATCGATCGATGGATAGGAAGAACTCAACATGAGTCTTCCTTATATACTATACTAAGGGGACCATAAAGCATATGCTACTATTCACAAAGGACGGTATGAATAGTTGGACGGATGGCATGAACAGTTGGACGTGCTGTATTGCATTTAATGCAGCAGACGTCTATTATGTACTAAGTCCTATTGAATCCAATCAGAGTTTGACACGTTGTAGTTGGACAGGGCATGCTACCATGCAAGTTGATGAACACGTCCTGTAACAGTAGCAAGATATTATAAATATCTTTTAAGTCTTTGTTGAAGACCGCAGAGGCTCTGTGAAGTGCCACAGAGGTTCTGCGGTTTGGTCCTTAGAAGAGCAGTCTTCACCGGATTCTGAGTCTTTGGTCTTCTCTGTGCGTATTACAGAGCTTCTGTAGGACGCCTCTTTAGCTTCTGTAGCTTCTCGACCTTGATCTCTCGGTAAGTTCGGCAGAGCCTCTGTAAGAGGCTTTCTTCACTTAGCCTATTTTTCACTACTTATAAATACTTCTATGATTAGGAAGATTGAAGCTAACAGTTCCTTTTTGTTAGGGTTGTGTTATACCCTAACATTTCAACAAACCGGCAGAGCTCTTCTACTGTTGGTTCCTCTGCATATGCCTTTAACCCAAGTAGACCTCTGGTGGGTAGACTGAACTCAAATGAGAACATTGTTCTGTTGAATTTGAGTTAAAGATGCTCGGATTTGTCGGATTTTGAGATGTAGCCTTTGATTTGTCTATCTTCAGAATCAAATCTGCTGCTTTGCCAGAATTGATTCAGGTATCTCGCCGGGATTTTGTTGACTGTTTTGGATAAAAGGGGGTAAAGGTAGTGGTTTTCCAGAAAGTTAAGAAGGATGGCATGTTATTTCCCAAATGCGGTTTTTGAGGGTACCAGATAGTAGTTATTGGGTTTGAGAGGAAGAACACTTTCAAAGTGTTCATTTGCGATGATGTTTTTCTCGTGGGTAGTTGGAGAGAAATTAGCTTCATCGTCGGAGTTATCTTTTTCAAGGTCTGCGGCTATATTTGGATTTTGGGAATGCTCAGATTGAGCAGGTGAGTTTTCTTGAACGGGGGAGTCTTCAGGAATGTTGGAGGATCATGCCATTGTTGTTTATCTTGAAGAAAAGAATGAAGGATAGGTAGGTTGCAGGTTTCGCAAGGTTCGCCGGAGAAGAAGATGAGAGTTCGTAAAGGTTTTATGAGGAGTGGTAACTTGGGTTTTATAGTGAATGGTAACGGTTAGAATTCTGAAGAGGTAAATATACGGAAGTGAATAAAATTTGGAATCCGTACTTGAGTGTGAACGGCGGTTCAACTTTCCAGGAGAACGTGTGTCGTGTACGTCCAATGAAAATGTGACACGTCAGCAGTGTCAGAGCACGACTTGACGTCGTGCGCGGCCCATGAATGCTTGGCACATGTGTTTCTTTTCCTCTACATAATTTTCACTCGCAGTAAAAGAGCCGTTACTGTTGCAAAATTTACCCAAGTTTGAAAATGACAGAAGCTCTGTAGAGATAGAGCTCTGTAGTTTGAAAACTCTCTTTGTATCCTCAGTTGCTTGCACCTTTACCAAAAACGTTTGAAAAGCATTGGAGAGGATCGATAGATTTATAGAGTATAAATTTCTTTCACAGAGGTTATGAAGCTCTGTCAGGCCAGCAGAAGCTTTATGAGAGGAAATTTCTCATAACTAAAAATCTATTAAACTTTTTGATCATCCAAAGTTTTTACTATTTTATAAACTGTTTTTAGGACATATTTGAATTTTTTTGTCCTAGAAAAGTTTTTGTTCTTGATGCTCCTTTTTGAGTGTCTAGATTGGTTGACAGAGACTTTTTGATGGAATGAGCTCTTCGTCCCAAAAGACCTTCTTCTGTAATCTTTTGTTCAAGTAAATCCTTACAGAGAACATTTAAGTTTAATCGGTAGAGTTCTTGTATGAGATTTGTAGTTTTATAGAGGATTCTGCATACAGAGGCTCTGTTGAGCTCAGCAGAAGCTCTATTACACTAAAAATCTCATAACAGAAGTCTCGTTAATCATTTTGATACAAACTTGTTTGGTATATTTTAAACAATGTTTCTAGGACATTTAGAAATTTTTGTCCTAGAAAACTGTTTTCAAAAAGAATTTGTTTCGAGATACTTATCTTTTGGCTCTTTCTTTCTCGGCATTTTACCTGATTTTTGTGAATTATGAGTGATCACTTCTCTTCTTTGGCTCCCCCTTGAATGATTAACTTCTGTAGATCATTTCAAGGTCTCCTTCTATTCCCCCTTGATCTATGCTTGGGTCAAAATTTGATAAATAATGCTTAAGGCATAGATCAAGTTTCTCAGAGGTTCTGAGCAATCCTATAGAAGCTTTGTTGAGTATTGAACACTTGGTGATTTAGAATTTACATACAGAAATAAAATAAAATAAATAAAAAAACATAAATATGTATATAAATATTTACAGAAGATTTCGGTTATACTTACTGAGGTTTTAACTCATGTTTATCATTCCTAACTTACCCACCAAGAAAAGAAATCATTTCTCATCTAGTGCCTTGGTGAATAAGTCTGCAAGCTGGTACTCTGTAGACACGAAGTGCATTTCGATTGTCCCATATTCAACATGGTGTTTCAGAAAGTGGTAACAGATATCGATATGCTTTGTTTTTAGTGCTATACTGGATTGGCAGAGATGGCTATGGAGCTCTTTGAGTCACAGAAGATGGGAATCTTGAATATGATGTGGCCATAGTCCTTAAGTAGAGTTTTCATCCACAGAACCTGGGAGCAACAACTAGCAGCAGCAACGTATTCGGCTTCTGCTATAGATGTGGATACGCAGTTCTGCTTCTTAGAGGTCCAGCTGACTAGTTTACCACCTAGGAATTGACAACTCCCAGAGGTACTCTTTCTGTCGAGCTTGCATCCTCCATAATCTGAATCTGTATAAGCTTTAAGACCAAAACCAGAGTTCTTCGGATACCAGAGGCGAAGATTTTTGGTCCCTTTCAGGTATCTGAATATTCTCTTTACAGCATTATAATGGGATTCCTTCAGGTTAGCTTGATATCTTGCACAGAGACATGTGGCATGCGTTATGTCAGGTCTACTTGCAGTTAAGTATAACAAAGACCCAATCATTCCTCAGTAGAGCGTGCACTCTATAGGTATACCATTTGGATCTGAGTCTAACTTATTTTCAGTGGCCATTGGATTTCTCATTACAGAGGCATTAGAGAGACTGTATTTTGAAAGTATGTCAGAGACATATTTAACTTGATTTATGAAAATTCCATCTGATGATTGTTTTACTTGGAGTCCGAGGAAGAAAGTTAATTCTCCCATCATACTCATTTCAAACTCACTCTGCATGAGTGTTTCAAACTTTTTGCACTCTTCTGTATTTGTAGACCCAAAGATTATGTCGTCCACATATATTTGTACAAGCATAATTTCATCACCTTTTCGTTTATAAAACAAAGTTGTATCCGTCGTACCTCTGTCGTAACCATTATCGAGAAGATAGGTGGAAAGTCTTTCGTACCATGCTCTTGGAGCCTGTTTCAGTCCATACAGAGCTTTGTCGAGGTAGTACACGTATTTTGGGTACTTAGAGCTTTCAAACCCTGGTGGTTGTTGGACGTATACTTCTTCTTGGATTTCGCCGTTTAGAAAAGCAGATTTTACGTCCATTTGGAATACTTTAAAACCTCTGTGGGCTGTGAAGGCTAAGAAGATTCTTATGTGTAACATCCCTTATCTTTAAAACACTCATTTAACGGAAAGTAACCTTAAAATACAGCGGAAGATTTGTAATTAAAACATTTAGATAAAATCCCATAATCTTATAGAAAAGAGTACAAGTTTGCAACTTAAAACCAATAAGTTTGAGAAAAACAATATTCAACTGAAAAGCTTAGAGAATCCAAAACTATCATTCATCAAAAGAAAATATAAGCTGTTGAGCTGCCGCAAATCCAAAAGCTTCAAGCTGGAGCCTTTCCTTTATTCTTTGAAGATGTACCTGCCACTAAAAGATGAATAACAACGGGGTAAGCTTACGCTTAGTGAGCACGCACCTATACCACATATCATCATGCATACATACTTGCATAAACATAGCAATCACATACATGTAACATCCTTCCATTCCTCAAGGCACAAAGCCAATAAGGAAGGTCATAACTAGACACTGGTACCAGGCCTCTTCATACATAACATATTCCCTAGGGGTATTACTACCACCATAGGTACTCTTTCCTTTGGTAAAGCCAAACATACACATAATCACACATGCAATCCAACTACATACACATAACTTACATAATATAGGTAGAGTACTCACCTGTCAAGATGTCAATTACCAAGTACTTCACAGTGTATAATAATCACCTCGTACCACCTATAACATTCATATATACACATATCATAACAAGCCCAAAAATGGAACTCTAATTCTATCCCATCTCTCATCCCGAAATGACATAGCTAGGATAGTCCAAATACCATAAAACTTTGCCAAACATCCAATTTCATACGCCCCATTTCTATTGATTTCTAAACATAATACACATACCTTGCAATTCTAGACCGCGAACAACAATCCTCTTAGAACCTTTCACAACTTGAATCTTCCAAAATCACCAATTCTTTCGCCTGGAAAATACAGCAACTTCGGACACTTGGTTCTCTCTACTGGGAACTCCGATGCCAAATCCCTCCGGTCAGAATGTATATTAGAGGGTCGTGAAGTCGCTGTCCAAATTTCACGACGATCCAACGGTTAACGAAGGAGAATCGATCGATCTTTCACAGCAGCTCACAAGAACTCCTCCTGGAAAAATACAGCAACTTCGGACACTTGGTTCTCTCTACTGGGACTCCGATGCCAAATCCCTCCGGTCAGAATGTATATTAGAGGGTCGTGAAGTCGCTGTCCAAATTTCACGACGATCCAACGGTTAACGAAGGAGAATCGGTCGATCTTTCACAGCAGCTCACAAGAACTCCGAAAATCCCTTTCTCTTTTCTCTCTTCTTTGCTAAAGAAACAAATGGCTGCAAATGAGGGTGTTTAGGGTTTCCATCCCTTTACATACATGCCAAAACACACCCTCATCTTACAAAATTGATAAACTGGCCCCTAGATTCCTGAACACGTACATAACGACCCAAAAATTAACTCAACCCCAAAAGAGACAGTTAATTCACGTAAATTGGGAAACGGGGTGTTACAACTCTCCCCCACTTACCAGGATTTCGTCCTCGAAATCGATCAGACTTGGAAGAGTTCCGGATAATTCGATCTCATCTCAGCTTCCGGTTCCCATGTCCATTCTGATCCTTTTCGGTGTTCCCACTGAACTTTCACTAAGCTGATCTCCTTGTTTCGCAAGGATTTGGTCTTCCCTTCCAAGATTGCTATCGGTCTCTCAATATAATTCAACCGTTCGTCGACCTGTATGTCATATTTAGGGACATGCGCCGACTCGTCAGCTAAACACTTCCTCAACTGAGACACGTGGAAGGTGTTGTGTATCAGACTGAGTTCCGGCGGAAGCTCCAGTCGGTACGCAACCTTCCCAACCCGTGCTATCACCTTGAAAGGTCCGATAAACCTAGGGCCTAGCTTGCCCCTCTTCCGGAATCGGATCACCCCTTTCCAAGGTGACACCTTCAACAAAACATTATCTCCCACGTTGAACTCCAAATCCGACCTTCGCTTGTCGGCGTAACTCTTTTGACGACTCTGTGCGGTTCGTAGCTTATCCCGAATCATCTCAATACTTTCCGTCGTTTTCTGAACCACTTCTGTGCTGCTTAACTCCCGCTGGCCTACCTCTCCCCAACAGATATGAGTCCTACACCTTCTCCCGTACAACATCTCATACGGAGGCATGCCAATACTGGCATGGAAACTGTTGTTGTATGAGAACTCAGCCAACGGTAAATACGTATCCCAGCTGCCCCCAAAATCCAAAACACAGGCTCTCAACATATCCTCAAGAGTCTGAATTGTTCTCTCGCTTTGCCCGTCCGTCTGTGGGTGAAAGGTTGTACTGAACTGAAGTCTCGTACCCAAATCTTCATGGAACTTCCCCCAAAACCGCGACGTAAACCGAACATCCCTGTCTGATATCACTGTTACCGGTACCCCATGCCTTGCTACAATTTCACTGACATAGATGTCAGCTAACTTTTCTGCAGATGAACTTTCACGGATCGCGATAAAATGGGCACTCTTTGTCAGCCTATCTACAACCACCCAAATGGCATCATGATTCCTAGGTGTTCGAGGCAACTTGGTAATCAGATCCATTGTTATATGCTCCCACTTCCACTCTGGTATCTCTAATGGCTGTAACTTCCCGTGCGGTCTCTGATGCTCTGCTTTGACCCTTAAACAAGTCAAACATTTCTCCACGTACTTAGCCACGTCCCTCTTCATCCCCGGCCACCAGTAGTCAGTCTTCAGATCTCTATACATCTTAGTAGCACCGGGATGGATAGAGAACCTTGACTTATGCGCCTCGTCCAGAAGTGTCTGCCTTGCCTCACACGATACTGAACCCATACCCGACCGTACCGAGTCAATAGACCTCGACTGTCGGGCACTAACTGATCCACCTGCCCTTTATCCGTTCCTTCTTCTGGTTCTCACCCTTGATCGCTTCCTCTTGAGACCTTCTTACCAAGTCGTGAAGCGACGTTGATACTGTTAGTCTCATCAACGGTACCCGAAGTAGAACACTACTCGCTCTTCTACTCAAGGCATCCGCTATGACATTTGCCTTCCCCGGGTGATAAAGAATCTCGCAATCATAATCCTTCACCACATCCAACCACATCCGCTGTCTCATGTTCAAATTCTGTTGATCCATGAAATAACGAAGACTCTTGTGGTCCGTATAGATAGTACACTTCACCCCATACAGGTAGTGCCGCCATAACTTGAGAGCGAACACCACTGCCGCAAGCTCCAAATCGTGAGTCGGGTAATTCACCTCATGCGTCTTCAGTTGACGAGACGCATAGGCAATCACCCTTCCCCTCTGCATAAGAACGCAGCCTAGCCCGTTATAAGACGCATCACAGTAGACTGTCATGTCTTCAACTCCCTCCGGTAGTGTCAACACCGGAGCCTCGCATAACTTTCTCCTTAAGGTTTCGAACGCTGTTTTCTGTTCCTCTCCCCAAACGAAACGTTCGTTCTTCCTCGTCAGCTTCGTCAACGGAACTGCTATCTTGGAGAAATCCTGGATGAACCGGCAGTAGTACCCGGCTAATCCAAGGAAACTCCTAATCTCAGTGGGAGTCTTCGGGGTTTCCCACTTCATCACTGCCTCCACCTTCGCTGGGTCTACCTTGATACCCTCTCGGTTCACAAGATGTCCAAGAAATTGAACCTCTTGTAACCAGAAATCACACTTGGAGAACTTTGCATATAACTGCTCCTTACGCAAAATCTCCAAAACCTCTCGTAGATGCTCTATATGATCCTCCTTCGACTTGGAGTAGATCAGTATATCGTCTATAAACACGATGACTGACCTATCCAACATCGGTCTGCAAACTCTATTCATAAGATCCATGAATGCCGCTGGTGCGTTCGTCAGTCCAAATGGCATCACGATGAACTCGAAATGCTCGTACCTGGTTCTGAACGCTGTCTTGTGAACATCCTCTTCCCTGACCTTCAACTGGTGGTACCCTGAGCGAAGATCTATCTTAGAGAACCAAACGGCTCCCTGAAGTTGATCGAAGAGATCGTCGATCCTCGGCAACGGGTATCTGTTCTTCACCGTAAGCTTGTTAAGCTCTCTATAGTCGATGCACATCCGCATCGACCCGTCCTTCTTTTTCACGAAAAGGATAGGGGCTCCCCAAGGTGAACTACTGGGGCGGATGAAACCCTTATCCAACAGTTCCTCCAGCTGCTTAGACAGTTCATGCATCTCCGGAGGTGCCAAACGGTAAGGAGCCTTTGCTACCGGTGCCGCCCCCGGAATCAAGTCTATTCGGAACTCCACTTGCCTCTCGGGAGGAATGCCAGGCAAGTCATCCGGGAAAACATCCGGAAACTCGCTGACCACTGGTACATCTGCCACTGTTCTCTTCTTTTTCTCCTCCCGCTCATCAACAATATACGCCAAGTAACTGCTACCACCATGGTGCACATATCTTCTAGCTTTGGCCAAAGTGCACACCTTTGGTACCCCTTTTCTTCCTTCACTCGAGATAGTTAATTCTCCCCCACTTGGGGTTCGAATCACTACCTGCTGTTTTTCACAATCAATGCGCGCTCCATTCCGACTAAGCCAATCTATCCCAACTACTACATTTATTTCCCTCATCGCAATAGGAATAAGATCTATACTAAACTTCACTCCGGCTATCTCTATTACATTACCTTTATACACATCACTCACAAAACGAAACTCCTCGTCCGCTATTTCTACTTCTAGCGGACTCTATAACTTGTCCTTTACAATAGCAAAGTCTTTACAAAACGATAAAGAAACAAAAGATTTAGTAGCTCCCGAGTCAAATAAGACAAGGGCAGGTGATGCATTAACAGGAAAAATACCTGTCACGACATCTGGCTCCTCCTTTGCTTCATCTACGGTCATCTGGAACACTCGCCCCCGAGTCCTGGGTGCGTCGTTCTTCTTTCCCAATCCACCCTCTAGCATCTTCACCGGTGCGGTTCCCGAGTTCTGGACCGACCCGGTATTCATTGGGCACTCGTCAGCAAAGTGGCCCGGCTTGTAGCACTTAAAACATATCTTTGCGGTCGCCTTGCAGTCTCGACTGATATGACCCGGTTGTCCGCATTTGTAACAGGTTCCGGAGCCCACACGGCATTCTCCCGGATGCTGTCGTCCACACTTCCCACAGCGGGGATGCTCTCTCTTGAACTCTTTCTTTACCTCCGGTTTATGACTCCCAGTTTTGAACCTCTTAGTCTGCTGAGGTTGAGTCTGAACCGTTTCTGCCCTTCTTGTCTTTCTTTGGCTCTCTAATTCGAGCTCTCTAGCCCGAGCCGCCTCGTGCATCTGCTGAAAATCAGTGCACCTTGCCATAACAACAAATTCTCTAATCTCCTGTTTCAAAACTCTCCCATATTTGTACATTTTGGCCTTTTCATTCCTGACATACTCAGGACAGAAAAGGGACCGCTCCAAAAATTTGTCAGTGATCTCGTTCACTGACTCCGTAGTTTGCTCCATAGATAGAAACTCATTTGTGAGTCTCTCTACCTCAATTTGGGGCACATACTGTTCCATGAACAGTTCCTTGAACTGTTCCCAAGTCATGCTATCCACTTGTTCTGGCGTCCGAGCACGAACAATAAGGTTCCACCAGTCTTTCGCTGCCTTCCTCAGAAGGTTCGATGCGTAGCGAACCTTGACTTCCTCGGTACAAAAACTGGTGCGGAAAGCACCCTCCACCTCAGCTATCCAACGAGTGCTGGTTACGGGGTCCTTCTGCCCCTCAAACTGTGGCGGCTGACAGGCCGAGAAATCTCTGTAGCTTGTCCCCCGTGGTTGTACGCCTGACAAGCCCCCTGATCCACTGGCCCTGCTGGCCACAGCTGCCTCTACCTGACTACGAATTTCATTAGCCAGTTCCTGCTTTACCTGCTCAAAGAGACTTGGGAGTAACTCGTGAAGAACCTCCCCGGCCTCAGCAGCGATCACACCTCTCAGATCAGGAATTTCCTGATCCTCTTCAATAATCGGTCTCTTGCCTTGCCTTCTAGTGTTCACCATTCTGATACATAAACATGATACTTTAGAATAATTCATCTACATCCCCCCCCTGAGCAAACTCCTAGCATAGTCCAGAAGTCCTAGCTTAGTTGTCTTTCTTTCTAACATGCTCCTTAGAAACCCTCTGCTTATACTCTCTTAACAAAATCCCTTTCTAGCATGTTACTACCCAACCCTCAACCTTGTCTGGTTCATAGAATTCTTTTGCAACTATATCAAGTCCCGGCATGTACAATGTAATTGCAATGGTATGGGCCCTTATACCATTATAATTACACCCTCCATGTTTAGACTCAACACCGTCACTAAGGTTCCAATTCCCAGCTTAGTTGGTACCTTTAACATATATATCACAACATTTTCCATATCTACCACTTATCATATAAACATTATAATCATATTCTAATTCACATTATGCATCAAACAAAACATACTTGAAACCATAACCTTGTCACATTGACCATATCTAGCATACATAAACATAATTACTCATCCAATACAGTTATAAAACTGGTCTTTCACAAAAACTGAACATGCTTTATCATAAATCCTAATATGGAATAGTGTGCTCACCCCCGTCTTGATGCTCTGGACCGCAGCTCAGCCGTGAAAACTTTTTCTTTTAAAACACCCTTTCCTTATAAACCATTTTCTTACACGAAACAGCTTTTTTTTAAGGGTTACTTATTTGAAAACTTGTGAATGCCCGAATCCCTTAAACCAAGGCTCTGATACCAACTGTAACATCCCTTATCTTTAAAACACTCATTTAACGGAAAGTAACCTTAAAATACAGCGGAAGATTTGTAATTAAAACATTTAGATAAAATCCCATAATCTTATAGAAAAGAGTACAAGTTTGCAACTTAAAACCAATAAGTTTGAGAAAAACAATATTCAACTGAAAAGCTTAGAGAATCCAAAACTATCATTCATCAAAAGAAAATATAAGCTGCTGAGCTGCCGCAAATCCAAAAGCTTCAAGCTGGAGCCTTTCCTTTATTCTTTGAAGATGTACCTGCCACTAAAAGATGAATAACAACGGGGTAAGCTTACGCTTAGTGAGCACGCACCTATACCACATATCATCATGCATACATACTTGCATAAACATAGCAATCACATACATGTAACATCCTTCCATTCCTCAAGGCACAAAGCCAATAAGGAAGGTCATAACTAGACACTGGTACCAGGCCTCTTCATACATAACATATTCCCTAGGGGTATTACTACCACCATAGGTACTCTTTCCTTTGGTAAAGCCAAACATACACATAATCACACATGCAATCCAACTACATACACATAACTTACATAATATAGGTAGAGTACTCACCTGTCAAGATGTCAATTACCAAGTACTTCACAGTGTATAATAATCACCTCGTACCACCTATAACATTCATACATACACATATCATAACAAGCCCAAAAATGGAACTCTAATTCTATCCCATCTCTCATCCCGAAATGACATAGCTAGGATAGTCCAAATACCATAAAACTTTGCCAAACATCCAATTTCATACGCCCCATTTCTATTGATTTCTAAACATAATACACATACCTTGCAATTCTAGACCGCGAACAACAATCCTCTTAGAACCTTTCACAACTTGAATCTTCCAAAATCACCAAATCTTTCGCCTGGAAAATACAGCAACTTCGGACACTTGGTTCTCTCTACTGGGAACTCCGATGCCAAATCCCTCCGGTCAGAATGTATATTAGAGGGTCGTGAAGTCGCTGTCCAAATTTCACGACGATCCAACGGTTAACGAAGGAGAATCGGTCGATCTTTCACAGCAGCTCACAAGAACTCCGCCTGGAAAAATACAGCAACTTCGGACACTTGGTTCTCTCTACTGGGAAATCCGATGCCAAATCCCTCCGGTCAGAATGTATATTAGAGGGTCGTGAAGTCGCTGTCCAAATTTCACGGCGATCAAACGGTTAACGATGGAGAATCGGTCGATCTTTCACAGCAGCTCACAAGAACTCCGAAAATCCCTTTCTCTTTTCTCTCTTCTTTGCTAAAGAAACAAATGGTTGCAAATGAGGGTGTTTAGGGTTTCCATCCCTTTACATACATGCCAAAACACACCCTCATCTTACAAAATTGATAAACTGGCCCCTAGATTCCTGAACACGTACATAACGACCCAAAAATTAACTCAACCCCAAAAGAGACAGTTAATTCACGTAAATTGGGAAACGGGGTGTTACATTATGGCTTCGAGCCGTGCGATAGGGGCAAAAGTTTCATCGTAATCTATGCCTTCTTCTTGGCGATATCCCTTGGCCACCAATCTTGCTTTGTTTCTTATGACCACTCCTTCTTCATCCTTCTTATTTCTGATGACCCATTTAGTTCCTATGGCATGTTTTCCTCGTGGCAGAGGAACTAAAGTCCAGACTTTGTTTCGTTCAAACTGTAGAAGCTCTTCTTGCATAGCATCTACCCAGTTTGGGTCGTCAAGGGCTTCAGAGATCCTTTTTGGCTCGATCACACTAATAAAGTTTGTAAAGAAACAAAAGTTAGCAGTGGCAGATCTTGTTTTTACCTTTTCAGAAGGTTCGTCGATTATAAGACTTGGAGGATGGATCTTTGTCCACTTTATTGTTCTTAGGAGATGGTCATCGATTTCATCAAGTTGATCTTCAGTGGTTTCTATTTGTTGTTCTGGTGTAGCCTCTGTCGTAGATTTTGCTTTCGTGCTTGATCTTACAGTTTCTGGAATGATTGGAATGAGTGGCGGTGTTTGTTCCTCTTTAGAAGTATAGATTGAGTCTTCTTGTTCCTCTGTTATTGGTTCCTCTGTGGTTTCTGGAGTTGGTTCTTCAGTAGCTTCTGTGGTGGTTTTCCTTGTTCTATCATCTTCTGTTGGCTCTCCCTCGGCATTTGCATCTGTATGATTAACAGGGGAAGATGAGTTGTTTAAGGGACCAGTTAGAGAGATACCTATTTCGTTCTGGCTGGCAGAAGGTGATTCTCCGGAGGCTCTGACGGCTCCAGCAGAGGGATAAATGTCGTCATGGAACATCTCTTGAAATAGAAGATTTAAGTCTTCTTCTCTTGTTTTTGAAATGCTAGAGGATTCCCCTTTTAGACCGAGTTCTGAACTGATTTGTTCAGAAGTCTTTTGGAAGGTGTCGTCAAAAGAAACATTTATGCTTTCTACGATCATTCGAGACCGCAGAAGACAAACTCTGTAGGCTTTGGAAGTTGCAGAGTATCCTATGAACTTGCCTTCATCTGCCTTTACTTCAAATTTTCCTCTTGCTTCTCTGTCATTTAAGACGAAGCACTTACATCCAAATACATGGAAGACTTTGATGTTTGGTTGTCTTTTGTTGATCAAATGATATGGTGTTTTGATGTGTCTCTTTACGATGGTTGATTGTAAGTCCAGGATTTACTCTTACAATCAATACAACAATGTATAAAACAGTAATTGAGAAGTAATATGATCAAGCCCAATTGTATTCAATTAAGAACAGAATTACAGATCTTAGAGAGAGAGAATCTCAAAGATTACAAAAAGAGAATACAAATATATTCGGGAAAATCAGTTAGCAATGTAGTGCTAACAACTATATATATACTGCAACGGAAATATTAAAGCTACAGTACAAATATGAATGACTAATAGGAACAATACACGTGTCCTAATTAGTTAACTAAACACAAAGGAAAGTATCTAGTTATAAGTTCTGAACAGGTAGTTCAGAACTTCTGAACCTTCTTCTGACAAGGCTTCTCAGAACTTCTGGCTCTACTTCTGACTCTTCTTCTCAGACTTCTGACTCTTCTTCTCAAACTTTCAAAGCGATCCTTCTGAGCCTTCTTAGTCAGAACTCTGACCCTTCATATCAGAACATATGAGTCTTCTCATCAGACCTTTAACACTTAGTTTATTGACAAAACTCAGATCTAACATTGATCAATTTTGGGTATAGCAAGCGGTTGATACTGCTTCTGCCCAAAATGTCATTGGTAATCCACATGCGGTTAGCATAGTTCTGGCGGCTTCCACAAGCGTGCGATTCTTTCGTTCGACCACGCCATTCTGTTGTGGGGCGCGTGTAGCAGAGAAGTTCTGTGAAATTCCTTCTTCTGTAAGATAGGCTTCAATGACACAGTTTTTGAATTCTGTGCCATTGTCGCTTCTCAGTTTCTGAATCCTGCACTCATACAGAACTTGGATTCTTTTCATTAAATTTATCAGAATGTTTGGAACATCTGATTTCTTTCTGACAAATTCAACCCATGTAAATCTTGAGTATTCGTCGATTAAAACAAGTATATATTTCTTGTCACCTAGACTCTGTGTAACAATTGGACCGCAGAGGTCAACATGAAGCATGTACAGAGGCCTGGTGCAGGATATATCGGTTTTGCCTTTATGGGAAGCTCTTTTGAGTTTTCCCATTTCGCAGGCAGAGCACAAGTGATCATTATTAAACTTAACATTTGGCAGACCTTTGACTAGATCAAGTTTTACAAGTTTATCAAGAGTATGAAAGTTTAAATGGCAGAACCTGTTGTGCCATAACCAGGCTTCTTCGCTTTTGCATGCAACAAGGCAGATTTTGTCTTTCTTGTTCTTTGCATTGGAGTTCATGAGATATAGATCTCCTGTTCTTTCGGCTCGCAGAAGTTCAAGTCCTGTGTCCTCGCTCTATAGAGAGCAAAAGGTTCTTTTGAACATTACGTCGAATCCCGTATCGCAGAGTTGACTAACACTGAGAAGATTGTGTTTAAGGCCATCAACATATGAAACTTTGAATACGGTTATATTTTCCTTTTTTATGACTCCGTAGCCTTTGATGTACCCCTTTTTATTGTCTGCAAAGGTCACAAATCCAAAATCGTACTTTTCTTTGTATGTTGATAGAAGACCTCTGTCGCCAGTCATGTGCCTCGAGCATCCGGAGTCTAGATACCAGATTGGCACATACTGCTTCTGCAAGACAATTAGAGAGTTTTAGGTACCCATATCCACATGGGTCCAGTTATGTCCGGGGTCTTTGTTTTAGCTTCTGTTGAAGAAGCATTTTGTTTCTTCTTACCCTTGATTTTATCTTTTGCTTTGGGTACAGAGAGAAGACAGTGTGGACTTTTGAAATGTTGGTTTATTTTAAACATAATATCAAAGCAATGACAGTATTGAATGTGCGAAGAGATTCGCTTGAACTTTTCATTAAATACATTAAATGGGGCACAGAGGCATTACAATTTATCCTAACATTTGACTTTCTATTACAAGAAGGTTCATGTAGGCTAGATCGTTGGTTACAAAATCCTTTGTTGAGTGCGGCCTTCTGTGTTCCCCTTCTGTGGTGAACTTCTGTAGATTTCACTGTCACAGAAGAAAAAGATTTGTTAATTTTAGTCCATTTACCCTTCTGTTGCCATGTTAGTTTTTCTTTAACATGTTTTAAGGGTTTTAAAATCTTTGAACTCGTTGGAATTTGAGTGGACATTAACTTCTGTTTTTTTAAATTTTCAAGCTCAAGAGAGGTTTTGGCTTGTATGCACATATTCAAAAAGTCTGGACAGATAGGAATTCCAGTGATTTTCTCGTTGGGAGGAATAGTTCTGTTAAGAACTTCAGAGGTTTGTTTAAAAACCTCTATGTCACTAGGTCCGGTCTCTGACTTAGAGTCAGTCTCTGATTCGTCAGAGGATTAATCGTCCTCATATACAGAGGTTGAGTCACTTAGTTCTCTTTCAACAGAGGTTGGATTTTCAGAACATGTGTCATACTCACTTTCTTCCTTTTCTAAGGAACTATCTTCTAAGTTAACAAAGGTATCTGTTAAGTTTTCTTCAGAGAGATTTTGATCGGTGGAAGATGTACAGAGGTTTTCTTCAGAGATATCAAGTTTTTCTTCTGTAATTTTTGGCTTGAACTCAGGTGCCTCTGCTGATAATTTCTTTTTAGAATTCATCATGCAGACAAATACAACTTGAGTTTGAGTCTCGGGTTTACCAAACTTGAAGATTCCTATCTGATCTTGAGTTTTCAGATACCTCTTAGGTTTGGATTCTCTTTTGACAGAGATTGAAGGTGACAAATCTGTGTTTTCAAACCACACATTTGTCATCTTCAGAGGTTTCCTCTTGTGAGGTTCCCCAGAGACTTTTTGCCTTTACTTACCGAGAGAATATTTGGGAATCCAGGTTTTCTTGTATCTCCTATGTGAAATAGAGAGGACAGAGACTTGTTTCTTTTGGCTCCGGTATAGGGATCTATATCACAGAAGCCAATTCCCCGTCTCCCTATTTTGTGTTTATTTTTTCGTACACCTTCTGAGCATCTTGAATTTTTTTAATTTGAAGATCTCTTCTGAGTAAATCTTGACAGAGGACTTCTCTTTCCTTTTGAAAATAATTTTTAAGAGCTAGGATGTTCATTCTGTCGCACTCAACGTCCATTAGTTCTTTAGACTTTGTTTTCAAGGAAGAATTTAGTTCAGAAATCTTTTCTTTTAAAGGATTTAACTTTTTGTTCCAGTCCATTTCAATTTCTTCTTTTTCTTTAAAGATTTTAGCTTTTTCTTGAGTGAGAAGTCTAGCTTCTCTCTCATAGAAGGTGAGCTTTTTATGAATATCTTCACATGCCTTTTTCATTTCAGTGTATTCAATGTTAACTTTAATCAAGTCATCTTCTGCAGTATTAGAGTTAAAGGTAGAAGTGGATACCTCACTTTCGGAGTCGGAGATGACTTCTGCCATGCCACAGAATAGAGCATTCTTTGTTTCGCCTTCGTCAGAGGATGTGCCGGACTCCCAGATTTCTTTGTTCACCATTAGTGACTTCTGAGCATACTATTCAGCTTTCTTTTTGTAGAAAGCTGCATCCCTCTGAGGGCGATTTGACTTGCTCCTGCATTCGTTGGCAAAGTGACCTGGCTTTCCACAGTTGTAGCATCCTTGGTTCTGTGTGGAGTTTCTAGCTCTGTCGTCTTACCTCTGTCGGTCACCACTTCTTTCGGTTCGGCACTCATTTGGGAAGTGGCCTGGCTTACCACAATTGTAACACTCTTGAATCTGTGGAGTGTTTCCAGCTTTGTCTTCCAACCTCTGTCGGTCATTTCCTCTGTCATTTCTGTCACTTGACCTCTGTCGGTCACCACTTCTGTCGTTTGACCCTTCTCTTTCTCGATTATCTCTTTCATATCGTTCATTACCAGCTTTCTTCTGGTATCCTCTGCTGAATTCCCTAGTCTAGAGATCTAAAGATTTAGCTATCGAGGCTAGAGTCGTTTCTTCTTCTGCTGCTACTTCCTCTTCTTCTTCACTTTCCACCATCATGTTTTTCTTCTTCTTGTCCTTTCTTTCCTCTCTTGCTTTCTCTTTCTTTGGTTTCTCTCTAGCCTCTGTAGTCTTACCAACCAATGCAAGAGGTGAAATGATCTAGGCTTTTGCTTGTGCTACCTGAGGCTCTTGTGCTGCTAATGTTCCATAGAGGTCTGATAGGGTCCAGAAATCTAAGTCTTGATTTGTTTGCAAAGACATAGATAACTGAAGCCATTCTTCAGTTAGGGACTTCAGGAACATAACGTTGTTTTCTTCAGAGGTTCTGTGGTTTCCGAACTTCTTGCACTTGTTTATTAGAGAGTTGAACCTATCATACGTAGTTTGCAGAGATTCGGTTGGCAGAGCTTTAAAGGCATAGTATTCATTTATGTATTGATCTCTGCGGTTCTTCTGGGTTTTGACTCCTCCTTCTAGTTGTTTTTCCAGTTCTTTCCATAGATCATATGCAGATTCACATGCATCCATGGACTGGAAAAGGTCATTTGGGATGGCCATTATCATAATTATCTTAGTTTTCTGAGCAACTTCGTATTTAGCCCAATCAGAATCAGACCAATTTTCTTGGGTGTCGTCTGTGCTAGGAACACGAGGTACAGTTATCATGGGAATGAAAGGAGGGTTACATATATAATAAACCAATTCTTTGTCAGTACCCTCAAAGAAGTGAATCATTCGTATCTTCCATTGAGGGTATTCTTCTCTAAGAAGAGTGGGAGGTTTGGTTAAGGAACCAGCAGAGAGGAAGTTGTTTGTATTTGTCATTTTTAGAGAGATAAATTATCCAAAAAAGGGTTTTAACAGCACATTTTTCAGAGTATGAAGTGGATGCTTCGTATGAAGTTTTTAAGCTTAAAAGCTTTAAGCTGAGCACTAAAATGGTGTTTTTAACCAGAATAACAGATTCTACAAGTTTACCAAAGTTCAAATGAATCAAAAATTGGCAGAAAAACAGAAACTATTTGAATAATATGAAGAATAGGTTAAAAATCCAAGTTTCTACCAAAGATCATAGTTTTAGAGTGGATCCCTTGATATTAAAAATCAAGGTTTGCTCTGATACCAATTGTTGGTTCCTGTTTTCTTAACAATGATCTTAACTTTTAGTTTGTTCAGATTTAGATATGGTGCGGAAGCGTATTTAAGAGATGAAAGATAAAGTAAGGTAGAAGAACACACAATATCAAATAAACAGTATGTAAGAACATATGAGTATCTCCAAGATTACTGTATTTGATATATATTAAGAACACCAAGAACTTCAAAGGATTAACAAGAAATCTGTAGTTAATGATGTGTGTGAGAAGTGCAAAGCTTAATGATATATGTGTATATTCGTGGTATTAAGCTTAATAGAAGAGTTCACATGGACCTTCTATTTATACTACTTCTAAAGGGGACAATAAGGACTGATGGTAAAAAGACACTGTTCTGGAACAGTAGCTGGAAGGTACAAAACACTATTCTGGAACTGTGGTAGATACAACGTTCATTAAATGCTCCGTATTCAGCTTTAGGCGGAAACCTATCAGAGTTTGACACGTGGAGTTGTCAGGTCACGCCTTTGTACGATTGATCTTTAGAACCTTCGAATTGTAGGTATTGTAAGAAGCATGTCCGTCCTTGTTAAGATCTTTTACGTAGATCTTCTTTTTGCCACAGAAGCTCTGTCAAGTATGACAGAGGCTCTGTGGTCTTGTCCGCTTAGAAGTGTCTTCTGTTGCTTCTTTTACTTTGGTCTTCTAGGTTAACTCCGCAGAGTCTCTGTCGAAGACTTCTGTCTTCTCGGTTACTTGGCTACTCGGCAGAGCCTCTGTCGAATACTTCTATACTTGGCCTATTTTTCACTACTTTCATATACTGAAAGATTGGAGCTAACAGTTCATCTTGTGAAGATTAAAGGTATGTACCCTCTTAATCTATCCTTTTTGTTTAGATAAAGTTTTATGTAAGTTTTTAGATAGGTTTTGATGATTTATGAATGTTATGGGAAATATGAGCATATGGTTAGGTTATGTTAATAGTTTTAAACATATCTGCATATTTACAGCAACATGCATAGCTTAAAAGATTAGATTTCTGGGTTAAGTATGAACTCAGTTGGTTGAGACATGCATGTATGTCGTAGTAGTGGGTTGCGACATTGTTGAGTTTTGCGACATTCATGAGTATCGCAACCTTGAGTTGCGACATGCTCATTGGTATCGCAACAGTGGGTTGCGACTTAAGGTATTTCGCAGCAGTTGGTTGCGATATGGGGCAATATCGCAATAGTTGGTTGCGATATGGAGAGATATCGCTGTAGTTGATTGCGATATGGTACTATGTCGCAATAGTTGATTGCGATATGGGTTGTGTATTGCGACATGGGGTTATCACAATAGTTGGTTGCGATATGAGTCGAGGATTTTGGAGATTTTAGAGATTTCAGTCTTTAAAGAAATATTTGTATTTATGTGGTACAGATTCTGTGAAATTGGGCTGAAAGAATTGGAGTGCTTGGTAATAGCTTGGAAGGATTTTTGGTGATAAGCAAAACATGTGAGTTTTACTTAAAAATGTCTTTAAACTGGAATACATATATGTGTGTAATGGATATGTGATTGATGATGTGTTTATATGCTTATGTTGGAAATATAATATGTTGAGATGTATATTATATTTACATGAGTATTATACAAGAGTATATTGGCCGGGCTTAGGACCGGTGGTGTTGGCTGTAATACTCGTACGACGGTGTTGGCTGTAATTGTCGTACAACGGAGTTAATTTATTAGTTGGCCTACAACCAACTAATATGGCCTTGGGAATGAGGAAGGAAAGTACACGAAGTGTGAGTTCTAATTGATATCTGTGATTGTGTTATGTGTATGGGATTTATGTAAATGGTTTCAAACTAACCGGGATTTTCTCACTTAGCCCATTAGGTCTAACCCTCGTTTTGTTTTAAAATGTGTATTCCAGGTCGTGAAGCAAACAAAGACATGTGATAAGAAAGATCTAGGAATTTCTTTTGAAAGAACCATGAAGCATTTTTATATCTATCATGTTTAGTAGTTATTATTTAAAAAGTTTGTACTGAAAGACTTATTTTGTTAAGCTAAGGGACCGTAAATGAAATATGATGTATCTTTATGGTGAAATCATGTTATGAAATATGTGTTATTTGTATGTTTGGGAATCCGGGTTGTTACATCACTGAGTTGGAAACTAACTCTGAATGTTCATCAGATACTGACTCTTCAGAACTTGATGAATCCATGGCACTCCTATCTAATAAGTCCAGGAGATTCTCCAGAAAGAATAATTTCAAAAGGAACAAACCCCTTGCACTCACTAACAAGCCAAAAACATCAACCCCTGTTCATAAGGCTACTGCTACCTGCTTTAACTGTGAGAAAGTAGGACACTTTGTTAGTGGATGCAGGTCAAAATAAGTCTTTAGACCCTCATCTTCCTCCCACAAGAAATCCTCTAACCCCAGGGCTAGAGATGAAAAATAGAAGAAGCTGAAGGAAAAATATTCTAAGCTGAAAAACTTAAAGAAGAAAGGCAAAGGCTTGGTCGCTGAAGTTGACTGGGCTGCCTCTGATGAAGAAGATTCATCTGACTCTGAAGATGATGATGAGGCCAATCTCTGCCTCATGGCAAAAATTGAAGAAGAGGAAGAAAATTCTGACATTCCCTCTGCTTCAACCTCTGCTACTAAGGTATCAACTTCTTTCTTTACAAATATTTCAAATATTGATGAAGCTGATAGTCTTCGGAAAATCGATCTCCTGACTCTGAATTTATATGATGCCATGAATGGCAAGACTTTAGTTGAAAATCAAAATCTTGATCTCGCTGAATAGCTTAAAAACTGTCACCTTCAAATAGAAAATCTTTTAAAAATTGAAGAAGACTTAAAAGATAAGGTCCATATAAATCAACTAGTCAAAATCGAACGTGAAGAAGCTATCGCTACATTGAAAGCTGAAAAAACTACTGTTGAAGGATGGTGTAAATCCTCACCAACGATCACTGAGATAATAAAGTCTCAGATTCCCCTGAGTGACAAACGTGGTCTTGGTTACAAAGCTGACGCTGAAGAACCAACCACTGATCATTCCATGTTTAAGTTTGGAATGTTTGTGTCCTCAATACCTGACACTTCCTCATCTCAGTGTTCCTCTTTAAAAACTTCCATTCTTGAGGAAAAACCTACCTTAATCTCTAAAGGAAAAGGTAAAGAAAAAGTTTTCAACCAAAAACCTCAGTAGGGTACCTTTGTACCTACACCGAATGCATCTAAAGCTTCAGTGACTTATCCCTCTACTTCTAAGAACAATATCCCTGGATTTATTCAGCGATCTACTCCTAGAATCAGAGTGGATATTATTGATAAGAATTCTGAAGATTGATTGTTCCTCCCATTTCCAATGCCAAAGGTATAATTGGTGTTGGCCCTGCTCATTTAAAATTAACGGCTAAGAATGCAAATGGTCCTAAAGCTGCTTTTTGCTATAGGAAATGTTATCACTGTGGACTTACCGATCACATTGCTAGTAAGTGCCCCACAGCCACTAAAGCTGAAAAGTTAGCTAAGGTGAAGATCAATGCCCCCAAGGCAAAGAAAACCACTGAGGTTAAGAAATTATCCAAAGTGAAGACTAGTTCTGGAGCTGAATCTTCAAATGCTGCGAAGATTGCTGAACCTTCCACTTCATCTACCACCACTGACAAATGTGGGCCCATGGTGAAATGGGTGCCCAAGTCAAACTAATATTCCTTTGTTTGCAGGTTAAAAAGGGTATCTAGTATCTCGATAGCGGATGCTCTAGACATATGACTGGAAAGAAAAACCTGCTCACTGAATATAAGGAAGAGAAGGGTCCCCTAGTGACTTTCGGTGGAAACGGAAAAGGCTATACCAGAGGGTATGGTGTACTCTCTAATGGTACAACAACCTTCAGAAGAGTCGCATATGTTGAAGGACTGAAGAATAATCTTCTAAGCATCCGTCAGCTGTGTGATAAGGATAACAAAGTGATTTTCAATAAGGAATCCTGCTTTGTCACTGACAAAAATGATAAGATAGTTCTCAGTGGATACCGTATGGAAAATGTTTATGTTATAGACATGGACTCTACAACCACTAAGAACTCTTGTTTCTTCTCAAAAGCCTCATTTGATGTCAATTGGCTATGGCATAAGAGGCTCTCTCATCTCAACTTCAAGACACTAAATACTCTTTCTTCTAAAGAGTTGGTTACTGGTCTACCTCAACACTCATACACCAAGGAGTCTCTATGTTTAGCGTTTGAGAAAGGGAAACAAACCAAAGCAAGCTTCAAGTCTCAGCAAGTTTCCTTAGTGTCATCTCCTCTACAACTTCTCCATATGGATTTGTTTGGCCCTGTTAACAAACAATCCATCGTTGGAAAGAAATATACATTGGTCATAGTTGATGAATTCTCTCGCTATACGTGGGTAATGTTTCTCCGTTCTAAGAGAGACACCCCTGAAGAACTCATCACTTTTGTCAGGAAAATGGAAGTCCTGAACAACATGACCGTTCGCTCAATAAGGAGTGATCATGGGACTGAATTCAAAAACAGTTCTCTTGATTCCTTCTTTGAAAGTAAGGTTATTTCTCACAACTTCTCATCAGTGAGAACACCGCAACAAAATGGAGTCGCTGAAAGAAGAAATCGAACAATCATTGAAGCTGCTTGTTTTACTCAAAACAGGTCGCTGATTGTCAAAGGATTCAAGAAAACAACCTATGAACGTTTTCATGGGAGAAAGCCTTCAATTAGCTTTCTTCACATCTTTGGATGTCATTGTTTCATACTGAACAACAGAGATGCCCTTGGAAAATTTGATCCTAAGGCCGATGATGGAATCTTTCTTGGATATTCTTCAGTCTCCAAAGCCTTCAGAGTCTTCAATCGAAGAAGACAAACTGTAGAAGAAACAATTCACGTCACCTTTGACGAATCCCGTTCAGCGAACTTTAAACCTTCTGCTGATACTGAAGAACTGAATCAATGGATTTTTTCTCATCTTGGTGATTCAGAATATGCTCCTACTCCTCCATATCATACTCATCCCGCTGAAGATGATGACCCTACTATCATCCCAAGCATGCAGACAAGTGAAGCTGAAACATCATGGGTCTCAGCTGTTCCTATTAACACTATGTCTGCCTCTGAACCTTCTATCTTAGACATACCATCTACTTCTCAGCAATCAGTGAATGAATTGACATCTGAACATCTTCCTCTCTTGGCTGATATGCCAGAAGTTGTTGAAGCCTCATCTTCAGCTCCTCCAGAAGTTCAGGTTGAGCCAACGACGTATGCTCCGGCTCAGCGATGGACTATAAGTCACCCAATTGATCAGATTCTTGGTGATCCAAACGCTGGTGTTCAGACTCGACGAAGTGCAGGTAATATTTGCTTATTTGTTAACTTTATTTCTCTGATTGAACCAAAGAAAATAGATGATGCCCTCAGAGATCCAAACTGGGTCAGCGCT
This sequence comes from Saussurea involucrata, assembly GCA_033807775.1. Classification (NCBI taxonomy): domain Eukaryota; kingdom Viridiplantae; phylum Streptophyta; class Magnoliopsida; order Asterales; family Asteraceae; genus Saussurea; species Saussurea involucrata. The sequence continues at coordinate 111,166,677 of CM066320.1, read as the reverse complement.
ATGCAAAACGAGCTGACAGAATTCGAAAGAAACAAAGTTTGGAAGCTCGTTCCAAGACCATCTGACAAGTCAGTGATAGGCACTAAATGGGTCTATCGAAACAAGTTGGATGAACATGGAACTGTAACCCGCAACAAGGCTCGTCTTGTTGCTCAGGGGGACATACAAGAGGAAGGTATAGATTATGACGAAACATTCACCCCAGTGGCAAGACTGGAAGCCATTCGTCTATTCTTAGCTTACGCAGTACATAGAGACTTCAAAGTTTATCAAATGGATGTTAAGTCAGCATTTCTTAATGGAAAACTGAATGAAGAAGTCTACGTGGAACAACGTCCAGGATTCTCAGATCCTAAGCATCCAGGTTATGTTTATAAACTGGATAAGGAACTTTATGGCTTAAAGCAAGCTCCTCGTGCATGGTATGACACTCTCTCGTCTTATCTCCAAATCGAAAAATTTGAGCGAGGTAAAATCGATAAAACTCTATTTTTCAGGAAAGTAAAAGGGCATATTATTCTTGTTCAAATATATGTCGATGATATTATATTTGGTTCCACTAACCTGGATCTTTGTACTCGTCTCGCTGATAGAATGAAAGCTGAATATAAAATGAGTATGATGGGTGAGCTAACATATTTCCTTGGTCTTCAAATCAAACAGAATGAAAAAGGAACTTTCATTTATCAGGGAAAATATGTTAAAGATATGCTGAAGAAATTTGATTTAACTCAGAGCTCAGCTATGAAAACCACTATGGCACCACCGTTGACACTAAACAATGATCCTTCTGGAAAACCTGTTAATACCACATTGTATCGTGGGATGATCGGCTCTCTTCTGTATTTTACAGCTAGCCGACCTGATATTATATATGCAACCTGTTTGTGTGCACGATATCAAGCTGAACCTAAGGAATCTCATTTGATCGCTGTAAAGCGAATCTTTCGTTACCTTAAGGGTACTCCTAACCTAGGTCTTTGGTATCCCAAAGACTCAGGGTTTGATCTAATCGCCTATTCATATAGTGATTTTGCAGGATGCAAATTGGATAGGAAAAGCACCACAGGAGTCTGTCAGCTCCTGGGTTGAAAGCTGGTGAGTTGGACAAGTAAAAACCAAAACTCAGTGTCCACCTCAACCGCTGAAGCTGAGTACGTAGCAGCTGGAAGCTGTTGTTCTCAGGTCTTGTGGATGAGAAATCCACTGCTGGACTATGACCTTCAGCTCTTGAAAATTCCAATCTATTGCGACAACACAAGTGCCATCGCTATAGCCAACAATCCAGTGCTACACTCAAAGACCAAACACATTGAAATCAGGTATCATTTTATCAGAGATCATGTGATGAATGGTGATATAGAACTTCATTTTATCCCAACTGACTTTCAGTTAGCTGAACTATTCACCAAACCTCTTGATGAGACAAGATTTAACTTTCTCATCAGCGAGCTTGGAATGCTGAACTTAGAAGAGTAAAATTTTCAGCAGTTCACATTTGATCAGGGATAAAACAAATTTGTATAACACTATTTATTACCTTCTCTCTGAACAAAATTGATTCCCTGTTATCAAGGTATGTTCTCTCTTACTCGCTGACGTTCGCATATAAATGCAAGATTTCAAAACAAATTGCATCGCTGAATATCTCTTCCTTTCAGCGATACTTTGAAACTTCTAAACTAAATACTGATACTTCTATTCAGTGCTTCTATTTTTCAAAATGTCCCTGAGTTTTTCAAAAACCTCAGAGACACTTTAAAATATTAAAGGACGTTTGTGACGTCATCACAGCGGATAAACCATGGCACGTTTTCTCTGACACGTTCGCCCGTTTCGTCTTCTCTCGTCCAATCAAATTCAAGGGACGTGTCTGTGTCATCATGAAAAACTTTCCCGCTCATAGTTTTTCTCTCTCTACTCTCACTATATAAACCCATTACGTTTATATTTTTACCTTTTACGCGAACATCATCTCCTTCAAAGAAAGAAATCTCCGTTGCATTCAAAATATTAACTCAAGAACTTGTTCGTCTTCATCTTCTTCAACACCACAGGTTAATATTTCTTTTACTTTGCAACTAATAAACTTGTTTTCGATCTTATTCTTGTTTATAAAAGATCAAACAAAAGAACTTTTTAAAAATGAAATCATTTCTCTTCATGATTTTATGAACACAATCTTCATGATTGTTCTTCAAGTTCAAAACAAAAATCTTAAACTTGCATCTTCTTACGTTTCTCCAGAATCCCATCTTTAAAAGGAAACTGGAAAACATGAACATTCACTAGACTTTGTCATTTTGTCAAAACTAGAAAAACCCTAATTTCTATTCTTTCTATAAATAGAAATTACAAAATCCTAAAAACCCTTATTTTGGAACTTTATATCCATTTTAAGAAACTTCTGTTCATATTCTTCATTCTTATATTATATAAACAGAAATGGCATCTACTACTGAAGCTCCTACTGATAAGTCTCCCACTGCTGCTGAGGTTACTGTACTCACAAAAGCTCCTCGGGTTGATTTTAAACTTGAGCAAGTCACTTTTCAAAGCAACAACCCATATGCTCTCTTCGACTTCCCTCAAAAGAAGCAGGTCACACATCTTGATGACGCTGTAAACTTTCTCAAGACCTGTCCTCTATCGACAGCTCTGACCATCGCACCCCCCGCTCATCGGAATCTACTCACTCAGTTCTCGTATACTGCCAGAAGAGCTCAGATCACCTCCACCAAGGACCCTGAGAAGAAAATCGATGTCATCCTCTTTGACACTGACCATGGTACCTCCAAAATCACCCCTGGTACTATCAGGTGTGCCCTAAACCTCCCCGCCAGCACAAAAGAAAAACGCTTCGTCCCTCTACCTGACCCCAAGAATCCTGCTTCGTCCTTCTACCTGACCCTCATTGCCTTCTTCGATGCAATGCAGTACGTATTGGAAACAAGGAGAGATAAACTCCCTGAGAAGAAGCTGACCGCCATCAAAAAGTCAAAAATGCCCAGCGAGATGAACTTCATCTTCAACCATCTAATCAGCTGCATGACAGCTAAGGTGGGGTCTACTGACCAAGCATCAAAACCCCAACAGGCTATGGGGTACTCACTGCTGAAAGGTCTCCACATCGATTGGGCAAAGATCATTTACGATGATATGGTGTTCAGGGTGGATGTAGGTGACAACCCAACAACTGTTCCATATCCCCGGTTTGTCAGTGCTCTATTCGCACAAGGCCTGAAAGACAATTACCCGAAGGTAGGCGACCTGAGGCTCTCAAAGGTTGGCCCTAAAGTTCTTGACTTCAAGCCCCTGCCAAACGAGGTACGTCTTTCTAAACTTTTATCTATTCTAAACCCCCCCCCCCCCACTTTTTCTACTTCTGCGGCTACCACATCGGCAACGGTAATTCCCACCGCTGATACCCAGGCTGCAACTCCCATTCCTCGAAAGAGAAAACACTCTTCCACCTCTCTTGATGCTCAAAGGATCAAGAAAACCAAGGAGCAACCCTCCAAGCCTTCACCGGCTGAAGACTTCGTGGCTCGCTCTTCTCACGAGCCATTGGAAAGTTCACTGGTATGCTCTGCCATAACTGATGAAGCCACCCCTTCCACACCGACTTCAGCGTCTCTAAACGCTGAGGTTATTAACTTGGAACTGAACCCCCCTCCTTCAGACTCTCTAAAGACTGAAGAATAAATTCTCAGCGGATCCAACGCTGAACCTGCTTCCCAAACCCTCTTCTCAACCATCATTCCTCCCACTCTCTCTTTGGAAACTCCACCTATTTTCCCCCCATTCTCTGCAACAAACATCATCCTCCACGATACATCTGCTGAAACTTTACAGGGGATGATGGCTAAAAACACAGGACCTACGGAAATTTCCAAGCGTCAAGGCTCTCTGGAAGGTGACATGGAAACTTTTTCAGGTTCTCGAACCTTCGATGAATTCGTCAACCATCCCGCAGGTATACACAACATCCTAAACACTACTCTCTCAAAATCCATAACTTCTGAGCTTTCCTTTGTTCATAAGTTATTAACTGTTGCAGGTCCTAATTTGGGAGATATCAACAACTCCCTGAAAGACTTGGCAACAAAGGTGGAATCTCTCACCACCACACTATCGACAAACTCTTCAGTGGTTGCAAACACTGGAGAGGATCTCAAAAAGCTGACCACAGAGGTCCAAGGCAAAGCCTCCAGTGTTGATCTAGATAAGGTGGAAGGTCGCATTGGAAATTTTGCTACTACTCTGGCTGAAAACTCCACCTCCATCAACAATCTCAACTCTACAAACAACACTCTCTCCACCAACTTCTCAGCCCTGTCCAGCGAAGTCACATCGCTGAAGACAGTGGTTGGTAACCTTCAGGGAGAGGTGTCTTCCTTGAAGACGAATGTCAGCACTCCCACCAGTCTACTGCAACAAATCCTCGATCGTCTGAATGCTCTTACTTGCGCACCCTCACGTTTCACTCAGACGGATCGTGAAGCTCTTCAAAAGACCAGTCCTGCTATATATGGCCTGGAAGACAGATTAGTTACCATTGAAACATGTGTTGGGATCACTAGCCTGGAAGACAGTGACCCAAAGCATACTGATGCCGCTACTGCTGCTGAAATTCCAGTTACCTCCCCAATCCATCATGTGGAAGAGGGAGAAGAGTGAAGAAGGTCTTCCCCATAATGTTGAGGGGGGGGGGGGGACAACTGCTGTTGTTACTGCTGAAAAACCTCAGGGAAATGAAAACCCTTAGGGAACCGAGAAACCTCCCTCTGAATTTGAGGGGGACCAACTCGAAGCTGAAGCTGATGTCAAAAAACCTTATGCTGACAAGGAAGAATCTGAAGAAGAAGATGATGATGATGAAGACGTCGATATCGCTGATGATGAACCATCATCATCTCCTAAAAATGATGATGATGATGATGAAGATGATGACGACGTCGACTTCTTTGTCCAGCCTAAGAAGGCCCCTGCTCAAAAAGGGGTAGTTCTAAACAACCATCAGGGGAGGGGACAACGAAAAAGACTGCAACGACAGAAGCTGAAAAAGGCAAAAACAAAGGCATCGCTGCAGAAGGCAATCTGTCTATCCTACAAAGAAAGCCAATTTGTCAGGTATAATATATTTTCTTCCCTTACACTGCATCCCTCCTCTATCCCTTCTCAACCTCAGTTATCCTCTCCATAAAACCTCTAAACACTTAACCCTCATTCTTTCTCTATCTCCTTCTCCTAAATGATCTTACTTAAACGATCGTTGTGTTGCAGCTAGTCCTCTCCCCTGCTTGAGGATACAGCTGAAGTTCCTCCAACAACTCCATCAACAATAAATCCATCTCCTAGTGCTGAAGAAATAATTCCAGTCCTAGACTTCGCTGAGACTGATGACCTTTTTGAAGAAGAACAGGAAGAAGAACCACTCTCTCACAAAAATAAACCTTCTTTGGTTCCTCAAACGCCAAGTGAATAAGAAGTGAAAAGAAGAGTAGCTATGATCCAACAGCTAGAGGATCGACGATTGGTTCTTGTTCATCTTAACATTCTTTCAAAAGATGAAGTCATGAAATCTCTCAGAGCTGAAAAACTCTTCGCTGAAAGAAAGAAGGGTGAAGATAAAGACAGAGAATATGCCCTAAAGCTTGCTCAGCGTTCTTTTGACGATCCAGACTTGAGAAGATTTCCTGTTGCTGTCCAAAAGAAACTGCTGAAGGACGCACAGAAGACCCACCAGAAAAAGACCAAAGTCAGCGGCACCACTCTTGAATGGTGTAAGAAGATGTGCCACTACAGACAACATCCCTCAAGGATAAAAGCTGTAAATGTCAAAGGGAGATATGCTCTGAAAAACAATATAAAGGTACCGATCGTTAATGTCTAAATAGTCAGAGAAAACGGCCACAACAGACTGTTTACATGTCAGCCATAAACACCTTTGGTCTCGCTGAATGGTTGGAGATGAGGATAGCAATTCAAAGATCCCGCTCAACTTTTAGGACCCATGTCGAACAAAAAAGAAACAAGCAGATCGACTTGGTTTCCTCAGCGGTTGATATTCCTCGTCCTCCACCAATTCAGAAAAAGCAAGCTGCTCCAAAGAAGAAGACCCCTTCCTCTCTAGGCCCGACAATAAGAAACGAGACATGGATTGAATTCTCTCGTGAAGCAGTTATTGGCCCTGCCCCTGATCTCTCTGGACTTGACGTATCCCTACCTCCTGCTAAAACTTTCTTCCCTAGTAGAGTAATCAGCAATCCTTATGGCATTTTCTTCTATGACTTCAATGGTCGTGAATGCTTTCAACCCATCTCTGAGTTATACAAAACTCCTATCGAACAACTCAGAGATTTATTATACTGGTGCAAGTACAAACAAAGTCTATTCGGACAACTCCTGAAACCCCACATCTATCGTGAAGCAAAGAAAAGAAGGGAACAGGGAGTCAGTGTCCCTGACTGGATGATTCCAGAGACTGACACTCTTGATGAACTAGTCAAGAAAAACCTGGTTAGCTGATAGGATATCCATGTAATTCTTCTTTCTTTACCAGGTTGTACCTTTTTGTACATGTAATTATTATTTGTTGTACTTGTAATTTTTCCATTTCCCTCTGTAATCTTTACAAAGTTTAAAGGAAAATTTCAGCGAATGTACTTTACTCCATCAGTACTTAAAAAGATCCCAAAAAACAGTAAAATGGACAAATATTTTATGAGTTCTTTTTATCTTTATTTTTTTAACTTAGCAATTTTCCTTTATTGCTATGTCATAATCAAATAGGGGGAGATTGTTGATCCAAACCCTCAGTGATTTGATAATGACTCTTTAAGAAACACTTAGTGAAAATTGTAAGTAGACAATATGTATTAGAGTTTCACTATCGCTGATTAGTACTATGTCTCTACAGTACCGCTGATAGGAAACTCATGCTCTTTAAATTACACATTCAGCGAAACTGTTCATCAGCAAGCCCTGAGCCTGTTCAGCCTTACTAATGATCGCTGATAGTTTTAGTTGTTTACTTATAATCCCTGAAGACAAGTTTCACGTCAACAAATGTTCTACGCGAAAGTCGAAGATCAAGCCAAATAACCAGCGACAAGTCTACTAATGAACTGATGCGGATATTAGCGAATCCAAGACCTGTCCACTCAACGTGAAGTTTCATGTAGAAGACTTCAGGGATCGCTGAACTTTGTCACTCGCTGATAAAGTACTGTTCAACGAACGTTGATCATGAAGTTTCGTCTACAAGTTACTTTTGTCTTATCCCCTTGGACGCCTCTGTACGAAATGTCAGAACTGACATCCCTTCTGTCTATCATCGTACAACCAACTCTGATTCTATACTGTTCATCATGCGGCCACTAGGTTTTCTGCTAAAGTCAAACCATGCAACCAATCAGTTGCTGCCACGTGTAAAGTTGTACTATTGTGCATTAAATGCATGCAGTATATAAGAAGAACCCTACTTCAGAAATGAAGTGCTCGACCATTTTCTTCTCTCTACTACTTTGTGTTAGAATTTTATACTTAATATTCTTATCTTCTTTCTTACTTAATTATAGTGCAAGAAAACTTAGTGTTTCTCTTAACTTGTTTAGATTAGGTTTAATCCTTAATCTTGTTCCGCCACAATTTGTAAATTGTTTGATAAATATCAATAAACAATTTAGAAAATTAAAATTTGTGTGTTTGTATTCAACCCCCCCCCCCCTTCTACAAACTTGTATAACCCTTTCGGGACCAACAAATTTTATTTACATTTGTTTCTAACAGTTCCTAAGTTATCTTCTTGCAATTTTTGTAGGGAGCAAAAACGCCAAAGTTATCTTTCTTGCAATTTTTGTAGGGAGCAAAAATGCCAACAACAATTAATCTAATCTTTTTCTTGATAATGTTGTTAGGTTTGTTAATTTTTTTACAACTTTACTGTATTTTTATTAATACTTGAGTTGGTGGTTAACTTTTTTCCACAGTTGTACTTTACACAATTTTAGATGGCATGGTAAGTGGGAGTATGTACCAGCAGCAACATCACTCACCCTTTGGAACGTCTTAAAGGCATTGGTGATACCCACTTATCCACTATTTTTCAATTTCTCATGAACTCAGCTTCAATTGCTTCTGTGGGTACAATCACTGATGGCATCTAGATGTTGAGTGTATATATACCTTTTGTTGATCCCAGATTTACTCAACAATGATATTTAAACCAAATAAAAATAAACTGAGTATAATAATCTTTATGTGCAGAAGCGTTTGTTTAAATAGTTTGGTTTAATGATTTGGTAGAAACACACACGAAGTAATGAAGCAATATAAAATAACAGAGAATATGCTCAAAGATTCATCTTCATTAATCACCAAGGGATTTACACTAAGGTGTGTGTGTGTGTGTGTGTATGTGTTGTGCTCCGTTACCACAAAAAGTAGAGAGGCGTTTCTACTTATAGTGTGGTAGATACAAAAAGTACAAGACAAGGTAGTGCTCAAAATAGGCAGTACAGAAGACATTGTCATGGGACGTTTAAAGGTGCAAAGGAAAGGTTGCCACCTCTAAGAGGATGACCCTGGAAAGTTTATCATCGTCCTTATGTACTATTTGATCTTCACGATCTTCGTACATGTCAGGGAATGTAAGAAGTACGCTTGTCTTGGTCTGCAAGGAAGCATTGATCTTCACCTTCTAAGAACTTCAACTCTAAAGTGGTTCTGCCAGGTTTTATAGAGGCTCTGTGGCCTTGGTCTTCTGGTTGAGCTTGTTCTTCTCGGATGGTGATCAACAGAGGCTTCTGTTGTCTTGGTGTACCCGACAGAGGCTCTGCCACTCTTGAACTCAACCTATTTTTCAATACTTCTATGAGTTGAACTATTGGAGCTAACAATCTCCCCCTAAGTATTGAAAAATTGAAAAATATAAAAGTGCATAGAGCTTAGGCTAAAAGAACAAGAGGTGGAAGTTTCAACTTCTGTAAAAAGGAATATTTTCATTAAGTTTCATGCCAGAGCCATTAACAGAAGATTGAAATTGAAAAAAAGTACAAGACTTGAAAAGGATAAAGATTACAAAAAGTCATCAGAGCCTATATATTGGCATCTGGAAAATCATTTATCTTCTTTCCCCATGCTCCTTCCTTCTTTAGCTCATGATAGAAGTGTGTGCACATTTCCCTGAATCTGAGGGTTGCGTCTGTGGCTTCAGTTAGTTGGTCTGCGTCTTCAAGGTTCACGATTTCAGTGCCTCTACTACTGAGTAGATCATGCTTGAATTGGAGAAAAGTCTTTGTAGCATACTTCTGAGTAGGGTTGGATATCGGCAGAGGAAGGGCATTTATCATCTGGGGCTGTGAGGGTGATCTTTTTGATTCCAAGGTCCAGAGCCACTTGGAAATCAATAACGCTGAAGTACAATAGTCTTTCCCTCATGAAGGTTCTGACAGAGTTGTAGGCTCTTCTGTATTCAATTCGCTAAGTGTATAGGCCTTTTGCCCATGTGAATAGCTCTTCCAAATCAAAAGGATGTAGGTTTCGAAGGTCTGCATCTGTGAACTGCATCTTGTATCCATCCTCTCTTAGCATATATTATATGTTATACGAGAAGTTTCTGTAGGTGGTGTACGAGAGTTTGATTGCAAGGACCTATTTGATCTTAGAATTGGAGTAGACATTCTCAACCTTCTGTGCTTTCTCTCTGTAAAACATGCCAGTGATCTCCTCGATGATGTCCTTGTTCAGGGTAGGCTTTGGCAGAGGGTCATTGATACCTCTGTTGTACAGGTAGTTGTAGACCACTTCTTCCATGTATCTTTTAGGCGGAAGAGGAAGAGGCATACGTTTACTTAGAGCATCCATCTCTTTAAGTACTTGGGCTACCCGGTCCTCTGTTGGTTTTGCAGTTGGGTCCAGGGGTGGGTTGGCAGACAGAGGTCGTCCATACGCCCAATCCTCTTCTTCAGGCTTGGGGTAATGTAAGAGTCAAAGGCACTCTTCATTAGCTTTTCTGTGGGTGGGGGTTTTGGCTTGGGTTTGGGTTTATGGTCCTCTTTGGCTGTGCCATTTCCTTTGTCTTTGGCAGTTAACCTAGGTTTTGCTTGGGACGTCTCTGTGGTGGTTTTGGTTTGGGTTTTGGGTAGGGGTACCTCTGCTGGTTTATTCTTCTACTGAGTGCTCTGAGGATTTTGTGTTGTTGTTTTTGGTTGGGGTTGGGTTTGGTTCTTGGATTGTTCCTTCGGTTGAGCTTCTACAGTGGTTGGTTGTGGAGTTGGTTGTGGTTGACTCTGAGCTTGAACTTCTGCTTGTTTGTCCTCTGTTGGGTTCTTCCTCAGAGAGGATCTGGGTTTGTTGGCTAAGGTTTTTACCCTTGGTGTTTTAGGTAGAGGTTGATCTTCTTTTGGTGTAGGGGAGGGCAGGTTTGTCTCTGTAGGGGGTGTGGGTGATGGGAAATCTTGGTTTAAGTTTGATTCCACAGAGGTGGGTGTTGCCTTTGTGGTCTTCTTGGGTGAGGTTGGGGCTTGTTGGTTTTCTTGGATTTATTGGTTTTCTTGGATTTGTTGGAGAGGGAGTATGTTTAGGGGTTGGTTAGTTGAAGAAGTACCCTTTCCTTTTCTTGATCCTCTGCTCTACCCCTCACGATGATCTGAGGACCCATCACTGTCCTCCTTAGAGTCATCGTGCCTTCCCTTCTTCTGATTTGCCTCTACTTGGCAGGTGGCAGGTGGACTTTTGGATTGACGTGCCCTAGCAGCGATATGTTTGGCATATACGTCATCACATATCCCCAGAAGAAATGAAACTTCACCCTCGGAATTGAATCTCAAACTACCCACACTTGATTTAAACTCTTTGATGTACGAGGCGTTGGCGACAGTGAAGGCTCGGATAAACTTTATGATGTCATTTAGCATGCTTTGCCCGAGCCCTGTCTGTTGGTTTCAAAGCCTGTATCTGATCGATGGTTGATTCTTGTACCTTCTCCAGAGCCTTATGTAGGTCCTCTGTGGTCAAGGATGGAGAAGTGGATGCTGGAGGTTTTAACAGAGCTTCTACTATGGCTCTGGCTTCCTTGAGTTCTTTGGATAGTTGATCGATTGAGGCTTGAGTAGCAGAGGGTGCAGAGCTCTGTGCAGATGGATTCTTGAGTTCATTGAGCATTGAGGTATGGGCCTTGACTTCTGTGGATAGTGAGTCGAGTTTGGTGGACAAATCGTCAAGGGCCTTTTGTGAATTATCTGCAAGAGACTTCACCAAACTTTTCAACTCGGTGAGTTGTGTGGTCATAGAGGTGACGAAGGTTTGGAACTCATCCTTCATGACATGTGAGCCAGTGGTAACCTCTGCGGGAACACATCTTTCCACAGAGTCGGCCTTTGTTTATGAGGCGCCCGTTTTCGACCCTGTTTTGAGGATGAGGTCGACGGGTCTTCCATCTGATCCTTGAGGAGACTATTTGGAAGCCTCTTTCTCTACAGATGTTCTACCAAGATCCATACTCTGAGCCACTTCAGAGATGGGCACAGAGGGGATCTTGTATTGACGTAGGGATTTGTCTAGAATCCCCTCGTCGTTGTGCATTCTACGCTCCTCTAAAGAGCGTTGGTTTCCTAGAATGTGCGTGTCAGAGGAAACAAATTCCTCTGTTTGGATTTCTGTTGTGACTTGGGGAAAAATGTTACAAAAAATGTTTGTGTCATGTTGAGAGGGCACAACATGTGGGGCTTCCCAGGATAAAATAGGTGCAGAAGAAGAAAAAGGCTCCTCTGGCAGGTTGGATGGGGTAGGGTTCGAGCTGTGCTGCTTTTTTCAATAACCTCCTCTGCCACTAGAATGGCGAGGTTAGGAATGAGGGTTGCACAAGGAGGGAGTCTGGGATATGTGCCTTCTCCAACTACGACATATTTTTCACTCTGCTCTTCCCCTATAGGCCCTAGAACTTCTGCGATATCTACCCTGGACTTTACTTCTTCGTCCCCTATTTCTTCTGTTACCTCTAATTCTTCGGTTCTCTCAAGATTTGGATCAAACTCTGTGAGTTAGGGAGAGTTGATTCTTTCAGTTCCTACAGAGGTGCCTGAAGACTCTGCTACCACTTTATCTTTTTCTCCCTCTGCCATTTCAAGATCTTAGTCTACATCTGCCACGTAGAACTCTGGGGCTTCATGCATATTCTAGCCAGACGTATCGAGGGAGGTGTCCATTTGTGCTTTTAAAAAAATGAGCGAAGGTCTTCTGTGGTTTCAGGGATGGTAGAAGCTTGAGGGTGTTCGGTATTTTCAGCAAAGTGTAGGGGGTTGGGGCACGAAGTTCCTCTTGAACTTGGTTCTCATCCTCTGCGATTGCTTGCAGAGGGGACTTGGATTTTTTTGTTTTCTTCTTCTTTGGTTTTGGTGCACCTTCCTTTGAGGTTTTGGATTTCCTCTTTTTCTTCTTCTCCTTCAGAGGAAGAGGTGCAGAGGGTTCAACTTGGATTTCCTCTGTGACAGGAGGTTCAGGAATTGTCTCTGCAGTGGTTTTTGCCTTCTAAGGCTTCTTCTTTGTGGCCTTTTGTTTGGGAGGGGAAGAGGGTTTCTCTGGTGCTTGTTGTGGGGCGGCAGAGGTTACTTCAGCCTATGTTTCTCTAAAGCTAACCTATGCTCTTCTTCTGTGATCCTATCAACCACTTCTGTGCCTATGGGGGCTCCTAGGCGTGGGGGGTCACAGGACTCAGTCTTGGAGTCCTATGTATACGCGTGTACTCTTCTACCAATTCTTACTTGCATAGACAAGCATCTTCTCACTCAGAGGCCTACAGTGTTTGCATCCAGATGCATGGTTGGTTGGGGTCATCTTTTGCAGAGGGTAGGTCTTTACAATTGGTCCCTCAAAGCCCACCCTTCTTTTTGTACCAAAGGTTCCAAGATGATTCCCAGAAGTCTCTGAAATTATAGAGCTGGCAGATTCCCTTTGGCCTTCTGTGTGTCTCTCTTATGTTCTACAGTAGAGGCTAACTCTTTCAGAACTAGACAGGAATAGTCTAGTGGCAAGTCATAGTATATGCCATACATAATGGCAAGGATTTGGTGGGAGCTCTGATCAGGGCTTCCGGTTTTCCCTGTCAAGCAGTGGTTCAGGATGGAAAACATAGTGTTTCATGGAGGAGGAAGTCTGTTCCTTCTGAAGTCATTCCTCTTGGAAAGGTGTTGGTTGTAACCCAACATCATAGCAAACTCACAGAGCTCTTCATCCGTTGGCTCTTCTGCATACTGTCTTAGACCTAAGAGGCTTCTGGTAGGGATGTCGTGTAATAACCCGTAGTTAGAGCCCTTATTATTTTTATGAGTATATCTCATTTTAAAGGGTAAATTAAGTTATGTTATTTGGATTTATTAGTTTAGAATGTTGTAATATCATGTAATATAATTCTAAGGGTTCTATTATGATTATATGTGTTAGATTTGGAGTGGTTTGTTATTAGTTTATGTTTAAAGGTTCTTATAGTCATTTATTAGTATTATGAGGTTCTTTGTGTAACTTGTATTAGATATGTATGTGACTTACTAGTTGATGTGATGACTCATGAGTTCATTTAGTGAATGTTGAATGTGTGTAGTATGTGTGGTGTGTGTGTTATATCGTGAAAGAGAGAAAAGAGTGAAAAGAGGGAGAGAACAAAAGAGAAGCAAATGAAGAAGAAGGTTAAAGTTAGGGTTTAATCTTTTGGTGATTCAAGTGATAATTCAAGAATCTTGTGCTGCAGGTATGATCTTAATTATGATTCCTTAGTCTCTTCTTCTTTTCCATGTTAGTTCTAGCTTAGGGTTTGGATGATCCATTCATAACCATGGATGATAACTTTAGTGGAGTCCAATTTATGATGAGTATTGTTTCCTATAATTCTCCTTAGTTACTTTGGATCAAGATAAAGGTTGAATCCTTCACCTTGGTGATGGAGTTCATTAAATAATTAGTTCAACATCACTCCATAGTTGATGATGATGGGTTTAATTGATTACATATGTGTATAGAGTTGCTATATGGATTCCTTCATGTTTTTGATGTTAAAAACCTCATTTTTTATGCTAAAACTTCCATAGAATGAACCTAATTAAGTGGGGGTTGAGTTGGGGTGTTAAAGGGGCTGAACAAGGGCTGTTTGGTGCCCAACAGACGTCGGCGCGTGTCTGGGCGCGTCTTGGGGCGCGCCACAAGGCGCGCACAACACTGTTTCAGCTTTTTCTGATTTTTGTTTCTTGTGTACCGGTGTCGTTTTAAGGCGTAATATAGGCGTATGGGTACTCATTTTGAGTGTAAAATAGGATTTGAACACTTTGAACATGTTAGTTTGGGCATATAACAACTCCAAGTATTGTTTTTAAGGTCGGTTGTTCGGTCTCTAGCTCGGTTGCGATTCGGGGGTGTCCGGTGAGTTGTTAAGGTTGTCAATTGTCGTAGTGAGTCTTGTATACATATAAGTATGTGGATTTCATCAATGTGTATATATTACAGGTTCGGTTGCCCCTCGTTAGTGTAGCGTGGGTGGTGTTCGGTTGTGGCGTTATTTGCCGGTTTTGCTCACTTGTATCGTTTGCACGTGTGTGGCTTGAAACTATCAACAAGGTGAGTTTTACTTTAAAACGTTTTTCAACTGGGATACATATATATGTGATATATATATGAGATGGACATGTATGGATTGAGATTATGATACATGATGTGATTATGTGTTTATATTGAGACGTATAAGTGGTTGGAATGTGGTAACGTTTTTATAAAAGAAAATGTGATATGTATATGGTTGGAATGTGATGAAAGGTTTTATAAATGACAATATGATATATTGGTACATATATATTGTATTTATATGTGCATTACACTACACGAGAGCACTTGCCGAACTATGCCGGTGGATGTTTGCTGTAATTGTTGTACATCGGTGCTGTAATTGTTGTACAGCGAAGAGTTTGCTCGCAACCAACTAATATGGCCATGGGAATGATGTGAAGGATGTGAAGGATGAGTGGTACCCGATGCACGAGTCTTATTTGGTATTTAAGTCTTTGTGATATATGTGTGTTTATATAAAGGATTTTATATAAATTGGTTTTGTAATGATTTTTGAAATGACAGGGATTATCTCACTGGACCGTTTGGTCTAACCCTCATTTTGTTTTCAAAAATATGTATTCCAGGTCGGGGATCATTTATTAGCAAAGGGAAGAATAAAGTGTAGGACGCGGTTGATAGCTGACGGAGATTAGGAATTACTCATGTTTTGTATTGTATAGTTCTAAGACTTTGGGACCGTACGTGTTTATTATGTATTTTCTTTTATGAATGTAACAAGGTTATGCAATATATGTTATTTGAAGCATGTTTGGGAAACTGGGTCGTTACAGATGGTATCAGAGCCCTAGTTTAAGGGATTTAGGTATTCGTATCTGTACCTAGACTTAAACTGCATGTGAAGTAGGATGTCCCTATTATTTTAGAACCTTGGGATGTTAAATATAAAAAGGTAGAAGGAACATCATGTAAGATAAATTCGAATTACACCTAGCCAGTGAAATTGTGAACTTATAGTTACATGTTTGAAATAGAATACTTTGTTATATTGGGTACGTGCTTACGTGTATATTAACCTTGTTGAAATCTACCGAATGGCAAGTTGGTCTCGACGTATGGATGGAGATGAAGACAGGTATATTTCTATAAACTCTATACGTGCTAAAGTGCTATCTGACTTCGGTGCAAACCGATAAATTGTATTTCTATTCTTTTGTTGCTTATCTCATTAGAAAACTACTTGATAATTGTGTTGGCAATATAGATGGGTGTGGAGTGCCTAATAATTTATTTTCAATAATCTTGTCGGAATTAGAGGTAGTAGTAAGCATAGGATGGTGTTGGAACTTGATCTTGTTAAAACCTTTGATTAGGTAATGATAAGTGATCCTCGGTATTTCGGTACGAGAAGATAAAGTTGATATACTGGAATAAGTGAGGTTACGATGAAAGTAAGGATTTGTTGGAGGATTGATTTAAAGTTTTCGATAGTTAGCAAATTCAATTGGAAGTGTAAAGGAAGAATTGTAGCATGGCTTGAGTCATCTTCTTCAAGGTTTGATTTCTTCTTCTTTTCTTCTCTATATTGATTAGGCAAGTTTATAGTTGGGGATTTGATAATCCAATTGTTGGTTGAGTTTTAATCCATAAGAAAGAAGGCAAATGATTTTAGGATTGATTCCCTATGAATTTTGATCAAATCAGTAAGAAGCTTCATCATGTTTGCTTGATAAATCTTCATTTTTCCATGGATTGAGTTTTTGAGTTTTGGAGTGATAGATTTGATGAGTTTTATGTCGTTTAAAATGATGGTTATTAGTTCTTAATGTTTATGGTATCAAAAATATCGATTTGGGAGCCTTAGAACTGATTTGGGAAGTTTAAAGATGAGAAACCCTTGATTTTTGGGAGAAGTCTCGTGAAGGGGGCAGACCAGTGCTCTGCGCACCTGGCTGTGCGTCTGGAGGCGCGCCACAAGGGGCGCCAAGCCCTGTTCCCAAAACCTTGTTCCCGTTTCGCCGTTCGTTCGAGTCTAGGATCGAGGTGTTGATTGGTGGTTTGGTCTTAGGGATTATTGGGAATGTTTTGAGGATGTATTTAGATGGTTTAACACCATTTTTGTGGCGCCAATTTAGGTATTCGGTTTGAACTAAAGTGCATCCCGGAGCGTGTGTCGAAGTGCTAAGGCTAAGGTGAGTTCCCTTACCTTCTTTGTGTGAATGAAAGGTTTTACAAAAGGTTTTCATAACTGATTATGGTTACGAGCATGTTGACCAGATTAAATTATTTGAAGGGTTTTATATTACGTGATGTGAAAACGTTTATTAAAGCATGCGAGTTTTTTATATGTTCATTTCTACGTAATTGTTGATTGCATGCTGTTGTGATGTTGTTGCTATGTGTGGAGTTGGGTTGCACAGTAGAGAACAATTATGAATGCCGTGTCTGGCTTAATAAGGTGATGAAAAGTTGAGACCACTGTGCAATACCATTATGTGGAGTCGAGCTTTTGAATTCGGAATGTCGGTATGATTGTAGTTTGGACTATTGCTTGGTTATGTAAGAATGGTTTTATTTACGGTAAATTTTGAAATGGTCGAAGTGAATCCTTGTGGTGGAATGGTAAAAAGTAGCGTTACGTTACTTGATGTAATATTATCGGCAATGAGTCTAGGTATTGGGATGGGTTGAAAATTTGATTGTGCACTATGAAAAGTCTTGTGTTTTTCCTCAAGTGAGAACGGTGGGGGTATAATTGGTTATGAAGCTTTGGATGAAGTGGGTTCTGTTAGGAAGTGTGATGGGTGTTCTTAGTTACTGTTGTTTTAATTTTGTTAGTGTGTGAAGTGTGATGGCTTGAGTGTGAAGATCAATAGTAGTGTGTGGAACGTGATGATTATGTGTGGAGAGTAACGATGGTGTGTGAAGTCTTGACGTGGTCATGAAGGCGACGGTTTAGTGTGTTGTGAAGATTATACTCATTGTGATTGTTGACGGTATCTAAAAGGGTATTGTTTAAATGTGTGGGGGTGATGTGGATAAGATGGTGGAAG
Source organism: Saussurea involucrata (assembly GCA_033807775.1). Lineage (NCBI taxonomy): Eukaryota > Viridiplantae > Streptophyta > Magnoliopsida > Asterales > Asteraceae > Saussurea > Saussurea involucrata. The sequence continues at coordinate 111,149,068 of CM066320.1, read as the reverse complement.
TTTATAATTAATGAGCGTGCGAGGTGTGGTATTAATGAATGTTTGTAAGGTTAAGTGGTGGATTAGTGATGATATGGGATGAGTGTAAGTGAAAACCTCTGCTCGGGATTTTGTTTATAAGTTGTTCAGATATGACAAAAGTATGTGTGGAGAGCCATGGATATCTACGTGGTGCGTAGTATTGTTATTCCAGAATAAGAGAATGGAGTGGCAGTAGATGGTTAGCTAAGGAGTGGAGTATTACCGTTTGAGAAATGAAAAGTGTGTGGTTGCTTCGAGCATTGAGTGTGATTTCGGATTAACTCGGTTAAGTTCCTGGTATAAGGTGTGGTGAAGTTGTTGGTTAAGTATGGTAATCGTTGAATTTGGGCGTGTGCGGTTGGTTTGGAAGTGAAAGAAAGCTAGCTCGTGGGTGAGCACCTCCTAGTGAGCTGTCCTTGGGGAAACATGTTTTATGTTGTGAAGAGAATGGAAGAAAGTAGTCGAATATAATGCTCAGGGTGAAGGACCATTGGACAGGACATGGCAGTAGTGCGAGAGTGATGTTGTGGCAAGCGTGGGGAATCAATTGTTATCTATGGTTTGTGATCGGTGTAATTCATACAAGAAAGTGTTGTCTGTCTTAGATGTATTTTGGGTTAGTGAAATGACAGTAGGGTTGTGTATAGTATATGGAGAAAAGTTTAACTACGGGTTAAGGTGATGTTCCAAGTTGATTCTATGATTTATGGGAGAATAGAGTGTCGTTATTTTTAGAGTATTGGAGTTTAAAGCGTTAAGTATTTTGGTGATCTGGTGATCTGGAATATTTTAATTCTAAAATGTTGGGGAAACCAATAGGATGGAATTATCTTTGCAAAAATAAGACGATTTTAACTTAATTGTTGATTGAGATTGAACTTATAAGAGAGATCATATGTTTGGTGAATTTAACTTAAGTGTGTAACGATAGCATGATGATTCGTTAGTGTTTATGTTTTGGTAATATTGAGAATAGCATACTTGTTCATAAAGGGTTATTAGTTTTGACTCTAAGTGGAAAAGAGAATGGAGGGATGATCTTATTTTTTAAGATAGTAGAATATATGGTTTTGATGGAATTTGATGTAATAGTGAAAACTAAGTATTCATACCTTTTTCGTCTAACCGAATTCCGGGACGGAATTCTTTGAAGGGGGAGATGTTGTAATAACCCGTAGTTAGAGCCCTTATTATTTGTATGAGTATATCTCATTTTAAAGGGTAAATTAAGTTATGTTATTTGGATTTATTAGTTTAAAATGTTGTAATATCATGTAATATAATTCTAAGGGTTCTATTATGATTATATGTGTTAGATTTGGAGTGGTTTGTTATTAGTTTATGTTTAAAAGTTCTTATAGTCATTTATTAGTATTATGAGGTCCTTTGTGTAACTTGTATTAGATATGTATGTGACTCACTAGTTGATGCGATGACTCATGAGTTCATTTGCGGAATATTAAATGTGTGTAGTATGTGTGGTGTGTGTGTTATATCGTGAAAGAGAGAAAAGAGAGAAAAGAGGGAGAGAACAAAAGAGAAGCAAATGAAGAAGAAGGTTAAAGTTAGCGTTTAATCTTTTGGTGATTCAAGTGATAATTCAAGAATCTTGTGCTGCAGGTATGATCTTAATTATGATTCCTTAGTCTCTTCTTCTTTTCCATGTTAGTTCTAGCTTAGGGTTTGGATGATCCATTCATAACCATGGATGATAACTTTAGTGGAGTCCAATTTATGATGAGTATTGTTTCCTATAATTCTCCTTAGTTACTTTGGATCAAGATAAAGGTTGAATCCTTCACCTTGGTGATGGAGTTCAATAAATAGTTAGTTCAACATCACTCCATAGTTGATTGTGATGGGTTTAATTGATTACATATGTGTATAGAGTTGCTATATGGATTCCTTCATGTTTTTGATGTTAAAAACCTCATTTTTTATGCTAAAACTTCCATAGAATGAACCTAATTAAGTGGGGGTTGAGTTGGGGTGTTAAAGGGGCTGAACAAGGGCTGTTTGGTGCCCAACAGACGTTGGCGCGTGTCTGGGCGCGTCTTGGGGCGCGCCACATGGCGCGCACAACACTGTTTCAGCTTTTTCTATTTTTGTTTCTTGCGTACCGGTGTCGTTTTAAGGCGTAATATTGGCGTATGGGTACTCATTTTGAGTGTAAGATAGTATTTGAACATTTTGAACATGTTAGTTTGGGCATATAACAACTCCATGTATTGTTTTTAATGTCGGTTGTTCGGTCTCTAGCTCGGTTGCGATTCGGGGGTGTCCGGTGAGTTGTTAAGGTTGTCAATTGTCGTAGTGAGACTTGTATACATATAAGTATGTGGATTTCATCAATGTGTATATATTACAGGTTCGGTTGCCCCTCGTTAGTGTAGCGTGGGTGGTGTTCGGTTGTGGCGTTATTTGCCGGTTTTGCTCATTTGTATCGTTTGCATGTGTGTGGCTTCCAACTATCACCAAGGTGAGTTTTACTTTAAAACGTTTTTCAACTGGGATACATATATATGTGATATATATATGAGATGGACATGTATGGATTGAGATTATGATACATGATGTGATTATGTGTTTATATTGAGACGTATATGTGGTTGGAATGTGGTAACGTTTTTATAAAAGAAAATGTGATATATATATGGTTGGAATGTGATGAAATGTTTTATAAATGACAATATGATATATTGGTACATATATATATATATATATATATATTGTATTTATATGTGCATTACACTACACGAGAGCACTTGTCGAACTATGCCGGCGGATGTTTGCTGTAATTGTTGTACAGCGGTGCTGTAATTGTTGTACAACGAAGAGTTGGCTCGCAACCAACTAATATGGCCATGGGAATGATGTGAAGTATGTGAAGGATGAGTGGTACACGATACACGAGTCTTATTTGGTATTTAAGTCTTTGTGATATATGTGTGTTTATATAAAGGATTTTATATAAATTGGTTTTGTAATGATTTTTGAAATGACAGGGATTATCTCACTGGACCGTTTGGTCTAACCCTCATTTTGTTTTAAAAAATATGTATTCCAGGTCGGGGATCATTTATTAGCAAAGGGAAGAATAAAGTGTAGGACGCGGTTGATAGCTGACGGAGATTAGGAATTACTCATGTTTTGTATTGTATAGTTATGAGACTTTGGGACCGTACGTGTTTATTATGTATTTTCTTTTATGAATGTAACAAGGTTATGCAATATATGTTATTTGAAGCATGTTTGGGAAACCGGGTCGTTACATGTCGAGTTCCAGAGAGATCATGGCTCTGTTAATACCTATGGTTAGATTCTGAGAGTTGGCTGAGTTTGACATGTACCCAACCACTGAATTGATTCCTTCATCGAAATGGCAGCTCTGCCAGAACTGGTGCAGGTACCTGGCAGGAATGTTCTTAACATTCATAGTAAGGATGTTCTTGAGGGGATGGTTTTTCCGTATGTTTATCAGGATTGCCTGTTCTTGGCCAAAATGTCCATATTCAGAACCACATAGTGGTTGTTCGGTTTTAGGGGTAAGGGTGTTTAGTACCAATCCGGGTATTTAAAGTTTTGCAGGTTGGTTGAAGGTTGGTGATGAACGAAGTCTTCATTGTTGGAGTGTTCGCCATTGTTTCTTGGAGGAATGGGGTTCTGAGATTGTTGGGATTGCACAGGGGAGTGAGCAGGGATGTTGTTTGATGCCATTGATGAGGTTTTCCTGAAGAATGGAGGTGTTATTGCAGGTTTTGCACACGAAACTGCAGGTTCGTCGTAGAGTTCAGAGAAAGAGAGAGAGAGTTTGGGAAAAGTGAAGAAGAAGGGTAAAAGGAGGTTTTATATTGGGTGAAAAAGATAAGATTTCGGGTGGTAAAAATTTAATTACATAAACTTTTGACATCCGCACTTGAGTGATTAGCCTTTTGAAAACCCCTTCAGTACCATCGGTACATGTAGGAACCAAGATTGATCTTACAATCAATTTAACAATCAAGAACACAATCAAAGCATAGAAATATAGAGAGAATTGATGCCAAATGCTCTGTATTCATTAGAAAACAGAGAACAGATCTAGAGAGAGAAATCTCCCAAAGATTACAAAGTGAATACGAAAGTTAGTTAGCTTACAGTTGCTAACAGTTGCTAACAGCTATATATATTGTATGGAAATACTAAAGCTACAGTACATATACAAAACAAACCATTAGAATATTGACATGTGTTCTAATATATAACTGAATTACAAAGTGAAAATGTCTAAGTAATAAGTTCTGAACCATTAGTTCAGAACTTCTGAACATTATTCTGACACAGCTTACTCAGAACATAACACTTGAGCACATGACATTTTCATCTTCTTCGAAACATCTAAGTCTTCTTTCTCAGAAGTCTGAGTCTTCTCTTCAGACTTCAATACTTAGGTTTTTGACAAACTCCAGATCTAACAATCTCCACTTTTGTCAAACAACCTTGTACTTGTCAACATTGTCTTCTTTCAAAGCAACAACAATCTTTAGAAGAATCAAGTTTCTCGGTGCTAATCTTCTGTCAATCTTCTCAATAATTTCTTTTATTTCATTGACCTTATCTCCTTTTATCAGCTTTCTTTCCATATTGCACTTTATGAATCTGAGTGTTCCAGAGCTATATTTGGCAACTTCACTAGCTCTGAAGAACATCTTTTCTCTGTGACCATTTGCCATGATAACTCCCAATTCTGGCCATGTACATATATATCCTTTCTTCAATATATTCAGTTGATCGTTATTAGTGTTTGGCCTTGACAGATAAACACATGGTTTTCCAACAGATAAAGTAATCTGGAAATCATTGTAAGCAGCCAATCTCAATGCATGAAACATCCCTTCCTTTACAACAGCCAAAGCACCTATTTCTTTCTTGTATTTGCTATCTCCTTTGTTTCCCAGAAAACCATACAAACTATAGAAGTCAAGCACATAAATCTTTCCAAAATTAGCTTCAGTGAAGTAATACACTTTTCCATCTTCTCTTAGAACTTCAAATCCATAATAGTCATTTTTCATGAATTTCTTTACACATATATTCTCTAAGGCCAGTGATCATAAATTCAGAATACACAACATCCCTTTGCTTTCCTATGCATCTGATCCATTCTGTATGAAACCTCTAAGAGTCTTGAGGCATGTCATGAAATACATCAGTGTACTGAACAGCTCCGTTTTCAAAGAAGTTTGGTAGTTCAAATTCCAAGAACAATGCATTCAAATCAATTGGCACTTGTTCTGAAACAGCTTCAGAGTTCTCAGGATTTTGTTCAATGTAATAACCAGGTACGTCATTAATTTATTTAGTGTTATTATTTTAATTTAAGAAGGGTTTGGAGTTAGTTTTATAAGTGTTAGTTGAGTAATCATGGAGTTAAAAGTTAAGGGGTAAGTTTTAATGTTAATATGGAAATATAGGGGTGTGTTTTGCCATATAGAATAAATTTGGGGTTTGTTTGGTATTTTTGCCAAACATCACCTCCACCACCGCCACACTCACCTCACTAGGAGGATGTGTCCTCCAAGTGGTTGTTTTAGCTAAAATCTTAATTGTGAGTGTGTGTGTGTGTTTCGGTTGAGAGAGAGAAGAGAGAGATAGAATCGAAGAAGAGAAAGAAGAAAAACAAAGATTGTTGCTGGATTTGGAAGGTTCATCTTGTAAAGATTAAAGGTAAGTAACCTCTAAATCTACCCTTTTGTTGAGATAAAGTTTTATGTGAGTTTATAAGTGGGTTTTGATGATTTAGGGAGGTTTTGGAAAATCTGAGCATACAGTTAGGTTATGTTAATAGTCTTAAACATATCTTCATAATTACAGCAACATGCATAGCTTAAAAGTTTAGATTTATGGGTTAAGTATGAACTAGTTGACTGAGACATTCATTGAAGTCGCAACAATGGGTTGCGACATGGTTGAATTTTATGATCTTCATGAATGTCGCAACCTTGAGTTGCGACTTGCTCATGAAGTCGCAACAGTGGGTTGCGACTTGGTTCTATGTCGCAACAGTTGGTTGCGACTTGAGGGGGTTGTCGCAACAGTTGGTTGCGACATGAGGGAGATGTCGCAATAGTTGATTGCGACTTGGTACTGTGTCGCTGTAGTTGATTGCGACTTGGTGTTGTGTATTGCGACATGGAGTATTTTCCATGGTTGATTGCGACTTGAGTCGAGGATTTCAGGATTTTAGAGATTTTAGTCTTTAAAAGAAATATTTGTATTTATGTGGTACAGATTCCGTGAAACGGGACTGAAGAATTTGGAGTGTTTGGTAATAGCGTGGGAGGATCTTGGAAATAAACGAATCAAGTGAGTTTTTATCTAAAATGTTTTCAAATGGAATACATATATGTGAATGAGTGTAATAATGTGCATATGGTATTTATATGAATATTACACTGCATGGGTGCTAGTTGGCCGGGCTTAAGACCGGTGAAAGTTGGCTGTATAAAGGGACAGCGGTGTTGGCTGTATTTAGTACAGCGGTGTAAATTAATTAATTGGCTTGCTACCAATTAATATGGCCAAGAGAAAGAGAAAGAGATGAAAAGATACATGATGCATGAGTCATATTTGGTATTTTTATTATGTGCATTATGTGTATTGAATGTTTGTAAAAGATGATTTTTAACTAACGAGGATTTTCTCACTAGACCTCAAAGTCTAGCCCTCATTTTTGTTTTAAAATATGTATTCCAGGTCAAGGAGCAAATAAGGGACAGTGATAGGATATATCATGTTTAGCTTTTTGGAAGATATATGATGATGAAGATTAGAGATGTGTTTTGCATATGTTATGATATTTTGTACTTCTTTTTAAAAGAAAAGTTTGTACTTAAAGACCTATTTGGTTAAGATAAGGGACCGTAAATGAAATATGATGTATTGTTTTGCGGTGAAATATATGTTATTTGTATGTTGGGAAACCGGGTTGTTACATTCAACATCCTGCATTTGAATATCTTCTTGAGCATGAACAACTTATGGAATGATTTCTTCAGCAATATTCTCATACACACCATTTACTTGATATTCTGAAGGGAATACAAAGTCAATGTGAAGTAATTTCTTAGGATTTTCTTCTGATAGCAATAAATCATGACAGTTTCTGATTTTGACTCTGAGCTCCAATCTCTCATTCACATGTCTTATGCAAATTTCTTTCATAGAAGCTTTCACCTTTTCACCTTTTTCTTTCATCTTTATCAAAATAAATTCCAAAGTAGCATCACTGTGTTTCACTAGATCATTCAACCTGAACAGAATAATTTTGTTGGATTTTGTATAGTTAAAACCTTCATTGCCAATTCCCTCACCAACAAACCCAATAATGCTATTTACATTCTTTGGAGTTCTGATTGGGCAGGTCAGATTGCACTTCTCTTTTCTTGCTTCAATTGCCAGTTGAAAGTCATACAGATACAGATTTCTGACATAAATCTCCAAGATTCTTCTACATTCAAGCTCAACCCATGATTCTTTTGTACATGCAAAGAACTTCACCAAAAATATCTGATCATCCAAGAATAACCTGTGAAAGTCAAAGCTTGTGAACTTGACTTTAATATTTCCTTCTTTCAGAACCTCAATGCTGACATATTTAAGATCAGCAAACTCTTCTATTTGAAATTCCAAAACATTGATGATCTTTTTCTTTAAGAACAGCCTCTCATCTGGTTTTTTGAACCTATTGGAAGCTTCAAGGTAGACCATTTGTAGCTTTTGATCCATGTACCCATCAATAAAGTGCTCAACTTCAACAAATTTACCATCTTTGCAATACAGTGAATGATAGTTGTCTTCAGGAAAGATATCAAAGTCAAAATTTCTGGCCAAAGGAACATTTTTCTGTTCCACAATAAAGTCACATACTGGTTCTTCTAAGATAGGAAAATCCAGTCTGGGAATAACAATTGGGCTTCTGTACATGAATTATGGAGGCATAAAGTAGTTTGCAACCCTTTCATAATCTTCTTCTGACAAGTCATCAAAGAAATGCTCTAAGACATCATCTTCAAATTTCAATGAATAATTAACTGTGCAATCATAATCTCCCATTAAATCAATTGGAGTCACACTTATGAGACATCTGGGAACATTTGGACGATTCAGAATACTTATCATCATACTTTGCATCCTCCTTGCCCATATACTTTGCATGATCCATTGCCCAAATTCAGAAGATGAATTGTCTCCGGTGTAGAGAACAATATCAGAACAAGTATTCTCCATATCAGAACAAGTGTTTTCCATAACCACACCAGATCAAGTATTTTCCATAACCACTTCTTCTAATTCTATAACATTTTCAGAACTTTGCTTCTCAGAACTATTGCTTGGAACAATCATAAACTCAGTCATTGCCTTCTGCTTTTTCTCCCCCTTTTGATGATCATGAGAATCATCATCATCAAACCTTCTTTTAAAGGACTGAGTTGAACAAGATTCTGTCACAACTACTGCAACTGGCATAACTTCCAATGGCTTTGAGACAACAGCCAAATGTGAACTGAAAACATGAAGCAGAGAAGACTTCATAACATCCATGACTTTTAGAATGTCTTGTTGAAACTTTGAGAACTCATCTTTGATCTCCTTTTGACGAGATTCCAAAGAGACTTTAACAGCATCAACTTTTTGTTCAACAGATTTTTCCTTCTCTTCCAAAACAGTTCTGAGATCCTTGACTTCTGTTTTCAAGGAAATCACCTAATTCTCCAAGTTCTGAACTTTACTCTCCAAACCATGATAATTTTTCTGAATCTTTTCAAATTCAGAAAGTAACAGTAGTAACCCTGGAACAACTGATGAACCAGTTTTCATATGTTCGGAGAACATATGGCCTGTAGGTGTCACAGAGGCACATAGTGCAACAGATGCACTTTGTAAAGAGGCTTTTAAGATGTTCACCTGCCCAGGTCTTCCATCCAATCCTTGACACCCAATATTAGGTATGTCTATGGAAGTTGTTAAAGGAAAACGAATTCCCTGTGATGTGCTAGTGTACAAAGATAATTCAGGCTCAAAAAGGATATTACTGTGTAAACTAGACTCAATGTGAAAAATTGAAGGTTGGGATTGATTGCCAAACTCCAAATGAGTATGCAAAGGTTCCCCAGAATGAAATGAAACAGTAGTTTATGGAATTTCTACTGAGTGGGTGTAGATGGGTATTTCAAAGTCTACCATGGGCTCAGTGGTATTTTCAATATTAGTCACAAAGAATTGTGAACCAATAGCAGATGTGGGTGCCCTGTTTAGATCAGCTAGAACATAGTCATCTCTTTTTTCTAACTCTGGTGACATTCTCTCATACTCACCACCCTCTATCTGTTTTTCAATCTCATCTCTACCCAAGTTCTCTAAAATTTCCCTCTCAGCACTCTGAGAATGTTCTCCCACCTGAACATCCTCCCCCTCTCTTATTACATTAGACCCCTATCCTCTCCTCTCTAGGTTTTCCTCATGGGTAGGGACCTAAGGTTCTTCAAGTCCCATAAGTGCTTTTTGTCAATGTTTATGAGCAGGAAAATTAACAAGCTTTAGAGAAGATGTCATTGTACCCATATAAAAGATTGGCCCATGTTCATCCTCTGCTTTTCTTGGAATTTGAGGATTTTGCTTCAGTGCATACCATATAACCATTTGCCAGTATCTTTGATATGGAATGTAAGTCAGAGGCTTCTCCTTTGTAACTCTCCTCAATGCTTTCTGATTTCTTTCGAATGTATTCTTCATATCCTCCCACAAGATAGAAGCGTAGTTGTAGTGTCTATTCTTCACCAATCCATGAAATATTTGCATTATTTGCCTTGACCCCTGATCTGGTGAACTATGCTTTCCAGATAAGCACCTGTTGACAATTGTAAAGAAACATGCCCAAATTGGAGGTAACTTATTTCTTCTGATATGAGATTAGATTTTTTAAGTCATCACAATAACCCAATCTCTTAAAATCAGCAACCATCTCCTCTGAAGTAGGTTCTTCATCAAAGTCAGATCTTCCCTCCAAATCATCTTTCTCTAGTAATCTTAGCATTATCCTCAGAAATTTAATGTTCAGAGTTAACGAAACACCTCCTACATTTGATACCAACTCATTACCCTGCAATTCTAAATGCTTCCACCATTGTTGAATGTATTGGCACAGGTACAGTTTTCTTCATAGTAAACCATTTCTTAAAGGGATGAAATTTCAATAACTCTATGATTATCCTATGTTATTTATTAAACTTTGTTTCATCAAGTAACAAAACACAATTATTCTCCAAAATAGCCAAATATTCCTCCTCAGGTACTAACCTCTCCAATGAAATATGTCTAGAAGACATAGCAGACATTACTGCACTCTGTTGATGTTCAATGTTATCATTACCTTGTTCTGCATCACCCTCGTACTCAGCCATTTGCATTTCATTCACATTCTCTTCAACAATTTGATTCTCTATAACATTTCCTCCAATAACCTCCTCTTCTGCAACTATTCTTTCAGGCATCATAACCTCATTCTCTGAATCCGAAGAAGATTCCATTAATGTTCTAGCAGAGTGTAATGATTGAACGACAGTTCTTCTTGATGCATACATGATTGAAGTATAGAAGTTTGATAGAATACGGAATCAAAGAACTCAAGAGTTTTGCGCAACACACCTTGCAATCTTAGAATTTGAATGAATTTGAAAAAGGGATTTTAAGGTCTATTCAAAATCCGAGAAGCTGAAGGATTTAAACGATTAATCAATGCTATTTTACAGAATGAAACAGTAACAAACGTCGTGTAATACCACCAAAAGATTTTATTTAAGACGTGGTATTGTTAATGAATAAGAAGCTGACACATGATAATAGATAGAATTCAACACAAGTTAAAGTTCTGAATAACACGTTCAGAATTATGAGATTGTGTATTCAGAAGTTCTGAGTATACAATTCAGAAGAATTTCCTTGTAACAAACACATTTTAAAAATTCAACTTCTGATGATGTAAATCTTTTGAACACGCAGAAGTAGTTTGAACATATATAAACTTGTTTTGTCACCAAATGTTTGTACCTCTTTAGATGATTTGAGATTTCTGAAGAAAAAAAATCCAACTTCTGACCTTGTAAACCTTTTTGAGAATTCAAAAGTAGTTTGAACAAGTGTAATAAAAATTTATCATTAAAATCTTGTCCTTCTTAAAATGATTTGAGATGAGAACATAATACAAACCTTACAAACAACACTGAATGATTATTGAACGATATCAATGCTCCCTCCTGACTAAAGCATACACTCAAACACATATTAGAAGTAAATGAATCATATGAAAAGGGATAAAACAGAAAGAACTTAACAACAAATTGAAACACTTGTAATTTACAGAAATGAGTGTTCTGAAAGATATATTCAGAAGATCTGACTAACCTTACTAGAATTAAAAAAAAAATAAGTCAGGTTTCTGAAGTATTGTCTCAGAAGTTCTGAACTCAAGACTCAGAACATCTGAGTAAGAGAGTCAGAATTCTGAGAACACTACTCAGAAAATTTTACTTAGAAAAAAATTCATTTCTGAAGAATAACAAACATAATCAATTAGTCAGATTAAGCATTCCAATCTTGCATATAATAAAATTGAACCTTTTGTGATCAAGAGGCTTTGTGAGCAAATCTGCCAATTGATACTTTGTATGTACAAAGTGTATTTCTATGGTTCCCTTTTCCACATGATCCTTAATGAAGTGATACCGTACATAAATATGTTTTGTCTTTGAATGCTTATCAGGATTCTGAGTTATGGCAATAGCGCTTTCTGAATCACAGTAAATGGGAATCTTGTTTATTTGATAGCCATTGCCCATGAGTTGTGTTTTCATCCATAGAGTTTGAGAGCAACAAGCAGCAACTACATATTATGCCTCAACAGTGGATGTGGACACACAATTTTGCTTCTTTGAAGCCCAACTCACTATCTTGTCTCCCAAAAAGTGACATGCACCTGAAGTACTTTTCCTGTCCAGTCTGCTTCCAACATGATCTTTCTTGAAGCCAGATTCTAACAAATATTGAGTTAGAGTGTCATACCAAGCTCTTGGTGCTTGTTTTAGACCATACAAAGCTTTATCTAATACATTTTGGATACTCAGGGTCAACAAATCCTTCTGGTTGATAGACATAGACTTCTTCACTAAGTATACCATTTAAAAATGCTGATTTGACATCCATTTGGTACACCTTGAAGTTCTTGTGTGCAGCATAAGCCAATAATATTATGATTGCTTCAATTCTTGCAACTAGTGCAAATGTCTCATTGTAATCAATGCCTTCTGGTTGTGAGTATCCCTTTGCAACCAACGTTGCCTTATTTCTAACCACAACACCTGTCTCATCTTTCTTGTTTCTGAAAACCCATTTTGTTCCAATAATTGATTTACCTTCAGGCTTTGGAATCAGTCTCCAAACTTTATTTCTTGTAAACTGTAGCAACTCATCTTGCATTGCTAAAATCTAGTATGGATCCTCTAGGGCTTCAGTAGCTTTCTTAGGTTCAATCATACGTAGGAATCCTGCAAACATTGCCTTATTTGCTGTTGCTGATCTAGTCTGCACTCCAACTGATGGATCTCCTATCACTTGATGAATAGGATGGTCTTTTGTCTATTTATTTAAACTTGGAAGCACATCAATATCTGAAAGGTTATTGTTTTTATCATTCTCATCCACAACAGCGTGTAATTCTGAACTTCCTCTTTGCTCTGAGAATTGTTGAGGTGTAGCATCTAAGTCCAAATTCTAAGTAGTAGATTGAGAATTCTGAGTACCTTGTTCAGAATTCTGAGTACCAGACTCAGATAATTCACCACTTGTATTTATTAAAGTTGAACATTCTTCAGATGGACCAGAATCAGAAATTACAGTGGTTGCATGGACCTCTGAGCTTCTTCCTTTCATCTCTTGAATCGTTTTAGGATTTACATAATCTGCATATAATTCAGAAGTTAGTTCCAAAAAAGAATCCTTGAACAATAAATTGAGTTCTGAACAGTTAGGATTAGAATATGATTCAGAAGTCGTTGTTTTTGTCTTATTCTCCGGAAACTACTGTCGGTTGGCTACTTTTTACCCAGAAATCGACATAATCAATCCTAAACATGAAATCGGTTATTCTACTCCGATAGAAACTACCTAATAGCAATTACACACATAAATTGTAAAGGAAACATACCTGAATTCAGTTCCAAGTGCACCAATTGATGCCTTAACCTAGCTTTTCTTCCTTTCTTCTTCTCTTCCAAAACACACACACAATGAGCTGATTTTCTGGATAATATCTGCTGTGGTGATAATATCAGAACTACTAATGGGTAATATCTAATCTAATTTACAATTTTAGTCCTTGAGATTAGCACTAATGTCCAAAACACCCTTATCTTATAAATTAACCCAAATTTTACCCTAAACCTCAATAATAAAGTTAAATATATTTAACGGAACTAGAATTTAACTAACGAACTTACCCGGGGTATTACACACACAGGGTCCTACAGAAAAAGATGCCGCAGAAGAAGAAGGCACAAATCTCCAACCCCCTCCCAGTGCAACCCACGTATCTAACACCGTCGGTCTAGCGGCAGAAGGCGTTATTGAAAAAGAGCCGCATAGCTCGACCCCAACCCAAACCGACCAGCCAGAGGTTACTCTTTCAACCTCTGTGCCACTTATACCTAGGGAAACCATTCCAGGGGAGTCCTCCCTAAAGGACTTACCCGTAGTTCGTGGTCATTCGCTCGAGACCACAATCGCACTCCTAACAGAGGCATATGTTGCCTCTGCCACGCACACAATAATAGGGCCCAACCTCCTTTCAGAGAGGAGTAGAGAGCACAGAAATAAAGAGTCTCTAGACAAGTCTCTGAGTCAACAGAAGGACATTCCAATACCCACCTCTGGAGTGGATTTGGACACTGACCTTCACAGAACTTCTGTAGAGGTTGGAACACAAGTTTCTCCTCAAGGATCAGAAGGAAATCCTTCCACCCTCAACGTAAAAACAGAGGTGAACGAAGGTGTCCCAGGAACAGGGACTCTCTCTGGGGATAGATGTGTTCCTCCAGAGGTTACCACTGACTCTCATGTGACAAAGGATGAGTTCCAAACCTTTGTAACCTCTGTGAATCAAAAACTACAGGAGTTACAAAGCTCCTTTTTCTCTTTTTACAGAGACTACTTCAGGAGCCATTACAAGTCTAAATACCAAAATGGACGCCTTGTCCACATAGGTACAACAAGCTCTCTCCCAGATGAAGTCTGCTGCCGAATCTTATGTCACAACCTCTGCCAGAATACATGCTGCCAAATTCGAAAGAAGTGCAACCTCTGCATTCAAAAACTCCATCAAGATTTATCTTGAAAAGATAAGGCAACAAGCTGCAAAGAATCCCGACAATATTTGCAGGGCAGAAAGTTCTAAAGAAAGGAGGCAGGATGACCCTAATGATGATGATGCATCAGGTCATCCTGAGGGGGAGAACCAAACTGAGAAAACACCAGAGGCTACACCTGTAGAAACTACGATAATCGTAGAGCCTGAAACTCAAGATCCCCCAACCCAAAGTCAAGGAAACCAATAGAGGCCTAGAGAGGAAACACCAGCCTCTGTGGAAAACACCTCTGTCTTTGGAAAAGATGCCCCTACTCAAGAAAAGATCCAGATCTTATCATCTTCCTCCTCAGAAGAACTTTCCATTCCTCCACCAAAACCAATATCCTAACCCGAAACACACCCAAGAAGAAAATCCATTGCCCACAAACCAAAAGGACCAAAACGCTCTGCTACTTATGTTCTAAAAAGAATGGAATTTGTATCAGCTTTCAGAACAGCAAGACGTTTTGATATCCCTCCACAAACCACAACCGAGCTCACAGAAGAACCGTCTACAGAACCCAAATCCCTAATCAAACCAACAGAACCATCACCACCAAAGTCCTCAAAAACTGAAGTGTCAAAAACTACAGAGGCAATCCCCATCATACACACAGAAACCTCTACACCCAAACCAACAGAGGACCAAACCCCCAAACCAACAGAAGCAAACCCAGAAAATGCAAAACAGGCAACAGGTTCTGAGCCTCCCCAAGCTAAAGATAAAGGAAAGTGTATAATGACAGAAGAACCAAAGAAGAAAAAGCCAATGCCTCAGACAACAGAGAAGTTGATAAAGAGCTCATTCGACGCCTTTGTCACTCCTAAACCTGAAGAAGACTGGGCATTCAATTTAGATCCTCTGTCAAATATTCCGATCCTTGATCCAAAAGCAAAGGTAACAGAGGGTAGAGTTACAGAGATAAAATGAGAAATGGATGCTCTACGAAGACCAATACCTCCACCGAGTATACGACATACAGAAATGGAAGAGGTGGTGTATAGGTATCTTTACAGACAGCATAATCAGAACAATCCTCTGCCTCACATCGAAGATCCTCAACTCAGAGCTGACCTTGATAACACCTTCACCAGAACAAAGCCAAAAGCAAGAGCAGAAGTCTTCTCAGAGTCCAAAATTGAAATGGTAATTTACTGCAAATTCTCTCAAACAAGAACCTTTCCAAAGATAAGGTACAACATCTACAAAGTCAAAAGGGAGAATAAGTCCGAAAATCAATTTTTCAGATGCCGATATAAGGAACTTGAACCCCTACGATCTGCCAGATCTTCTACTTTGGACGAAAGAAAACTTCGACACCGATGCTAACAGAAGGGCCTATTAAGTATTCAGGAAAGCGATGAGGGAAAAGCTTCTGCTATATAGCATGATAGACTTTCAACTGGGAAGAGATCTTGAAGTCAAAAACCTAAGCCTAAGACCACCAGAGGATCACTGCCCACCTTCTGCCGTTCCCAACTCAATCATAAATATACCAAGGTACGGGTTAGTGTATAAGGATCCTGCTGGTCAATTAAGACTTTTTATGGAAATGGACTGTCAGAAGTATGCAACCAGTACTCTGAAAAAGTTCAGATCAATCCTAGAAGAGAACAGAGATACTGAGCTTATGGATCGAGAATCAACATACAGAATGATCGGAGAAATGAATGCTACAATTGGCTTAAGAGAACTATGCATCAAATTCTATCACGAGCTCAGAGAAGTGGGATTCGACAATAGAAGTTTCAACGACTTCACAAATGCAAATGTCTGAGTCTCATTTACATACCTCTATAAACTTTAAAATGCCTCTGGCATAATTTCAAAATGAAAATAAATGAAAGGAATCTTTGAGGTATTGTTTAACCTCTGTCTATTTACTTAGCCTAATTAAGCATAATTCAAAATTTTCATTTTTCAATACTTATGGGGAGATTGTTAGCTCCAATATTCATAATATTAGAAGTATTGAAAAATAGGCTAAGTATAGAAGACTTCGACAGAAGCTCTGCCGAATGATTCAAGAAGTTCTACGGAATGTCACCAAAGCTCTGCCGAAGTAAACAAAAAGATCAATCAAGAAACGCCAAGACCAAAGAACGAACTACAGAAGTACTGCTCACAGAGGACCGAGCCGCAGAACCTCTGTTACCCTTGACAAAGCCTCTGCGATTTATGCTAAAGACTTAGAAGATTTACAAATATCTTTCTACTGTTCCAGGATCCGTTCATCCACTTGTTCCAGGCGTGCCCTAACATCAACTACACGTGTCAAACTCTGATTAGGCTCTGTCCAAATGGAACATACGCATTAAATGAACATCGTACCAAGCTACTATTCACCCAATCCTGTCTACTGTAGATCAGTCCTTATTGTCTAAAGTATGTCCCCTTTAGAAATAGTATAAATAGAAGACTCATGTTGAGTTCTTCTATTAAGCTTAACATCACAAAAATACTCATATATCTTTAAGCTTAAGCATAACACACACACACCATTAACTGCATATTTCTTGTCAATCCTTTGAAGTTCTTGGTGTTCTTAATATATATCAAATACATTAATCTTTGAGATATTCATCTGTTCTTCATACACTGATTATTTGATATTGTGTGTTGTTTCTATATAAACATATATGTTAGTTCTTCAAATACGCTTCCGCAACACATCTTATTTGAACTAATAGATTAGATAATCTTTGTTAATCAAATATGGGAACCAACAGCAGATACTGATCAGAATGATGAGACTGAAAAGATGGATATTTTTGGATCAGATAAGGTTATATCAGATCAAAATGCTGTTATAGAAGAAATGATAGATTCTTTTGAAGAATGGTGTGAAATAACTATGGCAGATATCTCTGAAGAAAGATTGATTGAAAGTTCTGAGATTAACACTTGTTTAGAGATAGTTCCTTATACCAGAAGGGAACTTCTTAATTCTGAACTTGAAGAGAGAAGACTGAATGATATTTTGATAAGGAGAATGCATAGTGAGTTGGTCAGAGCTCTTAACATTCAGAATGTTCAAAGAGTTATCAGATTGGTGAGGCCAATTGACTTATTGGGAGAAGAAGATCACTCTGTAAGATACACAAAGCAGTTTGTAAAAGACATTGCAGAATATTTCTTTGAAGATGTATCAGAAGAAGATCTTGTGAAAGTTGAAGACTTCTTTATGGCTTTCTACACTTACAGAAGGCCAATTGTGATTCCCAGAATTGATTTACCCATTCCTGAAGAACCTTTATGTGACTTTATTGTTGAAAGAGAAGATACACCATTGGCAAGAAACTTGTATGATAGTATTTTCCCTGAAGACAATTATGAATCTGTCAACTGCAAAGATGATGAGTTTGTTGTCATTGAAAATTTTATTGATGGATTCTTGGATGAGAGGATTCAGATGACATATGTGGAAGCTTCAAACAGGTTAAGAAAGACTGATGAAAAGCTACATGTTCAGAAAAGAATTGTGAAGGTGTTAGACTTTCTATGTGATGAATTTGATGGTCTGAGATATGTTAATCTGAATGTAATGAAAGAAGGAAACTTAAAGCTGAACATGACAAGTTTTGATTTTCACAGATTGTTCTTGGAAGATCAAATTTTCTTGCTGAAATTTTTTGTTGGTACTGAAGATGCTTGGATAGAACATGAATGCAGAAGAGTTCTGGGAATATATGTCAGAAATCTGTATTTGTATGATTTTCAGTTGGCAATTGAGTCAAGGAAAGAGAAATGTAACTTGACAAGTCCAATCAGAACTCTTGAAGTAATAAGCAACTTTGATGGCTTTATGAGTGAAGAAGTTGGAAATGAAAGATTCATTCATTCAGAATTCAACCAAGTCATTCTATTCAGATTGAATGATCTAGTAAAATATAGTGATGCTACTCTGAAGAAGACAGTAATAAAGATGCAAGCTTATGTTGAGAATGTCAGAATTTCTGAGAGAGAAAAATGTATCAGATGTGTCACTAAAAGACTTGAACTAAAAAAAATCAGAAATTTCAAGGAATGGTTACTTTCAAAAGTAAATCCAAAGAAGTTGTTACACAGAGATTTTGTTTTTCCAGTTGAATATCAAGTAAATGGTGTTTACTCAGAAGAAGTTGAAGAAGATATTCCAGATGTGTCTTCACAAGATGTTCAAATGAAAGATGATGATCAACCAGAAAAGTCTGAGGCTAATGAAGAAGAAATATTTGTTGTTGTTAATGGTTACTTTCTGGAGCATGCTCTTCGTTATTTATTTCAACCAAGAGAAGTAAACTTTCTAAATGTTTATCATGACAGAACAGAGATACATCAATGTCTTCGTGGTGAAATGTAGAAGCGCTTAGGAAAACCAAAAGAATCAGTATATTCAGATGTCTTAATCACATGGATTAGAGAATTGAAAGAGAAGAAGTTCATGAAACATGAATATTATTCATTTGAAGTCTTAAGAGAAGATGGAAAAGTCTATTACTTTACAGAAGCAGATTTTGAAAAAATCTCAGTAACAGATTTGTACAGATTGTATAGTCTTTTTTCAAATAAAGACTGCAGTAAACTGAAAAAGGAGAGAGGAGCATTGGCTGCAGTGAGAGCGGCTATGTTTTATATTCTTAGATGGCATGCATATACAGATTTTCAAATTGCACTGTATTTACAAAGGCCATGTGTATATCTCTCAAAGCCAAATAATGAGCATGAAAATCTGAATCTTCTGAAAAGTGGAAATGTTACAAGATATCCAGAGTTGGGAGTCTTCTTAAGAAATGACAGAAATGAAAAGATTTTCTTCAGATCAGAAGAAGTGGCAAAATATTGTTCAGGAACTTTAAGGTTCATCAAACACATACTGGAGAAAAAGTTACAAAAGGGAAAACAAGTTGAAGAGATTCAAGAGATCATAGAAAAGATTAACAGAAGGCTTACTCTGAGAAATGTATTGGTTTTGAAGATTGTTCCAGCACTAAAAGAATATGACGATGAAAAGTACAGGACTATTTGACAAAAAAAGGGAGATTGAAGTTTTGTCAAAAGTTACAAGTGTTGGATCTGAATAGAAGACTCAGAAGTTCTGATCTGAGAAGTCTCGAAAAGATTACAAGTGTGGAATCTGAACAGAAGGGTCAGAGTTCTGAGTAGGAGACTCAGAACTTCTGATGATGAAGATGAAAATATCACAAGTGCTTGAAGGAAGTTCTGAAGTGCTTGATCAGAAGGATGTTCAGAAGTTCTAAACATTTTGTTCAGAACTTATGTCTTAGGATATTTTCAGTTACATTCTGTTACTAATTAGGACACGTGTAATTGTTCTATTAGTCTTTGATGTATATGTACTATAGCTTTAGCTTTTCCTTACAGTATATATAGTTGTTAGCAACTGTAGGCTAACTAATCTTTGGCATAACTTTCCCGCATATCTTTGTATTCAACTTTTGTAATCTTTGAGAGATTCACTCTCTAGATCTGTAAT
The DNA here is from genome assembly GCA_033807775.1 of Saussurea involucrata. Classification (NCBI taxonomy): domain Eukaryota; kingdom Viridiplantae; phylum Streptophyta; class Magnoliopsida; order Asterales; family Asteraceae; genus Saussurea; species Saussurea involucrata. The sequence continues at coordinate 111,129,133 of CM066320.1, read as the reverse complement.
CTGTTCTTAATTGAATACAAGTGCGTTGATCCAAATCTCTATCATTTACTGTTTGATTGTTCATATTTAATTGTAAGATTGAATCCTGGTTTCTACAAGCAGATTCAGTGTTATTTGTCTCCCCTTCATCAGCATGGGGATGACCTTCTTCAACATTTTCCCCCTCATCCTCATGATGAGGTGGGGAGTTAACAGCATCAGCATCAGTAGTATGAGAATCACTGTCTTCTTGGCCAGTGAGTCCCAAACATAATTCAACCACTGCTAATTTGTCGTCGAGGCCAGATATAGCAGGGGCTAGTTTTTGAAGATCCTCTCTATCGGCCTGAGTAAAGTGAGACTTTGGGCGTCTAGGCGATTGAGTATCTGCTGAAGGAGTTCTTTGACCGTGGTGACCTCACCCTTAAGAGTACCAACCTCTGTCTTCAATGACGTGACTTCATTGGACAGAGTGGTGAAGTTTGTTGCGAGGGTGGTGTTGGTGAGTTTGAGATTGTTGACGTTTGTGGTGGTTTCAGCGAGAGTGGTAGCAAAAGTTCCTATGCTGCCATCCACCTTTTCCATATCAGCTTTGGAGGCTTTCGTTTCAACAACCTCGGTCAGCTTTTTAAGGTTCTCTCCAGCGTCTGTAACCGCTAAAGAGTTTGTGGAGAGAGTGGTGTTGTAAGATTCCACCTTTGTTTCCAGGGCCTTCTGGGAGGTGTTGATATCCCCCAAATTAGGACCTGAAACAGTTATTAACTTATAAACAGAGGAAAGCTCAGAAGTTTGGGGTAGAGAGAGAGGAATGTTTGGGATAATGTGTATACCTGCAGGCGGGTTGGCGAAGTTGTCGAAGCCTCGTAACCCTGAGAAAGTTTCATAGTCGTCTTCAATAGTTCCCTGACGACTGGAAGTACCTGCAAGTCCTGTGTTTTGTCCTATCATCCTCTGAAGATGTTCAGCAGTAGTGTCGCTGAGGATGATGTTTGTTGAAGAGAATAGGGGAAGAGTTTGAGTGACCAAAGGAGAGGTGGGAGGAGTGAAGGATGAGAAGATTGGTTGGGTGCGAGGTTCAGCGTTGGATTCGCTGAAAATCACTCAAGTCTCTAGAGAGGCTGAAGGAGGTGGGTTCTGTTCCAAGTTTATAACCTCAGTGTCTAAAGACACTGAGGTTGGGATGGAAGGGGTGGCTTGAGCAGCTGTGGCAGAGCGTACCACGGAACTATCCATCAGCTCTTCAAAGTGAGTTGTGGAGTCTTCAACATGTGAATGCTTGGGGGTTGCTCCTTGGTTTTCTTGATCCTCTGAGAATAAAGTTGGGTAGAAGAATTTTTCCTTTTTCGGGAGGGAGTGGAGGGTGCAGCTTGGGTATCAGCGGTGGGGATTTCCGCTGAAGTAGCCACAGAAGTAGAAGAATGAGGATTAAGTAGAGGTAAGAGAGTAGAAAGACGTACCTCGTTTGGCAGAGGCTTGAAGTCGAGCACCTTAGGGCCAACCTGAGAGAGTCTCAGATCACCCTCTTTTGGGTATTTATCCCCAAGTCCTTGTAGAAAGACGGCGCTGATGAATCAGGGATATGGAACCCATGATGGTCTGTCAGCCATATCTACTCTTAACGCAATGTCGTCATATATGATCGAGGCCCAGTCAACATGTAGACCTTTCAGCAATGCATAGCCCATTGCTTGCTGAGGTTGAGCGGCTTGATCAGAGGAGCCGGACTTCGCTGTCATACAGCTTATCAAGTGAGCGAAGATGAAGTTCATTTCGCTGGGCATCTTGGATTTCTTGATCAGGGTCAGTTTCTTCTCAATCTTCTTGTCCCTTCCTGTGTCCCATGCGTAACCCATTGCATCAAAGAATTCAGTTATGGCTTCCCTATCAACATGGTTTTTGTGGTTTGGGAGAAGGACACAGCGTTTTTCTTTGGTAGCGACGACGAGGCTCAGCGCACATCGGATGATGGCAGGACTGATTTTGGTGGTGCTAAATTTGGTGTCACAGAGAATGGTGTCAACGAACTTCGTTGGGTGTTTGGCAGTGGGTACCTGAGTGCGTCTGGCAGAATACCAGAACTGAGATAGAAGGAATTTATGGGCAGGGGGTACAAAGGTTAAGGCTTTGAATAAGCAGCAGGTTTGGAGAAAATTCACAGCATCATCCAGATGCTTGACTTGTTTTCGTGGAGGAAAATCGAAAAGTGCATAGAGGTTGTTTGATTTTGTAAAATTTACTTCCTCAAGCGTGAAATTGACCTGAGGAGCCTTGATGAGATTCAGTTTCTCCGTAGTAGGAGATTTCTCAGTGGTAGGAGCAGCAGTAGAATATGCCATTTCTATAATAAGCATAGAAGTTAAGAACATAGATTCTTATAATGGACAAAATATCCGAAATAAGGGTTTTGCACATTCCATTCAGACAAAAGATGTCTTAATGGTGTTTTAGGGTTTTTAGTTTTGGCAAAAGATACAAAACTAGGGAATGTCTTATTTTCCAGTTTCCTTTAAAGATAAGGATTATGGAAAAACATATGGAGAACAAGTTTAAAGATTCTTGGTTTTAAACTTGAAGAACAATCTCGAAGATTGTGTTCACAAAATCATGAAAGAAAATGATTTTATTTTAAAAGAGTTCTTTTGTTTGATCCGTTAAAAGCAATAATAAGATCATAAACAAAGTAATGCAGGTAAATAATAAGAATATTAACCTGGTAATTGAAGAAGAAGAAGATGAACAGTTTTCTGAAAAACTCGAGTTCAATAAGCAACAGTAGTTTTTCTTGCTTGAAGAAGATGATGTTCGCGTAAAGGAAAAAATATAAACTCGAAATAGTTTATATAGAGAGAGTAGAAAGAAAAAATCTTGAGCGGGAAGAGATTTTCATGATGACACGGACACGTGTTTTCATTTGATTGGATGGAAAACAAAACGTGCAAACGTGTGTCATAAAAAGAACGTGTTAGGGTTAATCCGTTGTGATGATGTCACACACGTCCTTTCATATTACAGGATGCCTCTGAGGTTTTGAAAGCTCAGGGACATTTTGCAAATACATCAGCTAACTGAAAATCAGTTGGGATAAAGTGAAGTTCTATATCACCATTTATCACATGATCTCTGATAAAATGATATCTGATTTCGAAGTGTTTGGTATTTGAGTGTAGTACTGGATTGTTGGCTATAGCCATGGCACTTGTGCTGTCGTAATAGATTGGAATTTTTGAGAGCTGAAGGTCATAGTCCAGTAGTTGATTTCTCATCCACAAGACCTGAGAACAACAGCTTCCAGTGGCTACGTACTCAGCTTCAGCTGTGGAGGTGGACACTGAGTTTTGCTTTTTACTTGTCCAACTCCTGTGGTGCTTTTTACTTGTCCAACTCACCAGCTTTCCACCCAGGAGCTGACAACCTCCTGTGGTGCTTTTCCTATCCAATTTGCAACCTGTAAAATCACTATCCGAATAGGCGTTTAGATCAAATCCTGAGTCTTTAGGATACCAAAGACCTAGGTTAGGAGTACCCTTAAGGTAACGAAAGATTCGCTTTACAACGATCATATGAGATTCCTTAGGTTCAGCTTGATATCGTGCACACAAACAAGTTGCATACATAATATCAGGTCGGCTAGCTGTAAGATACAAAAGAGAGCCGATCATCCCACGGTATGTAGTGACATTAATAGGTATTCCAGAAGAATCCTTGTTTAGTGTCAACGGCGGTGCCATAGGGGTTTTCATAGCTGAACTTTGAGTTAAATCAAACTTCTTCAGCATATCTTTAACATACTTTCCCTGATTAATGAAAGTTCATTTTTCATTTTGCTTTATCTGATGACCAAGGAAATATGTTAGCTCACCCATCATACTCATTTTATACTTTGTTTTCATCCTTTCAGAGAAGCGAGTACAAAGGTCAGGGTTAGTAGAACCAAATATAATATCATCGACATATATTTGTACAAGAATAATATGACCTTTTACTTTTCTGAAAAATAGAGTTTTGTCGATTTTACCACGCTCGAATATTTCAATCAGGATATAAGAGGTTAGAGTGTCATACCATGCACGAGGAGCTTGCTTTAAGTCATAAAGTGCCTTATCCAGTTTATAAACATAACCTTGACGCTTAGGATCTGAGAATCCTGGAGGTTGTTCCACGTAGACTTCTTCATTCAGCTTTCCATTGAGAAATGCTGACTTAACATCCATTTGATACAATTTGAAGTCTTTGTGTACAGCGTAGGCTAAGAATAGACGAATAGATTCTAGTCTTTCTACTGGAGCAAATGTTTCGTCGTAGTCTATACCTTCCTCTTGTCTGTATCCCTGAGCAACAAGTCGAGCCTTGTTGTGGGTTACAGTTCCATGTTCATCCAACTTATTTCGATAGACCCATTTAGTGCCTATCACTGTCTTGTCAGTTGGTCTTCGAACAAGATTCCAAACTTTGTTTCTTTCAATTTCTGTCAGCTCTTCTTGCATAGCGCTGACCCGGTTTGGATCTTTGAGGGCATCATCTATTTTCTTTGGTTCAATCAGAGAAATAAAGTTAACAAATAAACAAATATTACCTGCACTTCGTCGAGTCTGACCACCAGCGTTTGGATCACCAAGAATTTGATCAATAGGGTGGTTGATAGTCCATCGCTGAGCCGGAGCATGAATCGCTGACTCAACCTGAACTGGAGGGGCTGAAGATGAGGATTCAACAACTTCTGGAATATCAGCCAAGAGAGGAGTAGGTGCAGATATCATCACATTCACTAATTGCTGAGAAGTAGATGGAATGTCTGAGGTAGAAGGTTCAGAGGCAAGCATAATGTTTAAAGGAATAGCTGAGACCCATGATGTTTCAGCTTCACTAGTCTGCATGTTTGGGATGATAGTAGGACCATCATCTTCAACAGTATGAGTATGAGGAGTGGGAATATCTTCTGAATCACCAAGATGTGAAAACATCCATTGATTCAGTTCTTCAGTATCAGCAGAAGGTCGAGAATTCGCTGAACGGGATTCATCTAAAGTGATGTGAATAGTTTCTTCAACAGTCTGTCTTCTTCGATTGAAGACTCTGAAGGCTTTGGAGACTGAGGAGTATCCAAGAAAAATTCCATCATCAGCCTTAGGATCAAACTTTCCAAGGGCATCTCTGTCGTTCAGTATAAAACACTGACATCCAAAGATGCGAAGAAAGCTAATTGAAGGCTTTCTCCCATGAAAAAGTTCATAGGCTTTTTATTGAATCTTTTGACTATCAGCGACCTGTTTTGCGTAAAACAAGCAGTGTTGACAGCTTCTGCCCAAAACTGAGTAGGCAGGTGAGAATCGCTGAGCATTGAACGTGCAGCTTCAATAATAGTTCTATTTCTTCTTTCAGCGACTCCATTTTGTTGCGGTGTTCCCACTGAAGAAAAGTTGTGAGAAATACCCTTACTCTCAAAGAAGGAATCAAGAGAACTGTTTTTGAGTTCAGTTCCATGATCACTCCTTATTGAGCGAACGGTCAAGTTGTTCAGGACTTCCATTTTCCTGACAAAGGTGATGAGTTCTTCAGGGGTGTCACTCTTAGAACGGAGAAATATTACCCATGTATAGCGAGAGAATTCATCAACTATGACCAGCGTATATTTCTTTCCAGCGATGGATTGTTTGTTAATAGGGCCAAACAAATCTATATGGAGAAGTTGTAGAGGAGATGACACTGAGGAAACTTGCTTAGACTTAAAGCTTGCTTTGGTCTGCTTCCCTTTCTCACACGCTGAACATAATGATTCTTTAGCGTATGAGTATTGGGGTAGACCAGTGACTAACTCTTTAGAAGAAAGTGTGTTCAGTGTCTTGAAGTTGAGATGAGAGAGCCTCTTATTCCATAGCCAGTTGACATCAGATGAGGCTTTTGAGAAGAAACAGGAGTTCTTAGTGGTTGTTGAGTCCATGTTTATTACATAAAAATTTTCCAAACGATAACCGCTGTGTGCTATCTTCTCCTTTTTGTCAGCGACAAAGCAGGATTCCTTAGTAAAGATTACTTTGTTATCCATGTCGCAAAGCTGACTGATGCTTAGAAGATTATGCTTCAGCCCTTCAACATATGTGACTCTTCTGAAGGTTGTTGTACCATTAGAGAGCACACCAAACCCTCGGGTATGTCCTTTTCCGTTTCCACCAAAAGTTACAGAGGGACCCTTCTCTTCCTTGTATTCAGATAACAGGCTTTTCTTTCCAAGCATGTGTCTAGAGCATCCGCTATCGAGATACCAGATACCCATATTAACCTGCATTACAAGGGAAGATTAGTTTGTCTTGGGTACCCACTTAACCATGTGTACACACTTGTCAGTGGGTTTAGAAGAGGAGGTGGAAGTTTCAGCAGTCTTCGTGGCATTTGAAGATTCAGCTTTGTCAGTCTTCACTTTGGTTAATTTCTTAACCTCAATGGTCTTCTTTGCCTTGGGGACAATGATCTTCACCTTAGCTATCTTTTATGCTTGGGTGGCTGTGGGCAGTTACTAGCAATATGATTGGTAAGTCCACAATGACAACATTTCCTATAACTAAAAGTAGTTCTAGGACCATTTGCATGCTGAGTTTTTGAATTTAAATTAGAGGGACCAGCACCAAGTAAACTTTTGGTATTTGAAACAGGAGGAACATTCAGTTCTTCGGATTTCTTAACAATAACTTCCACTTTGATTCTAGGAGTAGATCGCTGAATAGATCCATGCTGAATAAATCCAGGGATCTTATTCTTTGAACCAGAGGGATAGGTCACTGAAGCTTTAGAAGCATTCAGCTTAGGTACAAAGGTACCTTTATGAGGATTTTGGTTAAAAGCAATTCCTTTACCTTTATTTTTAAAGAGTGAGGTAGGTTTTGGTTAAACAATTTTCTCTTTACCTTTAGAAGTTAAGGTAGAGATTTCCTCAGGGATAGGAGGTTTTGAAGAGGAACACTGAGATGAGAAAGTGTCAGGGATAGAGGATATGAACATTCCAAACTTAAGCATGGAACGGTCAGTGGTTGGTTCTAGAGTATCAGCTTTGTAACCAAGACCACGTTTATCACTCAGGGGAATCTGAGACTTAATTATCTCAGTTATCGTTGTTGAGGATTTATACCATCCATCAACAGTAGTTTTTTCAGCTTTTAATGCAACGATAGCTTCTTCGCGTTCGATTTTGACTCGATGATTTAAATGAACTTGATCTTTAAAATCTTCTTCAATTTTAGAACGCTTTTCTATTTGAAGGTGACAGTTTTTAAGCTGTTCAGCGAGATCAAGGTTTTGATTTTCAATAACAGTTTTGCCATTCATGGCTTCATATAAACTTCTAGTCAAGAGATCGATCTTTCGGAGACTATCAGCTTCATCAATATTTAGAATATTGGTAAAGAAGGAAGGTGATACCTTAGTAGCGGTTGAAGTAGAGGGAATGTCAGAATTTTCATCCTCATCTTCAAGTTTGGCCATGAGACATAGATTGGCTTCATCATCATCTTCAGAGTCAGATGATTCTTCTTCGTCAGAGGCAGCCCAATCATAGTCAGCCATCAGGCCTTTGCCTTTCTTCTTAAAGGTTTTCAGCTTTGAATACCTTTCTTTCAGCTTTTTGTATTTTTCATCTCTAGTCCAGGGAGTAATGTTTTTCTTGGGAAAAGCTGAGGATCTAGAAACTTTCTTTGACCTGCACTCGTAGGCCAAATGTCCTATCTTTTCACAGTTATAGCAAGTAGCAGTAGTCTTGTCAACAGGGGTTGATGATCTTGGCTTGTCAGTAATAGCAAGAGGTTTGTTCTTTCTTAAATTACTCTTTCTAGCAAATCTCCTGAACTTATTAGCCAGGAATGCCAGAGTTTCATCGTCATCTGAAGCGTCAGAATCTGATGAACGTTCAGAGTTAGTTTCCAACTCACTGACAGTGATAGTAGATCGCTGAGTGGAAGGTAACTCTGAGAGTAAAGCAACAGGGGTGCTTTTGGAATCTTTTACAAGATTCTTCTTAAGATGACTAGATTGCTCATGATTAAGCATCGTGCCATATAAGGTAGAATAACTGTCCCAGCTTTCAGGTAAACATTCTAAGAACTTTGTAAGTACTTCAAAGTTAGAATATTCCTTACCAACAGTTTTCAGATCTATTATTAAGCAGTTAAAACGTTGGTGTACTTCAGAGAGAGTTTCATTCTTACCGCAAATGAAGCTTTCATACTGTCTTACCAGGTAGATCTTATGTGAGTCATGGACTTCAAAAGTACCTTCATAGTGAACACAGATTGTGTCCCACATGGCTTTGGAGGTTTTCAGGTTCATGACGTAATGGTAGACTTCGTCAGGAAGAGCCATGGAAAGTATGGATCTGGCTTTGGTGTCGATAGCCACTTTCTTCTTATCTTCATCAGTCCACATATGAATTTCCTTGGGAAACAACCTTTCTGGAATAGCAGCTCTATTCTCAGCGGTGTGGGGAGAATATGTTGATCCAAACCCTCAGTGATTTGATAATGACCCTCTCTTAAATACTTAGTGAAAATTGTAAGTAAACAATATGTATTAGAGTTTCACTATCGCTGATAAATACTAAGACTCTACAGTATAGCTTAATGGAACTCTCGCTTGTTAAATTAGACATTCAGCGAACACTGTTCACCATAAAGCTCTGAGCCTGTTCAGTTCTTTTGGTGATCGTTGATAAGTTAGTTGTTTACTTATGACCCATGAAGACAAGTTTCACGTTAACATATGTTCTACGCTGAAGTCGAAGATCAAGCTCAAGAACCAGCGACAAGTCTACTAATGAACTGATGCGGATATCCGCGAAGTCACAGCATTGTCCACTCAACGTGAAGTATCAAATAGAAGACTTCAGCAATCGCTGAGCTTTATCATTCGCTGATAAAGTACTGATTCAACGAAAGCTGATCATGAAGTCTCCCTACAAAGTACTATTGTCTTACCTCCCTTGCACGTCTCCGTACGAAATGTCAGAACGGACATCCCTTCTGTCTAGAATCGTACAACAAACTCTGATTCTACACTGTGCACCATGCGGCTACTAAGGTTGTCTACAAAGGTCAAAACATGCGACCACTTAGCTGCTGCCACGTGTAAAGAAATACTGCCATGCATTAAATGCATGCAGTATATAAGAAGAACCCTACTTCAGAAATGAAGTGCTCGGGCCATCTTCTTCTTTCTACTGTGTGTTAGGTTATTACTCATAATTTCCTTATCTCCTTTCTATCTTATTCTAGTGCAAGAAACTTAGTGTTCTTAACTTGTTTAAATTAGGTTTATCCTTAATCTTGTTCCGCAACAAGTTGTAAATTGTTTTGATTTATCAATAAACAATTTAGAAAGTAAAAATCGTGTGTTTGTATTCAACCTACCCCCCTTCTACAAACTTTTATAACCCTTCGGGACCAACAAGTGGTATCAGAGCGGATTTGTTTAATCTCATAAACCAGATCTTATCTATACTAATCCTCTCTCTTACTTGCTATTTCTTAAAATGGCTACCAACACAAACACTAATTATATTGACAATGGTTCTCTTGCAAAACCCCCTAGATTTTCCAGAGATAACTTTAATCTATGGAAAAATAAGATGATTCTCTTCTTAGAAGGTGTAGATCCTACTATGCCTTACTATCTTGAAAATTGCCCATATGTTCCTGTAAGAATTGATCCTGAAGTTCCAGCCGCTGAGAATAGAGCTGCTATTCCAGAAAGGTTGGTTCCCAAGGAAATTCATATGTGGACTGATGAAGATAAGAAGAAAGTGGCTATTGACACCAAAGCCAGATCCATACTTTCCATGGCTCTTCCTGACGAAGTCTACCATTCCGTCATGAACCTGAAAACCTCCAAAGCCATGTGGGACACAATCTAGGTTCAGTATGAAGGTACTTTTGAAGTCCAGGACTCACGTAAGATCAACCTGTTAAGATAGTACGAAAGCTTCATTTGTGGTAAGAATGAAACTCTCTCTGAAGTACACCAACGTTTTAACTGCTTAATAATAGATCTGAAAACTGTTGGTAAGGAATATTCTAACTTTGAAGTACTTACATAGTTCTTAGAATGTTTACCTGAAAGCTGGGACAGTTATTCAATGTGTCTCAAGCTGTCAAAAGATCTTAGATCTATGACTCTTTCTACCTTATATGGCACGATGCTTAATAATGAGCAATCTAGTCATCTTAAGAAGAATCTTGTAAAAGATTCAAAAAGCACCCCTGTTGCTTTACTCTCAGAGTTACCTTCCACTCAGCGATCTACTATCACTGTTACTGAGTTGGAAACTAACTCTGAATGTTCATCAGATTCTGACGCTTCAGATGATGATGAAACTCTGGCATTCCAGGCTAATAAGTTCAGGAGATTTTCTAGAAAGAGTAATTTCAGAAAGAACAAACCTCTTGCTATTACTGACAAGACAAGATCATCAACCCCTGTTGATAAGACTACTGCTACTTGCTATAACTGTGAAAAGATAGGACATTTTGCCAGCGAGTGCAGGTCAAAGACAGTTTCTACATCCTCGGCTTTTCCCAAGAAAAACTTTACTCCAAGGACTAGAGATGAAAAATACAAAAAGCTGAAAGAAAGGTATTCAAAGCTGAAAACCTTTAAGAAGAAAGGCAAAGGCCTGATGGCTGACTATGATTGGGCTGCCTCTGACGAAGAAGAATCATCTGACACTGAAGATGATGATGAAGCCAATCTATATCTCATGGCCAAACTTGAAGATGAGGAAGAAAATTCTAACATTCCCTCTACTTCAACCTCTGCTATTAAGGTATCACCTTCCTTCTTTACCAATATTCTAAATATTGATGAAGCTGATAGTCTTCGAAAGATCGATCTCTTGACTAGAAGTTTATATGATGTAATAACCGGGTAATTATCTTAACTTTTATATGATAGTTTTGATAAGAAATTTGAATTTAAGGTGAGTTATGTTATTTGAGGAGGTTTAGAGTAGAGTTGGTAGTTTAGAAGTTTAGATGGTCAAATGTTAGAAGTTGAGGGTTGAATTGGTACTTATGACCAAATTTGGCTACAAACCGACTTCTTTGTGTATTAGGATAAGAATTCAGTTTTTAGCAAAATCAATTTGAGTGTGTGAGTTTGAGAGTTTAGAAACAAATCAGAGATATAGAGAAGTAGAGAAGGAATTTGAGAGAAAGAAGGGAGGAAGAAGAAGAAGATTGCTGCAGGTATGTTTCTTTATCTTCTTCATTTTGGTTTAGGGATCTTTGAAATTCTTGAAAGATTTGTGTCTTATTGAAATCAAAAGAAAGGTAAATGATTTTGGGATGAATTGTTATGAGTCTTGCTCATCCAGTAAACATTTCTATTGAATTTCTTGTTAAAATTCATATTCTTCCATGGATGGAGTTTTAAAGCTTTTGGGTTTAAAAGTGACAAATCAATGGATGACATTGGATGGATTTTGATGTTTAAAAATGTTGGTATTGGTTTTAAAAGGTTCATAGTACTTAAAATGTTGATTGGGAGGTTTAGAACTGATTTGGGAAGGAATTTGTCACACCCCGCTAAAGCGGAAACACGAGGCATAACAGTGTAGGGTTTCATTCAAAAGGTAACAGACAACACCAACCACAACATTCAATACAATAGTTCAAAATATTACATTACAACGTCTTAAGCAAATTGTTTCAAAAACAAGACGCCGGATACAAAAATTAACAGTAGAAGTTTTAATGTTCTTGATGGCGATGTCATCACACAATATGCACCCTACATGCCTTCACTTACTTATTAGCACCTGAAAAGCATGATAAAAGAAAGGGTCAACTACAAAGAGTTGGTGAGTTCACAGGTTTTCCATATACACAACAGTTTTTCATCCAATGGTTACTCTCATGAAACGTTCGTTCATGACAAGCTCCAAATTTAAAAGATTTATATATGCACAACAGTTTTTCATCCAATGGTTACTCTCATGAAACGTTCGTTCATGACAAGCTCCAAATTCAAAAGATTTATGTATGCACAACAGTTTTTCATCCAATGGTTACTCTCATGAAACGTTCGTTCATGACAAGCTACAAATTTAAAAGATTTATGAGTACAATTTACCATGAGTGATTTTTGTAAGATATATAAGTGTTGAGCCACTACTAAGCCTCCGACAATCTACGCCCCGCGAACTACCTCAGAGGTGGTATACTAACCCACGTGAGAAGAACATTATTACCAGATAAAGTGCACCCCTACTCGTCAGTTAAGGTGGGTTTGTCAAACCAAATAGCGCTATCCACAAGTATCACCGGCTCGTTACGAGTTAATAAGTAGTGTATTTACTGGGGACTTACCATTTTCATTATCACTCAACATATCTTTATCACTTATGTACAATTGTCCATTCATTAGTACTCATTCTTCAAAGCATAAATATCCATAATTTAATATCATGAATCATTTAGCATTTTAAAAACATAACATGCTTTTCACCCCAAACATTTAAACAAGTAAAAACGGGGCTGTGATTACTCACGGCGTTGAAATAATAGTAACATGCTTTTCACCCCAAAACGTATAAAACAGTAAAAAGGGGCTGCGGAAACTCACTACGTTCCGGAAGGATCTCCAAGGGTTGCCGCACGGATGCACAGTTTCTCGATTCTAGGTCCTTCCTAAGGAAGTGAAACATATTATCAGTTTCGATCTAACTCTTATGGCTAAAGCATTGCTTAGCCTATCATGTCTTATAAAATGCCTTAAGTTTAAGTATTATCTTCCGTCGACGATTTCTAGTAATTTATTGGTTTTTAAACGGTTTGTAGGATTTTGTTGTTACATAATAAACTTTATAGGTTATAAGTAGTATTTAATCCATTTTACCACGTTTTATATTTTCTTCATGACGAACACTTTCATTAATTTCCTATGTAATTGTATTTCTCATTTACCTTGTGGTTTAAAATGTTCGGTTTGTTATAAATCTATTATTTGTTAGGGTATTATTTATACCTTCACATACATGTATATATAGTTTTTATTTATGTTTTGACAATTTCTACAATTTATAAGCTTTTTATCTTTTAGTAACTCTACAAATCCTTTTTTTTTTCTTTTGGATTAGAGTTTTACTTTTCTGGTGGCAGAATATTAAGTCCACTTATGGTCATTTTTAAATATCTTCTGGATATTTTTATTAGTCCAACTTTTTATATGTATCACTTTAATGTCTTAGGGAACTTTTGACATAATTACCATCATTTGTAGAGTTGGGTAGCTATTTTAATCATTACACTTAAGTTTAAGTGTCACAGTTACCAAAACAGTCTGCACCATCTTTTTGTCAAGTCCATTTGGAGGGTCAAATCTCAACATTTTTCAGTGATTCAAATTGGGTTTTAAACTTAACTCATAAAAGTATCTTCCAGAAAAATTTCATCATTTTTAGTTACATTTTGAGGAAGATATGACGATTTTAAGTTAGGTCTTCCATTCTGCCAGATTCTGATTTCTTGCACACCAATCTTGGTTTGAGTGTTTGAGACCCCAAATCTTAATATTTTTGAGTGAAACCAATTTTGTTCGATTCATAACTCATTAAAGTAATTTCTAGAAGAAAATCAAGAATTTTAGTGGAATATTAAGAGACTTATAACTGATTAAAGTAGAGAATTTTCTCTGCCAGATTTTCTTTGCACACTTAATTTCATATGAGTAGTTGAAGGGTCAAATCTTCGAGTTTTTACATGAAACCACTTGGGTTGGAAACATAACACAATAAACAAAGTTCCAGAAAAAGATTCATATCATTTGGTTAAGTATTTTTCAAGATATGGTCCGAAGAAGTTCATGCATGTAATCTGCCAGAAATTAAAAAAATGCTATTTCATGAAAAATGAGTGTTTTATATCCATATTTTCACTCATATGGTTGGTTCTTTGCTTGAACACTCATCTACCACTACTTTGACAATGTTCTTAGATAAAAAAATATATTTTTGACTTTTAAAAACACATGCATGAACTCACACATCTCAGATTTTAACAAAACCCACATGCATGTAGTTAAAACATCATTTTCTTGAGTTCTTGATGTATGGCTTAAGGATTATCACCATTTGTTTGACATAACATGCCTTTGGTGATTAATCCACCATGAAAAGGGTCTATTAAGGTCCTATTTCCAGAAACTCAAGAAGATGAAGATAAAGTGGGAAAAAGAAGAAGAGATTACAAAAAGAAAGAAGAAGATGAAGGAGAACACAAAGAGATGAGTTTTTACCCCACTATGATTGATGTATACCTTCAAGGATCTTCAAAGATGTAACCTTTTTGATGTTCTTGGGGCTGATTTCGGATGGTGATAGAGAGGGAAGAAAGAGTTTTAGGTTTGAATGTAGAGAGAGAGAGGTTGAGAGGAAAAGGAAGGGTTTTTACTTGAGAATATGGAAAATTAATAAGGAGGAGTGTTGGGTTATGAGGGGGGGCCGGCCTTGGGGCCATAAATCTGGTTTATTTATTTAATTTTTTTTTTTAAAAGACTAATTAATAGTGTTTAATTATACTTCTTATGTAATTTATATAAAAAGATTGGTTTAAAGTAGTTTAAACCTCATTTATCTAGTAAATTTTTGGTTTATTTACTTAATGTTTTAAAATTTACTTTTGGGTATATATATAACTATATATTTACTCCTCTTATTATTAATATGATTATAATTAAATGTTAACTGTTCCAATCGGCATTTTATAAGGCAGCTTACGCAGTTCCGTGCGGTAACAGGATTTTCTAAGCGTATTGTTGGAATTCTTAGGAAACTAACCCTTAGCCATCAATATTAGGTCATAATAAGTTATTTCTACATGTTAAGACATGTATTATACTATTCAGTTGATAACCTGAGTGTTTTGGTTTGATGGGTGTCACAGTCTCCCCTTGTTAGAAGAATTTCGTCCCGAAATTTGTTGATTGCCATTCCCTGTCTGATTCTTTGCAAACAGGTGAGGGTACTTATGTTTTCATGTAATCTTCTCGCTCCTATGTATACTCAGGTCCATGCCTCGAATTCCAACGAACTTTCAAAATTGGGATCTTATTACGCCTTGTTCGTTTGACTTCTTAATCAAGGATTTCTATCGGTTCTTCTATAAAGTGTAACCGATCGTTGATCTGAACGTCTTCTAGGGGTAGAACCAATGATTCATCAGTTAGGATTTTCTTAGGGTTTGACACATGGAACGTATCGTGGATGGCACTTAGCTCTTGAGGTAAATTGAGTTTATATGCTACTGGATCAATCCTTTCAATTATTTCAAATGGGCCAATATATCTCGGACTCAACTTGCCTCTTTTTACGAAGCGTACTAATCCTTTCCATGGCGATACTTTCAAAAGCACTTTGTCTCTCACTTGGAATTCTAATGGTTTCCTGCGGTTATCTGCGTAACTCTTCTGACGATCTCTTGCGGCCTTGATTCTGTCCTTAAAAATTTCGATCTTGTCAGTAGTCTCTTGAATGATTTCGGCCTAGACAACTGTCTGTCACCAATTTCCAACCAACTAAGTGGGGATTTACACTTGCGTCCATATAAGGCTTCATACGGTGCCCACTGAATGCTGGTGTGATAGTTGTTGTTGTAGGAGAACTCCACTAATGGTAGGTGAGTATCCTAACTTCCACCAAAATCTATCACACATGCACGCAACATATCCTCTAACGCCTGTATAGTTCTTTTTGACTGACCGTCCGTTTGAGGATGGTAGTAAGTGCTCAAGTCCAAACGCGTATCCAACGCTTTCTGGAGTGATCGCCAAAATCGTGACGTAAAACAACTATCTCTGTCTGAGATGACGGAAATATGAACTCCGTGACGCATAACGATTTCATTGACGTAAATTTGTGCAAGCCTTTCTATCTTATAATCTTCCCGAATAGGAAGAAAATGCGCAGATTTTCGTAAGTCGGTTCACTATAACCCAGATTGCGTCGTGCCCTTTCCTGGTCCTGGGTAGCTTAGTTACGAAATCCATAGCTGTTTGTTCCCACTTCCATTGGGGAATCTTGGGTTGTTGTAATAGACCAGATGGTTTCTGATGTTCGGTCTTAACTTTTGCACAATTTAAGCACTTGTTTACGTACAAAGCAATGTCTTTCTTCATACCCGGCCACCAGTAGTATTCCTTTAGATCTTTGTACATCTTATCAGCTCCTGGGTGAATCGAATATCTTGATTTATGGGCTTCATCCATAATTGTTGATCGTAAGTTGTTAACCTTTGGTATCCAAACTTTGTCTTCAAAGTAACGTACCCCATCTGACCTTGTTTTAAATTTAAGTTCCCATTGATGTAGGGCCTCGTCCTTCAAGTTTTCTGCTTTCAACGCTTCTTCCTGAGCTTCAAGAATTTGTGTCTCTAGGCTCGTCTGAACGAACGCACCCATTGCTCGTACCCTTGACGGCTTCACCCTTTCCTTCCTGCTTAGTGCGTCGGCTACCACATTAGCCTTTCTGGATGGTGCTTTATTTCACAGCCAAAGTCACTAAGCAGTTCAACCCATCTTCTTTGTCTCATATTAAGCATTTTCTGGTCAAGGATATGTTGAAGGCTTTTATGATCGGTGTAGATGGTGCATTTCGTGCCGTAAAGATAATGTCTCCAGATCATAAGTGCGAACACTACTGCTCCTAACTCAAGGTCGTGAGTGGTATAGTTTTTCTCATGAACCTTAAGTTGTCTTGAAGCATATGCAATGACCTTGTCCTGTTGCATCAACACACACCCCAAACCTTGGTGTGATGCATCGCAGTAGACTACGAAATTTTCCGCGCCTTCTGGCAACGCCAGAATTGGTGCATTGCATAACCTATGCTTAAGAGTTTGGAATGCTTCTTCTTGTTTCTCTCCCCAAATAAACTTCTTATCCTTTTTGGGTTAATGCCGTTAGTGGTTGCGCAATTTTTGAGAAATTCGCAATGAATCGCCGATAATAGCCTGCTAAACCGAGAAATTGACGGATTTCTGTCGGGGTCTTCGGGGCTTCCCATCTCTTGATGGCCTCAATTTTTGCCGGATCTACATGAATTTCCTTCTCATTAATCACGTGGCCAAGAAATTTACCTCTCGAATCCAAAATTCGCATTTGGAGAACTTTGCATACAATTTCTAGTCTCTGAGCAATTCTAGTATCAACTTTAGATGTCGCTCATGATCCTCCTTGTTTTACGAGTAAATTAGTATATCATCTATGAACACGGTCACGAACTCGTCCAGGTACGGTCTACAGACCCTGTTCATTAAGTCCATGAAGACAGCTGGTGCATTGGTTAGCCCGAAAGGCATAACCAGGAATTCGTAATGGTCGTATCGAGTCCTAAACGCCGTCTTGGGAACATCCTCTTCACGGACCCTCATTTGATGATATCCAGATCGAAGATCAATTTTTGAAAAGTAGGTAGCACCTTGGAGTTGGTCGAACAGGTCGTCGATTCGGGGAAGAGGGTATCGGTTCTTGATGGTTAACTTATTGAGTTCTCTATAATCGATGCACATCCTCAAGGATCCATCTTTCTTTTTAACGAAAATAACTGGTGCATCCCATGGCGAAGAGTTGGGTCTTATAAGTCCTTTGTCGAGCATCTCCTGGAGTTGTCCTGACAATTCCTGCATTTCCGATGGGGCCAAACGGTATGGTGACTTAGCCATAGGTGCAGCTCCAGGAACTAAGTCGATGTGGAATTCGACTTGTCTTGACGGGGGTAATCCTGGTAGCTCATCTGGGAATACCTCGGGAAAATCCCGAACTACAGGAAAATCCTGAATGCGTTTCTCTTTCATTTCCTTAACCTAAACATGAGCCAAAAACGCGATGCATTCCTTTTTCAAGTACCTTCGCATCTTCATACACGTCACTAGCTTAAGGTTCTTTCCGGACTTCTCTCCATGTACGACGAGTGTTTTACCCTCTGGTAGCGGACTTCGGATGATCTTTTCAGAACAACATATGTCTACCCGGTTTTTGGATAGCCAATCCATGCCCACGACTATGTCAAAGCTTCCTAGCTCAATCGGAATAAGGTCTATACTAAAGCTCTTATTAGCTAAATTTAAATTACAGTCCATAATTACGTCTCTGACCTTAACTTCCTGCCCATTAGCAAATTCAATAACGTAGACCTCTTTCAACTTTTGAGGTTTCAAGTTAATTTTCGGCCTAAACTCTAGTGATACAAAGCTCCTATCCGCTCCAGAATCAAGTAGTGCTGATGCATAGTTCTAAGGCGTAGTTTTAAACAGGAATTTGGTCATATTTTTGACACAAGTTCTACTCAACTAGGTGATGAATATCATATGGTATGTCTACAACTAATCATTCGAGTATATAAACATAGTAACATACAGTAACTCTATATTCATGCATTTCAAAACACTTGGTTCTAACAAACACAGGTTCAACCATCACATAAGTTCAATAAACAACAAAATGTTTCCCCCAAAAGTTATCTAGTACTTAGAGTTTTAAATTGTCGGCTACATGCCACCAAAATAAGTTTCCAAGTTTAATCATCAAAAGTAGTCAAAAGTTCTTTCACTAACGCCACTTTCTTGGAACCATTTATTCACAACTATCCATAATGCATCAATACCAAGCGTGCTATTGTAAGTGCCTAAGATATGCAATGTTCATGCATGCACACACAAAAATTATGCTTATGTGATTAAGTAGAAAATTTATTTTAAGCATACTTCCATTATGACCAACCTGAGTCTCTCATTATATTTACCCGAATTAAACATAGGTGATCAGGCTTTGTTTAATTGAGGTATAATAATGTGACATTCAACTTAGTTATATTAGTAATATGCTTCAGATTTTGAAAATCATTTTGAAAACCGTTTTGAAAATAGTTTGCGTTATGGTTGGGTTATAGTTTGTGGTTCCCATAAGAAAACCAGCATTCTCTATAACCTTAGGCTCTGATACCAAATCTGTCACACCCCGCTAAAGCGGAAACACGAGGCATAACAGTGTAGGGTTTCATTCAAAAGGTAACAGACAACACCAACCACAACATTCAATACAATAGTTCAAAATATTACATTACAACGTCTTAAGCAAATTGTTTCAAAAACAAGACGCCGGATACAAAAATTAACAGTAGAAGTTTTAATGTTCTTGATGGCGATGTCATCACACAATATGCACCCTACATGCCTTCACTTACTTATTAGCACCTGAAAAGCATGATAAAAGAAAGGGTCAACTACAAAGAGTTGGTGAGTTCACAGGTTTTCCATATACACAACAGTTTTTCATCCAATGGTTACTCTCATGAAACGTTCGTTCATGACAAGCTCCAAATTTAAAAGATTTATATATGCACAACAGTTTTTCATCCAATGGTTACTCTCATGAAACGTTCGTTCATGACAAGCTCCAAATTCAAAAGATTTATGTATGCACAACAGTTTTTCATCCAATGGTTACTCTCATGAAACGTTCGTTCATGACAAGCTACAAATTTAAAAGATTTATGAGTACAATTTACCATGAGTGATTTTTGTAAGATATATAAGTGTTGAGCCACTACTAAGCCTCCGACAATCTACGCCCCGCGAACTACCTCAGAGGTGGTATACTAACCCACGTGAGAAGAACATTATTACCAGATAAAGTGCACCCCTACTCGTCAGTTAAGGTGGGTTTGTCAAACCAAATAGCGCTATCCACAAGTATCACCGGCTCGTTACGAGTTAATAAGTAGTGTATTTACTGGGGACTTACCATTTTCATTATCACTCAACATATCTTTATCACTTATGTACAATTGTCCATTCATTAGTACTCATTCTTCAAAGCATAAATATCCATAATTTAATATCATGAATCATTTAGCATTTTAAAAACATAACATGCTTTTCACCCCAAACATTTAAACAAGTAAAAACGGGGCTGTGATTACTCACGGCGTTGAAATAATAGTAACATGCTTTTCACCCCAAAACGTATAAAACAGTAAAAAGGGGCTGTGGAAACTCACTACGTTCCGGAAGGATCTCCAAGGGTTGCCGCACGGATGCACAGTTTCTCGATTCTAGGTCCTTCCTAAGGAAGTGAAACATATTATCAGTTTCGATCTAACTCTTATGGCTAAAGCATTGCTTAGCCTATCATGTCTTATAAAATGCCTTAAGTTTAAGTATTATCTTCCGTCGACGATTTCTAGTAATTTATTGGTTTTTAAACGGTTTGTAGGATTTTGTTGTTACATAATAAACTTTATAGGTTATAAGTAGTATTTAATCCATTTTACCACGTTTTATATTTTCTTCATGACGAACACTTTCATTAATTTCCTATGTAATTGTATTTCTCATTTACCTTGTGGTTTAAAATGTTCGGTTTGTTATAAATCTATTATTTGTTAGGGTATTATTTATACCTTCACATACATGTATATATAGTTTTTATTTATGTTTTGACAATTTCTACAATTTATAAGCTTTTTATCTTTTAGTAACTCTACAAATCCTTTTTTTTTTCTTTTGGATTAGAGTTTTACTTTTCTGGTGGCAGAATATTAAGTCCACTTATGGTCATTTTTAAATATCTTCTGGATATTTTTATTAGTCCAACTTTTTATATGTATCACTTTAATGTCTTAGGGAACTTTTGACATAATTACCATCATTTGTAGAGTTGGGTAGCTATTTTAATCATTACACTTAAGTTTAAGTGTCACAGTTACCAAAACAGTCTGCACCATCTTTTTGTCAAGTCCATTTGGAGGGTCAAATCTCAACATTTTTCAGTGATTCAAATTGGGTTTTAAACTTAACTCATAAAAGTATCTTCCAGAAAAATTTCATCATTTTTAGTTACATTTTGAGGAAGATATGACGATTTTAAGTTAGGTCTTCCATTCTGCCAGATTCTGATTTCTTGCACACCAATCTTGGTTTGAGTGTTTGAGACCCCAAATCTTAATATTTTTGAGTGAAACCAATTTTGTTCGATTCATAACTCATTAAAGTAATTTCTAGAAGAAAATCAAGAATTTTAGTGGAATATTAAGAGACTTATAACTGATTAAAGTAGAGAATTTTCTCTGCCAGATTTTCTTTGCACACTTAATTTCATATGAGTAGTTGAAGGGTCAAATCTTCGAGTTTTTACATGAAACCACTTGGGTTGGAAACATAACACAATAAACAAAGTTCCAGAAAAAGATTCATATCATTTGGTTAAGTATTTTTCAAGATATGGTCCGAAGAAGTTCATGCATGTAATCTGCCAGAAATTAAAAAAATGCTATTTCATGAAAAATGAGTGTTTTATATCCATATTTTCACTCATATGGTTGGTTCTTTGCTTGAACACTCATCTACCACTACTTTGACAATGTTCTTAGATAAAAAAATATATTTTTGACTTTTAAAAACACATGCATGAACTCACACATCTCAGATTTTAACAAAACCCACATGCATGTAGTTAAAACATCATTTTCTTGAGTTCTTGATGTATGGCTTAAGGATTATCACCATTTGTTTGACATAACATGCCTTTGGTGATTAATCCACCATGAAAAGGGTCTATTAAGGTCCTATTTCCAGAAACTCAAGAAGATGAAGATAAAGTGGGAAAAAGAAGAAGAGATTACAAAAAGAAAGAAGAAGATGAAGGAGAACACAAAGAGATGAGTTTTTACCCCACTATGATTGATGTATACCTTCAAGGATCTTCAAAGATGTAACCTTTTTGATGTTCTTGGGGCTGATTTCGGATGGTGATAGAGAGGGAAGAAAGAGTTTTAGGTTTGAATGTAGAGAGAGAGAGGTTGAGAGGAAAAGGAAGGGTTTTTACTTGAGAATATGGAAAATTAATAAGGAGGAGTGTTGGGTTATGAGGGGGGGCCGGCCTTGGGGCCATAAATCTGGTTTATTTATTTAATTTTTTTTTTAAAAGACTAATTAATAGTGTTTAATTATACTTCTTATGTAATTTATATAAAAAGATTGGTTTAAAGTAGTTTAAACCTCATTTATCTAGTAAATTTTTGGTTTATTTACTTAATGTTTTAAAATTTACTTTTGGGTATATATATAACTATATATTTACTCCTCTTATTATTAATATGATTATAATTAAATGTTAACTGTTCCAATCGGCATTTTATAAGGCAGCTTACGCAGTTCCGTGCGGTAACAGGATTTTCTAAGCGTATTGTTGGAATTCTTAGGAAACTAACCCTTAGCCATCAATATTAGGTCATAATAAGTTATTTCTACATGTTAAGACATGTATTATACTATTCAGTTGATAACCTGAGTGTTTTGGTTTGATGGGTGTCACAGAATTGAATTGAGAAAAACCTTGGATTTTGAAGAAGAGGATCGTGCAGGTTTGAGGAACAGAAACCCGTGCCGATGGGTGGCGCCGATGGATCGGCGCCGAGCCACTGGCGCCGGGCTCTGTTGGTTTTTCATGTTTTCTGTTTTGTTGGTCATTTGAGTCTAGGGTTGTAGCAGATGTTTGGGGTTTGTTTTGGGGTATTGATAAAGATGTTTAGGAAGTATGGTTAAGTAGTTTAAAACTATTTTTGGTGACGTTCAATTCAGGTGTTCGGTTTGGATAATTGTGAGTTTTGGAGCATACGTTGAGGTGCTATCGCTAAAGTGAGTTTTTATTGTAAAAGAAATGATTTTTAACTGGGAAGCAGTTGAATTTGGATTAAGTGAATGCTCTATCGATATGTGATGAAATGTGATGGTGTGTTTATATTGGTAAAAATATGTGTATGGAAATTGTAGTGTGATTTATAAATAAATTCGTTATATAATGAGATATAAGGTTTATTTATAAAAGTTTTGATTACACTACACGAGAGCACGCCGAACTATGCCGGTGGAGTTTTGCTGTAGTTGTCGTACAGCGGTGCTGTAAATGTCGTACAGCGTGGGTGCTGTAAATGTCGTACAGTGTGGGGTTGGCTCGCTACCAATCAGAAATGGCCAAGGGAATTGAAAATGAGAACGGGGGTACGGTGCACGAATCCTAATTGGTATTTATATACGTGTGCAGAAAGATTATTTATTAAACTATTTTTATAAATGGTTTTATAAAGAGAGTTTAAACTGACAGGGATTCCCTCACTAGACTGTTTAGTCTAACCCTCATTTTCTGTTTTAAAATATGTTTTCCAGGACAGAGTTCGTTCGTTAGCAAAAGAAAGGATCAAGTGTAGGATGATATAATTTAGAAGTTTATTATGTATTTGTTATCTCAAGACTGTTTGGGACCGAATGTGGTTTATTATGTAATCTTTTTATGTATAAATCTATATTATGCAATGTATGTTATTTGAGTATGTTTGGGAAATCGGGATGTTACAAATGGTATCAGAGCCCTAGTTTAAGGGATTTAGGTATTAGTATCTGTACCTAGACTTAAACTGCATGTGAAGTAGGATGTCCCTATTATTTTAGAACCTTGGGATATTAAGTATAACAAGGTCGAAGGAACATCATGTAAGGTAAATTCGAGTTACACCTGGCCAGTGTAATTGTGAACTTACAGTTACATGTTTGGACTGGAATACCTTATTATATGGGGTATGTGTTTATGTGTATATTAACCTTGTTGAAATCTACAGAGTGGCAAGTCGGTCCCGACATATGGAGAAGTGACGAAGACAGGTATATTTATATAAACTCTACACGTGCTAAAGTGCTATTTGAATTCGGTGCAAACCGATTAATTGTGTTTTCAATCTTTTGTTGCTTATTTGCATTAGAAAAGAAATTGATAATTGCGTTGGTAATATAGATAGGAGTGGAGTGCCTATTAAGTTATTTTTGATAATCTTGTTGGAATTTGAGGTAGTAGTAAGTATAGGATGGTGTTGGAATTTGATTTTGTTAAAACTTTCGATTAGGTAATGATAAGTGATCCTTGGTAATTCTGTATATATTGGAATAAGTAGTTATGATGAAAGAAGAGATTGTCGGGTGATTGGTTTAAAGTTTTCATTTGTTAACAAATTTTGTATTGGGGATATATGAATTATTTGTGATAAGGCTTAGTAAGAGTGTAGGTTTGGAAGCATTTGGTGTGAAAAGAGGTTGGTTCTAATTTAGTAAGAGTGTAACAAATATTTTGGATGATATCGAAATTAGTATGTTTATTCATTATGATATTGCTTGAGATAAATTTAAGTGAGAAATCAAGGGTAATTGAAACTAGAAAGTGAAGAGCGTTATTGGGAATGATTAGTAAGGAAAAGCTATTAGTGATCAAAGGTGATAACCCGTTATCATATGCGGTTGGATTTGAAAGATTTATCAAGGTGGTAATAAAATTTATTGTGTGAGAACGAAAGTGGTTGGTAGTTTAATTTGGAATGATTGATCTAACACTTGCAATTGTTAGCAATTTTCAAATTGAAGGTGCATGTTAGAATTTTGGAAAGATATTGTGAAAGTGTAGAATGTGGCGTTGTGTAAAATTCAGTATTTCAAACGCTAGGTTATGCCTCCAAATGTTAAAGTTTATGTTATAAATAAAATTTCAAATGTGTTAGATGATTTGTGATATATATATAATTTTGTGCTAATCGAGGCACGAGGGGAAATAAAGATGTACTGATTTTGTTAATAAGATGTTTTTATGGTTGTTATATTTTGGGGATGGGTGTATAGTGTGGACCCAAATTGTTTATTATCGTTTTGAAAGATGATGTTAATGATATTTGAGAAATGAAAAAGCATGTGGTTGTTTCGAGCATGAATGTGATTTCGGATTAACTCGGTTAAATTCCTGATTTGAGGTGTGGTGAAATTATTGGTGAAGTATAATAATTGTGGGAATTGGGTGTGTGCGATTGGTTTAGAGGTGAAAGAAAGCTAGCTCATAGGATCGGTCTAGAGTAAGCACCTCCTAATGAGCTATCCTTGAGGAAACGTGTTTTATGTTAAGAAGAGAGTAGAAGAAAATAGTCGAATGTAATGATCGGGGTGAAGGACCATGCGATAGGACGTGATAGTAGTATGAGAGTGATGTTGTGGCAAGTGTGGAAATCAATTGTAATCTAAGGTTCGTGGTCGGTGTGATTAATGCAAGAAAGTGTTGTCTGTCTTAGATGTATTTTGGATTAGAGAAGTGACGGTAGAGTTGGGGATGACCTATGGAGGAAAATTCAACTACGGATTAAGGTGATACTCCAAGTTGATTTTGTAATCTATTGGGGAGTAGAATGTCGTTATTTTTGGAGGGTTGGATTGTTGGGACATTTTAGAGACAGTGATCGAAGACGCAGTGTGTACAGTCAGCCGATGCCAAGTGAAAAGGTAGAGTACTTAGTGTAATTTATTGCTTTCTAGAACATAGGAGTATGTATGCTAGATTGCCTGGTTCATTACACTTTGCTGCACGACTATTGCTTGCTAGTAGGAATTTATGTTAGTCCTGATAGGTTGTTAAGTGAATGCCTTATAAGTGGTATACAGTAGAAACTAAATAACCTTAGAATGTTTGATTTAGTTCTATTGCGCAGCTCTTGTTTGAGTCTAACCGTCGTGGGATAGAATCTTTTATTCGAATGTCTATCTGATTTCACACTGTATGCGTCTGTGCATTCGCGAGGCGACTCGTCATGACTAGTGGAGATTCCGTCATAGCAAGGGTAGTAGGATGAGGTGAACCTGGAGTCTAGATGTGTGAATGTTATTGGTATGATTGATCTGAGATAATATACCTTGTTTGTATCACACGGGTTTTCTTCTTGGAATAAGAGTTGTTTTAGTTAGGAGGGTACTAAATTATTGGTATGCGCCTTGGTATTGAAGGGTTACGCTTAGTGAGAGTTCATTCAGCCTTTCCCGTGTTGATTCTGCGGAAGGGTTTAGCCGAAGCAAGTAAGGTTGTACCGTTAGAAAACACCAGATTGGATTGGCGGATTTAAGTTGTAAAAGGGATTTATATTATTAAGTGTTATGATTAGTGTCATGAATTTTTTACGGAGTTGTGATGAATTCTTTTCGGCTTAGTTTTGTAGTGAAATTATTATATGATGATTTGGTAATTATATAAGTTGGGTAAGGTGAGACCGGTGTTGATAAATTTCAATTGCGGAGTGGTTTAAGTGAAACAAATGTCTAAAGGTTTGTGTTAGTATTTTTGGTGCTAAGTTGGAGATGTGAGGAATTGATGTGATAGCGAGTTTGTTATTTTATCAAGAATGAATTAGTATTGATATTTGGATAGAAGTCGGTATGAGTTATGGTGGTGAGGTTATTGAGATAATTGAAATGTTTGAGATTGTGTTTTGCTGATATTCGAGAAATTAAGTTGCTATTTAGACTTTATTTTAATTTGATAAATGATTTGGGGTCAAGTACAATTAAGCATTGAGGTGAGAGTATTGCGGTTATACTATGCTAGTATAAGAAATGGAAAAGATAGAATGAAGTTTACGGTTTCGATAAAATTAAGAAATTTTCTGTGATATAAAGTGATTCGTGTTGAGTATATTCTATTCCACGAAAGAGTATAAGAAATAGGTTGTAATTGCTAAGCAAGTTTTATATTGAAAGTATATGATTACGTTTTAGAGTTAGTATCGTAAAAGTGTAGAACACGACGGTTGTAGTAAAAGGCCGGTGAGGTTAAAAGTAGTATTAGCGTGGTAATTGTCCCGAGTAAGCATAGAATGTTGTGTTATTTGGATTAGATTCGTATGAGTAAAAGTTATTTCTTTTTATGAGATAAGTGAATTTTCGAGTTAATTTGAACCTTCGTTGGATTTGATCATTGAGAAAGTATCGTTGTTTTAATGGGGCGAAATTCTTGCGAGAAATTAAAACTCTTGATGTTTTGGGTTGAAATATTGAAGTAGGAAAAAATTGGTAAACTAGAAGCAGTAAAGCGGTCGGTCTAGTAAAAAAAAGTCCTTTGGGAGTTCCGTAAACACTTTGATGTGTTCAAAGAATGTGATATCAATTCGATAATAGTTACCCTCTTTTGTTGCTTGACTGAATTCCGGGACGGAATTCTTTTAAGGGGGGAAGAATGTAATAACCGGGTAATTATCTTAACTTTTATATGATAGTTTTGATAAGAAATTTGAATTTAAGGTGAGTTATGTTATTTGAGGAGGTTTAGAGTAGAGTTGGTAGTTTAGAAGTTTAGATGGTCAAGTGTTAGAAGTTGAGGGTTGAATTGGTACTTATGACCAAATTTGGCTACAAACCGACTTCTTTGTGTATTAGGATAAGAATTCAGTTTTTAGCAAAATCAATTTGAGTGTGTGAGTTTGAGAGTTTAGAAACAAATCAGAGATATAGAGAAGTAGAGAAGGAATTTGAGAGAAAGAAGGGAGGAAGAAGAAGAAGATTGGTGCAGGTATGTTTCTTTATCTTCTTCATTTTGGTTTAGGGATCTTTGAAATTCTTGAAAGATTTGTGTCTTATTGAAATCAAAAGAAAGGTAAATGATTTTGGGATGAATTGTTATGAGTCTTGCTCATCCAGTAAAGATTTCTATTGAATTTCTTGTTAAAATTCATATTCTTCCATGGATGGAGTTTTAAAGCTTTTGGGTTTAAAAGTGACAAATCAATGGATGACATTGGATGGATTTTGATGTTTAAAAATGTTGGTATTGGTTTTAAAAGGTTCATAGTACTTAAAATGTTGATTGGGAGGTTTAGAACTGATTTGGGAAGGAATTGAATTGAGAAAAACCTTGGATTTTGAAGAAGAGGATCGTGCAGGTTTGAGGAACAGAAACCCGCGCCGATGGGTGGCGCCGATGGATCGGCGCCGAGCCACTGGCGCCGGGCTCTGTTGGTTTTTCATGTTTTCTGTTTTGTTGGTCATTTGAGTCTAGGGTTGTAGCAGATGTTTGGGGTTTGTTTTGGGGTATTGATAAAGATGTTTAGGAAGTATGGTTAAGTAGTTTAAAACTATTTTTGGTGACGTTCAATTCAGGTGTTCGGTTTGGATAATTGTGAGTTTTGGAGCATACGTTGAGGTGCTATCGCTAAGGTGAGTTTTTATTGTAAAAGAAATGATTTTTAACTGGGAAGCAGTTGAATTTGGATTAAGTGAATGCTCTATCGATATGTGATGAAATGTGATGGTGTGTTTATATTGGTAAAAATATG
Source organism: Saussurea involucrata (assembly GCA_033807775.1). Classification (NCBI taxonomy): domain Eukaryota; kingdom Viridiplantae; phylum Streptophyta; class Magnoliopsida; order Asterales; family Asteraceae; genus Saussurea; species Saussurea involucrata. Next base: position 111,101,001 of record CM066320.1, on the reverse strand, counting down.
TGTATGGAAATTGTAGTGTGATTTATAAATAAATTCGTTATATAATGAGATATAAGGTTTATTTATAAAAGTTTTGATTACACTACACGAGAGCACGCCGAACTATGCCGGTGGAGTTTTGCTGTAGTTGTCGTACAGCGGTGCTGTAAATGTCGTACAACGTGGGTGCTGTAAATGTCGTACAGTGTGGGGTTGGCTCGCTACCAATCAGAAATGGCCAAGGGAATTGAAAATGAGAAAGGGGGTACGGTGCACGAATCCTAATTGGTATTTATATACGTGTGCAGAAAGATTATTTATTAAACTATTTTTATAAATGGTTTTATAAAGAGAGTTTAAACTGACAGGGATTCCCTCACTAGACTGTTTAGTCTAACCCTCATTTTCTGTTTTAAAATATGTTTTCCAGGACAGAGTTCGTTCGTTAGCAAAAGAAAGGATCAAGTGTAGGATGATATAATTTAGAAGTTTATTATGTATTTGTTATCTCAAGACTGTTTGGGACCGAATGTGGTTTATTATGTAATCTTTTTATGTATAAATCTATATTATGCAATGTATGTTATTTGAGTATGTTTGGGAAATCGGGATGTTACATATGAAGCCATGAATGGCAAAACTGTTATTGAAAATCAAAACCTTGATCTCGCTGAACAGCTTAAAAACTGTCACCTTCAAATAGAAAAGCTTTCTAAAATTGAAGAAGATTTTAAAGATCAAGTTCATTTAAATCAGCTAGTCAAAATCGAACGCGAACAAGCTATCGCTGCATTAAAAGCTGAAAAAGCTACTGTTGATGGATGGTATAAATCCCCAACAACGATAACTGAGATAATTAAGTCTCAGATTCCCCTGAGTGATAAACGTGGTCTTGGTTACAAAGTTGATACTCTATAACCAACCACTGACCGTTCCATGCTTAAGTTTGGAATGTTCGTATCCTCTATCCCTGACACTTACTCATCTCAGTGTTCCTCTTCAAAACCTCCTATCCCTGAGGAAATCTCTACCTTAACTTCTGAAGGTAAAGAGAAAATTGTTTATCCAAAACCTACCTTAGTCTTTAAAAATAAAGGTAAAGGAATTGCTTTTAACCAAAATCCTCAGAAGGGTACCTTTGTACCTAAGCTGAATGCTTCTAAAGCTTCAGTGACTTGTCCCTCTAGTTCAAAGAATAAGATCCCTGGATTTATTCAGCGTGGATCTATTCAGCGATCTACTCCTATAATCAAAGTGGAAGTTATTGTTAAGAAATCCGAAGAACTGAATGTTCCTCCTGTTTCAAATACCAAAAGTTTACTTGGTGCTGGTCCCTCTAATTTAAATTCAAAAGCTCAGCATGCAAATGGTCCTAGAACTACTTTTAGTTATAGGAAATGTTATCATTGTGGACTTACCAATCATATTGCTAGTAACTGCCCCACAGCCACCCAAGCTGAAAAGATAGCTAAGGTGAAGATCATTGCCCCCAAGGCAAAGAAGACCACTGAGGATAAGAAATTAACCAAAGTGAAGACTGACAAAGCTGAATCTTCAAATGCCACGAAGACTGCTGAACCTTTCACCTCCTCTTCTAACCCCACTGACAAGTGTGTACACATGGTTAAGTGGGTACCCAAGACAAACTAATCTTCCTTTGTAATGCAGGTTAAGATGGGTATCTGGTATCTCGATAGCGGATGCTCTAGACACATGACTGGAAAGAAAAGCCTGCTATCTGAATACAAGGAAGAGAAGGGTCCCTCTGTAACTTTCGGTGGAAACAGAAAAGGACATTCCCGAGGGTTTGGTGTACTCTCTAATGGTACAACAACCTTCAGAAGAGTCGCATATGTTGAAGGGCTGAAGCATAATCTTCTAAGCATCAGTTAGCTTTGCGACATGGATAACAAAGTAATCTTTACTAAGGAATCCTGCTTTGTCGCTGACAAAAAGGAGAAGATAACTCTCAGCGGGTATTGTTTGGAAAATGTTCATGTAATAAACATGGACTCAACAACCACTGAGAACTCATGTTTCTTCTCAAAAGCCTCATCTGATGTCAACTGGCTATGGCATAAGAGGCTCTCTCATCTCAACTTCAAGACACTAAACACTCTTTCTTCTAAAGAGTTAGTCACTAGTCTACCCCAACACTCATACGCTAAAGAATCCTTATGTTCAGCGTGTGAGAAAGGGAAGCAGACCAAAGCAAGCTTTAAGTCTAAGCAAGTTTCCTCAGTGTCATCTCCTCTACAACTTCTCCATATCGATTTGTTTGGCCCTGTTAACAAACAATCCATCGCTGGAAAGAAATATACGCTGGTCATAGTTGATGAATTCTCTCGCTATACATGGGTAATATTTCTCCGTTCTAAGAGTGACACCCCTGAAGAACTCATCACCTTTGTCAGGAAAACGGAAGTCCTGAACAACTTGACCGTTCGGTCAATAAGGAGTGATCATGGAACTGAATTCAAAAGCAGTTCTCTTGATTCCTTCTTTGAGAGTAAGGGTATTTCTCACAACTTTTCTTCAGTGAGAACACCGCAAAATAGAACTAAAACTATTACTGAAGTTGCACGTTCAATGCTCAGCGATTCTCACCTGCCTACTCATTTTGGGCAGAAGTTGTCAACACTGCTTTGTTTTACGCAAAACAGGTTGCTGATAGTCAAAAGATTCAATAAAACAGCCTATGAACTTTTTCATGGGAGAAAGCCTTCAATTAGCTTTCTTCACATCTTTGGATGTCAGTGTTTTAAACTGAACAACATAGATGCCCTTGGAAAGTTTGATCCTAAGGATGATGATGGAATTTTTCTTGGATACTCCTCAGTCTCCAAAGCCTTTAGAGTCTTCAATCGAATAAGACAGACTGTTGAAGAAACTATTCACGTCACTTTTGATGAATCCCGTTCAGCGAATTCTCGACCTTCTGCTAATACTGAAGAACTAAATCAATGGATGTTTTCACATCTTGGTGATTCAGAACATATTCCCACTCCTCATACTCATACCGTTGAAGATGATGGTCCTACTATCATCCCAAACATGCAGACTAGTGAAGCTGAAACATCATGGGTCTCAGTTATTCCTTTAAACACTATGCCTGCCTCTGAACCTTCTACCTCAGACATTCCATCTACTTCTCAGCAATCAGTGAATGTGATGACATCTGCACCTACTCCTCTCTTGGCTGATATTCCAGAAGTTGCTGAAGCCTCATCTTCAGCCCCTCCAGTTCAGGTTGAGTCAGCGATTCATGCTCCGGCTCAGCGATGGACTATCAATCACCCTATTGATCAAATTCTTGGTGATCCAAACGCTGGTGTTCAGACTCGACGAAGTGCAGGTAATATTTGTTTATTTGTTAACTTATTTTCTCTGATTTTACCAAAGAAAATAGATGATGCCCTCAAAGATCCAAACTGGGTCAGCGTTATGTAAGAAGAGCTGACAAAATTTGAAAGAAACAAAGTTTGGAATCTTGTTCGAAGACCAACTAACAAGACAGTGATAGGCACTAAATGGGTCTATCGAAACAAGTTGGACGAACATGGAACTGTAACCCGCAATAAGGATCGACTTGTTGCTCAGGGATACAGACAAGAGGAAGGTATAGACTACGAAGAAACATTTGCTCCATTAGCAAGACTAGAATCTATTCGTCTATTCTTAGCATACGATGTACACAAAGACTTCAAAGTGTATCAAATGGATGTTAATTCAGCATCTCTCAATGGAAAGCTGAATGAAGAAGTCTACGTGGAACAACCTACATGATTCTCATATCCTAAGCATCCAGGTTATGTTTATAAACTGGATAAGGCACTTTGTGGCATAAAGCAAGCTCCTCGTGCATGGTATGACACTCTATCCTCTTATCTCCTGATTGAAAAATTCGAGCACGATAAAATCGACAAAACTCTATTTTTCAGGAAAGTAAAAGGTCATATTATTCTTGTACAAATATATGTCGATGATATTATATTTGGTTCTACTAACTCTGACCTTTGTACTCGCTTCTCTGAAAGGATGAAAGCAGAGTATAAAATGAGTATGATGGGTGAGCTAACATATTTCCTTGGTCTTCAGATAAAGCAAAATGAAAAAGGAACTTTCATTAATCAAGGAAAGTATGTTAAAGATATGCTGAAGAAATTTGATTTAACTCAATGTTCAGCTATGAAAACCCCTATGGCACCACCGTTGACACTAAACAAGGATTCTTTTGGAACACATGTTAATGTCACGACATACCGTGGGATGATCGACTCTCTTTTGTATCTTATAGCTAGTGACCTGATATTATGTATGCAACTTGTTTGTGTGCACGATATCAAGCTGAACCTAAGGAATCTCATATGATCGCTGTAAAGCGAATCTTTCGTTACCTTAAGGGTACTCCTAACCTAGGTCTTTGGTATCCCAAAGACTCAGAGTTTGATCTAAACGACTATTTAGATAGTGATTTTGCAGGTTGCAAATTGGATAGGAAAAGAACCACAGGAGGCTGTCAGCTCCTGGGTGGAAAGCTGGTGAGTTGGACAAGTAAAAAGCAAAACTCAATGTCCACCTCCACAGCTGAAGCTGAGTACGTAGCCGCTGGAAGATTTGTTCTCAGGTCTTGTGGATGAGAAATCAACTACTGGACTATGACATTCAGCTCTCAAAAATACCAATCTATTGCGACAGCACAAGTGCCATCGCTATAGCCAGCAATCCAGTACTACACTCAAAGACCAAACACATCGAAACCAGATATCATTTTATCATATATCATGTGATAAATGGTGATATAGAACTTCACTTTATCCCACTGATTTTCAGTTAGCTGATCAATTTACCAAACCTCTTGATGAGACAAGATTCAACTTTCTCATCAGCGAGCTTGGAATGCTGAACTTTGAAGAGTAATATCTTCAGTGGTTCACATTTGATCAGTGATAGGATAAAACAATATTATATAACCCATTCTATCATCTTCTCTCTGAACAAAATTGATTTTCTGATATCAAGGTATGTCTCTCTTTACTCGCTGACGTTCGCAAATGAATGCAAGATTTCAAAACAAATTGCATCGCTGAATATCTCTTCCTTAACAACGATACTTTAAAATTTGTAAAACTAACACTGATATTTCTATTCAGTGCTTCATGTTTTCAAAATGTCCCTGAGCTTTCAAAACCTCAGAGACATCCTAAAATATGAAAGGACGTTTGTGACATCATCACAACGGATAAACCCTGGCACGTTCTTTTTCGGACACACGTTTGCACGTTTCGTTTTCCATCCAATCAAATGCAAACACGTGTCCGTGTCATCATGAAAATCTCTTCCCGCTCAAGATTTTCTCTTTCTACTCTCTCTATATAAACTATTTCGAGTTTATATTTTTTCCTTTACGCGAACATCTTCTTCTCCAAGCAAGAAAAAATACTGTTGCTTATTGAACTCGAGTTTTTTAGAAAACTGTTCATCTTCTTCTTCTTCGATTACCGTGTTAATATTCTTATTATTTACCTGCATTACTTTGTTTATGATCTTATTATTGCTTTTAACCGATCAAACAAAAGAACTCTTTTAAAATAAAATCATTTTCTTTCATGATTTTGTGAACACAATCTTCGAGATTGTTCTTCACGTTTAAAACCAAGAATCTTTAAACTTCTTCTCCATATGTTTTTCCAGAATCCTTATCTTTAAAGGAAACTGGAAAATAAGACATTCCCTAGTTTTGTATCTTTTGCCAAAACTAAAAACCCTAAAACTCCATTAAGACATCTTTTGTCTGAATGGAATGTGCAAAACCCTTATTTCGGATATTTTGTCCATTATAAGAATCTCTGTTCTTAACTTCTATGCTTATTACAGAAATGACATCTTCTACTGTTGCTCCTACCGCTGAGAAATCTCCTGCTATGGAGAAACTGAATCTCATCAAGGCTCCTCAGGTCAAGTTCACGCTTGAGGAAGTAAATTTTTCAAAATCAAACAACCTCTATGCACTTTTCGACTTTCCTCAACGAAAGCAAGTCAGGCATCTGGATGATGCTGTGAAATTTCTCCAAACCTGCTGCTTATTCAAAGCCTTAACCTTTGTACCCCCTGCCCATAAATTCCTTTTATCTCAGTTCTGGTATTCTGCCAGACGCACTCAGGTACCCACTGCCAAAGACCCAACGAAGTTCGTTGACACCATTCTCTGTGACACCAAATTTGGCACCACCAAAATCAATCCTGCCATCATCCGACGTGCACTGAGCCTCCCCGTCGCTACCAAAGAAAAACGCTTTGTCCCTCTCCCAAACCACAAAAACCATGATGATAGGTAAGCCATCACTGCATTCTTTGATGCAATGGGTTACGCATGGGACACAGGAAGGGACAAGAAGATTGAGAAGAAACTGACCCTGATCAGGAAGTCCAATATGCCCAGCGAAATGAACTTCATCTTCGCTCACTTGATAAGTTGTATGACAGCGAAGTCTGGCTCCTCTGATCAAGCCGCTCAACCTCAGCAAGCAATGGGCTATGCATTGTTGAAAGGTCTACATGTTGACTGTGCCTCGATCATATATGAAGACATTGCGTTCAGAGTAGATATGGATGATAGATCATCATGGGTTCCATATCCCCGATTCATCATCGCCGTCTTTCTACAAGGACTTGGGGATAAATACCCAAAAGAGGGTGATCTGAGACTCTCTCAGGTTGGCCCTAAGGTGCTCGACTTCAAGCCTCTGCCAAACGAGGTACGTCTTTCTACTCTCTTATCTCTTCTTAATCCTCATTCTTCTACTTTTATGGCTACTTCAGCGGAAATCCCTACAGCTGATACCCAAGCTGCACCCTCCACTCCTTCTCGAAAAAGGAAACATTCTTCTACCCAACTTGATTCTCAAAGGATCAAGAAAACCAAGGAGCAACCCCCCAAGCATTCACATGCTGAAGACTCCACAGCTCACTTTGAAGAGCTGATGGATAGTTCCGTGGTACGCACTGCCACAGCTGCTCAAGCCACCCCTTCCATCCCGACCTCAGCGTCTTTAGACACTGAGGTTATAAACTTGGAACAAAACCCACCTCCTTCAGCCTCTCTAGAGACTGAAGTGATTTTCAGCAAATCCAACGCTGAACCTCGCACCCAACCAATCTTCCCATCCTTCATTCCTCCCACCTCTTCTTTGGTCACTCAAACTCTTCCCCTATTCTCTTCAACAAACATCATCCTCAGCGACACTACTGCAGGTACTTCCAGTCGTCGTGGGACTATTGAAGACGACTATGAAACTTTCTCAGGGTTACGAGGCTTCGACAACTTCGCCAACCCATCTGCAGGTATACACATTATCCCAAACACTCCTATCTCTCAACCCCAAACTTCTGAGCTTTCCTCTGTTCATAAGTTAAAGCCTGTTTCCGGTCCTAATTTTGGGGATATCAACACTTCCCTGAAGGCCCTGGAAACAAAGGTGGAATCTTACAACATCACTCTCTCCACAAACTCTTCAGCGGTTACAGACGCTGGAGAGAACCTCAAAAAGCTGACCGAGGTTGTTGAAACGAAAGCCTCCAAATCTGTTATGGAAAAGGTGGATGGCAGGATAGGAACTTTTGCTACCACTCTCGCTGAAACCTCCACAAACGTCAACAATCTCAAACTCATCAACACCACCCTCGCAACAAACTTCACCACTCTGTCTAATGAAGTCACATCATTGAAGACAGAGGTTGGTACTCTTAAGGGTGAGATAACCACGGGAAAAGAACTCCTTCAACAAATACTAAATCGCCTGGACGCCCCAAAGTCTCACTTTACTCAGGCCGATAGAGAGGATCTTCGAAAACTCGCCCCTGCTATATCTGGCCTCGATGACAGATTAGCAGTGGTTGAATTATGTATGGGACTCACTGGCCAAGAAGACAGTGATTCTCATACTACTGATGCTGATGCTGTTAACTCCCCACCTCATCATGAGGATGAGGTGGAGAATGTTGAAGAAGGTCATCCCCATGCTGATGAAGGGGAGACAAATAACACTGAAGCTGTTGATGCTGCTTCTTGTGATAAACCTCATGGAGTTAAAAACCCTAAGGGAACCGAGAAACCTCCTTCTGTATCTGAGGGGGAGCAACTCGAAGAGCAAAACAAGGAAGCTATTGCTGACGTGACCGAACCTTACGCTGATGAGGTCGAATCTGAAGAAGAAGCTGAAGACGAAGAACCTGTCGACATCGATGATGAAGAATCATCATCATCCCCTAAAAATGATGATGATGACGATGATGATGATGACTTCTTCTTCGTTGAGCCCAAGAAGGTCCCTAAGAAAGGGATTTCGATAAATGAACCATCAGGGGAGACGACCAAGAAAAAGCATGCGGCGTCTGAAGCTGACAAAGGCAAAAACAAAGACCTCGCTGCAGAACATAATCTGGCCATCCTTCAGATAAAGTCAGTTTGTCAAGTACAATATCTTCTCTTCCCTTACTCAGCATCCCTTCTCTATCCCTTCTCAATCTCAATCCTTCTCTCCATAAAACCTCTATACACTTAACCACATTATTTTCTCTATCTATTTCATCCCATAATCGTACTTAAACGATCGCTGTGTTTCAGCTAGTCCTCTCCCCTGTTTGGGAATCCCACTGAAGCTCCTACAACTACACCAACAATAATCCCAGCCACAAGAGCTGAAGAAATAATCTCGGTCTTGGATTTAATCACTGAGACCGATGAACCTGAAGAACAACTTCTCTATCACAAAAATAGACATTCCTTAGCTCCTCAAAAGCTAAGTGAAGAGGATCAGAAAAGGAGAGAAGAAATGATCAAGATGTTCGAAGATCAGCGAATCATCCTCCCTCGCTCCAAAGTTCCTGTTCCTTAAAAGTTCAGACTATCAAAGAAGGAATTCGCTGAATACCTCAGAGCTGAAAGATTACTCTCCGAAAAGAAGGAAGCTGAAGAAAAAGATAAGGCCCTCGCCATCCAGCTTGCCCAACAATCGGTGAAAGACCCCACGCTGAAAAGAACTCCCATCGAAGTCCAACGTCAGTTGTGGGAAGACGCCCAGAAGATTATCGAAAAGAAGACCAAGGTATCTCAATCTACCTTGAAATGGTGTAAAGAAAAAGTACACTTTCGATATCGGGCTGCCAGAATCAACAAGGTACACATCACTGGAAGAACGTCCATCGGTGTTCCAATTGTTGAAATCGACATATTCAGAGAAGACGATACCCAGGAACACTTCTATTTTGATGCTATCACGAAGTACGGATTCACTGAATGGTTGGAGATCAGAATAGCCATTCAGAAGTCACGTTCTAAATACAAGGATCATGTCGAGAAGCTGATAAATCGACATATCGACTTGGTGTCCTCGGATGTGGATATTCCTCCTCCCACTCCTCTTCCATCTCGACAAAGAAGGGCCTCTGCAAAGAAAAAGACAAAACCTTCAGACTCAGGTCCTCCTATACCGAACGAAACAGGTATTGGTTTCTCTCGTGCTGAAGTTCTTGGTCCTGACCCTGACCTCTCAGCGCTTGACACCTCTCTGCCTCCTGATGAAACTTTCATCCCTGGAAAAGTCTTAAGCGAACCCTATGGTATCTTCTTTTTAGACTATGATGGAAGACAAGACTTTCAACGCATCTCTGAGCTTCCCATCACTCCCATCGAACAGCTCAGAGACCTCATCTATTGGTGTGAATTCAGACGCGACCTTCAGGCTCGATACCTTAAGCCCTTGATTTTTGAAGAAGCAAAGAACAAAAAGGATCAAGGAGTAACGGTGTCACACCCCGCTAAAGCGGAAGCACGAGATGTAACAGATAGAGTTTCATAGCATTAGGAAATAAACAACACAGACCATACAATTACATAAAGTATTACATTTCAAAGTTTCAAAATTTAAAGTTAAGGGTTTACAATCCATAGTTTACATGCAACCCGAAATAGTGTTTTTAACAAGATATTGCAAAAGAAGAGTCTCGGTTGATGTCGTCATGCATGCTAAATTAAACCTTGTCATTTACCTTCTAAGCCCCTGAAAAGCATGTTTAAAACAAAAAGGTCAACTACAAAGAGTTGGTGAGTTCACAGGTTTTCCATATACTCAACAGTTTTTCATCCAAAGGTTGCTTTCATGAAACGTTTGTTCATGACAAGCTTTAAGTTTAAAATTTCATGAGTACCAATTTACAATGAATGACTTTTGTAAGATATATAAGTGTTGAGCCACTACTAAGCCTACCGACAACCTACGCCCCGCGAACTACCTCAGAGGTGGTATGTTGGCCACATGAGTAGAACATTATTGACTAATAAAGTGCACCCCTACTCGTCAGTCTAAGGTGGGTTTGTCAAACTAAATAGCGCTATCCACAAGTATCAACGGCTTATAATAAGTTAATAAGTAGTGTACCAATTGGCGACTTAACATTTTCATTACAACTCAACATATCTTTGTCACTTATGTAATTTTGTTCATTCATTAGTACTTAACTAATTCATTATGTAATCTCTATAAGTCCTTCATATCTAATTCAAGGTTATACTTAACTAATTTAATCCACATCTTGTGTAATGCCATTGCTTTAGTATTCAAGTTGAAACGAAGAATTTAGCATTTTTCAATATGTTTTAATCATATATATATATAGTTATAAGAATAAAATCCCATACTTTTTCAAAATGCTTAATCTGACAGAAACTTTGTACTTCAAAAATGACTATTGAAAAACACTTTCTAAAATGACAAATTTACCCATTTTTTTATATGTAGTACTATACCGAGTTAAGGCTATTTTGACCAAATTTCATGAATTTTGGGGTGTTTAAGGGGTCAAAATAATTTTTATAAATCCGGGCAACACATAGTCTAAAACAGATTGCACCCTTCTGCCATAATGGGCTTTTGGGGGGTCAAAAGTTAATATTTTTCAGAGTTTTTACATGTTTTGAAAACCTAACATATAAAGGTATCTCATGGAAAATTATTCACAAACATTTGATAACTTTTGAGTGAGTTATGGACGAATGAAGCTGCATGTACCAATCTGCCAATCTTGGACAGCTTTGCACACTTGCTTTGTATAAAATTTTTGAGTGACCAAACCTCCATATTTTTGAATGAAACCAAGTGCATGTGAAACCTAACTCATCTAAGAAATTCCCAGAAGGAAAATGAGTAATTTTGATGGATTCTACAGAGAGTTATAAGCAAAACAAAATGACACAACAATCTGGCCGACCATCTGCTGCACACCAAATTTGTTCTAAGGAGTTGAAGGCTTAAATCTCAATATTATCTTATGAGACCAGTTGGGTTTGAACCCTAACTCATTACACCTTACTCCAGAAGAAAAATGAGGAATTTTGGACATGTTTTGACCAAGATATGGTCGTCCTAAGCACATGCAACAAATCTGCCAGATTCTTAAAACTCTAACATTGACATGAAAACCTATTTTTAAGCATTTTCTCCTTCATAGATGAGGGTTCCTTTGCTAAGGATTCAATCCCATCATCATATAACATGATATTGAAAGAAAATACTTAAATCTTACAAGAAAATATGCATGCAAAGATTTCTAAACTCAGATTCTATTTCAAGGAGCAAAATCACCAAAGAAGATGCTTGAAAATGGAGAAAATAGCTAGTTTGGATCTCATACCTTTGTGAGATGTTGCAAGCACTTCAAGTTCTTGAAATTTTCGTTTTGGATATATGTTTTAGGGCTGGAAATTTGCTGGAGTTTTGAAGATTGTAGGATGAAGATGATGAAGAGAAAAGGTGAACTTCAAGAGAGAGAGAGAAAGGGAGATGGATGGTAAAAGAGGGTATGGGAGGCCGGCCACTTCATGGGCCCCCATCCCATGCTAAGTATTTTTTTTTTATAAAAAATTGAGGCCCAAAACTAATATGTGGCATTTTTTCTTATTTATTTTTATAAAATTTGCAATACAGGACCCTAAAATACTTTCTTATTTTTATTAAATCTTGAAAAGAAAAGTTTATATAGGAAGTAAAATCCTATATTTTTATATATGTTACATGTTAATTGAAGCATTTTGGCATTACATAAGGTGTTTCAGTTAGTCGCAGGTCGAAACCGGGTCTTCTCAGCAACTACCGGAAATTCTAACGAATCTTCGCTTTAAATTATCCTGAATGGGTCCTATCAGGGTATTTTCCCTATATTAACATTAGTAAAGGTTTAATGACGCTAACCTGGAAGTTCGAATTTTTGCCTGATGTTACAAACGGTCCCTGACTGGATGATTCCCACATCAAAGACCCTTGATGAACTTCTCATTAAGGAAGAACCCATTGACGGATAGGATCTCTTTTATCCTTCTATCCTTATCTGTCTACATCTTTTGTACTTGTAATTTTATTTGTTGTACCTGTAATTTTTCCACTTCCCTCTGTAATCTTTACGAAGTTTAAAGAAAAATTTCAGCGAATGTACTTTACTCCATCGGTACTGAAAAGATCCCAGAAAACAGTAAAAGGAACAAATGATTTATGAGTTCTTTTTATCCTTATGTTTTCATACTTTGTTGCAATGTCATAATCAAATAGGGGGGAGATTGTTGATCCAAACCCTCAGTGATTTGATAATGACCATCTCTTAAATACTTTGTGAAAATTGTAACTAAACAATATGTATTAGAGTTTCACTATCGCTGATAAATACTAAGGCTCTACAGTACAGCTGATAGGAACTCTCGCTCGTTAAATTAGACATTCAGCGAACACTGTTCACCATAAAGCTCTGAGCCTGTTCAGTTCTTTTGGTGATCGCTGATAAGTTAGTTGTTTACTTATGATCCCTGAAGACAAGTTTCACGTCAACATAGGTTCTACGCTGAAGTCGAAGATCAAGCTCAAGAACCAGCGACAAGTCTACTAATGAACTGATGCGGATATCAGCGAAGTCACAGAATTGTCAACTCAACGTGAAGTATCAAATAGAAGACTTCAGCAATCGCTGAGCTTTATCATTCGCTGATAACGTACTGATTCAACAAAAGCTGATCATGAAGTCTCCCTACAAAGTACTATTGTCTTACCTCCCTTGCACGTCTCCGTACGAAATGTCAGAACGGACATCCCTTCTCTCTAGAATCGTACAACAAACTCTGATTCTACATTGTGCACCATGCGGCTACTAAGGTTGTCTACAAAGGTCAAAACATGCAACCACTCAGCTGCTGCCACGTGTAAAGCAATACTGCCATGCATTAAATGCATGCAGTATATAAGAAGAACCTTACTTCAGAAATGAAGTGCTCGGGCAATCTTCTTCTTTCTACTGTGTGTTAGGTTATTACTCGTAATTTCCTTATCTCCTTTCTATCTTATTCTAGTGCAAGAAACTTAGTGTTCTTAACTTGTTTAGATTAGGTTTATCCTTAATCTTGTTCCGCAACAAGTTGTAAATTGTTTTGATTTATCAATAAACAATTTAGAAAGTAAAAATCGTGTGTTTGTATTCAAACCCCCCTTCTACAAACTTGTATAACCCTTCGGGACCAACAGATATTCATGACCTCAGTCCGATTGAAACACTCATATCTCTTACCAAGTATATTCTTTACTTCATCATGAAACTCTTTGAAAAACTCAAAACTTTCATATTTGTTTTTCATTAGGTAACATGCCCATGTCCACTGAAATCATCAGTAGAAAGTGATGAAGTAGAGATGATCATTTCTTATGACTGAATTGTAAGGCAATAATACATCAGTAAGGATAACTCTTATTGTTCATGTAACCCCTAAGGGTTTTCCTTTAAAATATTCTTTTGTCAACTTGACTAACGAGAGTCACATGTATCATATGAATTATCATATGATTCCAACCCAACGTCCGCCTAGAGGTTGGTTGTGTTTCTTATTTAAATGTCACAAATATGTCTTATTTAAGCCCCACTTAATTCATTATATTGATTAATAATTACAGCTATCAATTTCTATAAAACATTTATGATATAATGAAAATTTATTTTCTGAAAATAAACAAAAATTCGGTTTGTTGTAATTGAGAAAATGAAACTAAATTCCTAGTAATACTAGGTAAATAAATACACCTGTCAAGTGTTATTATAAAACCATCTAGAAAGTCCATTCCATCTGGTATGGGTTCATCTTCTCTTCACTTCTTATTCCCTGAAAAGTAGTACTGATATGAGTATCATACCCAATCATGTAATACTAAGTCAGAAGTGAATAAATCAAATGGTAAACATACCTGAAGGTGATCCGGTTCTATTGACCTTCTACTTCTTGATCTCTGCCAATCGGGCTGGACATGTTTTCATTCGGTGCCCTTGGTGAAAACAATTGTACCATATGGCAACCTCAGGAATCTCTCCTTTGCCCTTATCTGTGCTGAAGCTTCCAACATGTGCTTTACCCTTGGTTATCTCCCCTTTTTTCTTCGCTATCCCACTTTTAGGTTTGATCATCAAAGCATGTTTTGGTTTGGTTGAACCCAACCTGGATTTCAAATTCCTCTTAGTAGTTTTAGGTAAGTTGTGAAGCTCTGTGAGTGTTTTATTCAAACCTTTCATATTATAGTCCTTAACGAACTTGTGTTTTATTCAAACCTTTCATATTATAGTCCTTAACGAACTTCTTATATATTTTGGATAAGGAGTTGAGAACCATATCGATTTCCAACCCTTAACCTAGTGGGGATCCAACGATTCAGTTTATCAAAGTATCCTTTCATTTTCAAAATACGGGTACTAACTGATGAACCCTCAGTCATTTTGTAGGCACTTAATGCGTTAACTGTATCAAATCTCTCCTGCTTTATTTGTAACCGAAACATAGACTTCAACGATGATATCACATCCCAAGCAGTCATGCTTTCATGGTCCCGTAATAATTCAGGAGTCATGGTCGCTAACATTAGGCAACCAACACTAAGAGAGTCATTTTGGTACTTATCATAAGCACCATTGACTTTAGTTGGAGTATTTCTACCAGGAGCATTTGGATAGGGGTTTTCTAGAACATATAACTTCTTTTCATGCCTAAGGACTGCCCTTAGAAAGTTCCATCCAACTTTTCGTTATCAAGTACTGACCGTAGTGTGAATTCAGATAAGTTGTTTGAGTTTGAATTGGAGGCAGTACCAGACATCTACAAAAATGTATAATTTTAGTAACTTTAATATCTCAAATAAATATATTAACCTTTCAAAAATTATTTGATTTGAGCTAAGATCCAGAATTCACCCACTTCCATAATTGGCTAAACACTATCTATTGAATTAGGCTATTTAGGTAGACATCATCCCATTATGTTCAACATAACTCTTAGATGTTGTGGGAGTCTATTAATATATCATATATTAAAATTGGCACGTTTAATCCCACTACAACGCCTTGAAAATACTCATAGATGGCTAAGCACTGTCTTTGATATTTACAACTAAACTAACCATACTAAGGTATCATGATCCCACCTAAAGTCTTAACTTAGGGTTTATTTGGATCAAGCGTCCAAAAATACAACTATATAATTGAATGGTTAAGCATTGTCCACTTAAATCTCATCATTTTGGCGCCTTGTCTTACACTACAATCATCCGACATGATTGGCTGAGCACTGGCCACACTGAAATCTTGTAAGTTCGACAAGTACCTTAAATAGATGGTGTATAGTTTACATTTTATAAAAGGTTTAATTTTAGAAATCATTATTTATCCTTTTAAACATTTGATTTTATCTCAAAAATCTTGTTTTAATGTTTATCTAATTAAATCGGTTTGATTTGATAAACATGTAAATTTTAAAATATCAGATTTTATTGACCAATTTTAAACTTATTTTGCGTTTGATTTTACTTTAAAAACGTTTGCAACTATTATTACAATAATAAATCAATAAAATAAATAGAATGCAAACACAAAATAAACAACCACAACAAGCAGATAATATACGGTTTTTCCCCTAATGTGGTGTTGTGAGCCAACACAACAACCACGGTCTCTCTAAGGACGTCTTCAAGCTTCCACTGGCCTCGCCATCTTGGTAAAATCCAGGGAATTCATCTCGCCATCTTGGTGAAATCCAGGGACTTGGTCTCTACATCTTGGAACTCCGTCTTCGTTTGCTTTACAATTCAAGATAGAAAAATAACATTCCTAATCTATTTTACAATTGAACCTATCTATGAAAATTAAAATTACAAAGTACATCCCATGCAGTAATTACATTTTAAATTTCCAAACATAGATTAAATCAACCGCACGTCTTTGGAGCAAACCATATATTATTTATATTTTAAACATAAAATAAATAATAGTCCAAATATAATTAACATAATTAAAGACCAATTAATAGAGCAATATGGCAAACCGAAATTAATTGACCCAATCTTCTAAAAACTTGGGTTAGTAACCCTTGACTCAATTAGAAAGAGTGAGTTACTATTTTATTATTATTTTAAACATAAAATAATACAATTTTGGTCAAGTTAAATAACATATTTAAAAAGGACCAATTAATGGAACAAATTTTCGGGAAATTGACTCAAATAGCCAAACCACCAACGGATAGTGAGAAAATAGCCAAAATCTCTCCAGGGTCGCCAAAATAGCCAAAGGGTCCTCACTCTAACCCGACCCGGTGAGTGCAGACCACACTGACTTCACTAAAAGACAAAAACATGCTCTGACAAAAACATGACCCGGTGAGTGCAGACCGCACTCTATGCAACGTGTCGACGACGAAAACGGTCAAGTAACTATGGTTGGTCCGCACTCGCAATGGACGAGTGCGGATGCGGACCAGGTGCGGATGCGGACCAGGTTAAAACTCAGAATATTAAACCCTTATAACCCCACCTCATACCCCACTTGGTAATTTTTTATATCCCCTTCTTGAACTGGTCCCCCCCACCTCACGCGCATCATTGCGGTTTCTTGCCCACGTGAAGTCAACGCAAGAGGAAAAGTCGTTCTAGGTCGTCAAACATCCGCAATGGCCGACGAGGTAAGTTATTTTGTCACCAAAAACGTATTTTTTTAACCTTTTCAGTTCAAAACCCTAAACCCTAACATTTTTGTGCCGCCGCCTCCACAACTGAGTGCGAGTGCGGAGCCGCACTCGTTGCGGTTTCGGCTGTGTTAGTTTTTGTTGGTTCTTTTGTTGATTCTTTCGTCCCGATAATTTTTGTACTTATTTTTTATAATTTGTTTTTTAGTGATTATTGTTGTATGTATTGTTCTTCTAAAAATTGCAATAGTTTATAAAATAAATTTTCTTTTCACTTGTGTTAAAATGCGTTAGCTCCAACTTCTGTTCTAAAAAGTATTGAAAAATAGGCTAAGTGAAGATCACTGACAGAGCCACTGCCGGACACCAAGAGCACAGAGCTACGAGTAACCTTCTATTGAAACGATCACCTGGAGAACATCAGAGGACAAGGCCATAGAGCCTTTGTCACCCTTGGCAGAGCCTCTATGGTATGAAGACTTAGAAGACACATAGATTAAAGAACGAAGACAAAGACAAGCGTGCCTCTCACGTGCCTCTGCTGTACGAAGATCCTGAAGATTAATAGTACAAGGCGTGCCCTGCCACTTTCCACGTGTCATCTTCTTAAGGGTCACAGCTTTTGCAGATGGCGGCGCACTAACCCGACGAGTACCAGAATCTGTCCCACGATGTTGTCTTTTGTACCTTAGTACTTCTTGTCTACTATTTGTCCCCTGTAAAGTAGTATAAACAGAAGGCATCTACCAGACCATTCTGGTAACTCTTGCACTACACACACACACACACACTAGATTAGAGCTTATTTTCTTGTATCACATACTTACGGTGTTCTTGGTGTTCTTGAAAGAATCAAATAGAGATGAACTGTTGAGCTACATTCTTGTTATTTACAACTTCATTCCTATATTTCTGTGTGTGTAATCTACCATCGATATCAACACAAAATGCTTATAATACGCTTTTGCATTCACACTATTATTCTATGTTTTAGGTGTTTGTCGTTGATATATCATTGTTGAGTCTTATTATGCGATCAACAATTGATATCAGAGCAAAATTTGATTTTCAATATCAAAGGATCCACTCTACAATGATCTCGACTCATTTTGGTAGATATATGGACTGATTTTGACCCATTTTTCATTCGTTACAAAACAGTCCCTGTTTTTCTTCTATTTTCGACCTATTCGACTCTAGCAAATTAATAAAACTCTAATATCTGGAGTTTTAAACTCATTCCACAAGTCTGTCTCATCATCTAAAGACTTTCTCGTAATACTATGTTTTCTGTTACTT
Source organism: Saussurea involucrata (assembly GCA_033807775.1). Lineage (NCBI taxonomy): Eukaryota > Viridiplantae > Streptophyta > Magnoliopsida > Asterales > Asteraceae > Saussurea > Saussurea involucrata. The sequence continues at coordinate 111,082,691 of CM066320.1, read as the reverse complement.
TCAAAATTGTTTAAAAAATGGCGAACGCAGCTAATTTCTTCACTGTGGGTTCATTAACCAAGCCCCCAACTCTTCTCAGAGATGAGTACCCTCAGTGGAAAATCCGTATGATCCACTTCTTTGAAGGTGCTGACAAAGAGCTCATCACATACATCCACAATCCTCCTTATGTTCCCATGGTCACAGTACCAAGAGTTCCCGCCACAGCAGACACTCTAGAGGTCCCTGAGTATGACAAACCAAAGGCTATTGACAAATGGTCTCCACAGGACTGGGAGAAATACGAACTTGCACAGAAGGCCAAGCGACTTCTGATAATGGCCATTCCAAATGACTTTTTTCAATCTTTGGACGCATGTGAATCTGCCCATGATCTGTGGAAGGAACTGGAAAAATAGTTAGAAGGTGGAGCCAAGACTCAGAAGAACAAAAGAGCTCAATGTATCAATTAGTACTATGCTTTCAAAGCTCTGCCGTCAGAGACTCTGCAGACCACATACGACCGATTCAACTCACTGATCAACAAGTGCAAGAAGTTCGGAATCCATAGAACCTCTGAGGAAAAAAATGTTATGTTACTCAAGAGACTAAACGACGAGTGGCCCCAACTGTCCATGTCCCTGCAAACAAATCAGGATTTGGACACCTGGACTCTGTCGGACCTCTATGGCACGTTAGCCGCACAGGAAACTCAGATTGCCTACACAAAAGCCCAAATGGGTGGAACTCTGGCATTGGTTGGCAAGGCTATAGAGGCGAAAGAAAAGCCCCAGAAGGAAAAGGCTCTGGAAGAAAAGAAGGAGAAAAAAAAGAAGGTTCTGGTGGTGGATAGTGAGGAAGAGGAGCTGGTGGATGAAGAAGAGGTGACGATGGCCTCGATAGCTAAATCTTTAGCCTTATTGACGAGGGAGTTTGGGAGCAGAGGTTACCGGAAGAAGACTAGGTATGAACGAGATGGGAGAGATGATCGAGGTGGGAAGTATGAGCAGAGGAACCAAGGAAGAGAAGATTCCAATGACCAACAAGGGTCAAATGACAGATCTTACGAACAGAAGGGAGGTGGTGATCACCAGCAGAGATAGGGTGACAGAGTTGGGAATGCACCACAGAACACGGGGTGTTTCAACTGTGGTAAGCCAGGCCACTATGCAGCTGACTGCAGGAGCAAGCCCAACAGGCCACAAAGAGACTCTGCCTTTTATAAAAAGAAGGCAGAGTAATACGCTCAAAAGTCACTCATGGTTGAGCAAAAGAACTGGCAGTCAGATGAATCCTCTGACGAATGAGAGAAAAAGAATGCCCTGTTCTGTGGGATGGCAGAAGTCAGCTCTTCAGACTTCTAACTCTTCTTCTAATGAAACTGAAGCTAATCTGCTTAAACTAACAGAAGATTACCTTGAACTAGAAAAGACTTGTGCTGACATTCAGAAAAATCTTGACTTCTTTGAGAGAGAAGCCAGACTTCTCACTCAAGAAAATGCTAAAATAACTTTAGAAAAGGAAGATCCTGAAACCAACTGGTATAAAGAACTCAAACCTTTAAAAGAGAAGATTTCTGATCTTAACCTTGCCTTAAAAGCCAAATCTAAAGAACTTTCGGACAATGAGAGTGATAGACTAAATATACTTGCTCTTAAACTTTTTTCAAACAGAAAGAGAAGTTCTTCACCAAGACCTACTAAGCAGAGATCTTTTAATCAAAAAGTATCAAGATGCACAGAAGGTGTACGAAAAGATAAATACACAAATAGGAAGAAGGGGAATTGGCTTCTGTGATATAGATCCCTATACAGGAACAAAAAGAGACAAATCCCTGTCATCTCTGTTCTGTGTTGGAGATACACGAAAACCATGCTTTCCAAATCTACTCTCTGTAAGCAAAAGGCAGAAAATCTCTGGGAACCTCACAAGAGGAAACCTCTGAAGATGATAAATGCGTGGTATCAAAACATAGATTTGTCACCCTCAACCTCTATCAAAATAGACTCCAAACCAAATAAATATCTGAAAACGCAGGATCAGATAGGAATCTTCAAGTTTGGTGACCCTGAAACTCAGACCCAGGGTGCCTTTGTCTGCACTATAGACTCTGAAAAGAAACTATCGGCAGAGGCACCTGAGTTTATGACTGCTTCTGCAGAAGAAAAATTGCAACATATTTCTGAAAACGAGTTGATGGAAATTGGTAAAAACAACTTTTACGAAAACCTTGGTACACCCTCTGTCAAACAAAATCTCTGTGAGGAAATCTTAATGAATACTTCTATTGCTTTAGAAGATTTTCCTGAAAGAATGGAAGAAAGTGAGTATGGCACATACTCAGAAAGTCCTGCCTCTATCAATAGAGATCTCTGTGACTCAACCTCTATATACGAGGATGACTCATCCTCTGACGAATCTGAGACTGACTCTGATGAGTCAGAGATAGTTACTTGTGAATCAGAGGGACTTAAAATTCCATCTGGAATTCTTAACAGAACCATTCCTAGGAGAAAATCACAAGTGTTCCTATCTGCCCATATTTTCTGGATATGTGTATACAAGCAAAAACTTCTCTTGAACTTGAGAAAATCAAACAACAAAAAGAAAAGTCATCTCAAGGTCCAAAAACTCCAAAACCTTTTAGGCCATTTCAAGAAAAACTAACTTGGCAACAAAAGGGAAAATGGGTGGAAAATAACAAGCCTTTTTCTTCTTTGACAGTGAAATCGGCACAAGTTCACCAAAGAGGATGGGCACAACAGAAGGCTACTCTAAAGAGATAATTTTCAAAAAATCAATCTAGCCTAGATAGGTCTTTTTGTAATAGAAAGTCCAATGCTAGGAAATATTGTAATAATAAAGCCTTTGTGCCCATATTCAGCGTTTTTAATGAAAAGTTTAAGCAAATTTCTTCGCATATCGATTATTGTCATTGCTTCGAACTTATGTATCAACTGAACCAACACATCTCCATTCCTTAATGTTTCCTCTCTAAACCCAAAAAGAATGAAAAATTCAAGGGTAAGAAGAAACAAGATGGTTCTTATAAAGAAGTTAAAACCAAACCTAAGGATGCTAAGGCAACATTAAAGACCCCTAACAAAACTGGACCCATTTGGAAATGGGTACCTAAATCTCTCTGATAATGTTGCAGAAGCAGTATGTGCCGATATGGTACCTAGACTCCGGGTGCTCGAGGCACATGACTGGCGACAGAGGCTTACTATCCTCCTATAAAGACAAACTTGGAGGTGGATCAGTTACCATTGGGGATAACAAGAAGGGGTACATAAAAGGCTATGGAATCATAAAGAAAGAAAATATAATTGTATGCAAAGTTGCATATGTGGATGGCCTTAAGCACAATCTTCTCAGTGTAAGCCAACTTTGCGATACAGGTTTTGATGTTATGTTCAAAAGAACCTTCTGCTCTCTGCTAGGGGAAGACACAAGAGTAGAACTTCTGTGAGCCGAAAGAAAAGGTGATCTGTATTGTTGGTTCCTGTTTTGCTTAACAATGATGATTCTATCTAATTAGTTCAAACAATATATAATGCGGAAGCGTTTTAACGAACTAACAGATATTATGAGGTAGAATAACACACAATATCAAATACAAGAAGTGTAAATAAGACAGATAACTAGCTCAATGATTTACTGTATTTGATATAATAAGAACACCAGAACACCGAAAGGTTTGACAAGAAACTGCTCTAAAGGTGTGCGTGTTGTGTAAAAAGCTTAATAGAAGAGTTCACATGAACCTTCTATTTATACTACTTCTAAAGGGTACAAGATCTAGATACTAAGGATGGTAGGTACTAATAAACGGCTTGGAATAGTTGCTGGAAGGTACAAAACACTATTCTGGAACTGTTGCAGATACAACGTTCATTAAATGCTCCGTATTCTCCTTTAGGTTGAAACCTATCAGAGTTTGACACGTGGAGTTGTCAGGTCACGCCTTTGTACGAGTGATCTTCAGAACCTTCGAATGGCAGAAATCATGTGAAGTACTATTGTCCTTGTATAGATCTTTTGCGTAGATCTTCTTTTTACCACAGAGGCTCTGTCAAGTATGACAGAAGCTCTATGGCCTTGTCCGCTTAGAAGAGTCTTCTGTTGTTTCTTCACTTCGGTCTTCTTGGCTAACCCGACAGAGCCTCTGTCGGAGACTTCTGTCTTCTCGGTTACTCGGCTACTTGGCAGAGCTTCTGTTGGTGTCGATACTTAGTCTATTTTTCCAATACTTCTATTTTTCATAAAGATTGGAGCTAACAGTCTCCCCCTACGTATTGAAAAATAAAAATTTGAAACATGCAAGGTTTTGTAGACTAAGAACACGACAGGAGGTATTTCACCTCTGTTGATATTTTTCTTTCATAAAAGATGTGCCAAAGACACTTACATTTGATTACTTGATGAAAGTAAAAGTAACAAATGTTGGTAGAGGATATCAGACTTTGGCGTGTTTGAAGTCGTTGAAACTTCTGTTGTCGAATCCTAATTCCTTAAGCTCGTGATAGAAGCTGATGTAGAGGTTTCGGAAGTTGATTGTTGAATCGATGACTTCTATCAGTCTATCTGCATTAACCCGATCCATTTGCTTTGTTCCTCTGTGCTCCACGAGGCTTGCTCTTAGCTCTGTCAAAGTACTTGTTGCATACTTCTGACAGTCCATTCCTACGAACAATCTTGACTTCCCAGCAGGATCTTGATAAACTATCCCAACTCTTGGAGATGTAATAATCGAGTTTGGTATGTCAGAGGATGGGCAGTCGTCTTCTGGTGGTCGGAGAGCGAGGTTTCTTACTCCGAGATCTCGTGCTAATTGGAAGTCGACAAGGCTGTATAACAGATGTTTCTCGCGCATGGCTTTCCTTATTACCCTGTATGCCCTTCGATGTACATCTGTTGTGAAGTTCTCTTTTGTCCAGAGCAGAAGGTCGGGTAGGTAGTAGTGATTTAGATTTCTCAGATCAGCATCTGAGAATTGATTCATGGTTTTGTTCTCCCTTCTGACCTTGTATATATTATAGGAAACCTTAGGTGTAGTTCTGGTTTGAGAAAACTTATAGTATATGACCTTGTCGATTTTTTCGATTGAGAAGACTTCGTGTTTCGGCTTGGGTTTTGTTCTTGTGAAGATGTTTTCAAGGTCAGCACGAAGTTCGGGATCTTGGACCATTGGTGGCATTGGATCTCTGGCAGTTCTGTTGTAGCGATATCTGTACACCACTTCTTCCATTTGAGGTGGAGGTGCACCAACGGGAGGCATGGGTCTGCGCATAGCATCCATTTTCTTCTTAATTTCTGCCACTTGATCCTCTGTGAGTTTTTTCTTTGGATCCAGAACCGGTATGTTTGACAGAGGGGTGGCACCAAAAGCCCAATCTTCTTCTTCTAGTTTTGGTGTAACATAAGCATCGATGGAGCTTTTCATGAGTTTCTCTGTTTGTTGATGCTTATGTTTCTTCTTCTTGGGTTCCTCTGTCATTATCCCCTTGCCTTTGTCTTTTGCCTTCGGCTGAAGATCTTCTTGTAGAGATGGGGTTGCCTCTGTGGGATTTGTCTTTTGAATTTCTGAGGGTGCCTCTGTAGTTTTGGGGGTTGCCTCTGTAGGTTTTGGCACTTGTGTTTCTGAGGACTTGGTTGGTGATGTGGGTTTTGTTGGTGAGGCTTCTGTGGTTTTTCTCAGATGTTTTCTTTTGTGAGCAATGGTCTTGGTTCTAGTTTTGGGTGTGGGAGATAGAGGTTTTATCATTGCAGCTTCTGGTGATTTTGGTGTTGGAGAGGGGAGTTCTTTTGGTGATTTTGGTTTTGGTGATTTGGATGTTTGATCTTCTTCGGCGTATGATAGAATTTGGAATTCTTCATAGGTTGGGACATCTGCTCTGAATACAGAGGTTGTTTCCACAGAGGTGGGTGTTGCCTTTGTGGTTTTCTGTTGTTGATCTTGGTTGGTTTCTGGTATTTGGGTTGCGATTGTGGTTTCTTCAAAAGGTATTTCCACAGAGGTGGTTGTTGCCCCTGTGGTCTGTTGTTGGTTTCCTTCTTGGGTTTGAGTTGGGGGAATTTGGTTTAGGGGTTCTGCTGATAATGGTGGTTCTGGTTGACCTCTGTTTGCAGCTTCTTCCCTTTGTTTTTCCCCCTCAAGATGATTTGATGAATCGCCAGAGTCATAATCAGAGTCATCCTGACCCTTATCTTTCGTACCCTCTGCTCTGCATGAAGCTTCAGGTTTCTTCGGTGGAGTAGTACCTGCGGCAAACAGCTTTGCACAAGCATCATCACAGAGACCAAGAAGAGTTCCGAGCTCTACCTCTGTGTTGAAGCGCATTCTGCCGACGCTCGTCTGAAACTCCTTAACATAGTTGTGATTGGCGATTGTAAATGCCTTGATGAAGTCAGTCATCTGGTCGAGGATCCCCTGCCCGAGCTCTGTAAGTTGTGCTCTTGTCATATAGTCGGAAGGCTTTATGGCTTGAGTTTCGCGGGTTGCGTGCTCTTGGACTTGTTCTAAGGCCTTCTTTAGATCTTATGGAGTAAGGCCCTTAGATTTGGAGCATTGGTCTTTCAGCTTTTCAAGAAAATGTTTGACAGATTCTTTGAAGGCAGAGGTTGCGGCTTTCCCGAATTCAGTGGCAGCAGATGCAGCAGAGGTATCAGCAGTTGTTTTCATCTGGGCTAAGGCATTGTGCACCTCTGTGGACAGGTTGTCCATTTTGGTGTTCAGGTTTGTGAGTGCCCTAGATGTAGTATCTGCAAAAGAATTAAAAGTGCTTTTCAACTCTTTTAATGTATTGTCCACAGAGGTGACAAGGGTTTGGAACTCATCCCTTGATACATGTGGACTTGGTGTAACCTCTGGGGGAACACATTCGTCCCCAGAGTGAGTTCCCGTTCCTGTAACACCTTCTTTCGTCCCTGTATTGATGTTGAGGATGGAAGGATTTCCCTCTAATCCTTGAGCAGAGGCTTAATCAGCTTCAGACTCTATAGAGGTTCTGAGAAGGACATTGTCTTGATCCACTCCAGAGGTGGAGACAAGAGTATCCTTTTGTTGACTCGGAGAGTTGTCTAGAGTCTCTCCGTCTTTGTGCACTCTAAGCTCCTCTGAAGAGCTGTTTGGACCTATAGTAGTGTGCGTGGCAGAAGAAACAACTTCCTCTGTTAGTTTGGCGATTGTGGTCTGGGGCGATGGACCACGAACTAAGGGTAAGTCCTTTTGATAGGACTCCCCTGGAATGGTTTCCCCGGCTAAGATTGGCACAGAGGTAGAAAGAGTTACCTCTGTCCAGTCAGTTTGGGTTGGGGTCGAGCCGTGCTGCTCTTGTTCAATATTACCTTCTGCCACTAGACTGACAGTAATAGATATGTGGGTTGCACTAGGATTTGGTCGGGGTTGTGTGCCTCTACTACTCCAGGCATCTTTTCTTGCTTCTGCTTCTGTAGAGAATCCAAGCACTTCTTCTCCATCTATGGTCTCAACCTCTGTTGCTACCCTATGGCTTGGTGCTTCTACCCTGACTTCTGGGCTTTTCCCTAGGTCATCATAACAAGAATGAGTCCTAATTAGTTGCATGATATGTGGATGATAAAGACCTTTTCTTATTTGGTATGCTTCCTCTTCATCAGAATCAACCTCTGAGACTTCTACCCTAGTACCTCTAGTTTCAACCATCTCCTCTGTTGGATCTCCTAACATGGTGTCCATCTGGTGGTCTTCTGCAACTACCTCGTCTTCTGGGCTTTCCCTTTGCACATCAAATCCGGGTTGGGTGAAGGGGTTTCGTAGTACTTCTGGAGTTTTAGACTGATTATTTTGTGGGGTTTGGTCATCATCATCCAAGTCAGAAGAGATTCTGAAGTCTGGTGCTTCTGTTGAATGATGAGATAGAGCTTCTGCAGTCCATCCAGAGGGGTCCAAAGAGTGTACAATCCCGGGTTGTTAGAGGAAGAGAGAAAAATCACCCTGATCTTCTGCATAGTTGATGGATGAAGGGGATTGCAGAGGTTTCTCATTGGTTCCTTCTACCATTTCTGCATCCTCTGCAATAGTCCGCAGAGGGGTGTGAGGTTTCTTGGTCTTCTTCTTGCTCTTTTTCCTTTTTGGCTTTGGGGCACCCTCCTCTGAAGACTTATGTTTTCTTTTCTTCTTTTCTTTTAGAGAAGGGGGTTGTGCAGATGATCCAACCTCTGTTGCATGAGGAGGGGATAGTTGAGCAGCAGAGGTAGAGGTGCCCTCCGTAGTTCTCTTGTCTTTGAAATTCCAGAGGATTCCTTCTTTAGACCGAGTTCTGAACTGATTTGTTCAGAAGTCATTTGAAAGGAATCATCAAAAGAGACATTGATGCTTTCTACGATGGATTGAGACTTTAGAAAGTACACTCTGTAAGCTTTTGAAGTGGCAGAGTATCCTATGAACTTTACTTCATCTGCTTTCACCTTAAACTTTCCTCTTGTTTCTCTATCATTTAAGACAAAGCACTTGCATCCAAATACATGAAATAATTTGATGTTTGGTCGCCTTTTGTTGATCAAATGATAAGGTGTCTTGATGTGCCTCTTTACAATGGTTGATCGATTTTGGATGTAGCATGCGGTTGATACTGCTTCTGCCCAAAAAGACATTCGTAATCCACATGCTGTGAGCATAGTTCTTGCAGCCTCCACAAGCATGCGGTTCTTTCGTTCAACCACGCCATTTTGTTGTGGGGTGCGTGCAGCAGAGAAGTTATGTGATATGCCTTCTTCTGTGAGTTAAGCTTCAATGACAGAGTTTTTGAATTCTGTGCCATTGTCGCTTCTCAACTTTTGGATCCTGCACTTATATAGAACTTCGATTCTTTTCATTAAATTTATCAGAATGTTTGGAACATCTGATTTCTTTCTGACAAATTCAACCCATGTAAATCTTGAGTATTCATCGATCAAAACAAGTATATATTTCTTGCCACCTAGACTCTATGAAGCGATTGGACCGTAGAGGTCGACATGAAGCATGTACAGAGTCCTAGTGTAAGATATATCAGTTTTGCCTTTATGGGAAGCTCTTTTGAGTTTTCCCATTTCGCAGGCAGAGCACAAATGATCTTTATTAAACTTGACATTTGGCAGACCTTTAACTAAATCAAGTTTAACAAGCTTATCTAGAGTATGAAAGTTTAAATGACAGAACCTATTATGCCATAACCAGGCTTCTTCACTTTTACAGGCAACAAGGCAGAGCTTGTCTTCCTTGTTCTTGGCACAGAAGTTCATTAGGTAGAGATCGCCTCTTCGTTCGGCTCGCAGAAGTTCGACTCCTGTGTCCTCACCTTGTAGAGAACAGAAGGTTCTTTTGAACATCACATCGAAACACGTATCGCAGAGTTGGCTAACACTGAGAAGATTGTGATTAAGGCCATCCACATATGCAACATTGCATACGGATATGTTTTCCTTCTTGATGACTCTGTAGCCTTTAATGTACCCCTTTTTGTTGTCTCCAAAGGTCACAGGTCCACCAACGTGTTTTTCTTTGTATGTGGATAGTAGACCTCTGTCGCCAGTCATGTGCCACGAGCATCCGGAGTCTAGATACCAGATCGGCACATACTGCTTCTGCAAGACAATCAGAGAGTTTTAGGTACACATATCCAAATGGGTCCAATTTTGTTAGGGGTTTTCAAGTTTTCCTTAGCATTCTTGGACTTAGCTTTAGCTTTTGTTGAAGAAACATTATGTTTCTTCTTGCCCTTGAATTTAGCATTTTTGATGGGTACAGAGAGTAAACAATGTGGATTTGTGAAGTGTTGGCTTAATTTATACATGATATCAAAGCAATGACAATAATGAATGTGCGAAGAGATTTGCTTGAACTTTTCATTAAAAACATTGAATGGGGGCACAGAGGCATTACATTATATACTAACATTTGACTTCCTATTACAAGAAGACCTATGTAGGCTAGATTCTTGTTTGCAAAATCCTTTGTTGAGAGCAGCCTTCTGTGGACCCCTTCTGTGGTGAACTTCTGCAGGTTTCACTGTCACAGAAGAAAAAGATTTGAAATTTTTAGCCCATTTACCCTTCTGTTGCCATGATAGTTTTTCTTTAATAGGCTTTAAGGATTTTAAAATCTTTGAACTTGTTGGATTTTGAGAGGACAGAGCCTTTTGTTGTTTAATTTTCTCAAGCTCAAGAGAGGTTTTGGCTTGTATACACATGTCCAAAAAGTCTGGACAGATAGGAACTCTTGTGATTTTCTCCTTGGGAGGAATAGTTCTGTTAAGAACTCCAGAGGGTAGTTTAAAATCCTTTGTGTCACAAGGTCCTATCTCTGACTTAGAGTCAGTCTCAGGTTCTTCAGAGGATGAATCATCCTCATATACAGAGGTTGAGTCACTTAGTTCTCTTTCGACAGAGGCTGGACTTTTAGAGCATGTGACATACTCAGTTTCTTCCTTTTCTAGGGGACTATCTTCTAAGTCAACAAAAGTATCTGATAAGGTTTCTTCAGAGGGATTTTGATCGACAGAAGGTGTACATAAGTTTTTGAAAAAGTTATTTTTCCCGATTTCTATCAACTCTTTTTCATCTGAAACGTTACGCTTGAACTCAGGAGCCTCTGCCGATAATTTCTTTTCAGAGTTTATCATGCAGACAAAGGCAACCTGTGTTTGAGTCTCGGGTTTACCAAACTTGAAGATTCCTATCTGATCTTGAGTTTTCAGATATTTCTTAGGTTTGGATTCTCTTTTGACAGAGATTGAAGGTGACAAATCTGTGTTTTCAAACCACACATTTGTCATCTTCAGAGGTTTCCTTATGTGAGGTTCCCCAGAGACTTTTCGCCTTTTGCTAACAGAGAATAGATTTGGAAAACCAGGTTTTCATGTACTTCCAGTGAGAAATAGAGATGACAGAGATTTGTTTCTTTTGTTTCCGGTGTATGGATCTATATCACAGAAGCCAATTCCCCGTCTCCCTATTTGTGTGTTAATTTTTTCGTATACCTTCTGTGCATCTTGGTATTTCTTAATTAAAAGATCTCTTCTGAGTAAGTCTTGACAGAGGACTTCTCTTTCCTTTTGAAAATAATGTTTAAGAGCTAGAATGTTCATCTGTCGGTCTCAACGTCCATTAGTTCTTTAGATTTTGTTTTTAATGCAGAGTTAAGTTCAGAAATCTTTTCTTTCAAAGGATTTAGGTGTTTGTTCCAATTTGTTTCAATTTCTTCCTTTTCTTTAAAGATTTTAGCCTTTTCTTGAGTGAGAAATCTAGCTTCTCTCTCAAAGAAGGTAAGCTTCTTTTGAATATTTTCGCAGGTCTTTTTAAGTTCTGTGTATTCAATGTTTAGTTTGAGCAAATCAGCTTCTGCTTGACTAGAGTTAGAGTCAGAAGTTGATAGCTCACTATCGGAGTCGGATGAGCTGACCTCTGCCATTCCACAGAACAAGGCATTTTTGTCGCCTTCATCAGATGATTCGTCTGACAGCCAGTTCTACTGATTCACCATTAGCGACTTTTGAGCATAAAACTCCGCTTTCTTTTTGTAGTAAGAAGAGTCCCTCTGTGGGCGGTTATATTTTCTCCTGCAGTCAGCGGCGTAAAGACCTGACTTGCCACAGTTAAAGCATCCTTGGTTCTGGGAACCGTTGCCAGCTCTGTCGTCTGACCTCTGTCGGTCACCACCTCTTTTAGTTCTACATTCATTGGCATAGTGGCCTAGCTTACCACAGTTGTAACATACTTGGTTCTGTGGAGTGTTGCCAACTTTATCGTGTGACCTCTGTCGGTCACCACCTCTGTCAGTCAACCTCTGTTGGTCGCTACCTCTGTCGTTCCTTTCATTTGACCCTTCTCTTCCTCGATCATCTCTTCCATAGCGTTCATTGCCAGACTTCCTCTGGTAACCTCTGCTGAATTCCCTTGTCAAAAGGGCTAATGATTTAGCAATAGAGGCCATTGATGTCTCTTCTTCTTCCACCACCTCCTCATCTTCACTATCAACGATCAAGATTTTCTTTTTCTTCTTCTTCTTTACCTCTGCAGCTTTCTCCTTTGGCTTCTCTCTAGCTTCTGTGGTCTTACCGACCAGTGCAAGAGGTGCACTGATTTGTGCTTTTGCTTGTGCGATTTGAGGCTCTTGGGCTGCCAATGTTCCATAGAGATCTGACAGAGTCTAGGAGTCTAAGTCCTGATTTGTTTGCAGAGACATGGACAACTGGAGCCATTCTTCATTTAGGCTCTTTAGGAGCATGACGTTGTTCTCTTCAGAAGTTCTGTGAATCCCGGACTTCTTGCACTTGTTGATTAGAGAGTTAAACCGATCATATGTCATCTGCAGAGATTCGGTCGACAGAGCTTTGAATGCATAGTATTCATTTATGCATTAGGCTCTGCGGTTCTTCTGAGTTTTGGCCCCACCCTCCAGTTGTTTTTCCAGTTCCTTCCACAGATCGTATGCAGACTCACACGCATCTAGGGATTGAAAAAGGTCATTGGGTATGGCCATTATCAGAAGTCTCTTTGTTTTCTGAGCAACCTCATATCTTGCCCAATCAAGTTCGGACCACTTTTCCTTGGTCTTTGGTTTCTCGTACGCAAGAACCTCAGGAGTGTCACCTGTGGCAGGAATACGTGGTACTGTGACCATGAGAACGTAAGGAGGATTGTTGATAAAGTGCATGAGCTCTTTGTCAGTACCCTCGAACAAGTTAATCATTCGTATCTTCCACTGAGGGTACTCATCTCTGAGTAGTGTGGGTGGCTTGGTTAAGGAACCCGCAGTGAAGAAGTTGTTTGAATTTGTCATTTTGAGAGAGTGATGATTCCAGAAAATAGGGTAAGCTTTCTGAAAGCTTTGAGCAGTGTACTAAAATGGAGATTTAACTGTAGTAACAGGTTCTGTAAGTATACCAAAGTCGAACAGGTCGAGAGTGGCAGAAAAACAGAAGGAATGAAGAACAGGTTAATATCAGTCCAAGTTTCTACCAAAATCTTTGTAAGAGTGGATCACTTGATATAGAAAATCAAGGCAGGCTCTGATACCAATTGTTGGTTCCTGTTTTGCTTAACAAGATGATTCTATCTAAATAGTTCAAACAATATATAATGTGGAAGCGTTTTAACGAACTAACAGATATTATGAGGTAGAATAACACACAATATCAAATACAAGAAGTGTAAATAAGACAGATAACTAGCTCAATGATTTACTGTATTTGATATAATAAGAACACCAAGAACACTGAAAGGTTTGAAAAAGAAACTGCTCTAAAGGTGTGTGTGTTGTGTAAAAAGCTTAATAGAAGAGTTCCCATGAACCTTCTATTTATACTACTTCTAAAGGGGACAAGATCTAGATACTAAGGATGGTAGGTACTAATACACTGCTTGGAACAGTTGCTGGAAGGTACAAAACACTATTCGGGAACTGTTGCAGATACAACGTTCATTAAATGCTCCGTATTCTGCTTTAGGCTGAAACCTATCAGAGTTTGACACGTGGAGTTGTCAGGTCACGCCTTTGTACGAGTGATCTTCAGAACCTTCGAATGACAGAAATCGTGTGAAGTACTATTGTCCTTGTATAGATCTTTTGCGTAGATCTTCTTTTTACCACAGAGGCTCTGTCAAGTATGACAGAAGCTCTGTGGCCTTGTCCGCTTAGAAGAGTCTTCTGTTGTTTCTTCACTTCAGTCTTCTTGGCTAACCCGGCAGAGCCTCTGTCGGAGACTTCTGTCTTCTCGGTTACTCGGCTACTCGGTAGAGCTTCTGTTGGTGTCGATACTTAGTCTATTTTTCCAATACTTCTATTTATCATAAAGATTGGAGCTAACATGTACCTTATGAACTTTAGGGCCAAGAACAAAGATGACAAGCTCTTTCTTGTCGCTTGAAAGAATGAAGAAGCTTGGTTATGGAACAACAGGTTCTACCATCTAAACTTCCATACTCTAGATAAACTTGTTAAGCTTGATCTGGTTAAAGGTTTGCCAAATGTCAAATTCAACAAAGATCATTTGTGTTCTGCCTGCGAAATGGGAAAACTCAAGAGAGCTTCCCATAAAGGCAAATCTGATGTGTCTTGCACTAGGCTTTTGTGCATGCCTCATGTTGACCTCTGCGGTCCCATTGCTACACAGAGCCTAGCTGGAAAGAAATATATGCAATATATACGTGGGTGGAATTTGTCCGAACGAAATCAGATGTTCCCAACATCTTGATTAATCTAATAAAAAGAATTCAGGTTCTTTATGAGTGCAGGATACAGAAGCTAACAAGCGACAATGGAACAGAATTCAAAAACTCTATCATTGAAGCTTACCTTATAGAAGAAGGCATCTCGCAGAACTTCTCTGCTGCACGCACTCCACGACAGAATGGCGTGGTCGAACGCAAAAATCGCACGCTTGTGGAAGCTGCAAGAACAATACTCACAGCATCTGGATTGCCCACATTTTTCTAGGCAGAAGCTGTTTTAACTGCTTGTTTCACCCAGAATCGATCAACGGTGGTGAAAAGAGACATCAAAACACCATACCATTTGATCAACCAAAAGAGACCAAATATCAAGTTCTTTCACGTTTTTGGATGTAAATTCTTTGTCCTCAACGACAGAGAAGCTCGAGGGAAGTTAGATGTAAAGGCAGATGAAGGCAAGTTCATCGGGTACTATACCACTTCTAAGGCATACAGAGTCTACGTTCTGCGGACCCGATCAACAGTGGAAAGCATAAATGTTTCTTTTGACGACTCTTTCGAAAAGACTTCTGAGCAAATCAGTTCAGAACTCGGGTTGAACAAAGAATCCTCTGGCATTTCCAAGGCAAGAGAAGCAGAACTTAATCTGTTGTTTGAAGAAATGTTCAATGATGATATTGATCCCTCTCCTGGACCCCCCAGAGCCTCTGGAGAGACATCCTCTAGTGACCAGACAGATTCAGGTATATGTCTAACTGGTCCCTCAAATACTTCACCCTCTTCCATTAATCGTGCAGATGCAAGTGTCGAGGGGAACCAAGTAGAGGATAATGTAAATAAGAATACCACTACAGAGGCACTAGAAATACCAACTCCAGTAACAACAGAGGAATCAACACCAGAGGAAAATGAGGATTCTGTCTCAACATCCTCAGAGGATTTAGTTCCAACCCTCATTGAAATACCACCTCAAGCTGAAACTCTGTGTTCAAGCACAAAAGTACCATCTCCAACAGAAGTTGCACCAGAACCATCATGTGCAACGACATAAGTTCAACTAAATGATGCTAATGACCATCTTCCAAGGATGACCAAGTGGACAAAGAGCCATCCTCAGAGCCAAATAACTGGCGACCCTTCTGACAAAATCAAGACAAGATCCGCCACTGCTAATTTTTGTTTCTTTACAAACTTTATCAGTGTGATCGAACCCAAAAGAGTTTCTGAAGCCCTAGAAGATCCAAATTGGGTAGAAGCAATGCAAGAAGAGCTTCTCCAATTTGAGAGAAACAAAGTATGGACCTTAGTTCCTCTGCCAAGAGGGAAAACACCTATAGGGACTAAATGGGTCTTCAGAAACAAGAAGGATGAGGATGAGGTAGTTATCAGAAACAAGGCGAGACTGGTGGCCAAGGGATACTGTCAGGCAGAAGGGATAGACTATGACGAGACCTTTGCCCCTGTTGCACGGCTCGAAGTGATAAGAATCTTCTTAGCTTTCGCAGCACACAGAGGTTTCAAGGTATTTCAAATGGACGTCAAGTCTGCCTTTTTAAACGGACAGATTCAAGAAGAAGTATATGTCCATCAACCACCAGGGTTTGAAAGTGCTAAATACCCAAATTATGTCTATCTTGACAAGGCTTTGTATAGACTAAAACTGGCCCCAAGAGCATGGTATGAGCGATTTTCAACCTTTCTCCTTGATAATGATTTCGAAAGAGGTACTACCGACACAACTTTGTTCTATAAGAGAAAATGTGAAGAGATTCTGCTTGTGCAAAGATATGTGGACGACATTATTTTTGGCTCCACTAATGCACAATACTGCACTGATTTTGAAAAACTCATGCAGAGTGGGTTTGAAATGAGTTTGATGGGAGAATTAAACTTCTTCCTAGGACTCCAAGTCAAACAATCATCAGAGGGAATTTTTATAAATCAATCAAAATATGTCTCTGACATACTTTCTAAATTCAAACTCTCTAATGCCTCTGTCATGAAGACCCCCACGGCCACTGGATCTAAGTTACACTCAGATCTAGAGGGAAAGTTTGTCGAGTGCAAGCTCTACAGAGGCATGATCGGGTCTCTTTTGTACATAACCGCCAGTAGGCCAGATATAATGTATGCCACATGTCTTTGTGCAAGATATCAAGCAAACCCCAAAGAATCCCACCTATTTGTTGTCAATATGATCTTTAGATACCTAAAGGAAACCAAGAATCTTGGCCTCTGGTATCCAAAGAACTCTGACTTTGAACTCATGGCTTATACAAATTCAGACTACGGAGGATGTAAGCTTGACAGAAAGAGTACCTCTGGGAGTTGCCAATTCCTAGGTGGTAAGTTAGTCAGCTGGACTTCAAAGAAGCAGAACTGTGTGTCAACATCCACAGCAGAAGCCGAATAGGTTGCTGCTGCTAGCTGTTGCTCCCAGGTTCTGTGGATGAGAACTCAGCTAAAGGACTATGGTCTGAACATCCAGAAGATCCCCATCCTCTGTGACTCCAAAAGTGTCATCGCGATCTCTGCCAATCCTGTGCAACACTCTAAGATAAAGCACATAGATATCCGGTACCACTTCTTGAAGCATCATGTTGAACAGGGCACAATTGAGATGTACTTTGTGTCAACAGAATATCATCTTGCGGACTTATTCACCAAGGCACTTGATGAGAAAATATTTCTTTTCTTGGTGGGTAAATCCACAAACTGAAGACTTGCAAATTCAGATTCTATCATACACCTCAGAAGATAAACTACCCTCCCCAACACCAAAACCAAGAACAGAGGAAACCAAACTACCATCTCTTACACCAACAACAGAAGAACAACCCAAACTCACACCCAAAGATGGTCAACCCAAACCAACATCCACAACATAAACCATAGCTCATAAACAAAGAAAATACCTGACCAAACCCAAACCCACAATAGAATAGATAGTGCAACAACTCCAAATGAAACAACTACAGAGAGAAAAGTTCAGAGCTTCTAAGAAACAGCACACAACTTCTGCTACTGTCCTCAAAGTAGCGAAATCTCTATATCCTGAAGCTACAACAGAAGAACCTACTCAAACCAAACCTCAATCACCGATCAAACCAACAGAGGCAACCCAACTAAAAACAACAGAGGCAACCCAACCAAAATCAATAGAGGTAACCCAACCCAAACCAACAGAAGACACCCAACCTAATGCGAAGGACAAAGGAAAGTCCATTATTACAGAGGAACCGAAGCCCAAAAAGCCAAAACTTCAAGTCGCAGAGAAATTGCTAAAAAGCTCTTTCGACGCATTCGTAACTCCAAAACCAGAAGAGGAAGACTGGGCTTATGGAATTCCTCTGTCAGCAAAACCTGTCCTAGATCCCAAAGCAAAGCCAACAGAAGACAGAGTGGCGAAAATGATGAGCGACATGGAAGCTCTACGCAAACCAATGCCTCCACCCTCTATGCCCCAACGCCAAATGGAAGAGGTGGTATACAAGTACCTCTACAGCAGAGCCATCAATGATCCTCTGCCACCTCCTATTCTGAAACGCGACATGCTTCAATAGATAAGAGAAGACTTCTTCAGAGATAAAGCCAAACATGTCCATCAAGTCTTCTCCGATTCCAAGATCACTCAAGTTCTAAGTTGCAAGCTCTCACATACCAAAGGCGGAAACTTCCACTACAACCTCTATCATGTCAAAGGGCGGACAAATCTGAGAACAAATTCTCAGATGCAGATCTAAGAAACCTTAGCCCGTATGATCTACCTGAACTTCTAAGATGGGCTAGGAAAAACTTATGTGAAAGGCTTGAGATCTAGAGGGCATACGATGAAATCAAAAGGGCAATGAGAGAGAGGCTTCTGCTCTACAGCATGATCGATTTCTTAGTAGCACTTGATCTTGGAGTAAAGAAAATCATCCTCCTACCCCCAGAAGACCACTGCCCTTCCTCTGCTGACATTAAACCTGTTGATCATGATTTTACACAACAATGATATTTATATCTATTAGTTCAAACAGGTAATGGTGCGGAAGCGTTTTATAAGAACTAAAGAGATATTTAAGGTAGAAAACACACAATCATATATGTGAAATAGATATAACACAGATATTTACCTCAATGATTTACTGTATATTGATTAGCTAAGAACACCAAGAACACCGAAAGTATAACAAGAATTCTGCTCTAAAGGTGTGTGTATTGTGCAAAGTTAATAGAAGAGCTCATGTTGATCCAAACCCTCAGTGATTTGATAATGACCCTCTCTTAAATACTTAGTGAAAATTGTAAGTAAACAATATGTATCAGAGTTTCACTATCGCTGATAAGTACTAAGATCTTACAGTACCGCTGATAGGAACTCTCACTCTTTAGATTAAACATTAAGCGAAACTGTTCACCATAATACTCTGAGTCTGTTCAGTACTTATGGTGATCGCTGATAAGTTAGTTGTTTACTTATGATCTCTGAAGACAAGTTTCACGTCAACATAGGTTCTACGCTGAAGTCGAAGATCAAGCTCAAGAACCAGCAACAAGTCTCCTAATGAACTGATGCGGATCAGCGAAGACTCAGATTTGTCCACTCAACGTGAAGTATCAAATACAGGACTTTAGCTATCGCTGAACTCTATCATTCGCTGACATAGAATGATAGATCGCTGAATCAACGAAAAGCTTATCATAAAGTCCTTCGTACAAAGTACTTTTGTCTTAACCACCCTTGCACGGCTCCGTACGATATGTCAGAAAAAGAACCTCCTTACTGTCTGAAATCGTACAACAAATCTGATACTACACTGTTCAACATGCGACTACTAAGGTTGTCAACAAAGGTCAATGACATGCAACCAATCAGCTGCTGCCACGTGTAAAGTGTATACTGTCATGCATTAAATGCATGCAGTATATAAGAAGATGAACTCACTTCATTTTGAAGTAACTTGCTAACTCTGGACAAGTTCATCTTTCTTATCTTGAGATAGGTTATTATTAGTAATTTCCTTCTACTTCTTAGTGCAAGAAACTTAGTGTTCCAACTTGTTTAGATTTAGGTTTATCCTTAATCTTGTTTCCGCAACAAGCTGTAAATTGTTAGTGATTTATCAATAAACAATTTAAAAAAGTAAAATATGTGTGTTTGTATTCAACCCCCCCCCCCCCCCCTTCTACAAACTTGTATAACCCTTCGGGACCAACAAGTGGTATTAGAGCAGATTTGTTTAATCTCATAAACAAAATCTAATTTATACTAAGATTTCCCTTCCTTACTATTTCTGAAAATGGCTACCAACACAAACACAAATTATATCGACAATGGTTCTCTTGCAAAACCCCCTAGATTCTCCAGAGATAATTTTAATCTATAGAAAAATAGGATGACTCTCTTCTTAGAAGGCGTAGACCCTACTATGCCTTACTATCTTTAAAACGGCCCATTTATTCCTGTAAGAATTGATGCCGCAGTACCCACCGCTGAGAATAGACCTGCTATTCCAGAAAGGCTGGTACCCAAAGAAGTTCATACGTGGACTGACGAAGATAAGAAGAAAGTGGCTATCGACACCAAAGCCAGATCCATACTATCCATGGCTCTTCCTGACGAACTCTACCATTCTGTCATGAACCTTAAATCCTAAAAAGCCATGTGGGACACAATCTGTGTTCAGTATGAAGGTACTGCTGAAGTCCAGGACTCTTGAAAGATCAACCTGGTAAGACAGTATGAAAGTTACATTTGTGGTAAGAATGAGACTCTCTCTGAAGTTCACCAACGTTTTAATTGCTTAATAATAGATCTAAAAACTGTTGGTAAGGAATATTCTAACTTTGAAGTGCTGACAAAGTTTCTAGAATGTTTACCTGAAAGCTGGGACAGTTATTCTATGTGTCTCAAGTTGTCAAAGGATCTAAGATCAATGACCCTTGCTACATTATATGGCACGATGCTGAATCATGAGCAATCAATCTATCTTAAGAAGAATCTTGTAAAAGATTCCAAAAGCACCCATGTTGCTTTAATCTCAGAGGAACCCTCTACTCAGCGACCCTCGGTCACTATCACTGAGTTAGAGAGTAACTCTAAAAGGTCATCAGATTCTGACTCTTCAGATGATGATGAATCTTTGGCTCTCCTAACTAAAAAGTTCAGGAGATTCGCCAAAAAGAAAATGTTCAGAAAGAACAAACATCTTTCTATAACTGATAAGCCAAGATCATCAGCTCCTGTTGATAAGGCTTTTGCTACTTCTTTTAACTGCGAAAAGATTGGACATTTCGCTAACGAGTGCAGGTCTTAGAAAGTATCGAGAAACTCAGCGTTTCCCAAGAAATCCTTTATTCCCAGGAATAAAGATGACAAATATGCTAAGCTGAAAGAAAAGTATGCGAAGCTGAAAATCTTTAAGAAGAAAGGCAAAGGCCTGATGGCTTACGATTGGGCTGCCTCTGAAGAAGAAGAATCATCATCTGACTCTGAAGACGATGAAGCCAATCTTTGTCTTATGGCAAAGATTGAAGATGAGGAAGAAAGTTCAGACATTCCCTCCACTTCAACCTCTGCTATTCAGGTATCACCTTCCTTCTTTACAAATATTGCAAATATTGATGAAGCTGATAGTCTCCGTAAAATCGATCTCTTGACTAGAAGTTTATATGAAGCCATGAATGGCAAAACTATAGTTGAAAACCAAAACCTTGATCTCGCTGAACAGCTTAAAAACTGTCACCTTCAAATAGAAAAGCTTTCTAAAATTGAAGAAGATTTTAAAGATCAAGTGCATTTAAATCAGCTAGTCAAAATCGAACGAGCAGAAGCTATAGCTGCATTGAAAGCTGAAAAAACTACTATTGAAGGATGGTGTAATTCTTCAACAAAGATCACTGAGATAATCAAGTCTCAGATACCCCTGAGTGATAAACGTGGTCTTGGTTACAAATATGAAACTCAAGAACCAACCATTGATCGTTCCATGCTCTTATTTGGAACTTTCGTATCCTCATTCGCTGACACTTCATCCTCTCAGTGTTCCTCGTCCAGACCACCTATCCGTGAGGAAATCTCTACCTCCTCAAAAGGTAAAGAGAAAATGGTTTATCCAAAACCTACCTCTGTCTTTAAAGATAAAGGTAAAGGAATTGCGTTGAACCCAAATCCTCAGAAGGGTACCTTTGTACCAAAGCTGAATGCTTCTAAAGCTTTAGTGATATATTCCTCTGGATCAAAGAATCAGATCTCTGGATCTACACACCGTGGGTCTATTCAGCGATCTACTCCTAGACTCAGAGTGGATGTCCTTGGTAAGAAATCTGAAGAACTAAATGTTCCTCCCATCTCAAAAGCCAAAAGCTTATTTGGTGCTGGTCCTTCTAATTCTAAATCAAAAGCTCAGCACTCAAATGGTCCTAGAACTACTTTTAGTTATAGGAAATGTTATCACTGTGGACTTACTGATCATATTGCTAGTAAGTGTCCCTCAGCCACCAAAGCTGAAAAGATAGCTAAGGTGAAGATTGCCCCCAAGGCAAAGAAGACCACTGAGGTTTAGAAATTAACCAAAGTGAAGACTCACAAAGTTGAATCTTCAAATGCTGCGAAGATTGCTGAACCTTCCATTCCAACTACTTCCACTGACAAACGTGTACACATGGTTAAGTGGGTACCCAAGAAAAACTAATCTTCCTTTGTGATGCAGGTTAATAAGAGTATCTGGTATCTCGATAGCGGATGCTCTAGACATATGACTGGAAAGAAAAGTCTGCTCGCTGAATACAAGGAAGAGAAGGGTCCCTCTGTGACTTTCGATGGAAATGGAAAAGGACATACCCGAGGGTTTGGTGTACTCTCAAATGGTACAACCACCTTCAGAAGAGTCGCATATGTTGAAGGGCTGAAGCATAATCTGTTAAGCATTAGTCAGCTTTGCGACAAAGATAACAAAGTAATCTTTACTAAGGAATCCTGCTTTGTCACTGACAAAAAGGAGAAGATAGCTCTCAGCGGTTATCGTTTGGAAAATGTTTATGTAATAAATATGGACTCAACAACCACTGAGAACTCCTGTTTCTTCTCAAAAGCATCATCTGATTTCAACTGGCTATGGCATAAGAGGCTCTCTCGTCTGAATTTCAAGACACTGAACACCTTTTCTTCAAAAGAGTTAGTTACTGGTCTACCTCAGCACTCATACGCCAAAGAGTCTTTATGTTCAGCGTGTGAGAAAGGGAAACAGACCAAAGCATACTTTAAGTCAAAGCAAGTCTCATCAGTGTCATCTCCTCTACAACTACTCCATATGGATTAGTTTGGCCCTGTTAACAAACAATCCATCGCTGGAAAGAAATATACGCTGGTCATGGTTGATGAATTCTCTCGTTATACATGGGTTATGATTCTCCGTTCCAAGAGTGACACCCCTGAAGAACTCATCACCTTTGTTCGGAAGATGGAAACCCTGAACAATTTGACTGTTCGCTCAATAAGGAGTGATCATGGGACTGAATTCAAAAACATTTCTCTTGATTCCTTCTTTGAGAGTAAGGGTATTTCTCACAACTTTTCTTCAGTTAGAACACCGCAACAAAATGGAGTCGCTGAAAGAAGAAATAGAACAATTATTGAAGCTGCACGTTCAATGCTCAACGGTTCTCACCTGCCTACTCAGTTTTGGGCAGGAGCTGTCAACACTGCTTGTTTTACGAAAAATAGGTCGCTGATAGTCAAAAGATTCAATAAAACAGCCTATGAACTTTTTCATGGGAGAAAGCCTTCAATCAGCTTTCTTAACATCTTTGGATGTCAGTGTTTCATACTGAACAACAGAGATGCCCTTGGAAAGTTTGATCCTAAGGCTGATGATGGAATCTTTCTTGGATACTCCTCAGTCTCCAACGCCTTCAGAGTCTTCAATCGAAGAAGACAAACTGTTGTAGAAACAATTCACGTCACGTTTGACGAATCCCGTTCAGCGAACTCTAAACCGTCCGCTGACACTGAAGAACTAAATCAATGGATGTTTTCTCATCTTGGTGATTCAGAATATATTCCCACTCCTCGTGCTCATACAGTTGACGATGATGGTCCTACTATCATTCCAAATATGCAGAATAGTGAAGCTGAAACATCATGGGTCTCAGCTGTTCCTATAAACACTATACCTGCTTCTGAACCAAATGTCTCAGACATTCCATCTACTTCTCAGCAATCAGTGAATATAATGACAACTGCATCCATTCCTCTTTTGGCTGATACTCCAGACGTCGCTGAAGCTTCATCTTCAGCTCCTCCAGTTCAGGTTGAGTCAGCGTCTCACGCTCCGGCTTAGCGATGGACTGTAAATCACCCAATTGATCACATTCTTGGTGATCCAAACGCTGGTATTCAGACTCGACGAAGTGCAGGTAATATTTGTTTATTTGTCAATTTTATTTCTCTAACTGAACCAAAGAAAGTAGATGATGCCCTCAAAGATCCAAACTGGGTCAGCGCCATGCAAGAAGAGCTGATTGAATTCGAAGACCAACTGACAAAACAGTGATAGGCACTAAATGGGTCTATCGAAACAAGTTGGACGAACATGGAACTGTAACCCGCAACAAGGCTCGTCTGGTTGCTCAGGGATACAAACAAGAGGAAGGCATAGATTATGACAAAACATTTGCTCCAGTAGCAAGACTATAATCTATTCGTCTATTCTTAGCATACGATGTACACAAAGACTTCAAAGTATATCAGATGGATGTTAAGTCAGCGTTTCTAAATGGAAAGCTGAATGAAGAAGTCTATGTGGAACAACCTCCAGGATTCTCGGATCCTAAGCGTCCAGGTTATGTTTATAAACTGGATAAGGCACTTTATGGCTTAAAGCAAGCTCCATGTGCATGGTATGACACTCTTTCTACTTATCTCCATATTGAAAATTTTGAGCGAGGTAAAATCGACAAGACTCTATTTTTCAGGAAAGTAAAAGGTCATATCATTCTTGTTCAAATATATGTCGATGACATTATATTTGGTTCTACTAACCCTGGTTCTACTAACCCTGGTTCTACCTTAAGGGTTCAGCGAATCTAGGTCTTTGGTATCCCAAAGACTCAGGATTTGATCTAATCGCCTATTCAGATAGTGATTTTGCAGGTTGCAAAATGGATAGGAAAAGCACCACAGGAGGATGTCAGCTCCTGGGTGGAAAGCTGGTGAGTTGGACAAGTAAAAAAGCAAAACTCAATGTCCACCTCCACAGCTGAAGCTGAGTATGTAGCCGCTGGAAGCTGTTGTTCTCAGGTCTTGTGGATGAGAAATCAACTACTGGACTATGACCTTCAGCTCTCAAATATTCCAATCTATTGCGACAGCACAAGTGCCATCGCTATAGCAAATAATCCAGTGCTACACTCAAAGACAAAACACATCGAAATCAGGTATCACTTTATCAGAGACCATGTGATGAATGGTGATATAGAACTTCACTTTATCCCAACTGATTATCAGTTAGCTGATATGTTCACCAAACCTCTTGATGAGACAAGGTTCAACTTTCTCATCAGCGAGCTTGGAATGCTGAATTTTGAAAAGTAAAATCTTCAGCGGTTCACATTTGATCAGCGACAGGATAAAATCAACTTGTATAACCCATTCCATCATCTTCTCTCTCTGAATAAACTTGATTCGCTGATATCAAGGTATGTTTTTATCTCTCTGACACTCGCATGTAAATGCAAGATTTCAAAACAAATTGCATCGCTGAATATCTCTTCCTTATCAGCGATATTTTGAAATTTCTAAAACCATCACTGATATTTCTAAATTCAGTGCTTCATGTTTTCAAAAGTGTCCCTGAGTTTTCAAAACCTCAGAGACATCTAAGAATATGAAAGGACAGTTGTGACGTCATTGCAACGGATAAGCCCCGGCACGTTCCTTTTTCTGACACACGTTTGCACGTTTCGTTTACTCGCCAATCAAATGCAAACAAGTGTCCGTGTCATGATGAAAATCTTTTCCCGCTCAAGATTTTATCTTTCTCTAGTCTCTATATAAACACTTTGTGGGTTTATATTTTTCTTTTTCGCGAACTTCTTCTCCAAGCTAAGAAAAAGAATTTACTGTTGCATTTGTGCTCTCGAATTTTTCAAGAACTTCATCTTCTTTAACGAACCAGGTTAATAATTCTTTTATTTTACCTGTTTCTTCAAACTTGTTAATGATCTTCTCTTTGTTCTCACAAGATCAAACAAAAGAACCTTTTTAAAATGAAATCATTTCTTTCATGGATTTATGAACACAACCTTTCATGGTTGTTCTTCAAGTTTAAAACACAGATTCTTAGACTTGTTCTTCATACGTTTTTCCAGAATCCCAATCTTTAAAGGAAACTGGAAAACAATTTTTTTTTTTGGGTTTGCTTTTCGTTTTTCAAAAACAAGAAAAACCTTAATCTTCATTAAGACATTATTGTCTGAATGAAATGGACAAAATTCGAACCATCTTATTGGAAAATCTTTCCACATTAAGATTATTCTTATTTGTTATCTTTGGTTGAACTGATAATACAGAATGGCATCTACTGACATTTCCAAGAACACCATCGCTGAGAATACTGTTGCTGATAATACTGCTGAGGAAGTGGAAATCCTCAAGGCTCCTCAGGTCAAGTTCTCTCTTGACAAATTGGATTGGATCAAGGTAAATAACCTCTATGCGCTTCTCGAGTTTCCTCCTCGAAAGCAAGTCACACATCTAGATGATGATGTGCACTTCCTGAAGAACTGTTCCATCTCCACAGCCCTGACCATAACACCTCCTGCACATCAGCTACTGCTATCCCAATTTTGGTACTCTGCCAGACACTCTCAGCTACCATCAGCCAAAGACCCCTCAAAATCAATTGACTGCATCCTTTGCGACACTGACTATGGCACCATGAAGATTACACCTGCCATTATTCGCAAAGCCCTCAGCCTTCCCATCGCAACCAAAGAAAAACCTTTTGTTCCTCTCCCTGACCACAAGAAAAACTCAGACAGGGAAGCCATCATTGCATTCTTCGATGCAATGGGCTATGTTTGGGAAACTGGGAGGGACAAGAAGCCCGAGAAGAAGCTGACCCTCATCAAGAAGTCCAAAATGCCCAGCGAGATGAATTTCATCTTCTCTCACTTAATCAGCTGCATGACTGCCAAGACCGGCTCCTCTGACCAAGCCGCTCAGCCTCAGCAAGCAATGGGATTAGCATTGCTGAAAGGTTTACATATAGACTGGGCATCGATTATCTATGATAACCTGGTACTCAGAGTGGACTCCGTCGCTGACAGATCTCCATGGGGTCCTTATCCTCGATTCATCAGCGCCGTTTTCCAAAAAGGCCTGAAGGACAGCTACCCTCAAGAGGGTCACCTGAAACTCTCTCAGGTTGGCCCTAAGGTACTCGACTTCAAACCGCTGGAAAACGAGGTACGTCTTTCTACACTCTTAACTCTTCTAAATCCTCCTACTTCTTCTACTTCTGCAGCTCCTTCAGCGGACAAACCCACCGCTGATACCCCAGCCGCAATCTCCATTCCTTCTCTTAAAAGGAAACACTCCTCCCCCAACTTGGTTCCAAAAGAACTTAGAAAACCAAGGAGCAACCCCAGCAATCTATTGCTAAAGACTCCTCAGCTCCTCTTGATGGGCTGAAGGAAAGTTCAGTGGTACGCTCTGCCACAGCTGAACAAGCCACCCATTCTATCCCAACTTCAGCGTCTCTAAACGCTGAGGTTACAAACTTGGAATCTACCCAACCTCCTTCAGTCTCTCAAAAGACTGACGAAGCGATTCTCAGCGAATCCAACGCTGAACTCCGCACCCAACATCAATTCTTATCCTTCGCTTCTCCCTCTACTCATTTGGACTCTGCTCCAGTTATCAATGAAGCACCTGTCATTCCTCCAGAAGCTAAAGATAATACTCTTCATGGAGTGATGGGCATAGGACCTGCAGAGATGACCATACGTCCACGTTCTCTCGCTGACGATATGGAACTTTTCTCCGGACACCGAGATTTTGATGCTTTCATCAATCCTCCTGCAGGTATACAATAAACCCTAAACACTGTAACTGAACCCCAAACTTTTGAGTTTTCCTCTGTTCACAAGTTCTTATATGTTACAGGTCCTAATTTGGGAGATATCAACGCTTCTCTGAAGACTATAGAGACAAAGCTGACAGGTCTCACAACTACTCTTTCCAACAACTCTTCAGCTGTAACAAACGCTGGAGAGAATCTTACAAAGCTGACAACTGTGGTCGAAAAGAATGCCTCCAAAGATGACTTGGAGAAGGTTGATAAATCACCCACCGAGTTTGCCAAAGTTCTCTATGATATCTACACAGACTATCTCGACATCAAAAAATCAGTTGACACCATGTCCAGCGAAGTCACAACGCTGAAGACATCGGTTGGCATACTCGAAGGTGATATGTCTGCTGTAAAGACTGATGTCAGTTCAGTAAAAACTGACATGAGTTATGTGAAGACCGA
Organism: Saussurea involucrata; assembly: GCA_033807775.1. Lineage (NCBI taxonomy): Eukaryota > Viridiplantae > Streptophyta > Magnoliopsida > Asterales > Asteraceae > Saussurea > Saussurea involucrata. Next base: position 111,054,993 of record CM066320.1, on the reverse strand, counting down.
TGTCAATACGATGAAGAACGACATCACTTCTATTCAGACATTGTTGCACCAGATCCTAACCAACATGACTGCCCCTGCCCCTGCCCCTGCACCTGAGCATTTTACTGCAGCGGATCGTGCTGAACTCGTGAAGATCAATCCTGGTATTTCTGGTCTAGGAAACAGATTATCAGCGATTGAGATTTGTGTGGGGATCCATGGCCAAGAAGACAGGGAAACAACCGCAGCTGCTGAGTCGTCACATTCCTCCCCCACTCATCATGAAAAAGAGGGGGAGAAGAGCACTGAAGACCTTTCCCATGATGAATCTATCAGTGGAGAGAAGACTAAAGACCTCACCTTTACTGAAGAAGGTGAGAAGACAATTGAAGAAGCATCAACCGCTGGACCTCAGGGAGATGAACACCCTGAGGGAGCCGAGAAGCTTACCTCTGTATCTGAGGGGGAGAAACTCGAAGAAGAAGCTGAAGAAACTGAGTCTGAAGCTGAAGATGAAGAAGCCATCGACTTATCTGATGATGAACCATCCACTTCTCCAAAGAATGATGATGATGATGATGACTCGTTTATCGTCAAGCCTGCTCAAAGAAAAATTATTAAAGGGATTCTAATAAATGAACCTTCAGGGGAGCGGACAAAGACAAAGCCATCAGCATCTGAAGCTGACAAGTGCAAAGGAAAAAGTGTCGCTGAAGATGATGAAAATCTGACGATCTTGCTTAAAAAGCCGGTTTGTCAGGTACACTAACCTCTACTCTCACTACATCCCTCCTCTATACACTTTATCAGCTCTACTTCCATAAACCTCCATACACTCTATCCCATTTTTTCTCTATCTCTGTTCTACCCATGTTCTTACTTGTAAGATCGATGTGTTTCAGGATATCGCTGAAGTTCCTACAGCTGCGACTTCTTCAACAATAATCCCAGCTCCCAATGCTGAAGAAATAATCCCAGTCTTAGATTTGATCTCTGAGACTGATGAACCTGAAGAACAGATGCTCTCTCACAAAAACAGACCTTCCTTGGCTCCTTAAAAGCTAAGTGAAGAGGATCAAGAAAAGAGAGATGAAATGATTAAGAGACTCGAAGATCAGCGAATCATTCTGAAGCGTGATCAACTTCCTTCCGTTCCTCCAAAGTTCAAAATTTCCCAAAAGGAATACAAGGAACACCTCAGAGCTGAACGCTTAATCGCTGAAAGAAGGGAAGCTGAGGAAAAAGACAGAGAATACGCCATCCAGCTTACTCAACGATCAGTAAAAGACCCCAAGCTGAAAAGAACTCCCATTGATGTTCAACGTCAGCTATGGGATGATGCTCAAAGGATCGTTAGAGAAAAGACCAAGGTCTCAGATACGACTTTGGAATGGAGTAAAGAAATGCTGAACTATCGATCTAGACCATCCAAAATCATCAAAGTAAACATCAGAAGAAGACTGTACTCAGACATTCCTGTTGTTGAAGTTGATGTCTACAGAGAAGACAAAACCAAGCAAACCTTCTATGCTGCTACCTTAGATAAGTTTGGTCTCTCTGAATGGTTGGAAGTGAAATTAGCCATTCAGGGATCACGTTCAAAGTTCAAAAGCCATGTCGAGAAGATCTTAAACAAACAGGTCGACCTGGTTTCTTCTGCTATGGATATTCCTCCTTCCACTCTTCTTCCTCCTCAACAAAGAAGAGTCTCTGCTAAGGAAAAGAAAGTCTCAGATTCAGGTCCTCCTATACGGAATGAAACAGGTATTGGTTTCTCTCGTGCTGAAGTTCTTGGCCCTGATGCTGATCTCTCAGCGCTTGACACCTCCCTACCACCTGGAGAAACTTTCATTCCTGGCACAATTGTAAGTGATCCTTATGGTATATTCTTTCTAGACTACGATGGAAACTATCACTTTCAACGTATCTCTGAGCTCCACATCGCTCCCATCGAACAACTCAGAGATCTCATATACTGGTGTGAAGTAAGACGTGACATTAAAGCTAGACACCTGAAGCCCTTGATTTTTAAAGAAGCTCTGAACAAAAAGAATCAAGGAGTAGATGTCCCTGACTGGATGATTCCCACATCAATGACCCTTGATGAACAACTCATTAAGGAATAACCTTTTGACGGATAGGATCGCCTAATCATTATCTGTCTACATATTTTGTACTTGTAATTTTATTCGTTGTACTTGTAGTTTTTCCACTTCCCTCTGTAATCTTTACAAAGTTTAAAGAAAAATTTCAGCGAACGTACTTTACTCCATCAGTACAGAAAGGATCCCAGAAAACAGTAAAAGGGACAAATATTTTATGAGTTCTTTTTAACCTTATGTTTTCATTAAATAGCAATTTTCTCTGTTGCTATGTCATAATCAAATAGGGGGAGATTGTTGATCCAAACCCTCAGTGATTTGATAATGACCCTCTCTTAAATACTTAGTGAAAATTGTAAGTAAACAATATGTATCAGAGTTTCACTATCGCTGATAAGTACTAAGATCTTACAGTACCGCTGATAGGAACTCTCACTCTTTAGATTAAACATTCAGCGAAACTGTTCACCATAATACTCTGAGTCTGTTCAGTACTTACGGTGATCACTGATAAGTTAGTTGTTTACTTATGATCTCTGAAGACAAGTTTCACGTCAACATAGGTTCTACGCTGAAGTCGAAGATCAAGCTCAAGAACAAGCAACAAGTCTCCTAATGAACTGATGCGGATCAGCGAAGACTCAGATTTGTCCACTCAACGTGAAGTATCAAGTACAGGACTTTAGCTATCGCTGAACTCTATCATTCGCTGACATAGAATGATAGATCGCTGAATCAACGAAAAGCTGATCATAAAGTCCTCCGTACAAAGTACTTTTGTCTTAACCACCCTTGCACGACTCCGTACGATATGTCAGAAAAAGAACCTCCTTATTGTCTGAAATCGTACAACAACTCTGATACTACACTGTTCAACATGCGGCTACTAAGGTTGTCAACAAAGGTCAATGACATGCAACCAATCAGCTGCTGCCACGTGTAAAGTGTATACTGTCATGCATTAAATGCATGCAGTATATAAGAAGATGAACTCACTTCATTTTGAAGTAACTTGCTAACTCTGGACAAGTTCATCTTTCTTATCTTGAGATAGGTTATTATTAGTAATTTCCTTCTCCTTCTTAGTGCAAGAAACTTAGTGTTCCAACTTGTTTAGATTTAGGTTTATCCTTAATCTTGTTTCCGCAACAAGCTGTAAATTCTTAATGATTTATCAATAAACAATTTAAAAAAAGTAAAATTTGTGTGTTTGTATTCAACCCCCCCCCCCCCCCCCCCCCTTCTACAAACTTGTTTAACCCTTCGGGACCAACAACTCAACACGAGCCTTCTATTTATACTATACATCAGGGGACAAGCTTTAGACAATAAGGACTAAGGGTACAAAGACACAAATGTGGGACTGCTACAGGTACAACGTTAATGTAGTGCACCGCTATCTACAAAGGTTGTAACCCATCAGAGGATGACACGTGGAATGTGCGGGGCACACCTTGTACGAATGATCTTCAGGATCTTCGTACAGAATGGCGTGGTCGAACGAAAGAATCGCACGCTTGTGGAAGCCGCCAGAACTATGCTAACCGCATGTGGATTACCAATGACATTTTGGGCAGAAGCAGTATCAACCGCTTGCTATACCCAAAATCGATCAACCATCGTAAAGAGACACATCAAAACACCATATCATTTTATCAACAAAAGACGACCAAACATCAAGTTCTTCCATGTATTTGGATGCAAGTGCTTCGTCTTAAATGATAGAGAAGCAAGAGGAAAGTTTGAAGTAAAGGCAGATGAAGGCAAGTTCATAGGATACTCTGCAACTTCAAAGGCCTATAGAGTTTATCTTCTGCGGTCTAGAACGATTGTAGAAAGCATAAATGTTTCTTTTGACGACACCATCCAAAAGACTTCTGAACAAATCAGTTCAGAACTCGGTCTAAAGGGGGAATCCTCTGGCATCTCAAAAACAAGAGAAGAAAACTTAAATCTTCTATTTCAAGAAATGTTCCATGATGATATTGATCCCTCTGCTGGAGCCGTCAGAGCCTCCGGAGAATCACCTTCTGCCAGCCAGAACGAAATAGGTATCTCTCTAACAGGTCCCTTAAACAATTCATCTTCCTCTGTAAATCTCACAGATGCAAATGCCGAGGAGGAGCCAACAGAAGATGATACAACAAGGAAAACAACCACAGAACCAACTCCAAAAACCATAGAGGAACCAATAACAGAGGAACAAGAAGACTCAGACTATACTTCCTCAGAGGAACAAACACCACCACTCATTCCAATCATTCCTCAATCTGTAGGATCAAGCACGAAATCAAAATCTACGACAGAGGCCACACCAGAACAACAATTAGAAACCTCTTAAGAGCAACTTGATGAAATCGATGACCATCTCCCAAGAAAAACAAAGTGGACAAAGAGCCATCCTCCAAATCTAATAATCGGCGAACCTAGTGAAAAGGTAAAAACAAGATCTGCCACTGCTAACTTTTGTTTCTTTACAAACTTTATTAGTGTGATCGAGCCAAAAAGGATCTCTGAAGCCCTTGACGACCCAAACTGGGTAGATGCTATGCAAGAAGAGCTTCTACAGTTTGAACGAAACAAAGTCTGGACTTTAGTTCCTCTGCCACGAGGAAAACAAGCCATAGGGACAAAATGGGTCTTCAGAAATAAGAAGGATGAAGATGGAGTGATCATAAGAAACAAAGCAAGACTGGTGGCCAAGGGATATCGCCAAGAAGAAGGCATAGATTACGATGAAACTTTTGCCACTGTCGCACGACTCGAAGCCATAAGAATCTTCTTCGCCTTCGCAGCCCATAGAGGTTTTAAAGTATTTCAAATGGACGTAAAATCTGCTTTTCTAAATGGCGAAATTGAAGAAGAAGTATACGTCAACCAGCCACCAGGGTTTGAAAGCTCTAAGTACCCAAAATACGTGTACTACCTCGACAAATCTCTGTATGGAGTGAAACAGGCTCCAAGAGCATGGTACGAAAGACTTTCTACCTTTCTTCTCGACAATGATTACGACAGAGGTACGACGGATACCACTTTGTTTTATAAACGAAAAAGTGATGAAATTATGCTTGTACAAATATATGTGGACGACATAATTTTTGGGTCTACAAATTCAAAAGAGTGCAAAAAGTTTGAAAAACTCATGCAGAGTGACTTTGAAATGAGTATGATGGGAGAATTAACTTTCTTCCTCGGACTCCAAGTAAAACAATCATCAGAGGGAATTTTCATAAATCAAGCTAAATATGTCTCTGACATACTTTCAAAATACAGTCTCTCTGATGCCTCTGTAATGAGAACTCCAATGGCCACAGGAAATAAGTTAGACTCAGATCCAAAGGGCATACCTATAGAGTGCACGCTCTACAGAGGAATGATTGGGTCTCTGTTATACTTAACTGCAAGTAGACCTGACATAATGCATGCCACATGTCTCTGTGCAAGATATCAAGCTAACCCAAAGGAATCACATTATAATGCTGTAAAGAGAATCTTCAGATACCTGAAAGGGACCAAAAATCTTGGCCTCTGGTATCCGAAGAACTCTGGTTTTGGTCTTAAAGCTTATACAGATTCAGATTATGGAGGATGCAAGCTCGACAGAAAGAGTACCTCTGGGAGTTGTCAATTCCTAGGTGGTAAACTAGTCAGTTGGACCTCTAAGAAGCAGAACTGCGTATCCACATCTACAGCAGAAGCCGAATACGTTGCTGCTGCTAGCTGTTGCTCCCAGGTTCTGTGGATGAAAACTCAGCTTAAGGACTATGGCCACATCATATTCAAGATTCCCATCTTCTGTGACTCAAAGAGCGCCATAGCCATCTCTGCCAATCCAGTACAACACTAAAAAACAAAGCATGTGGATATCCGTTACCACTTTCTGAAACACCATGTTGAATATGGGACAATCGAAATGCACTTCGTGTCTACAGAGTACCAGCTTGCAGACTTATTCACCAAGGCACTAGATGAGAAAAGATTTATTTTCTTGGTGGGTAAGTTGGGAATGATAAACATGAGTTAAAACCTCTGTGAGTATAACTTAATCTTCTGTAAATATGTACATACATTGCTTTTATTATCTGGTTAATTTATTTCTGAATGTAAATTCTTAATCACCAAGTGTTCTGCACAAAAACAGAGCTTCTGTAGGATTGCTCAGAACCTTTGACAGTCTTTACAGAACCTCTAAGAAACTTGATCTATGTCCCATATTACTTATCAAATTTTGACCCAAGCATAGATCAAAGGGGAGCAGAAGGAGACCTTGAAATGATATACAGAAGTTGATCATTCAAGGGGGAGCCAAAGAAGAATTGTGATCAACCACAATCAACAGAGGTCAAGAATTTCGCCGAACAAAGGAAAGTCAAAATGTGAGTATCTCATAAAAATCCTTCAAGAAAACAGTTTTCTAGGACACAAATTTCCATATATGTCCTAGAAACTTTGCTTATGACATTCCAAAAAGAAAATAATCAAAACGATTGATGAGTCTCTCTTTATGAGAAATTTAAGGTTCCAGAGCCTCTGCTGGGCTCAACAGAGCTTCTGTAAGACAGATCCTCTATGACTACAAATTACATAAGAACTCGATCGATCGTCTTGAATGTCATACAGAAGGTCTCAAGTCAAAAGGGTTCATATACCACATAACTTGTGCTAACAAATCAAGATATTTGATGTTTACACGTACGAAATCTTTTTCGAAAACAGTTTTCTAGGACAAAAATTTCCAAATATTTCCTAGAAACACTGCCAAAGACATTTCAAACTTCAAATGATCAAAAAGATGCATAAATTGTGAGTTATGAGAAATTTGAGGTCATAGAGCCTCTGCTGAGCTCAACAGAGGCTCTGCCAGAGAAAATCTCTGATCGTAAATTTAAACTCTTTTGATCGATTATGAATGTCTTCTCAAAAAGACCTCTTTTGCACAAATGCACACTTTGAGATTCTCAAAAGGTTGTTGGTCACAGAGCTCATTCCACCAAAGAAACTCTGTTGACCAACAAAGGCTTTTAAAAAGGAGTTACTCGCACATAACCTTATCCGAAACAGTTTTCTAGGACACCAACTTCAAAATATGTCCTAAAAACAATTCTTAAAAAGATTAAAAACCTGGATGATCAAAAAGTTTAATATATTTTTTGTTATGAGAAATTTCCTCTCATAGAGCTTTCGCTAGCTCTGACAGAGCTCCAAAACCTCTGTGAATGAAATTTCTTCTCTAAAATCTATCGATCCTCTCCAATGCTTTTCAAACATTTTTGGTAAAGGTGCAAGCAACAGAGGATTCGAAGAGAGTTTCAAACAACAGAGCTCTATCTCTACAGAGCTTCTGTCATTTTCAAACTTGGGGAAATTCTGCAACAGTAACGGCTATTTTACTGAGAGTGAAAAATATGAGGAGGAAAAGAAACACACGCGCCAAGCATTAATGTGCCGCGCACGACGTCAAGTCGTGCCCTGACACTGCTGACGTGTCACATTTTCATTGGACATACACGGCACACGTTCTCCTGGAAAGTGAACTCGCCGTTCACAATCAAGTACGGACCCCAAAAATTATTCACTTCCATATATTTACCTCTTCAGATTCTACCCTTCACTATAAAACCCAAGTTACCACTCCTCATAAAACCTTTACGAACTCTCATCTTCTTCTCCGGCGAACCTTGCAAAACCTGCAACCTACCTATCTTTCATTCTATTCTTCAAAATAAACAACAATGGCTTCATCATCCAACATTCCTGAAGACTCCCCTATTCAAGAGACCTCACCTGCTCAATCTGAGCACTCCTAAAATCCAAATATAGCCGCAGACCTTGAGAAAGATAACTCCGGCGACACAACAGAATTTGCTCTGACCACCCATCTCCAAAACTTCATAGCAAATGAACACTTTGAAAGTGTTCTTCCTTCAAAACCCAACAATTATCATTTGGTTCCCTCAAGAACCGCATTTAGGGAATCAAACGCCATTCTCCTCGATATTCTTGAAAACCGTTACCTATACCCCCTCTTATCCACAACTGTGCAGAAAATCCCTGCCAGATATCTCTACCAGTTCTGGCAAAGCTGCAGATTTGACCCAGATGATCGACAAATCAAAGGATACATCTCCAAACCTGACAAAACAGAGCACATTGAACTCAAGTTCAACAGAACAATGTTCTCACTTGAGTTCAATCGACCAACTAGAAGCCAATTAGGAATAAAAAGGTATGCAGAGGATCCCACAGATGAAGAGCTCTGTAGGTTCGTAGAGATGTTGGGGTATAACACAACCCTAAGAAAAAGGAACGAGTTCAGAAGAAATCGTCTTCCTCCTCTGTGGAATACCCTCTTCTCAATTCTAAACAGATGCCTAACTGGGAAAGTGGGCAGTCCAGACCAAACCTCGCACCAAATCCTGGTCATAATGTACGGAGTATATTATGATCTGCCTCTGGACTACGCCAAGCTCATGATGCAAGAAATGGTCAACACCATTGAGCGAAATAACCTCTCCCAAAAGGCCAAACCAACTCTTCCTCCTCTGCAGTATCAACGATTTTTGGGTGTCATGCTCGAACCTCTGCTCTTATGTGAACAATGGCCAATGGAAGGTCCCACGCCCAAAACATATCCTATGACAAATAACACACCGACAGAGCACAAGGATGAATACAAATACTGCAGGCCTCTGTCATCAAAAATGCTGGGATATGCTACAGATAGATCCCTTAGATCTAGATACATACGCGATCATAGGACTCCAAAACCGAGTCCTATGACACCCCCGCGTCTAGGAGCCCCCATAGGAACCCAAGTAGTAGAGAGAATGACAGAAGAAGAATGGGCAGTAGCATTTGCCAAGCATAACGTAATTCAAACAAATTTTCATGCAAAACGGCAGTCTATTCTCTCTTCCGTCTCCAAATCCAAAACCTCTGCCATCACACCAAAGAAGAAAGAGCACAGAAAGAAAGCAGAAGGCACCTCTGCAGAAACCCAAGAGTCTCCTCCTCATGCAACAGAGGTTGGATCATCTGCACCTCCCTCTCCAAAGCACAAAAAGAAGAGAAAATCCAAAGCCTCAGAGGAAGGGGCACCTAAACCCAAGAGGAAAAAGAGCAAGAAAAGTAGAAAACATCTGTCTCCTATTGTAGAGGAAACAGTGGCAGAAGATGTGGCAGAAAAAGTCACAGAAGATCTGCAATCCCCCAATCCCCTCAACTATGCACATCACGGGGATTTCTCTGACTTTCTCCAAAGACCAGAATTTGCCAACACTCTTGACACTGCTGGATGGACTGCAAAAGCTCTGTCACTCGAAACCCATGAATCCACAGAAGAAACAGACTTCCGAATCTCTTTAGACTTAGAGGAGGATGACCAAACCCCACAAAATAATCAATCCAAAACTCCTGAAGTTCTACAGAACCCCTTCACTCAACCCAGATTTGATGTACAGAGGGCAAGCCCAGAGGAAGAGGTAGCTACCGAAGAACATAACATGGAAACCATGTTAGGAAGTCCAACAAAAGATATGACTGAAACTAGAGTGCCACAGGTAGAAGTCTCAGAAGTGGATTCTGATATAGAGGAAGCTGACCAAATAAGGAAAGGTCTTTATCATCCCCACGTACAACAATTATATGGATCACATCCTATGTACGACTCCCTAGGTTCAAGGGGTGAAGATGTAACAGAAGAAGGGGAGACAAGGGAAGAAGTGGTCGCAACAGAGGTTGAGATCATCGATGGAGAACAAGTGATCGGATGCTTCACAGAAGAAGAAGCAAGAAAAGATGACTGGATTAATAGAGGCACACAACCAAAACCAACTCCAGTGGAACCCACACTTCTATTGCCGCCAGTCTAGTGGCAGAGGGCAATATTGAAAAAGAGCAGCACGACTCGACCCCAACCCAAACCATCCAGACAGAGGAAACTCTTTCATCCTCGGTACCAATAATAACCGGGGAAACCATCATTCCAGGGGAATCCTCTCTAAAGGATTCCTCCTTAGTTCGTGATCTATTGCCCCAGATCACACCTGACATCCTTGCAGAGGAATTTGTTTCCTCTGCCACACGCACACAACTAGGTCCAAACATCTCTTCAGAGGAGATTAGAGTGCACAAAGACGGAGAGACTCTAGACAAGTCTCTGAGTCAACAGAAGGATAATCTAGTACCCACCTCTGGAGTGGATCTAGACAATGTCCTTCACAGAACTTCTGTAGAGTCTGAGGTACTAGATGCTTCTGCTCGAGGATCAGAAGGAAATCCTTCCGCCCCCAACATCCAAACAAGGGCGAAAGAAGGTGTCTCAGGAACAGAGACTCACTCTGGGGACGAATGTGCTCCCCCAAAGGTTACAACGAGTTCACATGTATTAAGGGATGAGTTCCAAACCCTTGTCACCTCTGTGAACCAAACAATGACAGAGTTGCAAAGCTCTTTCAAATCTTTTGCAGATACTACATCCAGGGCAATACTTGATCTGAACACCAAAATGGACACCTTGTCCACAGAGGTGCAAAACGCCATAACCCATATGAGATCCTCTGCAATACACACTGCTACTACCACTGCCACCTCTGCAGCAGCTAATTTCGGAAAAGCCGCCACCACTGCCTTCAAAGACTCTGTCAAGCACTTTCTTCTGCAACTAAAAGACCAATCTTCAAAATCTAAGGGCCTTGCACCTGAAGACCTAAAGAAGGCCTTAGAAGAAGTTCAAGAGCAAACTACAAGAAACACTCAAGCCATGAAGCCTTCTGACTACATGACAAGAGCTCAAGTGACAGAACTCGGCCACGGTATACTTGATCAGATGACCGAATTCATCAAAGCTTTCACTGTTGCCAACGCACACTATGTCAAAGAGTTTCAAGCTAGTGTCGGCAGAATGCGCATCAACACACAAGCAGAGGTTGAAACACTGCTTGGCCTCTGTGATGACTTGTGCGCAAAGATGATTGCTGCAGGGGCTGTTCCACCAAAGAAACCAGATTCAACATGCAGGGCAGAGGGTACGACAGATAAACATCAGGATGACTCTGATGATGACCATCATGGTCCATCAGATGATCCTAAGGGGGAGAATAGAGGGGAGAAACAAAGGGAAGAAGCTGCGAGCAGAGGTCTACCAGCTCCACCAATTGTCGCAGAACCCATGAACCAAGCACCCCCATCTCAAACCCAACAAAGAACACAACTATCCACAGAGGCAACACCCACCTCTGTGGAAATAATCTCTGAAGAAACCCAAATACCAGAAACAATCCATGTTCAAAAACAGAAGGCTACAGATGCAACACCCACCTCTGTGGAAACTCCTTCTGTATTTGGAAAAGATGTCCAAAACCAAGAAGAAGTCCACCTTCTGACATCCTCCGAAGATGAACTACCTTCCCTAACACCCAAAACCAAACCAAAAACCAAAACCATTGCTCACAAAAGAAAATATCTGAGCAAAACATCTGAAACATCTCCAACAGAACCCAAACCCAAATCACCAATCAAGCCCTTTGAAACTCAAGTGACAGAACCAACAGAGGCAATCCCTAAACCAACAGAAACATCAACAACAACGCCCTCTGAGACTCAAGAGTCAAATCCTACAGAGGCAACCCCATCTCAACAAGCAGAACAGCCGAAGGCACAAGACAAGGGAAAATGAATTGTGACAGACGAACCGCAGAAGAAAAAGCCCAAGCATCAACCTTCAACAGAAAAACTGATGAAGAGCTCTTTCGATGCGTATAAGACACCAAAGCCTGAAGAAGAAGACTGGACTTTCGGCACTAAACCTCTGTCAGATATTCCTGTTCTGGATCCAAAGACAAAACCGTCAGAGGATCGAGTGGCACAAGTCAAGAACCAAATGGATGCTCTGCGCAGAACCTTACCTCAACCACCACCACCACAAATGGAAGAAGTGGTATATAGGTACTTATACAGCAGAATGGGCATAATGGATCAATCAGAACCAACCATTCAAGACCCTGACTTCCATGCTGACCTCAAAAACCTCTTCACCAGAACAAAACCCAAGCCTAAACACGAAGTCTTCTCAACATCCAAGATCGTCAAAGTCCTATATTGTAAGTTCTCAAAAACCAGAAGCTGGCCTAGACTCCCTTACAACATCTACAAGGTCAATAGAGAGGACAGATCAGAGAACCAATTTGCAGATGCAGATCTTAGGAATCTCAATCCTTATGATCTACCTGAACTTCTGGAATGGACGAAAGAGAACTTCACAACCGACGAAGTTCGCAGAGCCTACAGGGTGATAAGAAAGGCCATACGCGAAAAGCTTCTGCTATACAGCATGGTAAACTTTCAATTGGCTCGAGATCTTGGAGTGAAAAGCCTAAGCGTTCAACCACCAGAAGACTACTGCCCTCCCTCTGCTACACCAAACTCAATCATCACAAATCCAAGGGTCGGGTTAGTATTTCTAGATCCTTCTGGTAAATCAAAGTTGTTCGTAGAGATGGACTGTCAGAAGTACGCAACAAGTACTTTGACAGAGTTTAAAACGATCCTAGTGGAGCACAGAGGAACAAAGCTCATGAATCAAAGTCTTACCGACAGACTGATAGAGGTTATCGATGCAACAATCAACTTCAGAAATCTCTGCATCAGCTTCTATCACGAGCTCAAACAAGAAGGACTCGACCGCAGAAGCTTCAATGACTTCAAGAATGCCAACATCTGAGTTAGTCAAACAGATCATCTGTAAAATTTTCTTTTCAATACAGTCAAATGTAAATGCCTCTAGCAAACTCTAATATGAAAAGAAAATATTCTTGTACTTAGAAAATACTTGCACTTTCAAATTTTTAATTTTCACTACTTAGGGGGAGATTGTTAGCTCAAATCTTTCTGTTTGTAAAAGTAGTGAAAATAGTCTAACTACATATGTAACCCACAGAGGCTCAGCCGAGTAACCGAGAAGACAGAAGTCTTCGACAGAGGCTCTGGCGGGTTAATCAAGAAGACCGAAGTGAAGAAACAACGAGACTCTTCTATGCGGACAAGGCCACAGAGCCTCTGTCATACTTGACAGAGCTTCTGTGGGAAAAAGAAGATCTTCGCAAAAGATCTTAACAAGGAAGGACATGCTTCTTACAATACCTACCATTTGAAGGTTCTAAAGATCAATCGTACAAAGGCGTGACCTGACAACTCGACGTGTCAAACTCTGATAGGTTTCCGCCTAAAGCTGAATACGGAGCATTTAATGAACGTTGTATCTACAACTGTTCCAGAACAGTGTCTTGTACCTTCCAGCTACTGTTCCAGAATAGTGTCTTGTACCTTCAGTCCTTATTGTCCCCTTTAGGAGTAGTATAAATAGAAGGTTCATGTGAACTCTTCTATTAAGCTTTTCACAACACGCACACCATTAAACTGCAGATTTCTTGTTAATCCTTTAAAGTTCTTGGTGTTCTTATTATATATCAAATACAGTAATCTTTGAGAAACATATGTTATTTACTCTTTGCTTTATTTGATATTGTGTGATCTTCTACCTTACATTATCTTTCAGGTCATAAATACGCTTCCGCACCATACAATCTGAACTAACTGAAAGTTAAGATCATTGTTTTAGCAAAAAAGGAACCAACACTACCCGCATCCGCACTTGCGAACCTAGCTTTTTAAATACCCCATGCTAGATGAGTTGTAAAACACATAAACGAGAAAACTTTGATTCAGTAACGTCTTCTGACATGGCATCGCCAAATCTTCACATTTGGACCTTTAGGTGTTTATCTCAACCCCTTTCAGCCACTGCCAGAGAGTTATAGGGTTAGTAAGTATGGAACTTTGGGTTTTGCTTGTGTGAAACAACATAGTGCAACGCTAACTTTGTTAATTTTCATGAACAGATGCACATCCACAATTGTTCACCATGAAAGTCCACCATCAAGTGTACTTCACGGAACCACCTAGAAGACATTACTTCCGTGGTCTAGAAATTTATGTTGACATGTTAGACGTGGATGACGTGGATGACCTTTCAATGGAACTTCTTCAACAGATAATGAGAGAGCTAGAGTACGATGAACCAAAATATTATAAGTTATATTTTAAACGACCGAATGCAAACTTGTTGACTGGACTGGTAGAATTGACTACCGATAAAGATGTAGCCAATATACGTCATCATGTTGACGGGCATACCGTGATTGAAGTGTACAACGAGAAGGTGAAGCTTAGCAATTCCAGAATCGTCTCACCAGAGCATATAAGAAGTCGGTGGGGATTGTCAATAACCCAAGCATCGTGTAGCCGAAGTTTGACATTTAAATAATTTTCTACTGTTCATGTCGACTGAAGATTTGATTTCTAGTCATTTTATACCCAACGTTTGCACTAAAAACTCATAAAAATCCAAAATCATTTATTCATGACCAAAGTACAACATGAAACAACAATATAAAAACTGCAACGTACGAAACAACAACATAGAAAGTCCAACAACACTAGCACCACCTAAGGATAAAGTGCATTACAATGATCGATGAAGGCTTGCTTCTCGCTTATCTTTGCTTGAAGAACTGCGAACTCTTTTACAATGTTGTGGACGTGTAAGTTTTCTTGACGAATACGGAACTCCTTATCTTTTATTTCCCTCTTCATCCTTTTTATCTCCTTTTCTTCATCTTCCATCCTTTTCAGGTGTCCCTCCTTCCTAGCCAACAACTGTTTCCACTGTATAGTGAATTCCTCGATCTCCGCTTCACATTTTTGTACCGCTATTTTCAGTCTATCCAACATTACTTGTGAAGACTATGGGTTTGAAGATGATGCATTTCCAGCCATATGCTTGGTGAAAAACCAATGAACCCGATGCTTCGGTGATCGTTGAATTCTCTACCACTCCATGAGAGTATTTATAGCCACACGGATCCACATTCGCACTTGCGAACCTACCCGCATCCGCATTCACACATGCGAACCTACCCGCATCCGCTTTTGCACTTGCAAACCTACCCGCATCTGCATTCGCACTTGCGAACCTACCTACATCCGCATCCGTAATTACGAACCCACCATTTCACGACTATAAGTAGGTGGTCTGACGCAGTAGTAATTCACAAGTTGCTATCAATCATTTCTACCATCCACAACGTTTACAACCCATCTCTACCAATTCGTAACACTATTATGGTTGGAACAATGGGGCTGGAACTTCACGAGAAAACGACAACCAACCATTAAATGATGGAGCTTACCGGAGTACCTGGTCGGTACTGGTAACAACAGAGGAATGGGCAGAATGGGGCCAAACTGTGACCGATTATCCATTCACGACTAAGGAGCAAGATCAGTGGAACGCTACATGGGATAAATACTACCTCGACCATCGCTTGAATGAACCACCAAGGTATCAATCTAACCAGTCGAATGATCTTACAGGAACTCAAAATATGCTTGCCCGCATCAAAGACTCCGTTGATGAGGCGAACGCCCAGATCGAAAACATAAAACATATGTGCTACCAGAACAGGTCGATTATTCAAGAGAAGGAGAAGTGTCTATAGGAGAAGAAAGAAGATGCAGCACAAAGGAAGCGGGAGATTGGGGATGTGCACAAACAGATTCACGATCTAGAAAAGGAAATAGCAGAGCTCAAAGAAGCATACACGGGAATGAAGGAGGTGATTGGTGAAAAGGTTGCCTGGATTACCAAAATGCAGAATATCTACCCGTATTAGTAGATTTCTTCCACTGTATTAGATTCCATGCTTTATGAGTATCAATAAAATGCAGCTTTCATGTTTACTTTATTTTACACACAAGAACACTTAACAGACACAACAAAGTAGATTGAAATCAACAATGAACTTAAAACAAGTTGCTTGAAACAAAATTGAACATAGCAGCCACAAAATTGAGACTTCAAACAGGTTTACTCGTTCAAATCAATGTTTACAACGAAAATATGATGTCTAGAACTTCCGTAATTGGTCTTCTGAGTCGCCTCTAGTTCAGTTTGGCGGCTACCGGATGCTCTTTGACATTGGCGGCTACCAGACGCTCCTTGATTCACTGGAAAATCATTATGACAGTTTGACCGATTATGTCCGCTTTGTTTACACCGAGAACATCTTCTCGATGTCGGATCCTTCCCATGGGATGGGATACGATCGTGGTTGCTCGGTCTACCAACACGTTTCTGGAACAAGGGAGGTTTAACGGTCATAAGTGGTATCTCTGGAACAACCCACACTTCAGGAGGCCCAGCCGGATGTATGACCTCTGAGTATGTTGCTCTGAAGTTAGCTGTCGTGATGTAACCAAGCGCCAAGTGGGTGACATCTGTACATCGGAGATGTCTTGCAACGACGATTGTATGACTGCAAGGTAAACCGGACATCTGCCACTTCATACAAGTGCAACTACGATTATTGTAAGCCACCTTGGCGTCCCTACTCATATCGCAAAGTTCAAATAAACCATGACCAATTTCATGGACAGTAAACCTCGCCGACTTCATCTGTCTCCTTTTAACTTTTTTTCATTGCATATGGGGTGAGAACATCTACCCATTGAGCTGCAGAAAAACAAATAGTCAAAATTCTACAACTATTTTGAGTTGTTTGTAACCAAACTAGATTCTATGTAGGTTGATATGCGTATACAATGATAACTTGCTTTGTTCCGACGCTTTGCATACCACTCTTGTTGCATTGATCGAAAATAAACCATAAGGGACACGACAGGTAACCTCCGAGCATAACGGGACAGTGCATTTACCGACTCGATATAGCGCCTCGTAGAGCTGCCATTCTAACTTCGAAATCATGGACCGTGTACGCTTTACAGACCTTCCAAAACATAGTCCTCCGATGGTCGATCCTATTATCCCTTGTTCTCATGTTCATCATGAGATGGCGGCAACAGAGCGCATGATGGGCACATGGGTACACCGTATTAATAGCTTGGTGTATTGAACCCGCCCTGTCGGACAAGAACACCAACCCTTCGGGTTCGCCGATACATTGCTTCAGGTTGGACAAAAAATAAGTCAAGCCCTCTCCACTCTCAGACCGACCAACTCTGAAAGCGAGCTGGAAAATTTTGTTATTGGCATCCATAGCAATGGCTAAGAACATTGTGCCTAAGAAAGGACCCTTTAAATGAGTGTCGTCTATTATAATTACCGGACACAAATAGCTCGTAAACTATCGGATCTGTATAAAGTTATGTTGAAAACGTTAGAATACTATAGTATAACGAAAGTGTAGACTGTTTAAGAGGTTAGAAGGAGATAATATATACCGCGCAACCAAGGGCATATAAATAAAGCTCAAAACGTCCTGTAATATCTCTATGTATTCGAGAATAGGTACCAAGATTTTGAAGCTCCAGATTATCGAAAAATCCAGGGAGTCGGGAAAAAGACTGGCGGGGGTCGCCGCGCACCAGGGCTAGAGCATAAGCTTTCGCACGCCACACTTGCGAATACGAGATATCTACGTTGTATTGCTCTTTGATGTCCTTCACAATGTCGGATCCACAGAGTTTCCGACTTTCATCTTGTACTTTAGGCATGATTATATTACCCAATACTCTTCTATTGGCGTTGCGGTTGTTAGGATGCATCCGGGGGTCTTGAACAAACGTGTACGTCATGCAGCTTACGTACTTGGAACATAGTGGTATCTTTCAGATTTGTCGCATACACACGCCAATCACAGTTAGCATCCCTACACGTCGCTTCGAATCGGGTAGTTGAAGGTCTTTCCACTTTATACTCGTAGCCCTCATCAACGAACTTTCTCCCGAGAGCGAGTGTCACATCGTCTTTCATGCCGAATATATCCCCCATATTCACTCTGGTACTACGGTTATAAGCTACGAGCTCTTGGTTAGGTGTTATGAAATCGTCTTCCCTATCTGGAATGGGAGGAGGTTGGCCAAAAAAATCATTTATTCCACCATATGATTTAATAGGACTACTTTCCTCTTCTTCATCTTCTTCATCGTCTTCTTCATCGTCTTCTTCATCGTTATCAATACCAGGAATATCCAAACGGTAAACATGGGACTCGTTGTCTTCTTCTTATTCTTTGTGTCGTTCTTCTGCCGGTTCTTCGGTCTCCGGAACAAATTTGGGGTTATAGTCACTAAAACCATAATTATCTTCAGTAAGAAAATCACGATTATACCTATACACATGCTCATCTTCAGACTGATAATGAGACACGTAAGAAGAAGATTGACTCTGCTCAACAGCAGACATATACGATTCTCGTACGGTGTTCGAACCACCACCAACATTGCTTGTTCCGAAGCCCGCAAGATCGACATAAACAAAAAGTATTGGTGGATTTTTTACAGCCGCAACAGATTGCATGAAACCTTTGACATCGTTACTGTCTCGTACTCATAAAGTTGGCCAGAATATTTGTACATTGTTCTAGTCATACCAACATACGGGTTGATTACACATTTGCGTTGAACATACCTAACCAACCTAGAATGTGTAACGTTGGTTGACACCATGACTCGTATCATCGGGATTGCGGAAACATACTCCCACTTCAGCCCGATCTGTTGCCAAGAACCCCCAGCCAAGATATGTAGCTTAATTTTATCAGGTAAGGAACTCATTTTTAAGAAAACAGAGAAAAAAGATAGAAAAGGCTACACAATTGGAAAATTGATTTCAGACAATGTGCTCTTCATCAGTGAAACTAGCCACCATTATATATACACAATTCAAGGGATGGGATACTGTGAGAACTGATGCTTTCTCTTCAACCACTGAACATTATTAAGGAGTTGTTAGTTTAAAAAAATATACGCAGTTGCACTCCCAAACCGTACATCAAAAAAAGAAAAAAAAAACTTCGGGTCCGCAATTGCGACCCCATGGGGAACCCTAATTAGGTTTTCACCAGCCATGCGACACGTGGCATATATTGCGGTCCGCACCAGGTCGGGCCGGGTCCGAGTGCGGACCAACCGTTTTCAAAAAAAATTGTCTTTTTGTGATCCCATTGCGGTTCGCACTCATCGTGTCGGGTCAGAGTACGGACCCATTGGCTATTTTTGTAAACCGGGAGAGAATATAGCTATTTTGTCAATTCTTCTTGGTGGTTTGGCTATTTGAGTTAACTTCCCCAAATTTTCATAGGTGGCAAAATAAAATTTTAATCAAATCAAATAAAACAGTGGGATCTATATTTCAGCCAAAGCACTATAAGAAATTTAGTTCGGCCTAAAACATTGACCAAGACTTGACTCCACATAATTAAGGCAAAGGCAACCTTAAACTAGAAAATTGTTGTTGGTGTAACCCAAAATGGAAAAATGACCCATAACTCAAGCCGTGTTCATTTCGACACAACCAACAACCGCATCATCAGCGGTTCGGCACAAAAGAATAACATTGAGCGCACAGCCATAGGCTATGAACTAGCAGCGATCAACGTAACAAAATGTTGTCCTAAGCCGCTTGGTTCAAACACCAGCAGCGGTGCTTGGCGGAACGGAAAAACACCCACTTTAGCGATGCCTAGTAGTAGCACCCAATGACAGACCACACAACAACGATTGATATCGACTACGAAGGATACCGACAGTACAATCGTGCTCTTTACTGGTCCGGTTACCAGCATCCACCGGCAACAAACTGGAAGCAATGATCAAGACCAAAACCAACCTCTTGACTGAGACCGACGGTGGTGTCCACAATAGAATAAAAAACTTGTAGCTTGGTGCGGCGAACACCAAGATACAAAAACTAAGGGTCGGAGATAAAAACCAAACCAACACCACCAGCCACGAACGATGACAGTCTGGACAAACATCCAATTAGAAATCGGCAATAACAGTCGATATAACCAGCACTAGTGGTTGTCGATCTAGGAGAGAGGATGAAGGCTAGTTGAACTAGGTTACAGTCATCGACGAAGACTGTAATAACCAGGTATTTTTATCTAAGTTAAATTTAGAATTTTATAAGTCCTTATGTTAGTATTTTGAGAAATTAAAAGTTAAGAGATAAGATTTAAATTTTTATAGAAAGTTGGGGGTGTGTTTCGACAATTGAGAGAAGTTTAGGGTTAGTTTGGTCTTTTTGCTAACCTTGTATACCACAACCGACTTCCAGCAAGGGAAAAGGAAAATGATGTCTTCACTTTTAGATATTCAAACTATATTCAAGTGTTAGTGTGTGAGTGTGAGTTCGGTTAGAGAGAGAGAGAGAGAGAAATCGAGAGAGTTTGAAGGGAAGAAGAAGGGAAAAGATTTAAGAAGTTTGTTGCTGTGATTCAGGTAAACAATCCATACCTTTTATGTGTTTTAATTCTCTAAAGTGTTCTTGAGGTTTATATTTAAGTTCTTGATGGGTTATGTTATTTTTAGAAGGTATATGAATTCTGGGTTTGGAATAGTGTTCTAATAGTAGTATAAAACATATCTGCAAAGTTACATAAACATGCATAGTATAAATCTGCAAAAATCTGGGTTTTAGGATGAAACAGTAGGCTGAGATATTCATCGGAATCGCAGTAGACTAACATTCATCGAAGTCGCAATAGACGACTGCGACATTCAACGAAGTCGCAACAGTTGGTTGCGACTTGGCATTGAAGTCGCAATGGTCGTTTGCGACTTGGCTTGAAATCGCAGTAGTTGGTTGCGATTCAAGTTTGGAATCGCAGTTGTTGATTGCGACTCCAAGGTGGAATCGCAATAGTGTGTTGCGACTCCAAGGTGGAATCGCAATAGTGTGTTGCGACTTCGGGGTGAAATCGCAATAAGGGGTTGCGACTTCGGGGTGAAATCGCAATAAGGGGTTGCGACTTCAGGGTGGAATCGCAATAGGAGATTGCGACTTGGTACTGTTCATTACGGTTGCGACTTGTACTGTTCATTTCGATTTCATATATTTTGGGTTGCGACTTGGGTTAAGGATTTTGTAAGTTTAAGTATTAAAGGAGATATTCGGTATTTTATCTGATTTCAGATTCTGTGAAGGATTGACCTACTTGAATTATCTTGGAAGGGTTTTTGCGATCAAAACAAGAGGTGAGTTTTTATTTGAAATATTTTCAAATGGAATACATATATGTGTGATTAAATGTAATATGGTGCATATAATGTTTATATGAATATTGCATTGTATGAGTACTAGTTGGCCGGGCTTAGGACCGGTGAAAGTTGGCTGTACAAAGGGACAGTGGTGTTGGCTGTATTTAGTACAGCGGTGTAAATTAATTAATTGGCTTGCTACCAATTAATATGGCCAAGGAAATTAAAAGAGAAAGAGATGGAAGGATTACATGAGTCATAATTGGTATTCTTATGTGAATAATATGTATGAATATGTGCAAATGTTTTCTTTAACTAACAGGGATTTTTCTCACTAGACCTCAAGGTCTAACCCTCATTTTTGTTTTAAAAATATGTATTCCAGGTCATGGAGCAAACAAGAGAAAATGATAGGATTATCATGTTAGCTTTTGTGGACGTTGAATGATTATGAAGATTTCAGTTATAATTAGTAGTTGTTATGTATTTTACTTTATTCGATAAAGTTTGTACTGAAAGACCTAATTGTAGAACTTAAGGGGCCGTATTTGAATTATGATATGTTACTTTGTGGTGAATTATATGAAACTTGTATGTTGGGATATAAGGGATGTTACAAATGGTATCAGAGCCTTAGTTTAAGAGATTTAGGTATTAGTATATGTACCTAGACTTAAACTGCATGCGAAGTAGGATGTCCTTGTTATTTTAGAACCTTGGGATGATAAATATAAAAAGGTAGAAGGAACATCATGTAAGGTAATTTCAGATTACACCTGGCCAGTGTAATTATGATCTTACAGGTACATGTTTGAACCAGAATACTTTATTATATGGGGTATGTGCTTATGTGTATATTAACCTTGTTTGAATCAACAGAATGGCAAGTGGAACGAGACAAACAGCCGGAGGAAGGGGAAGAGGGGGAGAAAGAGGCAGAGGTAGGACAGGGAGCAGTGTACAGGGGCGAGGCACAGAGTTTGTTACAAGAGACGATCTAGCGGTTGAAATGGGAAGACTTCAGGCAAATATTCAAGCCATGTTTAACCAGACTCATCATTCGGAAACAGAAATACCAGACCCTACCCTTGGAAACAAAGTACCTATCGCGCCTATTGTCACATCAGTACCAAGAAAGTGTGATTATAAAATGTTTTTAAACTGTAAACCACCCACGTATGGAGGGGACAGAGATCCAGTAAAAGCAATGAGATGGCTGAAGGAAGTTGAAGTTGTATTTAAGACCAGTAAATGCGCGGAAGAAGATAAAGTGTTATATGGAACAGCAATGTTGAAAGCGGACGCCTTGTATTGGTGGGAGGCCCTTATTGACTCTGAAGGACCTGAGGTATATTCAACTTTTACTTGGGGCGAATTCTCGAGAGCATTTAAGGAACAGTTTTGCCCGCAAGCCGCAGTTAGACAGTTGGAAGAGGAATTCCTGAGCCTACAGCAAGGAAATTTATCGGTAAGAGACTACACTGCCCGTTTCTTGGAAAAGTCGCGTTTCGGAGAATATTATGTTGCCACCAAAAAGATGAAGATGGAAAGGTATGTATTCGGATTGAATTCGGAGATCAGAAAGTTGGTAACTGCAGCGAGACCTAATACGTTTTCAGAAGCAGTCAATGCTGCGGAAAATGTGGAGCGAGACAATAAGAGGGATGTTGGGGATAAAAGTGCGGGAAAGAGAAAATGGGAAGGACCGCCACATGATATGAAGAAGTCTGGGTTTCAGAGATCTGATAATCGTCCACCTTTTCGAGCAGCTGAAAGACCTTGCCCAAAGTGCCACCGTTTCCACCAGGGAAGCTGTCAAGTAGATCCTAGAAACTGTTATAAGTGCGGGAAGTTTGGTCACATTGCTAAAGATTGTCGGGTGGTTAGATTTTGTTATTCATGCAATTCTCCAGATCATCTTCAATCGGATTGTCCACTGGGAAGAATACCATCGGGAGGCACATCGACAAGAGCAACGGGTGTTAGACCAACAGTACCGAGGTCAGAGCCAACAAGAGCAAGAGGCCGTTCATTTCAGATGACAGCAAAAGAAGCGGAGGAAACTCCGGACGTGGTTACAGGTACATTCTTAATAAATTCTACACGTGCTAAGGTGTTATTTGATTCCGGTGCAAACCGATCGTTTGTGTCTCCTTCATTTGCTACTCATATGCGTTTAAAGCCGAAAGTGTTAGATCATGCTTTAATGGTAGATACGGAAAATGAAAATCAAGTATCAGTTAAAGAAGTATTTGATGGTTGTGTGATAGATATAGAAGGGTGCGGGGTACCGATTCAGTTATTTCCAATAGCCCTGGTTGAGTTTGATGTGGTAGTAGGAATGGACTGGTTAGCCGAGAATCAAGCTAATATAAATTGTGATAAGAAGTTAATAAACGTTGTGTTACCTGAAAAAGGCCCGGTAGTGATCTATGGCGATCGTAGGAATCACCAGTATAATCTTATTTCTATGATAAAAGCCCGTAAGTGTGTTAATAAAGGTTGTCAGAGTTACTTAGCTTACGTAATAAATACTAAGCTAGAGAAGAGTAAGTTAGAAGACATCCCAATTGTTAGTGATTTTCCAGAAGTGTTTCCTGAAGACTTGAACAGTCTTCCGCCCGTTAGACAGGTAGAATTCGGTATAGATCTAATTCCTGGAGCCAACCCTATAGCCCGTGCACCGTATCGTTTGGCGCCTCCGGAAATGAAAGAAATGATGGCACAACTGCAAGATCTATCCGATAAGGGTTTCATCAGACCAAGTACTTCGCCATGGGGAGCACCAGTTTTGTTTGTGAAGAAGAAAGATGGTTCGATGAGAATGTGTATCGACTACAGAGAATTGAATAAGCGCACGATCAAAAATAAGTATCCCCTACCTAGAATTGATGACCTCTTCGATCAATTAGTCGGAGCTTGTTGTTTCTCCAAGATTGATTTAAGATCCGGTTATCATCAGTTGAAGGTTAAGGAAGAAGACGTTTTGAAAACTTCTTTTCGCACCAGGTACGGTCACTATGAGTTTCTAGTAATGCCATTTGGATTGACGAATGCTCCAGCTGCTTTCATGGATTTAATGAATCGGGTATGTAAGCCGTATCTTGATAAATTCGTTATTGTGTTTATTGATGATATACTTATCTATTCCCGATCTAAGGAAGAGCACGCGCAACACCTTCGTTTGATTTTAGAACTATTGAAGAAAGAAAAGTTGTATGCGAA
Source organism: Saussurea involucrata (assembly GCA_033807775.1). Taxonomy (NCBI): domain Eukaryota; kingdom Viridiplantae; phylum Streptophyta; class Magnoliopsida; order Asterales; family Asteraceae; genus Saussurea; species Saussurea involucrata. The sequence goes on along the minus strand of CM066320.1, from coordinate 111,030,628 downwards.
ATTTTCAAAGTGTGAATTCTGGTTAAGGGAAGTTCAGTTTTTGGGGCATATAGTTTCGGAAAAGGGTATACAAGTCGATCCGATGAAAGTGGAAGCAGTTGAAAAGTGGGAACCACCAAAGACAGCAACAGAAGTACGAAGTTTTCTGGGTTTGGCCGGCTACTACCGAAAGTTCATAAAAGATTTCTCTCGTATTGCCACACCGTTGACGAAGCTGACTCGGAAGAATCTGAAGTTCGAATGGAAGGCAGAACAGGACGAGGCATTCAGGATATTAAAGGAGAAACTCTGCAGCGCGCCGATTTTAGCATTGCCAGAAGGTTCGGATGATTTTGTGGTCTACAACGATGCTTCTAAGTTAGGTTTGGGATGTGTACTCATGCAACGTGGAAAAGTAATTTCCTATGCTTCTCGTCAATTAAAGGACCATGAAAGGCAATATCCTACCCACGATATGGAACTTGCAGCGGTTGTCTTTGCATTGAAGATTTGGAGACATTATATGTATGGTTCCAAATGTCAAATTTTTACTGATCATAAGAGTCTTCAACATCTTTTTTATCAAAAGGAACTGAATATGAGGCAAAGAAGGTGGCTAGAGTTAGTGAATGATTATGATTGTGAAATCCTTTATCACCCAGGAAAAGCGAACGTGGTGGCAGATGCACTAAGTCGACAAGAAAGAAGTGGAACGATAAAGGCGATATCTTTAAGAGCGGAACTGCTTCCAAACATTTTTGACGAATTACTGAAGTGCCAATTAGATGCTTATCAAGAAGAAAGTTTGAAATCTGAACGGTTGGTTGGGATATCAGCATTGCTTGGGAAAGATAACCGTGGGTTGTTGTGTTTGGAGAATAGGATTTGGGTACCTCGTTTGGGTGGATTACGTGATCGTGTACTACAAGAAGCTCATCAATCTCGATTCTCCATTCATCCAGGTACAAATAAGATGTATAGAGATCTGAAGCCATTTTACTGGTGGCCGGGGATGAAAAGAAGCATTGCAAAGTATGTGGAGGAATGTACTACTTGCAAGAAGGTGAAGATTGAACATCAAAAACCGTTTGGTCAACTGCAACGATTAGAAATTCCAGTGTGGAAATGGGATCAGATCACAACTGATTTCATTACCAAGTTACCAAGAACTTCAAAGGGATTCGATTCTATTTGGGTGATTGTGGATAGGTTGACGAAGTCTGCTCATTTCTTGCCAATAAAAGAAACCGATTCTTTGGAACGTTTGGCCAAACTGTACATTAATGAAATAGTAACTCGACATGGAGTACCAATTTCGATTATTTCTGATCGAGATAGTCGTTTTACTTCTAGATTTTGGAGGAGCTTTCAAAAAGAGATGGGAACGCAGATAAAGTTAAGTACAGCATATCATCCTCAAACTGATGGACAAAGCGAAAGAACAATTCAGACGTTAGAAGATATGCTTCGGGCTTGTATAGTTGATTTTGGAGGATCATGGGATAAACATTTGCCTTTGATAGAGTTCGCTTACAACAACAGTTATCATTCTAGTATTCAGGCGGCACCGTTTGAAGTATTGTATGGTAGGAAATGCCGAACGCCTTTGTGTTGGAATGAAGTGGGGGAAAAGCAGTTAGCAGGGCCAGAAATAGTACAGTTAACAGCAGATAAGATTACTCAGATCCGGGATAGATTGAAAACGGCACAAGACAGACAGAAAAGTTATGCAAATCGACGCCGGAAACCGTTAGAATTTCAGGTTGGGGAATTTGTGATGTTAAAAGTTTCACCTTGGAAAGGAGTCATACGTTTTGGGAAACAAGGTAAACTCAGTCCGCGGTATATTGGGCCATTTAAAATTACAGAAAGAATTGGTGAAGTAGCATACAGATTGGATCTTCCGTTGGAGTTGAGCAGGATTCACAACGCATTTCATGTGTCGAATTTTCGGAAATGTTTAGTTACACCGGACCAGGCAGTCTCTCTACCGGACATCCAGTTTGATGAAAAGCTGAACTACGTGGAAGAACCGGAAGCTATAGTGGATCACAAAGTTAAAGTATTAAGGAATAAGGAAATCAGGCAGGTAAAGGTTCAGTGGAAACATCATCGAGGTCAGGATACTACATGGGAATCAGAGTCCGAGATGAGAGCCAAATACCCTCATCTGTTCGCTTAATCGAATTCCGGGACGGAATTCTTTTAAGGGGGAGATGTTGTAATAACCAGGTATTTTTATCTAAGTTAAATTTAGAATTTTATAAGTCCTTATGTTAGTATTTTGAGAAATTAAAAGTTAAGAGATAAGATTTAAATTTTTATAGAAAGTTGGGGGTGTGTTTCGACAATTGAGAAAAGTTTAGGGTTAGTTTGGTCTTTTTGCTAACCTTGTATACCACAACCGACTTCCAGCAAGGGAAATGGAAAATGATGTCTTCACTTTTAGATATTCAAACTATATTCAAGTGTTAGTGTGTGAGTGTGAGTTCGGTTAGAGAGAGAGAGAGAAATCGAGAGAGTTTGAAGGGAAGAAGAAGGGAAAAGATTTAAGAAGTTTGTTGCTCTGATTCAGGTAAACAATCCATACCTTTTATGTGTTTTAATTCTCTAAAGTGTTCTTGAGGTTTATATTTAAGTTCTTGATGGGTTATGTTATTTTTAGAAGGTATATGAATTCTGGGTTTGGAATAGTGTTCTAATAGTAGTATAAAACATATCTGCAAAGTTACATAAACATGCATAGTATAAATCTGCAAAAATCTGGGTTTTAGGATGAAACAGTAGGCTGAGATATTCATCAGAATCGCAGTAGACTAACATTCATCGAAGTCGCAATAGACGACTGCGACATTCAACGAAGTCGCAACAGTTGGTTGCGACTTGGCATTGAAGTCGCAATGGTCGTTTGCGACTTGGCTTGAAATCGCAGTAGTTGGTTGCGATTCAAGTTTGGAATCGCAGTTGTTGATTGCGACTCCAAGGTGGAATCGCAATAGTGTGTTGCGACTCCAAGGTGGAATCGCAATAGTGTGTTGCGACTTCGGGGTGAAATCGCAATAAGGGGTTGCAACTTCGGGGTGAAATCGCAATAAGGGGTTGCGACTTCAGGGTGGAATCGCAATAGGAGATTGCGACTTGGTACTGTTCATTACGGTTGCGACTTGTACTGTTGATTTCGATTTCATATATTTTGGGTTGCGACTTGGGTTAAGGATTTTGTAAGTTTAAGTATTAAAGGAGATATTCGGTATTTTATCTGATTTCAGATTCTGTGAAGGATTGACCTACTTGAATTATCTTGGAAGGGTTTTTGCGATCAAAACAAGAGGTGAGTTTTTATTTGAAATATTTTCAAATGGAATACATATATGTGTGATTAAATGTAATATGGTGCATATAATGTTTATATGAATATTGCATTGTATGAGTACTAGTTGGCCGGTCTTAGGACCGGTGAAAGTTGGCTGTACAAAGGGACAGTGGTGTTGGCTGTATTTAGTACAGCGGTGTAAATTAATTAATTGGCTTGCTACCAATTAATATGGCCAAGGAAATTAAAAGAGAAAGAGATGGAAGGATTACATGAGTCATAATTGGTATTCTTATGTGAATAATATGTATGAATATGTGCAAATGTTTTCTTTAACTAACAGGGATTTTTCTCACTAGACCTCAAGGTCTAACCCTCATTTTTGTTTTAAAAATATGTATTCCAGGTCATGGAGCAAACAAGAGAAAATGATAGGATTATCATGTTAGCTTTTGTGGACGTTGAATGATTATGAAGATTTCAGTTATAATTAGTAGTTGTTATGTATTTTACTTTATTCGATAAAGTTTGTACTGAAAGACCTAATTGTAGAACTTAAGGGACCGTATTTGAATTATGATATGTTACTTTGTGGTGAATTATATGAAACTTGTATGTTGGGATATAAGGGATGTTACAAAGACAAGCATCAGCAGCCGACAATGGCCAGTGATGGCCAACGTGGAGAACCGACGAAGGACGACGTCAAAACTAGCCTCCCATGGTCTTGGTCGTGGTCCAAGTCAATAGAAGAAACTAACACGGTCTAAAAAGTAAAAACCGTGGCCTCTGATCGATTTCACCCGACGACGAATGCAAGAAGCGGCAACAACCGCAGACCACCGTCAATCGATATGAAAACGGTTTACCGGTTAGGATTCAGCCGTGGCTGGGGTGAATCTAGCTTTGACTTTGACTAAGACCTACTTGGTTCATCCACCAGCGGTGGCAATAAAGAGAGAGGAAAAAAACGACGACACATCCAGCTTTGTTTTGAGATCACAAAGAAAAATATGGTTTTCGAAACCTATTTGCCAAAAAAAATTCATGGTATTAAAAACGTTTGGGCTTTTAGAATAAGTTAACAAGGCCCAATCAGAATTCTTTTGTAGATACATAATTAAAATTAGGTCCAACAAAATTTACGTCAGGTTAAAGATTAAGGTTTAACTCAATTAAATTTTGCCATATATAATTTGTATCCCTTTTAATTAAATGACATCAAATTGGCTCTGATACCACTGTAGGATTTTAAAGCAAATTGTAACCTTAAACGTAGCGGAAAATTAACAAAGAAATGTTTGGTTACAGTATGTAAAAAACTTTTCTAATAGTTAAAACCCAAACGGATACAATTATGCATTTAATTAAAGCCTAAAATACATACCATACGGTGTTTATAATATGTACCTTTTAATAGATCTGTCGGAGTTACAGTTGAAGCACCAAGAAACCAAAGTAGGTTTCCTCTATCAATAGTCCACACACGAACACGTTACCATTGCCACAGGGTGCTAGCCCAAGAACCCTAGATCTATATGTGTTTTCTCTGAAAGACTCATTCTAATTTTCAATTAACTGAATAATGGTTTAGCCTAACGCCCTATTTACACCGGAAGAATTATAAATATACTATTCAAATAAGGATTAAATAAGGTTTAGTAATTATCTGTAATATTTATATTCATGTTTAAATTTAAATTTAAATTCAAATATATAATTATCTTTAAACTTTAAACATAATTATATACAATTACAGATAACACCACGTAATTAACATAATTACGTTGTTACCGTGTAATTATCATAATTACAGCTTAACACATATTTTACAATTATTCTTTAAGAATAATTATTTTTTTAATCAACTTGATTTAATCTGTGTTCTAGAAATGAAAACAAACACATTATTTGTGTGCGACCCTATAGGTTTACATACTCCTCTATAGTATCCATGTGTGACACGGGTCGTGGGCATATAATAACCTACAAACCCATAGGGACAACAACAACAACGCTGACGACATATTTCCCGAAGTGAGAATATCATGACTCCTCACTATTAGATATGACTGACTTACATGCCTATGTATCCAATGCATTACAGTCTAGAACGCATGACTCCAAAAGAATGACGCACGCATTCAAAACATGTATTCTGCAAATAAAGTGCAATAAATGCAACCCACATCCAAAGCTCCGCGTTAAGCAATTAAAACCGGGCAAATGTCCCCAAGATCCGATAAAGCCAAAAACCGAGCCATAAGCTCAACCAATCGAATGACCATTTATTAAAAGTCATAAACTATGATAAAACGTACACAACCCACGTTTATGCAAACACATGCTCTAAATTCATGAATAGCCCAAAATACAACATTGGTTGGGACAAACCTTTTTCCAAAGGAACTCACACCATTTACACTTTCAAACCGTCACATAACATAATTTATGCATACTTCCAAAACATACGTTATAAGCACATTTTTACCAAATTAATATCCAATTATAAGATAAATCATCAAAATACATTCATTTATGGTTTATTTGTCAAAGTATCCAAAAATCCCAAATGTGCGTTGTTAGAGCATTATTGTATTCAAGATTTATTGTAAAGTCTTGTATAATGTCAAACATTGTAAAGTCAAAGTATTAGTCAAAATAGTCAAAGTCATGTAAAGTCAAACTAGCTTTAGTGTTTAAATCTTTGTAATTAAGAGATAAAAATAGGTTTTGTAAAGCTTAGTTTGTAAGTAAGTCTAAAGGAAGACATTAGAGAATGATCTTAATTGTAATATTCTAGAGAGAGAAGTGAGAGCATTCTAGAGAGAGAAAGTGCATCAATCATATGTAATCTCTATTATGTTCAAGATCAATGGATGATTTGATGATTACCTAATAGATTATGGGTTTTACAATTGGTATCAGAGCTTTGGGAGATTGAATTATGTGCAAAATTCGTCCAATTTCTTGAAGAATTGAAGATTTTTTGAAGATTTTTGAAGAAAATCTCCATTTTTGAAGATTTGAAGAACACAAATGGGTTATGCATTTCTTGTTTGTTTTTGTGCTTGATTTTGATTGCAAAGTGTTTCTCCATCATTCTAAATCTGTTTTGCATCATCAATTTTGCAAAAACACATCAAGATTTGATCAATTTTAAGATTTTTGAATTTTTTGTGTTCTTGAAGAAAGTAAGCTGTAAAAAAATTTTAGAGATTGATTTTGCAATTTATTGGTGATTTGATCCATTTTAGTGCAAAATCGTTTCTAAAAAGTGTTTTTAGACATGAAATACTCAAAAATTTCAAGTTTTCATTCATAAATTTGAGTTTTGAAATTTTTGGTGTTCTTCATGTTCTTGATGATCTTCAAGTGTTCTTGAGCAAACTTGATTAGATCTTGAATTTTGATCCATTTTTGTTGTTAAGTGTTGTTAGAAATGTGTTTTTGAATTTGTTTGATCTTAAAATCTAGATTTAATATTTATTTGTGAGTTTTTGTATGTGCAGAAAATCAACAAAAGAAAAGAAAGGAAGAAAGCTGCTTGTGTGTGTGCTTATTAGAGGAATTCGGACCCTTCACTAATTGGTTTCGGATCACACATAGTAAATGTGTGCTGAGTGTGTGTGTGTGTGTGATTCAGCTATGTGTTTGTGTGTTTAAGCAAATGTTTAGATGTCAGTATGTGTTTAAATAAGTGTGCAGTGTGAGTGTGTGTTTGAGCAGTGTGCTTGAAAGCTTGCAAAACAGATTCAGAATTCGATTCCTACTGAGTACGAAACCAACAGAATTCGAACCCTTCTACGTACGAAACCAACAGAATTCGAACCCTTCTACGTATGAAACCAACAGAATTCGAACCCTTCTACGTACGAAACCTTCAGAATTCGGTCTTCACTTCATACGAAACCATCAGGTTTCGGATCTAACTGTAAAAGGTTCCATCAGGTTTCGGACACTGCTTGGTACGAAACCATCAGATTTCGGACCATACAGGATACGAAATCCTAAGTTTTCATCTTCGCCGGAGCTTTGCCGGAAAACCGGGATTCGCCGGAAAATGGTTTTTGCGAGAGTTTTTGGGTTTCATTTCAGCATATATCTGTTTGTCTTAAAGGTTGTGATCACATTGGTACAAGTTTCGTCAAAAAGCAGCAAGAGACCACCATTTGTTCGTCTTCGCCGGAGCATCGCCGGAAAAACGGGATCGCCGGAGACATCACGGATTTTGTTGCATGATCGATAAATTTTGGTATCATTCGATTTCTCCTTGAACAAGGATTGCAACGCAACAAATTTCATTCGATTTGGTTGAGAAACGAAGGAAATATCGACGTATGAAAAGCTCAGATCGTAAATTCATTTTTGTGAAGATGATGAACAGTAACTAACGGAACTCCGTTAGTTCTGTTAGTTTTCTAACAGTTTTGGTCCTTTTTCGTTAACTCCGTTTAATCTCGTTAGTTTTTTCTTACATTTTTTGTCTTTAGTTAGTTTGTTCGTTAGGTCCAGTTAGGGGTTTTTAGAGTGTAACAATTTTGGTCCTTGTAGTTATAGTTTAGGACTTTTACAATTTTAGTCCCTGTAGTATAAGTTTAGTATTTTTACACTTTCAGTCCTTGTAGTTAAATTTTAGATTTTTACAGTTTTAGTCCTTTGAGTATTATTTTTCAGTTTTTGTTGAGTCTTAGTATTTTTTTTCACTTCTAGTCTCTATATTTTGTATTTTTGACATTTTTAGTCATTTTAGTGTCGAATTTTTGTTATTTTTCCTGCTTTTATTCATAACTGACATATTTTTCTCTTATTTTGCAGGTTTATCAATTAAAGTCCAACATTTTCGCGCAATTTTTTTCAGAATTAATTTTTGGAAGACAAATTTATAATTTGTTTTTCAAATTTTATTTTTGAAAAAAAAATTCTGACTTTAATTGTGTTTCTATATTTTACGAGTGTGCACATAATTCTAACTTCTAAGCGAAGTTTCTCTTGACGATCACTCTATTATGTAGTATTATTTTTCATATTTTTCATCTAATTTTTTGTGTGTGTTTCTTTTCATGTTTTCTTCAAGATGTCTACTTATAAAGAAGATGGGGTTTCAAGATTGCAACAAGTTCTTATAACTGAAATACCTCCAACTCCACAAGTTTTTGTTAAACCAAATAATGAAATTTTGCAACAAGTTCTTATAACAGAAATACCTTCAACACCACAAACTTTTGTTAAATCTAATAATGAAAGTTTGAAGCAAACTATTGTTAAATCCAGTGGTGAAGGTTTGAAGCAAAATTTTGCTAAAACTAATACTTCAAATCCTTCAACTCATCAAGATGACATGAAGGAGCTTCAAGGAAGTATAAAAGCATTGGAGGAAGAAAATGCTAATCTGAAGAGACAAATTTTAGACATTTCTTCTTCAAATGATAAACTTATTAAAAGAGTTACTGATCTTGACGTTTATATTGCAGATCTTGAAACAAAAAAAGATGACTCAAGTCTGCACGATCAAATCGAGAAACTTCAATAGAAAGTAACAACTCTTCAAAGTGAAAATGCTGATATGAAGAGTAGAGAAATCGAGAGAGAGAAGGGGAACTCATATCTACAAGATCAATTAAAAAGAGTTCAAGAGCAAAGAACAACGTTGGAAGGTGAAAACGTTGAATTGAAGAAGAAGTTTTCAGAACGTGAAAGATAGTCACTTTCTTCAAAGAAAGTTGTTAAAGAAAAGGACGCATTTGAACTAAAATGTATAAAACTTTCAAAACAAGTTTCTGAATTTGAGAAAGTTTTATTTTTAGAAAAAGAGAAGCTCGAAAAAGAAAGAGTTGATTTTGAAGTTGAACGAAAATCTTTTGAGATAAAAAGTTCTGAACTTTCCGTGAAAATCTCTAAATTAGAAAATCTTTTGGAAAAGGAAACGAAAGATTTCATGGAAAAGAAAAATCTCTTTGAAAACGAAAGTAAAACCTTTTAAAAGAAAAATATGGAAATTTTCAAAGAGATTACTGATAAAAGAAAGTTTTTGGAAAAAGATTTTGAATCGGAACGCGAATATTTTGAAGATGCGATTCTTAATCTTACCAAAAGATTATTTGGTTTATCAGCTGATATTATGAAGGATCAATTGATCAAATCTGATATCCAAAAGAAATTTGATCCAATCTTTAAAGAGAAAAATGTTTTGATAAACAAAGTCAAAGAACTTGAAAACATCATTTTTAAATTTGATGTCTCAAAGCAGGCCAGTCATGATACTATCTTTCAGACTCCATTTGTTAAATCAAATGATTCTGAATACTCTTTTAAAACTGCTTCAAGTTCAAGTTTTAAAAATATTTCTTCTAAACAATTTAATAGATCAACTGATTTCTCAAAAGGTCAGATTCGTTCAACAAATCTCTTCTATAATCCTCTACTTGATAAATCAGATAACAAAACAAATGTGCCTACAGTTAATACTTCCAAACCTAAAGAAGTTCCAGTCTTCAAAAAGGTGAAGATGGAATGGAGAGTCAAAGGCACAACGATTCCAAAGAAAGATGTACCAAAATCATCTGCTTCCACATCAAAGGCCAAGAAGAACAATGCGTCGAAAGGTAAATCTTCTGCTAAACCTAATCCTATTCATTCTGTAAATCATCTGGTTAGGTTGGCACATAAGAAAATCTGTTGTTCTTACTGTGGGTCAAATGATTTTGTGCATAAAGGTTATACTTCTTATTGGTACGGTACTTACAGTATTCCTGTTAAGAAATCTACACCTAACACACTAGGACCCAAGTGCCGTTGGGTACCAAAATCTGCTTAATCTGTTTTGCAGGTTCATCATGTGTTGTGCTGATTTGGAAATATATATATCACACACATGACTGAAAACAGAAGAGAAGCGGTAAATTTTTTTGAAGAATACATGTGCCATTAAGGGAGAGCAAAGATATTGGTTTCTGAATACATCAGTTCAAGACCCGTGCTTCAACGTTTTTTGGTTTTTGAACATATCAGTTCAAAACCCGTGCTTCAACGACTATGGCTTCTGAACAATTCAGTTCAGGACCCGTACTTCAAAGTCTAAGACTTCTAAACAAATCAGTTTAGAACTCATACTTCTCAGGTGATATCCTTAACTGTTACATCTTTTTGTTTCAAGGAACAAGTGGTGAAAGGTAACATTGCATTATGTTTTATTTCTATTACTTTGAATGTTTGAACCTTCACAAATTTAATTCAATGAAATGAAATTTTTCAATTTTCATTCAGTGAATAAAATGTGTGTCAAGGATGATTTTTCAAGCAATTTTGTATTATCTGAGTTATATTTGTTTCATCTTTCACTCCTGAAATTAATCGAAAGGTTAGCAAAACATGAATGAAATTATGCTGAATACTCAAAATTATGGAATTCTGCACTTATATAGAATATAATGCTAAAAAACCTAAATGTTAGAATGATGGATGGAAACGAAAATATGGGAGAAGTACTATGTTTTAGAACCAAGTGATTGAGATGCATCAAGTAAACAAATAAAAATCATTTAGTTTGAAAGTTTGTGCCTGTGGCCTATCTGGTTTGGGAGAGTAAGTCCTAAGGGGTGCTAGACACCTAGTCCCTAAGATCAACTGGTCTGGGATCGGCTGACCCAAATCCTGCTATAGAACCAAATAGAAAACAATGTTCTACTGGTACAAATGGGTTTAAGATATATCGATGTGGCCTTTCTGGTTTGGGAAATTAAGTTCTAAGGGGTGCTCGACACCTAGCACCTAAGGCCAACTGGTCTGGGATTTGCTAACCCAAATCCTGCTATAGAACCAGATAGAAAGTCATGTTTAACGGTGTATCTTATTCTTACTAAACTTTTTGATTAAAAGATGCCAATGAGCACAAAATCAAAAGATGCCAAGGTGCACAAAATTAAAAGATGCCAATGTGCACAAAATCAAAAGATGCCAATGAGCACACATCTCTTGACACTTGGGGAAAATACAAAGTCGCGATAAACCCGTAAATTTGTGAAAATTCTGATTTTGGACAAATAGTGTGAGTAGAGCAAAGTATTCTTATATGTTTTAGAATTGCATATGTTTGTAGCTAATCATATTTCGCATGCTAGTACACCAAATAGATTTAATAAATGGGTTCAAACGGAACATTTTTAACTTGATTTACAATGATGACTTGTACTTGAATCCAAACACATGCATTGATTTCATTTGATTGAAAAATCTGTTAAATTTCATTAAGTTGGATTTCTTTTGTAAAGTTCTCAAATGATCAAATGTTAGTAGTTATAAAATGTGGTTCAATGAATTTTATATTCCTTGTATAAATGTTTTCATTAATGCACTGTATTTGAAATGAATACTTTTAATGAAATATATGCATACTTTCAGGGGGAGAAAACAAATTGCTCCAGAATTCTTATTTTGAGGGGGAGCAAGGTTATTCATTAAGGAGGAGATTGTTAGTAATACTCAGAGACGCGACTGAAATTGAAAAAGGTTTTTGATGATCATGATGCTTACATTCATAAAAAAAGGGGGAGAAATGTTTAATTCAATTTCATGTCAAAAACAATTCAAGGTCAAAGAGATGAAGATAGTTTTTGAAGAAGATTGACTTTACATTGTGAAAGACAAAGATGTTTTCGAATCACTCATATATGGATTCGGATTGCTCAAAGTTGAAGTTTTCGGATCATGTGAATTCTGAAGTGTTTTTGAATATGGTTATCTTAATTCTGAGAGACTCAGATTGTGCTTACACCTAAATATTCAAAAATGTGAAGGCTTCGCATCCTTGTGTAGATTCAACTGTTTGAAGAGTGCCAAAGCTTCAATGTTCAAAGCGGTCAAAGTTAAAGTTTTGAAGATCAAGTGTTGAAGACTGCTGCCATTTTTTTAAATCTTAAATCCAAAGGGGGAGAATGTTAGAGCATTATTGTATTCAAGATTTATTGTAAAGTCTTGTATAATGTCAAACATTGTAAAGTCAAAGTATTAGTCAAAATAGTCAAAGTCATGTAAAGTCAAACTAGCTTTAGTGTTTAAAGCTTTGTAATTAGGAGATATAAATAGGTTTTGTAAAGCTTAGTTTGTAAGTAAGTCTCAAGGAAGTCATTAGAGAATGATCTTAATTGTAATATTCTAGAGAGAGAAGTGAGAGCATTCTAGAGAGAGAAAGTGCATCAATCATATGTAATCTCTATTATGTTCAAGATCAATGGATGATTTTATGATTACCTAATAGATTCTGGGTTTTACATGCGTGTTTTACAAGGTTTATAAAGGCAAACACTTCAAATAAACCAACATTTGATAATTTCATGTAAAACACATAAACACTTTAAAATGGACGTTTTTCGCATGTATAACATTTTCACAAATCAATTTGAACTCACCTTGATAGATTTAGGCTAAATCTAAATTTTACCTCAATAAGAGTTCATTAAAACAACTTAGATCCACAAGAAATTCATTCAAACCCTAGATTTACACGTTTTCCAAACATAAATATACATATACAAGCACTTAGAATCATTCTCCAAACATCTTATATCAAAATCTTCATTTTGACCAAAACTCCAATTTTGATCTAACTTTCCCAAAATCATCCAAACCAAAATTTGCAAAACATAAACACTAGGAAGTCATCAATGGAGAATTTATAACTTATATGAAAGTTTAGAAACTAGGATGATGAACTCACCACTTAGGTTTTGATGAAAACCTAGAAAACCCTAATTTTCTTGAAGATGACCTTTTGATCTTTGCTTCCACTCCACCACCAAATAACCTTGAATATTCCTAAAACTAACAATCTATCCTTGAAAATCTCTCAAAAAGAAACCATAGCAATTTGAATCGCCAAAAACAGAGTAGAGATGAGAGAGATGTGACCAAATGAAGAAAGAGGCTCAAAAATCGGATTTTATGCAGTGCACACGCCCGCGAGAGTGACATGCGAAAGTGACAGTGTCACTTTTGCATGTCACTTTCGCCCAAAATGTACAGAGGGTTAAACTTTCTTTGCGAAAATGACATGTTAAAGTGTCAATGTCACTTTCGCATGACACTTTCGCCCAGAAGGTACCGAACACTGTTTTGACCATAACTTATTCGTTTTAGCATCGATTTTGCTCCGAACATAATCATTGGAATTGTGTTTGAATTATTCATCCAACAAGACAATAAAATATAGGATTTCATCCCAAAATCATATTTCCTCTATTTCTCTTAAAAGATTGATTTCTACATTAACTTGAAATTGTACTTACCCAAAAATTACGGGTGTTGCAAAACCTACCCTACAACAAAAACCCAGGGAATTAGCTGTTTATGTTAGAATGAACATATCCGATCGATGGTCGGGCTATTGCGAGCATGTTGTTGGATATTGTGTTATTCGTGTTGCTATTGTATGAAAGAAAGAAATGTGGTTGGATCAAGTAGGGGTTGTTGTTTGGCCGAGCATATGGTAATGAATCAAGTTGACATTGCTTAACTTCGTGCTCCTTGGAGTTTTTATTATTTTATGATGATGAGTCAATGATAAATCACACGTTGTTTACATGACAAGGAGACTTATGCCGGTGCTGTTATTGCTCTTCTACTCAATGCACATGTTTGTTTCAAGTTGCGACTGCTATTGAAAAAAGTTGTTTGGGCATCAATGAAAGTTCAAGGTTTTGATAAGATTATGCATTTTGTAATCGCCAATTTCAAGTTTGTAATTAGTTTTAAATGTTCCAATTCCATGTATGGATCTTGTGTGGGTTGTTATTATGGTGTTTGTAGCTAGTTTATTAAATATTATAAGTGTACTTACGATACATCTCAATTTTAGTGTTTCGTTTTACTTTTTGTTTTTATCGATTTTATAAAACGGGTTTGTGTAGTTTTGAGAAATTGATAAAAAAATTTATAATTTTTTTTATGTGTTTGTTGATTTTATAATACAATTTTATGTGGTTTTAAGAAAGCGATATTTTTTTAAATCATTTAATTTAATGTTTATTTTAATTTAATTTAGGTATATTAATGATGTGATTTATTTTAGATTTAATAATATATATTTTTTTGTATAACAATAATTAGGCATTCTGTTAGAATTCAATAACAGTTTAAATTATTTATAATTGAAAAGTGATGTTTATTCTATTTCATTATGTTTATCACTTAGTTATAAATTCAAACATGAATTTTTAAAAAATTGTTTTTATGCCTTATCTACTTGTAATTTTGAATTTTAAGCAATATACATTAATAAACAGTATTTGAGACATAAAAACTTGTTTTTAATATACTATAAATAAGTTCACTTTTTCACCAACTGTGTTATTAGTTTATGTCAAATTAATTTTACAAGTTTAAACTATAACAATATACAAAAAATTAAATAAATAGTAGTAAAAGTGTATGAAAAGCTTGAGCCGGTTTTTTTTATTCGACAAAGATTAGACCAAACTAGTTCAAAACATATTTTTGTTGGTGATTTTTTGCGACCACATTTTACATTCGTAAAAAGTGCTTTACTAGGGTGAAATGTATTTTGCTGATAAAGGTTTTATTTATAGACTTTTGCCAGCAAAACCCACCCACCCACCAACTTTTTTTTACGTAGTGGAAACAAAATTTAGAATGAAATCTTTGGTACAAATATTTATTTTTAATAGTAGCCTTAGCTATACTTACTTATAACAACACAAAATGGCATATTAAGCGTAGCCAATTCTTAACATCGTTAAGCTTAATTTTTTGAGGGAAATTAATTAAAATACCCTAAGTCAAACCATCTTTTACTGAAATACTCAAAATCTCTCCCACTTTGCAAAAATACCCTAAAAATCCGCGATGGGAGCCCGCGATCGCAGGCCAGGGACCTTTTCTGACACTTTTTTAAACTTGCAGGGACCATTTTTGAAAAATGGAATCCCGCGATCGCGGGCTCATCCCGCGATGGGGTACTTTTTGTGACTTTTCAATTGCAAGGGACCATTTTTGAAAAATTTCATGGACCATTTATGAAAATTTTGATATTTTGGCACTTTTCACCCCATTTCGTCCATTTTTACGAATTTAAAATGAAATGTTACACTTTCAACCCCTATACTTATTTACTAAATTTACTTTATACCTTTTACTTTCATTATTTTAATTTTACATTTAACACATATAATCGTTTATTAACTAAAATACGTTAAAAAATACGTTTTAATTTTAACAAATTACACCATTATAATCGTCTCTTCGATATGTTCGAAATGAGCCCAATCTTAAATTTTTTTGGATTTATATATTTTAATATATATCATATACAGTTATACACTACATAAAAAAAATATTTTTTATATTTAAAATTCATACTCTTATAGTTAATTATTTAATTTATGGTACATCTCTTATTTTTTTTTCAATTTTGTTTTACACTCCTATCGCATTAACATAATAATCATATATTAACTAATTCATTAAATCGTTTTAAATTATTATTATTTGAATGTGTTTATAGATTTCGTCTGAAAAAGTTGCCTGCATGATTCCACTGAAAAAGTAACTGCAATATTCGTCTGCTCTTGAATAAAGGTCTTTCATTAGGCAGAAAATTAGTATTTAAGTAGTCAAACATAGCTAATTAATGAGAATCTAGATCAGATTTATATGATACTATCAAATGCAAGTTTCTATAATATAGATATTGTTCTACATTACATGATACCAATTTTTGCATCATATGAATCACTTCCAGACAACAAGAACCAATACCCCAATAATCAAGAAATAAATGGTTGTTCATCCAATAATCTCTGTATTAGGATTATCGCAAGTTTCATAAACCTACTTACTAGGTGTTGGAAATATGGGTTTTACTAAACTTTGGACGCATTTAAATTTATATATATATGTGTTATATATAACTAACTTTTAGTAGGTTTATGTTCTTCTATATGAGATCTTCGAAATGATATATAATGCGTCCAAAATAGAGTATGCGTGAAAGAGATATCGATACTCAAAGTTGAGTAAATGGATGAAATTAGCAAAAACCAAATGAAGTAAACAGTAAGTCAATCACAATACTTTAACAAAATAAGTTAATACTAAAAATAACAATTATTTAATGTTACATAAACAACCTAACTTTGATTTATTTGACAATGGGCATAAATGGACTCCGCCATATGTATGCGAAATGCCTTGGCCTCGGCCTCGGTCTGGTCAGGGTGTACAAATACCACATCGTTATTTATCAAGATGTTGGCATTACGACATACCCAGACACCGCAATCCGCATTCATCCCGGCCTGCTGGGGTGTATTCTTGGCGAACTTATGGCGAAAGAGCTCTGACCTATCGCGACGCCTCGTGTCCTTGACCCGACAAAAGAAGTCAAATAGCACATCTTTAAACCTTCTCATCTGGTCTTCCAATTGGTCTCTGAAGAGATTGGCACTATCGCTGTCATATATGGTCATGGTCATAGCGTCAAGCTCAAACACTCCAAGCAGCCAATGTTTGGGATGAATGCATATTGGGATGTACACCTGAAATATTACAATATTAGACAACTTAGTTAGCAACAAAACAACTTAAATAAAATAAGAGTAAAACGATTTACATACCACATCGAGGAGAGCCCAAGAAACCCCTTCCACGCCGTTGCATGAGTTGGCCACGGAGGCGGGACCTTGATGGGGGAGCACCAGGTAGGCAAAGAAAATACTATACATTATGGTCCACCTGGTGTCTGTTCCACGATGTCTTTGCAACAGCGAGACCCAACAATCGATGTGCTATACATAAAAAATAGATGGTTAGACATGTAATATAAACATATTTGATTATATGACTATAGTTAAACTTCATACTAACCACATCCTGTAACTCAGACTCCAAAGGGTCATCCGCCAGCAATACTTGGAAAAAGCGGGGGGTGATTTCCAGGCTCAAGTAAGGGACGAATATCATAGGGGAGAGGTGACCAGTCCGACACATCCTCAATATTTCCGATGCCGGTTGAGGCTCCGGTGAAGGGACCTTTCCCTTTTTCTTTCCTCCCTTCTTTCCCCCCGCTTTCTTTGCTTGTTTTTTAGCGGCCGGTGGTGTCGTAGATCCTTGTTGGCCAAACGGGTGACGAAACCATTGTGAAATTGATCGCGGCCGCTTTTGAGGGAGCGGGGTCACCTGTGGTGGTGGATCTACAACATCCATCGAGTCATCGTCAGGCTCCGAGAAGTGCTCCGAGAAGTGTTCCTGGATAATAGGAGACCCCGTCTGAAAATTACGTTACTCAATGTTTTAAGTACAATTTAGGAAATGTTCACAATTAAACCAAAACTACCAAAATAACTTACAGTATGCATTTCCGGCCTGTAATAGTCATCGGCCGAACCGCCAAAGATGTTTGTGATTGCTGTGGTGGCGAACGACGGCATGTGCTGTGCCCCCGACATCCCGGCCTGCGTGACATTGATCATTAAAATAGTTACAAAATTAGGATTATCGATATATAACTATAATGGTTACTCAGTGTCATTAACACTCTCCGGGATAGTCGAATATGATGTGGTGGCGAACGGCGGCGGCATCTGCGAGGTGTATGCCCCCGACATCCCGGCCTGCGTGACATTGATCATTAAAATAGTTACAAAATTAGGAACAAACATATAACTATAATGGTTACTCAGTGTCACTTACACTCTCAGGGATAGTAGAATAGGATGTGGTGGCGAACGGCGTTTGGAACATCCCGGCCTGCGTGACATTGATCATTATAAGAGTTACAAACTTAGGAACAAACATATAACTATAATGGTTACTCAATGTCACTTACATTTTCAGGGAATGACGGATGGGATGTGGTGGCAAACGTCGCTTGTGCCCCCTGTCCGAACGGAGCGGGGATCGGTGTCGTACTCGACAGCTAAAACAAATTTAGAACGTAATATTAATATACAAACTAAATAAACGTGGCCAACAAATTAAGTTAAACACTAACATTGACAGCGCTAAACTGTCTGTAGACTTCCTCCAGATAGTGTACACGTGTCTCTAGCGGCCCGTGGACGTAGTCCCACAGGACTTCATGTGAGCCACGTTGTGGCTCGTAGGAAGGGGCCGCCTGATATGGATTGTAGGAGGAGGAAGGGGGCGCCTGGTAGGAGGAGGAAGGGGGTGCCTGGTAGGAGGAGGAACGGGGCGCCTGGTATCCACCGGAAGGGGGCATGTCGTCGTCTTCCTCATCTTCGGAAGTAGGGGGACGTCGAGCCCTTTCCGCCTCTGCGTCAATAAAGGCCACGCTGTCTCTGTACCAATCTGTGCCCATCTCGTCGACAGTAGGCACAAGGCGATCGGCGGGCAAGAGTGGCTGCTAAATATATGATAAAACATAAAAGAAATTAATAAGCGGGACTAACGTATGCAAATTGTAAACATAGTAAAAGAACTTACATTTCTAGACGCTTTGAAGAACTCAATCCAAAGCGACCTACTTAGGGTAACACGCTTGTCCCAACGGGTTCCCCTAAGTACTCGATCGTCGCGCTTGACGAAATATCGGATTGATGCGGGAAACATATCCAAGATCCATATCTGGAATTAGACAAGAAGAGCAAGTACGTAAAAAGAAAAGCCAAACAGTTTGTATGTATTATTAACAATTGTTATACTACGTATCTAACCTTGAAGGCGTATGTAAAACCACAAAGATTCATCTTTGCATGTCGATCGGCGCGTCTGCCTATGGCTCGGTGAAGATTAGACTAGCAATGTGTCCAGATATGGCTACCCCACGGGTAGCTGTTAAACAGCTCAAGGTCCTCGACGGCCCTAAGGACCGTCGATGAAGCATGATGGCTATACTCACGGCCCAGGAAGCCCATATCCACGATCACCACCAAGCATACACGGACAGCATCGTCGTCGGTTAGGGCACTAAGGCCCTCTTTCATCTTTTCCCGGGCTGCCTTCAGCTTCAAACGAGATGCTGAAATGCCGAAAACCCTAGGAACGAAGGAGCAGTCTTCTAAGGGAGGAAGGGGGGAGCCTCTCCAAAACGTAGTCCTGTAATTAGACAGAACTCCCGACGCCCAAAATGCAATTGAGAGCCGAAGAAATCAAAATGCATCTCCTCCGGCTCAGCGTTGGCGTCCTCGACCTCCAACTGTAGAAACATGTGTACTAGCGTAGGGTCGCCACCAGAGTAAGACACATCCATCCATGGCCCGAACGGTGTCCCTCTATAGATGGTCTCAAGGGTATCTGCGCGATCACCTAATCCCCTAAACAGCGCTCCTAATTCCTCGATGTATGAAACT
Organism: Saussurea involucrata; assembly: GCA_033807775.1. NCBI lineage: Eukaryota > Viridiplantae > Streptophyta > Magnoliopsida > Asterales > Asteraceae > Saussurea > Saussurea involucrata. The sequence goes on along the minus strand of CM066320.1, from coordinate 111,011,014 downwards.
TTGCACCTTACCGTCAAGTCGATGTTAAAGAAATCCTTCTACATAGTCATTCACAGATGTTATAGTTAGTGTTATATATAGATGCTGCAGTTTATTTTATTTTATATAGATGTTGCGGTTTATTTATTTCAACGTATAATAGTGTTATATATAGATAAAGTGCGGTTGTATTTTATTTCAACGTATAATAGTGTTATATATAGATAAAGTGCGGTTTATTTTATTTCAACGTATAATAGTGTTATATATAGATAAAGTGCGGTTTATTTTATTTCAACGTATAATAGTGTTATATATAGAAAAAGTGCGGTTTATTTTATTTCAACGTATCATATTGTTATATATAGATAAAGTGCGGTTGTATTTTATTTCAACGTATAATAGTGTTATACATAGATAAAGTGCGGTTTATTTTATTTCAACGTATAATAGTGTTATATATAGATAAAGTGCGGTTTATTTTATTTCAACGTATAATAGTGTTATATATAGATAAAGTGCGGTGTATTTTATTTCAACGTATAATAGTGTTATATATAGATAAAGTGCGGTTTATTTTATTTCAACGTATCATATTGTTATATATAGATAAAGTGCGGTTTATTTTATTTCAACGTATCATATTGTTATATATAGATAAAGTGCGGTTGTATTTTATTTCAACGTATAATAGTGTTATATATAGATAAAGTGCGGTTTATTTTATTTCAACGTATCATATTGTTATATATAGATAAAGTGCGGTTGTATTTTATTTCAACGTATAATAGTGTTATATATAGATAAAGTGCGGTTTATTTTATTTCAACGTATAATAGTGTTATATATAGATAAAGTGCGGTTTATTTTATTTCAACGTATCATATTGTTATATATAGATAAAGTGCGGTTGTATTTTATTTCAACGTATAATAGTGTTATACATAGATAAAGTGCGGTTTATTTTATTTCAACGTATAATAGTGTTATATATAGATAAAGTGCGGTTTATTTTATTTCAACGTATCATATTGTTATATAGAGATAAAGTGCGGTTTAGGGACCCTAGTTGTCATTCTTAAAAGTTTAGGACCTAATTGGCATTCTTAAAAGTTTAGGGACCTAAGTTGTCATTCTTAAAACCGTAGGGACCTAAGTTGTCATTCTTAACATTTTTTTTATAAAAAACACATATTTAACAATTTTTTTATAAAATGTGTTTTTTTATAAAAAATTGTTAAGAGTGTGTTTTTATAAAAAAATTGTTATAGTTTTATGGTTTTATGTTTGAATGTGATATTTGTATGTTATAATGTGTATGTTGTTATAGTGTGTTTTTTCATATAAAAATTGTTAAAAATGTGTTTTTTTTTATAAAAACACACCCTTAACAATTTTTTATAAAAACACACTCTTAACAATTTTTTTATAAAAAAACCTGTTTTTATAAAAAATTGTTAAGGGTGTGTTTTTATAAAAAAATTGTTAAGAGTGTGTTTTTATAAAAAAAACACATTGTTAACAATTTTTTTTATAAAAACACACTCTTAACAATTTTTTTATAAAAAAAATCTTAACAATTTTTATATGAAAAAACACACTATAACAACATACACATTATAACATACAAATATCACATTCAAACATAAAATCATAAAACTATAACAATTTTTTTATAAAAACACACTCTTAACAATTTTTTATAAAAAAAACACATTTTTAACATTTTTTTTATAAAAACTGTTTTTATAAAAAAAAATTAACAATTTTTTTATAAAAAAACACATTATAAAAACCATAAAACTATAACAATTTTTTATAAAAACACACTATTAAACATTTTTTATAAAAAAACTGTTTTTATAAAAAATTGTTAAGGGTGTGTTTTTATAAAAAAATTGTTAAGAGTGTGTTTTTATAAAAAAAACACATTGTTAACAATTTTTTTATAAAAACACACTCTTAACAACTTTTTTATAAAAAAACACTCTTAACAATTTTTATATGAAAAAACACACTATAACAACATACACATTATAACATACAAATATCACATTCAAACATAAAACCATACATATCATGTTAAACATAGAACATATTCAAATATAAGTTATAAACACTATAACAACCTACAAATCATATATCTTAACTTAAAATAACATACAAAAAATAACAAATAACATAAGGAAAACATACCAAAGAGGTAATACGAGACATCTCCACAAAACCCGAACGCGTATTCCACACGACAAAATTGAGAGAGTGGGAGAAAATTGAGAGAGTTTGATTAAAAATTGAGAGAGTTATAAAACAATGAGAGTGGACGGTTTTTGGTCCCCCCCACCCCTTATATAGTGCGGCCGATGTTATAAAAATTAGGGTTTGAGGCTTCAAAATTTTTTTAGGGTTAACCCTGTGCCGACGCGTGGCACAGGAGCCCACGATCGCGGGAGGTCAAAGAAAGTCAATCGCGGGCAGGGACCAAAAATGCACACGCGGGAATTCTTGAGGGGGGAAAGCTGTACCGCGGGTATTCTTGAGGGACCAACGCGGGCAAAGTGGGCAAACTTTGGTGACACGTGTAGCCCGCGATCGCGGGGGTCAATGAGTCAAACGCGGGCAGGGACCAAAACTGCACACGCGGGCATTCTTGAGGGGGGAAAGCTGTACCGCGGGCATTCTTGAGGGACCAACGCGGGCAAAGTGGGTAAACATTGGTGACACGTGGCCTGGAGCCCGCGATCGCGGGCTCCATCGCGGATTTTTAGGGCATTTTTGCAAAATGGGAGAGATTTTGGGTATTTCAGTAAAAGATGGTTTGACTTAGGGTATTTTAATTAATTTCCCATTTTTTGAACCATGGATATTTATTTCCTTTTAGTCACATAAAATAAACAAAATCGTGACGAATTCATAATATATATTTAAGCTTCATTTTTAGAACAATGAGTTACATTTTGGTCACGTAAAATCACAAAAGCATGGACATAAACTATTTATTAGCCATGCCAACTGATTTTTTTAAACCGTGACTATTTGTTACATACTAACCACATGGTTTTTTTAATTGTGTGCTTAGGTATACATATAGGCACACACTATTCATATTAATTGTGGCCAAATCATGATATCTAGCTACACTTAATGTTTTAGAGTAATGACTATTGATCACATTTTGGTCAAGTAAAATCACAAAAACAATGGTCATATAGTATTTATTAGCCACACCAACCGAAATTTTGATACCATGGCTATTGGTTATATACTAACCACGTGGATTTATTATAAGGTGGCGTTTGTTTTTTAAGTGGTGTTGAAGTCTGATTATACTTCTGATTTTTAAGTGGTGGTGCTGAAGTCTAAAATCAGGATAAAAAAGATTGTTTGTTTTTGTAAGGTGAAAACGTCTGAATATGAACTGTTGTCTATTTTATCTTTGAAAATGTGATATCATCAAATTTTATTATATTAACTATAAAAACCAATATTCATACAAACTAAAATCAACTGAAATACGTTAATTGGTTCAAATATAATAGAAAACATGAACAGAGTGTCATAACAACTAAAATCAATCTCCGTTTTGCATCAATTCTGTCACAATTTCTTCTCTTAAACCAGGTCAGCGGTACTCCCATGCAAGTGAACCTCTTCGGCCTCATCACCGCCATCGTCCCCTTGGTCATTGGTTTAATCATGTTCAGAAAATAACTCATCACTTGATGGCTTCATTTGGCCACCTTACACGTTGAACATTCTCGCCCATCTCTAAAAATCACAATATTCAAAATGTAATCCAATGAACCAAGAATAGCCAAAGAATAATAATTATGTTGCAACTTAAAATGCATAATGTAACCCGGTTAGCTTTTTGAGTGAATATATGCAAGTAGACATTTTTTACAAACTAGTAAAAACAACAATAGTAGCCATAGGGGCTGTTTGTACAAACATTAGCATCATACACACGTAAAAGATTAACACAACAGGACTGTTTTGCAGTGGCATTTTCACATCCAAAAATCAAAACCAATTCTACCACAACTTTCGGAAACAAATCCATGGCCGCCCACCAATTGGCTTAAGTTGCTCATAAGTAAGAAACCATAATCGTTTTTGTTTTCCTCATTTATCAAGCATGCAATTGGGATAAAGGTTTAATCAGTTAAATACTTGAATTGGGATACATGTTTAATCAGTTAAATACTTGAATTGGGATAAAGGTTTAATTAGTTGAATCTTGAATTGTGCAAGAAGAAAGCTACATTCAATAATGATTTTTTCACAGACCACACTCCCCAATTGCACAACAAATTCATGGTAGTTTCGATCTGCTCATGCGCGCATAAACTCTATTTACAAAAATAAACCGGTACTGACTACTCCCACAACTGGTGCAACAACTCCTGCATCGTCTTCAAGTAACACACATATGGCATCTCCACAAGCAATACAACATGAACCTACAAATGGTGCTTCTTCGTCGGGTACAACTTCTAACGTCAACGATGATGATTCTGCTAACATACCCGAGTCATCTTTTGAAGCAGATCCGGAGGCAGTTCCTGTTGACTCTTCTGTCAATGAACCAGCCCTACAACCGGAACCAACCTTGACAATAGAGTTGAATTTTGACAAAGAACCCACCTTAGTAGATCCAAATGAAGATGTTGTATCTCTCCTCCCACATTCTACAAAGTGGACTAAGAGTCACCCCATTGAACAAGTCATTGGTGACGTATCCGAACCTGTTAAGACAAGGTCGACAACAGCAAACGAAGTCCTATTCGCGCTCTTTCTAAGTCAAGTCGAGCCTACATCAGTTCGACAAGCCTTAGAAGATCCGGATTGGATCATCGCGATGCAAGATGAGTTAAGCTCCTTTGAAGCGTTGAACGTGTGGAGACTAGTTCCCAGACCCAAGGGCAAAACGGTAATTGGTACAAAGTGGGTCCTGAAGAATAAGAAAGATAAAGACGGGATTGTTGTGAGAAACAAAACACGCCTTCTAGCGAAAGGGTACAAGCAACAAGAGGGAATTGATTACGATGAGACGTATGCACCGGTGGCTCGCTTAGAGGCAATCCGGATGTTTCTTTCATTTGCCGCTTTAAGAAACTTCACTGTCTATCAAATGGACGTGAAGATTGCTTTCTTGAACGGTGTCTTGAAAGAAGAAGTATATGTTTCTCAACCGGAGGGCTTTGTGGACAAAGATAAACCAGATCATGTCTACATTCTTGAGAAAGCTCTCTACGGTCTCAAGCAAGCCCCTCGAGCCTGGTACGAAATTTTATCTACCTACCTACTTGGTGCTGGCTTTCGGAAAGGTAAAATCGACACAACTCTCTTTACTCTGCATAAAAATGGTGAGATCCTTCTGGTACAAATTTACGTTGATGATATTATTTTTGGTTCAACTGACCCTGGATTATGAACTTGGTTTTCGGGCATTATGATGACTAGATTCCAGATGAGTATTGTTAAGTCTAAAATATGTCTTCAAGATTTAATGATAAAGTCAAAGTCAAAGTCAATGTATTATGTGTTTGTGAAAGTCAAACTTAGCTTAATGTCTTGTTTAGGTCTTAGGTATAAATAGTTTTGTTTTGACTAATCTTGTAACCATTCCCTAACTAAGAGAGCATAATTCATATCTTGTAAAATACAGAGAGCTAATAATAAAAGATCTACTTTCTCTCTCTACTTTCTCTCTCTAGATCTTGTGTGAATTCTTGATTGTTTGATTATATTGGGACACACAATTGGTATCAGAGCACATTATTGAAGATCTTCTGAAGAATTTGCACGAATTGAGATCAAATTTGTTAGGTTTTTGAGGAAAATCGATCGATTTTCTTGATTTTTTCATGAAAATCTCTTTTTCTCAAATTCTTGCAATTTTGAGTTTTATTCTACTGGAACTAGAGTTCGTTGGATTCGTTTTTGATAGATGAACAATTCTTATTCAAGAATCGAGAGCTAGTTTCACAGATTTGAGGATCAATTTGAAGAATTTCAACATTCTGAACAGTTCGATCATTTCTGTCTGATCAACTATTCAGATTTCAATTCAGCAGTTTTCAGCGAATTTGTTCTGCATCATCGTGTTAGAAATATGATTTGGAACAAATCTTATTCAAGAATTAAAGGCTAATTTCAAAGATTTTGAGTTCAATTTGAAGAAATTTGAGTTTTCTGTTCGGTTCGTTCGTATAGTCTGATCAATCATTTAGATTTTGATTCAACGTTTTTCAGCGAAATTGGTTCACATCATCGTGTTAGAAACTGTTTTTCTAACATCTCTGCAAATTTTGGAAGCTTAATTCGAAGATTTGATGGAGATTTGAAGGTTTTTTTGAGATTGATCATCGTTTTGTTCAGATCTGTGCGCTAGTTCATCTGAAATTTGCGCCACCCACATTCAGTTCAAGCAAAACTCATTTTGCGCCATACACAGCTGGCGCAAACCTCCTTTTGCGCCACTCTCTCTAGCGCAATTTAAACATATGCGCCACCCACATAGAATTCTTTTGCGCAGTGTGTTTTAATTTTGTGCTGTATGTGTATGTATAAGGTGCATGTGTGTATGTTTCCAAACCTATAGCAACTCACAACCATTTCAGGTTCTTGAAACACACAAGCAAGAGTCTCGCAAATCACATACATTCAGCTGTGTGTATGTTTGATGGTGTTGTACGTGTGTGTTTCCTAAGAACTCGCAGCCTACAACTTCTCACAACCTGCTTCAATAAAACTCACCGGAGTTGTTTTCGCCGGAAAACGTTTATCGCCGGAAAAAGTGGGTCTTCGAAAATCGTCGTTTGATCGAGATTTTGTTCATTGAATTTGATTGGTATTCGAATTACGATCTCTACGCAACAAAAATATGCAATTTTCGTCGAGAAACGAAGAAGATATCAACGTTTAAAGTTTTTGTTCGGTTTTAATCGAAAACATTCGGTTGCTTCGTTTGAGAGTTTGAAAGCGTGTTTTGAGTTCTAATCAGTTAAGGGAGCTTAAGGGATCATAAACGAACAGTTTTGGTCGAAAAGTTTGATTCCATGTCGATTTTTGCAGATTGGGTTTCAATGAAGATGATGATGAATAGTAAACTAACGGGGTGGTTTCTTTAGTTTCGTTAGTTTTGTGACATTTTTGGTCCTTTTCCGTTAGAGTCGTTAGTTTTGTTACAATTTTAGTCCTTGTAGTTTATAGTTTAGAATTTTACATTTTTAGTCCCTATATTTTTACCTGCTTTTACTCATAACTGATAAATTTTTCTTATATTTTGCAGGTTTGACGATTAAAGTCCAACATATCCGCGTAAACTTTTCAGAATTAATTTTTTGGAAGACAAATTTCTAGTTTGTTTTTTAGATTTTATTTTTGAAATTTTTCTGACTTTAATTGTTCGATTTTTCAGTATATAATTTTCATTATAAAGATCTTTTATAGTCAAGCAAACATGAACCTTCCACCAGTGCTGGTCAAAGATTCTGATTTTGAACGATGGAGAGTTGCGTTCATCGAGTTTATTGCAAGTAGAGAAAACGGAGTGAATATAATGCGATCTCTTACTGAGGGTCCATTTGTCAAACCTTATGTAGAGATTCCAGCAACCGCTACTGTTCTGGCTTCAAGGACTCTAAAATATGTTGATGATTATACGCTGTTGATGATTATACGCCTGAAGAGAGTTTGAGATTTCAAGGGGATTGAGAAGTAAAGGCCTTTCTTATACAAGCTCTCCCGAATCACATCTACAACCGAATTGATTGTTTCAAGAATAATCCAACGATGATGTAGTCAGAACTTGAGAAAATAATGTTAGGATTGGCGGTTGCTACTCAGCTAAGACAGACAAGATTTATGAACAATTTTGAAGTTGCATTTACAAAGAGAAAGGAAGAAGAAAAGAAAGTCGAGAAAAAGGACACGGAACAGAACATGTCAGAAGCTGAAAATAAAGATCTTAAGGAAAAGGTCGTTGAGCTTACAAAGAAGTTGTCTGACATGGAAAAGCTGCTTAAAGTAGAAAGAGAGGATTTCAGAAAAGAAAGAGCTAATCGGTTAAATGACAAAAATTGCTATGAAAAGCAAATTCTTTCTTTTTCTCAGAAAGTTTCTGAACTTGAACAAGCTTCAAAGACGGAGAAGAAAGAAAATGAAGAAAAGAAAGCTCTTGAACTCAGATGCAGAAAACTTTCCAAACAAAGTTCAGATTTTGAGAAAGTTTTATTTCTTGAAAAAGAGAAATTGGAGAAGGAAAGGCTTGAATTTGAAAATAAAAGGAAAGTCTTTGAAGTGAACAATGAGAAATTGTCAAAGCAAATTTCTGAGCTTCAAAAAGAATTAGATGAAGAAAGACAAGAGCTGGAAAAGAGAAAGAAAGCTGACTTTCAGGCCAGGAGCGTCAAAGATGAATTTTCTGTTGAAAGGAAGATATTTCAGCAAGAAATACGAAAGCTAACAAAGAATTTGGCAGTGTTATCAACTGATATTATGATAGAGAAGAGGGTTAAGTCTGACATTCAGAAAAAGCTTGATTTGGTGACCAAGGAACGGAATGACTTATCTTACAAAGTCAAGTCACTTAACAAATCCAAAAACTATTCAGAATGTCCGATTCGTCCTTCTAATCTATTTTATGATCATTCAGTGGATAATTCTTCCAAATTTCAATCTGCTGATCTTCCTACATATAAGAAAGTCAACATGCAATAGAGAGTTAAAGGTACGTTTCCTGAAAAAGATGTACCAAAATCATTTGTTCCCAACAAGAACACTAACCTGAAAGGTAAATCTTTTGCTAAACCTGGTTCATTATATTCCGCAAATCATTTAATCAGGTTAGCACAAAAGAATTTTTGTTGTTCTTATTGTGGAACTAATGTTTTTATTAAAAATAATGATGCTCAATATTGGTACGGTACTTATCATTTTCCTTCTTATAGAGCTCCGCTTAACAAGCCAGGACCCAAGACACGTTGGGTACCAAAATCTACTTAATCTGTTTTTGCAGATTTAGAAGCAAAGCGTTGAACTCTCGGAAGATGATTACTTGTGCCATTAAGGGGGAGTAAAGAGAACTGGTTTCTAAACACATCAGTTTAGAACCCGAATTTCACAGTTAATAGTTTCTGGACAAATCAGTTCAAGACCCGTGCTTCAACGACTATGGCTTCTGAACAATTCAGTTCAGGACCCGTACTTCAAAGATTAAGACTTCTAAACAACACAGTTTAGAACTCATACTTATCAGGTGATATCCTTAACTGTCACATCTTTCAATTCAAGGAACAAGTGGTGAAAGGTAACATTGCATTATGTTTCATTTCTACTGCTTTGAAAATTTGAATCTCTACAAATTTAATTCAATGAGATGAAATTTTTCAATTTTCATTCAATGAATTAAATGTGTGCTAAAAGATGATTTTACAAGTAGTTTTGTGATATCTGAGTTTTATTTGCTTCAACTTTCGCATCTGAAATAAATCGAAAGGTCAGCAAAACATGAATGAAATTTTGATATATGTGCAAAATTGTGTAAATCTAGACTTATATAGAATACGATGCTCACAAAGCCTAATTATTAGAATGAAGAATGGAAATGAAAATATGAGGGAAGCACAATGTTTTTTTAACCAAGTGATTGAGATGCAATAAAAAATAATTAAAAAAAATCATTAGGTTTGAAATTTTGTGCCTGTGGCCTATCTGGTTTGGGAGATTAAGTCCCAAGGGGTACTCGATACCTAGCCCCTAAGATCAACTGGTCTGGGATTGGCTGACCCAAATCCTGCTATAGAACCAGATAGAAAGCCATGTCCTACTGGTACAGATGGGATTAGGATATATCGATGTAGCATTTCTGGTTTGGGAGAGTAGGTTCCAAGGGGTGCACGACACCTAGCCCCTAAGGCCAACTGGTCTGGGATTGGCTGACCCAAATCCTGCTATAGAATCAGATAGAAAGTTACGTTTACGGTGTATCTTAGTCTTAATAAACCTGTTGATAAAAAGATGCCAATGTGCACAAAATAAAAGATGCCATTGTGCACAAAATAGAAGATGCCAATGAGTACACATCTCTTATATCTTGGGGAAATAACAATGTCGCGATAAACTTATAAATTTGTGGAAATTCTGATTTCAATCATATAGTATGAGTAAGAGCAAAGTATTCTTATAGGTTTTAGAAGTACATTTGATTGTTGCAAATCATATTTCGTATGCTAGCACACCAAATAGATTTAATAAAGGGGTTGAAACTGAACATTTTTAACTTGATATGCAATGATGTCTTGTATTTGAATCCAAACATATGCATTTGATTTCATTTGATTGAAAAATCTGTTAAATTTTATTAAGTTGGATTTCTTTTGTAAAGTTTTCAAATGATCAAATGGTGGTAGTTATAAAATGTAGTTCAATGAATTTTATTTTCTTTGAATATTTTTTTCAACTACTGTGCCTAAATGAAATATATACATATTTTCAGGGGGAGAAAACAAATTGCTCCAGAATTCTTAGTTTGCGTGGGAGCAAGATTGTTCATTAAGGAGGAGATTGTTCTTGATACTCCGAGACACGACTGAAATTGAAAATAGTTTTCGATGATCATGATGCTCACTTTCATCGAAAAAGGGGGAGAAATGTTTAACTCAATTTCATGTCAAAGAGCTTTTAAGTCAAAGATTCGATTTCATGACAGGGGGAGAAATGTTTAAAGAAGATTTCGTCTCAAGATTGAAAAAGGGGGAGAATTCTTCTTCAAGAGTTTAAGAAAAATCGATTGATCATCCTGTGATCTTTTTTTCTTAAACTTGTGCTATATTGTGAATATCATTACTGAAGCAAGAATTTCTCAAATCAAAGAAAGAAAAAAGGGGAGAATTCTTCAAGAGTTTAAGAAAAATCGATTGATCATCTTGTGATCTCTTTTTCTTAAATTTGTGTTTATCAGTACCAAAGTGCCTTGTGTGAAGAAACAAATTCTCCATATCAAAGAAGGAAAATCTCCGCCAGATCCCCGTCTGAAGATTTTGTGAAAAGTTGACTTTGACAAGCCAAAGACTGTTGTTCTCAAAATGATTAAATCTTGAATCCAAGGGGGAGATTGTTAAGTCTAAAATATGTCTTCAAGATTTAATGATAAAGTCAAAGTCAAAGTCAATGTATTATGTGTTTCTGAAAGTCAAACTTAGCTTAATGTCTTGTTTAGGTCTTAGGTATAAATAGTTTTGTTTTGACTAATCTTGTAACCATTCCCTAACTAAGAGAGCATAATTCATATCTTGTAAAATACAGAGAGCTAATAATACAAGATCTACTTTCTCTCTCTACTTTCTCTCTCTAGATCTTGTGTGAATTCTTGATTGTTTGATTATATTGGGACACACAAGTATGATGGGAGAGATCAATTTCTTTCTCGGATTACAAGTCAAGCAATTCTCAACAGGTATCTTCATCAACCAATCAAAGTATGTGTTTGACATCTTGAATAAATTCAAGATGGAAAACTATACCTCAATTGGTACACCTATGGCTCCGGGATCTAAAATTGGTCCGGATCCAGATGGTGTAGATGTAGATGTTAAGAATTACAGAGGGATGATAGGCTCATTAATGTACCTTACTGTGAGTCGTCCAGATATAATGTTTTCAACATGTTTATGTGCAAGATTTCAGGCATAACCAAAAGAATCACATCTTGGTGCTGTTAAAAGGATCTTTCGATATATGAAGGGACACCGTACCTTTGCCTGTGGTACCCAAAGAGAACGTGATTCAAACTCACTGAATATTATGATGCGGATCATGGAGGTAGTATGCTAGACCGGAAGAGCACATCTGGTCATGTGCAATTTTTGGGAGACAAACCGGTAAGTTGGTCTTCGAGGAAACAGAATTGTGTTTCAACATCAACTGCAGAGGCAAAATATGTTGCCGCGGCCAATTGTTGTTCACAGGTTCTGTGGACGAAGACTCAACTGATGGATTACGACTTCAAGTACGAGAAGATCCCCATTTACAGTGACAGTAAGAGTGCAATTACCATATCAGCTAACCCGGTCCAGCATACAAAGACCAAACACATCGACGTCAGGTATCATTTCATTAAAGATCATGTCGAAAAAGGTATGATAGAATTATACTTTGTCCCAACTGAACATCAACTTTCCGATCTCTTTACAAAAGCCTTGGATGAAAAACGATTTAATTATTTAGTATCCAAGCTATCCATGTTGAACATGAAAGTTTAATATTCTATATTGATCATATAATGGATGGAAATATGTGTCTTTCAATCTAGTTATTTCTATCTAGATTGATACATTCAAATTTTCATCACATTCTATTCTCAATATAAGATATTTTATTTTCATGTATTTGTTGTTTTTCATTGTTTATTCTATTTGTCACTTTACATTCTTTTTATGATACTTGTGTCTGCATGAGGTGTGTTCATAGTCTCAGGGGGAGTACAGTATAAGAAATATGCACAAGAATAGGGGGAGTGTGCATATCTGACAAAGCTTGTAAGTGTTGATTCCATGTGCTCACTACTTGAAGACCACAAGGTATGTTCTCTAATTTGTTTTAACCACAAACTCTTAAATGATGAAAATCAATTTTTTCAAACATACTTGCATTATTTAAGGGGGAGTGAAAATATTTCAAAAACCTTGAGTGCTTAATCAATTGGAAGTTGGACATCTTCCAATGTGATAAAATCTTTCAAATTTTTATCTAAAAAATGTCCAAGTTTCACTGTTATCGCAACCTACACTTGCGATAACACGGTGAACAGTGTTTTGTCGCAACCCTCTGTTGCGATGAAACTAGGTTGAATTCTTATCGCAACCTTGCATTACGATAAGAAGGCGTGAACAGTGCCTTATCGCAACCCGTATGTTGCGATAAGATTGGAATGTTTATCGCAATTTGTTCATTGCGACAAACTGACATGTGGCAGGTCAAAAGTTGGACCAATCTTGTGTTGCCACGTGTCACTGAAATTCAAAATTCGTATAAATAGGAGAGGGTTTTTTCAACTTGTCTCATCTCAAATACTCAACTCTCTCTCTATACTGCTACTGTTCATCAAGATCTTTCAAGGCGATTTTGTGTTTTTCGTTCCGTACATTCCATTCAGATCATCATCGAGGTAAACCCTTCAAAATCTCAATCGATTTCATCCACTAAATCGTATGCTACAGTCATTTTTAGGGTTTAGGGTCGTATTCTTTGTTTTTCTGCGATTAAATCCTTGTGTTTGTGTGATTTTGTTGTTAGAAATGCTAGTGCTTTACTCATGTAGGATTTGCGAGCCTGGTAGTAAAGGTTTTAACGTGGTTAGAGCGAAAAACATAAATTTGGGCCTGAACACTTGGTTTTTTATTCAGTGTTCAAACATGTCGCAACCAACTCATATTCAAAAACTCATAACTAGCGCAATGGTCTGTCATTCATACTTATCGCAACCCTGAGTTGCGACATGATCTTATCGCAACTAATGCGTTGCGATAACCTCTTCTCACATACTTCTAGTTGCGATAACCTCTTGCTTGCGATATCATTCTGATGTGTGTTGCGATAAGCCCAAGACTTAGGCATTTTTTTCATAAATTTTTCACGAAAAAAAATCAATTTTGGCACTATTCTAAAACTGTCAAGTGGTTCAGATGGCTCAACATGATGGCAATTCTTCGGATGAAAACACCATCATCTGTTCGCATCGCTCATCCCACGACCGGGATGAGGAAATTTTCCCACGGGGGTCATTTCTAAGATTTGATGACAACAACCATCATCTGGATCTTGCGGTTCCCTTTGACTACCAGATCATAATTGAGATCATCCGCGGCCATCCTCTACGAACCGCGCTTACCAGAGTTGAACTTGTACCGGCCATTTACCTTCAACAGTTCTGGGGTACACTTCATATCCATCCTACTCATCGTACACCACATTTCACGGCCAGAGTTGATCATTTTGACGCTAGAATCACACTACGAGGACTTCGTCGTGCACTTAGCCTTCCATATTCCGAGAACTTTGAGGATCCGGTTCCAGAACTACAACTATTCGCTGATATCCGCAGTCTTGGATATCAAAACCCTGACAACCAAGTTCTCACCGGATCATCACAGTTCAGACGCACACATCTTCCAAGAGTATGGTACACCCTGTGCTCAATCTTTAACCGATGCATGACTTCCAAACACACAGGCCTAGACAAGACGAATCTGCCTATCCTACGGATGTTTCATGCCTTCGCGTTTAATCGAACATCGATTACGCAATCCTACTCTGGAATGAGCTCATCGAGCTAGTCGAGGACAAGGCTCGCCCAAAGAAGAACCGAACTATCGTGCCCTATCAGAGATTCTTCCAGATTCTGATTTATCAGATTATGGAAGACAATCATGAGATTACCCGACGTGTAGATGCTCCACGTGGCCCGAGCCAGTACATGCATTACATAAAGATGCCTAAGCATGTGGATTTTGATCACATTGCCATCATCCGAGAAGACGTACTCGCCAATGCTGACCAACAATCCTAGGTAGTTAGGCAATATAGGTTAGAAAATGCATTGGTGGTCCAGCCAAAGCCGGAGGGACCTCCCCACGATGTAACCCTACTAGGAGGTGAGGGTCAGAATGTCGAGGGGGTTCAAGAACACAGGGTTCGTGAACAACGAGAGGTGAGGAGACCTAAAAGAAAGAGAGTCAGGAGAAGAATAAGGACTGTTGGTCATGCTTCTTCTTCAAGACCAGTTCAACCACCACCTCGACCTCCTCCAGTTAAGATCTTCGACGATGATGTCTCATGGAATTCAACCGATGCCGCTGCTGCATCATCTTCTGATGATGATGTAGCTTCATTCCTACCATTTCCAGATGATGATGATGATAACTCCGACCATGACCCCGAAGCTGATCTAATTCCAAGACACGTGGGTCGGAGACCACGGGTCGTGAGTTCTGATGCTGATTCCACATGGAACATCGGACTCTCCGACACTGCTACTGACGCCGCGGGTCCTTCAAATCTAAACGAAGAAGTAGACGTAGAAGTGGAGAATGTAGCTAGTGGTGAGGAAAGAGGGAGAAAAGAAATGAGTGAACATGTGATAGAGCCAGAAAAAGTTTTAACTATCGGCTCTCCCCAAACCGATCCAAGCCGGGTAGACACATCTTCTTCCAACGACTGTTTGTCGCCGTTGCGCAGTGAAACAACCATGGTAGACCCAGCCATGCACAGCACAGCCCCACCAAGCCACTCATCGGTCTCTCAACGGATCGGTGCTTCATTTTCCACAAGGGAATTAGCACAAACTCTATCGGCTGCACACTCGGTGTTTGCCGGTATTAAAACAGGTAGGCTCCCGCCCCCGGCCACCGACCTTCATTCAACGCACTTCGAGTCTAGAGCCATTTGGACGAACATCATTTCCTTGGACACATATGATGGCACCCTACCAAGTTGAGAGCTTCCGTGCTCCAACCGGAACACCCCGAGTTAGGCCGCCATTCGTTGGTGCCTCGTGAGGACAGGATGGAAGACCTGTCACTGCTAACACCATGTCAGCGGTGAACACAGGCCGTATAGTTTCTACAGCTACTACGATAACCGAGAACCTATATGGCTCGGGTGTTAGATCAATTTTCCCTTCTTTGACTGTTAATCAGGTGGCTCGGAATCTTGGTCCTTATCCGTGCTACATCACTTTGGAGGTTCTGCGAGCTTCACTTGCATCTATTGACACCACTTACAAGAAACACATCGACGAGTTGAGGAAGATTGTTGGTGACCTATCTGTTGAAGTTAAAAGAGCAGTAAAAGGAAAAGGCGTTGCTGAATCTTCTTCAACTCCTCCGAATCAACCATTTCGCGATGAATCCGATCCACAAACACCACCACCAGTACCGTTACACCAAATCCCAACCGACCAGCTCAAATCAGAGTTGGTAGCCCGACTTCTAGCCCAAGGCGATTCCAATACGGCTGAAGAGGTAGATCTTGTTACACTACTACGTCAACAATCACAACCTTAAACCCAACCTCAAGCCTCATCATCCACAAGCGCTGAATATCTAGCTTTGAACGAGTCTATGAAAGAGATGACAAAAGCTATTGTTGTCGGCTACCAATCTCTATCCTCGCGAATAACTGTCGTCGAACAGGCGTGTGGTGTCGAAGCTCAAGCCTCAGACAAAAGAAGACATGATGACCAGGATGATCGTATTCAGCATGAGGGGGAGAAGAGAGCAAGGGTCAGAGAAACAAGTGGCACCGGTACGGGTAATGAAAGGGGTTTAGTAAGTGAACGGGAAACAACTGAAGCTGGAACGGCGACTGATGTGGTACAGGTACAAGATACAGAAATAAAAGTTCTAGCTGATGTCATAACCGGAGTTGAAAAGCCTTCGACTGTTGACAATAGAACGACGGACGAGCGGATGGCCGATGATATGTTTGTTGACATCATCTACATTGATTCAGAAGAAGAGCCGGAGACGACTATCCTTAAAATCAAAGAAGAATTGGTTGAAGCTTTGGACGATGAATTTGACAATACTAGGGTTCAAGATATGGAAATTGAATCCGAAGATGATGCTCCTCCACCGCCAGAAATAGCAGATCCGGGTACATGTACTTCTGCTCCATAAGCACCGGTAATTCATGATGGAAAGATCAGAGATCCTATACTTGAGGCAGAACTCCGGTTGTATCAAGAAGTCATTGATGCTGAACCGAGATATGTAGCTACGGGTGAAAGAGTGGCTATCCTAATTCCCTTCCAAGAAAGCTTAAGGAAAGATTTGTTCGTGAAAGACGTTCAGAGAATAAACTTGGAGAAAGTCTACGGAGTTGAGGACTGGCCATCGCTCAAGAAGATCGAGTTTCTGTACGTTATGGGCAATAAAGACAGAGAAACGAGTGATAGTGAAGGTGCTGAAGGTTGAATCTCAAAAGCTGCTCAACGTCTTTTATCCTGAATTCACTGTCTTGAGATCTGATGGTTCTGAATGTGTGTTCTCTGAGGCTGATTTTAAGAGTCTGAAACTGGATGATCTCCTAAGCCTCTACAATGCCCTAGCCACCCTCCCGGAGAAGAAAATAGAAATGTCTGCCGCATATCAAAGTGTCAAAAGATTCATGCGGAACATTCTAAAGTTCTCCTACCTTACCGACTTTCAGATGGCTCTTGAGTCTCACCAAACAAATGTAAATCGGAGAGGACCAAAACCGACATCTGCCTGATATCCAAGGTATCCCTGCTTACACTGTACTGAAGAAACCAGAGCTTGGAGTTGTCTACCTCAATCAAGACTCAATGAAGAGATTTATGAGAGTCACTGAAGTAAACAAGTTCAGCGATGGCACACTCGAGATGATCATGGCACATTTGAAGAGCAAGCTTCGTCTAGATGCAAGTGGAGAGGTGAAGCTCAAAGATAAAGAAAGAGACCTGATCAACCAAGTGATGGAAGTTATTACCTACCGGAAGGAGTACCGACATGCTCTATGAAAAATCAAGATCATATTCGGCATTCGGAAGAAGTATGTGGCCCCAGTAGACGTCTAAATCTTTTGCCTCTACATTGGTACAAAGGGGGAGATTGTTAGTGTTATTTTATATTGTACCAAGTAGAGGGACCTATTATGTAATAGTGTCAAACTTATCAAAGGTATATATTGTTTGCTTATTTCCTCTTTAGGAATTAGGTCATTTCATACACACATAGTAGCCACACACACTAGTATTTGCTCTTCATTCATCTTGTGTGCTACTTTGATCATATTGAATATAGAGATGACTTCCTTTATTGTTTATATGGATTGATTACTTGTTCTAGGATCACAACAAACAACCCCTAAATGTGTGCTTAGCTGCACTTATGGCCGTGCACTATTCATATTAATTTTAACCAAATCATAAGATATAGTTTAAGCTTAATTAGAACCATGGCTACGATTTACCATTTGGTCACACACAAATATTAAACTGTGACGTTAGCTATACTTATGGGCACACAGACTTCAATGTAACCGTTCATGACACACAGTTACGCTTAATTTTAGAACCATGGCTACTATTTACCTTTTGGTCATAAAACACAGTGACCAATTCATGAGATATAGTTATGCCTAAATTTTGGAGTTATAGATCTTGAATAACTTGTGATCAAGCAAAATAATGTAACCCGTGGCCATAAAGCTACGTATTAGCCACATGAATTGAATCGTTATAAGCATGACTAATGTTACCATTTAGCCATATAGATTTATTTTAACCATGACCTTAGCTATACTTATAATTATACAAATTTCATATTGACTGGTGCAATTCATGACCTATAGTTACGCTTAATTTTAAAACTGTGACTATTTAATATTTTGGTCACACAAAATAACTAAAACCATGGCTATAACATCGTGTGATTTTTGCCATGCTTAGTAGACTTTTGTGGCTATATACCTTTTGCTTTTGGCGACGAGAAAATGGTTTCAATTGACCATATATTTGTCTATGGCCTTGTATAATAACTGTCATAACGTAAGAGCCATGGTTCATACAAAAACCGTGACTGTATGTTTCTCCATGGCCACTTAATTATTGGGTACTTTCCTACTGTATGTATTGTTTTTCCCTTACCACTTAGTTATTGGGTACTTTCCTACTGTATGTATTGTTTATATACATATTAGATAAATTTGATTATTTACTATCACTTTGAAAGTAGTTAATTTGTGTGCTTAAACATGATGCTACAACTATAGAAGCATGTAAAATATCACTAAATATTTGAAACATTAAGTCAATGCCAATTTTCTCAATATATCCAAACAACTTTAGATTTACCAAACCCTAAAAAATTATCGACTAAAACCTAAAAAACATCGACTTACTGAGGGTGAGAGTTGGCTGCAGACAAGTAACGGCAAGGGCATATCACATTTATCCTTTATTGTCGCGATTCTTTATAATATCGATAACTATAAAAGAATAATTATGGAGTATGAGTAAAGAAGACCAAAACTATGCAAGTAAAGATTCTTGAGCAAAAAACATTTAATCTAAAAATATGGTAAATACAACATAAAAGAATGAAATACACTAAATTATGCTTATTATTTAATGTGTCAATTCATGGAAAGGGTTAACAATTTACTAACCATGGTTATTTTACCTTTAAGCAATTATCTCCTTTGCAGCTACAACATCAAAAACAATTTCAGAGAGGTAGAGCGGTTCATTTTGCTATGTGTAAAGTTATACCTCGACAGTCTGTCTGAAATTATCATCTTGGGATTCCATACCCATGTGGCAATATATTATCACTCTGAGGAAGTATTATTGTATTTAATTCGTCGTCTACATCAACATAAGAATCTCTGTAACTTTTGGGAGGTGTCATAAAATCAATAGATTTTTTCTTATCAAGTTGGTCATTCACATAAAAATTTTGCATTACTTGTGACGCCAAAATGAAATTATCATCCTTGTGTTCTAACCTATTAAGCTCAACTAAGGTGTAACCAATACCCTGCTTTTTTACCTCGTGTTTGTTGTCAACCCAATCACTACTGAAAAGTGGAAATTTACTTGTAGGGTAATCTAGAACCCACATCGAGTAAGTCCATGATCAAACCAATATATGATCAAAAACACATAGAGCACCCCAGGAACCATTTTCATCAAATCAGAGTCTGCACAAACATATTGATTAAAGAAACCATAATCCAACTAAAAATTAGGAATAAGCACCCAAACACCAACCACCAAAACAAAATATATACCTTAAAAAAACTATCCAACAAAAGAAAATCACTACTTAAAAAGAATCAAAAAGTCAACTTGTAGTTGTAGTGAAGACACCATATTTAAACCTACCCCATCCCCTTTCCACCAAGAAAGATGAACATTAAGAACCCTTCACAATATATTTCCATGCATCCCAAGAAGAATACCACCCATTCAACTACAATCCCATGCCCAAATGACCTCCATATTACGCCAACTCAAAAGGCAAGAAAATACAATATTACCTCAACCCAACACCACCTTATTTCTCCAACCCAAAAAGCACACCAAGCCCCTTAAGAGAGTATCTCAAATAAAATAAGCACCAACACAAACCAAGGTTCGATGAAATAATAAGATTTTCCCGGTCCCCCTATCAAAACTTAATAAAACCCTTGTTTTTTCATTCATCCCATAAAAAACCCACCCAAGAGACGAGAAACTCTCTCAACATATCAAAGTTATGTAACACCCTTATATAAATAAATCACTCAAAATGGGGAAATAGTATGGTGGTTAATAATACAAAAATAAAAGAGATAATTCAACAACCTACAAATCTAAACTAGCCTAAGTTTAGAATAAGGACGTGTTTCGCTATCTCTTCTCAAAAGAATCATGTCCAAAATCACTCGCCAAAGCTATTCTTCAACAAATATGTGCCTTTACCGGCTACATAACTCTGGGCTCAAACCCACTACTAGTATGACCTGATATACATGTCATCTTAAGAAAAAGTGTTAGGCTAAAGCCTAGTGAGATCAAATAGTTATAAATTAAAGTTCTAAAGTAATTAAATCGGATACATAGCTTTAAAATCAATACATTATACCGTATGAGCCAAAATTGCTTTCTAAAGAACTCATACACATCTTGCGATGACGGGGGATACCCGATTTCCATGATTAGTGACGGAACACAATAGTAAGCCACAATTCATGTTAAATAAGCACATTCACAAATTATAATCAAAATGATATATCAAGCTCAACTACTCCAAGTCTATTGCTTGTGGAGTCTCAAGTTCAACCATACTAGGTCTATACCTTGAGATATCCAATATCCAAGTTTAGTCTTAATCACAATGGAGTTACATTTATCGCTCTTGGTCGATGCCCGACCGTACAGGACCACATCTTACTTTTCCGTAGAGGCTCAATGCCTACTCTAAGTTATTACAAAGGATTTCAATATCCCAAGATAAATAATACCACATGACTTATATGCCAATGGATCAATTACTCTTAGGGTCGTTTTATGTTGATTTAAAGTTCAGGGTTTAATTTGTAATTCTTGTATTTGAGCCTTATTAGTGAATGGGCCGTGGGCTTGTTAACCACGGGCCCACCATATAAATAGATAGCTTAGCCTTAGAAAATAGGCTAGTTGTCTCATTTGCTTTCCTACTCGTATTGTAATTCTCTCTACCTTGAAAGCATAATACAGGGATGACCAGTTGAAATCATTATACACTATTGCTTATCTGTTTGATTTCATAATCGTTGCACGGATCTGGAACTATCAATTGGTATCAGAGCAGACGGACTACATCGATTCAAAGTGCAAAATTCGATTTCTGGTAAGTTTCTTGAAAATTACGGCTATGTTCTTACTTGAATCTCAAAATTTTGATTCTGGTAAAATTTATCGATTTCGCTTATTGGGTTTTGTTAGTATCATTGTCATTAGTGATTCTGCAAATTTTCACATCCCAATTCGATCATTTGAGTGGTTTATTAAGCAAATTAAGTTCAAAAGTTTTGAGTGTGTTCTTCACTAAAAATCAAATTTTCATCATCAAAACTTGTTGTTTTTTGCTTCAAAATCGATTGGGTCAGTGTTATTTTTGTGTTTGGTAGTGTTTCTAATCTTTCAGGAACATTTTTGAGCAACCCTAGTCGATTCCCAATCGATTGGAAACCCACAGCCGCAGTTCCCGGGTAAACAGCCGCCCTTTCCGGACAAATCCCTAGTGTCCGGACGTTTGTGTTAAGTTTTCCGGGTACGTTCACTTTTCCGGGTAAGTTATTCAAAACTCTAATCTTTTTGGGTAGTGTGTTCCGGAAACCCAAAGTTTCCGGTAAAGATTTTATCCAGACAACCCTAGGTTTCCGGTAAAAGTTTTTATCCGGACAACTCTAATTATCCAGAAAGCATATCATCCGGAAACTATTCTATCCGGTAACCCTTTGTTACCCGGAAACCTTATCCGGAAACCACCCGGACACATAATCCGGGAGCTGTTCTGCACTCTCATTTTTCAAAATTATCTAGCGGGACCCCCGTGCTAAGTCGCAGGAGGGGGACATTTAAGTATCCTTGATATTGTTCCACTTTGAATCGAACCATCGTCCGACGATCATTCCGTTGCAACCAAAGATGTCTTCACGCGACGCTTCTGCTATCGGCACCACGTCTACAGCCGCTGAAGAATCAAGTCAGGTATGTGAATCTTCCGAACAAGACTTTATGAATAAAATGCAATCACTTGTTGAACAGGCAGATTCCTTTAAGGCCACCACTAAAGAACAAAAGCTTGAGATTAGATCACTAACCGAAAAGCTAGATATTCAAACGCGAATAACAGAAAAATTTAAGTCTGAAAATGCTATGTTAAAAGAATAATGCAAAAATCGTTCAATAGCACCTAAAGACTTAAGGGCCAAATTATCTGATCTTCAGTCTCAGTTTGATCAGTGCATGAATGAGAAAGAAGAAATTGTTTATCAATGTTCCTCTATTCAAATTCAGCACAAGGAGTTTGTTGCCAAATTCTTGATCTTGAAACCAAACTCCACAAAAGGGGTCAAACTGATCAAACCATTTTTCTGAATAAACCCAAAGAGTTCACGTACTTTAACAAAGAATGGGGTATCGGATATGATAACCCACATTATTTGAAAAAGGGAAGACGGTATACACCAACTTTGTATGATTTTGCTTGTCTTGGTTTAGATAAAAAGTATCCGGAATATGCCATTCAATGGACTGGTCCTCTTGAACCAGAAAAGGAAGAGGAAACCGAGGAATATAAACGCGCACACAAACGAGGAATACAACTTCCGTTTTGTTATGAACCTTTAAATTATTCCTATAAAAAGAACAAAAAGTATCTCTCAAATGACTACTTCGACCCATACAAGGTTGCTACGCCCAAGGATTCCTCCAAAAAGGATGAGGTCCAAGTAACCGCAACCAAGACTGAGACGGATGAGTTTAAACTCTATGTTCCCCCTCTCATCTTAGAAGCAAAGATTTTCGAGTAGGAGGAGTCGTTTGAGAAAGAAATGTTTGTTTTTCAAAACGAAAAGAAAGCGCTAATCTCTGAGATTGAGAAACTCAATTCTGAGAAACTTGAGAATCCACAACCGGTCAAAACCGAAACTGTGTCGGATGAGGGACAGGAGATCCTTTGGTTTGAAATCAATTGACTCATGTCACAACTGTCCGCTTTGGCAACAGAAGTGATGCAAGATAAAGTGAGTAAAGGTCAACTCCAAGAGCAGTTTGACCAACTCCAATCTGAAAAGAAGATTTCACTCGAACTTTCCTCTAGCTCATCGGACACGTCTTCGTGTAAAGCTTTCTTAGGAAAAACTTTTTCAACACAAGACGATCAAGATTCTCAAGACGAGAGTGTTTTAAGGAATTTGAACTCTGATTTTTTTTCTAGCTTCCGCACCAAATTCCCCAAAGCACACAAGCACAAAGTGTTCCTCGCCTTCCTCGACCGATCCAAGTCCTGTAACTCCGGATGTCAATTTTTCTGAATATATGAACTCCGACGGCAATTCTGAGGAAGAATATGAGTCATTCCCCTTCGACAAACCTCTTCCGAGTCATACTGATTTTTTGTCACCAGTAGTCAATCGACCGGTCAATTTTCTAAAGGGTAACTGTTCTAAAACCAAGGCCACAGCTGTGATTAAGCTTTCTAAAACGAAGCCAAATTTTCAAAAACAATCACAGCCGAGGCAAAAGACCGGTCCATCACCTGCTAAGATTCATGTTTCCTCAAAAGTCCCTGACCGCACTGTCTCTGTTGTTTCGGATAAAACCGGTCGCGCTAAACCAGAAAAACCAAAGTGTCCATCCAAGGAATCTGTCAAGGATGCTGCATCAAAGTCGTTCAATACTGACTTTTACCCTAGAATGAACAAAAACGATTGTGCCTGGAATCATAGGAATGATTTTGTTAAAAGAGATGTCAATTTTCCAATGAAAATTTACTCCACTCAACAATTAATTCAATTATCGCACGATTGTTTGTGTTGTTCTAGATGTGGTTGGAATGACTTTGATGACATTAATAATAATGATTGGTTTGGGTCATATCACATATATAATCATACACCCAAACGGAGACCCCGTAAGAACAAAAAGAAGTCTAAATCCAAACGGGGTTCCCAATCAGAGGTTAAACCAAAGCAGGAGAGGAAACCTAATTCAAAACGGGTTCCTCCTACTGAGGTAAAACCCACACCCAAGAGGCAACCTGCTTCAAAGCAAGTTCCTTCGAAAGGTGTGAAACCTAACCCTCCGGGACCCAGGCAAATCTGGGTACCCAAGGTCCGCTAAACTTGTTTTGCAGGACGGTCATGTGTGACTCTTAGACACTGGATGCTCCACACACATGACCGGAAGGAGGGAGCTGCTCACGATCTACAAGGAAACACATTAAGAAGACGTGAGATTTTTCTATACCTGTAATTTCACGACTGCTCATGTGTTTAGGGGGAGCATGATCAGCCATCAGGTAAGTATACTCTACTATTGAGGGGAAGCGTCACACACAATTTTTTAAATGCTGAAAAGTTTTTTTTGTGTGTGGATATTCCCGTGTGCATTTCACACTATGCGCACATTCTGAGGGGGAGCATCCAACTGGATGTTCATCAGTTGAGGGGGAACGACACAGTGTTTTTCTTTAAACGTTCAAAAGTTTTTTATGTGTGTCGGACTCTCCATTGCACAAGTTTGCAATATTCGAGGGGGAGCAAGGTAATCCCCACGCTCAATTTGAGGGGGAGCGAGAGAAGGTTCGTTTCTTAAATCCACATTGTCCTATTTCTGCAAAATCAACAAGGACATGAAAAGTTTTTTTTTTTAAATCCAGAGTTTCCGGACACGTATCTGGAAACCCAATATGTCCGGATGAGTTTCCGGACCGGGCCCCTATCCGGAAAAAAAATTCAATTCATCCAGAATCCTTCGTTGTCCGGATAGTTGGGTTTGTCCGGTAAGCTTTGCACTTCCAGTGTGTTGTCCGGACACCCCTGTTCCGTCTATCCAGTATCTGTTTTCCTACTGCCAGTCCTCAATCTGTCTCAGATTGATCCATTTACAGCAAAGGTACGCGCCGAAACTTGTTTATCCGTCTTGTTTACTAACTTTGGATCTTTTACAGATATTCCATGGCGGATCAACAACCTCAACAAAATCCGAGGGGAAGCGTCACACTGTTTTTCTTAAAAGTCTAAATAATTTTTCCTTTGTCGATGTCTCCCAAGTAAATAACACTCTCACTCCGAGGGGGAGCAAGTCAATCCCCATGTATGTTTTGAGGGGGAGCAGGATAATATCCGTGCTATGCATATGCCTGAAGCCCTTACCTGTGATAGCATATAGACGAGAGTTAGGGAATCCCATGGTCCAGCCAGCGCCGGAGGGACCTTCCCCGGGACATAGAACATGTGAGAAGGAGGGAGTTAAGGTCGAAAGCGACCCAAGAAAGATTGAGCCGTAAAGATAACGAGGCTCCTGAGCGAACCCAGCCACATGTCACCCGGGTAGCCATATCTGCTATCCTGTCTCATGAGTTGGGACAGGGTATTGAAGAAGCCTCCGTGGACCCAGCGGAGCAATTGCACGACCCCCTCATCCACTCATCCGTCTCTCAAAAGACGGATGTTTCGGTTTCTCACGGGGAAATAGCACAACTTCCACCGGTATCTCATTCGGAGAGTTCTGGTGTTGAAATAAGAGACCAGCAACCCCCGGTCTCGACTTCATTTCGTGCACCATCGAGTCAAGAGCCAATTCATACAGTACAAGATGTACATTTTTCGGCTAGGACACAGATCAAGGTAACAACTATCGAGGCTCTTCGTGACCCGACCGTAACGTCTGTAGTGTCTCCGTCTGGCGGAACATGAGGATCGGACGGAAATCCTACCACATCTATCATCACGCCAACTGTGAACGTAGGTGGCTCTACCTCTGCAGTAGATGCCTCAACGGGTGTTCTATGTGACCCCGGAGTTATATTACCCGACTTTGTGTCACAAGGGTCCCTGGACAGCACCCTTAAGGCTGTCCGCGAGGCAATGGAGCAGCACGTCGCCGACCAGATCAAATGCCTAATCAAAGGTAAAGGGCATCTCGTCGACACTGAAACTGTACCTACACCTCCACCGACTCCTACTCAGCCTACCTACTCGGTGGACACACTAAAGACGATGCTTCTGGCCCAACTGCTCCAAGAATCCGAAACCAACGCCTCAACCAAAGCAGACCTGATCTCCGTTCTGAAATCCCAGGTCACTGCTCCTTCATCATCCATTACCACTCGTTTAGACGCTATTGACTCGACTCTCAAGGACTACAATCAAACGCTCACAACGCTGTCCGAGAGAGTCCGTTCCCTCGAAGATACCTGTAAGAGTCAAGAAGGCGGTCTGAAGCGGAAACACGATGACCAGGATGATCCTGATCACCGTGAGGGGGAGAAAAGATTAAGACCTACCGAGACCGCCCATATCCTCGCCGAAACGGCAACCTTGGTTCATCTAGAACCAACAACTACGGCAACAACAACCGACGCCCAACCTGATGCCGAGTTGCCATTAGTCGAGATGGTAATCGATATGGACATATAAGATGATGAAGACCCGACGGTTGAAAAGCCCGAGGGTTCAACACAGGAACTGTTCGACTTTGATTCATCAGAAAGACCGTTACTGGATATAATCGATCCAGAATGTGAAGCTAACCCGGAGACCGAAGATGCATGGTATGAAAAAGCCGCCAGTGTCGTAAATCTCCAGGTAAATTTGGTTTTCCCTACTGATGAAAACTACAACATCGACTATGATCAGTTCCTGCTCCAGAATTTTTATGGTACTTCTCCCGTTCACTATGCTCAACCCACTGGAACTTCAACAAGACCTGAAACTACTACTGCCAATATTCCGACAACTCCTTTGCAAACGACAACTTCTGATCTTCCTCCCCCTCCTCAGCAACAAATCCGTTGGGAGAAGATCATGGTACTTATCCCTCATCTGGAGGAATCTTTGAAGAAGTTGTTCGTCCACAAGCTTCGCCCGATCGAGCCGACCTTTTGCCTTGGTATTTACAACCTCAACCCCGAATACCAACGACGTTATATCAGCGCAATGCAGCGGTGTCTTCCAGTCAGCCAAGTCAGAACCAAGCATCAGATCATAGAGGTACTTAACATCCATTCAAGACGCATCATGAAAATCGTCTACCCAGTATTCACTGTCCGACGTGAAGATAGGAATGAATGGAAATTCTCTAAAGCCGACTTCCAGCACCTCCGACCGTTCGACTTCCTGGCAATTCTGAAAGACATTCGTACAAGAACCATCCGACCGCTTGAAGTTACAAAGGCGCTCGAAGCTGTTCGTCGATACCTGGTCCGTACCATTATGATGTCATATCTAACGGATTTTCAAATGGCTATCGGAAATAGGGCAAAGAAGGTAATTTTGATAAAGACGAATCTGCAAGCTCCTGAGTTGAATATGTATCCCGAGAACGCTATGCTTCTAGAACCAGAATTTGGGATCGTCTTCATCAATGAACAGAAAGAGAAAATATTTTTGCGGTTCAGTCAGGTAGAAAGATTCTGCGACGGCACGCTCTACAAAGTTCGAGATGCTCTTCGAAAGATCATTCAACACGAGTCTGAAAATCCAAGGGTTTCATATGTTCCTAATCCGAATGAAATAAATGCTCGGAATGCCTTGGAATTGGTTGAAGATCGCATCGACTACCGCCGTGCTATCAAATGGTTCGAGATTCACTTCGCGCTTCGCAAAAGATATGTCTACAACTGGCGAAAGCTAGAGCACGAACTCGAACTTCAAATCAAAGGGGGAGATTGTTAGGGTCGTTTTATGTTGATTTAAAGTTCAGGGTTTAATTTGTAATTCTTGTATTTGACCCTTATTAGTGAACGGGCCGTGGGCTTGTTAACCACGGGCCCGCCATATAAATATATAGCTTAGCCTTAGAAAATAGGCTAGTTGTCTCATTTGCTTTCCTACTCGTATTGTAATTCTCTCTACTTTGAAAGCATAATACAGGGATGACCAGTTGAAATCATTATACACTATTGCTTATCTGTTTGATTTCATAATCGTTGCACGGATCTGGAACTATCAATTACATTATAGTTTAACATATTTAATTAATACAAAGTATACCATTGTGTACCAAATATATGAAGCCTTTGCACAAATACTTCCCTTGAGATAAACCACTTTAAACAATAAACCATGGTTCAACCACAATTACCTTATGCTTTAAAGTTCATCTAACCACAATAGATATCAGTTTTGTGCATGAAATCATCACCCATACCGTTTCAACTAATAAAATCAAAATGGTCAAAACCCTAGTTTTGACCTAATTTTACCAATTCATCCAAGGGGGTGAATAAGTAGTAGTAACCTTGAGGAAGCATGAAAATACATTTAGAACTTCTTAGAACACGCATTTGAGAAATATCATCAAATAAACCTAAATCCTAAAATCTCCCAAATTTCTCAATTGAGATTTGAGTTCATAAAATAAAAAATACAATCAAGAGATGTTTAGGGAGACTAAAAACTGTAAGATTTTGACATGTATGAAGCTTTATAAAAGTAGAATGAACTTAAAATACTAAGTTTTGGTTAAAAACTAGAAATCTCCACAACCCTAAGATGATGAACGCTTGACTCTAGCCTTCAATGTCTTAGCTTGATGATGAAAAACCTTGATGCAAAGTGAAAATGGAGTATTAAGTGATCCTAGGTCGACTTTAATGAAGAGAGAAGGGAGAGAACAAGTTTAGTTGAGATTTGGGGAAGGGATAAATGAGAGTGAGATAAGAAAATGAATTTAAAACCCTCTGCCCCTTATTGAGATTACCCGCAACAGTGACATGATGACTATGCCAAGCAGTCGCTTGCTTCCTACCACTCTCTGTCATGTCTTCGTGATAATGAAACGCAACAGTGACCCTGTCAATGTCTTCGGGCACTATCGCCCAAGATGTACCAAATAAAGGCTCTTCTTTTGTGACTTTCCTCGGGTAACAACGACACTATCACAGTCGTCGGGCATAGTCACCCCACCTGTGTCGCGACCCAAAATTCCACTTTTCCTATTCAAACGTTTTCGACACTCTTAGAGATCAAAAGTAAATTATTTCTAACACATAACCTATAGATAAAACGCATAAATTGAACATGGTCCAACTTTTAATTACCGAAAATTACGGGTGTTACAATCCTCTCTAACTCAAAAATTATTTCGTCCCCGAAATCTTAGATATGCAAATAAGTTGGGATATCCGCTTCATATCCTCTTGGGCTTCCCAAGTCACGTTGGTGCCCCGATGATGCTTCCATTGAACCTTGACTATTGTGACTTTCTTATGACGAAGCTTCTTTACATTCCTCTCTAGATTAGCATCACGTTCTTCAATACAAGGGTTACCCTCATCCACTCTTATCTCCGAGAGGATAATAACGCTCTCTCCTTCCGCTAAAAACTTCTGAAAATAAAAAAATATGGAATGTGTTATGAATTTCATTCATTTTCGGGGGGAGTTCCAATTAATAAGCTTGGAGCCCCACACGCTTAATCATAGTAAACGGTCCAAGAAAATAGGGACTTAGCTTCCCACGTTTTCAGAACTGGATAATACCCTTCTAAGGAGACACCTTTAACATTACCCCGTCTCCTACTTGGAATTCCATATATCGACCTTCTTTTCTTGTTAGCATAACTCTTTTGAAGATCATGAACCACTTCAAGCGTTTCCTGATACCTTTAACCTTGTCTTCCATTCCATGAACGATTTATGGGCCTACAAATTGTTTATCCCCCTGCTTCCAACCAACATACGGGAGTCCTACACTTCTGTCCATAAAAGTCTTCAGACGGTGCCATACCAATGCTCGAGTAGTAACTATTGTTGTAACAAACTCCACCAACGGTAGGTGACAATCACAACTACCACCAAAGTCGATCACACATGATCTTAAAATATCTTTCAATGATTAGATTTCCTTTAACTTTGACCATCGTTTTAGGGATGGTAGGTCATGCTCAAATTTACCCATGTACACAATTATTTTTGTAGGCTATCCGAAAAAATTGAAATGAACTGACTATCACGATCCCGAGACAATGGACAAAGGCACTCCATACCTAGAACACTACGTCGATGTATAGCTTTGTCAACTTGTCAATTGGTAACGTCTTCCACATGGCAAGAAAATGAGCACCTTTGGTCAACTTGTCAACCACTACCCATATGGTATCGTGACCTCTCAAGGTTTTTGGCAACTTGGCCACAAAGTCCATAGTGATGTACTCCTATTTCCATTCGGGTATCTCTAGAGATCGAAGGCTTCTATAAGGTCATTGGTGTTTGGCCTTCACTTGCAAACACGACATACACGCTCCACGTAGTTTACCACGTTTAACTTCGTAAACCGACCACTAATAATTTAGCTTTAAGTCTCTATACATCTTTGTACTCCCAGGATGAATGAAGTACTTGAAGTTATGAGAATCTTCTAAAAGTAGCTATCGGTTGGCCCCAATCTTGGGCACCCTCACATGCTCGTTGATAAACTTCACTCCACGGTTATTTTCCGTCAAAAGCAAACGTTGTTTTTTCATCACTTCCTCTTCTAATAAGGCTTTGGCTTATGATATCTTGATTCTTTCAATGAGGCTTGACACTAACTTGATCCTCGATATTGTTGGTTGAATGCTACCACTATAATCCTTCCGACTCAAGGCATCAACTACTATATTCGCCTTACCCGAGTGGTAGAGTAATTCAAAGTCGTAATCCTTAAGTAGTTCGAGTCATCGCCTTTGCCTCATGTTCAACTCTTTTTAATAAAAAAGTACTTCAAACTCTTATAATCGACATTAAGTGTACACTTCATGTCGTAGCGATAATGTCGCCATAGCTTCAATGCAAATAATACAACCACCAATTCCAAGTCATGGGTGGGGTAGTTCTTTTCATGTACCTTGAGTTGTGTTGACACGTATGCGATTACCTTGCCTTTTGCATCAAAAGACAACCCAACCCCATCTTCGAGGCGTTATTATAAACCACGAAATCCTCCGATCCCTCTGGTAGGGATAAAATTGGCGCTCCATAAAGCTTCTTTTCTAATGTTTGGACTGCCTTCTCTTGTGCCATGGTCCAAACGAACTTCACATTCTTCTTAGTTAAGGTCGTCAAGGAAGAAGCAATCCTGGAGAACTCTTGTATAAACCTCGGTAGTAACCCACCAAACCTAAGATGTTTTGTATCTTCGACGAACTCTTTGGAGGTTTCCAATTCATCATTTCCTTGATCTTAAAGGGGTCTACCTTCACTCCTTCTCAAGTGACTACGTGCCCCAAGAACTGAACCTCTTCTAACCAAAAGTCTCACTTAGAGAATTTTGCATATAACTTCTACTTCCTCAATACATCTAAGACTTTTTGAAGGTGTTGCTCGTGATCCGTCTCACACTTTGAGTATACAAGTATGTCGTTGATGAACATGATTATCGACCTGTCAATGAACGATCGACACACTCGGTTCATCAAGTACATGAACACTTCCGTCATGTTAGTTAAACCAAACGACATTACAAACACTCATAATGGTCGTAACAAGTCCTAAAAGCCGTCTTCGGGATGTTTCCCTTCTTTACCTTCGCTTGGTGATATCTCAACCGTATTTGAGAAATAACCCGGTCCTTGAAGTTGGTCAAACAAGTCATCGATTCTTGGAAGTGGATACTTGTTCTTCTAGGGCGCCTTATTCAACTCTCTATAGTCAATACACATCCTCGTCACTTCTTCTTTACGAACAAGACTATAGCTCCCTAAGGCGACGAGCTTGGTTTCACGAACCCCTTCTAGAGAAGGTCTTGAAGTTGTGCCATAATCTCTTGCATCTCGGATGGTGCTAATCAATAAGAAGCCTTAGCTATTGGATCCCCTCCGAAACGAGATCAATCCGAAATTCTACTTGTTGATCGGGTTGTAAACCTGGCAAGTCATCCGGGAATACATCAGGAAATTCTCGCACCACTTTCACGTCCTTGAGCTTCTTCTTCTCGAGTTTGGCATCTATTATATATGCCAAGTAGGAAGAGCATCCTTTTACTATGCACTTGCCTATTTTAGCCATGGTAATGACTACGACATCTCATTTCCTACGGTCTCTATATCCACCGACGTCTTTGCCTCTTCGGCTGACATTTGGAAAACTCTACCTGGTACCCTCGGAGGATTCTCTTTCTTAGCTCCATTTCCTCCCATCTATAGCTTTGGATATTCTCTTCGAATATGACCTGGTTCTCTAAACTCGAATCACATGGGCCCCTTGATTGGGCAATCATAGATGGTGTAACCGGGCTTACCACGCTTGTAACAGCTACCGGAGCATAAAGTGCTAAAATTTCTTTCAAACACATTCTTAACATCTATAGAGCTTCCATGTGTTTTTTTCAATGTTTGGATGGACACTCAGGGGGAGTGAACATCACTAAAACTTCTTTATAAAGTACATTCGTTGTACTAAGTGGTTTCGTACTACTTACATGGCAATTCATCTAAGAAGATTTGTTAACTGAATCATATTGCTGATATAGGGTTACCACTTATACTGAATTTGAAAAGATTTAGAAACATCTTATGGAATTGACGGATCATTCTCATGTTTCTACTTTTGAAGAATAAAAAGGCGCTATCTATCTTGGTGCTTGCAATTAATATTGATGTTTGTTTGGGGGAGAATGTTCAAGAATAATGCAAGGCCATATCAAATGTTCAAAGAGAAAGTTTAAGATGTTTAAGAAAAAGTTTTGATGTTGACGATGCTCATGATCATGAAAAAGGGGGAGAAGATGTACAAGTCATTGACAATTTAATGATGGGGAGAAGATATACAAATCATCAATTCTAAAGAATTCAAGGATAATGATATTCAAGTCAATCTTGTAATGGGGAAAAGACATACAGTTAAAAAACGATTTATGTGATTATGATGATTCAAGAGGAGATTATTAAAGCTAAAGCTGAATATATAAAAGAAAGAATATTGTTTTTCAAGATAAGAAGAATTTTTCTGATTTGAAGAAAGGCTGATAAACTACTTGAATCCAAAAGGGTAGGCAAAGTTCATTCCAAGACATCCTGTTCAACATCGTATGAAAGACATTGGTGAAAAGTATTTTTCTTTCGGAGATAATTTAGAGAATTCAATCTTATTTCAACATTTGAAGAAGATTGCTGCTATTATGAAAGGTAGAGAATGTTGATTGCAAGAGATTGTTTATTTTGTTAACGAAAAAATGTTGTTGAAAAGAAGATATTCAAGAAGAAAGTTGTTAGAGCGTTAATTATTGTATATTTATTCTGCTGTAATCTTGAATACGGGGGGAGAATGTCAGGTTCATATTATTGTATTCAAGATTATAGTAGTTTAAGGGCTTTCTTGTAAATTACCCTTGATATTGAGCTTCATTTGTTTACATCTAGAGAGAGAAAGTTGATAGAGTTCTTCAATGTAATATTTATCTCACTAGAAATAATATGAGATTTGTATTGAATCTTATGATCTTGATCATTACACTTGAAACTGGGATTAACATTATGTTACCTTACTGCATTATAATCTTTAACCTATATTTTGAAACAACAAAATATATAATTTATTGATCTGAAAACTAAATCACAATAAAAAAGAATAACGATACCCAACCAAAAAGCTAATTAATCGTACGGGAAATAATATTTAACATCCATATATTAAGTCATAAGGGAAATAACTTAAAAACCATACAATTTAAGCAAAATAGTTCATATTATGGCTCGTTTGAAGAACATGACTCTGGTAGCAATTCTGATGATGATCTTCATAACTTTATATTTCTTCTTTGTTGTTTCCAAGTATATTTTTTCCTTTGTTGTATATTAGTGCACCCCCCCCCCCCCCTTCACCCACCAAGCATTTCCCTTGGATTTATGGTGTAGATAACCTTTTTTGTTTTTTGCAAGTATAATGGTTTTCCACTTTGTGTTCATGGTACATTTTGTTGAAGACCCTGACATCGTGGGGGAATGAATAAGAATAAACAATGGAAATTTTAGAAGAAGACAGGTCACGAGAAATATCGAATAAAAGTAAACGGGTTAAAGGTTTGACATGATCTGTCAAACTACATAAAGATTTTGAAGACCTCAAAGAGGTGAAACACCTGATAATATTTTATAAGAAGGGAAACATAGATCATAAATCTCTAGTTTTTTTGGGTATCTTGGTCCAGAAAGAGGTTAGGCTTACGAAATTGCGATGGAAAAAGTGTCCAAAGAAGTGAAAGATATAATATGGGAGAAAGTAATGGTATGTTCAACTTGTTTGTTTACTCAATGTATATATTATTTAAGTGATTATTTTCCATTAATTATTTATAACTAGCATATGATTTGATATATATGATGGTAGCAATTCTATGTAATGGATGCAGTGATGAAAGATCACATGATGCATCATGTTGATGGTGCCTTGCACCATTTTCGATCAAAACTATACAAACATTTTAATAATGTCGAACATTGGTAAAGCTTCAAAATTGAAGGTTGTCCCGAAACAATACATGTACGTAGAGCATGTTGACTAGGAGACATTTGTTGAACACACACTTTCAGATCAATTCAAAGGTTATGTGTAATAACCCGGGTAAGTTAGTTGTTTATTTATTTGTTTTACGTTTATTAGTGTAAGGTTTGTTTGTGGTGGTTTGTAAGTTTAAGGTTGTTAGTGTCATTTTAGAATAGTTGAGTCCTTATTCGCAATATTAGGTGATATATATATATACACCTCCTTAAGATTTCAGAAGTCGGTTTCTGTATGTGTTCTTGGAGTCGAGAGAAGCAGGAGAAAGAATCGACCGTTTAGGGCCGCGAGAAATTCTCTTTTGAATCGTTTTGAGGTATAATTCCTTTTCAAATCATGTTCATAGTAAATAGTATTAGATTTCTATCGGTTTAGAATTTAGAAATCGTTGATTCTGAGTTGGTGTGATTTGAATCTGGGGTTCGAACGATTGTCCGAATTCTTTGGTTTCTGGATTCGATTTTTCCGGATTCCTCGTGTTTTCCGGAATGGTTTCCGGATTGGTTTTCCGGATTCCGGTTCCGGATGCAGTTTTCGGATAAGTTCCGGATTTGGGTTTTCCGGATAAGTTCCGGATAGTACCGGAATTGGGTTTCCGAATAAGGGTTCCAGATAAAGGTTTTCCGGGTGAGTTATCCGGATTACATATCCGGAAGCTTTTTACCTTCTTTCAGTTCTAAAAATTTTATAGGGGCTCTGCCCCTAGACTCCACCCGGTTAGCGGGACCCCCGTGTTAAGTCTCCGAAGAGGGACATTTGTGGATAAGGGTATGATAGGATTATTTAGGATTCTTAACCTGTCATTGAGTTTTACGTGGTAAATAGTTATACGTATTTTGTGTAATTCAGATTTCGTGGAGTGTGTGGAAAAGTAAGATTCTTGCAAGTTTCAAGAGAAAGTGATAGTTGCGTTATTTGCTTTTAGGTGAGTTTTACTTTAACCATTTTCAAACTGGAATACATATATAGTGAAATATTATGTGGTAGGTTGTCTGATGATGTGCTTATGATTGGAATATGCTATATTGAGATGTATGTTGTATTTATATAAGCATTACACTACACGAGTGCATGTTGGCCGGACTTAGGGCCGGTGTAGTTTAGTTGTACGAAGGGACAACGGAGTTGGCTGTATTTTTGTGCAGCGGAGTAAATTGATTAGTTGGTTTAGCGCAACCAACTAATATGGTCATGTGAAAGAGTTGTACACAGTGCATACGAGTCATGTTTGGTATTCATATACTTGTTGTATATCTGTGATTTTACAAAATGATTACTAAACTGACAAGGATTTTCTCACTTAGACCAATTGGTCTAACCCTCATTTTGTTTTCGAAAATATGTATTCCAGGTCGATCAGTAAGTAAGAATGAAGGAAAAGATAAATGATGATCTGCTTTTGGAAGAAGTGTGTTTATGGAGTTTCATAAAGTGTTTTGCATTAATAGTCTCGTTAGTTGTAATGTAAATTATCAACAAAAAGTTTGTATTGGATTATGTATTGTACAGTTTTGGGACCAAGTGACCTTATGTGATCTAATATGTATCTTTTGTTATGAAATGATGAGATGTATATTATGTTATATGATGTATGTTTGGAATGGGTTGTTACATTATGCAATACACAACTAATGTTACATTTATTATCATTTTTTATATATTTATAATATTCCAATA
This sequence comes from Saussurea involucrata, assembly GCA_033807775.1. Lineage (NCBI taxonomy): Eukaryota > Viridiplantae > Streptophyta > Magnoliopsida > Asterales > Asteraceae > Saussurea > Saussurea involucrata. The sequence goes on along the minus strand of CM066320.1, from coordinate 110,974,595 downwards.
TTTATTCCATTTTTTTCATTCTAAGGGAGAAAATGGTAATGATCTTTTTAAATTGTTGATTTCATTACCCTTTTCCTTTTGCTTGAAGCTTTAACATCAATGATATGTATTTGATAATTACTAGTTAAAAAATAAAGAAATTTCCAAGGATAAATTTATGTTGTGGTCTTTGATGTGGTGCAAGACACGTTAAACGAAAGAATGATATCATCAAAATGACGAGCTAAAAAACAAGGCAAATGAAATTGTAAGAATCCATACTTTATTGGAGTGCATTCCTCTTTCTACCAATGTATCACTGATATGTTGTGGACATGTCAACCGTGAAAAAAAGATATTGAAAATGGATCCCTAAAGCTTGATCACGACACAGATGCTCTTACAACTGTGTTTGGCAAAGAGCATTATGGGCGTATAAGAGGTGTCAGTAAAGGAGTGCCTCCAACAAACTTTTGGAACATTCTCAAATGTAAAGGATCATCTAAGAAGAATGATAAAGTTCCTAATAGATTGACCCTAAAATAGCATATCCAAATTATAATAAAGCCTAGAGTCGCCACAATTGCGGAATTTGCCCCCTGCAAATTTTTATTTGTTCGAGTATGCAAATAAATTGCGAATACGATCCAAGTAATAAAGGCCCAAGTTTCCTTTGGATCCCAACTCCAATATGATCCCCATGCTTCATTAGCCCATACTGCTCCTGAAAGAATACCTATGATAATGAATCTGTTTTTATGTTATTTCGTACTGTAGAATTCTTTTCTTTGTGGGATCATTTTCCCGCGAGAAGTAATGAGAACAATGATAGAATGGATTGCTACCTATGCCTAGATCGCGGATGGGGGAATATAGAAAGCTCCAACACCTAGATCAGAACCTCAATGATCAAGATCTTGTAATCAAAGAACATGGTGAGTTAATGAAAGCTATATTAACTCATTTGTCCTTTAAAGGAATGAGATTAACAAATATGAAAACTCCATTAAACATGAGTTTCAATGGACATGTAAGTAAATTGAATAGAAAGTATGTTTGATCGACTTGATTTAAATTTTTAAAAAACTTCGTGCAAAATCTAATATTTTTTATTCACTTTTTAGAATTATTTGACAAGTGGTCTCCCAGTTTCCCAAAAAAAACTCTTGCAAACAAGCAACCACTCCGATAGATCTACACATGACGGTCATGTGGTGACGGCCTTAGCGTGGAGGATCGGGCCGCTGATCGGTCTACCAAAACGTGTCGCGCTTAAACGACCGTAACTTTGGATACGAGGATCCGCTTCAGACCCACGACCAGTTCATTCGAAGACTGGAACGAGACACACATCATGGTTACCGACTTTTGAACCCTAAAAACGTTGTTGAAGCATTTTTTTTGGACATTTTAGTGTTTCCCTCCTTTTCGCATTTTAGTTGGGGTTTTTTCTTCGGCTCATGAAATTTTTCCAGGCCAATTTGTTTTGGCCTTCTTATTTAAACCCTGTTGTTTTAATTTGGATGGTTAGAGTATTAATCTGAAAAATTCGATTTTCTTCTAAATTTTGAGTTCTTGTGAAATCAGGCGTAAGGTTCGTTATGTCAACGAACTATAGTTGATATTTGACAAGGGTGTTCACAGAATCAACGTATTAATCATTGTTCATCTAATACGCTGCATCATGTGAGATCATTTAACGGTTGAAAAACAACCATGAGGGGACCTATTTAAAAAATAATTTTTTCAAGGACCTAATCCATTAATTAATGTCACATAAGCTACAATAAGGACCAAATATGTAATTTACTCTAATATTATTATACTCTTGAAGTGTCATTTTCATCAAGAAACATTATCCATGTGTTCACAAGGTTTTACATGAGGACTTATCAAAATATTGTTATCAAAATATTGAAAACACACATGTCGTAATGTTCCCACAAGAAGTGTTCACACTAGAACATCATTTACATCGTGTAAAGGAGGGAATAGGGGAAGCAATAATGACTTGTCATCGTCTATTAATTGACGTCAAGATTTATCCGTCATCATTTAGTAGGTTAATTTGCAAAGATTAATGGAGCATGAGACAAGTGTAACTCAAAATCTTCCGACCAAATTTCTTATATTTTTATTCAGATGCATGGAAATTAACTAGAATCAAGAGAATAAGAAAATTTGTAACAATCATTAGTTAATGACTTATATTTGTAGCATTAGACTAATTTAGAAAAAAACATTGAAGATATTTGATTAATAACTTAATATTCACACAAATTACATATATTTGATTGAAAAATATATTTATTTGAGACACATAAAGTATTAATTTGATAGCATATCAAGAGAATCGTGTATGATTGGATTTGATTCTATATATATATATATATATATATTATCCACGTCCCAAAATACATAGCATTAGTTTAGGTGGGTTGGTTCCACCACTCAAATCATTACGGTTCCTTCTATTGACGAGAAATGGAAAAAATATATGGGATAAATATGGAGAGTGATTCGAAAAGGGGGAAAAAAGGTGTTTGAAAGTCTTTGTTGGAAGAATTTTCGTGGATGGACCCTAACTCCATGTCGCTTTCATCTTTATTCTAATCCCAACACTGATCGTTTTAGTCCTCTCGTGTTGCACGTTTTAGCTGTCTGTATTTGAGGACCATATAAACTTCACCGTTAGTCACAGAATCAAGATCATATCACCCAAGAGAGAGAAAGAAAACAAGAGAGAGATGGTGAGAACTCCAAGTTGTGACAAGAATGGGCTGAAGAAGGGAACATGGACACCTGAGGAAGACAAGAAGTTGGTCGATTATGTTGCTACTTATGGGTGTTGGAACTGGCGACAGCTTCCCAAGCATGCAGGTTCAAATTATATATATATATATTTGAGTTATTTAATTTTATGCAGATGGACGTAAATTAAGTTGATTAACACGATACCAAAGGGTCTTTAGCCTAGCGGTATTGGAACCCTTGGCCTTGTAGGAGGTCATGGGTTCAAACCTCACCTTGGGTGTGTGAGTTTATTTGTTTCATTTGCAGTATATAAATATTATATACTTTAAAAAAAAAGTTGATTAACACTGTGAATGGTTAATTTTAGGATTATCAAGGTGTGGCAAGAGTTGTAGACTTCGTTGGATAAACTATTTACGTCCAAATGTCAAAAGAGGAAACTTTAGCAAAGAAGAAGACAAACTCATTCTTGAATTGCATCAATCACTTGGAAATAGGTATGACATACATACTAGCTAAAATATGAAAAATCTTAGTTATAGTAGTACTCGCTAGCTAGCTAGCTGCTGAATTGAATCCATTAATGATGGATCGGATGGATGGATGCATGCAGATGGTCTAGTATTGCACTACACCTACCTGGAAGGACAGATAACGAGATTAAGAACCACTGGCATTCCTCCCTCAAGAACCGGTCAACTACTTCCAAATTATCCAATTCCACAGTTGGGAACAATTTCAAAAAGACGATTAATAGTAAGGAAGACAAGACAAATGAAGTAGTAGTGTTTGACTTTGATATTGATTCAGTACTGTTGGACGAAGCTACTCACAACATACTTGAAAGCACGCCAATCCCTACCAACTGCCCACAACCATCATCCTCATCTAACACTACTGCATCTTCAACCACAAACTACAAGGGTCTTGCTGTGGAAGATGATGCGTCTTCTACGCAAGTCATTGATGACGACTTCTGGACGGAACCATTTTTGCAAGATTTCAATGGCAACATTAACTGCACAACTGATCATTTCTGGAAGCCATTGCTTGAGCTTGGAATTCTTTATCCGCCATATCCTAGCTATTATATTGATGATGTAGAAACCTTCTGGTTGTATGGATTACACACTGAAAACGCAAATGAAGTTCAATGGTGAATAATTAAATCTATTTCAATTTCATATGCTTCAGCTTCTTTCGAGTTTGATGTGCTATTTGATTATTTGCCAACTCATATCAAACATTACCGGTTCCCTTTTGTTGAACAGGTTAATTAGACCCCCTAAATAAACATAACTATAAAGTTTGATATAAACCCTTTAACGATGATTTTGAAAGATGGTTCTCCAAAATAGGAATAGGTTGAAAGTTTATTTCATTTTTATTAATATACAAAATTATTACGTGTTGAATCAACAATTTAACCAGACCCTTAAATAAACATAAACTTTGATAGAGACCCCTAAATGACGATTTTAAAAGTTGGCTTTCCAAAATAGGAATAAGTTAAAAAGTTGATTTCATTTTGATCCAACTTTCCCTATTTAATTTTGATATAATAAAAAACATACGAAAAAGGTTGGTTACTTGGTCCACAATATCTCCACTTCTCTCATATTTCCAGAAGACAGTCTCAACCATACAAATCCCTTCGCTAAACAAAACATCAAATTCATGTGTCGATCGGCCGTGTCTCAATTATAGAAATTCTTTTATTGACAAAAAAATATTGAATTCATGGGTTGGCCTTGAGAGCTTTGATTGGTTTTAGTCTAATGTTTATTGCTTTCAATCTTACAGATGTGATCAATATTTAAATCAAATACGTATGGCTTAGAAAAAAATGATGGTTTAAATTGTTTTTGCATAAATCGAGAAAAACCGATTGTGGGACAACAACTAATGATACCTACTTGAAAACAAGTTAGAGGTAACAAAAGAAATAGTTGGCGGAAAACCCCAACGACGAGATTTAAAACAACGGACGACTATAAGGGTCGTCAATTAACTAAAGACTATGGTCACCGATCAAGGTGTCGTCTTTTACAATGAAATTGTATGAACATCGATTGTAAGAATCTAACGACGACCGTAAATATATGATGTCTGATTAGCTTGGATCTTTATCTTTCAGAATGCAATATCAAGTATATATGTGTGTGTGTTCTTTTGGTTCGGTTGCTCTGATATTATATATCTTTTGATATGGTCGTTACTTTCTATTCATAAAATGTCTTGGGTGGATTTTTGGCCGTGCTTTTGATCAAGGTCATAAGTTATGCCGTCGTTATGGATTTTACATTGATGGTGAAATCCGTTGGCCGTATCTTTGCATTTAAGCTTCCTAAAAAATGGTGCCAGGAATAATCAACAAGCACGTCTAGTCGTTAGGTTGACAGGGCGTTGATCGTTAGTTTAAGTAGTTACATGATCACACATCCGAAGGCTTCTTACGATAATCATACGACTGTTATTCGTATTAATTTTGCGACGATCGTGTGTTATATAGATTTTTTGCTCAAACGGTAAATAAAGATCATGAACTAATATATATGGTCAAACATATCAACATAGTTTGCATTAATCCTTTTGATTGAAACGTATGTATTGGTCATATTGGTCACTAGCATATCATTTATTTGCAAAAGAAAAAGATGGGGACGAATATGGACATTTTCTTTCTCCTTCAACTTTATATATCTTTACCCTATAACGAAAACTACTTTTTTAAAAGCAAATTATCTGTTGAAAAAGGCTAAACCTGCCCAAAAAAGTTGTTTCTTACGTATCATCCATCAATGGTATTAGGGCGGTAAACGAACCGAACGTTCAGCGAACCGTTCGTGAACCGTTCGGCGGGAAGTTCGTTTATGTTCGTTTATTTAATAAATGAACGAACATGAACAATTTTTTTTGTTCGTTTAGTTAAACGAACGAACATGAACAAATGTCTCGTTCGTTCATTTATGTTCGTGAACGTTCGTTTATTTATGTTCGTTAACGTTCGTTTATTTATGTTCGTTTATGTTCGTTAACGTTCGTTTAATTATGTTCGTTTATGTTCATTTAACAATTAAATACTTAAGAATTAAATATTTGAACTATTATTTATATGTAATCATATTTAGCAATTGTTTTTTTATCATATTTAGCAATTGTAATTAATTATTATAAGTTTAAATTATAAGTTTAAAACAAATTAGTGTTGATTCTCTGATGATTCCAACCCTTTCTTATATACAACACATATACACTTATTTTTGCACTAAACTTTCGATGTGGGATGCATATAAAAGAGAGTGAGATTTAAAGCTTAGCAAAATGAAAGTGAAAAACTGATACTTTCTCCTATCCCACATCGGTAGTAAACTACAATATTTGTTCAATCCCCTATTATAAATAGGAACCTCACCCTTTGATTTTCAAGCACTTCAAACCTTGAGCCAATAATGGTGGTTCAAGCCCATTGGCTTGAGCCTTGCCTTATGGCTATGGGTTCCTATAAACTTTTCTATTCGAGTTCCTTGTGGTTCGAGTCTTATGGCTTGAACCTGATAGTTTAAGCTTTATAGGCTCTGATGGTCCGTCCAAGGTGGTTCGAGTCTTGTGGCTTGAACTTGATGGTTTGAACCTATTTAAAAATGGGTGCACTGTAGTTAGCCTTTTCCCTTGAGCCTTTGGGCTTTAGTAAAGTAATTTTTTTTAAATGAACGGACACTAACCTCAAAATGTTCGTTCGTTTATGTTCGGTTAAGTTTGTTCGTTTATGTTCGTTTAAGACTTAGACGAACGAACATAAACGAACACGAACAAACCAATTTTTTAAATGAACGAACACGAACACCAAAATGTTCGTTCGTTTATTGTTCGTGTTCGTTCGTTTGTTCGGTTAAGTTAAACGAACGAACATGAACAAGCCCTTGTTCGTGTTCGTTCGGTTCGTTTACAGCCCTAAATGGTATGACGTTTTATTAGTGTGGTAAGACTATATTATAGTAAATATATGTGAAAATGGCATTAAACGATTACTCATCGTTATAATTATATATCCAACGAAAACGACATTAAGGGCCCTATAGCGTTACGCTGTTTTCTCGAAACTCATTTTACGAATAAAAGGAAATGAAAGGGAGGGAAAAGGGAGGAAAGTAAAAAAAACTCGTGTTCTCGAAACTTTTTTAGGAGAGAAAGGAAAGGAAACGGAAGAAAAATAATGATAAGTTTTCTTCCAAAACTTTCCTCTCAAATGTGGGAGGAAAGGGAAGGAAAGGAAAAGAAAGCAATTAAAAAAATTAGAAACAGAAAACAATAATCTATACTATTTTATAAAAATTGTAAAATGGTTTTTTTTCTAAAAAACTGTTTTCTAAACGTATCAATTTTTAAGCTAAATGTACAACTCTCAAGTTACTAAGAAATCCGCTCTCTCCCACGTTCTTCTCAAAATCAAACAATTTTCAATTTATAAGTTACACTTTATACCCTTAGAATTAGTTATCCAATTTACTTTTAATCTCTTACTTTTTTATTTTTTATTTTACACACTTATCATATTAACATAAATAATTGTATATGAACAACAATGCATTAAAAAATATATTTCTTTTTTTACAAATTACACCATTGTAATCGTCTCGTTAATACCTTCGAAATTAACCTAATATTGAATATTTTTGAATTTAATCATATTATTAAATATCATGAACATGTACAAATTAATTTGTTTTATATCTCTTACATTATTTATTTTCATTTTACACCCTTATAATATTAAGTTACACTTTATACCCTTAGAATTAGTTATCCAGTTTACTTTTAATCCCTTACTTTTTTATTTTTTATTTTACACATTTATCATATTAACATAAATAATCGTATATGAACAAGAATGCATTAAAAAAATACATTTCTTTTTTTACAAATTAAACCATTGTAATCGTCTCGTCAATACCTTCAAAATGAGCCCAATATAGAATATTTTTGGATATAATCATATTATTAAATATAATAAACATGTACAAATTAATTTTTTTATATCACTTACATTATTCATTTTCATTTTACACCCTTATAATATTATGTTACACTTTATACCCTTAGAATTAGTTATCCAGTTTACTTTTAATCCCTTACTTTTTCATTTTTTATTTTACACCCTTATCATATTAACATAAATAATCGTATATGAACAATAATGCATTAAAAAAATACATTTCTCTTTTTACAAATTATACCATTGTAATCGTCTCGTCAATACATTCGAAATGAGTCTAATATTGAATATTTTGGATTTAATCATATTATTAAATAGGGAAATTAATTAAAATACCCTAAGTTTGACCATGTGTTACCAAAATACCACAAATCTCTCACACTTTGCAAAAATACCCTAAAAATCCGCGATGGGAGCCCGCATTCGCGGGCCAGGGACCTTTCTGACACTTTTTTAAACTTGCAGGGACCATTTTTGAAAAATGAAATCCCGCGATCGCGAAGGAATCCCGCGATGGGATTATTTTTGTGACTTTTCAATTGCAAGGGACCATTTTTTAAAAATTCCAGGGACCATTTATGAAAATTTTGGTATTTTTGACACTGTTCACCCCGCTTTCGTCCATTTTTACGAATTTAAAATGAAATGTTACACTTTCAACCCCTATACTTATTTACTAAATTTTACTTTATACCTTTTACTTTCATTATTTTAATTTTACATTTAACACATATAATCGTTTATTAACTAAAATACGTTAAAAAATACAAATTAATTTTAACAAATTACACCATTATAATCGTCTCTTCGATATGTTCGAAATGAGCCCAATCTTGAATTTTTTTTGGATTTATATATTTTAATATATATCATATACAGTTATACACTACATAAAAAAAATTATATTTAAAATTCATACCCTTATAGTTAATTATTTAATTTGTGGTTTTTAATGTATTGTTTCCTTTCCATTTTAATGTTTTTAATATAGAAATTCACTTAAGTTATTTAACAAGGAAATTAATTAACAACATCATATAAAAATTATTGCAAATCATCTTCCCAACCGAAACGGATACAGTGCATGTAAACAAATAAATCTATTACTGGAAGGCGTCCTGGAGTCCTGTGATGAAGTTAACCTTTTCCTTGATCACGTCCTCCATTCCTATGTAGTCCGATTCGAGTTCTTCTAGTTCCTCTTCAGCTTCCTTAATCTCTCGTTGCAGGTGCCGAACGTGAGCCCTAGTCATGGCCAGTTCTCGTTTCTTCTCCGCTAGATACTCCATTTTCCCCTGCTGAATCCCCCTGTTATGGTTCCACATACCCTTTACCTTTTCGATACCGGCGTTCGCCTCATCAATGGCTTTTTGCACTGCGGGAGTAATTCGTTGACTTTGTCGAAGACCCGTCGGCATAAAATCATACATTGGTGGGGTTCTCATGCCATTATCGAAGTAGTAATTGTCGGATGCCATCTCCCAGTCTGCTTCCTCCTCAGAAGTGAATGGAAAATCGGCTGCAGTTCGCCCACCGTTTGTCCACTCCTCGTCTGTTTCCGGTACCTTCCAGGTACTCCGGCGAGCTCCGTCGTTCAGTGGTTGGTAGGCTCCCGAACGTGAAGTGCCAGCCACATTCGCCGACCTGTTCCCCCTTGATCTTGAACCTCCATCCATTGTGTTAAAAAAAGCGAGAGTGTGTTTGTATAAAAGATAGATAGGAAGTTGTGAATTACTACTTCATCATGCCATCTACTTATAGCCGTGAAAATGTATGTTCTTCATCAGATATGGTCAAAGATTTCGTCTGAAAAAGTTGCCTGCATGATTCGTCTGAATAGTTCACTGCAAGATTCGTTTGAAAAGAGCCTGTAAGATTCCACTGAAAAAGTAACTGCAATATTCGTCTGCTCTTGAATAAAGGTCTTTTATTAGGCAGAAAATTAGTCTTTAAGTAGTCAAACATAGCTAATTAATGAGAATTTAGATCAGATTTATATGGTACTATCAAATGCATGTTTCTATAATATAGATATTGTTCTACATTACATGATATCAGTTTTTGCATCATATGAATCACTTCCAGACAACAAGAACCAATACCCCAATAATCAAGAAATAAATGCTTGTTCATCCAATAATCTCTGTATTAGGATTATCGCAAGTTTCATAAACCTACTTACTAGGTGTTGGAAATATGGGTTTTACTAAACTTTGGACGCATTTAAATTTATATATATGTGTTATATATAACTAACTTTTAGTAGGTTTCTGTTCTTCTATATGAGATCTTCGAAATGATATATAATGCGTCCAAAATAGAGTATGTGTGAAAGAGATATCGATACTCAAAGTTGAGTAAATGGATGAAATTAGCAAAAACCAAATGAAGTAAACAGTAAGTCAATCACAATACTTTAACAAAATAAGTTAATACTAAAAATAACAATTATTTAATGTTACATAAACAACCTAACGTGGCCCTATTTGACAATGTTCATAAATGGACTCCGCCATATGTATGCGGAAATCTTTGGCAACAACCTCGGCCTCGTCAGGGTGTACCCATACCTCATTTTTATTTATCAACATTTGGACATTACGGCATACCCAGACACCGCAATCTGCAGTTATCCCGACCTGTTGGGGTGCATTCTTGGCGAACTTATAGCGAAAGACACCTGTCATTTCGCGACGTCTAACATCCTTGACCCGGCAAAAGAAGTCATATAGCACAGCTTTAAACTTTTTCATTTGCTCTTCCAATTGTTGCCTGAAAAGATTGGCACTGTCGCTATCATATATGGTCAAGGTCATAGCGTCAAGTTCAAACACTCCAAGCAGCCAATGTTGGGGATTAATGCATATTGGGATGTACACCTGAAATATTACAATATTAGACAACTTAGTTAGCAACAAAACAAGTTAAATAAAATAAGAGTAAAACGATTTATATACCACATCGAGGAGAGCCCAAGAGGTCCCTTCCATGCCATTGCATGAATTAACCACGGAGGCGGGACCTAGATGCTCAATCAACAAGTAATGAAAGAACATACTGAACATCATGGTCCACCTCGTGTCTGTTCCACGATGTCTTTGCAACAGCGAGACCCAACAATCGATGTGATATACATAAAAAATAGATGGTTAGACATGTAAAATAAATATATTTGATTATATGACTATAATTAAACTTCATACTAACCACATCCAGTAAGTCAGACTCCAAAGGGTCAACGGCCAGCAATACATTGAAAAACGAGGGGGTGATTTTCATGTTCAAGTGAGGGATGAAGATCAAGGGGGGGAGGCGACTAGTCCAGCACATCCTCAATATTTTTGATGTCGGTTGAGGCTCCGGTGAAGGCACCTTTCCCTTTTTCTTTCCTCCCTTCTTTTCCCCCGCTTTCTTTGCTTGTTTTTAGCGGCCGGTGGTGTCGTAGATCCTTGTTGGCCAAACGGGTGACGAAACCATTGTGAAATTTTATGCGACCGCTTTTGAGGGAGCGGGGTCACCTATGGTGGTGGATCTACAACATCCATCGAGTCATCGTCAGGCTCTGAGAAGTGCTCCGAGAAGTGATCCTGGATAATAGGAGACCCCGTCTGAAAATTACGTTACTCAATGTTTTAAGTACAATTTAGGAAATGTTCACAATTAAACCAAAACTACCAAAATAACTTACAGTATGCATTTCCGGCCTGTAATAGTCATCGGCCGAACCGCCAAAGATGTTTGTGATTGCTGTGCTGGCGAACGACGGCATATGCTGTGCCCCCGACATCCCGGCCTGCGTGACATTGATCATTAAAATAGTTACAAAATTAGGATTATCGATATATAACTATAATGGTTACTCAGTGTCACTAACACTCTCCGGGATAGTAGAATATGATGTGGTGGCGAACGGCGGCGGCATCTACGAGGTGTATGCCCCCGACATCCCAGCCTGCGTGACATTGATCATTAAAATAGTTACAAAATTAGGAACAAACATATAACTATAATGGTTACTCAGTGTCACTTACACTCTCCGGGATAGTAGAATAGGATGTGGTGGCGAACGGCGTTTGGGACATCCCGGCCCCCGACATCCCGGCCTGCGTGACATTGATCATTATAAGAGTTACAAACTTAGGAACAAACATATAACTATAATGGTTACTCAATGTCACTTACATTTTCAAGGAATGACGGATAGGATGTGGTGGCAAACGTCGCCTGTGCCCCCGGTCCGAACGGAGCGGGGATCGGTGTCGTACTCGACAGCTAAAACAAATTTAGAACGTAATATTGATATACAAACTAAATAAACGTGGCCAACAAATTAAGTTAAACACAACATTGACAGCGCTAAACTGTCTGTAGACTCCCTCCAGAAACTGTACACGTGACTCTAGCGGCCCGTGGACGTAGTCCCACAGGTGCTCATGAGAGCCACGCTGTGGCTCGTAGGAAGGGCCCGCCTCATATGGATTGTAGGAGGAGGAAGGGGGCGGCTGGTAGGAGGAGGAACGGGCCGGCTGGTAGGAGGAGGAACGGGCCGGCTGGTAGGAGGAGGAAGGGGGCGGCTGGTATCCACCGGAAGGGGGCCTGTCGTCGTCTTCCTCATCTTCGTCAAATGTGGAAGTAGGGGGACGTCGAGCCCTTTCCGCCTCTGCGTCAATAAAGGCCACGCTGTCTCTGTACCAATCTGTGCCCATCTCGTCGACAGTAGGCACAAGGCGATCGAAAGGCAAGAGTGGCTGCTAAATATATGATAAAACATAAAAGAAATTAATAAGCGGGACTAATGTATGCAAATTGTAAACATAGTAAAAGAACTTACATTTCTAGACGCATTGAAGAACTGAATCCAAAGCGACCTACTTAGGGTAACATGCTTGTCCCAACGGGTTCCCCTAAGTACTCGATCTTCGCGCTTGACGAAATATCGGATTGATGCGGGAAACATCTCCAAGATCCATATCTGGAATTAGACAAGAAGAGCAAGTACGTAAAAAGAAAAGCCAAACAGTTTGTACGTATTATTAACAATTGTTATACTACGTATCTAACCTTGAAGGCGTATGTAAAACCACAAAGATTCATCTTTGCATGTCGATCAACGCGTCTGGCTATGGCTCAGTGCAGAATAGAGTAGCAATGTGTCTAGATATGGCTACCCCATGGGTAGCTGTTAAACAGCTCAAGGTCCTCGACGGTCCTAAGGACCGTCGATGAAGCATACTGGCTATACTTACGGCCCAAGAAGCCCATATCCACGATCACCACCAAGCATACACGGACAGCATCGTCGTCGGTTAGGGCACTAAGGCCCTCTTTCATCTTGTCCCGGGCTGCCTTCAGCTTCAAACGAGATGCTGAAATGCCCCAAACCCTAGGAACGAATGAGCAGTCTTCTAAGGGAGGAAGGGGGGGAGCCTCTCCAAAACGTAGTCCTGTAATTAGACAGAACTCACGACGCCCAAAATGCAATTGAGAGCCGAAGAAATCAAAATGCATCTCCTCCGGCTCAGCGTTGGCGTCCTCGACCTCCAACTGTAGAAACACGTGTACTAGCGTAGGGTCGCCACCAGAGTAAGACACATCCATCCATGGCCCGAACGGTGTCCCTCTATAGATGGTCTCAAGGGTATCCGCGCGATCACCTAATCCCCTAAAGAGCGCTCCTAATTCCTCGATGTAGGAAACTTTGCACCTTAGCGTCAAGTCGATGTTAAAGAAATCCTTCTACATAGTCATTCACAGATGTTATAGTTAGTGTTATATATAGATGTTGCGGTTTATTTTATTTTATATAGATGTTGCGGTTTATTTTATTTCAACGTATCATATTGTTATATATAGATAAAGTGCGGTGGTATTTTATTTCAACGTATAATAGTGTTATATATAGATAAAGTGCGGTGATATTTTATTTCAACGTATAATAGTGTTATATATAGATAAAGTGCGGTTTATTTTATTTCAACGTATCATATTGTTATATAGAGATAAAGTGCGGTTTATTTTATTTCAACGTATCATATTGTTATATGGAGATAAAGTGCGGTTTATTTTTTATAAAAACACACCCTTAACAATTTTTTATAAAAACACACTTTTAAGAATTATTTTTATAAAACACACTTTTAACATTTTTTTTATAAAAACACACTCTTAACAATTTTTTATAAAAAAACACATTTTTAACAATTTTTTATAAAAAATACATTCTTAACAATTTTTTTATAAAAACACACTCTTAACAATTTTTTTATAAAAACACACTTTTAAAAAAGTGTGTTTTTATAAAAAAAAATAAACACATTTTTAACAATTTTTTTTTATAAAAATACACTCTTAACAATTTTTTTATGAAAAAACACACTATAACAACATACACATTATAACATACAAATATCACATTCAAACATAAAACCATAAAACTATAACATTTTTTTATAAAAACACACCCTTAACAATTTTTTATAAAAAAACTGTTTTTATAAAAAATTGTTAAGGGTGTGTTTTTATAAAAAAATTGTTAAAAGTGTGTTTTTATAAAAAAAAAAACATTTTTAACAATTTTTTTATAATAACACACTCTTAACAATTTTTTTATAAAAAAAACACTCTTAACAATTTTTTTATGAAAAAACACACTATAACAACATACACATTATAACATACAAATATCACATTCAAACATAAAACAATAAAACTATAACAATTTTTTATAAAAACACACTCTTAACAATTTTTTATAAAAAAATTGTTTTTATAAAAAATTGTTAAGGGTGTGTTTTTATAAAAAAATTGTTAAGAGTGTGTTTTTATAAAAAAATTGTTAAGAGGGTGTTTTTATAAAAAAAACACATTTTTAACAATTTTTTTATAATAACACACTCTTAACAATTTTTTATAAAAAAACACTCTTAACAATTTTTTTATAAAAAACACACTATAACAACATACACATTATAACATACAAATATCACATTCAAACATAAAACCATACATATCATGTTAAACATAGAACATATTCAAACATAAGTTATAAACACTATAATAACCTACAAATCATATATCTTAACTTAAAATAACATACAAAAAATAACAAAAAACATAAGGAAAACATACCACAGAGGTAATACGAGACATCTTCACAAAACCCGAACGCGTATTCCACACGACAAAATTGAGAGAGTGGGAGAAAATTGAGAGATTTTGATTAAAAATTGAGAGAGTTATTAAAAAAATGAGAGTGGCCGGTTTTTGGTCCCCCCCCTTATATAGTGCGGCCGAAGAAAACATTTAGGGTTTGGTTCGTCAAAGTGATTTTAGGGTTAACCCTGTGCCGACACGTGGCACTTTTGCCCGCGATCGCGGGGGGTCAAAGAAAGTCAAACGCGGGCAGGGACCAAAACTGCACACGCGGGCATTCTTGAGGGGGGAAAGCTGGACCGCGGGCATTCTTGAGGGACCAACGCGGGCAAAGTGGGCAAACTTTGGTGACACGTGTAGCCCGCGATCGCGGGGGTCAACGAGAGTCAAACGCGGGCAGGGACCAAAACTGCACACGCGGTCATTCTTGAGGGGGGAAAGCTGGACCGCGGGCATTCTTGAGGGACCAACGCGGGCAAAGTGGGCAAACTTTGGTGACACGTGGCCTGGGGCCCGCGATCGCGGGCTCCATCGCGGATTTTTGGGGTATTTTTGTAACATGGGAGAGATTTGTGGTATTTCAGTAAAACATGGTTTGACTTAGGGTATTTTAATTAATTTCCCTATTAAATATCATGAACATATACAAATTAATTTGTTTTATATCTCTTACATTATTCATTTTCATTTACATTCTTATAATATTAAAAACGCATAATCATAATTTAACTAAAACATATTAATAAATGCATTTTTTTACA
Source organism: Saussurea involucrata (assembly GCA_033807775.1). Classification (NCBI taxonomy): domain Eukaryota; kingdom Viridiplantae; phylum Streptophyta; class Magnoliopsida; order Asterales; family Asteraceae; genus Saussurea; species Saussurea involucrata. Next base: position 110,958,953 of record CM066320.1, on the reverse strand, counting down.
AATTATAATAGGGAATTTAATTAAAATACCCAAAGTTTGACTTTGACTTACCAAAATACCCATTTTCTCTCTAATTTTACAAAAATACCTATTTTTTTCCGCAAACAGGGTCCGCGATCGCGGAAAGGGACCATTTTTGCCATTTTTGAAAATTGTCATCCCGCGAACGCGAGGGAGTGTCCCGCGATGGTTTGTTTTTTGAATATTTTGATTTGAAATTTACACTTTCAACCCCTATACTTATTTAGTTACTTTACTTTATACCTTTTACTTTCATAATTTTAATTTTACATTTAACACATATAATCGTTTATTAACTAAAATACGTTAAAAAAATACGTTTTAATTTTAACAAGTTACACCATTATAATCGTCTCTTCAATACGTTCGAAATGAGCCCAATATTGAATATTTATTGATTTATATATTTTAATATATATCATATATAATACATAAAAATATTTTTAAGGGAAATTAATTAAAATACCCCAAGTTTGACTTCATGTTACCAAAATACCCTAAATCTCTCCAGGTTTACCAAAATGCCACAAATTTCCGCGGTGGGCCCCGCGATCGCGGGCCCACACCCACGTGTCACAAAGTTTCGGCCAAAAGTCCCGCGGAGCCCCCCAACTATGCCCGCAGTGACAAGTTTGGCCCCTGTCCCGTGGTGGGCCCGCGATAGGCCAAATTTTTTTCATTTTTGGTCCTTTTTCACGTGTACTGTTTCTGGATGAAAATGAAAATGTTTTTGTTGTGTTTTCACGCAGCTTGGTTTTGCTAAAATTTTCATTTTCATCCAAAAACAGTACACGTGGAAAAAGGACCAAAAATGAAAAAAATTTGGCCTATCGCGAGCCCATCGTGGGGAACCATCGCGGGACAGGCCGAATCTTTGTGACACGTGGGCTGGGGCCCGCAATCGCAGGGCCCACCGCGGAAATTTGTGGCATTTTTGCAAACTGAACGAGATTTATGGGATTTTGGTAAAGCAAAGTCAAACTTGTGGCATTTTAATTAATTTCCCTATTTTTAATATGGTATATCTCTTATTTTTTTCAATTTTGTTTTACACTCCTATCGCATTAACATAGTAATCATATATTAACTAATTCATTAAATCGTTTTAAATTATTATTATTTGTATGTGTTTATAGATATCGTGAATGGCAATAGGACAATGTTTCACGAGAAGAATATGAAATGGGGTTTTGACAAGTTGGTATCACTGGACTCATTTAAGAATTGTGAAAATTGGTATTTGGCGAATGGTGATTCATGTGTGTTTGGAGCTGAAGTATTTGCAGTTACAGAGTATGCACAAAAGGATCGATTTATGTCCATCACAAAGCCTCCGCCAATTTTTAATACTTACACTTGGACCATCGATAATAAAATAAATAAAACGTATTTTAACTATAAGAGTACCATAAATTAAATAATTAACTATAAGAATATGAATTTTAAATATAAAAAATATTTTTATATAGTTTATATGATATATATTAAAATATATAAATCAAAAAATATTCAATATTGGGCTCATTTCGAACGTATCGAAGAGACGATTATAATGGTGTAACTTGTTAAAATTAAAACGTATTTTTTTAACGTATTTTAGTTAATAAACGATTATATGTGTTAAATGTAAAATTAAAATTATGAAAGTAAAATGTATAAAGTAAAGTAAGTAAATAAGTATAAGGGTTGAAAGTGTAAATTTCAAATCAAAATATTCAAAAAACAAACCATCGCGGGACACTCCCCCGCGTTCGCGGGATGACGATTTTCAAAAATGGCAAAAATGGTCCCTGTCCGCGATCGCGGACCCTCTTCGCGGAAAAAATGGGTATTTTGGTAAAATCAGAGAGAAAATGGGTATTTTGGTAAGTCAAAGTCAAACTTTGGGTATTTTAATTAAATTCCCATTATAATATTACAATATTCTCGTCAATAATTTCAAAATAAATTTATTGTTGAATATTTTTTTAACTTAATAATATTGTGAAATATCATAAATACGTATCAAGATTTTTCAAGAATGACGTACTTAGATTTTTTTTAAATTTGTACATTTTGCGCCCTTATCTATATTTATCTAATATACTTCTTTAAAAAAAATTCCATTTACGTTTATTCTTGAATTTTTAAGAAGTACAAATCTCAATACATCATGTACAAGTTTAAAAGTTTTAAAACCTACAACGTTCAATATGATAATTAAAATTAAAATTAAAATTATTTTTTATTTTTAAATTACATTTTATACCATTATAATTAGTTATTTAATTTACTTTATATCCCTTCTTCTTTCATTTTTCATGTTACATCCTTATCATATCAACATACATAAACTAAAATACATTAAACAACTATGTTTTTCTTTTTTATAAATTATACCATTATAACCGTTCATCAAAACCTTCAAAATGAGCACAAATGTTATGGATTTGAAGACCCCACTATCGAACGAATATTTTTCAAATTTTTTGACCAATTAACCATATTGACCTTTAATTTTATACATCTGATATGCGATCTAAAAGCGAATAAATATGAACATAAAACAAAATTATTTTTTTCGAATTCTCGGCTTTAAATTCAAGATATTTCGCGTCGTATCGCGCGCGAGTACGTATCTAGTATGTTGGTGATTTTAGTGAAATCATCATGTTCATTTTGTGTAGTTGGATTCACAAAGGTAATAATGGGGTTGTTAGCTAAGCTATAACATGAGTTAGGAGTTGTGGAGTGCACACTCGTGTAAGCTAACTAGAACCCGGGATTGTTGTACGGTTGAAAATGGCACGTTACAAAGTGGGATTGTGAAATGAGAAATGGCGCCAGGCTCTGGATTGTGCACGGGTTTGTGCATGGCGCGCATATCGGCGCCAGTTGTCTAGCGCCAAAACTGGCGCCGTGGTCTGCTTGCTGGTTGGCGCTCATTTCGGCGCTACTTGTCTGGCGCGGAAAGTAGCCCCGGCGTCTGGAAGGCTTTTCTCATTTTATAACTCCCGTCATTAATTTCACAATCAATCTCATTAAGTGGGATATTATTACCAGTATCAATATAGGTCGGTTACAATTCTCTAAATGTGTATAAGTATGAATCGATCACTGCCTTAATCGATACACTGAAAATCAGAGATTATCCTCGAGAGAATTTCGTGATACCCAGGCAGAATATGGTCGAAATATCTCTTACGGAAAGCGAGCTGTACGCGATATCTGGTTATATCCAAGTCATTATAATCACCACTTACTCATCTCTTTCACGAACCCAATACACCGAATCCCCCAACAATCGTAAGAGATATTTTCGCTACGTGAAGAGAAATGGCGGGTGATCAATCCGTAAGAGACATGACTTCCAAGTTCACAAAACATGAGAAGTTTGAGGGCGTGGATTTCCTTAGATGGCAAAATAAGATGCATTTCTTGCTGACGACATTGAAGGTCGTGTATGTGCTTAGCACCCCAATACCGGAGCTGATGGAGAACGAGACGTTGGAGGATACTCGGCGTCGCGGCAAGTGGGAGAATGACGACTACATCTGTCGTGGCCACATCTTCAACGGTATGTGTGACTCCCTCTTCGATATCCATCAAAACGTTGAATCCTCCAAAGAGCTATGGGAATCTCTCGAGTCCAAATACATGGCCGAGGATGCTTCTAGTAAGAAGTTCCTGGTGAGTAATTTTTATAATTACAAAATGGTAGACTCAAGGCCGGTGATGGAGCAATACAATGAGCTCCTTCACATTTTAGGCAAATATGCTCAACATACTATGAAGATGGACGAATCCATCTCCGTATCGAGCATAATTGATAAATTGCCTCCCTCTTGGAAAGACTTTAAACATATGTTGAAACACAAGAAGGAAGAGTTGTCTCTTGTGCAACTCGGTAGTCACTTGCGCATAGAGGAATCTTTTCGGGCGCAAGAGGCTGAGAATCCTAAAGTAAAGGAGGTTTCTGCACCTTCGGTGAACATGGTGGAAGAGGGTAAGACTAACAAGTTCAAGGGAAAACGAAAATTCAACGAAGCCAAGAAAGGGCCCAACAAGAAGGTTAAATTTACCTGTTGGACATGTGGGATGACCGGCTATCTCAAGCGGGATTGTTGGGTTGTCAAGAATAAGGGTGGAGCAAGCACGAGTGGTAGTGGGCAAGGATCCAAGGATCAAAACCCATGGCAAGGTCAGTTTCTTGACTTTGGTTTTAATTCAAATTTGAATTATGTTCCACTAATATCCGAATCATTTTATGTGCAGGATGATGATGTTGCTTGGTGGATCGACTCTGGTGCGACAAGTCATGTGTGCAAAGATCGCCGTTGGTTCACTTATTTGGAACCGGTTGAAGACGGATCAATGCTTCGCATGGGGAACGAGTCGATGGCTCCCATTCTTGGAAGAGGCTTAGTTAGGCTAGAATTTAGTTCTGGCAAAGTAGTTGAACTTTTTAATGTTTTGTTTGTACCGCGAATTCGAAAGAATTTGGTTTCCGGTAGTATCTTGAATAAGTGAGGGTATAGGCAAGTTTATGAGTCGGACAAGTTTATCTTGTCAAAGGGTGGCTCTTTTGTAGGATTTGGTTATTTGCTTAATAATATGTTTATGTTGAATTTGAATAAAATGAATGTTATTTCAAATTCTGTCTTTATTGCAAATAGCGTTTGTGTTGATTCTAATTTATGGCATGCAAGACTTGATCACGTTAATTTTAAACGGATGGTTGAAATGTCAAAAGACGGTCTTATTCCGGCTTTTGATATTAAGACTGATAAGTGTAAAACTTGCATGTTAACAAAGATCACTAGACAACCTTTTCCTAACGTGAAAAGGGACTCGTCGGTGCTTGAATTAATTCATAGTGATCTTTGTGATTTGCATTCAACTCCGTATTTTGGTAATAAAAAGTATGTTATCACTTTTATTGACGACGCTTCACGTTTTTGCTATGTTTATTTGTTACATTCAAAAGATGAAGCGTTGGTTAAATTTAAAGTTTATAAAACGGAGGTTGAATTGCAAATGAATTGCCATATAAAATGTTTACGTACCGATCGTGGTGGGGAGTATTACGACCCCATGTTTTTCCAAACCGTAGGAATCATTCATGAGACTACGGCGCCTTATACACCACAGCAAAATGGTGTGGCGGAACGGAAAAATAGAGTTCTCAAAGAAATGGTGAACTCTATGTTATCCTACTCGGGTTTGAGTGATGGATTTTGGGGTGAAGCCATGCTAACGGTTTGTCATTTGCTGAATCGAGTTCCCAATAAACGGAACAAGATTACCCCATATGAACTTTGGTTCAAGAAAAGGCCGAACTTGAGTTATATTCGAGTTTGGGGCTGTCGAGCGGTTGTTCGACTACCCGAACCCAAAAGAAAGTCTTTGGGTGAGAAAGGCATTGACTGCATCTTTGTTGGATATGTCGAGCATTCTAAAGCATATAGGTTCTATGTTATTGAACCTAATGATTCTATAGCGATTCACACCGTTATAGAATCGAGAGATGTGATATTTGATGAGACTAGATTCTCTTCAATGCCGAGGCCAAAGGACATAGTTCTAAGTACTAGTGAAACTAGTGAGGTTGAAGAACAAGCAATTGTTCCAACCGACTCTCCGATGCTTCGAAGGAGCAAAAGAGGAAGCATTGAAAAATCCTTTGGTTCCGATTTCCAAGTATACTTGGTAGAGGGATCGAGATATGAGATTGGATCCCAATTCCTTTACTGTTATAGTGTTGAGGAGGATCCAAAATCATTTGATGAGGCTATGAAGTCTCAAGATATTGCCTTTTGGAAAGAAGCAATACATGATGAGATGGACTCCATCATGGGGAATAATACTTGGGTATTATCGGACTTGCCACCGGGTTGCAAACCTTTGGGTTGCAAGTGGATCTTCAAAAGGAAGATGAAAGCGAATGGGTCAATCGATAAGTTCAAAGCTCGATTAGTGATCCAAGGCTTTAGGCAATGGGAAGACATCGATTATTTTGATACTTATGCCCCGGTTGCAAGAATCTCCACGATTAGATTGTTGATAGCCTTAGCCGCTATTCACAATTTGGTGATTCACCAAATGTATGTCAAAACGGCATTCTTGAAAGGTGACTTGGAGGAGGAAGTTTACATGAAACAACCGGAAGGTTTTGTTATGCCCGGAATGGAGCATAAGGTGTGTAAACTTGTAAAATCATTGTATGGGCTCAAACAAGCACCCAAACAATGGCATCAGAAATTTGATGAGGTTATCTTGTCCAACGACTTTATGATAAACCAAGCGGACAAGTGTGTATATAGCAAATTTGATTCATCCGGTAACGGTGTAATCATTTGCTTATATGTTGACGACATGTTGATCTTTGGCACCAACCAAGATCAAGTTGGGAAAAGCAAAGAGTTTTTGTCGTTAAGTTTCTCCATGAAAGACATGGGAGAGGCGGAGGTGATTCTTGGTATAAGGATTAAGCGTGAGAACAAAGGGATTGCAATTACGCAATCTCATTACATTGAGAAAGTATTAAAGAAATTTAATAGCTTTGATTGTTCTCCGGTGAGTACCCCATGGGATCCGAATGTGAAGATTTTGCCCAATTCGGGTGAAGGGGTGTCACAACTCGAGTACTCAAAGGCTATAGGATGCTTGATGTATGCCATGACAAGCACTAGACCGGATATCGCATTTGCCATAGGAAAGTTGAGTAGATATACTAGTAATCCTAGTATTCATCATTGGCAAGCGATAAGACGAGTACTTGAAGAAAACCATTGATTATGGTTTGTCATATGTCGGATTTCCTTCGGTTTTGGAGGGATATTCGGATACAAGTTGGGTTACCAATTTGGAAGATCACTCTTCCACGAGTGGTTGGGTATACTTGCTTGGGAGAGGTGCCATCTCTTGGGCTTCCAAGAAGCAAACTTGCATCACGAGTTCGACTATGGAGTCGGAATTTGTGGCATTAGCCGCTGCCGGTAAAGAGGCGGAGTGGCTAAGGAATTTGGTCCATGAAATTCCATTATGGCCGAAACCATTATCACCAATTTCTATCCGTTGTGATAGTGAGGCTACTTTGGCTAAATCTTATAGTCAAGTGTATAATGGCAAGTCTATACACTTAGGTGTTAGACATAGCATGATTCGTGAGCTAATCACGAATGGGGTGATTTCGGTTGAATTTGTTCGGTCGCAACAAAATCTAGCGGACCACTTGACGAAGGGGTTAGCTAGGGACTTGGTTCACAAGTCGATGATAGGGATGGGATTAAAGTCCATCTAAATCTCTAACGGTGAGATACCCAATTCCCTTCTAATACAACGTTAGAAGCTGAATTCAATGGGAAAGCTCACTTTAAGGGATTGGAGCACGAGACGATCATCCCACGGTTAGTGCTCGGTACTGCAAGTGAAGGAGGTAATTGTTCTTTTGGAAAAATGCATGTGCAGGTGCATGAGGAAAAGAACTACCTATATGAGTGGGAAGTGTGGCCGCTTCAAGAAGATTGGACTTGGCTTTGATGCACTCACGAATGGATAAGGACGCATGGCCTGTATAGTGTCAAGTTTATACTTTAGAGAGTCATTTAAATTCATGTGTATGTTATTTTCTGGTACTCAAATGGGTTGATGGGTTCAATCCATAGGACACCCGGATTCTCGAGTATTTGAAATGTGTAATGTACTAAGATGGAAATTCAATCTTTTAGATATTTTCATTTATGCATGAGTTTGTTTACCTGTATTGTATTTTATTTTGTGAATCAAGGATTGCACTAAAATCGGGGAGGAATGTTGGTGATTTTAGTGAAATCATCATGTTCATTTTGTGTAGTTGGATTCATAAAGGTAATAATGGGGTTGTTAGCTAAGCTATAACATGAGTTAGGAGGTGTGGAGTGCACACTCGTGTAAGCTAACTAGAACCCGGGATTGTTGGACGGTTGAAAATGGCACGTTACAAAGTGGGATTGTGAAATGAGAAATGGCGCCAGACTCTGGATTGTGCATGGGTTTGTGCATGGCGCGCATATCGGCGCCAGTTGTCTAGCGCCAAAACTGGCGTCGTGGTCTGCTTGCTGGTTGGTGCTCATTTCAGCGCTAGTTGTCTGGCGCGGAAAGTAGCGCCGGCGTCTGGAAGGCTTTTCTCATTTTGTAACTCCCGTCATTAATTCCGCAATCAATCTCATTAAGTGGGATATTATTACCAGTATCAATATAGGTCGGTTACAATTCTCTAAATGTGTATAAGTATGAATCGATCACTGCCTTAATCGATACACTGAAAATCAGAGATTATCCTCGAGAGAATTTCGTGATACCCATGCAGAATAGGGTCGAAATATCTCTTACGGAAAGAGAGCTCTACGCGATCTCTGGTTATATCCAAGTCATTATAATCACCACTTACTCATCTCTTTCACGAACCCAATACACCGAATCCCCCAACATAGTACGATATAAAAACGGAGGCAAAGGTGGATACGCATGTTGCCAACTTAAAATGTTGTGGATAGTGTTTTTAACAAAAAAAAGCATTAGTCAATTTAAGGGTGGATTGTAATGCAACAACTAAAGATTGAATCTCATAATGATAAAAATGACAATAATGCGGTGACGTGGTAAACTCCGTTAAGGGTAAAAACCACCTACCATCGAAGATATCGTGGATACTATATAGATGATAATAATAGACGTCGTCATTTATTGTTATTACAGAATATAACTAAAACGTATGACCGTATCATGTAACAATTAAATATAAATTTCAACTACGTAAACGATTGAGCAAGAAAAACCATTCGAGCATGCTTGATCTTCATATTTATATACTTGCTTCACGTAACCGTGGCCTTAAATCCTTAATCTCATGAGCGGAAATCTTGAGTGGATATCATGCATCTATGATGAGGTTCATAAATTTTGTTTGTCAGTTACGATATGTATATTAATGACATAATCATTCATCATTAATTAGTGCTCGGTTATAGAGTTTACAAGCAATGAATGTCAAAAAATAACCAAAATTGTTAATGGTTAATCATACGTCGTGACTTTAATCGGTGGTCTGTCGAGGAATATAATTGTCATGAATTCATTTTAGTCGTTGTTATTGTTTTTCAACCAAACAATTTGCCCCCGAGATTTAAATTTCAAATGCATTTAATTTTCAAATCTTGCTCCCAAAATAATCTTGGTACCAAAAATAATGACGCATGAGTCTTGAAAACAGAATCGTTCAGAATTAAGTTGATTCGGTTACTTGGAAACCTAATCGCTTCTATAGGTGTGATGTCATACAGGTTTTACAACTTGTGGCATAACACGTGTCGACCATCCAGCAAATGATATGAATGGTCAGCGATAGCTGTCCCATATCGGGAGATGCCTCTAACACATAAAATCCTAACTTTTTTGATATAAATATATGATTTCATCTTTGGTCTCCTTTTTTACACTTTCTTCATATCGATAACTAGTATATTTTACATATCCAAGTTCTGCAAACAATCCTTGCCTTCTATCAGGATTTCGACTAGTTTATATATATAAGGGACGGTTTTTTTATCTTTCAATCTTTTTGTATGCCCCTTAAGAATATAGCTAAGAAACATAGAAAATGTTGAGAAGTTTATAATCTATAGATAGCGTCTGTTATTATTCCTGATTGATTCTTATTCCTGACTGAAAGGAGACGATAGAACAAATGGGTTTGATTCACGAGGAAGTTGGTATAGAGAACTTTAGGAGCATATATGCTTTACCAGACGAGATAGATCTCTATAGTCCGACTAACTTACGGACGAAAGAATGCCTAGAAGGATTTTTCATATTATACAAATATCCCATCAATATTGGCTTTAAACGGTTGTTCACTACCATTTCAAGGGCGTTTATGGAGGATTTTGATTTTTCTCCAAGGAAATTTATGCCCTAATTTTGGAAGATTGTCAATGTCATAGATCGAATGATGGGTGATTAAGGGTTACCATTCTCAATACATGAACTATTAGCGGCATACACCATAATGCATGAAAATGACAATCATTTTAATCTGTATATCAAGGATAGAGGGAATAGGATCTTGATTTTAGGGACATCAGTCAATGACAAGAAGTGAAGACAAAGTACATCTTTGGTATGCTATCTTCCTAGAGAGAAGAAGACCAATGGTTGGCTTCATGATTGAACATCAATTGTAAGTGTCATCTTTATTTCTTTTTTCTAGTTTTATGTATCTTATGACTAACATATATGTGTTTTGTTTTAGAAATCGAATTTACTTTGGTGTCATCAATATAAGACACTCAAGAGTAGATACAGAAGTTTCTACGACTTTCCAATCGTGAGTTCGTTCAACCTTGAGAAGTTGAGTGTCACTGATAGACGAGGTGGAAGAGTTCGTAGGATCAACCAGTTATGTTGAAGACGAGAAATCAAGAGAAGAAAATGACAAGGAAGAGGAGGTGGGGGATGACGGGTAAGTTTTTGTCATCCTTATTCTCAACAATCGTATATTATGTCAAAATGTAGGTATTAATTTTCTCTGTCGGACAGACAAAGAAATTTTTGGAAAGAGCTTTGTTGCCCTCCCTAAGAGGGAGACAAATGTTGCCTTTGCCTGAAAGGGTAAGGATTTGAATTGCAAGGCTCAAACGACAAGTCTGGATTCAAAGAAAAAGAATATGATGGATGCTAGGAAGGCACCATCTTCTGTTATCGAAGACCAACATCGTCGAGGTAGAGAAAACGAAGGCGTTTACACAAGGAACAATACACTCTTCTTCTACTAAAAGGGTATCAAAGGCAACGACGACCCTTTTTGACAAAGGAAAAGGGAAAAAATCAAACAGAGGCCATACAACGATGTATTTAAACATCAAAGTTCCCACTGATTTCATGAGGAGGGCTACCGAGATAAGGACATGTTTTGTCACATGAATGCCTTCCAACTTCCCCATGTACGGGAGAGGTATATTGATACTGCAATAGAGGACATACATGCTCGTGCAGTTGGATTATCCTTCATGGTAAGTTCGAGAACTTTATTTTATATTTTAATCATAATTCTAACTTTTGTCATGTTTATTTATGTAATACCCGGGTAAGTTCGTTAGTTAAATTCTCTTTCCGTTAAATTTAGTTAACTTTAAATTTGGATGTTTAGGGTAAGTTTGGGTTAATTTATAAGTTTAGGGGTGTTTTGGTCATTATTGAATAGTTTAAGCCAAGATTGTAAATTAAGTCTAATATTATCCCTTAAGCATCCATATATTTTCATAAAGCAGAAAAAAAATCAGATAGTGTGTGTGTTTTTGAGACAAGAAAAGAAGAAGAAAGAGTCATATGGTTAGGGCTTCAAATTAGATTCCTTGGAAGTGAAATTGAGGTATGTTTCTTTTATGTTTTGTGTTTGTAATCGATAGTACTAGATTCCTATCGGTTTAGATTTGTCAATTTTGTGATTTGTAATAGTTTCAATCGATTCTGGGATAAAATTAGAACCGACTGAGTTCAGAGGTTTCCGGACGTAGGGAGGTTTCCGGACGTAGGGAGGTTTCCGGACGTGTGGTTTCCGGAACTAAGGTTCCCGAAAGTATGAGGTTTCCGGTAAGTTTTGTTTATTAGGTATTATTCGGAAAGTTGTAATGCCCGGAAAGCTATGTTGTCCAGATCGATTATGTTGTCCGGAAAGTTGTGTTATCCGGACAGGTCTAGTGTTCGGTAGTTTGAGATGCCAGTAAGTATGATGTATCTGTCACACCCCGCTAAAGCGGAAATACGGGATGTACAGCTCAAGTTTCACAGCAAAAGTTACAAGATCACATCAACCATCAAAATACATTTAAAAGTCAACAACCTTGTCTTTACAATCGTTTTTCAGAAAGGGGAAATGACATAATTAAAGATAATTAAAGAAATCTTCATCACGTGATGCCTTCCTAGATCCCAACCTTAATGACGTTCCCCTGAAAAGCATGTAAATGAGAGGGTCAACTAGTGAACTAGTTGGTGAGATCACAGGTTTAACGAGTACAACATTGTTTGCCATAGCAAAATAGTTTAAATCCGCACAAGTGGATAAGGCAAAATAGTTTAAATCCGTACAAGTGGATAAATCAACCGGTTATGAAATACTTGCTCATTGTAATAGTATGTATTATGTTTAAGTAGTGAGCCCGTTACCCGACCTATATGACAGCAGCCCCAACGCATGTTCTATCACCAACAATGCGTATGGAAAACAATAATTATGCACTCAAACAAGCGCTACTTGTGAGTGGGGTGTCAACCAAATAACGTTATTCATAATTACCAACGGCTCACACTCGTGAGTTAAACGGGTAACGTAAGTTAAACGAGGACTTACGTATGATAGAGAGAAAGCTCAAACTTACAACACGCGTAAACTATACATACTATAGAGCATAACTGAGTATAGCAAAGTTTACGTTTTCAATAAAACGAGTTAATCAGTGCGTAAAAGTAATTGTAGTAACGACATGCTTTTCACTCCAAATATCTAAAATATTGAAAAAGGGGCTGTGATAACTCACTTGATAAGCGATAGAGTCCGGGAATCTCCCACAAGTACTTCGAGATGATCCTACTTCGAACCTATAATCGTAAGGTCACTAGTGAGTTTTTGTCTCGAAAGTTCGGTATTAACTATCCAAATCGTCATAAAATGCCTTGTTGTGTTTTAATATTATCAACGTAACAAGTGTATACATTGTTCCTGTTAGATTAAAGTTTTCGCAATTTCGTCACAATAAGTAACGAAAAGGGTGTAAAGAACGTATATATATATATATATATAAACCGAAATTTTTATCGTATGAACGATAAAAAGGGGTTTTGAATGTAAAGACGAAGTATTTAAAGTACATAAATATAAATAGATATGTTATATATATGTATATTCCACAATTTCATCATAAAATGATGAAATGGGATCAAGAATATATAAAATGCATAAATATATAAACATAATATATACATATGTATTCCACAATTTCATCATAAAATGATGAAATGGGATTAGAAGTTAGTCCTCAATTATAGTAAGAAGTTTGTCCTTTGCTGTCCAGATTTTGGTGTCACTTTGTGTCCATCTTTGGGTAACTTCCAAGTATAGTTAGGTCACGATATTTTATGTCCAAGGGGTTTAATGAGTTAGGAAACTTTTGGCATAAGTTTCATAATTTTTAGAAGTGTTTATGTACATGAAATAATACTTGACGTAAAACTCGACAGAAGACGTTGCTGTTTGCGCACTGTTTTTGTGAAGACTGTTTGGTAGACGAAATCTTTGAGTTTTTGAGTGACACCACTTGGGTTTGAATCCTAACACATAAAAATAATTTTCAGAAAAAGAATTACTTAATTTGGAGTAGTATTGAGTGAGATATGACCTTTTGAAAAGAGGTGTGGAATCTGACAGCAAGCTGTCAAAACCACCCTTTGTGCATGTGCACCTATATTGACTTTTTACCCAAAATTCCTATTCCTTTGCATGCAAAATCCGATTTTACCCTTTTCCAAACACTTATTTTCAGTTCCAAAACACATTTTTGAACCATTTAAATTACATGCAAGTTACCCATCAACTCATCTTTTATAAACTCTTGAAAAAGACTCATTTTGAAAAATGTTGATGTTCATGTCAAGAACTTCAACATGCCTCTTAAAATTGTGCATTTTCAGCTCATGCATGTTTGTTTAAGTATGTTTTTAGTGGATTTCAAAGATCCACTCATGAAACTCTTGAACATAAAGATATGGATTTCTCAAGAAAACTACATGCATATGTGTTTTAAAAGTTCATCTTTGATCTTAACATGGGTTTGATTTTGGATTCACCACCTTTGTAATAACAAGTAGGTGTTATGGTGGTAAATCTACAAACATTAAGATTTGTAAAGATGATTTTTAAGAAAGTTAAAGAAAGTGTAGAAGGAGATGAAGAACATTCATAAAAGTGCAAGAAAATGAAATTTAAACAAAAGAGTGTGTGTGGATTTCACCCAACACACTTGTATTTACCTTGAACTCTTTTGATCTTTTGAAAGGAGATGATTTAGGGGCTGAATTGTTGGTTGAAGATGGATGAAGGTTTGAAGGTGGGATGAAGACTGTGATGAAGATTTGAAGATGGAGAGAGAAAAGGGTGAGAGAAGTCTCTAGTGAGATTTTTGTGAGAGAGAGTGGAGTGTTGTTGTGAATGAATTGTAGAGATTAAAGGAATACATAAGGAGTAGAGAGGGGAGGGGGGGGGGGGGGCTCTCCATGGGGTGGGGTGGGGTAGTGTGATGCAAATATAAAAGTCCAATCATGTCTTTTTGATTAAATTTTAAAATACAAGTATTTTTCTTAATAATTAAAAATACAAAATAATTATATAAAAGTAAAGTATTTTTATATAATATGATTGAAATACATAAGTTGTAAATTATATAAATAATTGTGGTATAAGTGTAGGTTAAGTTGGCATTTTATGAGATTTATGGATAATTTCCTAATTCAAGGGTTTCTTAGGCAAAATTTCTCGAATTTTCCTATCGTACCGCGTTTACTGCTAAAATTGCACTGTGTGAACTATGACATGGGTAAATGAGATATCCAGTGTAGTTCTAACCTGAGGTGTAAATTTGACAGTTGTCACAGTATCCGCTAAGTTATGATGTCCGGACAGTTTTATGGTATCCAGAAACTTTGGTTGTTTGGTCACTTTTGAGGATAAGAGTTAGATAGATTTATCTAGATTTCTTAGCCTACTAGTAAGTCTTATATGTTTAATTGGTAAGGAGATAATTGTATTTAAATTATTTCAGATTCTGTGAATTCTGGGTGAAAGACTGAATCTTTTGGGAAAAGCTTGGAAGCGTTTTGATAACCAAACAGGTGAGTTTTACTTTAAAACATTTTCAAACTGGGATACGTATATGTGGATTGAGATTGTGATAAGTAGTGTAATAATGTGCATATGTATGAAGTATGATATATTGAGGTGTATATTATATTTACATGAACATCACACTACACTAGTGCACGTTGGTCGGGCTTAGGACCGGTGGAGTTTGGCTGTACGGAGGGACAGCGGAGTTGGCTGTATATTAGTGCAGCGGAGTAAAATGATTAGTTGGCTCGCAACCAACTAATATGGCCATGGGAATGAGACAGGAAAGTACACAATGCATGAGTCATAATTGGTATTCATATTGTGTTATGTATATGGTGTTTGTGCAAATGATTTTAAACTGACAGGGATTTTCTCACTTAGACCACTAGGTCTAACCCTCATTTTGTTTTAAAAATATGTATTACAGGTCGTGGATCAAGTAAGAGCAAGTGAAAAGGGTAATCTGTGACTGGCTTTTGGAAGACGTTTGTTTTTGAAGATCATGACGTGTTTTGCACTTATAACTTCGTTATTAGATATAATGTAAATTAATTGGCAAAAGGTTTATAATGAAATACTTATTATGGTTGTAAAGACTAAGGGACCGTACTTGTTATATGATGTATCTATTGTTATGAAACAATGTTATGTAAAATATGTTATTTGTTGTATGTTTGGGAACCGGGTCGTTACAATTTACAAGGCTTTTAACGGTTCTACACTTGCACCCCGAAATGGATAAAGTGTGTCGTATCTCGATAGCATCCCTGAATAAAGTCGAGAAGCCGAGGCTGCTAACACACTGCTGAGGTTAAGCTAAACGCCGCTCTATCCGAGATAGAGGAATTAAGAAAAAAGATGAAAGGAAGACCAAAAGGTTTGTCTAAAGAAAGCTATGTACAGAGCATACACGTCTGAGGTAGAGGAGAAAAAAGCTAAGTTAGCCTTGGTCGAGAATAAAAAAGAAGCCAATGAGCTAAAGTCTTTTCTTGTCAGTCATGAAAAAAATATGTGAGCTAGATGAAGAACTAGGTGCTATTTTTACAAAAAAGAAATGCACTGTAACAAACCAAAACTAAACATACAAGCTATAAGCTGCCTCTTTAATTCATAACGCCATAAACGACTCAACATGGTCGCACTATCCAGATTTACAACACAGGGTTCGCGGAAATAACCCTAAATACAGCTGAGAAATCTAACTAGACATAAAAAGGAAGTTCTTATACTCCTTCTAAACGCAAGCTCCGACCCACGTCTTGGCAAACCTCTAAACGTACTCTCGGCTACCTGCTTACCTGAAAAAGGTTTTAGTTTTGAAAAGTGAGGGTTTGACCATGAGGTCTAGTGAGTTCCCTCCACACCAAGTCACACCAAAATATTTCAGTTTATAAAATCAGTTATGAAAGCATTTATACCAATCATAACAAGCACACTAAGATGATATGCACACATTGACACATGCTACTGGCATACGCTATAGTCACACACACCGTGACAGCGTTATGAGGCACACACACCGTGACAGCGCAATAGGGCACACACCACCCATATATGAAACAAATTCGTATATATAATTATTATGGGATACACCCCCATTTCACACCAAAGCCAGAGCATAGTCACACACATATAAATCACACATTTAATCTTTGCTTTGAAATAGAAGCAGTTGAAAAGCACACTGTTAGCTAATAACCATGCCACACACTTATTCTTTGTTTGAAATAAAAATAGTTGAAAAGTGCACAGTTTGATAATAACCATTAAACACACTTGTATAAAATTTAGGTTTAGAAAGACTTACCTGAAGTCCTGATTAGAAATTCTTACCCGCACCAATCGTCTCTACTCGCACCTACAATTTTAGACCCACACACATACCAGATAAGACTGTTAGCCCCAAGTATCTCTTATGTAAAAGTACTGAAAATATTACAAGTCAGAAGACCACCAGAGATCCTGCAGAAGACTTAGAAGAAAATCAACAAGAAGACCACCAGAGATTGACAGAGCTCTGGCAGAACCATCAGAGCTCGACAGAGCTCTGGTAGAAGACTTCTTCTGTTCCACCAGAAGAACTGTTCACATCAGAAGACCATCAGAGTTCTGGCGTAAGAGCTCTGGTGAATGAAGGACTCTGTGAAGCCTAAGTCTCGTAGACATCTCTAAGTGTTAGACACGTGTCCGTACTTTCCACGTAAGCCCTAAAAGGACGGAGATACACTTTCTACGTGTCATTCCAGGGTTAGATAGTACATTGTCTTCACTTTATCAGGCTATAAATAGAGTGGTAGTGGAACACACAATTGTAAGCTTTTGGAAGAATTGTTTTCCACAATTGTAAAAGCACACATTGCAACATTCCATAGCACTACCACTGTACGATATTGTTTCCTGAGAGATTTCAGAATACACACACTTGAACGTGTTCTTGGTGTTATTCAAATATCAATATACGAGCAGCTTATTTACTTGATCTTGTTATCATTTACTGTTCACTATTGATACTCTCACTGTTACATTATCGTTTACACAATCACTCACATTTAATGGCTTTATATAATTCTTCCGCTATCTGATTTATGCTGTTTATGTGATACAACGTGAATCTGGGAACCTACAGTTGGTATCAGAGCAGATTGATTTGCTCAAATCAAACGATCCAATCTAATCAGGTTGATTCATTGTTTTTTATTGTGTATGTGTTTCAAATCTTCATAGTGTACTCTGTTTTACTGCTTAAAAGTTAAAAGTCCATCTAACAACTGTTTTAAGATTTCTAGATAGTCTGAATATCTTCTCTACCTTTGTTACTGTTCCATTGGTTACTGTTCATTCACTCTCAGTTTAAAACTCTTTCAAAATCCTTTGAAACTTTTGTACTCTGTTTTTTCTGAAAAGATGGCTAATAAAAACGTCAATGCCATCTACACTGCTGGTTCTCTAACCAAACCTCCTACTCTTCTGAGAGATGAATATCATCAATGGAAGATTGGGATGGTTAACTTCTTTGATGGAATGGATAGAGACTTAATGCGATTTGTCACTAATGGACCATTCCAACCTATGGTTTTGGTTCCACGTGTACCCGCAACAGAAACTACAGCTGAGATTTCTGCTCACTTCAAAGCTAAAACCACCGGGTTTACTGAAGAAGAGAAACTAAAAATGGAAAATGACCTTAAGGCAGTTAGACTTCTGATTATGGCCATTCCAAACGATATTTTCCAAGAACTAGATTCAAGTGTTACTGCGAAAGAAATATGGGATTCGCTTCTTAATCAACTTGAGGGTGGTGTCAAAACCCAAAAGAACAGAAGAACCCAATGTATTAATGAATACAATGATTTCAAAGCACTTCCTGAGGAAACCTAACAACATACCTACAACAGATTTAATGTTTTAATAAACAAATGTAAGAAATATGGGGTTGTTCGGTCGAAGGAAGATAACAATGTTTTGTTCTTGAAAAGTTTAAATGATGAATGGTTGAATCTATCCATGTCTCTACAAACTAACCAAGATCTGGATGCATTGACTCTTACTGATGTGTATGGCACTCTTGCTGTACAAGAGAAGGATGTTGTCAAACAGAAAGGCAAATCCACCATCGCAGGTCCAATAGCTTTGATATCTGATTCAAAGAATCCCACTGAAGGAAAGTCCAACATAGAGAGTTCTAGCAGAGAGAAGAAGAAAGAAAAGGCTGTGAAAAAGAAGGGAAAGAAGAGTTTGGTCGCTGAAAGTGATACAGAGGAAAGTTCATCAGAGGATGACGATATCAATGCTTTTGCTCAATCTCTTGCTCTAATAACTCAGAAATTTAACAAGAGATTTGGCAATAAAGTATTTGATAGAAGAGGAAGGTACGAGAGAGAAGAGAAAGATGAAAAAAGAGGTTATGCTGCACCTCACCAACAGAACAACAACAGAGCTCCACAAGAGCAGAGACCACAACAGAAGTATAATCCTCCAGCTCCTCAGAAAGCTGATGCTGCCCAACCCATCAATCAGAATGATGGACGATGCTTTAGATGTGGAAAACCCGGCCATTTCTCTGCAAATTGTAGGGGTAAACTGGTAAAAGACCAGGACTACTACAAGAATAAGTACAAGTACAACTACAGAGAAAGAAGCTACGTTGCTGAGATGGAGAATTGGATCTCTGACTCATCCTCAGATGACGAACCAGAGCAAGCCAATTTTTGCGGGGTTGCTATAGATGATAAGAGTTTAGAAGAGGTAGCTGACTGGATGACGGGAGAGATGCCAGAGAGAACAACAGAGGAAGATTTGTCTCAGAATGTATATGCTCTTACCGTAACAGAGCCAAATGACAGAGCGCTGGAGACCACCAAACCCAGTGCCAAGGTATGTTATACTTCTAAATCAAAGTCTGACTCTGAGTTGGAAATGCATGTGTCGTTACTTACAGAAGAATTTCAACTATTAAAACAAAAGCTTTCAGAAGAAAAGGAGTTAAGAAAGCTAGCTCAGAAGGATCTGTCCTTTTACAAGAGAGAGAAAACTCTCTTGGAACAGGAAAAGGAAGAGATAGCCAAAGAAAAGTCTGAGCTAGAGATTCTACAAAAACAGAAGGAAAACTCTTTTTCTGAAAAGTACAAGGAGTTTGAGGAAGTTTTAAAGCAAAAAACTGAAGAGGTTAAGAAATCTGAAACCGAAAGACTTAACTCTGTTGCTTTAAAAGATTATTTTCAAAGAGAAAGGGAGATTTTGCATCAATCCCTACCGAAAAAGGAGATTTTAATCAAAAAGTACCAGGATACACAAGATGTGCATATCAAGATAAACTCTCAAATGGATACACAAGGTCTTGGCTTCAGTGACCTTGCTCCCTACTCTGGAAGGAAGAAGACATCTTTGTCCTCTGCCTTCTGTGTTGGGAAAATCCAGGAAGATGTGATCTCTGGTACTGCAGTTTTCAAAAGAATTAAAACCTCAGATATTTCAAGGACCAGAAGACTGAAGTTCAGGAACGTAAGCTATGACTCTTTGGATCAAGAAAAGGTTACAAAACCATCTGCAAAGTTTATTCTTGACCAAAGAAAAGCTGAAATTAAATTTCCTGATTCTGTCAAAAGTCTGGATTCCAAAGAGATTTTCAGCTTTAATTCTTTTAAGGGACAGAAGTCTGTTAGTTCTATGGTTGAGTCCTCTGATGTTAAAACACAGAGTGTGCTAAACCCTGAAGCCCCAGACTTCTCCCCTACCTCTGAATCAATAAGAACATCTTTTGAAGATGATTTGAGAAGAGTTCTTAAGGAAAATGTTGCATCTGATGCGTTGAAACCTAGATTGAGAGAGTTCAAGTCTGCCAAAGTTGATATCTCTGTGATACCCAATGAGTCTAACACCTCCAACAGAGCCACCAGAGACTTTCTAGGCTCTGACAGTGACTCTGATTCTGAGGTGGATGAGCAGATTTTCTGTGCTCAAGAGACTGCTTTGCACAAACCCAAGCAGGCATCTATTGAACCTGGAGTTTTGGAAAATGTTTCATTCTTTAAGAATATATCCAGATTCATACCAATTCGTGATTTTAAAAACAAGGGTGTCAGAATTCTTTCTTCTGATGAGATAGAAGAGAAGAGAAGAGAGAAGGCTAAAAATGTGAACCACACTTCAGTTCCCTTTGCTTATAAGCCAATCAGATTTACTCCAGAGCAGAAGGGGAAATGGATAGTAAATGACAAACCTATTCCCAACTCTGCAGTAAATCAAAGGAGAAACTCCTTTTGGTCAGAAGAGTTTATTCCTAGAAATAACAACTTCAAGAAACCAAACCAGGATAGAATGTATGTAAAGGCATCTGGTCCTAAAGTTTTTCAATCCCAAGTGATAGTTAATCAACAGAAGTTGAAAAGTAACAACAATTTGAATCAATCTTCATGTTCCATCAATTGCAATTGTATTCAACTTTTGCTTAAGTTGCAAAATCACGTGAATGGTCCTCATTATATTCTAAATCAGTCACTTCAAAGGAAAAATTCTAAGACTGTCCAGAATACAGAGAGAAAATCCTATGGCACACCATCACAG
The DNA here is from genome assembly GCA_033807775.1 of Saussurea involucrata. NCBI lineage: Eukaryota > Viridiplantae > Streptophyta > Magnoliopsida > Asterales > Asteraceae > Saussurea > Saussurea involucrata. The sequence continues at coordinate 110,937,967 of CM066320.1, read as the reverse complement.
AATGGAAAGCCAGTAGGTAAGTCAAACACCCCCAAGCCTAACCAGAAAGGACCCATTATGCAATGGGTACCTAAAAAGAACTAATCTGTCTTGCAGAAGCCTCATGTGTAGATCTGGTATTTAGATTCAGGATGTTCCAGGCACATGACAGGCAATAAGGAGCTGCTGACTTCATTCAAAGGCAAAATGGGAAGTGCAGTAACCTTTGGAGGAGATGGAAAGGGATAGATTAGAGGTTATGGAGTTTTGAATAATGGTGGTGTTTCAGTTTCTAAGGTTGCTTATGTTGAAGGTTTAAACCATAATCTTATCAGCATAAGTCAACTTTGTGATCATGGATTCGATGTCAATTTTAAGAAAAAGTATTGTTCTTTGTTGCTTTCCGAGTCTGGTCAAGAACTTTTAAGAGCCGACATAAAAGGCAATCTGTACAAAATGAATTTTAATCCCAATCAAGGTTCTACAACAGAAAAACTCTGTTTAGTCTCTTTGAAAAAGGAAGATGCCTGGCTCTGGCATAAAAGATTTGCCCATTTAAATTTCTCAAACCTTGACAAGCTCGTGAAGTTGAACTTAGTGAAAGGTCTGCCTTCTCTTAAATTTGACAAAGACCATCTCTGTTCTGCTTGTGAGTTGGGTAAGCTAAAGAGAGCTTCAAACAGAACAAAGAGTGATCACAATTGCCCTAGACCTTTGCATATGCTTCATGTGGATCTTTGTGGTCCAATCTCTGTGCAAAGCCTGTCCGGCAAAAAGTATATTCTTGTTCTAATAGATGAATTTTCTAGATATACTTGGATTGAGTTCATCAGAGTAAAATCTGATGTCCCAGAAATTTTGATAAGTTTGTTGAAAAGGGTACAGGTTCTGTTAGGTCTTAAAATCCAAAAGTTGAGAAGTGATAATGGGATAGAGTTTAAAAACGCCAGAATTGATGCCTACCTATCAGAGGAAGGAATCTCCCAGAACTTCTCAGCTGCAAGAACTCCCCAACAAAATGGTGTGGTGGAGAGAAAGAACAGAACTCTGGTAGAAGTCGCCAAAACCATGTTGGCAGATTCTATCCTTCCAATCAACTTCTGGGCAGAGGCAGTCTCAACAGTCTGTTTTACCCAAAACAGAGCTGTAATTGTGAAAAGATTCAAGAAGACTCCCTATGAACTCATCAACAATAGAAGGCCGAATGTGAAATATTTTCATGTTTTTGGCTGTAAATGTTACATCTTGAATGATAGAGATCAACTAGGCAAGTTCGATAAGAAGGCTGACGAAAGAATCTTTATTGGTTATTTCTTAACCTCTAAAGCCTACAGAGTCTACAATACAAGAACCAGAGTCATTTAAGAGAGTATAAATGTGTCCTTTGATGAAAATACATCAAGCTCCTCTGACCGCAAATCACCAGAGGGGACACAGACAAAAGAGAAGCCCAGTTCTTCAAAGTCAAGGGAAGAAGATATCAACTTAGTATTCAACGATTTCTTCGATGATGATGATTCCTCTGACAACATCAAAAGAGGCAATCAAGCTCAGAACTCTGTTGAACAGAACCAAACAGGTACATCTCTTACAGGTCCTTCCAATTCTTCACCATCTACTTCTCTGTCTATAGGTGTTATTCAGAGAAATGAGGGCCCACAATCAGACATAAGAGAACCTGAACAAGAGCCATCATCACCCCTGTTGACTCATATTGGGAGAAGTTCCCTGTTTGAAAGCTCACCCTCTCAGAGCCCTGTTGGTACATCACAGAGCAACGAGGCCACTCTCCAGAGCAGTGTGCCACAGAGCCCTGGTGCCAAACCTCAGAGCTCTGATGCTGACTTACATATTTTCCCATCACAAGCACAGACACCACCTGTTGTCCATGCTCCAATGACCAGATGGACAAAGGATCACCCTCATCATCAGATTATAGGTGCTGCTGAAGATGGTGTAAAGACAAGATCGGGAACAATCAATGAGGCTTTCTTTGTTAATTTTCTAAGTGTGATTGAGCCGAAGAAGATTTCTGAAGCCCTTGATGACCCAAACTGGATCGAAGCAATGCAAGAAGAGCTTCTGGAGTTTGAAAGAAATAACGTTTGGTCCTTGGTTCCACTTCCTGAAGGCAAAGCTGCTATTGGAACCAAGTGGGTGTTCAGAAACAAAAAGGATGAAGATGGGATTATCATCATAAACAAAGCTCGGCTGGTTACAAAGGGATATTTCCAAGAAGAAGGTATTGATTATGACGAAACCTTTGCACCTGTGGCTAGGCTAGAAGCTATCAGAATCTTCTTAGCCTATGATGCCCATAAAGGTTTCAAAGTCTACCAAATGGATGTAAAATCTGCATTTCTGAATGGCAAACTCCAAGAAGAAGTCTATGTCCATCAACCACTAGGTTTTGAAAGCCCAGAGTTTCCGGACCACGTATACAAGCTAGACAAAGCTCTGTATGGCCTTAAACAAGCTCCCAGAGCCTGGTATGAAACTCTGTCAAATTTTCTGTTGACTAATCACTTCGAGAAAGGTACTGTCAATACAACTCTATTCTTTAGAAGGTATAAGAATGACATTCTTCTGGTACAGATATATGTTGATGACATTATCTTTCGGTCTACAAGGCAGGAATACTGTGATAGGTTTGAGGATTTGATGAAAGGTGAATTTAAAATGAGCATGATGGGAGAACTTTCTTTCTTCGTTGGTTTACAAGTTAAACAATCCATCAGAGGGACTTTTATAGTCAATCAAAATACATCTCTGATATTTTGAAAAAGTATAAGCTCAATAATTCAAATCCTATGAAAACTCCTATTGCCACTGGAGTTAAAATTGACTCTGATCCTAATGGTCAAACTGTGGATGTCAAGAACTACAGAGGCATGATAGGGTCACTTATGTATTTAACTGCAAGCAGACCTGATATAATGTTTGCAACCTGTCTTTGTGCCAGATTTCAAGCAAATCCTAAAGAATCACATTTGTCTGCTGTCAAACGAATCTTTAAATATCTCAAAGGGACTCAATTTTTGGGTCTCTGGTATCCTCTTAATTCTGGTTTCGAGCTTATTGCATATACAGATTCAGATTATGGAGGATGCAGGAATGACAGAAAGAGTACTTCTGGTAGCTGCCAATTGCTTGGAGATAAGCTAGTCAGCTGGACATCCAAGAAGCAGAATTGCGTATCAACTTCTACAGCAGAAGCAAAATATGTCGCTGTTGCTAGTTGTTGTTCTCATGTGATCTGGATGAAAACACAGCTCAAGGACTATGGCCTGGAGTACAACAAAGTCCTAATTCTGTGTGACTCCAAGAGTGCCATAGCAATTACAGCTAATCCAGTTCAGCACTCAAAGACAAAGCATATCGACATAAGGTACCATTTTATAAAGGATCATGTTGAAAAAGGGACGATTGAAATGTACTTTGTTTCAACCGACTTCCAACTTGCTGACTTGTTCACAAAAGACCTTGATGAAAGGAGATTTAACTTCTTAATCAGCAAGATGAGTATGTTGAACATGTCCTCCTAACTCAGTTTAAAATTCACCAGAGCTTCTGATGATCATACCAGAGCTCTGTCAAAATAGTTGGGTAGGATAGTTCAACAGAGCCTCTGACGTTCTCACCAGAGCTCTGCCATTATACTTTTTCAATATTTTTTCTCTTGTGAATTTCATATCTGTATATACTTTATTTTTCTCTTTGTACTTTTTTTTCAAAAGGCTGAAAAGAAAAATCTTTCAAATTAAGCTCACTATTTGAGGGGGAGCTTAAGAGGAAAATAAGCATGGTTTTAGGGGGAGCAAGTCAAATCAGTTTCAAATCTAAATGACTTTGCTCTATGAACTCTAAAGAAAATCGTTTCAAGGAAGGAAAAACCTGGTCTGATCAAAACATCTTTTCATAATGTCAAGAACTTATCAGAACTCTAACATTTCACCAAAGCCTCTGATGATGCTCACCAGAACTCTGTGAAATTTCTAAGTCAGTTCTGCTTTCGTTCTTTGGCTACTTTCACATCAGATACAGGATTTTTAAATGATTTTTGGGTAAAGGTGAAACATTATGGGATACTTGAAAAGAATGAAAAAGGTCACTCAACAGAGGCAAAACTGTGCTGAGTTCCACCAGAGCTCTGTCAGCTTTCTGCCACGTCATCATAAGTGCTGTCATCAGAGATGCGGGTTATTTCTTAAGCGTCAATCACATGTCACCCACAAATCTCTAACCGTGACGGTTTGATAGCCCAAAAGTTGTTAGAACCCAAATCCACGTGGCACTCTCTGGTTGAGAAACCAACCGTTAGCTGTTTCCATGTTCCACTGTTGAGGTCGCTCCACTATCTGAAACTCGAGTACCTACAGTACCTACGATGGTTATCTAGCCATACATTTCGAGTATAAATACCCATTCCAATCGACCCATTTCATTTCTTACGCTTACTGAACATTCAAAATCTTCAATCTTTCCCTCCTTCGTTAAAAACCCTTTGAGTTCTTCAAAACCCAAAACCTGCAACAATGGCTGAACAAGCTCACTCCGCAGAATCGAGCCGAATAGGACCCGTAGATCAAATAGTAATCCTTCCATACGATTTTGTAGATAACAATTATCGTTTTGATGCAAATCCAGCCAACTATTTGCCCACTTATCATATTTTTGTAGAGTTTTTCAGAAACTCTGTGTTGATCCAAACCCTCAGTGATTTGATAATGACCCTCTCTTAAATACTTAGTGAAAATTGTATGTAAACAATATGTATCAGAGTTTCACTATCGCTGATAAGTACTAAGATCTTACAGTACCGCTGATAGGAACTCTCGCTCTTTAAATTAAACATTCAGCGAACACTGTTCACCATAATGCGCTGAGTGTGTTCAGTCCTTATGGTGATCGCTGATAAGTTAGTTGTTTACTTATAATCCCTGAAGACAAGTTTCACGTCAACAAAGGTTCTACGCTGAAGTCGAAGATCAAGCTCAAGAACCAGCGACAAGTCTACTAATGAACTGATGCGGATCAGAGAAGACTCAGATTTGTCCACTCAACGTGAAGTATCAAGTAAAAGACTTCAGCTATCGCTGAACTTTATCATTCGCTGAATAGTAAATGATAATCGCTGAATCAACGAAAGCTGATCATGAAGTCCTCCGTACAAAGTACTTTTGTCTTAACCTCCCTTGCACGCCACCGTACGAAATGTCAGAAAAGAACCTCCGAAAATCTGAGATCGTACAACCACTCTGATACTACACTGTTCATTCATGCGGCTACTAAGGTTGTCAACAAAGGTCAATGACATGCAACCAATCCGCTGATGACACGTGTAAAGTGTATACTGACTTGCATTAAATGCATGCAGTATATAAAGAGATGAACTCACTTCATTTGAAGCAACTTGCTAACTCTGGACAAGTTCAAATCTCTCTCAAGATAGGATTTTATTAGTAATCTCCATATCTTTCTTAGTACAAGAAACCTTAGTGTTCCAACTTGTTTAGATTTAGGTTTATCATTTATCTTGTTTCCGCAACAAGCTGTAAATTGTTAATGATTTATCAATAAACAATTTAGAAAAGTAAAATAGTGTGTTTGTATTCAACCCCCCCCCCCCCCCCCCTTCTACAAACTTGTATAGGCCTTTCGGGACCAACAAGTGGTATCAGAGCAGATTTGTTTAATCTCATAAACAAGATCTAATCTAAGATATTTCTCTTCCTTGCTATTATCTGAAAATGGCCTCCCACACAAACACAAACTATATAGACAATAGTTCTCTTGCAAAGAAAATCATGAGACCTTCAGCTTTTACAAAGAAATCCTTTGTTCCAAGGAATAAAGATGACAAATACTCAAAGCTGAAGGAAAAGTATGCAAAGCTGAAAAGCTTTAAGAAGAAAGGAAAAGGCCTGATGGCTGACTATGAATGGGCTGCTTCTGATGAAGAAGCCTCATCACCTGATTCTGAAGATGATGAAGCAAATCAATGTCTCATGGCCAAGATTGAAGAAGAGGAAGAAAGTTCAGACATTCCCTCCACTTCAACATCTGCCATTCAGGTATCACCTTCTTTCTTTACCAATGTCTGATAGTCTTCGAAAAATCGAACTGCTGACTAGAAGTTTATACGAAGCCATGAACGGCAAAGCTGTGGTTGAAAACCAAAATCTTGATCTCGCTGAAAAGCTTAAAAACTGCCACCTTCAAATAGAAAAGCTTTCTAAATTTGAAGAAGATTTTAAAGATCAAGTCTATTTAAATCAGCTAGTCAAAATCGAACGAGCAGAAGCTATCGCTGCATTAAAAGCTGAACAAGCTACTGTTGAAGGATGGTGTAATTCTTCAACAAAGATCACTGAGATAATTAAGGCTCAGATTCCTCTGAATGATAAACGTGGTCTGGGTTATAAATATGATACTCCAAAACCAACCACTGAACGTTCAATGCTTAAATTTGGAACGTTCGTATCCTCAGTAGCTGACACTTCATCATCTCAGTACTCCTCGTCGGTTACACCAATCCCTGAGGAAACTCCTACCTCCTCAAAAGGTAAGGAGAAAATGGTATATTCAAAACCTACCTCTGTCTCTAAAGACAAAGGTAAAGGAATTGTTATTTATCAAAATCCTCAGAAGGGTACCTTAGTACCTAAGCTGAATGCTTCCAAAGCCTTAGTGATTCATTCATCTGGTTCTAGAAATCAGACCTCTGGATCAGTTCAGCGACCTACTCCTAGACTTAGAGTAGATATCCTTGGTAAGAAATCTGAAGAACTGAATGTTCGTCCTATTTCAAAAACCAATAGTGTACTTGGTGCTGGCACTTCTAATTCCAAATTAAAAGCTCAGCACTCAAGTGGTCCTAGAACTATTTTTAGTTATAGGAAATGTTATCACTGTGGACTTACCGATCATATTGCAAGTAAGTGTCCCACAGCCACCAAAGCTGATAAGATAGCTAAGGTGAAGATAGCACCCAAGAAGACCAAACCAGTTGCAATTCAGGTCAAGGTGACTCCTACCGCTGAGGTCAAGAAATTGACCAAAGTGAAGAAAGACAAAGCTGAATCTTCAAATGCTGCGAAGACTGCTGAACCCATTCCAACTACTTCCACTGACAAACGCGTATACATGGTGAAGTGGGTACCCAAGCAAAACTAATCTTCCTTTGTATTGCAGGTTAAGAAGGGTATCTGGTATCTCGATAGCGGATGCTCTAGACACATGACTGGAAAGAAAAACCTGCTCGCTGAATACATGGAAGAGAAGGGTCCCTCTGTGACTTTCGGTGGAAATGGAAAAGGACATACCCGAGGGTATGGTGTACTTTCAAATGGTACAACATCCTTCAGAAGAGTCGCATATGTTGAAGGGCTGAAGCATAATCTTCTAAGCATCAGTCAACTTTGCGACATGGATAACAAAGTGATTTTCACTAAGGAATCCTGCTTTGTCTCTGACAAAAAGGAGAAGATAGCTCTCAGCGGTTATCGTTTGGAAAATGTTTACGTTATAAACATGGACTCAACAACCACTGAGAACTCCTGTTTCTTCTCAAAAGCATCTTCTGATGTTAACTGGCTATGGCACAAAAGGCTCTCACATCTCAACTTCAAGACACTGAATACTCTTTCATTTAAAGAGTTAGTCACTGGTCTACCTCAACATTCATACGCCAAAGAGTCCTTATGTTCAGCGTGTGAAAAAGGGAAGCAGACCAAGGCAAGCTTTAAGTCAAAGCAAGTTTCCTCAGTGTCATCTCCTCTACAACTACTCCATATGGATTTGTTTGGCCCCGTTAACAAACAATCCATCGCTGGAAAGAAATATACGCTGGTCATAGTTGATGAATTCTCTCGTTACACATGGGTAATGTTTCTCCGTTCTAAGAGTGACACCCCTGAAGAACTCATCACCTTTGTTCGGAAGTGAATTCAAAAACAGTTCTCTTGATTCCTTCCTTGAGAGCAAGGGTATTTCTCACAACTTTTCGTCAGTGAGAACACCACAACAAAACAGAGTCGCTGAAAGAAGAAATAGAACAATTATTGAAGCTGCACGTTCAATGCTCAGCGATTCTCACCTGCCTACTCAGTTTTGGGCAGAAGCTGTCAACACTGCTTGTTTTACGCAAAACAGGTCGCTGATAGTTAAAATATTCAAAAAGACAGCCTATGAACTCTTTCATGGGAGAAAGCCTTCAATCAGCTTTCTTCACATCTTTGGATGTCAGTGTTTCATACTGAACAACAGAGATGCCCTTGGAAAGTTTGATCCTCAGTTTCCAAAGCCTTCAGAGTCTTCAACCGAAGAAGACAAACTGTAGAAGAAACTATTCACGTCACGTTTGACGAATCCCGTTCAGCGAACTCTAAACCGAACGCTGATACAGAAGAACTGAATCAATGGATGTTTTCTCATCTTGGTGATTCAGAAGATGTTCCCACTCATGCTCACACAGTAGAAAATGATGGTCCTTCTATCATTCCAAATATGCAAAATAGTGAAGTTGAAACATCTTGGGTCTCAGCTGTTCCTATAAACACTATACGTGCAGTTGATCCAAATGTCTCAGAAATTCCATCTATTTCTCAGCAATCAGTGAATGAAGTGGCAAATGCAAACATTCCTCTCTTAGCTGATAATCCAGAAGTAGCTGAAGCCTCATCTTTAGTTTCTCCAGTTCAGACTGAGTCAGCGACGCATGCTCCGGCTCAGCGATGGACTGTAAATCACCCAATCGATCAAATTCTTGGTGATCCCAACGCTGGTATTCAGACTCGTAGAAGTGCAGGTAATATTTGTTTATTTGTTAACTTTATTTCTCTAACTGAACCAAAGAAAATAGATGATGCCCTCAAGGATCCAAACTGGGTCAGCGCTATGCAAGAAGAGCTGACTGAATTCGAAAGAAACAAAGTTTGGAAACTTGTTCGTAGACCAACTGACAAAACGGTGATAGGCACTAAATGGGTCTATCGAAACAAGTTGGACGAACATGGTACTGTAACTCGCAACAAAGCTCGTCTTGTTGCTCAGGGATACAGACAAGAGGAAGGCATAGATTATGACGAAACTTTTGCTCCAGTAGCAAGACTTGAATCTATTCGTCTTTTCTTAGCATATGTTGTACACAAAAACTTCACTGTACATCAGATGGATGTTAAGTCAGCGTTTCTAAATGGAAAGCTGAATGAAGAAGTATATGTGGAACAACCTCCAGGATTCTCAGATCCTAAGCGTCCATGTTATGTTTATAAACTGGACAAGGCACTTTATGGCTTAAAGCAAGCTCCACGTGCATGGTATGATACTCTCTCTACTTATCTCCATATTGAAAAATTTGAGCGAGGTAAGATTGACAAAACTTTGTTTTTTAGAAAAGTAAAAGGTCATATCATTTTAGTTCAAATATATGTTGATGACATTATATTTGGTTCTACTAACCCTGAGCTTTGTACTCGTTTCGCTGATAGAATGAAAGATGAGTATAAAATGAGTATGATGGGTGAACTAACATATTTCCTTGGTCTTCAGATTAAGCAAACTGAAAAAGGAACTTTTATCAATCAGGGAAAGTATGTTAAAGATATGCTGAAGAAATTCGACTTAACTGAAAGTTCAGCTATGAAAACCCCTATGGCACCACCGCTGATACTTGATAAGGACACAAAGGGTGTTCCAGTCAATGTCACGCTGTACCGTGGGATGATCGGCTCACTACTGTATCTTACAGCTAGCCGACCCGATATTATGTTTGCAACATGTCTGTGCGCACGATATCAAGCTGAACCTAAGATATCCCATATGAAAGCTGTAAAGCGAATCTTTCGATATCTTAAGGGTACAGCGAATCTAGGTCTTTGGTATCCCAAAGACTCAGGATTCGATCTAACCGCCTATTCAGACAGTGATTTTGCAGGTTGCAAAATGGATAGGAAAAGTACCACAGGAGGATGTCAGCTCCTGGGTGGAAAGCTGGTAAGTTGGACAAGTAAGAAGCAAAACTCAGTGTCCACTTCCACAGCTGAAGCTGAGTATGTAGCCGCTGGAAGCTGCTGTTCTCAAGTCTTGTGGATGAGAAATCAACTTCTAGACTATGATCTTCAGCTCTCCAAAATTCCAATCTATTGCGACAGCACAAGTGCCATCGCTATAGCAAACAATCCAGTGCTACACTCAAAGACAAAACACATAGAAATCAGATATCATTTTATCAGAGATCATGTGATGAATGGTGATATAGAACTTCAATCTATCCCAACTGATTATCAGTTAGTTGATTTGTTTACCAAACCTCTTGATGAGACAAGATTCAACTTTCTCATCAGCGAGCTTGGAATGCTGAACTTTGAAGGATAAAATCTTCAGCGGTTCACATTTAATCAGCGATACGTTTATACAAACTTGTATAGGCTTCAGGATAAAATCAACTTATATAATCCATTTCATCATCTTATCTCTGAATAAACTTGGTTAAACTGATATCCAGGTATGTTTTCTCTCTCTGACAATCGCATGTAAATGCAAGATTTCAAAATAAATTGCATTGCTGAATATCTCTTCCTTAACAGCGATATTTTGAAAATTCCTTAAATCTTCACTGATATTTCTATTCAGTGCTTCATGTTTTTCAAAAGAGTCCCTGAGTTTTTTTTTTAAAACCTCAGAGACATCCTAAAAGAATGTGAAAGGACAGTTGTGACGTCATTGCAACGGATAACACTCGGCACGATTTCTTTCTGACACACGTTTGCACGTTTTGTTCAAACTTCCAATCAAATGCAAACACGTGTCCGTGTCATGATGAAAACCTTTTCCCGCTCAAGGTTTTCTCTCTCTAAAAATCCCTATATAAACAACTCTTGGTTTATATTTGTCTTTTACGCGAACAATCTTTCTCCGCAAGAAAAGAATTCTCTGTTGCATTTGTGCTCTCAAAAACCTCAAGAACTGTTCATCATCTTCTTCATCAAAACTTCAAGGTTAATATGTTCTTATCTTTTATCAAATGCGTATAACTTGTTTTCGATCTTCTCTTTGTTTTAACAAGATCAAACAAAAGAACTTTTTAAAATAAAATCATTTCTTTCATGGTTTTATGAACACAACCATTTCATGGTTGTTCTTCAAGTTTTAAATCTAAATCTTAAACTTGTTCTTCATTCGTATCCATTTTTCTTTTAGAAACTGGAATACAAGATTTTATGGGTTTTACTTTTTTTTAAAATCAAGAAAAACCCTAATCTTCATTAAGACATTTTTTTTGTCTGAATGAAATGGACAAGATTCGAAAAATCTTAACGGAAATTTCTTTCCACATTAAGATAATTCTTATCTGTTAACATCTTTGGTTGAACTGATAATACAGTGATATGGCATCCTCAAAGCTGAATGTTACCGCTGAATCCATCTCCACTGACTCTGAGGAAATGGAAATCTTCAAAGCCCCCCAGGTGAAGTTCGAGCTGGATCAACTCGATTGGACTAAGGCCAACAACCTCTCAGCTCTTCTAGAGTTTCCTCCTCGGAAGCAAGTATCACATCTGGACGATGCTGTAATTTTTCTGAAGAACAGCCCCTTCTACACAGCCCTGACCATAACACCTCCTGCCAGTCAGCGGCTCTTATCTCAGTTCTGGTACTCTGCCAGACACACTGAGCTACCCTCTGCCAAAGATCCATCCAAAACCATAGACTGCATACTCAGCGATACTGAGTATGGCACCATCAAGATCACACCCGCAATTATCCGCAAAGCCCTAAACTTCCCAAATGCCTCCAAAGAAAAACCCTTCATTCCATTCCCTGACCACAAGAAGCACGCTGACAGAGAAGCAATCATTGCTTTCCTTGACGCAATGGGTTATATCTGGGATATTGGAAGGGACAAGAAGCCTGAGAAGAAACTGACGCTGATAAAGAAATCCAAGATGCCCAGCGAGATGAATTTCATCTTCGCTCACCTGATCAGCTGCATGACAGCGAAATCCGGATCTTCTGATCAAGCCGCCCAACCTCAGCAGTCCATGGGATACGCACTGCTGAAAGGTCTAAATATTGACTGGGCCTCCATTATTTATGAAGACCTGATTCAACGGGTCGATTCTGCCGCTGACAGACCAGCATGGGTTCCTTACCCACGATTCATCAGCGCCATCTTTCAATATGGCCTGAAGGACAGCTATCTTGAAGAGGGTGATCTGAAACTTTCTCAGATTGGCCCTAAGGTTCTCGACTTCAAGCCTGTCGCCAATGAGGTACGTCTTTCTACTCTTCTCTCTCTTCTAAATTCTCCGCTTTCTGTGGCTCCTTCAGCGACTATACCAATCGCTGATACCCCGGCCACAACATCCTCTCCTTATAAGAAAAGGAAACCCTCACACACCCAACTTGATTCCAAAAGGATCAAGAAAACCAAGGAGCAACCCCAGCAATTCCATGTTGAAGACTCCTCAGCTCGTTCTGAAGAGCTGAAGGAAAGTTCTGTGGTACGCTCTGCCACACCCGTGCAAGCCATCCCTCCAATCCAGACTTCAGTGTCTCCAAACGCTGAGGTTAGAAACTTGGAAACTACCCAACCTCCCTCGATCTCTCAAAAGACTGATGAAGTGATTGTCAGCGATTCCAACGCTGAACTCAGAACCAGAACCCCAATCTTAACCTTCGCTTCTCCCTCCACTCAATTGGACACTCCTCCAGCAAACACTGGAGATGCCATCATTCCAGAAGCCGCCGCTGATGCTTCTCATCAAATGATGAAGAAAGGACCTGCAGAGTTCACCATAACTCACCGTACTTTCGAAGAGGATATGGAACACTATTCAGGAACTTGCAACTTCGACGATTTCATCAATCCTCCTGCAGGTACTAATCCCACCTTAAACACTGTAACTAAACCTGAAACTTCTGAGCTTTCCTTTGTTCACAAGTACTTATATGTTACAGGTCCTAATTTGGGAGACATCAACGCCTCGCTGAAGTCCGTGGAAACAAAGCTGTCCAGTCTCACCACCACACTCTCCAACAACTCAACAGCTGTAACAAACGCTGGAGAGAACTTGACAAAGCTGACAACGGTGGTGGAGAAGAAAGCTTCCACTGAAGACATCAAGAGTCTTGATAAGACACTCAGCGATTTTGCCAAGGTGCTCTACGACTTCTACACTGACTACACAAGCCTCATAACATCAGTTTCGACCATGTCCAGCGAAGTAACAACGCTGAAGACATCGGTTGAAAAACTCGAGGGTGATATGTCAGAGGTCAAGACTGACTTAGGCTCAGTAAAGACCGACGTTAGCTCTATGAAGACGATGATCGAGACGCTGGTAAACAAGGCAAATAGTCCAGCTCCTGCCCCTGCCCCTGTCCCTATACTGGAATCTTTCACAGAGGAGGATCGCACAGAGCTGAGGAAAATCACGCCTGCTATTTATGGCCTAGAAGACAGAATAGCAAAGCTTGAAGGTTGTGTGAAAATCTCTGGCCCAGAAGACAGAGATAACACCAATGCTGAGTCTGCCCATTCCTCCCCCAGTCATCATGAAAAAGAGGGGGAGAAGAGCGTTGAACATTCCAAGGAGAAAAGCGCTGACGATCTGAACAACAAAAGCGCTGAAGACCTTTCCCATGATGAATCTATCAGGGGAGAGAGGAATGAAGATCTGACCACTGGACCCCAGGGAGATGAAAACCCTGAGGGAACCGAGAAGCTCGCCTCTGTATCTGAGGGGGAGCAACTCGAAGAAGATGCTGAGAATTCCGAAGCAGAAGAAGATGAAGACATCGACATCCCTGACGACAAACCATCCTTCTCTCCAAGAAAGGATGATGATGATGATGATGAAGATGACGATGATTTCTTTATTGTCAAACCTGCCCCAAGGATCAAAGCTCTTAAAGGAATCACAATAAAAGAACCATCAGGGGAGAAGACAAAGACAAAGCCCTCAGCCTCTGGCGCTGAGAAAAGCAAAGACAAAGGCCTCGCTGAAGATGAAAATCTAGCGATTCTCTTTGAAAAGCCGGTTTGTCAGGTAAACTAAAACTTTACTTTTTCCTTCCCTGAACTTCTCAACAGTTCACTAAGTTCTCCAAACCTATATACACATCCACATTATTTTTCTATCTTTTCTACCCAAGTTCTTCTACCCAATTCTTATCTGTAAGATCGCTGCTTTTCAGCTAGTCCTCTCCCCTGTTTGAGGATGTCGCTGAAGGTTCTACTGTTGCGACTTCACAAATAAAGCCAGCTGCTGCTGATGAAATAATCCCAGTCTTGAACTTGATCTCTGAGACTGATGAACCAGAAGAACAACCTCTCTCGCGCAATAAGAGACCTTCCTCAGTTCCTCAAAAGCTGAGTGAAGAGGATCAAAAGAGAAGAGAAGAAATAATAAAGCGATTCGAGGATCAGCGAATCATTCTAAGGCCTGATCAACTGCCTTCAGTTCCTCCTAAGTTCAGAATTTCAAAAGCTGAATATCAGGACCACCTTAGAGCTGAACGCCTCATTGCTGAAAGAAAGGAAGCTGAAGAGAAAGACAGAGAATACGCCATCAAGCTCACTCAAGAATCTGTCAAAGACCCCAAGCTGAAGCGTGTTCCCATTCAAATCCAACGAAAGCTGTGGGAAGAATCCCAGAAGATCATGGAAAAGAAAACTGAAGTTTCTCAGACCACCTTGATCTGGTGTAAAGAGAAAATTCACTTCAGATATCGTCCAGCGAAGATCAACAAGGTATTCATCTCTGGAAGAACATCTATCGGAGTACCTATTGTTGACATCAAACTGTTAAGAGAAGATGGCACATCTGAAACCTTTCGTGCTGACACTGTAAAAAGGTATGGTCTCTCTGAATGGCTGGAGATGAGGTTAGCTATCCAACCATCACAATCTAAGTACAAGAATCATTTCGAAAAGCTGATAAACAGACAGATCGACTTGATATCTTCTTGTGTGGATATTCATCCTGTTCCTGATCTAAAGCCAAAAAGAAAAAGAGGTTCTCCAAGGAAGAAACGTCAAGATTCAAATTCAGGACCTGTCATACGAAATGAAACTGGAATTGGTTTCTCTCGCACTGAAGTACTTGGTCCTGATCCTGATCTATCTACCCTTGACATCTCTTTGCCACCATGTGAACTTTTCGTCCCTGGTAAAGTCATCAGTAATCCTTATGGAATATTCTTTCTTGACTACGACGGACGAAAATGCTTTCAATGGATCGCTGAGCTCCCAATCACTCCAATCGAACATCTCAGAGATCTTATCTACTGGTGTGACTTCAGAAAGGACATTCAGGCACGACACCTAAAACCCTTGATCTTTCAAGAAGCGCTGAAGAAAAGAAAACAAGGTGTAACGGTTCCTGACTGGATGATTCCCACTGAAAAGACGACCCTTGATGAACTTCTCATTAAGGAAGAACCTTTTGAAAACTGATATAATCTCCTTTTTCTCTATTGTATCAGTTATCCTTCTGTACTTGTAATTTATTTCGCTTGTACTTATAATCTTTCTGTTCTTCATTGTAACCTGATTCAAAGATTTAAAGAAAGATTTCAGCGAATGTACTTTACTCCATCAGTACTGAAAAGATCCCAGAAAACAGTAAAAGGGACAAATATTTTATGAGTTCTTTTTATCCTTATGTTTTCATTAAATAGCAATTTTCTTTGTTGCTATGTCATAATCAAATAGGGGGAGATTGTTGATCCAAACCCTCAGTGATTTGATAATGACCCTCTCTTAAATACTTAGTGAAAATTGTATGTAAACAATATGTATCAGAGTTTCACTATCGCTGATAAGTACTAAGATCTTACAGTACCGCTGATAGGAACTCTCGCTCTTTAAATTAAACATTCAGCGAACACTGTTCACCATAATGCGCTGAGTCTGTTCAGTCCTTATGGTGATCGCTGATAAGTTAGTTGTTTACTTATAATCCCTGAAGACAAGTTTCACGTCAACAAAGGTTCTACGCTGAAGTCGAAGATCAAGCTCAAGAACCAGCGACAAGTCTACTAATGAACTGATGCGGATCAGCGAAGACTCAGATTTTTCCACTCAACGTGAAGTATCAAGTACAAGACTTCAGCTATCGCTGAACTTTATCATTCGCTGAATAGTAAATGATAATCGCTGAATCAACGAAAGCTGATCATGAAGTCCTCCGTACAAAGTACTTTTGTCTTAACCTCCCTTGCACGCCACCGTACGAAATGTCAGAAAAGAACCTCTGAAAATATGAGATCGTACAACCACTCTGATACTACACTGTTCATTCATGCGGCTACTAAGGTTGTCAACAAAGGTCAATGACATGCAACCAATCCGCTGATGACACGTGTAAAGTGTATACTGACTTGCATTAAATGCATGCAGTATATAAAGAGATGAACTCACTTCATTTGAAGCAACTTGCTAACTCTGGACAAGTTCAAATCTCTCTCAAGATAGGATTTTATTAGTAATCTCCATATCTTTCTTAGTGCAAGAAACCTTAGTGTTCCAACTTGTTTAGATTTAGGTTTATCCTTTATCTTGTTTCCGCAACAAGCTGTAAATTGTTAATGATTTATCAATAAACAATTTAGAAAAGTAAAATAGTGTGTTTGTATTCAACCCCCCCCCCCCCCCCCCCCCTTCTACAAACTTGTATAGGCCTTTCGGGACCAACACTCTGAAATCTTCCGAGCCCTCACAATGTTCGACGATGATCTCCCAGAACTCTATGTCCAACTATGGTGGACTACTTGTCAGTTCATTCCAGAACAGAAAGGGATCATCAACAACATTGATTCTGGACGACAGGGAGGAGGAGGATCAGTACGCATCCATGACAAGACCCTCAGAAGAGTTTTTGGGAAGCAGACTAAAAGACAGTTGGGAATTCAAGCGTATGAAAAACCCCCAAAGGTTGCTATTCTTCTTGACTTCATGAAGTTCTTAGGTTACAACCACACCCTGAACAAGATTGGTGAATTCAGAAGAGGCCATTTACCCCCAGTGTGGAATTTCATATTTTCCACACTGAACAGAACCCTAACTTGTAAATCTGGTAGCCAAGACCAAGCCAGCACAGAGATTCTTCAGATTATGTATGGCCTATACTTCAAAAGAAATTTCGATTATGCCAACATTCTCTACAAAGACCTTCTTTCTGCTGTCAATACCAAGACTTCAACCCTGGCAAGAGGAGGAGAAGTAGGCGTGCACAGAAATCTGAAAGCCATCAGATATCCTCGATTTATAAGTTTGGTCATCAAAGAAGCCTTCCAAATCTTGCAACTAAATCAACAGGGCAATCCAACACCTGTTTGGGTAATGTCAAGATTCTCTCCAACAACCACAGGTGAGTACCCTAACATCAGAAGGGTACCGAGAACAATTCTTTCATTAATAAACCCAACTCATATTTCTCTCCAAAACTATAATCATGCTGCTCAACCTCAAGAACCTGAGGTGAGATCCCCAGCATACTTAGGTCTTGAGCCTTCTTTAGAGTCTATGAGTGAGGTAATAGAAGAAGCAGAAGTTAACAGACCAGAGGTAAGAGTACCCAAAGTGGGGTCTTCCTCTGCCCATGTGTTGGAAGAAGGGGAAGTAGTGGACAAAGCATCCCCTATAGAGGTTTTCCAAGGGGAAGAAATGGAAGCTACAGAGGAGGTGGCAGAGAGTTCGCCCTCCTCTGGTAGTAGTGAGGAAGAGTGTGAAGAGGAGAGTGCAACTGAGTCTGCTAAATCCCTAGGAGCCGAGGGAAATGCGAGTTTAGAAGAAGATGTTCAAATAATGAACACACATGTGAGATTCCGAAGCCCAACTCCCAGTGCAACCACACAACCTATCCCTGGTGATCAAGACCAGAGGGATATTGAATCAGAGGTGCACACCTCGAACCTAAACTAGCAAGAACCACCAGAGGAAACTCTTCACGCCTCTGGTATGCACGAAACCGCGGAATCTATTTTTGGTAATGATGGCCAATTGCCCCAGGCCATCCATAGGTCACCTACACACGCTGAAGCCTCTATGGCTTGCATAGACTTGACACAAACTAGCCCTGAGATCTTTCGTATCTCGCGTAGGCTCTGCCCAACTCAGGGGCAGTGGGATGACCTAGTCGCACAAGGGAAGACCTGTATTGATCACAGATCTTCTCAACACATCAGATTTCCTTCTCCAGAACCTGAGCTGGAAGAGGAAACTCTGATCAGAACACCTGTAGATGTTTCCCCTGAAAAGGAACGTCAAGGATCGGGTGGAAGTCCTCCAAGAGCCAACCTAAAAACAACTCTTGATGGAGGCACCTCTGAGCTCGAGGTTGACTTGGATCCATGTGTTGGAGCCAAGGTTATCCCCGCTGACACTGTCACGAGAGCAGAGCTCAAAAGCTTCTGTGATAGTATTAGCAACTCCTTGAATGACTATAAACTTATCAATGAAGCAAAAGAGGAGATGATCCACAAGGAGAATGCTTCTCTCAAAGAAGAGCTGCAACAAATTACAGCAAAATATGCAGAGAATACCCAAAAGCTTGCTGATGCTGAAAGGGCCAGATCAGAGGAAACTACAAAGCTGACAATAGAGCTCTCTGATCTGAAGAGAACTATGGGAGAGAACCACACTGCAGCAATGAACAGAACCCTGCCCATGCCTTCAATAATCCTATCAGACTCGAACGTCAGAACCTTTACAGAGTTAATTAATACCTCTGTCAAGAATGCTATCAAAGAGGCAACGGAACCAGGGGCACCTGTACCATTTCCTGACCGACAAGCAATTGACAGGGCCTATATGGGTGAATACAAGAAGCAAGTGTTGAGCAGAATACTGACAGTTTCTTACAAATTTGTTCAGAAAGCTCAAGAAACAGAGAAACATGTTCAAGCATCTCTTGACTCTCACAAATTCAACTTTGAGAGTCAAGTAGATGAGATAAGAGTTGCTGCAACAGAGGTTGAAGATGTTCTGAAAAAGGCGGTCACTACCTTCACAGATTGAAATTCTACAGACCGTATCCAACAAGAGGCAAGCAGAATGCGCACCAGAGGGAGAACCTTCAAGTAAGAGGCCAAAGTTTGTTGCCCCGGACTCTCCCATCGTTACAAAACTCACTGACGAAG
The DNA here is from genome assembly GCA_033807775.1 of Saussurea involucrata. Taxonomy (NCBI): domain Eukaryota; kingdom Viridiplantae; phylum Streptophyta; class Magnoliopsida; order Asterales; family Asteraceae; genus Saussurea; species Saussurea involucrata. Next base: position 110,918,839 of record CM066320.1, on the reverse strand, counting down.
CTGATGATGATGATGACGATGATGATACCCACAAAGATGTCACAGGGCCTTCAAATACACAAGAAGGAGAGTCCTCTGTGTAACAAAAGGGGGAGACAGACAAGGGAGACAAGGGGAAAGAGAAAGAGACAGAGACAGAGGTGGCAGAGAAAAAGAATGAAACCCAAGGGGAGAAGGAGACAGAGGAAACTCCAACAGAATCTCTAGAAATGGTGGAATTCGACTACATGTTCAAAGACAGAGTTATCAGAACACTAGAAGAGTCGACTGCTCAACCACCAGAGATCATTATATTAGACACTCCTCCCCAATCTCCAAGGCCTGAAACAGAGAGAACAGAACCATTCTCTAGTGAAGAACAAATATGCCAAGATCGACCCCAAGTCCAAACCCAAGCTGCACAAGAGCCCGAGCCTGAACATCATGTTGACATTCTTATGGCTTAAACTCTTGATGATCAGAACCCAACACAAAATCAACCAGAACAGAACCTAGAAACCTCATCCCGACACACCGAGAACTCGTCCCTAGAAGAAATTTTTGCCTATCTCTATGTTGACAGAGATATAATCCCTATCAATGTTGTTCCTATCAACCCATACCTTAATCCCATCAGAACTGCTAAACTTACGGATGAAAGGCGAAGGTTCATCTCAAACAGATCTCATCTGAACAGAGCTATAAACTCATCCTTTAGATTTTAGCAGAATTCACAAGATAGAAGCAAAGAAGTTTTCCCATGACAGAGTTCTGTACCATGTTTACACAGTGGAGACAGAAGACAAGAAGTTCGAAACTTTCAACGACAACGATGTTGTTCTTCTGAATCCTTATGACTTAGTAACTCTTCATGGCTACTGTGAAAACCACATCGACAGATACAGAGGCACAGGAACTGCAATGAGAGAGATTCAACACGCTATGCAAGAGCACGTTAACCTCAGAACGCAAATAGACTTTCAGCTAGGCATAGAGTTTGAAGTTGAGAAACTAGCGATAGCACCTCCAAATGAAAACCTTGAGGGTTATGGCCATTACAGATCTGGAACCGTGGTTGGAGATCCTCCAATCTTTATTTGCCGACAGAAGGGCACCAAGAAGGCCATCAGATCTGCTGAAACCCACAAGTACTCAAGTGAGTCGCTGTAGTATCTCAAGAACGTGATTCTGAATCTTCCAAGGGAGAAGTGCCCAGAAGAGCAACGAAGGCTCTACATCAGTCAGATAAACCTCATGTTAGATTTCCGAGAGCTGATCAGAAGATTCGACAGAATTCTAAGAGGAAATTACTATTCTTAATGTACTCTTTCTTTTACATTGTATTGTAACTATCCTTAAAAGAAAAGTGCAAAGTTTCACAGAGGATAACTTTCTCTGTCTTTTGTTTAACATCTCTGTAATTTCCATTAATTGTATTTTCAATACTTAGGGGGAGATTGTTAGCCCCAAGTATCTCTTATGTAAAAGTATTGAAAATATTACATGTCAGAAGACCACCAGAGATCCTGCAGAAGACTTAGAAGAAAATCAACAAGAAGACCACCAAAGCTTGACAGAGCTCTGGCAGAACCATCAGAGCTCGACAGAGCTCTAGCAGAAGACTTCTTCTGTTCCACCAGAAGAACTGTTCACATCAGAAGACCATCAGAGTTTTGGCGTAACAGCTCTGGTGAATGAAGACCTCTGTGAAGCCTAAGTCTCGTAGAAATCTCTAAGTGTTAGACACGTGTCCGTACTTTCCACATAAGCCCTAAAAGGACGGAGACACACTTCCCACGTGTCATTCCAGGGTTAGATAGTACACTGTCTTCACTTTATCAGGCTATAAATAGAGTGGTAGTGGAACACACAATTGTAAAAGCACACACTGCAACATTCCATAGCACTACCACTGTACGATATTGTTTCCTGAGAGATTTCAGAATACACACACTTGAACGTGTTCTTGGTGTTATTCAAATATCAATATACGAGCAACTTATTTACTTGATCTTGTTATCATTTACTGTTCACTATTGATACTCACACTGTTACATTATCGTTTACGCAATCACTCACATTTAATGGCTTTATATAATGCTTCCGCTATCTGATTTATGATGTTTATGTGATACAACGTGAATCTGGGAACCTACAAAGACGCACTGGGTTTTACTGAATTTTACTAACTGGAATGTCGCAACTAAATGAACTTCCGGATCCAATTTAAACAAATATCGGATCATTATTTTAACCTATTCGAACTCCGGATCTTAATTTATATAATTACCGAACCTAACTTTAGACCAATCCCAAAAATCAAATTCCAGAATTGAACGAATACTGGCCCAAGATAATAAATACTGGATCCCAATTTTATTAGATTACCGGATCATTATTTTGTTAAGTTACAGGATCCATACTTTAAATAACACCGGCTCACGGCCCAAAGTAAATTCCGGCCACATGCTTACAAGGCCCAAATTCCAAAACTAGAAATTAACTCCGGTTCTTAATGGACCCAATACTTCAACTTCCACCGGCCCACTTTTCATTAAATCCACCGACCCATATTACATCAAGGTTCCGGATCTTATTTTGATGATGCCATATTCCGGTTCAGTCCAAACATGGTTCCGGATCCCATTTAAACTATTATTCCGGATCCAACATGCACAATTCCGGATCATGGGCTGCATATTTAAATTCCGGCCCATGGACTGCACTTAAGTTCCGGATCTAATATATTGGGTTCCGGATTCTTGTTAAACCATTCCGGAACAATATAGACCAGCGGCGAATTCAAAACTTGTGGGGCCCTATCTATTCCATCTCTCGAGCCCCGGAACAATTCCCTTTTATAAATTCCGGATCCCACATTTATCAGTTCCGGATCCTAGAAAATATTCCGGATCTCTCGACTCCGGGAAACATCTGGGTTCTCCTTATCAAATTACACGATTAAATTAACATTCTACACAATACCTGTTAGCTCCAATCTTTCTGTTTGTGAAAGTAATGAAAATAGTCTAAGTATAGAAGTAACCCACAGAGGCTCTGCAGAAGAACCCAAGAATACCGAAGGCAAGAATCAGCAGAAGACTGCTCACAGAGGACCGAGCCGCATAACCTCTGTTACCCTTGACAGAGCCTCTGCGGTTTATACTGAAGACTTAGAAGATTTACAAATATCTTTCTACTGTTCCAGGATCCGTTCATCCACTTGTTCTAGGCGTGCTCTGACATCAACTACACGTGTCAAACTCTGATAGGGCTCTGTCAAAATTGGAACATGCGCATTAAATGAACATCGTACCTGCTACTGTTCATACGATCTTGTCTACTGTAGATCAGTCCTTATTGTCTAAAGTATGTCCCCTTTATAGTAGTATAAATAGAAGACCCATGTTGAGTTCTTCTATAAATAAACAAGAACAAGAATCAGATAATAAAGCTACGCACAAACACACACACCAGCAGAATTCTTGTTATGTTCTTGGTGTTCTTGATAAATATAAAACAGTAATCTTGGAGATACTCATCTGTTCTTTAGATAGTATTTATTTGATATTGTGTGTTCTTCTACCTTTACATTATCTTTCAGTTCTTAAATACGCTTCCACACCATATCTAAATCTGAACTAACTGAAAGTTAAGATCATTGTTAAGAAAACAGGAACCAACAATTGGTATCAGAGCAAACCTTGATTTTTAATATCAAGGGATCCACTCTACAATGATCTTTGGTAGAAACTTGGATTTTTAACCTATTCTCCATATTAATCAAACAGTTTCTGTTTTTCTGCCATTTTCGATTCATTCGAACTTTGGTAAACTTATAGAAACTGTTATTCTGGCTAAAAACACCATTTTAGTGCTCAGCTTAAAGTTTTTAAGCTTAAAAACTTCATATGAAGCATCCACTTCATACTCTGAAAAGTTTGTTGTTCAAACCCTTTTCTGGATACTTTATCTTTCTCTAAAATGACGAGTACAAACAACTTCCTCTCTGCTGGTTCCTTAACCATACCTCCCACTCTTCTTAGAGAAGAATACCCTCAATGGAAGATTCGAATGATTCACTTCTTTGAGGGTACTGACAAAGAATTGGTTTATTATATCCGTAACCCTCCTTTCGTTCCCATGATAACTGTACCTCGTGTTCCTGGCACAGACGACACACCAGAAATCCCAGAACACACGAAACCAAAGACCCAGGATAATTGGTCTGATCCTGATTGGGCTAAATACGAAGTTGCTCAGAAAACTAAGAGAATTCTGATTATGGCCATTCCAAATGACCTTTTCCAGTCCATGGATGCATGTGAATCTGCATATGATCTATGGAAAGAACTGGAAAAACAACTAGAAGGAGGAGCCAAAACCCAGAAGAACCGTAGAGCTCAATACATAAATGAATACTATGCCTTTAAAGCTCTGCCAACCGAATCTCTGCAGACTACGTATGATAGGTTCAACTCTCTAATAAACAAGTGCAAGAAGTTCGGCATCCACAGAACCTCTGAAGAAAACAACGTTATGTTCTTGAAGTCTCTGAATGAAGAATGGATTCAGTTATCTATGTCATTGCAAACAAATCAAGATTTAGATTCCTGGACCCATCAGACCACTATGGAACATTGGCAGCACAAAAGCCTCAGGTAGCACAAGCAAAAGCCCAGATCATTGCACCTCTTGCATTAGTTGGTAAGAGTACAGAGGCTAGAGAGAACCCAAAGAAAGAGAAAGCAGTAGAGGAAAGAAAGGAGAAGAAGAAGAAAAACATGATGGTGGAAAGTGAAGAAGAAGAAAAGGAAGTAGCAGCAGAAGAAGAAACGACCCTGGCCTCTATAGCTAAATCATTAGCCCTCTTAACTAGGGAATTCAACAGAGGATACCAGAAGAAATCTGGTAATGAACGATACGAAAGAGAAGGGTCAAACGACAGAACTGACAGAAGTGGTGATCGACAGAGATCAAATGACAGAATCGACAGAGGCAATGACCGACAGAGGTCGGAAGACAAAGCTGGCAACACTCCACAGATTCAAGAGTGTTACAAATGTGGTAAGCCAGGCCACTACGCAAATGAATGCCGAACCGAAAGAAGTGGTTACCGACAGAGTTCAGATGACAGAGATAGAAACTTCACACATAACCAAGGATGCTACAACTGTGGAAAGCCAGGTCACTTTGCCAACGAATGCAGGAGCAAGTCAAATCGCCCTCAGAGAGATGCATCTTTCTACAAAAAGAAAGCTGAATACTATGCTCAGACGTCACTAATGGTGAACAAAGAAATCTGGGAGTCAGACACATCCTCTGACGAAGGCAAAACAAAGAATGCTCTATTTTGTGGCATGGCAGAAGTCAGCTCCGACTCCGATAGTAAGGTATCCACTTCTACCTCTAACTCTAATATGGCAGAAGATGATTTGATTAAACTTAACATTGAATACACTGAAATGAAAAAAGACATGTGACAATATTCAGAAAAAGCTCACCTTCTATGAGAGAGAAGCTAGACTTCTCACTCAAGAAAAAGATAAAATCTTTAAAGAAAAAGAAGAAATTGAAATGGACTGGAACAAAAAGTTAAATCCTTTAAAAGAAAAGATTTTTGAACTTAATTCTTCTTTGAAAACAAAGTCTAAAGAACTAATGGACGTTGAGTGCGACAGAATGAACATCCTAGCTCTTAAAAATTATTTTCAAAAGGAAAGAGAAGTCCGCTGCCAAGATTTACTCAGAATAGATCTTCAAATTAAAAAATTTCAAGATGCTCAGAAGGTGTACGAAAAAATAAACACACAAATAGGGAGACAGGGAATTGGCTTCTGAGATATAGATCCTTATACCGGAACCAAAAGAGACAAGTCTTTGTCCTCTCTATTTCACATTGGAGATACAAGAAAACCTGGATTTCCAAATCTTCTCTCTGTAAGTAAAGGGCAAAAAGTCTCTGGGGAACCTCACAAGAGGAAACCTCTGAAGATGACAAATGTGTGCTTTGAAAACACAGACTTGTCACCTTCAATATATGTCAAGAGAGAATCCAAACCTAAGAGGTATCTGAAAACTCAAGATCAGATAGGAATCTTCAAGTTTGGTAATCCCGAGACTTAAACTCAAGTTGCATTTGTCTGCATGATGAATTCTGAAAAGAAATTATCAGCAGAGGCACCTGAGTTCAAGCCAAGAATTACAGAAGAAAAACTTGATATCTCTGAAGAAAACCTCTGTACATCTTCCAGCGATCAAGATCTCTCTGAAGAAAACTTAACAGATACTTCTGTTAACTTAGAAGATAGTTCCTTAGAAAAGGAAGAAAGTGAGTATGGCTCATGTTCTGAAAGCCCGGCCTCTGTCGAAAGAGAACCAAGTGACTCAACCTCTGTATATGAGGACGATTCATCCTCTGACGAATCAGAGACTCACTCTAAGTCAGAGATCGGACCTAGTGACACAGAGGATTTTAAACAAACCTCTGAAGTTCTTAACAGAACTATTCCTCCCAAGGAGAAAATCACTGGAATTCCTATCTGTCCAGACTTTTTGGATATGTGCATACAAGCCAAAACCTCTCTTGAGCTTGAAAAATTCAAACAACATAAGTTAATGTCCACTCAAATTCCAACGAGTTCAAAGATTTTAAAATCCTTAAAACCTGTTAAAGAAAAACTAACATGGCAACAGAAGGGTAAATGGACAAAAAATGACAAATCTTTTTCTTCTGTGACAGTGAAACCTGCAGAAGTTCACCACAGAAGGGGTACACAGAAGGCCACACTCAACAAAGGATTTTGCAAACAACAATCTAGCCTACATAAACCTTCTTGTAATAGAAAGTCTAATGTTAGGATAGACTGTAATACCTCTGTGGCCCCATTTAATGTCTTTAATGAAAAGTTCAAGCAAATCTATTCGCACATTCAATACTGTCATTGCTTTGATCTTATGTTTAAATTAAACCAACACTTCAAAAGTCCACACTGTCATCTCTCTGTACCCAAAGAAAATGATAAATCCAAGGGTAAGAAGAAACAAAATATTTCTTCAACAGAAGCTAAAACAAAGACCAAGAATGCTAAGGCAAACTTAAAGACCCCTAACAAAACTGGACCCATGTGGATATGGGTACCTAAAACTCTCTAATTGTCTTGCAGAAGCAGTATGTGCCAATCTGGTATCTAGACTCTGGATGCTCGAGGCACATGACTGGTGACAGAGGTCTTCTATCCACATTCAAAGAAAAGATCGATGGTGGATCTGTGACCTTTGGAGACAATAAAAAGGGGTACATTAAACTCTACGGAGTCATACAGAAGGAGAATATAACCGTATGCAAAGTTGCATATGTTGATGGCCTTAAACACAATCTTCTCAGTGTTAGTCAACTCTGCGATACAGGATTCGACGTAATGTTCAAAAGAACCTTCTGCTCTCTACAGAGTGAGGACACAGGAATTGAACTTCTGCGAGCCGAAAGAAGAGGAGATCTATATCTCATGAACTTCAATGCAAAGAACAAGAAAGACAAAATCTGCCTTGTTGCATGCAAAAGCGAAGAAGCCTGGTTATGGCACAACAGGTTCTGCCATTTAAACTTTCATACTCTTGATAAACTTGTAAAACTTGATCTAGTCAAAGGTCTACCAAACGTTAAATTTAATAAAGATCATCTTTGCTCTGCCTGCGAAATTGGAAAACTCAAAAAGGCTTCCCATAAAGGCAAAACAGATGTATCTTGCACTAGGCCTCTGTACATGCTCCATGTTGACCTCTGCGGTCCAATATCTACACAGAGCCTAGGTGGCAAGAAATATCTGCTTGTTTTGATCGATGAATTCTCAAGATTTACATGGGTTGAATTTGTCAGAAAGAAATCAGATGTTCCAAACATACTGACAAATTTAATGAAAAGAATCCAAGTTCTATATGAGTGCAGGATTCAGAAACTGAGAAGTGACAATGGCACAGAATTCAAAAACTCTGTCATTGAAGCCTATCTTACAGAAGAAGGAATTTCACATAACTTCTCTGTTGCACGCACCCCACAACAGAATGGCGTGGTTGAACGAAAGAATCGCACGCTTGTGGAAGCCACCAGAACTATGCTAACCGCATGTGGATTACCAATGACATTTTGGGCAGAAGCAGTATCAACCGCTTGCTATATCCAAAATCGATCAACCATCGTAAAGAGACACATCAAAACACCATATCATTTTATCAACAAAAGTGTTGGTCCCGAAGGGCTATACAAGTTTGTAGAAGGGGGGGGGGGGGGTTGAATACAAACACACAGATTTTACAATTCTAAATTGTTTATTGATAAATCATTAACAATTTACAGCTTGTTGCAGAAACAAGATTAAGGATAAACCTAAATCTAAACAAGTTGGAACACTAAGTTTCTTGCACTAAGAAAGAGAAGGAAATTACTAATAAAAACCTATCTCAAGATAAGAAGGAATGAAAGTTTCTCCAGGTGGTAGGGAGGTGTCAAGCGCTGAGAGATCAGCATCAGGGCCAAGAACTTCAGCACACGAGAAACAAATACCTGTTTCATTCCGTATAGGAGGGCCTGAGTCTGAGACTTTCTTTTCCTTAGCAGAGACTTTTCTTTGTTGAGGAGGAAGATTTGAGGGAGGAATATCCACAGCAGAAGAAACCAGGTTGATCTGTTTGTTTAAGATCTTCTCAACATGGCTTTTGAACTTTGAGTGCGATCCCTGAATGGCTAATTTCGTTTCTAACCATTCAGAGAGACCAAACTTTTCTAAGGTAGCAGCATAGAAGGTTTGCTTGGTCTTGTCTTCTCTGTAGACATCCACTTCAACAACAGGAACGTCTGCATACAGTCTTCCTCTGATGTTTACTTTGATGATTTTGGATGGTCGAGATCGATAGGTCAGCATTTGTTTAGCCCATTCCAAAGTCGTATCAGATACCTTAGTCTTTTCTCTAACGATCTTTTGAGCATCATCCCATAGCTGACGTTGAACATCAATGGGAGCTCTTTTCAGCTTGGGGTCTTTTACTGATCGTTGAGTAAGCTGGATGGCGTATTCTCTGTCTTTTTCTTCAGCTTCCTTTCTTTCAGCGATTAGGCGTTCAGCTCTGAGGTGTTCCTGGTATTCCTTTTGGGAAATTCTGAACTTTGGAGGAACCGAAGGAAGTTGATCACGCTTCAGGATGATTCGCTGATCTTCGAGTCTCTTAATCATTTCCTCTCTCTTTTCTTGTTCCTCTTCACTTAGCTTTTGAGGAGCCAAGGAAGGTCTGTTTTTGTGAGAGAGCATCTGTTCTTCAGGTTCATCAGTCTCAGAGATCAAATCTAAGACTGGGATTATTTCTTCAGCGTTGGGAGCTGGGATTATTGTTGGTGAAGTCGCAGTTGTGGGAACTTCAGCGACATCCTCAAACAGGGGAGAGGACTAGCTGAAACACAGCGATCTTACAAGTAAGAACATGGGTAGAACAGAGATGGAAAGAATGGGATAGTGTATAGAGGTTTGTGGAGAGTAGAGCTGAGAAAGTGTATAGAGGAGGGATGTGGAGAAAGGAAGAGGTTAATGTACCTGACAAACCGGCTTTTTAAGCAAGTTCATCAGATTTTCATCTTCAGCGACACTTTTTCCTTTGCCCTTGTTAGCTTCAGATACTGATGGCTTTGTGTTTGTCCGCTCCCCTGAAGGTTCATTTATGTGAATCCCTTTAAGAGCTTTAGCTCTCTGAGCAGGCTTGACGATAAACGAGTCATCATCATCATCTTCATCATCATCATTCTTTGGAGAAGAGGATGGTTCATCATCAGACAAGTCGATGGCTTCTTCATCTTCAGCTTCAGACTCAGTTTCTTCAGCTTCTTCTTCGAGTTGCTCCCCCTCAGATACAGAGGTAAGCTTCTCGGTTCCCTCAGGATGTTCATCTCCCTGAGGTCCAGCGGCTGCTTCAGCTTCAATTGTCTTCTCACCTTCTTCAGTAAAGGTGAGGTCTTCAGTCTTCTCTCCCATGATAGATTCATCATGGGAAAGGTCTTCAACGCTCTTGGAAAGGTCTTCAGCGCTCTTCTCCCCCTCTTTTTCATGATGAGTGGGGGAGGAATGTGATGATTCAGCAACTTGGGTTGTATCCCTGTCTTCTTGGCCAGGGATTCCCACACAGATTTCAATTGCTGATAATCTGTTTTGAAGACCAGAAATACCAGGATTGATCTTCACGAGTTCAGCACGATCCGCCGTAGTAAAAGATGGAGGTGCAAGAGCAGGTGCAGGGGCAGATGCAGGGGCGGTCGTGTTGGTCAGGATCTGCTGCAACAATGTCTGAATTGAAGTGATGTCATTCTTCATCGTATTGACATCGGTCTTCATAGAACTGATGTCAGTTTTTACTGAACTGACATCAGTCTTTACAGCAGACATATCACTTTCGAGTGTGCCAACCGATGTTTTTAGCGTTGTGACCTCGCTGGACATGGTGTCAACTGATTTCTTGATGTCGAGGTAGTCTGTGTAGATATCAGAGAGAACTTTGGCAAAGTCGGTGAGTGATTTATCAACCTTCTCCAAATCAGCTTTGGAGGCATTCTTTTCGACGACAGTTGTCAGCTTTGTAAGATTCTCTCCAGCGTTTGTTACAGCTGAAGAGTTGCCGGAAAGAGTAGATGTGAGATCTGTCAGCGTCATCTCTATTGTCTTCAGAGAGGCGTTGATGTCTCTCAGATTAGGACCTGTAACATATAAAAACTTGTGAATAGAGGAAAGCTCAGAAGTTTGGGGTTTAGTAACAGTGTATAGGGATTGGTGTATACCTGCAGGAGGATTGATGAATTCATCAAAATCTCGGGTTCCTGAGAAAAGTTCCATATCGTCAGCGAGAGTACGTGGACGTATGGTCAGCTCTGCAGGTCCTATGCCCATCACTCCTTGAAGAGTATTTTCTTTAGCTTCTGGAGGAATGACAGGTGCTTCAGTGATAACTGGAGTAGAGTCCAAATGAGTAGAGGGAGAAGCGAAGGATGAGAATGGAGGTTGGGTGCGGAGTTCAGCGTTGGATTCGCTGAGAATCGCTTCATCAGTCTTTTGAGAGACTGAAGGAGGTTGGGTAGATTCCAAGTTTGTAACCTCAGCGTTTAGAGACGCTGAAGTTGGGATAGAATGGGTGGCTTGTTCAGCTGTGGCAGAGCGTACCACTGAACTTTCCTTCAGCCCAACAAGAGGAGCTGAGGAGTCTTTAGCAATAGATTGTTAGGGTTGCTCCTTGGTTTTCTTAGTTCTTTTGGAACCAAGTTGGGTGTCAGAGTGTTTCCTTTTTAGAGAAGGAATGGAGGTTGCAGCTGGGGTATCAGCGGTGGATTTGTCCGCTGAAGGAGCTACAGAAGTAGAAGAAGTAGGGTTGAGAAGAGTTAGGAGTGTAGAAAGACGTACCTCGTTTTCCACCGGTTTGAAGTCGAGTACCTTAGGGCCAACCTGAGAGAGTTTCAGGTCACCCTCTGTTGGGTAGCTATCCTTTAGGCCTTTTTGGAATACGGCGCTGATGAACCGAGGATATGGAACCCATGGAGATCTGTCAGCGACGGAGTCCACTCGTAGTACCAGGTCATCATAGATAATTGATGCCCAGTCTATATGTAGACCTTTCAGCAATGCTAATCCCATTGCTTGCTGAGGCTGAGCGGCTTGGTCAGAGGAGCCGGTCTTGGCAGTCATGCAGCTGATTAAATGAGCGAAGATGAAATTCATCTCGCTAGGCATTTTAGACTTCTTGATAAGGGTCAGCTTCTTCTCGGGCTTCTTGTCCCTTCCAGTTTCCCATACATAGCCCATTGCATCGAAGAATGCAATGATGGCTTCCCTGTCTGAGTTTTTCTTGTGGTCAGGGAGGGGAACGAAGGGTTTTTCTTTGGTTGCGATGGGAAGGCTGAGGGCTTTGCGAATGATGGCAGGTGTAATCTTCATTGTGCCATAGTCAGTGTCGCAGAGGATGCAGTCGAATGTTTTTTAGGGGTCTTTAGCTGATGGTAGCTGAGAATGTCTAGCAGAGTACCAAAATTGGGATAGCAGAAGCTGATGTGCAGGAGGTGTTATGGTCAGGGCTGTGGAGATGGAACAGTTTTTCAGGAATTTCACAGCATCATCTAGATGTGTGACTTGCTTTCGAGGAGGAAACTCGAGAAGCGCATAGAGGTTATTTACCTTGGTCCAATCCAGTTTGTCAAGAGAGAACTTGACCTGAGGAGCCTTGAGGATTTCCACTTCCTCAGCAGTATTATCAGCAGTAGTATTCTCAGCGTTGGTGTTCTTGGAAATGTCAGAGGTTGCCATTTTCTGTATTATCAGTTCAACCAAAAAAAAATTAACAAATAAGAATAATCTTAATATGGAAAGAGTTTTCCAATAAGATGGTTCGAATTTTGTCCATTTCATTCAGACAAAATGTCTTAATGAAGATTAGGGTTTTTCTTGTTTTTGAAAAACGAAATGCAAACCCAAAACAAAAAATGTTTCCCAGTTTCCTTTGAAGATTGGGATTCTGGAAAAACGTATGAAGAACAAGTTTAAGATTTTACGTTTTAAACTTGAAGAACAACCATGAAAGGTTGGGTTCATAAAACCATGAAAGAAATGATTTTATTTTAAAAAGTTCTTTTGTTTGATCTCGTGAAAACAAAGAGAAGATCATTAACAAGTTTGAAGAGACAGGTAAGATAAACGAATTATTAACCTGGTTCGTTGAAGAAGATGAAGTTCTTAAGTTCTTGAAAAACCTGAGAGCACAAATGCAACAGTAAATTCTTTTTCTTAGCTTGGAGAAGAAGTTCGCGTAAAAGAAAAATATAAACCCATAATGAGTTTATATAGAGATTAGAGAGAGAGAGAGAGAAAATCTTGAGCGGGAAAAGATTTTCATCATGACACGGACACGTGTTTGCATTTGATTGGCGAGTAAACGAAACGTGCAAACGTGTGTCAGAAAGAAGAACGTGTCGGGGCTTATCCATTGCAATGACGTCACAACTATCCTTTCAAATTCTTGGTTGTCTCTGAGGTTTTGAAAAACTCAGAGACACTTTTGAAAACATGAAGCACTGAATAGAAATATCAGTGTTGGTTTTAGAAATTTCAAAGTATCGCTGATAAGGAAGAGATATTCAGCGATGTAATTTATTTTGAAATCTTGCATTTACATGCGATTTGTCAGAGAGAGAAAACATACCTTGATATCAGCGAATCAAGTGTATTCAGAGAGAGGATGATGGAATGGGTTATACAAGCTGATTTTATCTTATTGCTGATCAAATGTGAATCGCTGAAGATTTTACTCTTCAAAGTTCAGCATTCCAAGCTCGCTGATGAGAAAGTTGAACCTTGTCTCATCAAGAGGTTTGGTGAACAGATCAGCTAACTGATAATCAGTTGGGATAAAGTGAAGTTCTATATCACCATTCATCACATGATCTCTGATAAAGTGATACCTGATTTCGACGTGTTTTGTCTTTGAGTGTAGCACTGGATTATTGGCTATAGCGATGGCACTTGTGCTGTCGCAATAGATTGGAATATTTGAGAGCTGAAGGTCATAGTCCAGTAGTTGATTTTTCATCCACAAGACCTGAGAACAACAGCTTCCAGCGGCTACATACTCAGCTTTAGCTGTGGAGGTGGACACTGAGTTTTGCTTTTTACTTGTCCAACTCACCAGCTTTCCACCCAGGAGCTGACATCCTCCTGTGGTGCTTTTCCTATCCATTTTGCAACCTGCAAAATCACTATCTGAATAGGCGATTAGATCGAATCCTGAGTCTTTGTGATACCAAAGACCTAGATTCGCTGTACCCATAAGATATCGAAAAATTCGCTTTACAGCTTTCATATGAGATATCTTAGGTTCAGCTTGATATCGTGCACACAAACATGTTGCATACATAATATCGGGTCGGCTAGCTGTAAGATACAGCAGAGAGCCGATCATCCCACGGTACAGCGTGACATTAACAGGAATACCCTTAGTATCCTTATCAAGTGTCAGCGGTGGTGCCATAGGGGTTTTCATAGCTGAACTTTCAGTTAAGTCGAATTTCTTCAGCATATCTTTAACATACTTTCCCTGATTAATGAAAGTTCCTTTTTCATTTTGCTTTATCTGGAGACCAAGGAAATATGTTAGTTCACCCATCATGCTCATTTTATACTCATCTTTCATTCTATCAGCAAAACGAGTACAAAGATCAGGGTTAGTAGAACCAAATATAATGTCATCAACATATATCTGAACAAGAATGATATGACCTTTTACTTTCCTGAGAAATAGAGTTTTGTCGATTTGACCTCACTCAAATTGTTCAATATGGAGATAAGTAAAAAGAATGTCATACCATGCACGTGGAGCTTGCTTTAAGCCATAGAGTGCCTTATCTAGTTTATAAACATAACCTGGACGCTTAGGATCTGAGAATCCTGGAGGTTGTTCCACATAGACTTCTTCATTCAGCTTTCCATTTAGAAATGCTGACTTAACATCCATCTGATATACTTTGAAGTCTTTGTGTACAGCATATGCTAAGAATAGACGAATAGATTCTAGTCTTGCTACTGGAGCAAATGTTTCGTCATAATCTATGCCTTCCTCTTGTCTGTATCCCTGAGCAACAAGACGAGCCTTGTTGCGGGTAACAGTTTCATGTTCGTCCAACTTGTTTCGATAGACCCATTTAGTGCCTATTACTGTTTTGTCAGTTGGTCTTCGAACAAGTTTCCAAACTTTGTTTCTTTCGAATTCAGTCAGCTCTTCTTACATGGCGCTGACCCAGTTTGGATCTTTGAGGGCATCATCTACTTTCTTTGGTTCAGTTAGAGAAATAAAGTTAACAAATAAACAAATATTACCTGCACTTCGTCGAGTCTGAGTACCAGCGTTTGGATCACCAAGAATTTGATCAATTGGGTGATTTACAGTCCATCGCTGAGCCGGAGCATGAGACGCTGACTCAACCTGAACTAGAGGAGCTGAAGATGAAGCTTCAGCGACATCTGGAGTATCAGCCAAGAGAGGAATGGATGCAATTGTCATTATATTCACTGATTGCTGAGAAGTAGATGGAATGTCTGAGACATTGGGTTCAGAAGCAGGTATAGTGTTTATAGGAACGGCTGAGACCCATGAAGTTTCAACTTCACTATTCTGCATATTTGGAATGATAGTAGGACCATCATCTTCAACTGTATGAGCACGAGGAGTGGGAATATCTTCTGAATCACCAAGATGAGAAAACATCCATTGATTCAGTTCTTCAGTATCAGCGTTCGGTATAGAGTTTGCTGAATGGGATTCGTCAAACGTGACGTGAATTGTTTCTTCAACAGTTTGTCTTCTTCGATTGAAGACTCTAAAGGCTTTGGAGACTGAGGAGTATCCAAGAAAGATTCCATCATCAGCCTTAGGATCAAACTTTCCAAGGCCATCTCTGTTGTTCAGTATGAAACACTGACATCCAAAGATGTGAAGAAAGCTGATTGAAGGCTTTCTCCCATGAAAAAGTTCATAGGCTGTTTTATTGAATCTTTTAACTATCAGCGACCTGTTTTGCGTAAAACAAGCGGTGTTGACAGCTTCTGCCCAAAACTGAGTAGGCAGGTGAGAATCGCTGAGCATTGAACGTGCAGCTTCAATAATTGTTCTATTTCTTCTTTCAGCGACTCCATTTTGTTGCGGTGTTCTCACTGAAGAAAAGTTGTGAGAAATACCCTTACTCTCAAAGAAGGAATCAAGAGAACTGTTTTTGAATTCAGTTCCATGATCACTCCTTATTGAGCGAACGGTCAAATTGTTCAGGGTTTCCATCTTCCGAACAAAGGTGATGAGTTCTTCAGGGGTGTCACTCTTGGAACGGAGAAACATAACCCATGTATAGCGAGAGAATTCATCAACTATGACCAGCGTATATTTCTTTCCAGCGATGGATTGTTTGTTAACAGGGCCAAACAAATCCATATGGAGTAGTTGTAGAGGATATGACACTGAGGAGACTTGCTTTGACTTGAAGCTTGCTTTGGTCTGCTTCCCTTTTTCACACGCTGAACATAAAGACTCTTTGGCGTATGAGTGTTGAGGTAGACCAGTGACTAACTCTTTTGAAGAAAGAGTGTTCAGTGTCTTGAAATTAAGATGAAAGAGCCTCTTATGCCATAGCCAGTTGACATCAGATGAGGCTTTTGAGAAGAAACAGGAGTTCTCAGTGGTTGTTGAGTCCATGTTTATTACATAAACATTTTCCAAATGATAACCGCTGAGAGCTATCTTCTCCTTTTTGTCAGTGACAAAGCAGGATTCCTTGGTAAAGATTACCTTGTTATCCTTGTCGCAAAGCTGACTGATGCTTAACAGATTATGCTTCAGCCCTTCAACATATGCGACTCTTCTGAAGGTGGTTGTGCCATTAGAGAGTACACCAAACCCTCGGGTATGTCCTTTTCCATTTCCACCGAAAGTCACATAGGGACCCTTCTCTTCCTTGTATTCAGCGAGCAGGCTTTTCTTTCCAGTCATGTGTCTAGAGCATCCGCTATCGAGATACCAGATACCCTTCTTAACCTGCATCATAAAGGAAGATTAGTTTTTCTTGGGTACCCACTTAACCATGTGTACACGTTTGTCAGTGGAAGTAGTTGGAATGGAAGATTCAGCAATCTTCGCAGCATTTGAAGATTCAGCTTTGTCAGTCTTCACTTTGGTTAATTTCTTAACCTCAGTGGTCTTCTTTGCCTTGGGGGCAATCTTCACCTTAGCTATCTTTTCAGCTTTGGTGGCTGAGGGACACTTACTAGCAATATGATCAGTAAGACCACAGTGATAACATTTCCTATAACTAAAAGTAGTTCTAGGACTATTTGAATGCTGAGCTTTTGATTTAGAATTAGAAGGACCAGCACCAAATAAGCTTTTGGCTTTTGAAATAGGAGGAACGTTTAGTTCTTCAGATTTCTTACCAAGGACATCCACTCTGAGTCTAGGAGTAGATCGCTGAATAGACCCACGCTGAGTAGATCCAGAGATCTGATTCCTTGATCCAGAGGAATAAATCACTAAAGCTTTAGAAGCATTCAGCTTTGGTACTAAAGTACCCTTCTAAGGATTTTGGTTTAAAGCAATTCTTTTACCTTTATCTTTAAAGACAGAGGTAGGTTTTGGATAAACCATTTTCTCTTTACCTTTTGAAGAGGTAGAAATTTCCTCAGGGATAGTTGGTCTGGACGAGGAACACTGAGAGGATGAAGTATCAGCGACTGAGGATACGAAAGTTCCAAATAAGAGCATGGAACGATCAGTGGTTGGTTCTTGAGTTTCATATTTGTAACCAAGACCACGTTTATCACTCAGGGGTATCTGAGACTTAATTATCTCAGTGATCTTTGTTGAAGAATTACACCATCCTTCAACAGTAGCTTTTTCAGCTTTCAAAGCAGCTATAGCTTCTGCTCGTTCGATTTTGACTAGCTGATTTAAATGCACTTGATCTTTAAAATCTTCTTCAATTTTAGAAAGCTTTTCTATTTGAAGGTGACAGTTTTTAAGCTGTTCAGCGAGATCAAGGTTTTTGTTTTCAACTATAGTTTTGCCATTCATGGCTTCATATAAACTTCTAGTCAAGAGATCGATTTTACGGAGACTATCAGCTTCATCAATATTTGCAATATTTGTAAAGAAGGAAGGTGATACCTGAATTGCAGAGGTTGAAGTAGAGGGAATGTCTGAACTTTCTTCCTCATCTTCAATCTTTGCCATAAGACAGAGATTGGCTTCATCATCCTTAGAGTCAGATGATGATTCTTCTTCTTCAGAGGCAACCTAATCGTAAACCATCAGGCCTTTGCCTTTCTTCTTGAAGCTTTTCAGCTTCGCATATTTTTCTTTCAGCTTAGCATATTTGTCATCTTTATTCCTGGGAATAAAGGATTTCTTAGGAAACGTTGTGTTTCTCGATACTCTCTTAGACCTACACTCGTTAGCGAAATGTCCAGTCTTTTCGCAGTTAAAACAAGTAGCAGTAGCCTTATCAATAGGAGTTGATGATCTTGGCTTATCAGTTATAGAAAGAGGTTTGTTCTTTTTGAACATTTTCTTTTTGGCGAATCTCCTGAACTTTTTAGTTAGGAGAGCCAAAGAGTCATCATCATCTGAAGAGTCAGAATCTGATTACCTTTCAGAGTTACTCTCTAACTCAGGGATAGTGACCGAGGGTCGCTGAGTAGAGGGTTCCTCTGAGATTAAAGCAACATGGGTGCTTTTGGAATCTTTTACAAGATTCTTCTTAAGATGGCTTGATTGCTCATGATTCAGCATCGTGCCATATAAGGTAGCAAGGGTCATTGATCTTAGATCCTTCGACAGCTTGAGACACATAGAATAACTGTCCCACCTTTCAGGTAAACATTCTAGAAACTTTGTCAGCACTTCAAAGTTAGAATATTCCTTACCAACAGTTTTCAGATCTATTATTAAGCAATTAAAACGTTGGTGAACTTCAGAGAGAGTCTCATTCTTACCACAAATGAAACTTTCATACTGTCTTACCAGGTTGATCTTTCGAGAGTCCTGGACTTCAGCAGTACCTTCATACTGAACACATATTGTGTCCCACATGGCTTTTGAGGATTTCAGGTTCATGACGGAATGGTAGACTTCGTCAGGAAGAGCCATGGATAGTATGGATATGGCTTTGGTGTTAATACCCACTTTCTTCTTATCTTCGTCAGTCCATGTATGAATTTATTTGGGTACCAGCCTTTCTGGAATAGCAGGTCTATTCTCAGCGGCTGGTACTGCGGCATCAATTCTTACAGGAATGAATGGGCCGTTTTCAAGATAATAAGGCATAGTAGGGTCTACACCTTCTAGGAAGAGAGTCATCCTATTTTTCCATAGATTAAAATTATCTATGGAGAATCTAGGGGGTTTTGCAAGAGAACCATTGTCGATATAATTTGTGTTTGTGTTGGTAGCCATTTTTCAGAAATAGCAAGGAAGAGAAATCTTAGTATAGATTAGATCTTGTTTATGAGATTAAACAAATTCGCTCTGATACCACTTGTTGGTCCCGAAGGGCTATACAAGTTTGTAGAAGGGGGGGGGGGGGGGGGGGGTTGAATACAAGCACACAGATTTTACTTTTCTAAATTGTTTATTGATAAATCATTAACAATTTACAGCTTGTTGCGGAAACAAGATTAAGGATAAACCTAAATCTAAACAAGTTGGAACACTAAGTTTCTTGCACTAAGAAAGAGAAGGAAATTACTAATAAAAAACTATCTCAAGATAAGAAGGATGAACTTGTCCAGGGTTAGCAAGTTACTTCAAAATGAAGTGAGTTCATCTTCTTATATATTGCATGCATTTAATGCATAGCAGTTTACACTTTACACGTGGCAGCAGCTGATTGGTTGCATGTCATTGACCTTTGTTGACAACCTTAGTAGCCGCATGTTTGAACAGTGTAGTATCAGAGTGGTTGTACGAATTCAGACAATAAGGAGGTTCTTTTTCTGACATATCGTACGGAGACGTGCAAGGGTGGTTTAGACAAAAGTACTTTGTACGGAGGACTTTATGATCAGCTTTTCGTTGATTCAACGATCTATCATTCTTTATCAGCGAATGATAGAATTCAGCGATAGCTAAAGTCTTGTACTTGATACTTCACGTTGAGTGGACAAATCTGAGTCTTCGCTGATCCGCATCAGTTCATTAGCAGACTTGTCGCTGGTTCTTGAGCTTGATCTTCGACTTCAGCGTAGAACCTATGTTAACGTGAAACTTGTCTTCAGAGATCATAAGTAAACAACTAACTTATCAGCGATTACCATAAGTACTGAACAGATTCAGAGTATTATGGTGAACAGTTTCGCTGAATGTTTAATCTAAAGAGCAAGAGTTCCTATCAGCGGTACTGGAAGATCTTAATACTTGTCAGCGATAGTGAAACTTTGATACATATTGTTTACTTACAATTTTCACTAAGTATATAAGAGATGGTCATTATCAAATCACTGAGGGTTTGGATCAACAAAAAGATGACCAAACATCAAGTTCTTCCATGTATTTGGATGCAAGTGCTTCGTCTTAAATGATAGAGAAGCAAGAGGAAAGTTTGAAGTAAAGGCAGATGAAGGCAAGTTCATAGGATACTCTGCAACTTCCAAGGCCTACAGAGTTTATCTTCTGCGGTCTCGAACGATCGTATAAATGTTTCTTTTGACGATACCTTCCAAATGACTTCTGAACAAATCAGTTCAGAACTCGGTCTAAAAAGGGAATCCTCTGGCATCTCAAAAACAAGAGAAGAAGACTTAAATCTTCTATTTCAAGAGATGTTCCATTACGACATTGATCCCTCTGCTGGAGCCGTCAGAGCCTCTGGAGGATCATCTTCTGTCAGCCAGATCGAGACAGGTATATCTCTAACTGGTCCCTTAAATACTTCACCTTCCTCTGTTAATCATACAAATACAAATGCCGAGGGGGAGCCAACAGAACATGATACGACAAGGAAAACAACCACAGAAGCTACTGAAGAACCAACTCCATAAACCACAGAGGAACCAATAACAGAGGAACAAAAAGACTTAGTCTTTACTTCCTCAGAGGAACAAACTCCGCCACTCATTCCAATCATTCCACAATTTGTAGGATCAAGCACGAAAACAAAATCTACGACAGAGGCTGCAAAAGAACCACAGTTAGAAACCTCTGAAGATCAACTTGATGAAATCGATGACCATCTCCCAAGAACAAAAAAATGGACAAAAAGCCATCCTCCAATTCTTATAATCGGCGAACCTTCTGAAAAGGTAAAAACAAGATCTGCCACTGCTAACTTTTGTTTCTTTACAAACTTTATTAGTGTGATCGAGCCAAAAAGGATCTCTGAAGCCCTTGACGACCCAAACTGGGTAGACGCTATGCAAGAAGAGCTTCTACAGTTTGAACGAAACAAAGGCTGGACTTTAGTTCCTCTGCCACGAGGAAAACAAGCCATAGGAACTAAATGGGTCTTCAGAAATAAGAAGGATGAAGATGGGGTGGTCATAAGAAACAAAGAAAGATTGGTGGCCGAGGGATATCGACAAGAAGAAGGCATAGATTACGATGAAACTTTTGCCCCTGTCGCACGGCTCGAAGCCATAAGAATCTTCTTATGAAATTATTTGAAATGGACGTAAAATCTGAAGACCCATTTAAAGTATTTTAAATGGACGTAAAATCCGCTTTTCTAAACGGTGAAATCCAAGAAGAAGTATACGTCCAACAGCCACCAGGGTTTGAAAGCTCCAAGTACCCAAAATACGTGTATTACCTTGACAAAGCTCTGTATAGACTGAAACAGGCTCCAAGAGCATGGTACGAAAGACTTTCTACCTTTCTTCTCGATAATGGTTACGACAGAGGTACAACGGATACAACTTTGTTTTATAAACGAAAAAGTGATGAAATTATGCTTGTACAAATATATGTGGACGACGTAATTTTTGGGTCTACAAATGCACAAAAATGCAAAGATTTCGAAAAACTTATGCAGATTGAGTTTGAAATGAGTATGGTGGGAGAATTAACTTTCTTCCTCGAACTCCAAGTAAAACAATCATCAGAGGGAGTTTTCATAAATCAAGCTAAATATGTCTCGGACATACTTTCAAAATACAATCTCTCTGATGCCTCTGTAATGAGAACCCCAAAGGCCACTGGATATCAGTTATTCTCATATTCAAATGGCATACCTGTAGAATGCACACTTTACAGAGGAATGATTGGGTCTCTGTTATACTTAACTGCAAGTAGACCTGACATAATGCATGCCACATGCCTCTGTGCAAGATATCAAGCTAACCCGAAGGAATCCCATTATAATGCTGTAAAAAGGATCTTCAGATACCTCAAAGGGACCAAAAATCTTGGCCTCTGGTATCCGAAGAACTCTAGTTTTGGTCTTAAAGCTTACACATATTCAGATTATGGAGGATGCATGCTCGACAGAAAGAGTACCTCTGGGAGTTGTCAATTCCTAGGTGGTAAACTAGTCAGCTGGACCTCTAAAAAGCAGAACTGCGTATCCACATCTACAGCAGAAGCCGAATACGTTGCTGCTGCTAGTTGTTGCTCCCAAGTTCTGTGGATGAAAACTCAGCTTAAGGACTATGGCCACATCATATTCAAGATTCCCATCTTCTGTGACTCAAAGAGCGCCATAGCAATCTCTGCCAATCCAGTACAGCATTCCAAAACAAAGCATATCGACATCCGATACCACTTTCTGAAACACCATGTTGAATATGGGACAATCGAAATGCACTTCGTGTCTACAGAGTACCAGCTTGCAGACTTATTCACCAAAGCACTAGATGAGAAAAGATTCCTTTTCTTGGTGGGTAAGTTGGGAATGATAAACATGAGTTAAAACCTCTGTAAGTATAACTTAATCTTCTGTAAATATGTATATACATGTTTCTGTTGTTTTATTTATTTTATTTTATTTGATGTATGTAAATTCTCAAAACATCAAAAGTTCTTTAATTCACAGAGCTTCTGTGGGTCTGCTCAGAACCTCTGACAACCTCCACAGAACCTCTGATGAACTTGACCTATGTTCTATGCACAACTTATCTTATTTGATCCAAGCATAGGTCAAGGGAGAGCAGAAGGAGACCTTGAAATGATCTACAGAGGTTGATCATTCAAGGGGGAGCCAAAGAAGAATTGTGATCAACCACAATCAACAGAGGTCAAAAATTTCGCCGAACAAAGGAAAGTCAAAAAGTGACTATCTTGTACTAATCCTTCAAGAAAACAATTTTCTAGGACACAAATTTCCAAATATGTCCTAGAAACATTACTTATGACATTCCAAAAAGAAAATAATCAAAACGATTGATGAGTCTCCCTTTATGAGAAATTTAAGGTTCCAGAGCCTCTGTTGAGCTCAACAGAGCTTCTGTAAGTCAGATCCTCTATTACTACAAATTACATATAAGAACTCGATCGATCATCTTGAATGTCATACAGAAGGTCTCAAGACAAAAAGGTTCATACACTACAGAACTTGTGCTAACAAATCAAGATATTTGAAGTATACGCGTACAAAATCATTTTCGAAAACAGTTTTCTAAGACACAAATTTCCAAATATGTCCTAGAAACACTGCTAAAGACATTCCAAACTTCAAATATTCAAAACGATTAATGAGTTCTTCGTTATTAGAAATTTAA
The DNA here is from genome assembly GCA_033807775.1 of Saussurea involucrata. Taxonomy (NCBI): domain Eukaryota; kingdom Viridiplantae; phylum Streptophyta; class Magnoliopsida; order Asterales; family Asteraceae; genus Saussurea; species Saussurea involucrata. The sequence goes on along the minus strand of CM066320.1, from coordinate 110,895,596 downwards.
GGTCATAGAGCCTCTGTTGAGCTCAACAGAAGCCCTGCTAGGGAAAACCTCTATGATCATAAATTTAAAATAGTAACTCTATCAATCTATTTGAATGTCCTCGACAGAGATCTCTTGAACATTTGCATGCCAAAAGTCACTAAAAGGTTAGTCACAGAGCTCTTTCCAACACAAGAACCTCTGTTGATTAACCTAGGCAAAAATAAGAGTTACTCGCACATAACCTTATCCAAAACAGTTTTCTAGGACACCAACTTCCAAATATGTCCTAAAAACAATTCTTAAAACAATTAAAAACTTGGATGATCAAAAAGTTTAATAGATTTTTAGTTATGAGAAATTTCCTCTCATAGAGCTTCTGCTGGCTCTCACAGAGCTTCAAAACCTCTGTGAATACAATTTCTACTCTAAAAATCTATCGATCCTCTCCAATGCTTTTTCAAACACTTTTGGTAAAGGTGCAAGCAACAGAAGATAGAAAAGAAAGGTTTCAAGACCACAGAACTCTTACCACTACAGAGCCTCTGTCATTTTCAAAAATTTGGGAAATTCTGTAACGGTAACGGTAAATTTCTGCGAGTCAAAATATTCTGCAAGTTGCAAAGCCCACGCGCCTAGCATTAATGGGCCGCGCACGACGTCCTGTCATACTCTAACGCTACTGACGTGTCTCATTTTCATTGGACGTACATGGCACACGTTCCTATGGAAAGTTGAACCAGCCGTTTACACTCAAGTACGGACCCTAAAAATTATCCACTTCCATATATTTACCTCTTCAGATTCTACCGTTACCTCTCACTATAAAACCCAAGTTACCTCTCCTCATAAATCTTTACGAACTTACTTTATTCTCCGGCGAACCATTGAAAAAACCTGCAAAATTCTTATCTTCATACAAGAAATGGCCTCCTCTTCTCAAGTTATCTCCCCTGCACACTCACCGGCGAACTCCCCTGAACACTCTGAACATTCAGAAAATCCTGAAATCGCCAGAAACCTGGAGCAAGATAACTCCGGCGATGAAGCAGATTTTGGTCCGACCACCCACCTTCAAAACTTATTAGCACATGAACATTTTGCAAATGTTCTACCTTTAAAACCCAATAATCACTACCTTGTTCCTTCAAGAACCGCTTTTGGGAAAGCACATGTTATACTTCTCCATATTTTGAAACAACATATTCTCTACCCTCTTCTGACCAAAACCGTGGACAAAATCCCTGCCAGATATATAAATCAATTCTGGAAAAGTTGCAGATTTGATCCAGAAGACCGACAGATCAAAGGGTACATCTCCAAACCCGATAAATCCGCACATCTTGAACTCAAGTTCAACAGAACTATGTTCTCTCTTGAGTTCATCCTACCCACAAGAGGTCTTCTAGAGTTAAAGACCTTTGCACAGGAACCTACAGATGAAGAGCTCTGCAGGTTTGTCGAAATGTTGGGGTACAACGTACCACTCAGAAAGAGAAATGACTTCCGCAGAGGCAGATTACCACCTCTGTGGAATACACTCTTTTCCATACTCAACAGATGCTTAACCGGGAAAGTAGGGAGTCCAGATCAATCCTCACACCAAATACTAGCCATCATGTACGGAGTCTACTACGACCTACCTCTGGACTTCGCAACACTCAAAATGCAAGAAATGGTTAACACCATAGACAGAAAGATCACCTTCTAGAAGAAAAGGTCACAGACAACAGGAGCTCTACCTCCTCTGCAGTTTCAAAGAATTCTAGGTGTTCTGCTAGAGCCTCTACTCTTGCTCAAAAAATGGCCAATGGAGGGGCCAACAACAAGGATGTATGCCATGAACAAAAACTCCCCAACAGAACATGCTGATGGATACCCACACTGCAGACCTCTGCCAAAGAAACTTCTGGGATATGTAAGGGATGAAGAACTAGAATTAGAATACATACGCGATCATAGGACTCCAGAACCAAGTCCTTTGACACCCCCGCGTCTTGGAGCCCCCATAGGTACAGAAGTATTAGATAGGTTGACAGATGAAGAATGGGCAGCTGCTTTTCAGAAGCATGAAGACGTTCAAGCCAGATTCCGTGCTCAGAGAAAATCCATCTACTCTGCCTCAAAGAAACAAAAACTCTCTGCCTCAACTCCTAAAAAGAAAACAAAGAAGAGAAAAACCACATAGGGTACTTCAACTTCTGCTGTCGAAGCTCAACAATCCCCACCTCATGCAACAGAGGTTGGATCATCTGCACCTCCCTGTTAGGACATTTTATGTTAGAAAGTTTTGTAAAGCAAAGGCCTTGGGCCTAATGGGCTTAAGTGACTTATGGGCTTGGGCTTTATTGTGTAACAAGGGAGAGGGAGTATAAATAGGACTTGTTATGTAGATTTGTAAGTAACAATTTCATAATTCAAAATGTAGCCTTCAAACAAACTTGTGTTCTCTCTAGATTAGATTTACTTTTCAATAATAAATAGTTCTCTCCTATCTCAATCTTGTTACTAGATCTTGAATTGTTGTAGATCATAGGCCTCACAATTGGTATCAGAGCCAAATCGATGAATTGTTTCTCGATACGATCATCGGATCTCGACATTTCAAGTGAATTTTTGCTCGATCTACATGTAAGTGTGTTCAAATCTCTTATGCTCTTGAAGATTTGCTCGTTATTCGATTCCAGATCATCTCCAATTATTAGAATCAAATTTCGACAAGTTTTGATGATTTTCAATAATTTCGAGAGTTTTTCGGTGTTCTTCGTGAGAAATCTTAAGATCCGGATGTTTTTGGTCCATGATTCGATTCTATCTACTCAGATCTGTTTATCTATTGATTTTGGAGAGTGTGCATCATTCAGATCCGGAAAATCTCTTCAAGAGGTGTGAATTTTGATTTTAAAAATCGACGGTACGTGTTCTTGAAGGTTTCGTAAGATGATGATTCGATCTTGTGATTGTAGCGTGTTTCAATCGATAATCTTTCCACATATCGTCTTGTGTATGGATTTGGAACATGCAGCAACTTTTAGATTTAATTTTGGTCGAAAATTCAGCGAGATATGAAATCTGCAAGTCGGCAGCTTCACCTCGCCAGAAAAACGTTTTGGCTGGAGGTTCGCCGGAGTTACTGGTTTGTGTGAATTAATTCTCTACAGATCTGTTCATCTCATTGTTTAAATCTTTTTGCAATCAATTAGCATGAAAATCCAGCAAGAATTCAGAATTTTAGAGCTGTTGGATGCTAACAGATCAGAAAATCACAACTCGCCGGAGTTCTTCGCCGGAAAAACGGATCTGTCGGAATCTGAGGTTTTCGCCGGATTTTTTGCCACATATCTGATCGTATTTGTTATCTTAATCTTTTTGCATCATGTTGACGAAAAAAATTCCAGCAAGAATTCTTAAATTTTGGATTGTTGGAAGACTTGCCGGAAAAATTAGTTTCTCGCCGGAAAAGGGTGTTTCACGTTTGCATGACCACATTTTAATCATGAGCTATATTTTTGGATGATCATTGAAGGCTAAGAAGGCTATTTAAGGCAATTTTGACCGTGGAAATTGAAAGTATATTGGAAGTGAACTTGACAGATCGTATGTAGTGAATGGAGATGATGCTACTGTAGATACCATTGCATGGATATTGATCTTCTTTGGAAAATCATATTTTTATGGTTTTTAACCATAATGGAACAATTAGAAGTTGATTTTAAAGTGGAATTGCAAAGATAAATGGTGTTGGAAATCAACAGCACGTGAGGGTCTTTTTTGGTGATGGAGATGAATAGTACTAACTGACCCAGTTAGTGGCCAGTTAGTTTTCTAACATTTTTGGTCCAATTTCCGTTAGTTTCGTCAAATTTCGTGGATTTTGCTAATGGAACCCATGTGGCATAACTCCTACATTTAGTTTGTCACACATCTATCTCCACGACATCGATCGATTTTTTATCGATTTCTTGAAACCCCTACCGTGTAGCGCGTGCTTTTTACCGTTCCTCCTTCGAGCAAATTCGAACCAAGTTCTTAAGCCGAATTCCTACTCAACTCGTGGCCCAACGACGGATTCTTTGTTTTAAACTAAGAATGCATTTGGATTATCACTCAAAACTCACTCGTTATCATTCTTGTGGGCTTATCGAAACGAGCTCGAGTTTCTACATTTTGGAGATGTTTTTCGTGCACTTAGTCGGGGTTATGGAGTACATTGAATCTGATTTTTCAAGGTTGAAAATATGATGAGTAAGAGCAACTTTCAAGGGGGAGCCTAGCCTATATTTTGAAGAAATGCACCGCTAAAGTTTTTCAAGAAAATCAAGGGGGAGGGGAGCTAAAGATTTAAAGATGATTTTGCTTTCCAAAACTTTAGGGGGAGAATGTTAGGACATTTTATGTTAGAAAGTTTTGTAAAGCAAAGGCCTTGGGCCTAATGGGCCTAAGTGACTTATGGGCTTGGGCTTTATTGTATAACAAGGGAGAGGGAGTATAAATAGGACTTGTTATGTAGATTTGTAAGTAACAATTTCATAATTCAAAATGTAGCCTTCAAACAAACTTGTGTTCTCTCTAGATTAGATTTACTTTTCAATAATAAATAGTTCTCTCCTATCTCAATCTTGTTACTAGATCTTGAATTGTTGTAGATCATAAGCCTCACAGATTCAAAACCGATGGCGAAGTTGGGATAAACACTACAAGAAAAGTGAGTTTCAGCGACGCGCTTTTAGCGACAAAAAGTTTCATTTACAAGCTATAGCGACAACAGTCGTTTTTGTAAATCGACTGCAAGGATAAATGGACTTTCAGCGACGACAAAATTCGTTGCTAAAACCCCTGTTTCCTGTTGTGAAACACCAACTCGGATGGAGAAAGAATGAAAGAATTAAATGGGATGTTATACACAAAAAAGAGTATCTTGCAGGCTGGCAAGGGCGAGCCATATGCATGCTACATGTCGCATGATCCATTCTTGCTGGATGCATTACTTTAGTTCTTTTTTTTATTAATTAAGAGACAATCTCGGCCCATTGGATAATCAGGCCCATCGCAGGAATTTAAGGCTTAACTCATTTCTAGGCATGGAGCCTTATTGAAGCCTTATTTATAATTATAATAGGGCAAAATTAAAGTTTAGAAAGTTTAGAAATAAGGTAGGGTGGTGCTTGAAAGAGCAGCACAACAGCTTCGGTCATTCTCCTTCTTCCTTTTCTTTTATAGAAGAAATACACACACACACACACACACACACACATATATATATATATATATATATATAAGATGGATTTACAATGCTAGCTTTTCATGGAAAGATTGAAGAAAATTAAGTTTGGTGATGGTTTATGATTCTCCGAAATTGAAAGGTATAAGCTCCCTAACTTTTAATCTTAGATTTATGTAATTGTTGGGTATCAATTTAGGATCCTTGAATCATTCCGAATTTAATGTTTATCAAAGTTATTTGTTAGGATAAAAAAACTCCCTCATAGTAATATTGAGGGTGTTTAGTATTTTGTAGATGAATTAATTGAGGAATTTAATTTTATAGATAAGTTCACATGGGGTTTAAAGACTTCAAATCTTAAAATTTAAAGTTATAGCACTTGGATGGATTTTGATAGATTAATTGAAGTATAGGTTAAATGGTTTTAAATCCATTGGGAGGGGCCTTTGATGAGTTTGGAAAATTCAAGAGGTTGTATATGTGTTTTATTTAGAGTTCTTTTATTGATTTGGTTATTACACATGGTTTATCTAGGTAGCGAAAAGTTTGTGCAAGCCGGATAAAAACTAGGTTTAACATAACCTAGCAAGGTGAGTTCAATTTGCTTTATGAAAACTTTGTACATGCCAAAAATGTCCAATTTGAAGTATTAAAGTGTTTTACTTATTTTTATCAAATGTGTTGCTTATTTGATGAAATTTACATTTTGGATAGATTTGATTTATAAATATTGTAAAATGTCATTCATTTTGGGTCTTTGAACATTTTGATAAAGAAATCATATTAATATGTTTTTTTATGATTTATTGTAAAATTGGAGATCCTTTGACGTAAACGCACTTTTACTGTTGGTTAAATATAATCTATTGCTTATGATGACTTCTATTTTATAGTCAGTGGTGTTGTCGAGCTATTGACTCGACTTTGATTTTAATGAGTCTTGGCGGGGGGGGACACTTGTTCGGTTTAATTTTGCTTTATGTCGGGCTTTTGATGTTATATGTAGTTATGACATATTTATTTAAAATGTTACATGCTTTGAGTGCCTTGTCATTCACTTTGGGTCATGTAAATTTAGATTGTAATGTAATGGATCCATAGGCATATGAGTCAGTCATATTTATATAATGGAGAGTCTTAGTATACTCACTTTGGGAAGTATGCCGCTTTGGCATTTGGTGTTCCGGTGACGTGGAGAGGAACCTTATTACGTTGTACTCCAAAAATTTTGGTTTTATGGTTTGATGTTCTAACACTTGTGCACGAGGGTTGAACATCTTGGGTTATCAAGTAAGGAGTCGAGACTCCAATTCTTGAATGCTAGTAAGTAGGCAATAAAGGTTCAATGGAAACCTTGAGGTGTAACTTACTAGAGAATGAACAGGCATAAAGATCGTATATCCTTGAGGTGTAGCTGTGCACAGCATGCAATAAAGGATACGGTGGTGCCACCCGTTGCTAGGTGTGGGACTTGAGGTGTAGCTTATTATAGCAGGCAATAAAGTCCGACTCGAGTTGGAGCTTATTAAAGCAGACAATAGAGTCACGATCTGAGGTGTAGTTCAATAACGTTGTTATGTGGCTTAACTTGGTGTTCCACCACATATAATGGAAGCGGGTCTCCCCCGTCACCGAAAGGTGTTGTTTGAGTATTTACTTTTATCTATGTTTTCGGTAACGTATTATATTTATATGGATTGCTTCCCATGTTTTATGGGATGTGATTTATGCTTCATCCGTGTTAGGGATATTTTGAACAATTAGAGATTTATTCATGTTTTTTTTATGATTGGAAATTAAATATTTATTCACATTTTAAGTGAGCTTTGGGTTTGTGTCCATTTTTGAGAATTGCTTTATATTGGAGCTTTCGTCACGGGATTTGCGTGCGTTGGAAAATGGGCGGTTTGCATTTAATATAAATTCTTTTTGGAACTCATCATTTAAGTTGCACTTTCTCGTCTTACGAATTATATAACCATGATGAAAAATCTTGAACTCACTAGGCGTTAGCCTAACCTTTTTATTTTTCGGCATGTGCAACAGGTTCTGGTTGGGAAATAGTACTAGTGACACTGTGAAGAGACGAGAGCTAGTTGTATACTCGAGAAAGGTCTAGCTTGGTGAAGTCTTCCACATTTATTTTGGGAATTAGCAACTTGTATTTGGGTTGAGTAACACCCGATCTGTTTTAGTCTCGGTAAGTGACTTAAGTTTGAATGTTAGTGGTTTATCCTTTCTTTAAAGTTGAGGTACTTCCAGGGATGGTTTTGTTGAAAGGATTTTATCCTTTGTTTGGTTATTTTATTGAAGTTTTTTTTAGTTGCTCTTTCCAAATTTGAGGGTGTTACAAGTTGGTATCAAAGCATAAGTTTGAGAGATTTAGGTGTTGATTTTGGATACCTAGACTCAAACTAGCGTTCTTTTATGTGGATGAGAGTGAAATTTGCACCATTAGACACTTTAAGATATGATATTTTCAGGTTGATGGAGTCACTAGAAACGGAAATCATGCCTAGAGTAGCAAGGATGATCATGTACAGTACGTTCATAATTGCACCTGGCCAGTGTTATAGTGAACCTACAAGTTACATGTATATACTTGGACTACTTTGACGTGATGACCGTTGGGGTAGTGAAAAAGTTTCTAAGCGAGTAGTCGTTAGAAGAGGTTGATGATTTTAGCATTTGTCACTTGGGGTGACAGTAAGCGTGATGATTGCATTAAGTGGATTGTCTCGGGTCGGATTGTTGGTTGGATCAAAACCATAGGCTTATGGAATTAACGTTATTAGAGGAGAAATTGTAAGGTGAACCAATAGAATTTCTGATTATTGCCTTAAGATGTTTGACCATCCGGATGACGATAGTGCGACCAAAGGGATTGGATGAGTGATTTTGAGACGTTGAGTGACGACTAAATTTTGCACAAAATTTATTTTTAAATAAATTGCATCAATTATTTCTTGTGTTTCAAATCGTCATGTGGATTGCATTACGAAGTCTAAAAAAAACCTTTAGCATACAAAAGATTTTAAATCGTGATTTTAAACATGCATGAAATTATTTTATTGCAGGTGATTGCAAACTTTGTCGAGGCTTTCTTTATTCTCGTTGTTGTCCAATGCTATTTTTGGATATTGTGATATCCATATTTTGATATTGTTTAGGGTCTTGGACAAGTAACTGCGATTTACGACTTTAACGTTGGATCTCCTCCGCATATGTTAAAGTTTTGGACGAAGATTTACCTTCCATTATTTTGGTGTTCGAGCTTTAATGGGAATTTTATTTCTTATAAATTTGTTGAAAAGTGTTACTTTATATCGTATTGCAATAAAAGAGAAATTTTGGGATTATGACATTTAGTCATAACTTTGTCTTGTGTGATTTGATTATTGAAAACGAAAATGTTGGCACCATCTGATTGTTTGAATGACATTGAGTTTCATTGAGTTTTATGGAAGTTTTGTTGAGTATTATGGAGTTTTATTTTACGACATTTTGCGACGCATATATGAACTTTGGAATGCGTATACTTGAAATTTTGGGTGCGTTAATCTATGGGTTTTATTGAGCATTTTTGTCTCATGCAAGTTTTATTAAGAAATGTTACCCTATGTCATATTGCGACCAAAGGGAAATTTTTGGAATTTTGCTATCGTATGGTTTCTCGTTCGAGTATTGTGTGAGTACATTTCGTTGCACACTAGTTGGTGTACGAATTTATTTATGTTTATGGCGTGAGTAAGTGTGAGGAATATGTGAAGGTTCGTATTAACATTTTGTTTTGTGCATTTTTGTTTGTTGTTACCATTATTAGTAGTTCGCACAAATGCATTAAACTGATTGCTTGTTATGCATGGGATTGTAGCCATTGGATTAGAATAGAGAGCATATTATTTGTACGGCTTAAAGTTTAAAGCCGATCTAAATTATTTCACGTTTCGACCAAACCGCATACACATATTGTTTTGCTAATTTTTGAGAAATAAATCGATGCATGCGAGTCTTGTTGGGAAGTTTTCCTCCATGTCATTATGGGTTAAATGGAAAAAAAAATTGAATTTGATTACGTGAATTTTCTCTTTTGAAGTTCTATATAAACAATTTGTGGTTCACTATTTTAATGCAGGGAAATTATTCGGCGTGCCTGGAATAAGTAAATTCATCCTAGGACCATGATGGTTCATTTTAAAGTTTGTTGAACATATTTTCGCGTTATCAATATAAACTTAAATATTAATCAAGTAGTCTTCAAATGATTTTTATATGTGTGGCAGGTGTGGCCGTTTTGCAAAACTACTGAACAAGTGGAATAAGATTTTTACACATACACTTAAATGTTATAAAGTTTTTCGTGTTGAAAAATCTTATAAAGTTTCCGATTGGCATATTTGTTGAGTCTTATACTTGAAACCTTGAACTCTTTAGGACTTTAAATGTTAAGAAACCCTTGTGAAGGGTGAGGACGTATAGAGCCTTGACAACGGAAGTGCTGGATAGTCCAACTTATAATAGCATCGAAATCCGATTAGTACCATTTGTAACTCTTTGGATACTGTGTTATCATCCTTGGTTTGTGTTTGCTAGGCTCGATGAGTGAGTTTCGCGTGTGAAGCTTTGTTGTGGTTCGGGTCATAGTGTAAATGTTAAGTACCAACTTTTCGATTATGAGGCTATGAATTGTTGACGTACTTGGAGTGTTATCTTCAAGTCCTAAAGATATTTGTAACACATGACGTGATTTTAAGAAGCTTAGTTCGTGGCAAGTGGATATAGTTGAATGACACTTCCTTGTCTAGTAAAAAACTTATCGATTAGATATTCGGTGCTTGGACGTATTATGGGAATTGTATAATCATGTGGGTTTGAGAATAATCAACTTTTTTATAGAGTCTATTTGTACTTTCGAAAGCCTATATGATAGTCCAATGGTGGGAACAGTTGTGTCAAGAATTTTGTGGATATTTGGTGATAATTGTTAAAGAATGTAGTGAGAATGTCGAGGCAGTCCATAAGTGAAAACCTGTTATCGAGGAAACTTTGATTTGTCGGGGTTAAATCATCGACATGATAGTGAGTACACTGTTTCGAAGGAGTGTGTCCGGTTGTAGTCGGGTAAATGGTTGCGAAATTCATCATAGTATTGAATGCAAGTGAGAAGCGAGTCTTAGTTTGATAGAGGCTGATAAAAAGGGGGGTAAATTCATTTTAGGGCATTAATTAAGGAATTGAGTCGTTGAGACCGTGAATTGGATCGACGATAGATTTCGAGGACGAAATCTCTTTTAAGGTTGGGAGGATTGTAACACCCGTATTTTTTTGGTTCGGAACACTTTGGAGCGAAAATAGCAAGAAAAGAAAAGAAAAGAGATAATTGACATTTTTGCGACGTTGTGCCATTTTGATCTTATGTAACTGTATAATCCTCGATTTAAGTAATTCGATACTTATTGAAAGTTCGACATTCATGAGTAAAATATTTGTGTTTTGAGTTTTAGCAATTCGGGTCGTATCAGATTCAAAACCGATGGCGAAGTTGGGATAAACACCAACTCGGATGGAGAAAGAATGAAAGAATTAAATGGGATGTTATACACAAAAAAGACTATGTGGCAGGCTGGCAAGGGCGAGCCATATGCATGCTACAGGACGCAGGATCCATTCTTGCTGGATGCCTTACTTTAGTTTTTTTTTTTATTAATTAAGAGACAATCTCGGCCCATTAGATAATCAGGCACATCGCAGGAATTTAAGGCTTAACTCATTTCCAGACATGGAGCCTTATTGAAGCCTAATTTATAATTATAGTAGGGCAAAATTAAAGTTTAGAAATAGGGTAGGGTGGTGCTTGAAGGAGCAGCACAGCAGCTTCGGTCATTCTCCTTCTTCCTTTTCTTTTATAGAAGAAATACACAGACACACACACATATATATATATATATATATATATAGAGGGATAATAAATTGTAAACCTCTAAATGTGTGTAAACTATGTAAACTTTGGATTTCAAAGGTTCTTTTGATGAAATTGTTTCATGAAATTGTTTCATGAAATTGTTTATTGTGATGAAAATGTTTCATATCATTCATTTCTTAATGAAATTGTTTCATATATTTGTGTTTTTTATGTGAAAACGAAAAAGTTTCATCTAACTGGGAAAATATATGAAACATTTTCATATGAATGAAAAAAAAATATGAAACTACATAAAAAACACAAATATATGAAACAATTTAATCAAGAAATGAATGATATGAAACAATTTCATCAAAATAAATAATTTTATGAAACAATTTCATCAAGAAAACCTATGAAATACAGAGTTTACAAAGTTTACACGGAAAAAAAGTTTACAAAATAGTGAGCCTCTATATATATATATATATATATATAAGATGGATTTACAATGCTAGCTTTTCATGGAAATGTTGAAGAAAATTAAGTTTGGTGATGGTTTATGATTCTCCGAAATTGTAAGGTATAAGTTCCCAAACTTTTAATCTTAGATTTATGTAATTGTTGGGTATAAATTTAGAATCCTTGAATCATTCCGAATTTAATGTTTATCAAAGTTATTTGTTAGGATAAAAAAAAACTCCCTCATAGTAATATTGAGGTTGTTTAGTATTTTGTAGAAAAATTAATTGAGGAATTTAATTTTATTGATAAGTTCACATGGGGTTTAAAGACTTCAAATCTTAAAATTTAAAGTTATAGCTCTTGGATGGATTTTGATAGATTAATTGAAGTATAGGTTGAATGGTTTTAAATCCATTGGGAGGGGCCTTTGATGAGTTTGGAAAATTCAAGAGGTTGTATATATGTTTTATTTAGAGTTCTTTTATTGATTTGGTTATTACACATAGTTTATCTAGGTAGCGAAAAGTTTGTGCAAGCCGGATAAAAACTAGGTTTAACATAACCTAGCAAGGTGAGTTCAATTTGCTTTATGAAAACTTTGTACATGTCAAAAATGTTTAATTTGAAGTATTAAAGTGTTTTACTTGGTCTTTATCAAATGTGTTGCTTATTTGATGAAATTTACATTTTGGATAGATTTGATTTATAAATATTGTAAAATGTCATTCATTTTGGGTCTTTGAACATTTTGATAAAGAAATCATATTAATATGTTTTTTTATGATTTATTGTAAAATTGGAGATCCTTTGACGTAAACGCACTTTTAGTGTATTAGGTTTTATAAAACGTGTGGAAAATGTATATTATTGAGTTATAAAATATTTTGTAATTATAAAAGGGTATAATTTCATTTGGAAAACGATTTATCACATCTCATAATGGGTTTTTGAGTTAATCATATTTTGGAGCATGTAATCGCATAAACGTTGGTTAAATATAATCTATTGCTTATGATGACTTCTATTTTATAGTCAGTGGTGTTGTCGAGCTATTGACTCGACTTTGATTTTAATGAGTCTTGGGGGGGGGGGCATTTGTCCGGTTTAATTTTGCTTTATGTCGGGTTTTTGAAGTTATATGCAGGTATGACATATTTATTTAAAATGTTCCATGCTTTGAGTGCCTTGTCATTCACTTTGGGATCACGTAAATTTAGACTGTAATGTAATGGATCCATAGGCATATGAGTCAGTCATATTTATATAATGGAGAGTCTTAGTATACTCACTTTGGGAAGTATGCCGTTTTGGCATTTGGTGTTCCGGTGACGTGGAGAGGAACCTTATTAGGTTGTACTCCGAAATTTTTGGTTTTATGGTTTAATGTTCTAACACTTGTGCACGAGGGTTCTTGAATGGTTCTTGAACATCTTGGGTTATCAAGTAAGGAGTCGAGACTCCAATTCTTGAATGCTAGTAAGTAGGCAATAAAGGTTCAATTGAAACCTTGAGGTGTAACTTACTAGAGAATGAACAGGCAATAAGATCGTGTATCCTTGAGGTGTAGCTGGGCACAACATGCAATAAAGGATACGGTGGTGCCACCCGTTGCTGGGTGTGGGACTTGAGGTGTAGCTTATTATAGCATGCAATAAAGTCCGACTCGAGTTGGAGCTTATTAAAGCAGACAATAGAGTCACGATCTGAGGTGTAGTTCAATAACGTTGTTATGCGGCTTAACTTGGTGTTCCGCCACATATAATGAAAGCGGGTCTCCCCCGTCACCGAAAGGTGTTGTTTGAATATTTACTTTTATCCATGTTTTCGGTGACGTGTTATATTTATATGGATTGCTTCCCATGTTTTATGGGATGTGATTTATTATTCATCCGTGTTAGGGATATTTTGAACAATTAGAGATTTATTCATGTTTTTTATGATTGGAAATTAAATATTTATTCACATTTTAAGTGAGTTTTGGGTTTGTGTCCATTTTTGAGAATTGCTTTATATCGGAGCTTTCGTCACGGGATTTGCGTGCGTTGGAAAATGGGCGGTTTGCATTTAATATAAATTCTTTTTGGAACTCATGATTTAAGTTGCACTTTCTCGTCTTACGAATTATATAACCATGATGAAAACTCTTGAACTCACTAGGCGTTAGCCTAACCTTTTTATTTTTCGGCATGTGCAACAGGTTCTGGTTGGGAAATAGTACTAGTGACACTGTGAAGAGACGAGAGCTAGTTGTATACTCGAGAAAGGTCTAGCTTGGTGAAGTCTTCCACATTTATTTTGGGAATTAGCAACTTGTATTTGCGTTGAGTAACACCCGATCTGTTTTAGTCTCGGTAAGTGACTTAAGTTTGAATGTTGGTGGTTTATCCTTTGCTTTAAAGTTGAGGTACTTCCAGGAATGGTTTTTGTTAGCTTCAATCTTCTTAATCATAGAAGTATTTAGAAGTAGTGAAAATAGGCTAAGTGAAGAAAGCCTCTTACAGAGGCTCTGCCGAACTTACCGAGAGATCAAGGTCAAGAAGCTACAGAAGCTAAAGAGGCGCCCTACAGAAGCTCTGTCATACACGCAAAGAAGACCAAAGACTCGGAATCCGGTGAAGACTGCTGTTCTAAGGACCAAACCGCAGAACCTCTGTGGCACTTCACAGAGCCTCTGTGGTCTTCAACTAAGACTTAAAAGATATTTATAATATCTTGCTACTGTTACATGACCTGTTCATCAACTTGCATGGTAGCATGCCCTGTCCAACTACAACGTGTCAAACTCTGGTTGGATTCAATAGGGCTTAGTACATAATAGACGTCTGCTGCATTAAATGCAATATAGCACGTCCAACTGTTCATGACATCCGTCCAACTATTCATACCGTCCTTTGTGAATAGTAGCATATGCTTTATGGTCCCCTTAGAGTAGTATATAAGGAAGACTCGTGTTGACTTCTTCCTATCCATCTATCCATCGATCGATCAATCGAACAATCGAAACAAGAATTCAAGAGAGAAAAACATCACAATAACACATAGCTTTAAACACTTTAAGAGTCATATCTGTTTTAAAAGCTTTGCTTACTCACTGTTCTTGAATCTGTTCTTAATATATATATTCAGTAAACTTTGAGATATTATTTCCTGTTAACTGTTTATTTATATTGTGTTCTAAATCTATCAATCATATCTGTTAGTTATTCAAATACGCTTCCGCATCAAACATAAATTTGAACTAATAGATCTGACAATCTTGTATAAGCAAAACGGGAACCAACAATTGGTATCAGAGCAAAGCTTGATTATCAATATCAAGTGATCCTCGTTTTTACAAGATTAGTGATAGAAATCATGTTTTCCTATTCCTAATCTCTAGGTTAAAACTCCATTAAAGTGTACTCTGGGAACTGTGCAAACCCAGAAAACTTTCCAGATCTTCAGACTCATACTCTTTAAATCATACTATCTTTTCAGAACCTTAAAAATGACAAATACAAATAACTTCTTTACTGCTGGTTAACTCACCAAGCCTCCTACTCTCCTACGAGATGAGTATCCTCAATGGAAGATAAGAATGGTTCATTTCTTTGAGGGTACTGAAAAAAATCTAGTACAATATCTTTACAACCTTCCTCTTGTTCCCATGATAGCAGTACCACGAGTACCAGCTACTGCTGAATCTCCAGAAATCCCTGAACATCAAAAACCAAAACCAAAAGAAGAATGGTCAAATGAAGATAAGGGCAGAAGATGAAGTTGCACAGAAAACAAAAAGAATCCTGATAATGGCTATCCCCAACGAGCTTTTTCAATCCTTAGATGCATGCGAAACTGCGCACGATCTTTGGAAAGAATTAGAAAGACAGTTGGAAGGGGGTGGTAAAACACAGAAGAACCGAAGGGCACAGTACATAAATGAATATCATGCATTCAGAGCCTCTACAACAGAATCTCTGCAAACAACGTACGATAGGTTCAACTCTCTCATAAACAAATGTAGAAAGTCTGGCATTCACAGAACCTCGGAAGAAAATAACGTCATGTTTCTAAAGAGTCTGAATGATGAGTGGCTTCAACTGTCTATGTCTTTACAAACAAACCAAGATCTAGACTCATGGACACTCTCTGATCTCTATGGAACACTAGCTGCACAAGAGCCTCAAATAGCACAGGCTAAAACAATAGCCATTGCACCATACACATTGGTTAGTAAATCAACAGAGGCCACAGAGAGACCAAGAAATGAGAGAGCAACAGAGGAGAAGAAGAAGGAGAAGAAGAAGTTTGTGATGGTTGGTAGCGAAGAAGACGAGCTGATAGAGGAAGAAATAACTCTTGCGTCATTAGCTAAATCATTAGCTCTATTGACAAGAGAGTTCAGAGGTAACCAAAGAAATTTTGGAAATGACAGATATAGCAGAGACAACCAGAGAGATAGAAGAGATGATGAAAGAAGAGAAGAATCAAGTGACCGACAGAGGTCAGACTACAGAAGTGACCGACAGAGGTCGAGCGACAGAAACTACAGAGGAAATGACCGACAGAGGTCAGATGACAAGGTAGGCCACACACAAGAATGCTACAAATGTGGTAAGCCTGGTCATTATGCAAACGAATGCCGAACAGAGAAAGGTGGAGACCAACAGAAGTCCGACGATCGAACTGGAAACACCTCCCAAGGTTGCTTCAACTGCGGCAAGCCAGGCCATTTCGCAAAAGATTGCAGAAGTAGACAAAATCGCCCACAGAAGGACTCAGCTTTTTACAAAAAGAAGGCTGAATATTATGCACAAAAATCCCTAATGGCGAACAAAGGGCATTATGAAGCAAATAAGGAGGACTTCGAGTCAGACTCTACCTCTGATGATGAATTCACCACCAATGCCCTGTTATGTGGCATGGCAGAAGTCGACTCGGGCACTGACAATGAGGTATCCATTTCAAACTCTACCTCTTGTATTAAATATGTAGAAAATGATTCAGTTAGACTTAACATTGAACTGATTGAACTCAAAGAGATAAATGAAAGTATTCAGAAAAGACTCACCTTTAATGAGAGAGAAGTAAGGCTTCTCACTCAAGAAAAAGCCAAAAATTTTGAAGAAAAGGAAAGAGTAGAAAAATATTGGAGCAAAAATGTAGATCCTTTAAAAAGGCAAATTTCTGAATTAACCTCTGCTTTAAAAGTCAAAACTAAAGAGCTTTCAGTTTCTAGGAGTGAAACAACTGACATAAGAGATCTCAAAGAATACTTTCAAAAAGAGAGAGAGGTACTTTGGCAAGATCTACTCAGAAGAGAGGTTTTACTTAAAAACTATAAAGATGCACAGAAGGTATATGAGAAAGTAAACACACAAATAGGAAGACGAGGTATAGGGTACGATGATATTACTCTAGGTGTTGAAGGCAGAAGACTTAAACCTCTGTCTTCTCTGTTTGTGGTAGGAAAAACAAATAAACCAATTTTTCCAAACTTACTCTCTGTAAGTAAAAGGGTTAAAATCTCTGAAGAACCTCACTTGAGGAAACATACGAAGATGATCAATGTGTGGTTTGAAAACACAGATTCATCATCTTCAACCTCTGTCAATAGAGGAATCAAACCAAAGAAATATCTGAAAACACAAGATCAGATTGGTATCTTTAAGTTTGGTAAACCAGAGACTCAAACACAGGTCGCTTTTGTCTGTATGATAGATGTCAAAAAGAAATTATCTGCAAAAACTCCTGAGTTTAAACCCATCTTTTCAGAAGAAAATCTTAAAAGATCAATTGAAAAAGAAATTTTGGAAGTTTTGAAATCAAATGTTTTAGAAAATCTCTGTACATCTTCTATAGATCAAATTCTCGCTGAAGAGATCTCATCTGAAACCTCTGCCATCTATGAAAGTTTTTCTACAGAGGAAGAAAACTCGTACGATACATGCTCAGAAAATCCAGCCTCTGTCGAAAGAAATGACTCAACCTCTGTATATGAGGACGATTCATCCTCTAACGACTTAGAGACTGATTCTAAATCAGGGATAATTCACTGTGACACAGAGGATGTTAAATTCTCCTCTGAGGTTCTTAACAGAACCATTTCTCCAAAAGAGAAAATCACAGAGATACCTATCTGTCCAGATTTTCTAAAAATGTGTATACAAGTCAAAACCTCTACAGAGCTTGATAATTTGAAAAAGGCCTCTGAATATCCTAAAAGCTCAAAATTTTCAAAACCTTTAAGGACTGAAGCTAACAAATATCTTTCCTCTGTGACAGTGAAGACAGACGTTCACTACAGAAGAGACTCACAGAAGGCAGGACCTAAACAAGATTTTTGCAAAAAACATTCTAGTATTCATAGATCTTCTTGTAATAGGAAATCTAATGTTAAGAACGAATGTAATGCCTCTGTGACTCAGTTCAATGAATTCAATGAAAAGTTCAAACAAATCACGTCTCATATTAAATACTGTCATTGTTTTGATCTTATGTTCAGATTGAAAAATCACTTCTCAAGTCCAGATTGCTTACTCTCCACTAAAATTCAAACTCCAAAGTCAAAACCTAGAGAGATACAATCTGATCTTTCTACAAAAGATAAAATGTATTTCAAGAATGCTAAGGCAAACTTGAAAAATTCTAACAATATTGGACCCATATGGATATGGGTACCTAAGTCTCTGTGATTGTCTTACAGAAGCGGTATGTGCCAATTTGGTATCTTGACTCCGGATGCTCAAGGCACATGACTGGCGACATAAGTTTACTATCCACGTACAAAGAAACACACGATGGTGGATCTGTAACTTTTGGAGACAACAAGAAGGGACACATCAAAGGCTATGGAGTCATACAGAAGGAAAACGTCTCTGTATACAAAGTTGCATATGTGAATGGCCTTAAACACAACCTACTCAGTGTAAGTCAACTCTGTGATACAGGATTTGATGTCTTGTTCAAAAGGACTTTCTGCTCTCTACAAAGTGAAGACACAGGAATGGAACTTCTGCGAGCCAAAAGAAAAGGTGATCTGTATCTAATGAACTTTTGTTCAACAACCAAGGACAAAGTTTGCCTTGTAGCTTGCGAAAGTAAAGAAGCCTGGTTATGGCATAACAGGTTCTGTCACTTGAACTTTCACACCTTGGATAAATTGGTCAAACTTGATCTAGTTAAAGGTTTGCCTAATGTTAAATTTAATAAGGATCACTTGTGTTCTGCCTGTGAGATGGGAAAACTCAGAAGAGCTTCCCACAGAGGCAAAACAGATGTGTCGTGCACTAGGCCTCTGTACATGCTTCATGTCGACCTCTGCGGTCCTATTGCCATACAGAGCCTAGGTGGCAAGAAATATATATACTTGTCTTAATTGATGAGTATTCGCGCTTCACATGGGTTGAATTTGTTCGAAAGAAATCGGATGTTCCAATCATCTTGATTAATCTAATGAAAAGAATCCAAGTTCTTTATGAATGCAGAATACAGAAGTTAAGAAGTGACAATGGCACAGAATTTAAAAACTCTGTCATTGAAGCCTATCTTTCTACAGAAGGAATATCACAGAACTTCTCTGCCGCACGCACTCCACAGCAGAATGGCGTAGTCGAAAGGAAGAATCGAACGCTCGTGGAGGCCGCAAGAACTATGCTATCAGCATACGGATTACCGATGAACTTTTGGGCATAAGCAATTTCTACCGCTTGTTACACACATAATCGGTCAACCATTGTGAAAAGACACATCAAGACTCCTTACGAACTGATCAACAAAAGGCGGCCAAACATCAAGTTTTTCCATGTGTTTGGATGTAAATGCTTTGTTTTAAACGACAGAGATTCAAGAGGAAAGTTTGAAGTAAAAGCTGACGAAGGAAAATTCATTGGATACTCTGCCACTTCCAAAGCCTACAGAGTATACCTTTCTTTTGATGATTCTTTCCAAATGACTTCTGAGCAAATCCGTTCAGAACTCGAACTTAAAAGAGAAACCTCTGGCATCTCGCAAACGAAAGAAGACTTGAATCTTCTATTTTTAGAGATGTTCCACGATGACATTGATCCTTCTGTTGGAACCATCAGAGTTCTGAAGAACCATCCTCTGTTGGACAAAATCCTACAGGTATTACTCTAACTGGTCCAAATAATGCTTCATCTTCTTCTATAAATACTACAGATGCAAATGCCGAAGAAGAAAATGCAGAAGATGAAACATCAAGAAAAACAACCACAGAAGCTGCTGAAAAACAAACTCCACAATCCACAGAAGAACCAACTACAGAGGTAATTGAGGACCAAGACTATACGTCCTCAGAGGAACAAACTCCACCACCACTCATACCAATCATTCCACAAATGGTAGAATCTTCTACCAAGGTAAGAAGAACGACAGAGGCTATACAAGAAGAAGATCCACAAGAAGCTTCTGAAGAAAGGTTCGATGACATTGATGACCATCTTCCTCGCACCACTCAGTGGACAAAAAGCCATCCTCCAAGCCAAATAATAGGAGAACCTTCTGACTCAGTAAAAACCAGGTCTACCACTGCTAATTTTTGTTTCTTTACAAATTTTATTAGTGTGATAGAACCAAAGAAGATTTCTGAAGCACTAGATGACCCAAACTGGGTAGACGCCATGCAAGAAGAACTTCTGCAGTTTGAGCGTAACAGAGTATGGACTTTAGTACCTCTGTCACGAGGGAAACAGGCCATTGGGACTAAGTGGGTCTACAGAAATAAGAAGGATGAAGATGGAGTGGTCATCAGAAACAAAGCACGATTGGTGGCCAAGGGTTATAGACAAGAAGAAGGCATAGATTACGATGAGACTTTTTCTCCTGTCGCACGGCTCGAAGCAATAAGAATATTCTTAGCCTTCGCAGCCCACAGAGGTTTTAAAGTCTATCAGATGGACGTAAAATCATCTTTTCTCAACGGTGAAATCCAAGAAGAAGTTTACGTAAATCAGCCACCAGGGTTTGAAAGCTCAAAGTTCCCAAGGCATGTATACTACCTTGAAAAGGCTCTGTACGGACTGAAACAGGCTCCAAGAGCATGGTACGAACGACTTTCTACCTTTCTTCTAGTAAATGGCTACGACAGAGGTACAACAGATACTACCTTATTCTATAAACGTAAAAACAGTGAAATAATGCTTGTACAAATCTATGTGGATGACATAATTTTTGGGTCTTCTAACACAGAAGAGTGCAAAAGTTTTGAAAAACTCATGCAGAGTGAGTTTGAAATGAGTATGATGGGAGAACTAACATTCTTCCTCGGACTCCAAGTCAAACAAACATCAGAGGGAATTTTTATAAATCAGGCCAAATATGTCTCTGACATTCTTTTCAAGTATAGCCTCTATGATACCTCTGCAATGAAAACTCCAATGGCCACTGGAAATAAGTTATCCTTAGATCCAGATGGCATCTCTGTAGAATGCACTCTCTACAAAGGCATGATTGGATCTCTGTTATACTTAACTGCAAGCAGACCTGACATTATGCATGCCACATGTCTTTGTGCACGTTATCAAGCTAATCCAAAGAAATCACACTATGATGCTGTGAAAAGAATCTTTAGATATCTAAAGGGGACCAAAAATCTCGGTCTCTGGTATCCACAGAACTCTGGTTTTAGTCTTAAAGCTTATACAGATTCAGACTATGGAGGATGCATGCTCGACAGAAATAGTACCTCTGGGAGTTGTCAATTCCTAGGTGGTAAATTAGTCAGTTGGACCTCCAAAAAGCAAAATTGTGTCTCAACATCCACTGCAGAAGCTGAATACGTTGCTGCTGCTAGCTGTTGTTCTCAGGTTCTATGGATGAAGACTCAGCTAAAAGACTACGGCCACATCCTATTCAAAATACCTATCTTCTGTGATTACAAGAGTGCCATTGCTATCTCTGCCAATCCTGTGCAACACTCAAAAACCAAGCATATCGATATAAGGTACCATTTCTTGAAACATCATGTTGAATACGGTACAACCGAGATGCATTTCGTGCCCACAGAATACCAACTCGTGGACTTATTCACCAAAGCTTTAGACGAGAAAAGATTCAATTTCTTGGTGGGTAAGTTAGGAATGATCAATATGACGTGAAAATCCTCTGTAAGTATAGCTTTATCTTCTGTAAATATGTATATATTTCTAATTATTTTTGCTTTAATTAATTTATTTCTGTATGTAAGTTCTCAATCTTAAATAGTTCTTAAAATCACAGAGCTTCTGTAAGTCTACTCAGAACCTCTGACAACCCCTACAGAACCTCTGGAAAATATGACCTATGTTCTATGCAAAACTTATCATTCTTTGATCCAAGCATAGGTCAAGGGGGAGCAAAAGGAAAATTCCTGATCTACAGAGGTGATTAGATCAAGGGGGAGCAAAAAGGGATCCTGAAATGATCTACAGAGGTAAAACTTTCAAGGGAAAGCCAAAGAAGAATGTCAATGAATCTATATCGACAGAAGTCAGACATCACTGCCGAGAAAAGAATAACCAAAAGGTATGTCTCTCGCACAAAAGGTTTTTGAAAACAGTTTTCTAGGACACAAATTGTCAAATATGTCCTAAATATACTGTGGATAACATTTCAAAAATCAAAAGATCAAAAAGTTTCATAAAATTTGAGTTATGAGAAATTTAAGGTCATAGAGCTTCTGCTGAGCTCAACAGAAGCTCTGCCAGAAATATGCTCTGAGATCGCAACTTTAACCTCTATCGATCTTTTGGAATGTTATCTCGAAAACCAAACAGACTCACCATGACCTTCTCGAACAAAACTTTTTCCATAACAATTTTATCGGACACCAACTTTCAAATATGTCCGAAAAATATCTCTTAAAACAGATCAAAAATTGGATGATCAGAAAAGTTAATAGAATTTTCGTTATGAGATTTTTTCCCTCATAGAGCTTCTGTTGGCCCTCCCAGAGCTTCTGCAAGTTCCAACAGAGCCACAAAACCTCCGCGAGTAAAAACTCTTAACTAAAAATCCTATTTGATCCTCTCCAATGCCTTTACAAAACGTTTTGGTTAAAAAGGAACCCCACAGAAGTCATGATAACAATGAGATATATGAGAAAGGGATACACATCAAAGATTTTCAAAATCACAGAACTTCTGTAAACTACAGAAGTTCTGTCAA
This sequence comes from Saussurea involucrata, assembly GCA_033807775.1. Lineage (NCBI taxonomy): Eukaryota > Viridiplantae > Streptophyta > Magnoliopsida > Asterales > Asteraceae > Saussurea > Saussurea involucrata. Next base: position 110,872,881 of record CM066320.1, on the reverse strand, counting down.
TCTGTTACTTGGGCATTTCTGTAGTAATAACGGTTACTTTTACTGAGAGTGAATTACATGTGGCTAAGAATAACCCCACGCGCCTAGCATTAATGGGCCGCGCACGACGTCCTGTCATCCTCTGACATGGCCTACGTGTCCCATTTTCATTGGGCGTACATGAAACGTTTTCTGTGGAAAGTTGAACCCGCCGTTCTAACTTGAGTTCGGATTCCAAATTTTAATCCATTACCATATATTTTACTCTTTCGAATTCTACCATTTTACCCTCCTATAAAAACCAAGCTTACCCTCTCATAAACTTTTTACAAACTCTCATTCTTCTCCGGCGAAACCTCCAAATTTCTTATTCTCAGTACCAAATGGCTTCATCTTCTCAAGCTATCTCCCCTGCACACTCTCCGGCGACCTCACCAGAACATTCACATGCTCATTCTGAACATTCAGAAAACCCCAACCCTGCCCAAAACATTGAACTAGAAGATTCCGGCGATTCAGCAGACTTTGCTCCAACCACACATCTTCAAAACTTCATAGCAAAGGATCATTTCGAAAAAGTACTACCAATCAAATCCAACAATTGCTATTTGGTCCCCTCACCCACTGCTTTCGGCGAAGCCCATGCCATTCTTCTAAACATAATGGAAAATCATATCCTCTTCCCTTTACTCTCAAGAACCCCAAAGAAAATTCCAGTAAGATATCTGAAGCGGTTTTGGCAAAGTTGCCGATTTGATAAAGATGATTCTCTTATCAAAGGATACATTTCAAGACCCGACAAATCTGAGCATCTGGAAATCAAGTTCAATAGAACAATGTTCTCACTTGAATTCAACCTACCAACAAGGGGTCTTCTTGGATTAAAGAAGTACGCAGAGCAACCAACAGACGACGAGATCTGTCGTTTCCTAGAAATGCTTGGGTACAACACACCACTGAGGAAGAGAAATGACTTCCGCAGAGGCAGATTACCACCTCTGTGGAACACCTTGTTCTCAATTCTTAACAGATGCCTGACAGGGAAGATAGGCAGTATTGACCAGAGCTCACATCAGATATTAACCATCATGTATGGGGTTTACTATGATCTCCCACTGGATTACGCGACCATAATGATGCAAGAGATCATTAACACCATCGACAGAAAGAACAACACAAGAAGGGTCAAAGAGAACGATCCTAAGTTTCTACCACCTCTGCAATTCCAAAGAATATTGGGAGTCTTGTTCGAACCTCTGTTGCTAATACAGAAATGGCCAATGGAAGGGCCAATTCCCAAACAGTTCCCAATGAGCAAAAATATTCCCACTGATCATGTAGATGGCTACACACACTGCAGACCTTTGTCAAAGAAACTTCTGAAGTATGCCTCGAATAAAACCCTTAAGAAAGAGTATATACGCGATCATAGAACTCCTAAACCGAGTCCTATGACACCCCCGCGTTTAGGTGTCCCCCTAGGAACAATGATTGCAGAACCTCTTTCCACTCAAGAAGAAAAAGATAACAAATTAGCAAAACACATGGCTATTCAACTTAGCTTCATAGCCAAACGTGCAGAGCTCATGGGAAAGAAGTCCTCTTCAAAATCTTCTGCTTCTACTCCAAAATCAAAAAGGAGGAAAACTGCAGAAGGCACCTCTACAAGCGATGCAGAAGATCAACCTTCACCTCCTCATGCCACATAAATTGGCTCCTCTGCTCCTGCCTCTTCTCCAAAACAGAAGAAGAAAAGAAAATCAAAAACCACAGAGGAAGGGGCACCAAAACCTAAGAGGAGGAAAACCAAAAAGAAGCTTTGTAAATCACTTGAGAAATTGGTTACCATAGAAGAGGAAGCAATCGAAGAAGAAAGAACTGCAGAAGAAGAAGATGCAGAAGAATAAATGACAGAAGAGGGATATCAATCGCCCCATCAATCCCCAGATCGATTTGCTCACCAAGGAAACATTAACGATTTCCTACAGAACCCCGACATTGCCAACACTTTAAATACAGCAGGGTGGACGACACAACCTCTCGACCACCATTCCCCAGAAGAACAATACTTCTCTATTTCCGGCATTGACACACATCTGCAAGAAGATGATCAAACACCCAGAGATCAATCAACTGAGACACCTATTATTCTATAAAACCCCTTCATTTAGCAAGGATTGGACGTTCACAGAAGGAGTCCAAGCCCAGCTTCAGAATAAATAGGACAAACAGAAGCTCAGTGGAATAGAGATGAAGTAACAGAGACAAGAATGGAGGTCTCAGAGGTAGATTCAGACGAAGAAGAAGCTGTCTGGATACGAAAAGGTCTCTATCATCCACATGTCATGAAGTTATACGGCTCTCATCAAATGTATGACTTCTTAGGCACAGAGCAAAGAACTTCAACAGAGGATAGGGTAGAAACATCCGGAGGAAAAGAAAATGTAAAAGAAAAAGATGCCGAAGATGAAGAAGGCACACATCCCTCACCCCCTCCCAGTGCAACCCACACATCTAACTCCGCAGGTCTAGCTGCAGAAGGAGTTATTGAAATAGAGCAGCACGGCTCGATCCAAACCCAACCCAACCAGCCAGAAGTCACTCTTTCGACTTCTGCGCCCACAGAAACCAGGAAATCCATTCCTAGGGAGTCTCCTCAGAGAGACTCACCTATAGTTCGTGATCAATCGCCCCAGATCACAACATAACACCCTACAGAGGAATTCGTTTCCTCTGCCACACGCACACAACTAGGGCCAACACTTCTTTCAGAGAGAAGTAGTGAGCACAAAGACGAAGAGACTCTAGAAAAGTCTCCGAGTCAACAGAAGAACATTCCGACACCCACCTCTGGAGTGGGATTGGACAATGTTCTTCCCAAAACTTCTGTAGAGATTGAAACTCAGGTTTCTGCTCGAAGATCAGATGGAAATCCTTCCACCCCCAACGTACAAACAAGGGTGAACGAAGGTGTCCCAGGAGCAGGGACTCACTCTGGAGACGAATGTGTTCCTCCAGAGGTTACACCAGGGACACAAGTATCAAGGGATGAGTTCCAAACCCTTGTCACCTCTGTGAACCAAACCATGAAAGAGTTGCAAAGCTCTTTCACATCTTTTGTAGAGAAAACATCAACGGCCTTGCTGAATCTGAACACCAAAATGGACAATCTGTCCACAGAGGTGAAAACAGCCATCACAGAGATGAAATCTTCTTCGCAAACAACTGCAACAACTACAGCCACTTCTGCTGCTAAAGATTTTGGAATAGCTGCAACTTCTGCATTCAAGGAATCAGTAAAACATTTCCTTGAACAAATGAACAAGCAATCCAACAAATCACAGAGCATCACACCTGCAGAACTACAGAAGGCTCTGCAAAATGTTCAAGAAGAGGCAATGCGCAACACAATACTGATGCAGCCTAAAGACTACATGACCAGAGCACAGCTAACAGAGCTCGGCCAAAATGTCATAAACCAGGTCACTGAAGTCATTGTCTCCTTCACTACTGCAAATGCCAACTACGTCAAAGAGTTCAGAAAAAGTGTCGGCAGAATGCGCTTCAACACAGAAGCAGAGCTTGCAACTCTTTTCGGCCTCTGTGATGATGTATGTGCGAAGTTGATGGCCGCAGGAGCAGAACTACCAAAGAAACCCAAAGCTTCCTGTAGAGCAGAGGGTACTTCTGATAAAAGTCAGGATGATTCTGATGATGACCATCCTGGTCCATCAGATAATCCTGAGGGGGAGAATATAAGGGAGAAAGCTACGACCAGAGGAATACAAGCTCCACCAATCGCAGCAGAACCAATCAATCAAGCCACTCCAGAACAAACCCAAGATCAACAACAAAATCAACAGACCACAGAGACAACACCCATCTCTGTTGAATCAACTCCTGAAGAAACCAATATTCCAGAAGCTGATCAGCATACCACAGAGGCAACAACCACCCCTGTGGTAATCAACTTGGAAAAGAGTCCTTCAACAAAATCAACAGAAAAACCCCAAACCATACCAAGAAGAAAGTCGATTGCCACCAAACCAAAAAGAGCAACGACCTCTGCGACCTCTGCTTTTTCTATTCTGAGAAAGATGCACAATACAATGTCTGATCGAATGTCGCAGAGAGAAGAAGAAAGGCACAGGTTCACATTAGCTTTCAAAATGGCAAGAAGATTCGATGTCTAATCTTCACCAACAGAAATAGAGCTCACAGAAGAAGTCACCAAAGAACCTCCAACAAAGGTTACAGAGCAACTCAAGCCAACAGAACCATCGCCACAAAAGTCCTCTAAAACACAAGTGTCAAAACCTACAGAGGCAACCATCAAGCCAACAGAAGCACCAACCTCCAAACCTACAGAAGAAACAGGTTCTGCACCTCCAAAAGCCAAAGACAAGGGCAAAGCAATACTGACAGAAGAGCCCAAGAAAAAAGAAATCATTGCCCAAGCCTACAGAGAAATTGATGAAGAGCTCCTGTGATGCCTTTCAAACTCCAAAGCCTGAAGAAGAGGACTGGGCATATGGATTAAAGCCTCTGACAGACATTCCTCTAACTGGCAGAGCTGCAGAAATTGTTCAAAAGATGGAGAGTCTCAGAAGACAAGTACCACAACCTGGTCCAACACATGAAGAGATGAAAGAAGTGGTATACAAATACCTCTATAAACAAACTTTTCAGACCAATCATCCAACAGATCATGTGACAGATTCAAGGATCAGAGAAGAATTTGAGAACATCTTCACAAGGACAAAGCCAAGAACCAAAGCAGATGTCTTCTCAATCCACAAGATCAAAAAGGTAATCTTCTGCAAGTTCAACTTTACAAGAACCTATCCAAGGGTCAGGTACAATCTTTACAAAGTCAGAAGAGAAGACAATTCAGAAACCACCTTCGCTGATGCTGACCTAAGAAATATCAATCCTTATGATCTACCTGACCTTCTGCAATGGACAAAGGACAACTACAACACAGAGGCAAACACCAGAGCCTATCAAGTATTAAGAAAAGCAATGAGGGAAAAGCTTTTGATCTTCAGTATGATAGATTTTCAACTGGGAAAGGATCTTGGTCTCAAACATCTAAATTTACGACCACCAGAAGATCGCTGCCCACCCAACGCCGTGCCCAACTCTATCATTACAGAACCAAGATTCGGGTTAGTATTTCAAAACCCACAAGGCGAAATCAAACTATTTGTGTGCATGGATTGTCAGAAGTACGCAACTAGTGCTCTGAACAAGTTCAGAGCAAGCCTTGTAAAATACAGAGGTACAGAGAAAATGGATAGAGATGCTGCAGATACTTTCATCAGAGAGATTGATGCCACAATTCGCCTAAGAGAACTCTGCATCAGTTTCTACAAAGAGATCAGAAGAATTGGAAGAGACAGCAGAAGCTACAACGATTTTAAAGATGCCAAAATCTGATTCTCAAACCTCAAATCTCTGCAAACCAAGTCAAAAGTTTATCTTTCATTGTACTCAAATGTAAAATGCCTCTGGCATATTTCTGATTGAATGAACTTTCAAGGTATTGTTTAACCTCTATCTTATCTAACTTAGCCTAACTAAACTCAAGTTAATTTTTTTATTTTTCACTATTTAGGGGAAGATTGTTAGCTTCAATCTTCTTAATCATAGAAGTATTTAGAAGTAGTGAAAGATAGGCTAAGTGAAGAAAGCCTCTTACAGAGGCTCTGCCGAACTTACCGAGAGATCAAGGTAAAGAAGCTACAGAAGCTAAAGAGGCGCCCTACAGAAGCTCTGTCATACGCGCAAAGAAGACCAAAGACTCGGAATCCGGTGAAGACTGCTCTTCTAAGGACCAAACCGCAGAACCTCTGTGGCACTTCACAAAGCCTCTGTGGTCTTCTACAAAGACTTAAAAGATATTTATAATATCTTGCTACTGTTACATGACCTGTTCATCAACTTGCATGGTAGCATGCCCTGTCCAACTGCAACGTGTCAAACTCTGGTTGGATTCAATAGGGCTTAGTACATAATAGACGTCTGCTGCATTAAATGCAATATAGCACGTCCAACTGTTCATGCCATCCGTCCAACTATTCATACCGTCCTTTGTGAATAGTAGCATATGCTTTATGGTCCCCTTAGAGTAGTGTATAAGGAAGACTCGTGTTGAGTTCTTCCTATCCATCTATCCATCGATCGATCAATCGAACAATCGAAACAAGAATTCAAGAGAGAAAAACATCACAAGAACACATAGCTTTAAACACTTTAAGAGTCATATCTGTTTTAAAAGCTTTGCTTACTCACTGTTCTTGAATATGTTCTTAATATATATATTCAGTAAACTTTGAGATATTATTTCCTGTTCACTGTTTATTTATATTATGTTCTAAATCTATCAATCATATCTGTTAGTTATTCAAATACGCTTCCGCATCAAACATAAATTCGAACTAGTAGATCTGACAATTTTGTATAAGCAAAACGGGAACCAACAGTTTTGTAGAAAGGATTTTATCCTTTGTTTGGTTATTTTATTGATGTTTTTTTAGTTGTTCTTTCCAAATTTGAGGGTGTTACATATCCCCTCCATAAGGGTGCGTTTGGTACGCAGACTAGATAGTACGGGACGGGTCAAAAAAAATAGTCCCATGTTTGGTATGTTATGGGACAAAAATCAGATGGGACAACATGGGACAAAAACAAGTTTTCATGGGACAAAACTTAAGATTTTTTGTTCCACCAAAATAGGTGGAACAACATGGGACTAAAACATAATATTACTAAAATACCCCCTTTTCCAACTTAACCTAGATTAAAATTATCTCCTCCAGTCCAGTCCCGTCCCGTCCAGTCCCGTCCCGTCCCGTCCCATCTAGTCTGCGTACCAAACGCTACCTAAATTTCCAATCTAGAGTAACTTTGGAGCAGAAGTGAGGAGTAATAGTAAGGCTAATTCTAGATGCGCATGCAGGATAATATGGTACCAGATACACAAGAATACATCCACTAATCCATTGCTTTTTTTCTGGACAGGTGTATAAAATGAAATGCATGACAAAAAGAGACGAGCAACTTCATAGCTTTTTTTCTATTCAGATACATGTGTATGAAGTAAAATATGATGTGTATGAGCCTCACCAATCAACCAATGTTGTATGTCGAAAGCAAAAATTAGCCATCATTCCAACAATATTGTTTGTTACAAAGTATTCGATCTGTTGTTGTTCTCTTCCATCTCCTGCAACAAGAATTAATGTTCAAATTACAATATTAATGAGAACAAAAATCAACTTTGTCACGCCACCATTCTTACAAATAAAACAACCAAACACACCAAAACAACCTAAAAGGCTTTTGGAGGAAGCAAAACCAGTGGATGATTCGGTCAATAGTTTGATACCACCGCTTTACAAAAAATAAAAATAAAAACACATTTAATCCTCATTTTGATCGTTGAAATTATTTTAAACAAAATAAAAACTCATAAATTTTCCATTATTAATCAAATCTAACTATAATTATATTCAAGATGAATCATATCAAAAAGTTCCCAGGCACACGCATATTCGTCTCAAGTAGAAAAAAGAAAAGAAAATCACAAACCACATTAGCCTTTCAATTAGATGCATTGATTTAGGATAAAAACTACAACAAAGGTTACGAAGGGAAATACCATGACAAAAGAAGTAAATCTCAAAAAACTGTAATAAAAAAAGCATGATCTATCCATGGTTAATGCAGAAAATATGTTTCGAAACATGGTTTCTGACTTTCTTAAAAATGCTATGATAACTGTTGTAAAAGTTGAAAGTGATTGTCCCTAAAACAACCAATAATCGATGCTCCAAATAAGAATTTGATTCAAGTGAAAAACTGATCGATAAAGGAGAATTCGAGAGTTAATAAGCGTTTTCACAAATAATTGGAAAAAAAAGAGACGAGCTCGAAAGAGACTCAAAATTTGTCATAGGATAAGAAGCAAGCTAAAGCACCGAATATAAGGAGTTTGCGATACAAATCAAAAACCAAGTCAGAAAACCAAAATTCAAACAGCCGTTGGCGCTCGAAGTCGCGCGACCTCAGCTGCTCCATGAGTCGCGCGAGGCACTGTCGATGGAGTGCATGTGGATGCTCCCGCCGGTTTGCTCACAATTAAAGTAGACCCACGTGACCATACCTCTTCATCCTGATTTCAATTACAGCCGCACGTGCCTTTTTTTTCATTCCATGTTTCCTTATTTATTTATTAGTTATTTCTAGTTTCCTAAATAAGGTTAGGTTCTAGTACAAAAATGACTTTTTCGGACGGTTTTGAAAAATATGTTTGTGACGGTTTGATAAAAAATCGTTACAAAAAGTCAAATAAAAAGTTAGAGAATTGTTTTAGTAACAGTTTTTATAAAGAAACATTACTATTACAAAAAACATAAAATCATAAAGCAACGTTTCGGATAAAAACGTCAATAAAAGGTTCCCTATTGTAACGGTTTTGAAAATTTTGTTGCCTTAAGTTGTGACGGTTTTGAAAACCGTTGCAATATAAGACCTTTTAGTAACAGTTTTTGTCTAAATCGTTGCTTTATGTCGTAACGGCTTTAAAAAACCGTTACCGAAAACTAAAATATGTATAACAACGATTATTTGAAAACCGTTTCCAAAAGTCACCGAGTTCTATGGCAACGGATTTGTAAAATTCGTGTCACCAAACGTTAGTGTATGACAAGGGTTTTCGAAAAATTTACATCACCATATGTCATGCTTCGGTAACGATATTAAAACATTTACATCACAATAGCTCAAGTCACTTTGACGGTTTGGAATAATTTATGTTACCATATGTCATGTTATGGTGACAGTTTTGAGTACGTTACTATATGTCATTATCCGGTAACGATTTTGAAAAATAGATGTCATCATATGTTATGTTATGGTGACGGTTTTAACAAAAATTATGTCACATTGGTGACGGTTTTGTATAATAAATATCATCATATATCATGATATGGTGATGGTTAAAATAATAAATGTTCACGTAAGTCATGCTACAATGACGACATTGTATAATAAATGTGGCCATATGTAATGTTATGGTGATAATTTTAAATAATAAACGTCAGCGTCAAGCTATAGTGACGGTTTTGAACAATAAACATCATCGTACGTCATGTTACGATGACGGTTATGAAAGATAAATGTCAAGGTACTTCATGCTACGGTGACGGTTTTGAAAAATAAATGTCATTGCATGTCATGCTACAGTGACGATTTAATAAAAATTACATCACCACATGCCATGTTACGGTGACAATTTAGAAAAATAAATGTCACCGTACGTCATGCTATGGTGACAGTTTTGAAACATTAGCGTTATTGTACGTTATACTACAGTGGCGGTTTTGATAAAACAAGTCACCTTATGTCATGCTATTGTGACGCTTTCAAATAATAAACGTCGACGTATGTCATGCTAAAATTACATTTTATATGATGAACGTCATCGTATGTCGTTCTATGGTGATGGTTTTGAAAAATAATTGTCACCTTATGTCATGCTACAGTGACGATTTTGAATTCTAAATGTTACCATATGCCATGTTATGGTAACATCGTTGAATGACAAATGTTACAGTATGTAATGTTACGGTGATAGTTTTGAATGATGAAAGTCACCGTATGTCATTTTACAGTCATAGTTTTGATAAAGTTATGTCACCGTTTATCATAATGCAGTGACGATTTTGATAAATTTATGTCACTGTGTGCCATGCTACGTGTTGTTTCTGAATAATAAATGTCACTCTATGTTATGCTAAGGTGACTATTTTGAATAATAAACGTCACTATTTGTCATATTACTGTGACGTTTTTGAAAAGTTAACGTCATCATTTGTCATACTACGGTGATGGTGTGGAAGGATAAAGGTCACATTATGCAACGTTACGGTAACAAATTTGACTGATAAACGTCACCGTAAGTCATGTTATAGTTATAGTGATAGTTTTGATAAACTTACGTCACCGTATGTCATGAAACAGTGATCATTTTGAGAAGTTTACTCACGATGTGTAATATTACGGTGACGGTTCTGAATGATAAATATCACTATAACACAGTTTTGATAAAATTACGTCATTGGATGTCATGATTCGGTGACGGTTTTGACAAATTTACCTCATCGTTTGACATGATACGATGACGTTTAAGATTTTACGTTGTTGTATGTCATGACACGGTAACATATTTTAGAAATTTACGTCATTGTATGTCATATGTAGTAATGGTGGGCACAAACCGGTCCAAGAAACCTGGTCGGTCCAAGCCTCGGGTTGACATGTCATTTTGGATACGTTTTTTTTTCTAAAGAAACCATTGTTTTAATTTTTTGTTTATGGTACATATTTGTAATGTTGATAACATATTTGTGGTCGACAAAAGAATCAAAAGAAAAAGGACTCAGATGGTCTGGCCCGATTCGCCAAAAAGCCTAACCTAGTTTCCGCCTAGTCCGAATAACCTCGCACTTAGACCGGTCCGGCTCAAATATTCAGATCTAAACATGGACAACTGGTATTTACCTCTTTAGGACTTGATCAAAAAAATCTCGATCCACGACTATTGTGAGTCAGTATGCGTATTAGTCTTGTCCGTTTTGTCCACCTTCAATAAAATTAAAAAATTTATTTCATGTAATTCAAGAAAAAATGGTCTAACAATTACTTGCTAAAGATTAACGATTACAAAGTTAACATTTTAAATTTATGGTTTTAGATCTTTATTTTTTTTCTAACCCCAAAAACAATCCAAATTTACATGGATGAAAAATAATAATTTATGCATGTTTATGACAAAATGATAAAGACATGTATATACTGTAACAATATGAAAAATACGGTGGTCAAATTTATGGGATGTAAGAGTAATAAGATATTTATGTACAGTTGGTTTCCAAGATTGTTCAGTTTGTGAACAAGCAACATGTCCAAATTATGTTTTACACAGAAAACAAATATGGCCTATATAACATATTTACAGCGTTTAGGTTGATTGCTACTAAATTTCCGTTAAGATAACAATGATATTTAACTGTAAAAAAATAATTTTTTTAATATTTCGTAACACAAACAATGCATGACAATGTACCAAGTTTTTTTTTTAAATTTCGGCAACACAACCGTTGTAAATTAAACATTTCCAAACCTGTATAATAGCACAAAAAACTAACCAACGAACAAAAAAAAAAGAACAACTATGACACAAATTGAATCAAACAAAAACAAATATATAAATATAACATGCTAGATAATGTTATTTCAAATATTTACATCTTCATAAAGGTGTTGAAGATGTGTAGGATGATCTTAAATGAGCCAGTATTTGATGCATTCAACGCCTGCTCAAAAATTGGAAGGAAAATAATGTGAAAATTAGTGCAAACATAGTATGCTCACATATAACTTGCAAAACAAAATAAATCGAACTCAATAAAGCAATATGATTACAACAATGTTCATACACACACACACACACGTATGTATGCATATATATATATATATATATATATATATATATATATATATATATATAGGAGGATTAAATGAGAACTGCATCTATTAAAGAAAATAAGAAAACGGTCGAATCACGGGCAAAATCACATGTGAATTTAGATTAACGGTAAAAAAAGGTGTGCGGGCAAACATGGAAACCTTGGGTTTAAAATTGAAAGAAAAACATGGTAACATTTGTTCAAAACATAAACATAATATTTAAAATCATTAGATTGTCGAGCATCGAGCTTTTGGACAATTACCAAAAAGTTTGCAAAATAAACTCTTTCATAAGAAGCTTCCTGATGAACACCTTTGATCCAAAGTTGTGTTTTTTCTTTCGGTTCATCCAACGAAATGGGACATTTTTTCTTTTAGGTTCATCCAACCCAAATTGTGCTCGTCTATCAAGTCTTTCACAACCATTTTTCACCCACAACCGAATGGAAAACATCATTCACATTATTGATTATAACATTTGTGATCCCAGAACAAGTAATCAATCCATATTTAGCAATAAGATGGCCACCAATATATTGATCAATGAAGCATAATCACAAAGTACAAGATGAAAGTAGAGAGGATTTCTTAAGTGTGTGTACTTGTGTGTGAGTATTGGATAACCTAATTAGAAAAGCTAGGCAATACAAACATTATATACCTAGACAAGTTTGACACAATTACAAGGTAGGTCCCTTTACATGGTACAATTACAATATAGCACTAACAATCTCCCCCTTTGTACCAATGTAGAGGCAAAAGATTCAAGCGTCTACCGGGGTCACGTACTTCTTTCGAATGCCAAAGATGATCTCGAATCTTCGCAGTTCAAGACGGTAGTCCTTCCGGTAGGAAATGGCTTCAATCACTTGGTTGATCAGATCCTTTTCTTTCTCTTTGAGCTTTACCTCTCCACCAGCATCCAGACGAAGCTTGCTTTCCAGATGAACCAAAATAATCTTCAAAGTACCCTCACAGAATCTGTTGATCTCGATAACTCTCATGAATCTCTTCTTCGAGTCAGTATCAATGTAGACAACCCCAAGCTCTGGCTTTTTCAGTACGGTGTAAGCGGGAATACCTTGAATATCAGGAGGTTGTAAAGGCTTAGAAGATCATTCAGCTTCAGACTCTTGAAGTTAGCCTCAGAGAATACACATTCAGTACCATCTGATCTTAAGACGGTGAACTCAGGATAAAATACATCATGTAGTTTTAGAGATTCAACCTTCAGCAGCTTCATAATCATATTGTCTGATTTGACAGCACTTGATTCTCTGTCTTTGTTTCTCATAACGTACAAAAACTCGATCTTCCTCAGTGACGGCCAGTCTTCAATCCCATAAACTCTCTCCAAGTTGATTCGCTGAACATCCCGTACATATAATTCTTTCCTTAGAGTCTCTAGATACGGAGTCAGGAGTGTAACTCTTTTTTTTAGCTACGTACCCCGGTTCAGCATCAATAACAACTTTAAAGACTCGGAGTTCAGCCTCAAGTACTCGATCTCTGATCTTTCCATCCGGAATTATCGGTGCTTGTGAAGCTGAAGTACCTGTACTCGGACCTGCTATTTCTGTTAGTGGAGGGGCATCATCTTCAGATTCTATTTCCATAACCTGATCCCCAGTAGTGTTTAGTTCATCATCCAAAGCATCAACCATTGCTTCTTTTATCTTGTGGCTCACCTGCTCTGGCTCTTCTTCTGAATCAATATAGATCATCTCGATAAGCATATCATCAGCCATCCGCATACCTGTCGTTCTATTGTCAACAACCGAAGGCTTTTCAACCCCAGTTATGACATCAGCTAGAACATGTGTTTCCTCCACATCCTCCATAACCGTATCAGTTCCACCTGTCCCCGTTTCCTGTTCACCTGCTGGCTGATCTAAGCCCTCAATATTTCCAATAGCTGTCCCACTAGATTCACCAACCCGTGCTGATCTCTTCTCCCCCTCATGTTGATCAGGCGGATCCTGATCATCGTGTCTTCTTTTCTGAGAGACTTCAGCTTGAATACCACATCTATCTTCTACAACTTTGAGTCTGTTACTGATGGAGGTGAATCCATTCATCAAAGCATTCGTCATATCTTTCATAGAGTCGGTTAGCTTCTGAAGTTGTGATCCCAGAAGAAGTTGTGTATCTGTGGACGCTGAAGCTTGAGATTGGGTTTGAGGTTGTGTATGTTGACGGAGTAAACTGATTAGGTCAACTTCTTCAGCTGTGCTAGTATTGCTTTTGGCTAGAAGGCGGGCTAACAGCTCTGATTTGAGCTGGTCTTCAGGTATAAGATGTAATGGTACAGATGGTGGTTGTTGTGGATTTGGTTGAGTTCTTTGTGGTGGGGGTTCTGGTGTAGAGGATGACTCGGCTATCCCTTTACCTTTCACTGCTCTCTTTACTTCTTCAGATAGAGCTATTACTATACCCTGCAGTTGAGTAGCATGAATAGTATACGTTGTGTTGATTGAGGCAAGAGATGCACGGAGAACTTTAAGTGTGATGTAATGCGGATAAGGACCAAGATACTGTGCCACCTGCTGATCTGTTAAGGACTGTAGGGTAACACTAACACCCGAGCCACGTAGGTTCTCGGTTATCGTAGTAGTTGGAACAACTACATGGCATGTGCTCACCGCTGGCATAGTGTTAGCAGTGACAGGACTTCCACCCGGTCCTCACGAGGCACCAACGAATGGCGGCCTAACTCGGGGTGTTCCGGTTGGGGAACGAAAGCCCGCAACTTGTTGAGGTGCCATCATTCGTGTCCTAGGAAAGGAAGTTGTACCAAATGGTCCTAGACTTAAAGTGCTTTGAATGAAAGGCGGTGGCCGGGGCAGGAGCCTACCTGATTCAATATCAGCAGACACCAAGTGTGTCGCTGATAGCAGTTGTTCTTTATCCCCTGTGGAAGATAAAACATCGGCCTGTTGAGAGACCGATGAGTGGATCAGTGGGGCTGTGCTATGCATGGCTGGGTCCACCATGTCTGTTTCAATACGCAACGGCGACGTACGCTAGTTTGTAGATGATGTGGCTACCCGGCTCGGATCGGTGTGCGGAGAGTCAGTAGTTAAAACTTTATCTGACTCTATCACAGCTTCACTCAATCCTTTTCTCCCTCCATCCTCACCACTAACTACCTTTTCTACCTCTGCTTCTACTTCTTCGTTTACAACTTCATTCACATTTGAAGTACCGTCGGCGTCAGTAGCAGTGTCTAAGAGTTCCGTGTTCCGAGTGGAATCAGCATCGGAACTCACGACACGTGGTCTCTTTCCCATATGCCTTGGAATCAAATGGACCATATGGTCGTGACCTGAGTCATCATCGTCAAAAGGAGGAAGGAAGGGTTCTATTTCATCGTCTTGATTAACTACATCATCATCAGAAGATGATGCAGCGGCATAGGCTTCGTCCCATGAGACATCATCGTCAAAGATCTGGGGAGGAGGTCGAGGCGGTGGTTGAGCTGGTCTGGAAGAGGATGCATGGCCAACAGTCCGTAATCTTCTCCCGACTCTCTTTCTTTTCGGTCTCCTCACCTCTCGATGTTCAACAACCCCATGTTCTTGAACCACCTCGACATTCGGACCCTCACCTCCTAATGGGTTTGCATCGTGGGGAGGTCCCTCCGGTTCTGGCTGGACCACCAACGCGTTTTCTAACCTATATTTTTGTACTACCCCGGACTGTTGGTCAGCAAATGCAAGTAAGTCTTGTCGGATAACAGCGATGTGAGCAAAGTTTATGTGTGGGGGCATCCGTAAGTAATGCATGTATTGGCTTGGGCCTCGTGGATGATTCGCACGTGGTGGAATTTGGTCGTTGTCTACCATGGCTTGATGAATCAAGATCTGTAAGAATCTCTGGAAGGGAACGAAGTTGCGTTTCTTTTTCGGGCGAGCCTGCTCCGCGACTAGCTCAATAAGATCATTCCAGATTAGGACAACGTAGTCGATGTTCCGGTTAAAAGTAAAGGCATGGAACATTCGTAGGGTAGGTAGGTTCGTCTTGTCAACGTGTGTGTGTTTAGAGGTCATACAACGATTAAAGATAGAGCATAGTGTGTACCATACTCTCGGAAGATAGTTGTGTCGGAACTGTGATGAACCGGTAAGAACATGGTTTTCTGGGTGTTGATATCCAAGACTTCGGATATCGGCAAATAGTTGTTCTTCAGGAACCGGATCCTCAAAGTTTTCGGAATAAGGAAGGTTCAGAGCACGTCTGATCCCTCGTAGAGTGAATGTAACATCGAAGTGGTCAACTTTGGCGGTAAAGTGTGGTCGTTGAGCGGTGGGATGGAACTGAAGTGTGCCCCAGAATTGTTGAAGATAGATAGCTGGTACGAGTTCAACTCTAGTAAGCGAAGTTCGTAGAGGATGGCCGCGGATGATCTCTATGATAATCTGATAATCGAAGGGAACCGCTAGGTCGAGATGATTGTTGTTATCCAAGAAACTCAAAAAGTTCACCCTCGGGAAAATCTCTTCATCCCGGTCATGAGCATTTACGGACGGGTGAGATGAACGTTGCGAACGGATGATGGTGTTGTCATCCGAAGCATTGCCATCTTGATCAGCCATCTGAACCACTTAACAGTTTAGTATAGTGCCAAAGTTGAAATCGCCTTGAAAAATAATTTCCAAAAACCTTAAGTCTTGGGCAAATCGCAAACCACACAAAAAATCATATCGCGTGCATTGAGATATCGCAGTGTGAAGTATGTGACAAGAAGTTGTCGCAACTCAAGGTTGCGATTTGCTCTTGTTGCAACTCACAGTTGCGATATGGATGAACAGAAGACCATTGCGATATGTTTGAAGATTTGAAGACATGTTAGTTGCGATATGATTGAACACCGAAAAAACCCTAAGTGTACAGGCCCAGATTTTCTATTTTTCGCACAAACCAAGTTAAACGTTATGCCACTAGATTCGCAATTCCTTCGTGAGTAACCCCTAACCATTTCTAATAGCCTAAACACACAAACTCAATGATATAAGCAGATCCAAAGGATATCGAACCCTAAACCCTAAATATCAACAGTAGCATGCGATTAAATGGATAGAATCGACTGAGATTTGAAAGAGTGTACCTCGATGATGATCTGAGTAAAATGCTCGGATCAAAAACACGAAAAATGTCCTTGAATTCGAAAAGTCGCAGTAGCAGTTGAGAGAGAGTTCGAGAGGTTTGGGTTGAGATAAGTTTGAAAAGTCAAACAACCCTATTTATTCGAATTTTGAAAAACAGTGACACGTGGCACAACACGATTGGTCCAAGGTTTGACCTGCCACGTGTCATCATATCGCAAAGAACAAGTTGCGACATGACATTCAATCATATCGCAACAGACGGTTGCGTCACGATACTGTTCACGTGCCCATATCGCAATGCACGATTGCGATATGGAAACCACTTGTAACAACCCGAATTCCCAAACATAGTTCAAATAGCATACATTGCATAACGTCGTTAAAACAAGAGATACATCATATAACAAATATGGTCCCCTAGTCTTTACAAACATTCAGTACATCATTACAACGTTTACATAGTAAATTTACACCATTACTAAAAACAAGCTGTAACTACAAAACCCATCATAATCTTCGACTACATAGTCCTCCCAAAAGCTATTCGCGGATTAACCTTCTTATTTGCTCTCACTCGATCCACGACCTGGAATACATATTTTTAAAACAAAATGAGGGTTAGACCTTGAGGTCTAGTGAGAAAATCCCCGTTAGTTAAAAACCATTTGCACAAACATCATACACATAACACACATAAAAATACCAATTATGACTCATGCATCATGTATCTTTCCATCTCATTCTTTTGGCCATATTAATTGGTTGCGAGCCAATTAATTAATGTACACCACTGTACTAAATACAACCAACACCACTGTCCCTCTGTACAGCCAACATACACCGGTCCTAAGCCCGGCCAACTAGCACTCATGCAGTGTAATACTCATATAAACATCATATGCACATTATTACACTTATTCACGTATATGTATTCCAGTTAGAAAACATTTTAAGTAAAAACTCACTGGTTTGCTTCATCAAAACTCTTTCCAGTCCTCCACAAAGAATTCTGCTTTCACCTTCGATTCACAGTATCTGAAACAAATAGATGCAGATATCTATTTACCATATAAAACACATAAGTCTTACTAAAGCTAAGAACTCTAAAGAACTCAAATCCTCAAATGTTGCCCCCAAACACGAACTTAAGTCAAGTCTACAGTGCATTCAGTCCTCATTCATTCTCTATCCATGTATTAACAAAACACAGGCTACTGGATACTTAAAAGCATCAAAACTCTCAAAGTTTGACTAATCAGCTAAAGTATCCGGACAACACAACCTTTCCGGATAGCACCCATATTCCGGACAACACAACCTTTCTGGACAACATACACAATCCGGATAACATAACTAACCAGACAACATCAATAATCCGGACGATATCCGGAAACCAAAGTAACCCGAATACCACCCGATATCTTAATTTATCCGGAATCTTAAGGAAAAGTAACTTACCCGGATACTTCGACTACTGGATACCTGCTAGGAAAAACTACCAGACACCATCAAACAACTACCCAGACACATTCATATTGTGTCCGGAAGCTGCTGTCGGTTTGTTCCATTTTACCCAGAAATCGACAGAATTCAAGCCTGGATATGAAGTCAACAATTCTACTCCGATAGAAACCATCTACTAGCAATTACACACATAAATTGTAGAGGAACATACCTGAAATCACTTCCAAATATACCAAGTTTGAATCTTTTAGCCACAAACCCTTCTTTTCTCTTTTGGTCTCAAACACACACACACACACACTGAATTTTCTGGATATTTTGATGTTGTAAAAATATCTGATTTAACTAAGTATTTATATTTTGACTTAATTTACCATTAAAGCTTAAACTATCCAATAATGACCCAAAACACCCTTAAATTCCAACTTAACCCAAACTTACCCTAAACATCAATTATAGAGTTAACTAGATTTTAACGGAACTCGAATTTAACTAACGAACTTACCCGGGGTATTACATCATCTCCCCCTTAAAAGAATTCCGTCTCGGAATTCTGTTAGGCAAAAAGGTACGGATACTTAGTTCTCATTTCTGATTCTGATTCCCAAGTATCATCCTGACCCCTATGATGTCTCCACTGAACTTTCACTTGTCTGATTACTTTGTTCCGCAACACTTTAACTTTGTGGTCAACTATGGCTTCAGGTTCCTCCACATAATTCAGCTTTTCATCAACTTGTATATCTGATAGAGAAATTTCCTGATCTGGCGTAACCAAACACTTCCGGAAATTCGATACGTGAAAAGCATTATGAATCCTACTTAACTCTGACGGGAGATCCAACCTGTAGGCTACTTCACCTATTCTTTCTGTTATTGCAAACGGTCTAATGTATCTTAGGCTCAGTTTACCTTGTTTCCCAAATCGAATGACTCCTTTCCAAGGTGAGACTTTTAACATCACAAAATCTCGAACTTGGAATTCTAACGGCTTTCGGCGTCGGTCAGCGTAGCTTTTCTGTCTGTCTTGAGCCACTTTCAAATGTTCCCGAATATGAGAAATCTTATTCGCGGTCAACTGAACTATATATGGCCCTGCTAACTGTTTATTTCCCACTTCGTTCCAACACAGAGGCGTTCGGCATTTTCTACCATACAGAACTTCAAACGGTGCCGCTTGTATGCTGAAATGATAACTGTTATTGTAACACCCTAAAATCAGGGCTAATTTGAACCTCAAATTATAATACGTTATGATACAAGAAACTTCAACTTATATATATATATAGCAAGGAAATTAACCATCAAGAGTATATTTACAATACAGGATCCTTTAAATAACCTATCAATCTAATCATATCACTATAATCAGATTAACTAAGTTATATAAGCAATCCATCAAAATCTCTTCTTGTTAATTGACACCTCTGCTATTCCAAAACACTCGTCCCACAACCCTTTACTTTCCTGAGCTGGTACCTTGTAAGAAAACATCATATGAAACGATTAGGCCAACGCCTAGTGAGAACATTCGTTTCAATAATAATATTTGCAAAATCAATGTAAACAAGTTACAACAAACCTGATTACTCCTTTTCTTACCGTACGTGTAACTCTATTCCATTACATGATTTCATCCAATTCCATGAATATGACTGACAATAATTCCATCAGCATATCATGCCTCAGAGCCACACTACGAATCTTCAATGATTCTAGATTAATGCTCTTATCCAATAAATCGCAATTACACATGCCCATTTATCAGAAAGGAGGTAGAGATTACAAGCACTTATGTCAATCCCATTTTCTTCCTTAGAAATTGGGAATAACGATTATTACCACACGCCTATTCCACAATTTCCACACACACACTGGAATAACGATTATTACCACACGCCTATACCATGTGATTACCAAACACTACTGCCTATGATCCATTACACTTACTACACCCCTGCCTAGTATTAAACCAGCACAGTCTATAGGCCTAACATACTACCATTCAATTGTACGTATGTTCAAGCTACACAATTTAAGTTTCAATTCCTAAATCATACCTTTCCATGATTAACAGAACCTGCAATTCTCTAATTTCTCAAAAGTGTCCGGACAACAGGGGTTTCCGGATACCTTATACTATCTGGACAACTATACTTTCCGGATAGCTACAACTCACCGGGTAACCAAACATTCCGGATACCACTACTTTCCGGGTAATTCCTACTTTCCGGATACTTATCTAATCCAGACAACACCCGGAGACTAAAAATAATCCGGATACTACAT
Source organism: Saussurea involucrata (assembly GCA_033807775.1). NCBI lineage: Eukaryota > Viridiplantae > Streptophyta > Magnoliopsida > Asterales > Asteraceae > Saussurea > Saussurea involucrata. Next base: position 110,852,506 of record CM066320.1, on the reverse strand, counting down.
TCATCCGGAAACTTACAAGAAAGTAATACTTACCGGATACTTTGCTGTGTCCGGAAACATTCAACACAGAGGTTTCCGGAAACCTCAACCTGCAGCCTAAAAATCGACCTAATTCGATGTCTGTTCGATTCAGCTCATTCCAGACCATTCCATACAGTCCACAAACAGTTTATACAACTATTTCAAGGTTTAATTTAACATATAAACACTGATTTAAGCAAACAACAAATGAACTCGCCTTAAGTTTGCAAAACCCACTTCCTGCACAAATCTAAAACTTCAATCTGTTGTTTATGATTCTGCAAATCAATCCAATACACAGATTCGTTCATCATCATTCATTCACAACAAATTTCATTGGAAATTATAGTCAATTGCTTACCAAATTGAAGACAAATCCTTGATTTTCCTTTCTTTCTCTTTTCTCCTTTTTCTCTCTTTCTCTCTATTTCTTCTTTCTGTCTCTTGACCGACCCAAATCACAAGAACTGAAAATATCTTCTACCTCTTTTGCTTTATCCATACATACATTCACAAATAACCTATTACACCTTCAAGTTTCATTATTTCCAAAATAACCCCAAACTTTAAACCCGTGTATTTTAACCCTATTGAGTTATAAATTACAACATAATTCAAGGTTTTAAACCAAAATACAAATTGATCCCAATTCTCATTAAATTACTATTATTGAAAGGTGCTCTTCCAAAACTTTTAACCCTTGTATCTGCCGTTTGTTGTACCAGTTCCGGACCAGCAAACTGTTTCTCTCTGGCTTCTAACCAACACACCGGAGTTCTACATTTCCGGCCATACAAGGCTTCGAAAGGTGCTCTTCCAATACTAGAATGGTAACTGTTGTTATACGCAAATTCTACTAACGGTAGATGCGTATCCCAATTACCTCCAAAATCCAATACACATGACCTGAACATGTCTTCCAAAGTTTGAATGGTTCTCTCACTTTGTCCATCAGTTTGCGGATGATAAGGAGTGCTCAGATTTACCTTTGTACCTAATTCTTCTTGTAGTGACTGCCAAAATCTCGAGGTAAATCGACTATCACGATCTGACACTATCGACACCGGTATACCATGCCTTGACACCACTTCATCAATATACAGCTTCGCTAATTTCTCTATTGGTGACGATTCTTTCATAGCCAGAAAATGAGCACTCTTAGTCAAACGATCCACAATCACCCAAATAGTGTCGTTACCCTTTTGTGTCTTTGGTAACTTAGTCACAAAATCCATAGTAATCTTTTCCCACTTCCATTCTGGAATCTCCAAAGATTGGAAACTTCTATAAGGCTTATGATGTTCAGCTTTCACTAAAGAACATGTTATACACTTTTCCACTATTCGTGCCACATCTACTTTCATAGCTGGCCACCAATAGTGTAACTTCAAATCCCTATACATCTTAGTACTCCCAGGATGTATAGAATACTTAGATCTATGGGCGTCTTCGAGAATCAACTCTCGATTTCCTCCAATCTTTTGTATCCAAACACGGCCTTAAAACAACTTAATTCCACGGCTATCTTCAGTCAGTTGGAGATGTTGTTTGCTCATCACCTCTTCTTTCAGATTTTCTTTTCGTAAGGCTTCCACTTGTGCCTCCTTTATCTTTTCTATCAAACTTGACGTTACATCAATCATAGCATTGGTCGTTTTCAAACACCCACTATACTCTTTTCTACTTAAAGCATCGGCTACTGTTAGCTCCAATATTCTAGAATATTAGAAGTATTGAAAAATAGCCAAGTACCAAAAAAAACTTCCACAGAAGCTCTGCTGAGTGCAACAGAAGCTCTGCCGGGCATCTCAGAAGAATCAAAGGAAGTTTGATCAAGAGTGATCAGACCGAAGAAACTACAGAAGAACGCTACAGAAGATCAAGAACTCAGAACCTCTGTCACAAATAAACAGAGCCTCTGCAGACATCTTCAGAAGACAAGGAACCCAGTGAAGACTGCTCTACAAAGGACTAGGCCGCAGAACCTCTGTAACCCATTACAGAGCCTCTGCGATCCTCACTAAAGACTTGGATATTTATAATATCTTACCACTGTTAAAGAAATATCTTGCTACTGTTCTAGGATCTGTTCATCAACTTGCATGGTAGCATGCCCTGTCCAACTTCAACACGTGTCAAACTCTGAGTGGACTCAATAGGGCTTAGTACAACATAGACGTCTGTGGCATTTAATTCTTGCAGTTTTCCAACTATTCATACCATCTCTTGTTTCCTGTAGCAACAGTTTCTTGTCTAGAATAGATCTTTTGTAGTAGTATAAAAGGAAGACTCATGTTGAGTTCTTCCTAACTAACGATAACAACACACAACACAAAACACTTACACACAATTAGCGTTAAATCTGTTCTAAGTGTTCTTGATATATTAAATACAGTGGGTCTTTGTGCTATAAATCTATTCTCGTCACTGTTTATTTGACTTTGTGTGTTCTAAATCTATCAATCTTATCTGTTAGTTCTTCAAATACGCTTCCGCATCAAACCTTAAACTTGAACTAATAGATCTGATAATCTTGTTTAAGCAAAACGGGAACCAACAATTGGTATCAGAGCAAAGCTTGATTTTCAATATCAAGTGATCCTCGTTTTTACAAGATTTGTGATAGAAACTGTCTGTTTTTAACCTGTTCTTCATTCCTACAAACAGATTCTGTTTTACTGCCGTTTTCGATTTATTTGATCTGGTAACATCATAGAAACTGTTTCTTTCGTTAAAAACTTCATTTAAAATGTCTAGAATGAAATTTTGTGGTGATGCTGATTCAATTTTCTATTCAAAACTCAGCACAAATTTTCGCAAAATAATTCCTTCTCTTGAAAAGAACTAGATGAAAAGAACAAAAACATTCTTATTATTTCTGATAATTTTGCTAAACTTGAAGAATCTGTTAAACTCCTAAACAGCGTAAATCTTGAACTAAAAAAAAACTTATCTGTGTCAGATGAAGAAAAGAAAAGACCTGTACTAAAATGTTCAAACTTCTCTAAACTAATTTCCAATTTTGAAAAGATTGTGGTCAATGAAAGAGGAAATTATGAAGAAAAGAAAACTGTTCTTGAAACAAAGTCTATGGAGCTTACATGTAAAATCTCAGAATTGCAGAATACCCTTGAAAAAGAAAGGAAAGAATCTGATTCTGAAAGAAAAGAATCTGAACAGTTAAAGGTTCAAAAATTTCAAGATTTAAGTCAAAAAGATGACTTTGAAAGAAAGAGAAGGATATTTAAAACAGAAATATCCAAACTAACAAAAGGACTCTCTAATTTATCAACTGAAATCATGTTGGAGAAAAGATGCAAATCTAATCTCCAAAAGATGCTTGAGGAAAATTTAAGGAAAAAGAATATTTTTGCTAAACGGACCAAGAAATTCAATTCAGAAAGATCTTTTAAGCCAAATATGTTTTCAAAACTCCAGACCTCAACATCAAAATTTTTGCATGAAAATAGGTTGGACAAATTAGTTAATCAATCTTTTAAAAAGATTTGGATAGTGAAAGGCTCTATACCTGTTCAAAATGCTCAAAAAGACAAAATGCCTTTCATTTCTGGTATGTATGAAAAATGCATAAAGGCGTTTCATACAATAGGACCCATACGTATATGGGTAACCAAAACCTCTGTAAGTATAACTTAGATACTGTATATTTTGTAAATATTTTTTATTTATTATTTTCTGTATGTAAATTCTTAAATCTACAATAGTTCTTGATATCACAGAGCTTCTGTAAGGTCTACTCAGAATCTCTGACGACCTCTACAGAACCTCTGATGATCTTGACCTATGTCCTATACACAACTTATCTTATTCTGATCTAAGCATAGGTCAAGGGGGAGTAGAAGAAGACACTTGATCTACAGAGGTTGTTAGATCAAGGGGGAGCGAAAAAGGAGAACTTGCTGAATCTACAGAGATTTATAAGTCAAGGGGGAGCTAAGAATGCTACAGAAGAAATCACACTCGCCGAAGAACAAAAGATTGGTATCTCGTACTTTTAGGTTTTTGAAAACAGTTTTCTAGGACACAAATTGTCAAATATGTCCTAAATATACTGTGGATAACATTTCAAAACTCAAAAGATCGAAAAGGTTCATAAAATTTGAGTTATGAGAAATTTGAGGTCATAGAGCCTCTGCTGAGCTCAACAGAGGCTCTGCCAGGAATATGCTCTGTGATCGCAAATTTAACCTCTATCGATCTTTTGAAATGTCATCTCGGAAACCAATTACACGAACAAAGCTACAGAAGTCATAAGTTGCAGAGTTCTTTCATCCAAAGAACCTCTGTAGATCACTCAAATCTTTCAAATGACTTCTGCTGCTCAAAATTTTTGATTTACAATTTTCTAGGACATCAACTTTCAAATAGGTCCTAAATACGTTGTTAAATCAAATCAAAAACATGGATGATAAAAAATGTTTATAAATTATTAGTTATTAGAAATTTCCTGTCACAGAGCCTCTGCTGGCTCTGGCAGAGGTCCAAAAACCTCTGTAGGACTATTTCTCTACTAAAAATTTCTCGATCCTCTCCTTGCGTTTTTCAAACGATTTTCGAAAGTTAAAATCTACAGAGGAGGGAGCACCAAAATCAAAGAAGAAGAAACCATCTTCTCCTCTGCAATCAATTTCAGAGGGAATCGAAGAAGAACAACCTCAATCACAACCTCAACCTTCACCTCTGCAAACCAAAATAATTACAGAGGGTCGTGAAACACTTCTGCCAAGACAAGAGACTGCAGAAGAAGAGGTCCAAATAGGTAAAGTTACTGAAAATAGGTTAGAGGATAAGGTAGAAATGTCTGGAGGAAAAGAAAATGACAAAGGAAAAGATGCTGAAGATGAAGAAGGCACACATCCCTCACCCCCTCCCAGTGCAACCCACACATCTAACTCCGCAGGTCTAGCTGCAGAAGGAGTTATTAAAAAAGAGTCGCACAACTCGACCCCTACCCAAACCAAACAGCCAGAAGTCACTCTTTCGACTTCTGCGCCCACAGAAACCGGGGAATCCATTCCTAGGGAGTCTCCTCAAAGAGACTCACCTATTGTTCGTGATCAATCGCCCCAGATCACACTAGAACACCCACCAGAGGAATTCGTTTCCTCTGCCACGCACGAATTAGGTCCAAAACTTCTTTCAGAGAGAAGTAGAGAGCACCAAGATGAAGAGACTCTAGACAAGTCTCCAAGTCAAAAGAAGGACATTCCGATACCCACCTCTGGAGTGGATTTGGACACTGTTCTTCGCAAAACTTCTGTAGAGACTGAAACTTTTGTTTCTTCTCAAAGATCAGAAGGAAATCCTTCCATTCTCAACGTTCAAACATGAATGAAAGAAGGTGTCCCAGGAACAGGGACTCACTCTGGAGAAGGGGTTGTTCCTCCAGAGGTTACCCAAGAGGAACATGTTACAAAGAATGAGTTCCAAGTCTTTGTAACCTCTGTAACTCAAACATTGAATAAGTTGCAAAGCTCATTCACTACTTTTACAGATTCAACTTCAGGCGCGCTTACAGGATTAAATACCAAAGTGGATACCTTATCCACAGAGGTTAAAGAAGCCCTTGAAGAAATAAAGTCAAATAAAGAAACTTCTGCTGCTGCTGCCATCGCCTCTGCCACTGACATTGCCAAAACAACCGCTGCAGAATTCGAGAAAAGTGAGACCAAAGCCTTCAAGAATTCGATCGAAATCTACTTTGAAACAATGAAGAAACATGCAGCAAGGCAAAAAGCTAAAGACACCTGCAGAACAGAAGTTGCGGCTAAAAGAAGGCAGGATGATCCTGATGATGGTGCATCTGGTCATCTTGAGGGGGAGAGAACAAAGGAAACAACAGAGGCTGCTTCTGCAAAATCTACAGAGAAAACTGCAGAACCTTCTACAACAGAAACCCCGAAGGAAACACAAGGAAAACAACAGAGGCAAAACACTTATATCTCAAAAGAGGATGCACCAACCACAGAACCTAAGGTAATCACTTTTGCATCCTCATCCACAGAACAAACTCCACCCTCACCCAAAGAACCAACACCAACCTCAAAACCAATCCCGAGCAGAACTAGAGTCAAATCCATAGCTCGAAAACCCCAAAGACCAAAACGCTCTACAGAGTTCATTCTTCGCAGAATGGAATTTGTAACTGCTTTTCAATCCGCAAAGCGTTTTGACATCCCACCTCAAAAACCCGAAGACTCTTCACCAACAGAGACCTCACAACCCGAAGTATCAAAACCCTCAGAGGCAACAACCAAATCAACAGAACCTCTCACTGATAAATCTACAGAGGTTCCACCCACACAAATCCAAAACCCAACCTCTGAAACCTCAAAACAAAAAGATAAAGGCAAGGGAATAATGACAGAAGAAGAACTCAAGGAAGTGGGAAAAGACAACAGAAAGTTCGACGACTTCCCAAATGCAAAAATCTGAGTCTCTTCAAAAGAACCTCTGTCAAACATTTATTTCTGTTCATTTAATGTACTCAAATGTAAATGCCTCTGGCATAAATTCCAAATGAAAGAAATAATATTCTGAGGTATTGTTTAACCTCTGTCTATCTTAACTTAGCCTAAAATTCAAAAAGTCAAATTTTTTTTCAATACTTAGGGGGAGATTGTTAGCTCCAATATTCTAGAATATTAGAAGTATTGAAAAATGGCCAAGTACCAAAAAAAACTTCCACAGAAGCTCTGCTGAGTGCAACAGAAGCTCTACCGGGCATCTCAGAAGAATCAAAGGAAGTTTGATCAAGAGTGATCAGACCGAAGAAACTACAAAAGAACGCTACAGAAGATCATGAACTCAGAACCTCTGTCACAAATAAACAGAGCCTCTGCAGACATCTTCAGAAGACAAGGAACCCAGTGAAGACTGCTCTACAAAGGACTAGGCCGCAGAACTTCTGTAACCCATTACAGAGCCTCTGCGATCCTCACTAAAGACTTGGATATTTATAATATCTTACCACTGTTAAAGAAATATCTTGCTACTGTTCTAGGATCTGTTCATCAACTTGCATGGTAGCATGCCCTGTCCAACTTCAACACGTGTCAAACTGTGAGTGGACTCAATAGGGCTTAGTACAACATAGACGTCTGTGGCATTTAATGCTTGCAGTTTTCCAACTATTCATACCATCTCTTGTTTCCTGTAGCAACAGTTTCTTGTCTAGAATAGATCTTTTGTAGTAGTATAAAAGGAAGACTCATGTTGAGTTCTTCCTAACTAACGATAACAACACACAACACAAAACACTTACACACAATTAGCGTCAAATCTGTTCTAAGTGTTCTTGATATATTAAATACAATGGGTCTTTGTGCTATAAATCTATTCTCGTCACTGTTTAATTGACTTTGTGTGTTCTAAATCTATCAATCTTATCTGTTAGTTCTTCAAATACGCTTCCGCATCAAACCTTAAACTTGAACTAATAGATCTGATAATCTTGTTTAAGCAAAACGGGAACCAACAATTGGTATCAGAGTAAAGCTTGATTTTCAATATCAAGTGATCCTCGTTTTTACAAGATTTGTGATAGAAACTGTCTGTTTTTAACTTGTTCTTCATTCCTACAAACAGATTCTGTTTTATTGCCGTTTTCGATTTATTTGATCTGGTAACATCATAGAAACTGTTTCTTTCGTTAAAAACTTCATTTAAAATGTCTAGAATGAAATTTTGTGGTGATGCTGATTCAATTTTCTATTCAAAACTCAGCACAAATTTTCGCAAAATAATTCCTTCTCTTGAAAAAGAACTAGATGAAAAGAACAAAAGCATTCTTATTATTTCTGATAATTTTGCTAAACTTGAAGAATCTGTTAAACTCCTAAACAGCGTAAATCTTGAACTAAAAAAAAACTTATCTGTGTCAGATGAAGAAAAGAAAAGACTTGAACTAAAAGTAACTCTAACCAGCGTCGTTGTCTCATGTTCAACTCTTTCTGATCAAAGACATGTTTCAAGCTCTTGTGATCAGTATAAAGAGTACACTTTGTGCCATACAAATATTGCCTCCACAGTTTCAAAGCAAAAACAACCGCTGCTAATTCCAAATCATGCGCATGGTAATTCTTCTCGTGCTCCTTAAGTTGTCTTGACGCATAAGCAATTACCTTCCCTCGTTGTATCAATACACATCCCAGGCCCATCTTGGAAGCATCACTGTAAACAACAAAATCTTCTTTTCCTTCTGCTAAGGCAAGAATAGGAGCTTCACATAACTTTTGACGTAAAGTTTTGAAAGCTGATTCTTGTTTCTCCGTCCAAACAAACTTCACATTCTTTCGAGTTAAAACAGTCAAAGCAGAAGCAATCTTTGAAAAGTCTTTAATAAATTTGTTGGTCCCGAAGGGCTATACAAGTTTGTAGAAGGGGGGGGGGATGAATACAAACACTAAGATTTTACTTTTTTAAATTGTTTATTGATAAATCATTAACAATTTACAGCTTGTTGCGGAAACAAGATTAAGGATAAACCTAAATCTAAACAAGTTGGAACACTAAGTTTCTTGCACTAAGAAAGAGAAGGAAATTACTAATAATAACCTATCTCAAGATAAGAATGATGAACTTGTCCAGAGTTAGCAAGTTACTTCAAAATGAAGTGAGTTCTTCTTCTTATATACTGCATGCATTTAATGCATGGCAGTTTACACTTTACACGTGTCAACAGCTCATTGGTTGTACGTCATTGACCTTTGTTGACAACCTTAGTAGCCGCATGTTTGAACAGTGTAGTATCAGAGTGGTTGTACGATTTCAGACAATAAGGAGGTTCTTTTTCTGACATATCGTACGGAGACGTGCAAGGGTGGTTAAGACAAAAGTACTTTGTATGGAGGACTTCATGATCAGCTTTTCGTTGATTCAGCGATCTATCATTCTATATCAGCGAATGATAGAGTTCAGCGATAGCTAAAGTCTTGTACTTGATACTTCACGTTGATTGGACAAATCTGAGTCTTCGCTGATCCACATCAGTTCATTAGGAGACTTGTCGCTGGTTCTTGAGCTTGATATTCGACTTCCGCGTAGAACCTATGTTGACGTGAAACTTGTCTTCAGAGATCATAAGTAAACAACTAACTTATCAGCGATCACCATAAGGACTAAACAGACTCAGAGTATTATGGTAAACAGTGTTCGCTGAATGTTTAATCTAAAGAGCGAGAGTTCCTATCAGCGGTACTGTAAGATCTTAGTACTTATCAGCGATAGTGAAACTCTGATACATATTGTTTACTTACAATTTTCACTAAGTATATAAGAGAGGGTCATTATCAAATCACTAAGGGTTTGGATCAACAATCTCCCTCTATTTGATTATGACATAGAAACAAAGAAAATTGCTATTTAATGAAAACATAAGGATAAAAAGAACTCATAAAATATTTGTCCCTTTTACTGTTTTCTGGGATCTTTTCTGTACTGATGGAGTAAAGTACGTTCGCTGAAATTTTTCTTTAAACTTCGTAAAGATTACAGATGGAAGTGGAAAAATTACAAGTACAACGAATACAATTACAAGTACAAAAGAATAACTGATACAATACAAGAATGAGGCGATCCTATCATCTTATAGAGGTTCTTCCTTAATGAGTTGTTCATCAAGGGTCATTGATGTGGGAATCATCCAGTCAGGGACATTTACTCCTTGATTTCTTTTGTTCAGCGCTTCTTCAAAGATCAAGGGTTTAAGATGACGTGCCTGAATGTCGTTCTTGAAGTCACACCAGTAGATGAGATCTTTCAGCTGTTCGATGGGAGTGATGGGTAGTTCAGAGATACGTTGAAAACGTTTTCGTCCATCCCAGTCATTGAAGAATATCTCGTAGGGTTTGCTTAAGACTTTCCCAGGGATGAAAGTCTCATCAGGAGGAAGAGATGTGTCAAGTGCAGAAAGGTCAGGTTCAGGACCAAGGACTTCAGCTAGAGAAAAACCAATACCTGTTTCGTTTCGTATCTGAGGACCTTCTGAAGATTTAGACTTTTTCTTTGCAGAGGCCTTTCTTTTCTGACTTTCGAGAGGAGGAGGAGGAGGAATATCCACACAAGAATAGACTAAGTCGATCTGCTTGTTTATCAGCTTTTCAAAATGATCCTTGTACTTAGACTGAGACTTCTGGATGGCTAATCTGATCTCTAACCATTCAGAGAGACCGTACTGCATGATAGCTTTAGCATAGAATTTTTCATACTTTCCGTCTTCTCTGAATATCTCGATTTCAGCGATAGAAATTTTGATGGTTGATCTTCCAGATACGAGTACCTTGAATATTCTGGAAGGTCGATGTCTAAAGTGTACCTTTTCTTTGCACCAGGCTAGGGTAGATTGAGACACAGTTCTCTTCTCTTCAACAATCTTCTTGGCTTCTTCCCATAGCTGACATTGAACTTCGATTGGATCTCTTTTCAGCTTGGGGTCTTTTACTGATTGTTGAGAAAGCTGGACGGCGTATTCTCTGTCTTTTTCTTTAGCTTCCCTTCTTTCAGCGATTAGACGTTCAGCTCTGAGGTGATCCTTGTATTCCCTTTTTGAAAGTTTGAACTTTGTAGGAATGGAAGGAAGTTGATCACGCTTCAGAATGATTCGCTGATCCTCGAACTTCTTTATCATCTCATCTCTTCTTCTCTGATCCTCTTTACTTAGCTTTTGAGGAGCCAAGGAAGGTCTGCTTTTGTGAGAGAGCATTTGTTCTTCCGGTTCATCAGTCTCAGAGATCAAATCCAAGACCGGGATTATTTCTTCAGCTTTGCGAGCTGGGATTATTGTTGGTGAAGTCGCAGCTGTAGGAACTTCAGCGTTATCCTCAAACAGGGGAGAGGACTAGCTGAAACACAGCGATCTTACGAGTAAGAACTTGGGTAGAACAGAGATAGAGAAAGAATGGGATAAAGTGTATGGAGGTTTTAGTGAGTGTAGAACTGATAGTGTGTATAGAGATGAGGGATGTAGTGTAAGTGTAACAACCCATATCCCATTTACACAACATAACACGCAATATAACACAAATAGATATAACAAACAAACTTCACTTTTCAAGTACGGTCCAGTAGTCTTTTACAATAGAAAGAAAACATTTGAAATACAATCCTTGTACTATTTACATACATAACATTTAACATTTCAATACAACTACTAAATAAGTCAAAAGCTTCATCTTATAGCCCTTCTCACTAGCCTTCCAATTCGTACTCTACTTACTTGCCCTTACTTGATCCGCCACCTGGAATACATATTTTTAAAACAAAATGAGGGTTAGACCTGATGGTCTAAGTGAGAAACCCCTGTTAATTTAAAACCATTTATATAAACTTTATTCATATAAATCACGCCACATAATTACACATATCCAATTGAATTCACACATCATATACCTTCCTTTCTCATTACCTCCTGGCCATATTAGTGGTAGCAAGCCAGCTAATAAAATACAACGTTGCACAACATCTACAGCCAAACAACGCTATACAAGTTCTATAGCCAATCACACCGGTCTTAAACCCGGCCAACGTATTATAACACATTTATAATACACATGTAAATATAATATCTCACTATATTATAATTCACATTTGAGCACATAATTATCAACAATTTCACTCTCAATTCCACAGATATATGTATTCCAGTTAAAAAGTGTTTTCAAAGCAAAACTCACCTGATTGCTTATCAACACGTTTCCAAGCCTTCTAAACAGGTTCAGTCCTTTACCCAGAATTCACAGGATCTGTAACACATAGATACAGATATCTCTTTACCACATAAAACACATAAGTCTTACTAAGGCTAAGAACTCTAAAGAACTCAAATCCTCAAATGTTCCCTTAAGGCGACTTAACACGGGGGTTCCGCTAAAGTATTCCTCAATCAAAAACTAGTTAAAAATAACCAAATAGCTAAAGTATCCGGATACCACAAGTTACCCGGACAACACTACTTTTCCGGACAATCGGGACTTTTCCGGACAATCGGGGCTTTTCCGGACAATCGGGACTTTTCCGGACAATCGGTACAATCCGAACGTCATCCGGATACCAAAGTAATCCGGATACCATCCGGTATCCATTTTTATCCGGAAAACATAGGAAAAAGGAACTTACCCGGATAAAAGACTTGTCCGGACACCAACAAAGAACTTCCCGGATACCATCAAAGAACTACCCGGATACCTCCAACAAAACCATCCGGACACATTCATGGTGTCGGGAAAACTCTGTCGGTTTGGCCCTATTTCTACCCAGAATTCCGCTGAATCAATACCAGATGTAATTCTAACTATTCTACTCCAACAGAAACATTCAGTTATCAATTATACACATAATATGTAAAGAAAACATACCTCAAACACTTCCAAATGCACAAATTTGAATCCTTAGCCTACTTTTCTTCTTTTTCTTCCTTTCTCCACAAAACACACACACACACCTTATGATAATATCTGAGTTTCTGATATTTATGAATTATCTGATTACCAAGAGATAATATCTAACCAATATTTACCCTCTAAACCCTAAACTATCCATTAATGACCCAAAACACCCTTAACTCCTAATTTAACAACAAACTTACCCTAAACTTCCAACTTTAAAGTTAATTAAATTTAACGGAATGGAGATTTAACTAACGGACTTACCCGGGCTATTACATCATCTCCCCCTTAAAAGAATTCCGTCCCGGAATTCGGTTAAGCAAAAAGGTGAGGGTATTTGGTTCTCATTTCCGATTCGGGTTCCCACGTGGCATCCTGACCTCTATGATGCCTCCACTGAACTTTCACTTGCCTGATCTCCTTATTCCGCAGCACTTTGACTTTATGATCAACTATTGCTTCCGGTTCTTCCACATAATTCAGTTTTTCATCGACTTGTATTTCTGGTAGGGAGACTGACTGATCTGGAGTAACCAAACACTTTCGGAAGTTTGATACGTGAAATGCATTATGGATTCTGCTCAATTCCGGTGGAAGATCTAATCGGTAAGCTACTTCACCGATCCTTTCAGTTATAGCAAACGGTCCGATATACCTTGGGCTAAGTTTGCCTTGTCGTCCAAATCTGATGACTCCTTTCCACGGCGAAACCTTTAACATTACGTAATCCCCAACTTGAAATTCCAATGGCTTTCGACGGCGGTCAGCATAGCTCTTCTGTCTATCTTGAGCCACTTTCAACCTTTCTCCAATCTGAGTAACCTTATCGGTGGCTAGCTGAACTATTTCCGGCCCCGCTAACTGTTTCTCTCCCACTTCGTTCCAACACAGAGGCGTTCGACATTTCCTACCATACAGTACTTCAAACGGTGCCGCTTGTATCCTGGAATGATAACTGTTGTTGTAAGCGAATTCGATTAACGGTAAATGATTATCCCATGATCCCCCAAAATCAACAATGCAAGCCCGGAGCATATCTTCTAAAGTTTGTATCGTTCGTTCACTCTGACCATCTGTTTGGGGATGATACGCCGTACTTAACTTTATCTGTGTCCCCATTTCCCTTTGGAAACTTCTCCAAAATCTTGAAGTAAAACGACTATCACGATCAGAAATGATCGAGATTGGGACTCCATGTCGAGTTACTATTTCGTCAATGTACAACTTTGCTAATCGCTCCATCGAATCGGTTTCCTTTATCGGTAGAAAGTGTGCAGACTTGGTCAATCTGTCGACGATCACCCAAATAGAATCAAATCCCTTAGGAGTCCTAGGTAGTTTGGTGATGAAATATGTGGTAATCTACTCCCACTTCCACATAGGTATTTCTAGCCGCTGTAGTTGACCAAACGGCTTTTGGTGTTCGATCTTTACTTTCTTACAAGTATCACATCTTTCCACATACTGAGCAATCCCTCTTTTTATCCCCGGGCACCAATAGAATTGCTTTAGGTCTTTATACATCTTGTTTGTACCTGGGTGAATAGAGAAACGGAATTGGTGAGCTTCTTGTAAAACACGATCACGTAACCCACCCAATCGAGGTACCCACACTCTGTTCCCCAGACACAATAACCCGCGATCACCCTTTTCTAACAATGCTGACATTCCCACTAACCGTTCTGATTTCAGGTGTTCCTCCTGATAAGCCTCCACTTGACACTTCTGTAATTCATCAACTAAGTTGGGTAGGAGTTCAGTTCGTAGCGAAATAACTTTTATTGTTCCGCTCCTTTCTTGACGACTGAGCGCATCTGCCACCACATTCGCCTTTCCCGGGTGATAAAGGATTTCACAGTCGTAATCATTCAGCAGTTCCAACCATCTCCTTTGTCTCATATTTAGTTCCTTCTGATCAAAGAGGTGTTGAAGACTCTTGTGATCAGTATAAATCTGACATTTGGAACCATACAAATAATGTCTCCAAACCTTTAACACAAAGACGACTGCTGCAAGTTCCATATCGTGCGTAGGATACTGCCGTTCATGATCCTTCAGTTGGCGAGAAGCGTAAGCTATAACCTTTCCGCGCTGCATAAGCACATAACCCAATCCCAATTTAGACGCATCATTGTAAATGACAAAGTCTTCAGAACCTTCAGGTAGTGATAGAATTGGCGCGCTGCATAGTTTCTCTTTCAATATTCTGAATGCCTCGTCCTGTTCCGCTTTCCATTCGAACTTTAAATTTTTCCGGGTCAGCTTAGTCAAAGGTGTTGCAATACGAGAGAAGTCTTTTATAAATTTTCGATAGTAACCGGCTAAACCCAGAAAACTGCGTACCTCTGTTGCTGTCTTAGGCTGTTCCCACTTTTCAACTGCTTCTACTTTCATCGGATCGACTTGTATACCTTTCTCAGAAACCACGTGCCCCAGAAATTGTACTTTCCGTAGCCAGAATTCACATTTAGAAAATTTCGCATACAATTTTTCCTTCTTCAGCAGCTCTAGAATCAATCGAAGATGCTGCGCGTGCTCTTCCTTGGATCGAGAATAGATAAGGATATCATCGATAAATACAATTACAAATTTATCGAGATACGGCTTACATACCCGATTCATTAAATCCATAAAGGCAGCTGGAGCGTTCGTCAATCCAAATGGCATTACTAAAAATTCATGATGACCATACCTCGTTCGAAAAGCAGTCTTTAAAACGTCTTCTTCTTTAACCTTCAACTGGTGATAACCGGACCTTAGATCAATCTTGGAGAAATAGCAAGCTCCAACTAACTGATCAAAGAGATCATCAATTCGGGGTAGCGGATACTTGTTCTTTATCGTGCGCTTATTCAATTCTCGGTAGTCAATACACATTCTCATCGACCCATCTTTCTTTTTCACAAATAACACTGGTGCTCCCCACGGCGAAGAACTAGGTCTGATGAAACCCTTATCGGATAGATCTTGTAGTTGTGCCATCATCTCTTTCATCTCTGGAGGTGCCAAACGGTACGGTGCACGGGCTACAGGAGTGGCTCCAGGAATTAGGTCTATACCGAACTCTACTTGTCTAACCGGCGGAAGATTGTTCAAGTCTTCAGGGAATTCACTAACGATAGGAATATCTTCTATCCTATTCTTTTCCGGCTTAATATCTATCACATAGGCCAAGTAACTCTAACAACCCTTATTTACACACTTATGTGCCTTTACTAGTGATATGAGACAAGACTGATGATTCCTACGATCACCATAAATCACTACCGGTCCCTTCTCTGGCAATACTACATTTATTATCTTTTTATCACACACTATATTAGCCTGATTCTCGGCTAACCAGTCCATTCCCACTACTACGTCAAACTCTATTAAGGTTATAGGAAACAATTGTATAGGAACTCCACACCCTTCTATATTAATCACACAACCGTCAAATACTTCATTAACCGACACTTGGTTGTTATTTGCAGTATCTACTAATAGGGCACGTTCTAACAATTTAGGTTTCAAACACAGATAAGCAGCAAATGCAGGTGACACAAACGATCGGTTTGCACCGGAATCAAACAACACCTTAGCACGTGTAGAGTTTATCAAAAATGTACCTGTGACCACATCCGGCGTCTCCTCCGCTTTTTTCTCAGTCATTTGAAAGGCACGACCCCTAGTTACTGGCGGTTCCAACCTCTGTATTACTGGTTTAACAATCGCTGGCCTGCCCGATGACCCACCTTGCTGTATCCTCCCCCGCGGACAGTTTGACTGAAGATGATCCGGAGAATTGCATAAGAAACATAGCTGCGTTACCTTACAATCCTTGATGACGTGTCCGGTCTTCCCACACTTATAGCATGCTCGTAAATCACCTTGACAGTTTCCCTGATGGACACGGTTGCACTTCGGACATGGTCTTTCCGCTGGTCGAAATGGCGGACGGTTATCATACCTCTGAAATCGGGACCTCTTCGGATCATATTGTGGTCCTTCCCACTTTCTCTTTCCGATACTCTTATCCCCAGCATCTCTTCTCATATCTCGTTCAACATTTTCCGCGGCATCAACTGCAGCTGAAAAGGTATCGGGTCCCTTTGCAGTCACTAACCTTCTAATCTCTGAGTTCAACCCAAAGATAAACCGTTCCGTCTTCATTGCTTCCGTAGCAACATAGTATTCTGCGAACCGAGAATTTTCCAAAAAGCTAGCAGTATAATCTCGAACGGACAAGCTTCCTTGTTGTAAATTCATAAATTCCCCTTCCAGTTGTTTGACGGCTGCTTGGGGACAAAATGCGTTCCTGTAGGCTATCACAAATTCTTCCCAAGAGAGGGTAGAATATACGTCAGATCCTTTAGAATGTATAAAAGATTCTCACCAATACAATGCATCTCCTTTTAGCATGGCTTCCCC
The DNA here is from genome assembly GCA_033807775.1 of Saussurea involucrata. Lineage (NCBI taxonomy): Eukaryota > Viridiplantae > Streptophyta > Magnoliopsida > Asterales > Asteraceae > Saussurea > Saussurea involucrata. The sequence goes on along the minus strand of CM066320.1, from coordinate 110,835,671 downwards.
GTACAATACTCTATCTTCATCCGCACATTTGCTTGTTTTGAAAATGGCTTCAATTTCCTTCATCCATCTCATTGCTTTCACTGGATCCCGATCCCCTCAAAAAGTAGGAGGCTTGCAGCTAAGAAACATCTTGTAATCACATTTTCTCATTACCGGTAAGACCGTAGGGGTGATTGGCATCTCCTCTTCATGAGTAGGGTCTGGTCCTTCTGTTTCAGTATTATGAGTTTGGTTGAACATAGCTTGAATATTGTCTTGTAGTCTTCCCATTTCTGCCATTAGATCAGCCCTGGTAATGAAATCCGTACTATTCTGTTGGGTTCTGCCTCCGGCTCGACCTCCAGCTCTACCTCCAGTTCTACCCCCGACTCTGCCCCCCGTTCTGCCTCCCCTGTCCCCTGTTCCTATTGACGGATTAGTTCTGTTTGGATTTCTTCCTCCTCCTCGATTCGAATTTCTTGTACCGCTTGCCATTCTGTGGATTTAAACAGGATTAATATACACATAAGCACATACCCCATATAACAAGGTATTCCAGTTCAGACATGTACCTGTAAGATCACAATTACACTGGCCAGGTGTAGTATGAAATTACCTTACATGACGTTCCTTCTACCTTTTATACTTAGTATCCCGAGGTTCTACAATAATAGGGACATCCTACTTCACATGCAGTTTAAGTCTAGGTACAGATACTAATACCTAAATCTCTTAAACTAAGGCTCTGATACCATTTGTAACAACCCATATCCCATATACACAACATAACACGCAATATAACACAAATAGATATAACAAACAAACCTCACTTTTCAAGTACGATCCAGTAGTCTTTTACAATAGAAAGAAAACATTTGAAATACAATCCTTGTACTATTTACATACATAACATTTAGCATTTCAATACAACTACTAAATAAGTCAAAAGCTTCATCTTATAGCCCTTCTCACTAGGCTTCCAATTCGTACTCTACTTACTTGCCCTTACTTGATCCGCCACCTGGAATACATATTTTTAAAACAAAATGAGGGTTAGACCTGATGGTCTAAGTGAGAAACCCCTGTTAATTTAAAACCATTTATATAAACTTTATTCATATAAATCACGCCACATAATTACACATATCCAATTGAATTCACACATCATATACCTTCCTTTCTCATTACCTCCTGGCCATATTAGTGGTAGCAAGCCAGCTAATAAAATACAACGCTGCACAACATCTACAGCCAAACAACGCTATACAAGTTCTATAGCCAATCACACCGGTCTTAAACCCGGCCAACGTATTATAACACATTTATAATACACATGTAAATATAATATCTCACTATATTATAATTCACATTCGAGCACATAATTATCAACAATTTCACTCTCAATTCCACAGATATATGTATTCCAGTTAAAAAGTGTTTTCAAAGCAAAACTCACCTGATTGCTTATGAACACGTTTCCAAGCCTTCTAAATAGGTTCAGTCCTTTACCCAGAATTCACAGGATCTGTAACACATAGATACAGATATCTCTTTACCACATAAAACACATAAGTCTTACTAAGGCTAAGAACTCTAAAGAACTCAAATCCTCAAATGTTCCCTTAAGGCGACTTAACACGGGGGTTCCGCTACCCGGTTAGCGGATGGGGTCAAGGGGCAACGCCCTTTTGGGGTCTGGGGGCAGCGCCCCTAGAAAATTTTCAGAAAACCTTAACCATTCCTCAATCAAAAACTAGTTAAAAATAACCTAACAGCTAAAGTATCCGGATACCATAAGTTACCCGGACAACACTACTTTTCCGGACAATCGGGACTTTTCCGGACAATCGGGGCTTTTCCGGACAATCGGGACTTTTCCGGACAATCGGTACAATCCGGACGTCATCCGGATACCAAAGTAATCCGGATACCATCCGGTATCCATTTTTATCCGAAAAACATAGGAAAAAGGAACTTACCCGGATAAAAGACTTGTCCGGACACCAACAAAGAACTACCCGGATACCATCAAAGAACTACCCGGATACCTCCAACAAAACCTTCCGGACACATTCATGGTGTCCGGAAAACTCTGTCGGTTTGGCCCTATTTCTACCCAGAATTCCGCTGAATCAATACCAGATGTAATTCTAACTATTCTACTCCAACAGAAACATTCAGTTATCAATTATACACATGATATGTAAAGAAAACATACCTCAAACACTTCCAAATGCACAAATTTGAATCCTTAGCCTACTTTTCTTCTTTTTCTTCCTTTCTCCACAAAACACACACACACACCTTATGATAATATCTGAGTTTCTGATATTTATGAATTATCTGATTACCAAGAGATAATATCTAACCAATATTTACCCTCTAAAGCCTAAACTATCCATTAATGACCCAAAACACCCTTAACTCCTAATTTAACAACAAACTTACCCTAAACTTCCAACTTTAAAGTTAATTAAATTTAACGGAATGGGGATTTAACTAACGGACTTACCCGGGGTATTACAGTAAGGAAGATTAGTGTACATGACAAACCGGCTTTTAAGCAAGATCGTCAGATTTTCATCGTCTTCAGCGACACTTTTTCCTTTGCCCTTGTCAGCTTCAGACGCTGATGGCTTTGTCTTTGTCCGCTCCCCTGTAGGTTCATTTATCAGAATCCCTTTAAGAACTTTAGTCCTCTGAGCAGGCTTGACGATAAAAGAGTCATCATCATCATCTTCATCATCATCATTCTTTGGAGAAGAGGATGGTTCATCATCAGACAAGTCGATGGCTTCTTTATCTTCAGCTTCAGACTCAGATTCTTCAGCTTCTTCTCCGAGTTGCTCCCCCTCAGATACAGAGGTAAGCTTCTCGGTTCCCTCAGGGTTTTCATTTCCCTGAGGTTCAGCGGCTGCTTCAATTGTCTTCTCACCCTCTTCAGTAAAGGTGAGGTCGTCTGTCTTCTCACCCCTGATAGATTCATCATGGGAAAGGTCTTCAGCGCTCTTCTCTCCCCCCCCCCCCCTTTTTTCATGATGAGTGGGGGAGGAATGTGACGACTCAGCAGCTTGTGTTGGTTCCCTGTCTTCTTGACCAGGGATCCCCACACAGATTTCAATCGCTGATAATCTGTTTTCTAGACCAGAAATACCAGGATTGATCTTCACGAGTTCAACACTATCCGCCGGAGTAAAAGATGAAGGTGCAGGGGCAGGGGCGGTCGTGTTGGTCAGGATCTGCGGCATCATTGTCTTCATAGAAGCGACGTCATTCTTCATCGTATTGACGTCGGTCTTCACAAAATGCATGTCAGTCTTTACTGGACAGACTTCAGTCTTTACAGCAGACATCTCTCCTTCGAGTTTTCCAACCGATGTCTTCAGCGTTTTGACCTCGCTAGACATGGTGTTAACTGAAGTTTTGATGGCGACGTAGTCTGTGTAGATGTCAGCGAGAACTTTGGCAAAGTCGCTGAGCGATTTATCAACCTTCTCCAAGTCAGCTTTGGAGGTATTCTTTTCGACCACGGTTGTCAGCTTTGTAAGATTCTCTCCAGCGTTTGTTACAGCTGAAGAGTTGTCGGAAAGAGTAGTGGTGAGATCTGTCAGCTTCGTCTCTATTGTCTTCAGAGAGGCGTTGATGTCTCCCAAATTAGGACTTGTAACATATAAGAACTTGTGAACAGAGGAAAGCTCAGAAGTTTGGGGTTCAGTTACAGTGTATAGGGGTTGGTGTATACCTGCAGGAGGATTGGTGAATTCATCAAAATCTCGGTGTCCGGAGAAAAGTTCCATGTCGTCAGCTAAAGTGCGTGGACGCATGGTCATCTCTGCAGGTCCTACGCCCATCATTCCTTGAGTGTCAGCTTTAGCTTCTGGAGGAATGACAGGTGCTGCAGTGACAACTGGAGTAGAGTCCAATTGAATAGAGGGAGAAGCGCAGGTTAAGAATGGAGGTTGGGTGCGGAGTTCAGCGTTGGATTCGCTGAGAATCACTTCGTCAGTCTTTTGAGAGACTGAAGGAGGTTGGGTAGATTCCAAGTTTGTAACCTAAGCGTTTAGAGACGCTGAAGTTGGGATAGAATGGGTGGCTTGTTCAGTTATGGCAGAGCGTACCACTGAACGTTCCTTCAGCTCTTTGAGATGAGTTGAGGAGTCTTCAGCAATAGATTGCTGGGATTGCTCCTTGGTTTTCTTAGTTCTTTTGGAACTAAGTTGGATGGAGGAGTGTTTCCTTTTAAGAGAAGGAATGGAGGTTGCAACCTGGGTATCAACGGTGGGTTTGTCTGCTGAAGGAGCTGCAGAAGTCGAAGAAGTAGGGTTGAGAAAAGTTAAAAGTGTAGAAAGACGTACCTCATTTGCCACTGGCTTGAAGTCGAGAACCTTAGGGCCAACCTGAGAGAGTTTTAGGTCACCCTCTTTTGGGTAGCTGTCCTTCAGGCCTGTTTGGAATACGACGCTGATGAATCGAGGATAAGGAACCCATGGAGATCTATCAGCGGTGGAGTCTACTATGAGTACCAGATCATCGTAGATTATCGATGCCCATTCTATATGTAGACCTTTCAGCAAGGCATATCCCATTGCTTGCTGAGGCTGAGCGGCTTGATCAGAGGAGCCGGTCTTTGCAGTCATGCAGCTGATTAAGTGAGCGAAGATGAATTTCATCTCGCTGGGCATTTTAGACTTCTTGATGAGGGTCAGCTTCTTCTCAGGCTTCATGTCCCTCCCAGTTTCCCATACATAGCCCATTGCATCGAAGAATGCAGTGATGGCTTCCCTATCTGAGAGCTTCTTGTGGTCAGGGAGAGGAACAAAAGGGTTTTCTTTGGTGGCCAAGGGAAGGTTCAGGGCTTTGCGGATAATAGCAGGGGTGATCTTCATAGTACCATAGTCAGTATCACAGAGGATACAATCAATTGTCTTTGAGGAGTCTTTGGTGGCTGGTAGCTGAGAGTGTCTGGCAGAGTACCAGAATTGGGATAGCAGTAGCTGATGTGCAGGAGGTGTTATGGTCAGGGCTGTGGATAGACAACAATTGTTCAGGAAGTTCACAGCATCATCTAGATGTGTGACTTGCTTTCGAGGTGGAAACTCGAGAAGCGCATAGAGGTTATTTGCCTTGGTCCAATCCAGTTTGTCAAGAGAGAACTTGACCTGAGGAGCCTTGATGATTTCCAATTCCTCAGTAGTATTATCAGCAGTAGTGTTCTCAGCGATGGTGTTCATGGAAATGTCAGAAGATGCCATTTTATGTATTATCAGTTCAACCAAAGATTAACAAATAAGAATAATCTTAATGTGGAAAGATTTTCCAATAAGATGGTTCGAATTTTGTCCATTTCATTTAGACAAGAATGTATTAATGAAGATTAGGGTTTTTCTTGTTTTAAAAACGAAATGCAAACCCAAAAAAAATCTTGTTTTCCAGTTTCTTTTGAGAATAAGGATTCTGGAAAAACGAATGAAGAACAAGTTTAAGATTTTGCGTTTTAAACTTGAAGAACAACCATGAAAGGTTGTGTTCATAAAACCATGAAAGAAATGATTTCATTTTTAAAAGTTCTTTTGTTTGATCTTGTGAAAACAAAGAGAAGATTATTAACAAGTTTGAAGAAACAGGTAAAATAAAAGAATTATTAACCAGGTTCGTGGAAGAAGATGAAGTTCTTGAAAATTTGAAAAACTTGAGAGCACAAATGCAACAATAATTTTTCTTAGCTTGCTTGGAGGAGAAGTTCGCGTAAAAGAAAAATATAAACCCAGAATGAGTTTATATAGTGAGATTAGAGAGAGAGAAAATCTTGAGCGGGAAAAGATTTTCATCATGACACGGACACGTGTTTGCATTTGATTGGAAGGTAAACGAAACGTGCAAACGTGTGTCAGAAAAAAAAACGTGCCTGGGCTTATCCGTTGCAATGACGTCGCAACTGTCCTTTCATATTCTTGGATGTCTCTGAGGTTTTGAAAACTCAGGGACACTTTTGAAAGCATGAAGCACTGAATAGAAATATCAGTGTTGGTTTTAGAAATTTCAAAGTATCGCTGATTAAGGAAGAGATATTCAGCGATGCAATTTATTTTGAAATCTTGCATTTACATGCGATGATCAGAGAGAGAGAAACATACCTTGAAATCAGCGAATCAACTTTATTCAGAGAGAAGATGATAGAATGGGTTATACAAGTTGATTTTATCCTATCGTTGATCAAATGTGAATCACTGAAGATTTTACTCTTCAATGTTCAGCATTCCAAGCTCGCTGATGAGAAAGTTGAATCTTGTCTCATCAAGAGGTTTGGTGAACAGATCAGCTAACTGATAATCAGTTGGGATAAAGTGAAGTTCTATATCACCATTCATCACATGATCTCTGATAAAATGATACCTGATTTCGATGTGTTTTGTCTTTAAGTGTAGTACTGGATTATTGGCTATAGCGATGGCACTTTTGCTGTCGCACTAGATTGGAATATTTGAGAGCTGAAGGTCATAGTCCAGTAGTTGATTTCTCATCCACAAGACCTGAGAACAACAACTTCCAGCGGCTACATACTCAGCTTCAGCTGTGGAGGTGGACACTGAGTTTTGCTTTTTGCTTGTCCAACTCACCAGCTTTCCACCCAGGAGCTGACATCCTCCTGTGGTGCTTTTCCTATCCAATTTGCAACCTGCAAAATCACTATCTGAATAGGCGATTAGATCGAATCCTGAGTCTTTGGGATACCAAAGACCTAGATTCGCAGTACCCTTAAGGTATCGAAAAATTCGCTTTACATCGGTCATATGGGATATCTTGGGTTCAGCTTGAAATCGTGCACACAAACATGTTGCGTACATAATATCGGGTCGGCTAGCTGTAAGATACAAGAGAGAGCCGATCATCCCACGGTACAACGTGACATTAACAGGAATACCCTTAGTATCCTTATCTAGTGTCAGCGGTGGTGCCATAGGGGTTTTCATAGCTGAACTTTGAGTTAAGTCGAATTTCTGCAGCATATCTTTAACATACTTTCCCTGATTAATGAAAGTTCCTTTTTCATTTTGCTTTGTCTGAAGACCAAGGAAATATGTTAGTTCACCCATCATGCTCATTTTATACTCATCTTTCATTCTATCAGCGAAACGAGTACAAAGATCAGGGTTAGTAGAGCCAAATATAATGTCATCAACATATATCTGAACAAGAATGATATGACCTTTTACTTTCTTGAAAAATAGAGTTTTGTCAATTTTACCTCGCTCAAATTGTTCAATATGGAGATAAGTAGATAGAGTGTCATACCATGCACGTAGAGCTTGCTTCAAGCCATAAAGTGCCTTATCCAGTTTATAAACATAACCTGGACGCTTAGGATCTGAGAATCTTGGAGGTTGTTCCACATAGACTTCTTCATTCAACTTTCCATTTAGAAACGCTGACTTAACATCCATCTGATATACTTTGAAGTCTTTGTGTACATCGTATGCTAAGAATAGACGAATAGATTCTAGTCTTGCTATAGGAGCAAATGTTTCGTCGTAATCTATGCCTTCCTCTTGTCTGTATCCCAGAGCAACAAGTCGAGCCTTGTTGCGAGTTACAGTTCCATGTTCGTCCAACTTGTTTCGATAGACCCATTTAGTTCCTATCACTGTCTTGTCAGTTGGTCTTCGAAAAAGTTTCCAAACTTTGTTTCTTTTGAATTCAGTCAGCTCTTCTTGCATGACGTTGACCTAGTTTGGATCTTTGAGGGCATCATCTACTTTCTTTGGTTCAGTCAGAGAAATAAAGTTAACAAATAAACAAATATTACCTGCACTTCGTCGAGTCTGAACACCAGCGTTTGGATCACCTAGAATTTGATCAATTGGGTGATTTACAGTCCATCGCTGAGCCAGAGTGTGAGACGATGACTCAACTTGAACTGAAGGAGCTGAAGATGAAGCTTCAGCGACGTCTGGAGTATCAGCTAAGAGAGGAACAGGTGCAGTTGTCATTATATTCACTGATTGCTGAGAAGTAGATGGAATGTCTGAGACATTTGGTTCAGAAGCAGGTATAGTGTTTAAAGGAACAGCTGAGACCCATGATGTTTCAGCTTCACTGTTCTGCATATTTGGGATGATAGTAGGACTATCATCTTCAACTGTATGAGTATGAGGAGTGGGAATATCTTCTGAATCACTAAGATGAGAAAACATCCATTGATTCAGTTCTTCAGTATCAGCGGACGGTTTAGAGTTCGCTGAACGGGATTCGTCAAACGTGACGTGGATTGTTTCTTCTACAGTTTGTCTTCTTCGATTGAAGACTCTGAAGGCTTTGGGGATTGAAGAATATCCAAGAAAGATTCCATCATCAGCCTTAGGATCAAACTTTCCAAGGGCATCTCTGTTGTTCAGTATGAAACACTGACATCCAAAGATGTGAAGAAAGCTGATTGAAGGCTTTCTCCCATGAAAAAGTTCATAGGATGTTTTATTGAATCTTTTGACTATCAGCGACCTGTTTTGCGTAAAACAAGCAGTGTTGACAGCTTCTGCCCAAAACTGAGTAGGCAGGTGAGAATCGCTGAGCATTGAACGTGCAGCTTTAATAATTGTTCTATTTCTTCTTTCAGCGACTCCATTTTGTTGCGGTGTTCTCACTGATGAAAAGTTGTGAGAGATACCCTTACTCTCAAAGAAGGAATCAAGAGAACTGTTTTTGAATTCAGTCCCATGATCACTCCTTTTTGAGCGAACGGTCAAACTGTTCAGGGTTTCCATCTTCCGAACAAAGGTGATGAGTTCTTCAGGGGTGTCACTCTTGGAACGGAGAAACATAACCCATGTATAACGAGAGAATTCATCAACTATGACCAGTGTATATTTCTTTCCAACGATGGATTGTTTGTTAACAGGTCTAAACAAATCCATATGGAGAAGTTGCAGAGGAGATGACACTGAGGAGACTTGCTTTGACTTAAAGCTTGCTTTGGTCTGCTTTCCTTTCTCACACGCTGAACATAAAGTCTCTTTGGCGTATGAGTGATGAGGTAGACCAGTGACTAACTCTTTTGAAGAAAGAGTGTTCAGTGTCTTGAAATTCAGATGAGAGAGCCTCTTATGCCATAGCCAGTTGACATCAGATGAGGCTTTTGAGAAGAAACAGGAGTTCTCAGTGGTTGTTGAGTCCATGTTTATTACATAAACATTTTCCAAACGATAACCGCTGAGAGCTATCTTCTCCTTTTTGTCAGTGACAAAGCATGATTCCTTGGTAAAGATTACCTTGTTATCCTTGTCGCAAAGCTGACTGATGCTTAAAAGATTATGCTTCAGCCCTTCAACATATGAGACTCTTCTGAAGGTTGTTGTACCATTAGAGAGTATACCAAACCCTTGGGTATGTCCTTTTTCATTTCCTCCAAAAGTCACAGAGGGACCCTTCTCTTCCTTGTATTCAGCGAGCAGGCTTTTCTTTCTAGTCATGTGTCTAGAGCATCCGCTATCGAGATACCAGATACCCTTCTTAACCTGCATCACAAAAGAAGATTAGTTTTTCTTGGGTACCCACTTAACCATGTGTACACGTTTGTCAGTGGAAGTAGTTGGAATGGAAGGTTCAGCAATCTTCGCAGCATTTGAAGATTCAGCTTTGTCAGTCTTCACTTTGGTTAATTTCTTAACCTCAGTGGTCTTCTTTGCCTTGGGGGCAATCTTCACCTTAGCTATCTTTTCAGCTTTGGTGGATGTGGGGCACTTACTAGCAATATGATCAGTGAGTCCACAGTGATAACATTTCCTATAACTAAAAGTAGTTATAGGACCATTTGAATGCTGAACTTTAGATTCTGAATTAGAAGTACCAGCACCAAGTAAGCTGATGGCTTTTGAAATGGGAGGAACATTCAGTTCTTCAGATTTCTTACCAGAGACATCCACTCTGATTCTAGGAGTAGATCGCTGAATAGATCCATGCAGAGTAGATCCAGAGATCTGATTCCTTGATCCAGAGGAATGAATCACTAAAGCTTTAGAAGCATTCAGCTTAGGTACTAAGGTACCCTTCTGAGGATTTTGGTAAATAGCAATTCCTTTACCTTTATCTTTAAAGACAGAGGTAGGTTTTGGATAAACCATTTTCTCTTTACCTTTTGAAGAGGTAGAAATTTCCTCAGGGATAGGCGGTCTGGACGAGGAACACTGAGAGGATGAAGTATCCGCGACTGAGGATACGAAAGTTCCAAACAAGAGCATGGAACGATCAGTGGTTGGTTCTAGATTATCAGCTTTGTAACCAAGACCACGTTTATCACTCAGGGGAATCTGAGACTTAATTATCTCAGTGATCTTTGTTGAAGAATTACACCATCCTTCAACATTAGTTTTTTCAGCTCTTAAAGCAGAGATAGCTTCTTCTCGCTCGATTTTGACTAGCTGATTTAAATGCACTTGATCTTTAAAATCTTCTTCAATTTTAGAAAGCTTTTCTATTTGAAGGTGACAGTTTTTGAGCTGTTCAGCGAGATCAAGGTTTTGATTTTCAACTACAGTTTTGCCATTCATGGCTTCATATAAACTTCTAGTTAATAGATCGATTTTACGAAGACTATCAGCTTCATCAATATTTGCAATATTTGTAAAGAAGGAAGGTGATACCTGAATAGCAGAGGTTGAAGTAGAGGGGATGTCTGAGCTTTCTTCCTCATCTTCAATCTTGGCCATAAGACATAGATTGGCTTCATCATCTTCAGAGTCAGATGATGATTCTTCTTCATCAGAGGCAGCCCAATCATAAGCCATCGGGCCTTTGCCTTTCTTCTTAAAGCTTTTCAGCTTCGCATACTTTTCTTTCAGCTTAGCGTATTTGTCATCTTTATTCCTGGGAATAAAGGATTTCTTGGGAAACGCTGAGTTTCTCGAAACTTTCTTAGACCTGCACTCGTTAGCGAAATGTCCAATCTTTTCGCAGTTAAAACAAGTAGCAGTAGCCTTATCAACAGGAGCTGATGATCTTGGCTTATCAGTAATAGAAAGGGGTTTGTTCTTTCTGAACATTTTTTTTGGCGAATCTCCTAAACTTTTTAGTGAGGAGAGCCAAATATTCATCATCATCTGAAGAGTCAGATTCTGATGACCTTTCAGAGTTACTTTCTAACTCAGTGATAGTGACCACGGGTCGCTGAGTAGAAGGTTCCTCTGAGATTAAAGCAACAGGGGTGCTTTTGGAATCTTTTACAAGATTCTTCTTAAGATGACTCGATTGCTCATGATTCAGCATCGTGCCATATAAGGTAGCAAGGGTCATTGATCTTAGATCCTTTGACAGCTTGAGACACATAGAATAACTGTCCCAGCTTTCAGGTAAACATTCTAGAAACTTTGTCAGCACTTCAAAGTTAAAATATTACTTACCAACAGTTTTCAGATCTATTATTAAGCAATTAAAATGTTGGTGAACTTCAGAGAGAGTTTCATTCTTACCACAAATGAAACTTTCGTATTGTCTTACCAGGTTGATCTTTCGAGAGTCCTGGACTTCAGACGTACCTTCATACTGAACACATATTGTGTCCCACATGGCTTTTGAGGTTTTCAGGTTCATGACGGAATGGTAGACTTCATCAGGAAGAGCCATGGATAGTATGGATCTGGCTTTTGTGTCGATAGCCACTTTCTTCTTATCTTCGTCAGTCCACATATGAACTTCCTTGGGTATCAGCCTTTCTGGAATAGCAGGTCTATTCTTAGCGGCTGGAACTGCAGGATCAATTCTTATAGGAATATATGGGCCGTTTTCAAGATAGTAAGGCATAGTAGGGTCTACACCTTCTAAGAAGAGAATCATCCTATTTTTCCATAGATTAAAATTATCTCTAGAGAATCTAGGGGGTTTAGCAAGAGAACCATTGTCGATATAGTTTGTGTTTGTGTTGGCAGCCATTTTCAAAAATTGCAAGGAAGAGAAATCTTGGTATAGATTAGATCTTGTTTATTAGATTAAACAAATCCGCTCTGATACCACTTGTTGGTCCCGAAGGGCTATACAAGTTTATAGAAGCAGGGGGGGGATGAATACAAACACTAAGATTTTACTTTTTTAAATTGTTTATTGATAAATCATTAACAATTTACAGCTTGTTGCGGAAACAAGATTAAGGATAAACCTAAATCTAAACAAGTTGGAACACTAAGTTTCTTGCACTAAGAAAGAGAAGGAAATTACTAATAATAACCTATCTCAAGATAAGAAGGATGAACTTGTCCAGAGTTAGCAAGTTACTTCAAAATGAAGTGAGTTCTTCTTCTTATATACTGCATGCATTTAATGCATGGCAGTTTACACTCTACACGTGGCAGCAGCTCATTGGTTGTACGTCATTGACCTTTGTTGACAACCTTAGTAGTCGCATGTTTGAACAGTGTAGTATCAGAGTGGTTGTACGATTTCACACAATAAGGAGGTTCTTTTTCTGACATATCGTACGGACACGTGCAAGGGTGGTTAAGACAAAAGTACTTTGTACGGAGGACTTCATGATCAGCTTTTCGTTGATTCAGCGATCTATCATTCTATATCAGCGAATGATAGAGTTCAGCGATAGCTAAAGTCTTGTACTTGATACTTCACGTTGATTGGACAAATCTGAGTCTTCGCTGATCCACATCAGTTCATTAGGAGACTTGTCGCTGGTTCTTGAGCCTGATCTTCGACTTCAGCGTAGAACCTATGTTGACGTGAAACTTGTCTTCAGAGATCATAAGTAAACAACTAACTTATCAGCGATCACCATAAGGACTGAACAGACTCAGAGTATTATGGTGAACAGTGTTCGCTGAATGTTTAATCTAAAGAACGAGAGTTCCTATCAGCGGTACTGTAAGATCTTAGTACTTATCAGCGATAGTGAAACTCTTATACATGTTGTTTACTTACAATTTTCACTAAGTATATAAGAGAGGGTCATTATCAAATCACTGAGGGTTTGGATCAACAAAATCTCCGATAATAACCCGCAAGACCTAAGAAACTTCTGATTTCAGACGCACTTCTTGGTGTCTCCCAATTCGTCATAGCTTCTATCTTTGCTGGGTCTACTTTAACTCCTTCCGAAGTGATCACATGACCTAGGAATTGTACCTCTTTTAACCAGAATTCACATTTCGAGAACTTTGTGTACAATTTCTCTCTTCTCAACACTTCTAAAACTTCGCGTAAATGGTGCTCGTGATCTGCTTCAGTCTTTGAATAAACAAGTATGTCATCAATGAAAACAATGACAAATATATCTAAAAATGGTCGACACACTCTGTTCATCAGATCCATGAACACTGCTGGAGCATTTGTCAAACCAAATGGCATTACAAGAAATTCATAATGCCCATACCTTGTTCTAAAAGCCGTCTTAGGAATATCTTCATTTCTTACCCGGACCTGATGATACCCAGACCTTAAATCAATCTTAGAAAAATATCCCGCACCTTGGAGTTGATCGAACAGGTCATCAATCCTTGGAAGCGGATACTTATTCTTAATAGTCACCTTATTCAGCTCACGATAATCAATGCACATTCTCATCGTGCCATCTTTCTTCTTAACAAACAAAACCGGAGCTCCCCAAGGCGAAGAACTCGGTCTAACGAAACCTTTATCTAATAACTCCTGAAGTTGAGTCATCATCTCTTTCATTTCGGTCGGCGCTAGACGATACGGTGCTCGCGCAATAGGTGCCGATCTAGGGACAAGATCAATACGAAATTCTACCTGCCGTTCAGCTGGTAGACCAGGAAGATCATCGGGAAATACGTCTAAAAAATCATGTACCACTTTGATATCTTCCACTCGCTTCTTTTCTGACTTTACATCTAAGACATAAGCTAGATAGGATGAACATCCTTTCATTAAACATTTACGCGCTTTTGCAACAGAAATTAACGGAACTTCCCCTTTTCGCTTTTCCCCAAAGATGAGTACATCATCCCTATCAGCCATCGGAATCCGGATTAATTTCTTTGCACAAAGTATCTTTGCCTGGTTGACTGTCAGCCAGTCCATACCCACAATCACATCAAATCCCCGAATTTCCATCAACAACAAGTCGATCGTAAATTTAGTCTCTTCTATCGAAATAAAACAACCATCAAGTCTTTCACGAACCAAGACCTGACCCCCATTAGCTACCTCAACTACTAAGGCATCTTCCAAAGTAGTAACAAGCATAGCTAACTTGTGAAAGAACGACTTGGACACAAATGACAAATTTGCACCACAGTCGAATAAAATGCGCCCATGACAAGAATTAACAAGGAAAGTACCCGAGACGACATCTTTCGATTCTTTAGCTTCATCAGCGGTCATTTGAAACGCCCGACCCGTTGGCTTTGGGATATTTGATTTCTTACTTTCATCTCCACTCTTTTTCAACCTTGGGCAATCCCGCCGGAAGTGACCCGGTTGCTTACACTCGTAGCATGTAATTCCTTGTACCGGACAATTGTTCATCATATACCCACTTTTACCACACTTGAAACACTCTAGCGCTGCCACCCGGCACGGCCCATAATGTTTACTCTTACACTTTGAACACCAATTTGGTTCACGACGTGGTTCATAACGAACACCCTTACCAGTTGTCTTTGACTTCTGAGAAAATTTAGCTCGGCCTTCCCATTTCCACTTCTCCCCAACTTGGGTCTTTTCTTCTTTATCCTTTGCGTAAACTTCTTCCATTACCTTAGCTTCTTTAATAGTTTCCCTCAGTGTTGAAGCCTTGGCATTTCTTACACGAGACATCATATCCGCGGGTAAACCCTTCAGGTAAGCTTTAATCTTTTCTTTTTCATTTGGAGCCACGTGCCCCACCAAATTCAACTTCTCCATGAATGTTTCAGTATACTTTCTCATAGACATGCTGCCCTTCTTGAGAGTCCTAAACTCTTCTTCGATTCTATCCATCTCGTTCTCATTACAGTACTCCTCCAAAACCTTCTTCTTGAATGACTCCCAAGTCATAGCAGTCAATACTGAAGCCGATATTGAAGTTGTCACTATGTTCCACCATGTCAGTGCATTACCTTTTAACATTTGAGATGCAATTCTAACCTTTGACGTTTCATCACATTCACAAGCTCTGGAAGCTTGTTCCATCTCCCTAATCCAGTTCATACAGGTTACTGGATTATCCGTTCCTTTAAACTCTGGCGGCTTACAACTTAGAAACGTCTTGTATGAGCAAACTCTTTCCACTCTCCTTTCTGTTTCTGTTACTGGAGTATGAAGTGGATTAATTACCCCAGTATCAGTTCCTGTTTGCTGCAACTCTGAACTTCGATCGTTCAATGCTTTCATAAACATTTCGGTTTGTTGAGCCATTGCGTTCGTCATCATTCTTGTCATGTTTTCCATCATTCAGGCTTCCATATTTGACCCCAGCGTTTCTTGGTCAGCTGTACTAGTACCCACTCTATGTACTTGACTTTGCACTCCTCCAAGAGAAAGAAACCCCGGCGGAGTCTCATGAATTTCGCCTAATCCAGTTTGCCTTTCTCCTGTCCCATCAATCATGGACCTACCCATCGCAGAAATAGGAGATAGTGGCGGCGTATTTACCATTGATCTGGTATAACACAAGGAAATAACCATAAGAAATGGTTATACACATACAAACATACGAAATGTACTATACCGATCATTAGTCACTGTAACAATTTGAAAACAAGTACACTTGCGTAACAATACATTCATAATAACAGTAGCTAATTGGAATTGTGAACATATCATACAGGAGGATCCTCGTTACCATCGTTACAGTACTAATTTCACGTATTTCCGTCGACTCTAAGACTATCCCGTCTTAGTATTTCTACCCATTTCTCACGAATCATAACTTAATTCATCACAACTTAAGTCTAAGTATCTCCTCAGCATACTTAGTTCGCTTAAACTTTTGCTCTGATACCATATTGTAACACCCTAAAATCAGGGCTAATTTGAACCTCAAATTATAATACGTTATGATACAAGAAACTTCAACTTATATATATATATATATATATATATATATATATATATATACTACATATATAAGCATTTAAGCAAAATGTCTTAAAGACAAGTTTTTATGCAATGTGTACAACAAATTAAAGCACAAAATTTGAAAAACTCTTAATTGCAAACTATAAAGCACAACTTACAACTCTTTTTAAGCAAGGGTTTTAAACCATACCAACAAAAAGTACGGTTCAGTCCCTTACCTTACTTCCTCACAGTACAACCATACCCTGCCATACCAACTCTTTCACGCTTCACGTCTGGTTTAAGAAGTTTTCACACGCCAAAAAAATGCTTTCTTCCCCACTTCAACCCCTCTTCACATCTTCCCCTCACTCTGTAGTCTGTACCGAGAGTACTTCACCATACCCTACCTCTACACGTCTGCCCCTCACCCCCCATACCGAGAGTACTTAACGACACCATACCTACAAAGCCATACCCACCATCCCTTTATTTTGGAAGAATTTCTTCCTGGATGCATATAAATCAAGAAATTAGGGTTCAGATTCATTTTCATCTCCACTCTCAAACACATCACGATTTGGTTCACGATATACAGCTCAACATCTCAACATCAGTTGATTTGGATTCACGATTTGCAGCTCAACATCTCAGCATCTTCACGATTTAGGTATGTTTAGTTTCAAGCTTTCATTTGTTCAGCTTTCATCTTGACTTCCTTCTATCTAAGAAATAGACAAAAGTTTTCAAGGGTTTTAGTTATCTCAGGGGTTTTGATGTTATAATGATTGTGCTCTTTGATGATCTGGTGTCTCTTTGATTCAATCTTGCATGTGGGTATTGATTTGAGTATCTGATTCTCTTTTCGAATTGAAAAACATGTAGTTTAAAACTTTGCACTCAAAGTGTTTGATGTTTTGCTCGTATGAATCACCAATATAGAAATTTTGCACTCAAAGTGTTTAAAACTTTGCACTCAAACTTTGCACTCAAAGTGTTTAAAACAATATAGAGTTCCCAAGTTTGCCTCGGATCAAACTAAATTCAACTTTATAAGCTTACCGAATCAAAGTGGATCTGTCTTTTCCTCAATAGATTCCTCCATGGTTTAGCTTCTCTCATAGACAGATATTATTTCTATATGGTCTCATTCCAAACTGCAGCCAAAATTGAAGAAATATATCAAGAAGAAGATAACTAAGAAAAAATTTTGCAGCTTGTATGTATAGTTGAGTCAGCCACAACTTTGAATAAGAATCATCAGTGGCAGCCCAAACACCCCCTTGGTATCCAATAAATATCTTCTGTTGGTTCTCGATTGACCGTTGTTTCTATTGTTGTTGATGTAGGGTTTCCTTTTACACAATTCGGTTTCTTCATCCCTCTTCAGGTTTGACCTTTCTTCTTTGCCTCTTACATTTGTGTTTTTTAATCAATGGTTTTCTACTCTAGTGGTTTTGGCTTCTCTTTCTATGTAATTAAAGATTGAGCTTTGTGAATTGTATGATCCTCCTTATGGGATTTAAAATAATCCCCTTCACACAAGTACTTATATTACACAATAATCTTGCTTGCTTCTGTTTTTTGATGGAGTTTTTGAATGGAGTTTTGATGGGTTAGAATTTGTTTTGAATCACAATTTCTGGGTAAAGTTGAAGTTTGCATATTTTTTATGATTTTACATGTATCAGAAGCACACACAAAGGGAGCATTTTATATGTATGTCTAGCAGGTGTTTGAGAAAATGCTTCAAAGGGAGCATTTTATTCGTTTTTGAATTTATTTTAACAGTCCTAACTTTGCTTCTATGGTCGTGTTATGCTTTCATTATTAGAATGTTCTATGTAAATTGTGATTTTTTTACATATTTGTCTTTAAGCTTAAATCCTTCACAATTTCACATATTTGTCTCTTCTTGTGATGAGTTAAAGCATATCAGACATGGATCCTTGGTGAGTTTTGCCTTTATGGCTCCTCGTACTTTTTGCTTACTTCTAACCACATTTTCTTCTTCTTTTTCTTGTTAAGCATATCAGGTAGACTTATGTATACTGGACTAAGGGAATTCTTATGTTTAACAAACGAAAGGGAGTGGTAACAGAGAGAAAGGGTTCTAAAAGAATTTGGATGTTTATGGGTGGGGATCTTCTCTCTTCTCTTTACAATTTATTATTCCTTCTTTATATATATATATGCTTGATGAGAAAAACAAATTTACTTCTCCAGATAGAGCTGAACACAATTGCATGTTCGTTCTCTGGGTTAAGTTGCCTAAGTTAAATACGAACGAAACGCTGTCAATTTAATATTTCTGCAACTTCAGTCATTCAGTTCGGGAGACGAGAATTGTTCAGTTGTCTTGATTAAGATATATGTCATGTTGTAGGAGCTTACTTTCTCAATACAGAGTGCACCTTGGATTTGATCCCAAAAAGATTCCAATAAACACTTCCGCAAGTAATTTTTCCGAGGTGTTGGCAAAGGCGTGGACAGAGTTTAACAACCCGAGGTTCTATTTTTTTCATGCAAATTTCTTTGTTTCATCAAATGTAATTTTGACGGAAAAAATTAATAATTATTTTTTTACAGTGCAGTAGTATTGGTTGTGGTTCAACCTGAAGAACGGAACATGTATGACCAGCATTGGCTCAGTGCAACACTCAAAGAAAAATATCCTTTTTACAATGTCCCTTTTTAAACTTTTTGGTTAATTTATAGATGTCTGAACTTTCATTGAGATACAATTTTGTAGAGTAAGTTTGAAGTCAAACTTCTGTTAAAATGTAGTCCTGAGCTTATCAACACGCATAATGTTAGAAGTATCCGGAAGACGCTGGCATGAATGAATTTTTCTGCTTGAAGGTTTATGAATGAATGGCAGCCGGATGTTCAAAATTGCAGGGATGGTGAAACCGTTGCGGTCATATATTTTAGAGCTGGATATGCGCCCACCGATTATCCTTCTGAATCAGTCAGTAGACATGCTCGTCTCGTCTTGAAAATTCTATTTGAAGAATTCTTTGACATGTTATATTCTTGTAGGAGTGGAGAGCTAGGCTACTGATGGAGGAGTCGGTGGCTATTAAGTGCCCTCCAATCGCTTATCATTTAACTGGCACCAAGAAAATTCAGCAGTAGCTTGCAAAACCTAATATTCTCGAGAGGTGATGAATTTGGTTAGGATAATTACGAGAAAGGGGCAATAATATTGATTATATGATAGTTTTTGAAAAGTTTAAACTTAACAGGTATAGGGGTGTTTTGGTAATTTGGGTGAAAATATTTTGAAAAACGGATAGATGGATTAGTTAGCATTGATCATTCGCTGAAATGACTTTGTGTACGCCATCTGTAATGCCTTCGATCAATTTTTTCTTGTGGGAGCAGGTTTCTTGAAAACAAAGATGACATTGCCAAGCTTCGGGCATGCTTTGCTGGATTGTGGAGTCTCGATGATTCAAATGCCATCAAGAATGCTATTGAACAGCCAGGGGCATACATCATGAAGCCACAAAGAGAAGGCGGATGTGATATTCATGATTAAAATACACTACTCATGAATAATGAACATGCATAATATTCATGAATATTTAGGGTTATTCATCATGAATATTTAGGCTTACAGCCTCGATACTACTCTATTTCTTCCTCCCCTAAGTGAGTAGATTCCAATTCCACCCTTAAGGCAACTTTTCAATATAGCATTCCTGTTCGGATTTGTGTTCATGGTCGAGCATTGACTGCAACCCTGTACAAATACTTCACGTTTCACCGAGTTTGGTGTATCCACTATCTATCTTATTTGAAAGTTGAATTTTTCAATGTCAGACGTTTCATCCTATCCCAGCTCTGCTGGCGCATCTCCCATCTTCAAATCCATTTGTTCTGGGTAAGAAATTTTAATCTTATAATAAAACAGTTAGGGTTTGTGGTTTGATTCATGCCCCTTATCATTGATTCATGTTTCAAGTCCATGGTTTATCAGAAAGAATAAAAAATGTTCGATTATATATTTTATCACACATTTGATGTTGGAAACTGCAGATTATCAAAAAGATTTCCGGATAAGATAGCTGGAGTTGAAGGTTTGTGCTTCACCTGTTGATATGTATTGTGGTTACATGCCTATTTTTTGATTTTTGTAGTTTCTTAGATTGTTCCTAAAGGCTGTTGATATATTAATTTCGGTGTCTTTTAGGGTTAAATTTAGTTTTGAAGCTTTTAAACGTGTTATTGTACATGGTGGTGTTCGCAACTTTGGATTCATCCCCTCGAATCATGCCATAATTTAATACTTTCTACCTGTTGATATATGTCTTTTAGTATGCAGATTAATCTACTAAGCTTTATCGTAGGCTCCTGGTCAAGTAAATTCAAATGGTAAAATTCGAATTTCTACTAATATGTGCAGGTCATTTCTTCCTTTACTCCATGACTTTTTTTTTGCAGGTCCTTTGTTTCTTAACTCCATTACTTTTTTCGTGTTAATTGATATGAAAACAGGTCGGTTTTGCAACAATGTTGGAGATGCCAAAAATCTCCCAAACAGGTCGTCTATTTTGCAAAGGAAATCTGTTAAATCTTCAAAAGCTCAATTTTAGCTTTTTTGCTGGAGATGCTCTTAAACACTGGCTACTTTGTTTTAGTTACTAATAAGTCACATTCGTCCAACATCAGTAGTAGGCATGGGTGTGAGTAAGTAGGATCGTTAATAAGTCATATAACCCCACTTTTTCTGGTAAAATCATGCATAAGGATATCAACTCATATTCGTTAGGTGAGGCTTGTAGATTTGATCCGGTGTGTACATGATGTGGCTGTTGTTACCTTTCTCTCGCTTACAAACTGTAAGATATCTCCTGTTCTTTTTCAGGCATGCTCGGTATACCTTTGTTGTCTCTTTTTGTTTGTTTCCGTCCAGGTTTATGAAGATGAACAAGGAAGATTATAATCAGCACCATAGCCCTCTGTTTAGCAGCTGTCGCTTGAAACGTCAAAATGGCTAGCATTTTGGTGAATAAGAAAGACCACCTCATGACTATCAGGGGTAGCGAAAGATTGATGCTACCATTGTTGCTGCTTTATATATGGTGATTTATTTGTATGAAAAGTCTAAGAAAATGGAAGGGCATGAACAGAAAACTTCGAGTAAATAATGGCCTTTGACAAAATGTGTCCATGCTAATCTCTTTGGTAAGAATTTATTAGATAATTGTTCCTCTTATATGTGTGTGTATATATATGTAGGGTTGGGATAGTATAATTCTTTTGCACTTTTGGAGGTGTAAGACTAAAATTCACATATTTGTATCCATGATTTCAATGTAAAATCTATGTTGGCCATTGTTTACAAATTGTGGTTCACTTTTGTTGATTTGGTCATGACATTTTTCTTCATTATGTGAACTTGTACATCTTTTGTAGATTTCGCTAAAAGTAATCGAAGATCGAAGAGAACTTGGTCAAAGTGAGGATACTTAAACTTTTGGCTAATAAGCCTTCTACGTTTAATGAATCAAAATCATCGACAGGTAAGCATCATAGTGTTGCATTTATGTTATCTATATTTTCTTATGAATGATCTTCAAATGTTAACTATTCGTGTACTACTTGGGTTTTTTGTTTGATTCATCCGTGGTTTCAGTATGTACTTCTATATTTATTTGGGTTACAATATTTACTTCATTGTGAATTTTGTAGCCAAATAAGTATTATGAATAGTATTTTGCATTCTTAGGTTAATATTTGGACAACAAAGAAAATGGGGGGATTCTAATTGTATCCTGAAAATGTGAGTTCCCAAGTTAAAAACATGCTCTGGGGTTGTTCCACTCTTGATGTTTTAGGTTCTAAATAGTTTTTCTTGTCATGTAGAATAGAAAGATCTAATTGGATGACGGCTTCTTTATCAGTTTCCGTGATTGATTTTGGGGGATTTGGATTGGAAACATAACTTTTGAACTTGAAAATAAGAACAATTCACACCTGTTTCAACGATCACAAATTTTGACACCTATCTGAAGTCCTACAATCACATATTTTGGTGTCTTAGAATGATGACATATTGTTTTTTGGAAAGGAATAATGACATATTGTTATTGCAACCATTATTCCCGGAAAGTCCAAAACTATAGTAAACCGAGTGGCATCGTTGTGATCGTGTTGCATTATTCAAAGTTGTGCCATATTCATCCGGTAAGCTAATGTGACTCGGTAAGCACTTACCCGAGTAAGCGTTTTGTAAACGACCTCTAAGTTATTGCTTTAGAGTTGTGATTCACCCGCGCTGCATCGCCCGGGTAAACTGCTAGTATATATATATATATATATATATATATATATATATATAGCAAGGAAATTAACCATCAAGAGTATATTTACAATACAGGATCCTTCAAATAACCTATCAATCTAATCATATCACTATAATCAGATTAACTAAGTTATCTAAGCAATCCATCAAAATCTCTTCTTGTTAATTAACACCTCTGCTATTCCAAAACACTCGTCCCACAACCCTTTACTTTCCCGAGCTGGTACCTGGTAAGAAAACATCATATGAAACGATTAGGCCAACGCCTAGTGAGAACATTCGTTTCAATAATAATATTTGCAAAATCAATGTAAACAAGTTACAACAAACCTGATTACTCCTTTTCTTACCGTACGTGTAACTCTATTCCATTACACGATTTCATCCAATTCCATGAATATGACTGACAATAATTCCATCAGCATATCATGCCTCAGAGCCACACTACGAATCTTCAATGATTCTAGATTAATGCTCTTATCCAATAAATCGCAATTACACATGCCCATTTATCGGAAAGGAAGTAGAGATTACAAGCACTTATGTCAATCCCATTTTCTTCCTTAGAAATTGGGAATAACGATTATTACCACACGCCTATTCCACAATTTCCACACACACACACACACTGGAATATCGATTATTACCACACGCCTATTCCATGTGATTACCAAACACTAGTGCCTATGGATCCATTACACTTACTACACCCCTGCCTAGTATTAAACCAGCACAGTCTATAGGCCTAACATATTACCATTCAATTGTACGTATGTTCAAGCTACATAATTTATGTTTCAATTCCTAAATCATACCTTTCCATGATTAACAGAACCTGCAATTCTCTAATTTCTCAAAAGTGTCCGGACAACAGGGGTTTCCGGATACCTTATACTATCCGGACAACTATACTTTCCGGATAGCTACAACTCACCGGGTAACCAAACATTCCGGATACCACTACTTTCCGGGTAATTCCTACTTTCCGGATACTTATCTAATCCGGACAACACCCGGAGACTAAAAATAATCCGGATACTACATTCATCCGGAAACCTACAAGAAAGCAATAGTTACCGGATACTTTGCTGTGTCCGGAAACATTCAACACAGAGGTTTCCGGATACTGCATTTCGTCCGGAAACCTCAACCTGCAGCCTAAAAATCGACCTAATTCGATGTTTGTTCGATTCAGCTCATTCCAGACCATTCCATACAGTCCACAAACAGTTTATACAGCTATTTCAAGGTTTAATTTAACATATAAACACTGAATAAAGCAAACAACAAATGAACTCACCTTAAGTTTGCAAAACCCACTTCCTGCACAAATCTAAAACTTCAATCTGTTTTTTATGATTCTGCAAATCAATCCAATACACAGATTCGTTCATCATCATTCATTCACAACAAATTTCATTGGAAATTATAGTCAATTGCTTACCAAATTGAAGACAAATCCTTGATTTTCCTTTCTTTCCCTTTTCTCCTTTTTCTCTCTTTCTCTCTATTTCTTCTTTCTGTCTCTTGACCGGCCCAAATCACAAGAACTGAAAATATCTTCTACCTCTTTTGCTTTATCCATACATACATTCACAAATGACCTATTACACCTTCAAGTTTCATTATTTCCAAAATAACCCCAAACTTTAAAGCCTTGTATTTTAACCCTATTGAATTATAAATTACAACATAATTCAAGGTTTTAAACCAAAATACAAATTGATCCCAATTCTCATTAAATTACTATTATTGAAAATTCAGGATGTTACAGTTATTGTAAGCAAATTCAATCAACGGTAAATGCTTATCCCATGATCCCCCAAAATCAACAATGCAAGCCCGGAGCATGTCTTCTAAAGTCTGAATCGTCCGTTCACTCTGACCGACAGTTTGAGGATGATACGTCGTACTTAGCTTTATCTGTGTACCCATTTCTTTTTGAAAGCTCCTCCAGAATCTTGAAGTAAAACGACTATCACGATCAGAAATAATCGAGATTGGAACCCCATGTCGAGTTACTATTTCGTTGATGTACAACTTGGCTAATCGTTCCAACGAATCAGTTTCTTTTATTGGTAGAAAGTGAGCAGACTTCGTCAATCTGTCAACGATCACCCAAATGACATCAAATCCCTTCGGAGTCCTTGGTAGCTTTGTGATTAAATCTGTAGTAATCTGATCCCATTTCCACATAGGTATTTCTAACCGTTGCAACTGACCAAACGGCTTTTGATGTTCAATCTTTACCTTCTTACAAGTAGTACAACCTTCCACATACTGAGCAATACTTCTTTTTATTCCAGGCCACCAATAAAATTGTTTCAGGTCTTTATACATCTTATTCGTACCTAGGTGAATAGAAAAACGAGATTGATGAGCTTCTTGTAGTACCCGATCACGTAAACCACCCAAACGAGGCACCCAGATTCTGTTTCCCAAACACAACAACCCACAATCATCTTTTACAAGCAATGCTGATATACCCACTAACCGTTCTGGTTTCAAGTGTTCTTCTTGAAAAGCTTCTATTTGACACTTCTGCAATTCGTCAAAGATGTTAGGTAGGAGTTCAGCTCGTAGTGAAATAGCTTTTATTGTTCCACTCCTTTCTTGACGACTTAGAGCATCAGCTACCACATTCGCCTTTCCCGGATGATAAAGGATTTCACAGTCGTAATCATTCACCAATTCCAGCCATCTTCTTTGTCTCATATTTAGTTCCTTCTGATCAAAAAGATGTTGGAGACTCTTATGATCAGTATAAATTTGACATTTAGAGCCGTAAAGGTAATGTCTCCAAATCTCAACGCGAAAACAACTGCTGCTAGTTCCATGTCATGTGTAGGATACTGTCTTTCATGGTCTTTTAACTGACGAGAAACATAAGCAATAACCTTTCCACGCTGCATTAGTACACAACCCAATCCCAATTTGGAAGCATCACTGTAAACAACAAAATCATCGGAACCTTCAGGTAATGCTAGTATCGGTGCGCTACAAGGTTTCTCTTTTAATATTCAGAATGCTTCATCCTGTTCTGCTTTCCATTCGAACTTTTGATTCTTCCGGGTTAGCTTAGTGAGAGGCGTAGCGATACGAGAAAAATCTTTTATAAACTTTCGATAGTAACCGGCTAAACCCAGAAAACTTCGTACTTCCGTTGGCGTCTTCGGCGGTTCCCATTTTTCAATTGCTTCTACCTTCATCGGATCAACTTGAATACCTTTCTTGGAAACTACATGCCCCAGAAACTGAACTTCCCGTAGCCAGAATTCACACTTAGAGAACTTAGCGTATAACTGTTCCTTCTTTAACAATTTCAGAATTAACCGAAGATGTTGTGCGTGATCCTCTTTGGATCGGGAATAGATAAGTATATCATCGATAAATACAATAACAAATCTATCGAGATACGGCTTACATACCCGATTCATTAAATCCATAAAAGCAGCTGGAGCGTTCGTCAATCCAAAAGGCATCACTAAGAATTCATAATGACCATACCGTGTGCGAAAAGCAGTTTTCAGAACGTCTTCTTCTTTAACCTCCAGTTGATGGTAGCCAGATCTTAGATCAATCTTGGAGAAATAACAAGCTCCAACTAATTGATCGAATAGGTCATCAATTATGGGAAGCGAATATTTGTTCTTGATCGTGCGCTTAATCAGTTCCCGATTATCAATACACATCCTCATCGAACCATCCTTCTTTTTCACAAACAGAACCGGTGCTCCCACGGTGAAGAACTGGGTCTGATGAAGCCTTTATCTGAAAGATCCTGCAGTTGAGTCATCATCTCTGGAGGTGCTAAACGATACGGTGCACGGGCAACAGGAGCGGCTCCAGGAATCAGATCTATACCAAACTCTACTTGTCTAACGGGTGGAAGGCTAGTCAAATCTTCTGGAAAAACTTCCGGAAATTCACGAACAACCGGAATATCTCCCAGCTTATTCTTTTCTAGCTTAATATCTATCACATAAGCTAAGTAACTTGAGCAGCCTTTATTGATACACTTACGAGCTTTCAACAAAGAGATAAGGCAAGACTGATAATTTCTACGGTCACCATAAATCACTACTGGTCCCTTCTCAGGTAAGACAACGTTTATCAATTTCTTATCACAAACTATACTAGCCTGATTCTCGGCTAACCAATCCATTCCCACTATCACATCAAACTCGATCAAGGCTATAGGAAGTAACTGAATAGGCACTCCACACCCATCTATGTTTATCACACAACTATCAAATACCTCATTAACCGGTACTTGATTATCATTAGCCGTATCTACCATTAACGCATGATCTAACACTTTAGGCTTTAAATGCATATAGGCAGCAAAAGAAGGCGACAAAAACGATCGGTTTGCACCGGAATCAAATAACACTTTAGCACGTGTAGAATTTATTAAGAATGTACCTGTAACCACATCGGGAGTCTCATCTGCTTCTTGCTCTGTCATCTGGAAGGCACGACCCCTTGCTCTTGGTACTTCTGGCCTTGGTACTACCGGTCTAACATCCGTTGGTCTTACTGACGTACCACCCGGTTGTATTCTCCCCAGTGGACAATCGGATTGAAGGTGATCAGGAGAATTGCACGAGTAACAAAATCTAACTACTCGACAGTCTTTAGCAATATGACCGATCTTTCCACACTTATAATAGTTTCTAGGATCAACTTGACAACTTCCTTGATGAAAACGGTAACACTTTGGGCAAGGTCTTTCAACTGGTTGGAAAGGTGGACGGCTATCAAATCGCTGAAACCTGGACTTCTTCGGATCATACTGCGGTCCTTCCCACTTTATTTTCCCCACATTCTTATCACTAGTACTTCTCCCTTTATCTTGTTCCACGGTTTCCGCGGCGTCTACTGCGGCAGAGAAAGTTAAATAGCTTTCAATCACAAAACTTCTGACTTCTGCATTCAATCCAAAGATAAACCTTTCAATCTTCATGGCCTCCGTAGCAACATAGTATTCCGCAAAACGAGACTTTTCCAACAAACGAGCGGTGTAGTCCCGAACAGACAAAGTCCCTTGCTGCAAGTTCATAAACTCTCCTTCCAATTGTTTAACTGCGGCTTGAGGATAAAACTGTTTCCTGAAAGCTATCGTGAATTCTTCCCAAGAGTAAGTAGATATATATCAGATCCTCCCGAGGAAATATGTGCTTCCCACCAGTATAGGGCATCGCCTTTCAACATTGCAGTTCCATAGAGTACTCTATCCTCTTCAGCGCATTTACTAGTCTTGAAGATAGCTTCTATTTCCTTCAGCCACTTCATAGCTTTCACTGGATCCCGATCTCCCGAGTAAGTTGGAGGCTTACAACTTAAGAACATTTTATAGTCACACTTTCTTAGTACTGGTGTGATTGTAGGTGTAATAGGCATCTCGTCTTCCTGACCAGGATCTGGTGTATCAACTTCATTATGACGAGTTCGATCAAACATGGCTTGTATACTGGCCTGCAATCTTCCCATTTCGGCTGTTAAATCATCCCTAGTAACAAATTCATTACCTCGCGGCGGAGCTCCACTCCTAGTTCTACCCCCAATTCTGCCTCCAATTCTGCCTCCACCTCTTTCTCCCCCTCTTCCCCTTCCTCCGACTGTTGGGTTTGTTCTATTCGGATTTCCTCCTCCTTCTCGATTCGTTTGTCTAGTACCACTTGCCATTCTGTTGATTCAGACAAGGTTAATATACACATAAGCACATACCCCATATAACAAGGTATTCCAGTTCAAACATGTACCTGTAAGATCACAATTACACTGGCCAGGTGTAAAAATGAAATTACCTTACATGATGTTCCTTCTACCTTTTTATATTTAACACCCCAAGGTTCTATAATAATAGGGACATCTTACTTCATATGCAGTTTAAGTCTAGGTACAAATACTAATACCTAAATCCCTTAAACTATGGCTCTGATACCATCTGTAACAACCCGAATTCCCAAACATAGTTCAAATAGCTTACATTGCATAACGTCGTTAAAACAAGAGATACATCATATAACAAATATGGTCCCCTAGTCTTTACAAACATTCAGTACATCATTACAAAGTTTACATAGTAAATTTACACCATTACTAATAACAAGCTGTGACTACAAAACACATCATAATCTTCGACTACATAGTCCTCCCAAAAGCTATTCGCGGATTAACCTTCTTATTTGCTCTTACTCGATCCACGACCTGGAATACATATTTTTAAAACAAAATGAGGGTTAGACCTTGAGGTCTAGTGAGAAAATCCCCGTTAGTTAAAAACCATTTGCACAAACATCATACACATAACACACATAAAAATACCAATTATGACTCATGCATCATGTATCTTTCCATCTGATTCTCTTGGCCATATTAATTGGTTGCGAGCCAATTAATTAATTTATACCACTGTACTGAATACAGCCAACACCAATGTCCCTCTGTACAGCCAACATACACCGGTCCTAAGCCCGACCAATTAGCACTCATGCAGTGTAATACTCATATAAACATCATATGCACATTATTACACTTATTCACATATATGTATTCCAGTTAGAAAATATTTTAAGTAAAAACTCACTGGTTTGCTTCATCAAAACTCTTTCCAGTCCTCCCCAAAGAATTCTGCTTTCACCTTCGATTCACAGTATCTGAAACAAATAGATGCAGATATCTCTTTACCATATAAAACACATAAGTCTTACTAAAGCTAAGAACTCTAAAGAACTCAAATCCTCAAATGTTGCCCCCAAACCCGAACTTAAGTCAAGTCCACAGTGCATTCAGTCCTCATTCATTCTCTATCCATGAATTAACAAAACACATGCTACTGGATACTTAAAAGCATCAAAACTCTCAAAGTTTGACTAATCAGCTAAAGTATCCGGACAACACAACCTTTCCGGATAGCACCCATATTCCGGACAACACAACCTTTCCGGACAACATACACAATCCGGATAACATAACTAACCGGACAACATCAATAATTCGGACGATATCCGGAAACCAAAGTAACCCGGATACCACCCGGTATCTTAATTTATCCGAAATCTCAAGGAAAAGTAACTTACCCGGATACTTCGACTACCGAATACCTGCAAGGAAAAACTACCAGACACGACTAAAAATTTACCGGACACCATCAAACAACTACCCGGACACATTCATATTGTGTCCGGAAACTACTGTCGGTTTGTTCCATTTTACCCAGAAATCGACAGAATTCAAGCCTAGATATGAAGTCAACAATTCTACTCCGATAGAAACCATCTAGTAGCAATTACACACATAAATTGTAGAGGAACATACCTGAAATCACATCCAAATATACCAAGTTTGAATCTTTTAGCCACAAAACCTTCTTTTCTCTTTTGGTCTCAAACACACACACACACACTGAATTTTCTGGATATTTTGTTGTTGTAAAAATATCTGATTTAACTAAGTATTTAAATTCTGACTTAATTTACCATTAAAGCTTAAACTATCCAATAATGACCCAAAACACCCTTAAATTCTAACTTAACCCAAACTTACCCTAAACATCAATTATAGAGTTAACTAGATTTTAACGGAACTCGAATTTAACTAACGAACTTACCCTGGGTATTACACCACTTGGTTACATCGCAACTGAAGGTTGCGATATAACACTGTTCATAGAGATATCGCAATAGAAGGTTGCGATATCACACTGTTCACTTGTAAAATTTGGACATTTTTCAGATAAAATTTGAAAAGAAAAGATTTTATCACATTGGAAGATATCCAACTTCCAATTGATTCAGCACTCAAGGTTTTAAACACAGTTTTCACTCCCCCTTAAATGATGCATAGATTTGAAAAATTGTTTTCATCATTTAAGAGTAAGTGTTTGAAAACAAATCAGAATACTTACCTTGACTTCTCGGAAGCAGCAGTCACAATGGAATAACACTTACATGAAAACAAATGATGCACACTCCCCCTAAATTTGTGCATATGATCTGTTCAATAACTCCCCCTGAAACCAAGAACATACCTTTGTGCAGATACATGTATCATAACAAATCATAGATAAGACAATTAAAAGAAGAGAAAGAAAGAACACGTTAAAGAAATATATATACTACAACTAAGATATGAAAATTTAAATAACAGATATTGAGAATAGAATATGATGAAAATTTGAGTGTATCAATCTAGATACTAAGTCTAGATTGAGATACAAATATTTCCATCTATTATATGATCAATATATGGAAGTTAAACTTTCATATTCAGCATGCCGAGCTTGGATACTAGAAAATTGAAATGGTTTTCATCCAAGACTTTGGTAAAGAAATCGGCAAGTTGATAATCAGTTGTAACAAAATACAATTCAACAGTTCCTTTCTCAACATGATCTTTTATGAAATGATACCTTATGTCAATGTGTTTGGTTTCAGTAGCTCCTTTTCCACAAAGTTGCTTTCCCTCCATGCTTTTCCACCAAGTTGCTCAGCAGCTCCTTTCTACCAGTCATGTGTTTTGAGCAACCGGAATCCAAATACCACACATGACTGGGCTGCAAAATGGAATTTAAACAGCTTTTGGTACCCATTGCCAATTGGGTCCTTTCTGATTAATTGATTTGGACTTGACATTATGAGTTCTATAACTGGTTTTAAAGTAATCATTTGAGTAAAACCAACAGTTATAGTCAGATTTGCAGATAAAATTATCCACACCACAAGAAGCACAACAAATTTGATGACGTGCCAAATTAATCAGTTGTCGCATTGAATAAACATTGTAAGGAACTACAAGTTTTCGTCTAATGACAACATCATAATTATTAACATTTGAAACAAAATTGTCTTTCTTGGAATTTAAAACATTTGAAGTAACGTGGGATGATTTGATCTGGGCCACATCCTGTGTGGACTCCTTTATTCTCCACTCAAGGCGCGTGTTGTTTCTCAAATTACGATCTGAAACACAAGACAAATAGGAGTCGTAAGCTTTTGAATTCTGAGTTTGAAAAGAATTAACATGCTTCTTTCTTTTTGTTTTTCTTTTCTTTTTTTCTGTAATGATTGTTTTGATTTTGTTTTAGAATAATAATCATTAGTAGAAATTTTCTCAACTGATTTTGAAGATTCCCCTTCCAAGATAATCTTTTCAGGTTCCTTCTTTTATTAGAAAGTCGGTGTGATCTGGAAGTTTGGCACTAAAGTCAAATTGAACAGGCACTTCACATACAGCTTTACCTTTATCCTTACCAACATTCTCACTATCACAATCAGGCTGACTGTCCAATGAAGTGTGAAAAATACCATGAGACTTTGGATAAAGAAAATCATTTATTTCCTTTTCAATAGCTTTATCTTCTTTTGTATAAAAATGCATTTCAGGAGGATCTTTGACAAATTGACTATCCAAATCCCAAAGTTCAAAATCATCTTTGTCGTTAACTGTACAATCCCTCAAGAAAGTAGTTCCCATAAAAGCTTTGCATGAGGAAACATCTGAATCTGAAGAATGTTTTTCTTTGGAAACTTTTTCTTCAGACATTTCCTCAAGTTTTGTTTTCATTTCTTTTAAGCTTTCCGAAAACACTGTGATCATAACTTCCTTTTCGATCTCGAAAGCAAGCTTCTCGTCATTTCTGACGTCTTCAATAGTACTTTTAATCTTGCTTTCGAGGTCCATGAGTTTTTGTTCAAGAACCATTGGTGGAAAATACCTTTTTCCTTCCAAAATAGGTTTTTCAGAATTAGCCTTTTGTGTATTTTCCGTTTCCTCTGGTTCTTTAACAATATAACTATCTGTTGGTTCCCGTTTTGCTTAAACAAGATTATCAGATCTATTAGTTCAAGTTTAAGGTTTGATGCGGAAGCGTATTTGAAGAACTAACAGATATGTTTGATAGATTTAGAACGGAATATAAATAAACAGTGGACAGAATATAATTACTTCAAGGTTTACTGAATATATATATATATCAAGAACAGATTAAGAACAAAGAGTAAGTAAAGCTTTAAAACAGATATGACTTTTAAGGTGAATAAGCTTTTGTGTTCTTGATGTTCGATTGAAGTGGTGTAAGGAAGAACTCAACATGAGTCTTCCTTATATACTACTCTAAAGGGGACCATAAAGCATATGCTACTATTCAAAAGGTACGTATGAATAGTAGAACGGATGTCGTGAACAGTTGCAAGGATGGCATGAACAGTCAGACGTGCTGTATTGCATTTAATGCAGCAGACGTCTATTATGTACTAAGCCCTATTGAATCCAATCAGAGTTTGACACGTCGACGTTGGACAGGGTAGGTTTCCATGCAAGTTGACGAACGGGTTCTGGAATAGTAGCAAGATATTAATAATATCTTTGAAGTCTTTGTTGAAGACCACAGAGGCTCTGTGAAGTGTCACAGAGGCTCTGCGGTTTGGTCCTTCGTAGAGCAGTCTTCTTTTGTTTCCGAGTCTTGGGTCTTCTTTAAGTTCAACAGAGGTTCTGTAGGACGTCTCTGTTGCTTTTGTGGCTTCTTGACTCTGATCTCTCGGTAAGTTCGGCAGAGCCTCTATAAGATGCTTTTCTTCACTTAGCCTATTTTTCACTACTTCTAAATACTTCTATGATTAGGAAGATTGAAGCTAACAATCTCCCCCTAAGTAGTGAAAAATATAAATTTGAACTTGAGTTAAGTTAGGCTAAGTAAGATAAGACAGAGGTTAAACAATACCTCGAAATTTCTTTCATTTAGAAATATGCCAGAGGCATTTTACATTTGAGTACAATGAAAGATAAACTTTGACTTGGTTTGCAGAGATTTGAGGTCTGAGAATCAGATTTTGGCATCTTTGAAATCGTTGTAGCTTATGTTGTCTCTTCCGACTCTTCTGATCTCTTTGTAGAAGCTGATGCAGAGTTCTCTTAGGCGGATTGTTGCGTCAATCTCTCTGATGATAGTATCTGCAGCATCTTTATTCATTTTCTTTGTACCTCTGTATTTCACAAGGCTTGCTCTGAACTTGTTCAGAGTACTTGTTGCGTACTTCTGACAGTCCATGCATACAAATAGTTTAGTTTCGCCTTGAGGGTTTTGAAATACTAACCCAAACCGTGGTTCTGTGATGATTGAGTTAGGTACGGCGTCCGGTGGGCAACGATCCTCTGGTGGTCGTAAATCCAGATGCTTGAGACCAAGATCCTTTCCCAGCTGGAAATCTATCATGCTGTAAAGCAGAAGCTTTTCCCTCATCGCTTTTCTCAACACTTGATAGGCTCTGGTGTTTTCCTCTGTGTTGTAGTTGTCCTTTGTCCATTGCAGAAGGTCAGGTAGATCATAAGGATTGATAATTCTTAAATCAGCATCAGCGAAGGTAGTTTCTGAATTGTCTTCTCTTCTGACTTTGTAAAGATTGTACCTGACCTTTGGATAGGTTCTTGTGAAGGAGAATTTGCAGAAGATTACCTTTTTGATCTTGTGGATTGAGAAGACATCTGCTTTGGTTCTTGGCTTTGTCCTTGTGAAGATGTTCTCAAATTCTTCTCTGATCCTTGGATCTGTCACATGATCTACTGGATGATTTGTCTGATAGGATTGTTTGTAGAGGTATTTGTATACCACTTCTTCCATCTCTTCATGTGTTGGACCAGGTTTTGGTATTTGTCTTCTGAGACTCTCCATTTGTTGAACAACTTCTGCAGCTCTACCAGTTAGAGGAATGTCTGACAGGGGTTTCAATCCATGTGCCCAGTCAACTTCTTCAGGCTTTGGGGTTTGAAAGGCATCAAACGCACTCTTCATTAGTTTCTCTGTTGGCTTTGGCAATGTTTTCTTCTTAGGCTCTTCTGTCAGTATTCCTTTGCCCTTATCTTTGGCTTTTGGCGGGGCAGAAACTGTTGCTTCTGTAAGTTTGGAGGTTGGCACTTCTGTTGGCTTGATGGGGTTGCCTCTGTGGGTTTTGACATTTGTGATTTAGAGGACTTTTGTGGCGATGGTTCTGTTGGCTTGAGTTGCTCTGTAACCTCTGTTGGAGGTTGTTTGTTGACTTCTTCTGTGAGCTCAGTTTCTGTTGATGAAGTATTGACATCGAATCTTCTTGCCATTTTGAAAGCTAAAGCGAACCTGTGCCTTTCTTCTTCTCTCTGCGCCATACGATCACTCATTGTTGTGTGCATCCTTTTCAGAACGTCAGAAGCATAGGTCGTTGCTCTTTTTGGTTTGGTGGCAATCGACTTTCTTCTCGGTTTGGTTTGGGGTGTTTCCACAGAGGTGGGTGTTTTCTCTGTGGTTTGTTCATTTGTTTCTTCCAAAATGATTACCTCATGGGCGGTTGTTGCCTCTGTGGTTTGCTGATTTGCTTCTGGAATTTTGGTTTCGTCAGGAGATGATTCCACAGAGATGGGTGTTGTCTCTGTGGTCTTTTGGGTTTGTTGTTGTTGGGTTTGTTCTGGAGGGGCTTGGCTGATTGGTTCTGCTGCGATTGGTGGACTTTGTATTCCTCTGCTCGTAGCTTTCTCTCTTAGATTCTCCCCCTCAGGATTATCTGATGGACCAGGTTGGTCATCATCAGAATCATCCTGACTTTTATCAGAAGTACCCTCTGCTCTGCAAGAAGTGTTGGGCTTCTTCGGTAATTCAGCTCCTGCTGCCATCAACTTTTCACATACATCATCGCAGAGGCCAATCAATGTCGCAAGCTTTGCTTCTGTTTTGAAACGCATTCTGCCGACACTCTTTCTGAAATCCTTGACATAGTTGGCAATTGCAGTTGTGAAGGAGACAATGACTTCTGTGACCTGGTTAATGACGTTCTGTCCGAGCTCTGTAAGCTGTGCTCTGGTCATATAGTCTTTTGGTTGCATCATTGTCGTGTTGCGTATTGCCTCTGCTTGTACTTGTGTTAGGGCATTCTGTAGATCTGCAGGAGTAATGCCCTCTGCTCTGTTGGATTGCGTATTCATTTGTTCAAGGAAGTTTTTGACAGAGTCCTTGAACGCAGAAGTTGCAGCTGTTCCAAGTTCTTGAGCGGCAGAAGTAGCTGTAGCTTTGGCAGTAGTTTCGGCAAAAGACTTCATCTCTGAGATGGCAGTTTTTACCTCTGTGGACAGATTGTCCATTTTGGTGTTCAGATTCAGGATAGCCGTAGATGTTGTCTCTGTAAAGGATTTGAAAGAGCTTTGCAACTCTTTCATTGTTTGGTTCACAGAGGTGACAAGGGTTTGGAACTCATCCCTTGATACTTGTGTTCCTTGTGTAACCTCTGGAGGAACACATTCGTCTCCAGAGTGAGTCCCTGTTCATGGGACACCTTCGTTCACCCTTGTTTGTACGATGGGGGTGGAAGGATTTCCTTCTGATCCTCGAGAAGAAACCTGAGTTTCGATCTCTATAGAAGTTCTGTGAAGAACAGTGTCCAAATCCACTCCAGAGGTGGGTATTGGAATGTCCTTCTGTTGACTAGGAGACTTGTCTAGAGTCTCTTCGTCTCTGTGCTCACTACTTCTCTCTGAAAGAAGTTTTGGTCCTAATGTGTGCGTGGCAGAGGAAACAAATTCCTCTGTAGGGTGTTCTAGGGTGATATGGGGCGATTGATCACGAACAATAGGTGAGTCTCTTTGAGGAGACTCCCTAGGAATGGATTCCCCAGTTTTTGTGGGCGCAGAAGTCGAAAGAGTGACTTCTGGCTGGATGGTTTGAGTTTGGATCGAGCTGTGCTGCTCTTTTTCAATAATTCCTTCTGCAGCTAGACCTGCAGAATTAGAAATGTGGGTTACACTGGGAGTTGGTTGTGGTTGTGTGCCTCTATTCATCCAGGCATCTTTTCTTACTTCTTCCTCTGTTAAGCATCCAAGCACTACATCATTGTCTATCATTTCATCCTCTGTAGCTATCCTTCGGCTTGGTGCTTCTTCCCTAGGTTTTGTTGAAGTTCCTTGCTCTGGTCGTAAAAAGTCATACATTTGATGAGATCCGTATAATCTCATGACATGTGGATGATAGAGACCTTTACGTATCCAGACAGCTTCTTCTTCATCTGAATCCACCGCTGAGATTTCTATTCCAGTCTCTGTTGTTTCAAATCCCTCTTTTTGTACAACTTCGGCCCCTTTTTCTTTTTCTTCTTCCATTATTTTCTCAGAAGCCTCTGTTATTTTACCTCTATTCCACTCAGCTTCTGTTTGTTCTATTTCTTCTGAAGCTGGGTTTGGACTTCTTCTGTGGACGTCCAATCCTTGAATGAAAGGGTTTTGTAAAATAACAGGGGTGTTGGCTGGTTGATCTTTGGGTGTTGTGTCATCTTCTTGCAGATGTGTGTCAATGCCAGAAATGGAGAAATCTGTTCTTCTGGAGAGTGGTGGTCGAGAGGTTGTGTCGTCCACCCTGCTGTATTTAGGGTGTTGGCAATGTCAGGGTTCTGTAAGAAGTCGTTCAGGTCTCCTTGGTGAGCAAATCTATCTGGAGATTGATAGGGTGATTGATACTCTTCTGTAGCCATTCCTTCTTCTGCAACTGCTTATTCAGTTCTTTCTTCTGCATTTTCTTCTTCTGCAGTTTCCTCTTCTGCTATGGTAACCAACTTTTCAAGTGATTTACCATGCTTCTTTTTGGTTTTCCTTCTCTTAGGTTTTGGTGCCCCTTCCTCTGTTGATTTCGATCTTCTTTTCTTCTTCATTTTTGGGGAAGAGGGAGGAGCAGAGGAGCCAATTTCTGTGGCATGAGGAGGTGAAGGTTGATCTTCTGCAGCACTTGTTGAGGTGCCTTCTGCAGTTTTTCTCTTCTTAGCTTTTGGAGTAGATGCAGAGGTTCTTGATGAAGACTTCTTTCCCATAAGTTCTGCACGTTTGTCTATAAAGCTGAGTTGAATAGCCATGTGCTTTGCTAACTTCTGATCCTTTTCTTCTTGAGTGGAAAGAGGTTTTGCTATCATTGTTCCTAGGGGGACACCTAAACGCGGGGGTGTCATAGGACTCGGTTTAGGAGTTCTATGATTGCGTATATACTCTTTCTTAAGGGATTTATTCGATGCGTAGCGCAGTAGCTTCTTTGACAGAGGTCTGCAGTGTGAGTAGCCATCAGTATGATCAGTGGGGGTATTCTTGTTCATCGGGAACTGTTTGGGAGTTGGTCCTTCCATTGGCCAGTTTTGGATTAGCAGTAGAGGTTCGAACAGTACTCCCAATATTCTTTGGAATTGCAGAGGTGGTAGAAAGTTGGGATCGTTCTCTTTGACCCTTCTCGTGTTGTTCTTTCTGTCGATGGTGTTTATGATCTCTTGCATCATTATGGTCGCATAATCTAGTGGAAGATCATAGTAAACCCCATACATGATGCTCAAGATTTGATGTGAGCTTTGGTCAATACTCCCTATTTTCCCTGTCAGGCATCTGTTAAGAATAGAGAACAAAGTGTTCCACAGAGGTGGTAATCTTCCTCTGCGGAAGTCATTTCTCTTCCGTAGTTGGGTGTTGTACCCAAGCATTTCCACGAAGCGACAGAGCTCTTCGTCTGTTGGTTGCTCTACATAACTATTCAATCCCAGAAGACCCCTTGTTGGTAGGTTGAATTCAAGTGAGAACATTGTTCTGTTGAACTTGATTTCAAGATTCTCAGATTTATCAGGTCTTGAAATGTACCATTTGATAAGAGAATCGTCTTTATCAAATCGGCAGCTTTGCCAAAATTGGTTCAGATAACGGACTGGAATTTTGTTTGGGGTTCTTGAGAGTAGAGGGAAGAGGATGTGATTTTCTATTATGTTCAGAAGAATAGCATGGGCTTCGCCGAAAGCAGTGGGTGAGGGGACCAAATAGCAGTTGTTGGATTTGATAGGAAGTATGGTTTCGAAGTGATCTTTTGCTATGAAGTTTTGCAAGTGTGTCGTCGGAGCAAATTCTGCTGAGTCCCCGGAATCTTGTTGTTCAATAGCTCTTGCAAGGTTGGGGTTTTCTGAATGTTCAGAATGGGCAGGTGAGTTTTCCGGTGAGTTCGCCGGAGAGAGTTCTTGGGAGATAGCTTTAGAAGATGAAGCCATTTGATTTTAAGAACAAGGTTTTTGCAAGCTTTTGCAGGGTTTCGCCGGAGAAGAAGATAAGAGTTTGTAAAAGGTTTTATGAGAGGGTAAGCTTGGTTTTTATAGGAGGGTAAAACGGTAGTATTCGAAAGAGTAAAATATATGGCAATGGATTAAAATTTGGAATCCGTACTCGAGTTTGAACGGCGGGTTCAACTTTCCAAATAAAAACGTTCCATGTACGCCCAATGAAAATGGGACACGTAGGCCTTGTCAGAATATGACAGGACGTCGTGCGCGGCCCATTAATGCTAGGCGCGTGAGGTTGTTTTTAGCCACATGAGTTTCACTCTCAGTAAAAGTAACCGTTATTACTACAGAAATGCCCAGATAACAAAATGGCAGAACTTTTGTGTTTTACAGAAGCTCTGTGATTTTGAAAATCTTGATTTTTAACCTCTTCTCATATATCTCAATGTTATCATGACTCTGTAGGTTCTTCTTTGAACGAAAATGTTTGTAAAGACATTGGAGAGGGTCAATAGGATTTTGTCAAGAAATTTTACTCACAGAGGTTTTGTGGCTCTGATGGAACTTGCAGAAGCTCTGTGAGAGCCAGCAGAAGCTATATGAGAGAAAAAATCTTATAACTTGAATTCTATTAACTTTCTGATCATCCAATTTTTGATCTGTGTTAAGAGATGTTTTTCGCATATTATTGAAAGTTGGTGTCCGAGAAAACTATTTTGAAAAACGTTTTGTTCGAGAAGGTCATGGTGTGTGTTTTCGGTTTCCGAGATAACATTCAAAAAGATCGACAGAGGGTTAATTTGTGATCACAGAGCATATTTCCTGCAGAACCTCTGTTGAGCTCAGCAGAAGCTCTATGACCTTAAATTTCTTCTATTTCGAATTTTGTTAAACTTTTTGAACTTTTGATTTTTGAAATGTTATTCATAGTATATTTAGGACATATTTGACAATTCTTGTCCTAGAAAACTGTTTTCCAAAAACCTTTTGTGCGAGAGACATACCTTTTGGTTCTTCTGTTCTCGGCAGTTTTGTCTTACTTCTGTCGATGGAGAATTATCGACATTCTTCTTTGGCTTTCCTTTGAAAGATTTACCTCTGTAGATCATTTCAGGGTCCCTTTTGCTCCCCCTTGATCTAATCACTTATGTAGATCAAGAATTTTCCTTTTGCTCCCCCTTGATCTATGCTTGGTTCAAAGAATGGTAAGATTTGTATTGAGCATAGATCTTGTTTACCAGAGGTTCTGTAAGGGTTATCAGAAGATCTGAGCGGACCCACAGAAGCTCTGTAACCAAGAATTATTTTTGCACACACAAAAAAA
This sequence comes from Saussurea involucrata, assembly GCA_033807775.1. NCBI lineage: Eukaryota > Viridiplantae > Streptophyta > Magnoliopsida > Asterales > Asteraceae > Saussurea > Saussurea involucrata. The sequence continues at coordinate 110,796,031 of CM066320.1, read as the reverse complement.
TACATACAGAAATAAATTTATCAATGCAATAACTTAAGTAATAATAGATATTTATACTTATTTACAGAAGATAAAGCTATACTTACAGAGGATTTTCACACCATGTTAATCATTCCTAACTTACCCACCAAGAAGTTGAATCTTTTCTCGTCTAGTGCTTTGGTGAATAAGTCAGCGAGTTGATATTCTGTGGGCACGAAATGCATTTCGATTGTACCGTATTCAACATGATGTTTCAAGAAATGGTACCTTATATCGATATGCTTGGTTTTTGAGTGTTGCACAGGGTTGGCAGAGATAGCAATGGCACTTTTGGAATCACAGAAGATGGGTATTTTGAATAGGATGTGGCCGTAGTCTTTTAGCTGAGTCTTCATCCATAGAACCTAAGAACAACAGCTAGCAGCATCAACGTATTCAACTTCTGCAGTGGATGTGGAGACACAATTATGCTTCTTGGAGGTCCAACTGACTAGTTTACCACCTAGGAATTGACAACTCCCAGAGGTACTCTTTCTGTCGAGCATGCATCCTCCATAGTCTGAATCTGTATAAGCTTTAAGACTAAAACCAGAGTTCTGTGGATACCAGAGACCAAGATTGTTGGTCCCCTTCAGGTATCTAAAGATTCTTTTTACAGCATCATAATGTGATTTCTTTGGATTAGCTTGATAACGTGCACAAAGACATGTGGCATGCATAATGTCAGGTCTGCTTGCTGTTAAGTATAACAGAGATCCAATCATGCCTCTGTAGAGAGTACATTCTACAGAAATACCATTTGGATCTAAGTATAACTTATTTCCAGTGGCCATTGGAGTCTTCATTGCAGAGGTACCAGAGAGATTATATTTTAAAAGAATGTCAGAGACATATTTGGCTTGATTTATAAAAATTCCCTCTGAAGATTGTTTGACTTGAAGTCCGAAGAAGAATGTTAATTCTCCCATCATACTCATTTCAAACTCACTCTGCATGAGTTTTTCAAAAATTTTGCACTCTTCTGAATTTGTAGACCCAAAAATTATGTCATCTACGTATATTTGTACAAGCATTATCTCACTATTGTTGCGTTTAAAAAATAATGTAGTATCTGTTGTACCTCTGTTGTAGCCATTTTCTAGAAGAAAGGTGGAAAGTCGTTCGTACCATGCTCTTGGAGCCTGTTTTAGTCCATATAGAGCCTTTTCAAGGTAGTATACATGCCTTGGGAACTTTGAGCTTTCAAAACCTGGTGGCTGATTTACGTAAACCTCTTCTTGGATTTCATCGTTTAGAAAAGCTGATTTTACGTCCATCTGATAGACTTTAAAACCTCTGTGGGCTGCGAAGGCTACGAATATTCTTATTGCTTCGAGCCGTGCGACAGGGGCAAAAGTCTCATTGTAGTCTATGCCTTCTTCTTGTCTATATCCTTTTGCTACTAATCTTGCTTTGTTTCTGATGACCACTCCATCTTCATCCTTCTTGCTTCTGTAGACCCATTTAGTCCCAATGGCCTGTTTCCCTCTTGGCAGAGGTACTAAAGTCCAGACTCTGTTACGCTCAAATTGCAGAAGTTCTTCTTGCATGGCGTCTACCCAGTTTGGGTCATCTAGGGCTTCAGAAATCTTCTTTGGTTCTATCACACTAATAAAATTTGTAAAGAAACAAAAATTAGCAGTGGCAGACCTTGTTTTTACTGAGTCAGAAGGTTCTCTCCAATTATTTGGCTTGGAGGATGGCTTTTTGTCCACTGAGTTGTGCGTGGAAGATGATCATCAATGTCATCAAAACTTTCTTCAGAGGCTTCTGATGTTTCTTCTTCTCGTGTAGCCTCTGTCGTTTTTCGTGCCTTGGTAGTTGATCCTACCGTTTGCTGAATGATTGGTATGAGTGGTGGTGGAGTTTGTTCCTCTGAGGACGTATAGTCTTGGTCCTCAACTTCCTCTATAATTGGTTCTTCTGTGGATTGTGGAGTTTGATTTTCAGCAGCTTCTGTGGTCGTTTTTCTTGAAGTTTCATCTTCTGCATTTTCTTCTTCGGCATTTGCATCTGTAGTATTTATAGAAGAAGATGAAGCATTATTTAGACCAGTTAGAGTCATACCTGTAGGATTTTGTCCGACAGAGGATGGTTCTTCAGAAACTCTGATGGTTCCAACAGAAGGATCAATGTCATTGTGGAACATCTCCAAAAATAGAAGATCCAAATCTTCTTTTGTTCTTGAGATGTCAGAGGATTTCCCTTTAATTCCGAGTTCTGAACTGATTTGCTCAGAAGTCATTTGGAATGAATCATCAAAAGAAACATTGATGCTTTCTACAATCTTGTGAGACTTTGTAAGGAATGTTCTGTAGGCTTTGGAAGTGGCAGAGTATCCAATGAATTTGCCTTCATCAGCTTTTACATCAAACTTTCCTCTTGAATCTCTGTCGTTTAAGACAAAGCATTTGCATCCAAATACATGGAAAAATTTGATGTTTGGCCGCCTTTTGTTAAGCAATTCGCAAGGCGTCTTGAGGTGTCTTTTCACAACGGTTGAACGATTCTGAGTATAACACGCAGTAGAAATTGCTTCTGCCCAAAAGTTCATTGATAATCTGCATGCTGACAGCATAGTTCTTGCGGCTTCCACAAGTGTTCGATTCTTTCTTTCGACAACACCGTTCTGTTGTGGAGTGAGAGCGGCAGAGAAGTTCTGTGATATTCCTTCTGTAGAAAGATATGCTTCAATGACACAGTTTTTAAATTATGTGCCATTGTCACTTCTTAACTTCTGTATTCTGCAGTCATAAAGAACTTGAATTCTTTTCATTAGATTTATCAATATAATTGGAACATCTGATTTCTTTCAAATAAATTCAACCCATGTGAAACGTGAATATTCATCAATTAGGACAAGTATGTATTTCTTGCCTCCTAGGCTCTGTATAGCAATGGGACCGCAGAGGTCGACATGAAGCATGTACAGAGGCCTAGTGCAAGACACATCTGTTTTGCCTTTGTGGGAAGCCCTTCTGTGTTTTCCCATTTCACAGGCCGAACACAAGTGATCCTTATTGAATTTAACATTTGGCAAACCTTTAACTAGATTGAGTTTTACTAGTTTATCCAAGGTGTGAAAGTTTAAGTGACAGAACCTGTTGTGCCATAACCAAGCTTCTTCACTTTTGCAGGCTACTAGGCAAACTTTGTCCTTGGATTTTGAAGTAAAATTCATTAGGTATAGATCACCTCTTCTTTCAGCTCGCAGAAGTTCCATTCCTGTGTTTTCACTCTGTAGAGAGCAGAAAGTTCTTTTGAATAACACATCGAATCCTGTATCACAGAGTTGACTTACGCTTAGTAGGTTGTGTTTGAGGCCATTCACATATGCAACTTTGTATGCAGAGACATTTTCTTTCTGTATGACTCCATAGCCTTTGATGTGTCCCTTCATGTTGTCTCCAAAAGTTACAGATCCACCATCGTGTGTTTCTTTGTATGTGGATAGTAATCTTCTATTGCCAGTCATGTGCCTTGAGCATCCGGAGTCAAGATACCAAATTGTCACATGTTGCTTCTGTAAGACAATCACAGAGATTTAGGTACCCATATCCACATGGGTCCAATATTGTTAGAATTTTTCAAGTTTGCCTTAGAATTCTTGAAATACATTTTATCTTTTGTAGAAGAATCAGATTGTTTCTCTTTTGGTTCTGACTTTCGAATTTCAGTGGTGAGAAAGCAATCTGGACTTGAGAAGTGTTTATTCAATTTAAACATAAGATCAAAACAATGACAGTATTGAATATGAGATGTGATTTGTTTGAACTTTTCATTGAATTCTTTGAACTGAGCCACAGAGACATTACACTCTTTCTTTACATTAGATTTCCTATTACAAGAAGATCTATGAATACTAGAATGTTGTTTGCAAAAGTCTTGTTTAGTTACTGCCTTATGTGACTCTCTTCTGTAGTGAACATCTTTCTTCACTGTCACAGAGGAAAAATATTTGTTAGCTTCAGGCCATTTTCCCTTTTGTTGCCAAGTGGGATTCTCTTTGATTTTCCTTAAAGGTTTTGAAAATTTTAAGCTTTTTGGATTTTCAGAGGCCTTTTTCAGATTTTCAAGCTCTGTAGAGGTTTTGACTTGTATACACATTTTGAGAAAATCTGGATGGATAGGTATCTCTGTGATTTTCTCTTTTGGAGAAATTGTTCTGTTAAGAACTTCAGAGGAGAATTTGACATCCTCTTTGTCACAGTGAATTATCCCTGATTTGAAATCAGTCTCTGAGTCGTCAGAGGATGAATCGTCCTCATATGCAAAGGTTGAGTCATTTCTTTCGACAGAGGCTGGATTTTCTGAGCATGTATCATACGAGCTTTCTTCCTCAATAGAAAAACTTTCATAGATGGCAGAGGTTTCTGATGAGATCTCTTCAGCGAGTTTTTGATCTATAGAAGAAGTACAGAGATTTTCTAAAACATTTGATTTCAAAACTTCCAAAATTTCTTTTTCAATAGATTCTTCAAGTTTTTCTTCTGAAAAGATGGGTTTAAACTCAGGAGCTTCTGCTGACAATTTCTTTTCGACATTTATCATACAGACAAAAGCGACCTGTGTTTGAGTCTCTGGTTTACCAAACTTAAAGATACCAATCTGATCTTGTGTTTTCAGATATTTCTTTGGTTTGATTCCTCTATTGACAGAGGTTGAAGATGATGAATCTGTGTTTTCAAACCACACATTGATCATCTTTGTATGTTTCCTCAAGTGAGGTTCTGCAGAGATTTTAACCCTTTTACTTACGGAGAGTAAGTTTGGAAAGTTTGGTTTGTTAGTTTTTCCCAAAACAAATAGAGAGGACAGAGGTTTTAGTCATTTATTTTCAACTCCAAAGGTAATATCACTGTACCCTATACCTCGTCTTGCTATTTGAGAGTTTACCTTTTCATACACCTTCTGTGCATCTTTATAGTTTTTAAGTAAAACTTCTCTTCTTAAAAGATCTTGCCAAAGTACCTCTCTTTCTTTTTGAAAGTATTCTTTGAGAGCTCTTATGTCTGTAGTTTCACTTCTTGAAACTGAAAGTTCTTTTGTTTTGATTTTTAAAGCATAGGTTAAATCAGAAATTTGCCTTTTTAAAGGATCTATATTTTTGCTCCAATATTTTTCGACTTTTCCTTTTTCTTCAAAGATTTTGGCTTTTTCTTGAGTGAGAAGCCTTACTTCTCTCTCATTAAAGGTCAGCTTTTTCTGAATGCTTTCAATTATATCTTTCAGTTCAATGTTAAGTTTAAATAAATCATCATCTACAGAATTAGTACTTGAGGTAGAGTTTGAAATGGATACCTCATTGTCAGTGCCGGAGTCAACTTCTGCCATGCCACAGAACAGGGCATTTGTGGGAAATTCATCATCAGAGGTAGAGTCTGATTCGAAGTCTTCTTTGTTTGCCTCAGAATGCCATTTGTTTGCCATTAGAGATTTTTGTGCGTAATACTCGGCCTTCTTTTTGTAAAAAGCTGAGTCCTTCTGTGGGCGATTTGGTCTACTTCTGCATTCTTTTGCGAAATGACCTGGCTTGCCGCAGTTGAAACAACATTGGGAGATGTTTCCAGTTCGGTCGTCAGACTTCTGTAGGTCTCCACCTTTCTCTGTTCGGCATTCGTTTGCGTAATGACCGGGTTTACCACATTTGTAGCATTCTTGTGTGTGGCCTACCTTGTCATCTGATCTCTGTCGATTATTTCCTCTGTAGCTTCTGTCGCTCGACCTCTGTTGGTCATCATTTCTGTAGTCTGACCTCTGTCGGTCACTTGATCCTTCTCTTCTTCCATCATCTCTTCTACCAGAATTCCATTGATTTAGCTAATGACGCAAGAGTTATCTCTTCCTCTATCAGCTCGTCTTCTTCGCTATCAACCATTACCATCTTCTTTTTCTCCTTTTTCTCCTCTGTAGATCTCTCATTTCTTGGTCTGTCTGCAGCCTCTGTAGATTTACTAACCAATGCGTATGGCACAATGGTTAGTGTTTTAGCTTGAGATATATTTGAGGCTCTTGTGCAGCAAGTGTTCCATAGAGATCAGAGAGTGTCCAGGAGTCTAGATCTTGATTTGTTTGTAAAGACATAGACAACTGAAGCCACTCATCGTTCAGGCTCTTTAGAAACATGACGTTATTTTCTTCCGTGGTTCTGTGAATACCAGACTTTTTGCATTTGTTTATGAGAGAGTTGAACCGGTCGTATGTTGTTTGCAGAGATTCTGTTGCAGAGGCTCTGAAAGCATGATATTCATTTATGTATTGTGCCCTTCGGTTCTTTTGTGTTTTAGCACCCCCTTCCAACTGTCTTTCTAATTCTTTCCAGAGATCGTGCGTTGTTTCGCATGCATCTAAGAATTGAAAATTTTCGTTGGGGATAGCCATGATCAGTATTCTTTTTGTTTTCTGTGCAACTTCATCTTCTGCCTTATCTTCATTTGACCATTCTTCTCTTGGCTTAGGTTTTTGATGTTCAGGGATTTCAGCAGATTCAGCAGTAGCTGGTACACGTGGCATAGTTATCATAGGAACTGGAGGATGATTGTAAAGATATTGTTTGAGAGTTTTTTCAGTACCCTCAAAGAAATGAACCATTCTTATCTTCCATTGAGGATACTCATCTCTAAGAAGAGTAGGAGGTTTGGTTAGTGAGCCAGCAGTGAAAAAGTTATTTGTATTTGTCATTTTGAGGAAAGGATAATCTGATGGAGGATTTCTAAGTATGAAGATCTGGAAGGTTTTCTGGGTACAACTAATATCTAGAAATATGGTGATGAAGAGAGAAAATAATCTATCAAATAAAAGTTGTAAAACGAGGATCACTTGATATTGAAAATCAAGCTTGGCTCTGATACCAATTGTTGGTTCCCATTTTGCTTAAACAAGATTATCAGATCTATTAGTTCAAGTTTAAGGTTTGATGCGGAAGCGTATTTGAAGAACTAACAGATATGTTTGATAGATTTAGAACGGAATATAAATAAACAGTGAACAGAATATAATTACTTCAAGGTTTACTGAATACATATATGTCAAGAACAGATTAAGAACAAAGAGTAAGTAAAGCTTTAAAACAGATATGACTTTTAAGGTGAATAAGCTTTTGTGTTCTTGATGTTCGATTGAAGTGGTGTAAGGAAGAACTCAACATGAGTCTTCCTTATATACTACTCTAAAGGGGACCATAAAGCATATGCTACTATTCAAAAGGTATGTATGAATAGTAGAACGGATGTCGTGAACAGTTGCAAGGATGGCATGAACAGTCAGACGTGTTGTATTGCATTTAATGCAGCAGACGTCTATTATGTACTAAGCCCTATTGAATCCAATCAGAGTTTGACACGTCGACGTTGGACAGGGTATGTTTCCATGCAAGTTGACGAACGGGTTCTGGAATAGTAGCAAGATATTAATAATATCTTTGAAGTCTTTGTTGAAGACCACAGAGGCTCTGTGAAGTGTCACAGAGGCTCTGCGGTTTGGTCCTTCGTAGAGCAGTCTTCTTTTGTTTCCGAGTCTTGGGTATTCTTTAAGTTCAACAGAGGTTCTGTAGGACGTCTCTGTTGCTTCTGTGGCTTCTTGACTCTGATCTCTCGGTAAGTTCGGCAGAGCCTCTGTAAGATGCTTTTCTTCACTTAGCCTATTTTTCACTACTTCTAAATACTTCTATGATTAGGAAGATTGAAGCTAACACTATCAAAGTAATCATTTGGTAAGGTCTTTTCGTTAGTTAATGCCTTTGCATTATCAGGACCATACCAAAAAGGAAGTTGCATTTTAACAATGGTTTTTCTTTTTATGTCTTCCTCCGCCTCATAGTCTTCACCATCCATTTTAAGCCATTTAATCTGATAGTTAGAATCTACTGCAAGTTCAATCCATTCAAATTTATAAAGAGTGGGGGATTTTATTAAAGCATTTTCTAGGTACTGTGGATTGTCATACCCAATTCCCCACTTTGAGTTGAAATATCTGAACTTACTTGGCTTATGCATGTGAATTGTTTGTTCAGTTTGACCTGCTTTGTACAGTTTATTTTCCAGATCCTTGACATTTTCACACAGCTCATCATTTCTATCTTTATAAGCATGTAAAAGATTTTCAAACTCATTACTCTTGGTTTCCGAACTCATTAATTTATCTGATAGTTCAGTTACTTTATCTTGAAAATACGCATGACCAATATCGAACTCAGTCTTTTTCTTTTCGAAATCTTGAATTTGACTTTCTTGTTCAATTAGTTTCTTTCTTAGAGTGGAAATTATTTCATCTGATGTGTCCCGGTCAATTGTTAGTTCTTCTAACTTCTTTTCTAAAAACGCTTGTTGAATAAAGAATTGATTATAGAGATCGGGATGTACCTCATTTGTTGTAGACTCTGACCTTTCATCATCAGCATTTCTGGTCATGAGACACATCTTGTTTTGAGTTGGTTTCTCATCATCTGCTTCATCATCAGTCTGATCAAGCCAGTATTCTTCTTCAACCATCAGCACAATCCCCGATTCTTTCTGTTCGGGAAGCATAAGCTTATTCTTGTAGTAACTAGAATCCCTCACTTTTGGCTTCCAACATTCTTTCGAGAAGTGACCAGTCTTCCCACAATTATAACATTTCGGTGCTTCATCCTTCTTCTCAAAAACCTTCTTCTCTTCTGGCCTCTTATAATCTGGCCTTTTATACTCAGCCCTCTTGTCCTCAAACTTCTTGCCCGATTCAACATGAGCTTTGTGCTCGAAGTTCTTGGAGCCAGAAGCATATCTTTGACTGTTAGAATTGGGCTTTTCCCAAACTGTCTCTGAAAAGATCTGGTAAGGAGTAGCAAATAATTCTTCATACTTTCAATATCATCCATCTCACCTGCTTCATTATGTCCCTCTTCAGACTGATTACCCACATTCTTTGAGTAATTCCTGTTAGACATTAAAGCAAGTGGGTCTAACTCTTCTTCCTTAACCTCTCTTTTCTCTTCCTTCTTCTTTTTCTTCTTTTTCTTCTTTTTCTTGGCCCTCTTTGCATCTGCATCATCTTCATCCTGCTTCAAGGTTTCGTACATCTCTTGTAGAGGCAAATCAGCTAACTTAGCATTCTGTTTCATTCGGTGAGCATACTTCTTCCATTCCGGTTGAAGAACACTCAGGAATTTCACATTATGCTCGATTATAGATTTGTTGATACTGTACCTATTCAGTTCATTCAGGATGGTAGTAAAACGGTCATAAGCAGAGTCAAGAGCCTCTCCTTCCTTCTGTTTAAAGTTTTCATACAAGTTGATTGCATTAGATATTCTCATCTGATTCTCTATTTCAGATCCTTGATACAGCTTTGTCAGTTCATCAAACATGGCCATCCCAGAATAATTCTTGCTATCCACCTTTCGATAAATATCGTTGGTTAAGGCTTGAATAACAAGAGACTTTGCCATTTTGTCTCCATACGCTTTACACTTTTGTTCTTGATCATAATGTTTTGGTAAAACCTCAACCAAGTCTGGAATAGGGTCACCATCAGTAATAAGTCCTCTTCTTGTTTGTTTACCCATGGGGTCATTCTTAAGAGAATTAGAAATATATTCCCCGTTCTCTTGTCGCTCAACATAATCGATAAACCTATCTTTCCAAATCTTAAACTCCTTGGGAAAAAGAACCGGTGGTTTGTCCTTCGACCCAATAGTTAAGATGTCTCTCGTTGTCATATTAGATTACTTGTTGATGATCATTAAGTATTCCTTAGATTAGATTAGTAAACAAATGACTTATCTCAACCCACTGATGTCGCAACTCACACTAGTCGCAATGAACTCCTTGTCGCAACCAAACACTTGTCGCAACACAATCACTTGTCGCAATAAGGAAATAAGAGGTCGTATCGCAACAGAAGGTTGCGATATGTTACTGTTCAAAACACAGATGATTGCGATATGAAGCTAGTCGCAACTGATGATTGCGATATGAACCTAGTCGCAAGTGACTCTTGCGATATGGTATTGTTCAAGCTTGCGATATGTATGAATTTTGAACGTTGCGATATTGATGAATATCAAGGTTGCGATAGTTTTGAAGATGCAAAGGATCGTGAGTCGATTCTTCAAAAATGATCCGATTGCTATGAAATTTTGTACAAAGGGTCGCAACACTATTCTGAACAACTTTAATACTTGAAGTTTTGTCCAAAAACCACTAGAACATTGATTTCTAAACCAAAACAGTGAGTTTTTCAATAAAAGTCCGAAAATCGATTTTTGCACAGATTGAGGCAGATCCTGGTGTAATTGCGGAATCAAAACACGCAGGAATGAAAATCAAATACTCCTAGATCAATTCTAATCCATTTGAAGAACTCAAATGATCAAAATCAATAAGAAATAGATGAAAACTTGAAGAACACTCAAAATGCAAAAAACTCTGAAAAACTAATCTGATCTAGATGAAATACTATGCTCTGATACCAATTGTGATCCCAGAACAAGTAATCAATCCATATTTAGCAATAAGATGGCCACCAATATATTGATCAATGAAGCATAATCACAAAGTACAAGATGAAAGTAGAGAGGATTTCTTAAGTGTGTGTACTTGTGTGTGAGTATTGGATGACCTAATTAGAAAAGCTAGGCAATACAAACATTATATACCTAGACAAGTTTGACACAATTACAAGGTAGGTCCCTCTGCATCGTACAATTACAATATAGCACTAACAACATTGATAGAAAAAAGATGCTACCTCAAAAATTCAGGAACTTCTTGCTCAAAAGAATTAGGAAAGACTTGACAGAAATTTCAAGAAGGCATGGGACTCTTTGGGCATACGTGAGTTGATTAAAAAGTAAAGATATTGGGGTAATATATAGCTGAAAGCAAACTTAGAGGAAAATCCTAAGGCCTTTAATGGTCTTATTTATAGAACAGATGAATTATCATCTCAAGGGGGAGGCCTTTAACTTGACTTTATATCCCTTCACTGTTCAAACAAATAGCCATTACCCCAATATAAGCAACTCCTCATAAACAGATATCATTAGTACAACAAGACTTCATCCTTTTCAAGTAAAACTCAGACAAAACAAACAATAAAGACAATTAGAAAAAATTACAATCACACAAAACACAAAGATATTTAATCCATGACAATCTGATCATGCCCAAAAAAAGTCAAGACTCACAAAATCCGAGCAAATAAAATCATCAACAAACAAAATGTAAACAACACTTTGGAATGCTATAAGGATGATTCTCTAATACACTTTGTTGTAACTTGTAAGGTTGTCGAGACATTCTCGTTCAACGAGAGTAAAAGGGTCTAATGTTCATTCAAAAGTACCAATCCCAGATATTTCAGTTCACAAAATGATTTACATATATGGTGAAAGTACAAATTAAAAGCTGATGACTTGAGCTTTAAAGTCCTTAGGCGGCACACACATGTATAAACATGAACAAGTATCCTTGATACATTTATATATATATATATATATATATATATATATATACTAGTTGTGTACCCGTGCGATGCAGCGCGGGTGAATCACATTTATGAAAAAAATAGCTCACTCGTCACTCATGTTTTTTGTTTTGTATTATCATCCGTCCCTATCAAATTTATTTTTATAGTTTGTTATGGTTTAATTGCAAATCATTTACTAAAATAAAAATATGGTATATTGACAAGATATCTAGGAAAAAAGTATCAAGAGTTTCCAAACCCATATATTCATTACTCATTACAAAAATTGAAATCCATATTTAAACAAAACATAAATTACAATCATATGTAATAACACACATCCATAGATTCAGAGTATAATAAGATACGTGAAGTGTCAATTTATAAGCTAGTCCTGCATAAAAAATGTAATTATTTTAATAGAAATATATTATACAATATTTGTAATAGTAATTAGTTGTTTGTACCTTATTTATCTATAAAACTTCTAAATTTGTCCTATAAAATAGCTAAAAGAATAACTCATCTGTAATACTCCACTTATGATACTACAAGTACACACATGCACTCTTATCTCTTCGGATCATATAGATGTACCAACATGCAAAACCTGGAGAAATTTTATGGGTTGTTTTGGTGAATTATCAACATTAGATAATATTTGGAACTTAAACATTTAAGAACACTAAAAATATATTGTCCAGCTCCTTTGTGATCCATGTGCTCGTAATTCAACAACTTTTTGTCCTGCTTCGACTTGCCATTTTTCTGTATGAGCATGAGCAACAACTGAAATGGCAGAGCATCCAGCCCCCTTTCTGAAAATAATCATCTGAAAGAAAGGTCCTAGTAGTAATTTGATAACGAACATGTGAGTATAACTTTCATACACTTTGCTTTATTTTCAAAAAAAAATTTGAGTCATACATGAACAGAACAGTCAAGATGGTGTACCTCCTATCATATTCTAAATAAAATGCAAACCCGGTGTTAGCAACTTGTAGGTTCCCATATTCACGTTGTATCATATTAATGGTAGTAAAATAGACAGCGGAAGCATATTAAAGAAAGCCATTAAAATGAGTGATTGTGTAAATGATAAGTGAACTATGAGAATCAAATATTGAACAGTAAAATGATAACAAGATCAGATATAAAAGCTGCTCATATATTGATAATGAATCACACCAAGAACAAGTTAAAGTGTGTTCGGAAATCTCATAAGACAACAATATCGTACGGAGGTAGTGCTCGGGATTGCTGCAGTGTGTGCTTAAACAATTGTGGAAAAACTACTCTTCCCAAAGCATACAATTGTTGTTCCACTACCTCGCTATTTATAGACCTGATAAAGTGTAGACAGTGTACTATCGTACCCTTGAATGACACGTGGAAAGTGTGTCTCCAATCTTTAGGGCATACGTGGAAAGTATGGACACGTGTCTTACACTTAAGGTTTCCTACGAGACTTAGGCTGACAGAGGTCTTTTACTTCACAGAGCTCTGTCGCAAGAGCTCTGTTGGTCTTCTGTTGAATACTTGTTCTCTTGTAGGAATTCTTCGACAGAGCTCTGATGAGCTCTGTTGGTCTTCTTGATGAACTTCTTCCAAGTCTTCTGTCTGATCTCTGTCGGTCTTCTGACTTGAACTATTTTCAATACTTTTACATAACATATACTTGGGGCTAACAATCTCCCCCTAAGTATTGAAAATACAAATTTACATTTGACAGAGATTTAAACAAAAGAACAGAGAACTTTTACCTCTGTCGAAACCTTGCACTAATCTTTTAGAATGTTACAAAAAGATTAAAAGATCAGTACATTTAAGCAAAATTATCTCCCCTTAAGATTCTGTCAAATCTTCTAATGAGTTCTCGGAAGTTGATCATAAGATAGATCTGGGTGATGAAGTTTCTCTGTTGCTCTTCCGGACATTTTTCTCTTGGGAGATTTTGAATGATATCTCTGAGGTATTCCAGCGACTCTGTTGAGTACTTGTGGATTTCAGAAGCTCTGAGGGCCTTCTTGATTTTTCCTTGTCGGCAGCTGAACACTGGAGGATCTCCAACTACGGTTCCGGTTCTGTAGTGCTCATAGCCTTGAAGGCTCTCATTTGGTGGAGCAGTCGCTAGTTCTTCTACTTCGAACTCTATGCCTAGCTGAAAGTCAATCTGAATTCTTAGATTTATGAGCTCTTGCATAGCGAAGCGTACCTCAGGAAGTGCTGTTCTTGCCTCTTTGTATCTGTCACTGAAGTTGTAACAGTAGGCATGGAGTTGAATCAGATCATAAGGGTTCAGAAGTACCATGTCGTTTTCATTGAAGTGCTCAACCCTGTTGTCGTTTGATTCAACTATGAACTCGTGATAGCTCATTTGTATTCTGTTGTGCCGAAAGGTCTTCTGCTTGATGTCTACGATTCTGCGGATTCCAAAGTCTGAGTTTGATAAATCCTAGATCTCTAGCAATAAGATATGAATGTAGTGAGAGAGAATCTAGAGAGCAAATATGTCATCCATGTATTGAGCTCAAAGGATTACAAAAGGTTTCTAAAAGATTACAAAGGCTTTCTAAAGTGTTTCGAAGTGTTACTAACAAATGGTCTAGACAAGCCTATTTATACCCATAACATACAAGGTATAAAGGCATTCACAATACTGTATAGACTCATACAGTACATTGACTTTACAGTAAATCTTGAATACAACAATGCTCTAACAATCTCCCCCTTTGGATTCAAGATTTAAAAAAAATACCAGCAGTCTTCAGCTCTTTGTAAAGTCAATCTTCTCAAACAGACACTCTATCAAACCATCTTCAAATAGCTTTATCTCCACTAGTTCACGGCGAACTATATGCTTTGACACTCTTTAAGAACTCAGCTTTGAAGAATCTTCAGACAAACATGAAAAGTCATTGTCTTTTTCTTTGAAAAATCAACCTTCTTCAATACAATCTTCAACAGATTGTCTTCAAGTCTTGAACATGGATTTCATATCTTTATATAGAACCATCAATTCGGAACAAGATAAATCAGAAACGATTAGAGTTTGGATCAGAAAGATGTGAAACCATCCACATTGTTGAACTTTTAGGTGTAAGCGCATTCCGATAACCACTCAGAACTAAGATAACCAAATTCAGCAACATTTGGACTTCACATGATCCTTCTCCCCAATCTTCAGTCTTTGTTCACGAATCTTTGACTTGAAATATCTTTGATTTGAAAGCTCTTTGACATGAAATTGAAATTAAACTTTTCTCCCCCTTTTTCGATGATGGTGAGCATCATAATCAACGAAAACCATTTTCAATTTCAGTCGTGTCTTTGAGTATTGCTAACAATCTCCTCCTTACAGAATAACCTTGCTCCCCCTCAAAATAAGAATTCTGGAGCAATTTATTTTCTCCCCCTGAAAGTATGCATATATTTCAATAACGTACAGTATTTGAAATTGTAGCACAAATTTTAAAACAAATTTACACAAGGAAAATAACATTCATTGAACTTCATTTTATAACTACAAACATTTGATCATTTGAAAACTGGACAAAAGAAATTCAGCTTAATGAAATTTAACAGATTTTTTAATCAAATGAAATCAAATGCATGTGTTTGGAATCAAATACAAGACATCATTGCATATCAAGTTACAAACGTTCAGTTTCAACCCCTTTATTAAATCTATTTGGTGTGCTAGCATGCGAAATATGATTAGCATCAAGCGTATGCAATTCTAAAACATATAAGAATACTTTGCTCTACTCACACTATTTGTCCAAAATCAGAATTTTCACAAATTTACGGGTTTATCGCGACTTTGTATTTTCCCAAGTTTCAAGAGATGTGTGCTCATTGGCATCTTTTCTTTTGTGCTCATTGGCATCTTTTGATTTGTGCACATTGGCATCTTTTGATTTTGTGCACATTGGCATCTTTTGATTTTGTGCTCATTGGCATCTTTTGATCAAAAAGTTTAGTAAGAATAAGATACACCGTTAAACATGACTTTCTATCTGGTTCTATAGCAGGATTTGGGTCAGCAGATCCCAGACCAGTTGGCCTTAGGTGCTAGGTGACGAGCACCCCTTAGAACTTAATTTCCCAAACCAGAAAGGCCGCATCGATATATCTTAAACCCATTTGTACCAGTAGAACATGGCTTTCTAGCTGGTTCTATTGTAGGATTTGGGTCAGCCGATCCCAGACCAGTTGATCTTAGGGACTAGGTGTCGAGCACCCCTTAGGACTTACTCTCCCAAACCAGAAAGGCCACAGGCACAAACTTTCAAACTAAATGATATTCTATATAAGTTCGAATTTCCATCACAAAATATGAATGATATCTCAATCACTTGGTTCTTAATCATAGTGCTTCCCCCATATTTTCGTTTCCATTCATCATTCTGATAAATAGGCTTTTTGAGCATTATATTCTATATAAGTCCAGATTCACATATCTTTGAGCATTCAGCATAATTTCATTCATGTTTTGCTTACCTTTCGATTTATTTCAGAGTTGAAAGTTGAAGCAAATCTAACTCAGATAATACAAAGATTCTTGAAGAAAAAAAACATCTTTTAGCACGCATTTAATTCATTGAATGAAAATTGAAAATTTCATCTTATTGAATTAAATTTGTAAAGTTTCAAGTTTTCAAATCAGTAGAAACAAATATAATCCAATGTTACCTTTTGCCACTTGTTCCTTGAAACAAAAATATATAGCAGTTAAGGATATTACCTGAGAAGTGTGAGTTCTAAACTGATTTGTTTAGAAGTCTTAGTCTTTAAAGTACGGGTCCTGAACTAAGTTGTTCAGAAGCCATAGTCTTTGAAGAACGGGTTTTGAACTGATTTGTCCAAAAGCCAAAAACATTGAAGTACGGGTCCTAAACTGATATGTTTAGAAACCATAGTCGTTGAAGCACGGGTTTTGAACTGATATGTTCAAAAGCCATTAATATTTGTCTCCCCCTTAATGGTACAAATATTTTTCAAAAAATACGCCGCTTCTCTTCTGTTTTCAGTCATGTGTGTGGTATGTATCTACAATTCAGTACAACACATGAAGAACCTGCAAAACAGATTAAGCAGATTTTGGTACCCAATGGCATTTGGGTCCTAGTGGGTTAGGTGTAGATTTCTTACAAGGAATACTGTAAGAACCATACCAATAAGAAGTATAATCTTTATGCACAAAGTCATTTGATCCACAGTAAGAACAACAGATTTTCTTATGTGCCAACCTAATCAGATGATTTACGGAATGAATAGGATTAGGTTTAGCAGAAGATTTACCTTTTGGCGCATTGTTCTTCTTTGCATTTGATGTGGATACAGATGATTTTGGCACATCTTTCTTTGGAACTGTTGTGCCTTTGATTCTCCATTCCATCTTCACCCTCTTGAAGACTGGAACTTCTTCAGATTTGGAAGTATTAATTTTAGGCACCTTAAGAATATCATCCGATTTATCAAACAGAGGATTATAGAAAAGATTAGAAGAACGAATCTGACCTTTTGAGAAATCTGTTGATCTTTTAAATTGTTTAGAAGGAATGTTTTTAAAACTTGAACTTGAAGCAGTTTTAAAAGAACATTCAGAATCATTTGAATCAACAAATGGAGTCTGAAAGATAGAATTATGACTAGCCTGCTTTGAGACATCAAATTTAAAAATGACGTCTTCAAGTTCTTTGACTTTGTTTATTAAAACATTTTTCTCTTTAGAAATTAGATCAAATTTCTTTTGGAGATCAGATTTGATCAACTGATCCTTCATAATATCAGCTGATAAACCAGATAATCTTTTGGTAAGATTAAGAATCACATCTTCAAAATATACACGTTCCGATTCAAAATCTTTTTCCAAAAACCTTCTTTTATCAGTAATCTCTTTGAAAATTTCCATATTTTTCTTTTTAAGGGTTTTACTTTCCTTTTCAAAGAGATTTTGCTTTTCCGTGAAATATTTTCTTTCCTTTTCCAAAAGATTTTCTAATTCAGAGATTTTCACGGAAAGTTCAGAACTTTTGATCTCAAAAGATTTGCGTTCAGTTTCAAATTTAGCTCTTTCTTTTTCGAGCTTGTCTTTTTCTAAAAATAAAACTTTCTCAAAGTCTGAAACTTGTTTTGAAAGTTTTATACATTTCAGCTCAGTCTCTTTCTTTTCTTCAAAAACTTTCTTTTCTTCAAAAGAAAAATTAGACAGTTTTCTCTTTAGATCGGCATTTTCACTGTCCAAAATTTTCCCTATATCTTTAACTTCTTTTAATTGAGCATGTAACTTTAAGTTCCACTTCACTCTCTTTTCTTCTCTACTCTTCAAATCGGCATTTTCTTTTTGAAGAGTTGTTACTTTCTCTTGAAGATTCTCGATTTGATCGTGCAGACTTGAGTTGTCTTTCTTTGCTTCAAGATCTGCAATATAAACTTCAAGATCAGTTATTCTTTTAGTAAGTTTAGCATTTGAAGAAGAAATGTCTAAAATTTGTCTTTTCAGATTAACATTTTCTTCTTCCAATGCTTTATTTAAAATAGGAGTTGAAGAATTTGAAGCATTATCTTTAACAGGAGTTTCTGATATAGGAGATGTTTCTGATAAAATAACTTGTTGCAAAATTCCATTATTTGCCTTAGCTTTTTCAAGTGGCTTTGGAGGTGTTTTTGTTATTATGACTTGTTGCAACACTTCATTATTTGGTTTAACAGATACATGTGAATTAACAGATGTTTCTGTTATAATGACTTGTTGCAACTTTACATTTGGTTTAACAAAAACTTTTGCAATTGGAGAATTCTCCTTTTTCAGAGTTTGCTTCAAATCTTCACCACTGCTTTTAACAATAACTTGTTGTAAAACCATTTTGAATATTGCTAGAAATTGATCGTTCAGAAGATCAAGCAGACAGTGTATGAAAATACACAAAAAAATATATAAAATTTTTTCTTGAAAAGCTCTTACAGTGTATGAAATACACTATAGAAAAAATTTCGGGATAAAAAATTTTCTCAAAAAACTCTTTTTTTTTTTTTTTTTTTTTTTTTTTAATTCGCAAGAATTCGGGTGAATAAGGATTCGAAATCAATGAATTCGGATGAAGAAGGATTCGAAATCACTCAATTCGGACTTAACTTGGTTCGAATTCTATGAATTCGGATGCTTAAGGGTTCGAATTCAATGAATTCGGATGCTTAAGGGTTCGAATTCTATGAATTCGGATGCTTAAGGGTTCGAATTCTATGAATTCGGATGCTTAAGGGTTCGAATTCTATGAATTCGGATGCTTAAGGGTTCGAATTCAACACTTGGAAAATTTAATCAACTCAATTCGAATCTAACACAGTTCGAATTCTCCTCAATTCGAATCTAACACGGTTCGAATTCTCCTCAATTCGAATCTAGCTGGGTTCGAATTCAATCAATTCGAATCCTTCTTGAGTCGAATTCTACACTTGTATTTCCATGAACACTCCGAATTCTTCTTTGAATGATCCGAATTCACCAAGAATGATCCGAATTCACCAAGAATGATCCGAATTCTGCACTTCGAACACGAAAATCACTAAATCAGCCATAACCTTTTCAATTCTTGATCAATTGTTATGAAATTTTCACAGATTTGTTCGAAATTTGATTCCACACACTTTCTTAGTTAATCACAAATCCTAATTCGATCAATTTAATCGAATTTTGATCCAAAAATAGTAGAAAAAGTTTTCGAACAAAAATGATATAAAATGATCAGATCTGCAAATTCTGTGCAGATTTTGGTGTTGATCCAAGAATTAAAGATGTTCAGGAATCAAATCCGAGTGCAATGATGTCAAGAATCAATCCAAAAGATCAAAAATTAAAGAAAAGATGAAATCTGGATGAATAGTAAATGAAGAAGGGTCAGAATTCTTGATGAACAGTGATGAATAGTGATGAACACCAAATCCGAATTCTTCAGCTTTAGTGTAAAAAATCTTCAATTTGGTCTTCGATCTGCTTGAATCTTCTGTTTAGCTCTGATACCAATTGATAAATCCTAGATCTCTAGCAATAAGATATGAATGTAGTGAGAGAGAATCTAGAGAGCAAATATGTCATCCATGTATTGAGCTCAAAGGATTACAAAAGGTTTCTAAAAGATTACAAAGGCTTTCTAAAGTGTTTCGAAGTGTTACTAACAAATGGTCTAGACAAGCCTATTTATACCCATAACATACAAGGTATAAAGGCATTCACAATACTGTATAGACTCATACAGTACATTGACTTTACAGTAAATCTTGAATACAACAATGCTCTAACAGAGTTTATATTTCTGTTCAATCTGGACTTGGTTTCAATGAATTTCCGTCTAACGTCAGAGATCGTATTTATCCTGCAGGGGCTTAAGTATGGATTGATGGGCACAGCATTTGTGGGGATGGTGTCATGGTCACCATAAGATAGGCAAAGATTTCTTCTAGTGGAGGTTTGCCAGAATGTTGAGTTGAGGATTCGGGGTTCTGTTCTGTTGGCATGGGATTTGGGTCTTCATGAGTTTCTGCCATGAGTATGTCAATGTGGGCAGATTCTTGTGTTGTTTGGGTTTGGACTTGAGGTTGGGCTTGGTTCAATGGGTCGGTTCTCTCTGGTTCTGTTCTTGGTGAAGTAGGAGGGGTGTCCAGGATAATAACCTCAGGTGGTTGTTGAGAGGATTCTGTAGGTTTGATGATTCTGTCTTTGAACATGTAATCAAAAACCACCATAGTCACCTCTGGTAAGTCTTCAGAAGTATTCCCTTGGTCTCCTACTTTAGTTGCCTCAGCCTCGGATACCTTTTCTTTTCCCTTAGCAGATCCCTCAGCCTCTGTTGCAGGTTCCTTTTCCTTCTCTTTTTCCTTCTCTTTCTCCTTCTCCTTCTCTTTATCCTTCTCTTTCTCCTCCTTCTCCCCCTTTTGTTGTTCTGAGGACTCACCCATCTGATTGTCTGACTGATCTTCTGTAGCATCCTCAAAGTCATCATCATCGTCAGAGGATTCAATTCGAGCTTTTGGTGAGGGCGGAACAACAAACTTTGGGTTAGCCTTATGCCTTTTGCTAGAAGGTTCTTTTGCAGGTGCTTCTTCAGCAGGTCGTTTTGATGTAGAGGTCTGTAAAATAATATTAGTGAAGTCTAAGGATGCTTTTCGCATCACCTCTTCTACCTCTGTTGTTGCACCTCTGATTTCTTCCACTTGGGATTCGAAGTTGACCTTGTGTGTATCGAGTGAGGCTTGCACATGTTGTTCTGTTGATTTGGCCTTCATCACGAAATTTGAGGAGATTGACATCATTTTTCTTAGAACTTTTCTGCTGAACTCACCCATCTGACCGACAATCATTGGTAAGTCATTGGGTCTGGGGCCAGAGAGCTGGATAGGTGCGGCAGAAGAAGTCGTGGCTTCTGTGATGGAGGTCTTAACAGAGTTGTTGATCAGCTCTGTCAAGGTTCTGATGTTGGAGTCTGATAGAGAAGGGGTTGGCAGGGTTCTGTTCATCTGAGCCGTATGATTTTCTGCTAAGAGCGTCTTCAGAGCGGCTACTTCTGTCGTTAATGTCTGAACCTTTTCCTGGAGAGAAGCATTTTCCTTGCGGATCAGCTCCTCCTTTTGATCATTGATAAGTTTATACTCATTCAAGGAGTTGTTGATACTGTCACAAAAGCTTGTGAACTCTACTCGTGTGACAGTGTCAACGGGGATATCCTTGGTACCAACACATGGTTCCAAGTTAACCTCGAGCTCAGAGGTGCCTGCTTCAAGAGTTGTTTTTAGGTTGGCTCTTGCAGGACTTCCACCCGATCCTTGATGTTCCCTTTGAGGGGAAACAACTACAGGTGTTCTGATCAGAGTTTCCTCTTCCAGCTCAGGTTCTGTAGAAGGAAATCTGGTGTGATGGGAAGCATTTGGATCAAGCATTGTCTTCCCTTGTTCTACTATGGTCTCCCATTGTCCCTGAGTCGGACAGATGCTACGTGAGATTACAAAGATCTCTGGTCTAATTTTTGTAGTCTCTAAATGAGCCACAGAGGCATCATCGTGTGGAGGTGACCTATCGATGTCGTGGGGCAAAGTGACATCATTACCGAATATGGATCCCCCAGTTTCGTGCATATCAGAGGCATGAAGAGTTGCCTCTGATGGTATAGGCTGGTTGGGGTTCGAGGTGTGCACCTCTGTTTCAATATCCCTCTGGTCTTGATCACCAGGGATAGCATGTGTGGAAGCACTGGGATGTGGGCTAGGATTTCTCTCAGATGTGTCATCTTGGACATCTTATATCCTCACATTTTCCTCGGCACCTAAGGCTGTAGAACGCTCGGGTTCCTCTCTGTTATCTATTTGCTCACCAGTATCAGAGGAAAGAACTTCTACCTCTGGTGACTCCTGTACTCCCTCATGAACAGCCTCTCTAGGAGATGCTCTGTCCTCTAATTCCACTCTAGAGGAAGACCCCACTTCGGGTACTCTTGCCTCTGTTTCGTTTCCTTCTTCCACTCCTATTTCCTCACTCGTACTCTCCTCAGATGGCTCAGAGCCTACGTATGCTGGGGTTCTCACCTCAGGTTCTTGAGGTTGAGCAGCATGTCTATAGTTTTGGATAGAAATGTGGTCTGGGCTTATCAGAGCGAGCATTGTACCTGGAACGCGTCGTATGAGGGGATATTCTCCTGAAGTGGTGGGATTGAATCTGGTCATGACCCAGTTCCTGAACATGTTGCCTTGTTGAGTCAATTCCAGACTCTGAAATGCTCTTTTGATTACCAACCCGATAAACCTTAGAAACTTGATGTTCTTCAGGAATTTATGTTGTCCAACTTCTCCTCCTTTGGCAATGGCAGAGGTCTTGAGATTGACAGCAGTAAGAAGATCGGTGTAGAGAATGCTGGCATAGTCAAGATTTCTTTGAAAGAACAATCCATACATTATCCGTAGGATTTCTATGCTGGCTTGATCTTGACTGTCAGGATCGATTCTTAACAAGAATTAAACTTCTTAGAAACAGAATTTAGAGAATCTTGCGGAATAGAACTCTAAATCAATTAAAGAACAATCAATAGAAATTCAATAAACTGTATATATATCAAACAGTTATTACTCACAAGTTTTACACCAAACCTCAATCTTGTTGAACAGGCTCAACAAGACGATTTCTACTTCTCTAGAAATAGGATCTATGATCTTGAGGTTAATTCACTCTTGAATGAATATCAAATTCTGATTCACTCGTATATCATTTTTTTTTTAATAGCTATCTATCAATACTATTTATACAAAAGTAATTACAAGATAACTATCAAAAGTAAATTGATCTTCTGAATCTTCGTTAAACATATCTTGATCAATTCCTTATTTGTCTCCAAAAGCATCGCATCCCAGAATTATCAACTCAGCAGTATTAATGATGATTTGGCTCAGCAGCATTAACAACCTTCAGCAGTATTAACCTTCACAGTCTTCAAGCAGTAGTAACTCAGCTCAGCAGTACTAACCATGTCTAGCAGTAGTAAATTGGTCTAGCAGCACTAACTTCATCTAGCAGTACTAACTTCGTCTAGCAGCAGTAACCTTGCCCAGCAGTAGTAACGAAGAACTGGCAGTAGTAATGTAGACTTAGCAGTACTAACCATACTTAGCATATCTTCAGTTCCCAACAATCTCCCCCTAACTTGACTTTTAGGAAAAGAAGTCAAGTTCTTCAGATGATGCTTCCAAAACTTAGTCATCATGTACACACAGATTAGGACTTAGACCTAGACTCTGATTGAGAATCCTCTTTACCAAGAATCTTCCCATTGCTGAATCCTTGTTGCAGGTTAGCTTAGTATGTAACATTCCTTGCAGCCTCTTCATGCTGTGATTGTATATTTCATCTACCAGATAGTATTCTTGAGTTGCAGAGTCAAGGGAGATGACATATACTCCACAGTTTTCATAGAGCATCCAGTTGGTAATGGCTTGAAACTGTGTGTTTAACCTATGCTGAACTGCTTCAGGTTTGAACATTTGGCACAAGAATTCAAGTACCATTTTAGAAATTGACATCCCTTGCTCAGTCAGCATGTTTTCATATATCTTCATCCCAACTTTGAACATCTCTTCTAAGTCTGATCTTGAGCAAGTTCTGACAATTTTTCCCCAAGTAGAAAAGACTTCAAATTTTCCATCTGCTCTTTTTATCCTAATGAACTCCTTTCTACCATCTTTCAAAGTGTCCCAAAAGATGATTTCAGGAGCCTTAGATGATATTGGTTCAGCCTGAAGAGGAATTGGGTTAGAATCAACACTAGTAATGTACAAATCACATTGGGCATCCGTTTGTGATTGCACATTGCCTGATTGCCCTGATGGAGTTGCCACTTCTTCTTCAGCAACTTTTCCATCAGATTTTTCTTTCACTGTTTCCTCCTGGGCCTCTTCTGCAGATGACTCCACCCTTGGCTTCTTTTCATTTTTCTTCTTTGAAGTTATGGGCTGGGTTCTTGGTCTTTTCTTTGACATCATCTTGGTTCTTTTAAGAGTTTTGACAGCCTCAGGAGTTGTTTCAGCTGCTTTAAGTTTTTCAGCAGCAATAACCATTTCTGCTGCTATGGCTGTTACTGCTTCTCTTAGTACATGTAGTGATGCTGCTTCAATACTGTTCTTTACAATCCAGTAAATTTCTTCATCTATTTCAGCTTGAGTTGTACTGCCTGCTTCCTGCTCAGTTTCTGCTGCTTTGTCTGTTTGGCCTTCAGCAGCATTAACAGTTTCTGCTGCTTGTTCAAATTCAGCAGCATTAACAGTTTCTGCTGCTGTGGTTTCTGCTGCTTTGGTTTCTGCTGCTTTGGTTTCTGCTGCTTTAACACACTCTTCCCCCTTTTCTGTCTCACTGGACTCCCCCTTAAACTGTGCAAAGTCCATTTCCATCTCAGTCTCTATGTGAACAGTCTCCCCCTCAATTTGTGGACCCTTCAGTTTCAGTTCTGCTTCTGACTCTGACTCCCCCTTTTTGGGAGCATCATCAGTTGAAGTTCTTCTTCTTAGCACAAATCTTGCCTTTTTCTTTTTGTTCAGCAACTTGGTGACCATCTTTTTGAGCTTCTCAATTTGAGACTGTTGGTAGGTGACCACAGTCTTAAGTTGCTCAATCTCTTTCTTTTGTGCCATGACATCCAAGTTGATATTCCCTAAGGTTTCCATCAATTCCTCATAGTTATATCTATCCTCACCTTGTTTAGAAGTATTTACCTTCTTTAAAGGATCCTTGGAAGTTTCAGCAGAAGCCTTCTGCCTAGCAGAAGCACTACCTGCCCCCTTGGTTTCTTGGCACCTGGGTCCTCCTAATGATTTCTCATTTAGAGTTGCCATGGGGAAGGTCTTATTTATGTTACCACTGTCCTTCTCTGTGCTAGCAGAAGTAGTGGCAGCCTTAGCACCCATATGGTCATCCTTCTCCTTGGAGACCACCTTCTTGGGGTTGGGAGACACCCCTGTGGTTTCCCTGTTGATATTCTCAATTGGAGAATGCTCCAATTGAGGGCTTAAAGGCTTAGGGCTTTGAGTAGGTACATCAAGGGAAGGAGCCTTGTGCACCTTTCTTCTTTTAAACCTTTTGGTGATTGTGGGAGTTGGCTGTTCAAGAATGGACTGAGGGATGTCTTTTGAGATGGAAGGTTGGGATTGGTCATCAGTGGGTTGATCTAATGAGGGCCTTGATCCTGATGCCATACCTTCAGAGGGGTGGGACACAACCATCATTGTAGAGAACAATGGTGTGTCAACTCCTTCCGAGTCCCTAGGAAGTCTTTTCATATTTGAAAAAACCTTCCCTTTAGGGGATTTGGGTACATATACCTCAGTAAACTGAGGTAAGTCCATCAATTCCTTGTTAAGAACTTCTTGCACAAACCTTGGATACATGAAAAAGGTCTTTTTGGATTCCAAGTTTGATACAAGATCATTAAAGATCATTGCTGAAAAATTGTACTTTCTGGCAGTGGATAAGCAGACCAAGGCATATGCAATGGGACTGCTGAACTCACTCCATCCAGTAGTTTTCTTGGAAATACAGTGCATCAGGGTATGAACAAGAAATCTCCATTGGTTGAAAAATTTTGACTTGTAGAATTTAAAAACACCAATGGGACCTTCATACCCCATTCTTTGTAAAGTAGAAAAGAGTTCTTCATTAGGAATAGAAGATATACCTGAAGCATCATTCAACTGAAGAGAGATGCGAATAACCTCTTCAGTGACTTTCAAGGGTTTATCACAGACCCTTGTTCGAATGGTTTTCTGCCCTTCTTCGACACTAACAGTGGCATTCTCCCAAAATTGTGACTGATGTTCGATGTAGATTGTTGGGCTCACCGTTAGGGCATAGGAGATGTGCGAGGATTTGAGAAAGTCGACTATATCGTGGAATCCCGCAGCTTGTTTCGGCTTCTGAAGCATGGCTATTTCATTGTGCTCATCCACAAACTCCATGATTCCTGAGGATTCTTGAAAGAAAAGCACAGAGATTCTGGGAGACTAGGTTAGAACGAGAGAGAAGAAGTAAATGCGAAGAGTCGTTATGAACTTGGGCGGGCAAACAGGGGTATTTATATGCCCTAGATTATCAGAAGCAGTATTAACTACCTCGCAGTATTAACTACCGAGCAGTATTAACTGCCAAGCAGTATTAACTACCTAGCAGTATTAACGACCAAGCAGTATTAACTACACTAGCAGTATTAACTGCACTAGCAGTATTAACTGCACTAGCAGTATTAACTACCTAGCAGTATTAACGACCAAGCAGTATTAACTACACTAGCAGTATTAACTGCACTAGCAGTATTAACTACTGAGCAGTATTAACTACTGAGCAGTATTAACTACCAAGCAGTATTAACTACCAAGCAGTATTAACTACCTAGCAGTATTAACTACCTAGCAGTATTAACTGCATTAGCAGTATTAACTGCTGAGCAGTATTAACTACTGAGCAGTATTAACTACTAGAACACAGGCAGTAGTAACTTCTGTACTGGCAGTAGTAACGCTGCACAGGCAGTAGTAACCACACTTACACTTTTCTGCACTTGGTAATCTGAGGGAAACAGAGGATCCTGAGAAAGAAAGTTAGTAGCACCAAATATATGAAGAAATACAGGTATAAAAACAGAAAGTCATAAATTTATTCTAGGTTGATCATGCCCACACTTGTTACCAAAAAGGTGAATCTACCCACATCAAAAGCTTTTGTGAATAGATCAGCAAACTGGTCATTTGTATGAACTTTAGCAACCTGAATTAATTTCTTTTCATTGCAATCTCTTATAAAGTGATACCTTATCTCTATATGCTTTGTTTTTGAGTGTTTGACTGGATTATTAACAATGCTAATAGCACTGTTGTTATCAATGAAGATTGTTGTGTGAAGAAATGTTACCCCATAGTCCAACATCTGATTCTGAATCCATAGAACCTGAGAGCAGCAGCTTGCAGCAGCTATGTACTCAGCTTCTGTGGTAGATAATGACACTGTGGTTTGTTTCTTACACTGCCAAGATACTAGTCTTGTACCCAAAAACTGACATCCACCTGAAGTAGACTTCCTATCCATGTTAGCTCCTCCCAAATCACTATCTGAATATGCAAGCAAGTCAAAATAGGATTCATGAGGATACCAGAGACCTAATCTAGGTTGCCCTTTTAAGTATCTGAATATTCTCTTGACAGCATGAAGGTGTGATTGCTTTGGAGAAACCTGAAATCTGGCACAAACACAGACTGAAAACATAATGTCAGGTCTAGAGGCTGTGAGATACATGAGAGATCCAATCATTGATCTGTAATGATGGACATCCACATCCTCCCCCTCAAGATCTGCAGTGATCTGTTTATGTGTTTCCATTGGAGTGCTTGCTGGCTTTGAGTCTGATAAACCAAACTTGTCCAGGATGTCTTTCACATACTTGGATTGGCTAAGAAAAATTCCATCTTTCCTCTGTTTTACCTGAAGCCCAAGAAAGAATGTAAGTTCTCCCATGGAGCTCATCTTGAAGCTTTTGTGCATCAATTCCTCAAACTCTTTACACATTTGATCATTGGTGGATCCAAAGATGATGTCATCCACATAGATCTGAACAAGTAAAGTACCTCTCTTTCTCCTCTTGATAAACAGGGTCTTGTCAATTACTCCTCTTTCAAAGTCATTTTTCAAGAGATAGGTAGACAAAGTGTCATACCATGCTCTTGGGGCCTGATGCAAACCATAGAGAGCCTTCTTCAGCTTGTATACTCTGTCAGGGTGCAATGGATTCTCAAATCCAGGGGGTTGACAGACATATACTTCTTCCTCAATGCTTCCATACAGAAATGCACTTTTGACATCCATTTGGTACACTTTGAACTTCATGTATGAGGCATAGGCTAGAAATAACCTGATTGCTTCAATCCTTGCCACAGGAGCAAAGACTTCCTCATAATCTATTCCTTCTTCCTGAGTGTACCCTTGTGCAACCAGTCTAGCTTTGTTTCTGATCACAATCCCTCTGTCATCCTTCTTGTTCCTGAAAATCCACTTGGTGCCAATTGCTCTATGACCTTTTGGAAGGTCTACCAAGTCCCAAACATCCTGTAATTTGAACTGTAGCAGCTCCTCTTGCATTGCCTCTATCCAGCTTGGGTCTTTCATAGCATCATAAGCCTTTTTGGGCTCAATCTGGGACAGAAAGCAAATAAGAACAGTGTTAACTGTATTTTGCTGCTCTTGCAACTCTTGGAGTCTGCTTTGCTTTCTAGTCATCATGGGAGATGCAATATCTCCAATCACCAACTCAGGAGGATGATTTTTCTGAGTTCTTGTTGGATGACCAGCTTCCTCTTGTAAGTCCTCATCCAGATTAGACTCATTTAATTCTGGATTTGTTTCTGCTTCTTCAGTCACCTCAGATTCTCTGGAATTTGAACCTGAAGACTGATTTTCCTCTGCTCTCCTCTCTTCTTCATTCTGAATAGGTTCAGTCTCCTCATGGTGTTCACAGAATTCAACAGGATCAATGGAGGGGATTGGAAATATCACAGATTGAATTCTGTGTTCTGATGTTGGTGTATCCCTTTGTCCTGCATATACATCACCACTGAAACCCAAAGAATTAGTGAGTGAATCAATGTCAAATAGCCAATTAGGACCTGAACCAATAGGATTTGGTGTGTTCTCATTGCATTTGACATTGTCACTTTCTTCAATTATTCTAGAAGAGGTATTAAAAACTCTGTAGGCCTTACTTTGAGATGAATACCCAACAAGAAAACCATCATCTGCTTTGCTATCAAACTTGCCTAAGTGAGATTTGGTATTGAGAATAGTACAAGGACATCCAAATGGCTTGAAAAATCCAATGTATGGTTTCCTTTTATGGAAAAGCTCATAAGGTGTCTTGTTTTTAGGCTTTACAACTAAAACTCTGTTTTGAACATAGCAGGCAGTATTAACTGCTTCAGCCCAAAAAGTAATTGGTAACTTTGAGTCAGCTAACAGAGATCTAGCAGCCTCAATCAGTGTCCTATTCCTTCTCTCAGCAACACCATTTTGTTGTGGAGTC
The DNA here is from genome assembly GCA_033807775.1 of Saussurea involucrata. NCBI lineage: Eukaryota > Viridiplantae > Streptophyta > Magnoliopsida > Asterales > Asteraceae > Saussurea > Saussurea involucrata. Next base: position 110,766,968 of record CM066320.1, on the reverse strand, counting down.
CTAGGAGCACTGTATTGTCTCTCAATTCCTTTTTCTTCACAGAAGGTGTTTAGATCAAAATTTTTAAACTCAGTTCCATTATCTGATCTAATGACTTTCACTCTTTGATTTGATTGGTTTTCAATTTTGAGAATAAAAGATTTGATCAGTCCACTTGTCTCATCTTTAGTTCTCAGAAAATATACCCAAGTAAATCTAGAATAATCATCAACAATAACTAAGCAGTATGATTTCTTGCCAATACTCATCACATTGGTAGGACCAAACAGATCCATATGTAACAGTTGAAGAGGATTTGATATAGTGTTTATCTCTTTGGACTTATGAGAAGTTTTGTGTTGTTTGCCTTTGAGACAAGCAACACAATGATCATCACATGAATATACTTTGGATGGCAAACCCCTTACAAGGTTATTCTTAACAAGTTTATTTATTGTTTTAAAGTTCATGTGACACATCCTTCTGTGCCATAGTGATGATTCATCTAAAGAAGCTTTTGAAACTAAACAATTTAGAGATGAATCAGATGAAACACTTTCCAAATCTAAACAGTAAACATTATCCTTCCTAGGAGTTCTCAGAAGTATCATGTTTTCATCAACCACTTTGTATCCAGGAGCAAGGATAATACATTCAGAATCAGTAAACAATATACTATGCTTCTTGTCACAAACCTGTGATACACTTAACAGGTTGTATCTCAATTGTTCAACATAGTATACATCTTCAAAGGTCATCTTACCCTTTGAAACATCACCCTTACCACTTATCTTTCCACCAGCAGGATTATCCCCAAATGCAACATGTCCTCCATCAATCTTTTTGAAATTTTTGAGGCAGGCCATGTTACCTGTCATGTGCCTGGAGCAACCACTATCAACATGCCAAATGCTCTTCCCCTTGAGCTGTTGGTTGCCCTGCACATCAAGATAAATCAGTTAGTTTTATTTGGAACCCAAGCCGAAGTGGTCTTGGGTCTCCCTTGCTCATCAAAATACTTACACTTGGTTTTGATGAGATTTTGAAATTTGGGTACTGCTGTACTGGAGTACTTTGTCAAAATTATTGGTGTAGCAGCACTTGCAGCAGTACTAACAGTGCTAGCAGTACTAACAGTGCTAGCAGTATTAACCTCAGAAGTACTAACAGAGGTAGCAGTATTAACAGAGTTAACACTGCTAGAAGCAGTATTAACAGAGTTAATACTGCTAGCAGCAGTACTATCTGAAGAAGAAGCACTAAAAGTATTAGCAGCACTAACATTGGACTGATTACTAGCAGTATTAACACTGCTAGCAGCACTAACTTTGGAATGATTACTAGCAGTATTAATACTGCTAGCAGCACTAACTTTTGAAGCAGTACTAACAGTGCTAGCAGTACTAACACTGTTAGCAGCAGTATTGTTTTTAGTGCCTTTTGGAACCCACATAGTATCACATTCCTTTTCAGTTGTTTTCTTTATGTGGCCTTTGGGTTTATCTTGTTTCTTTGCCACATTTTTCTTTGCAGATTTTTTATATCCACCATTCTTTCTGTAACCACCAGGTTTTTGAAAAGATCTTTGAGTATTAAACCTTTGGTTAACAGGATTGAAATAACAGTGTTTGGCTAAGTGATTTAGCTTACCACAGATGAAACAAGGTTTTGGCCTGTTGATTCTGTTCAGGTCAACTCCTTGTCTCATAGCCCACTGGTTATTCCAGTTCCTTTGATTTCCCCTCTGATTATCATGTTTTTGGGGCTTGTTCTCTTCAGACTTCCTGCAGAAACACTGTTTACAGATATTGGAGTTCACAACTTTGGGCTGTGTGTAATGAACTTCCTTTTTCTCTTCAGTCCTTTTGATCTCAGTGTTCTTGACACATGGACTCTCACATTCCTCATCAGAGTCTACTTTGTCAGTCTCATCCTCAACAACTATTTCTTTTTCATGAGGATCTATATTAATCTTTAATTCAGGTTCCTTTCTATCCTTGGTCTCTAACAAATCAGACTTAGGAGGTATGTAGTTGTTATTGTAGGGTGGAGGTGTGGTATTGTATCCTATCCCTACTTTCATCTTGTCATGGATTTGTGCTTTAATGATGGTGTCCATGGTTTTAGAAGCACAGGTAAACTTTTCAACATCAAGTTTAACCTTTTTAAGCTCTTCTTTTAACTTCTCATTCTCCTCCCCAGACACTTTCAGCTTAATCTCATACTCATTCTTCTCCCACTTCCAATAGTTAGTATCATAGTGGTGTTGAAGTTCATTAGCTTGAAAAGCTCTAATCTGTCCCTCAAACCTTTCTACAATCCTAACATAATCTTTCACATCTTTCTCTAGCCTCTTAAGGTCATCACACATACTCTGATTGTGATCCCTATATCTTTTAACAGCATCAATGCAAGCTTGAGAACAGAGTTTAGATTGTACCTCAGTGGGGATATCAGACACTTCTGCCATAAGAGCTTGATTCTGACAGGCTTCTTCAGCTTGATCACTCCAATCAAATCCCATTCCTTGTTGAGAAACAAGGGCTTGAGAGGAGCTTCTGTTTTGGTTTCCATTTGGAGTCTGTGATCCTCCACTTCTGCATTCTCTGGCAAAATGTCCCATCTTGTGACACTTATAACATTCAACCTTGGACTTGTCAAAGCCTGCACCATCTTCTCTTCTTTGGGAAAAGTTGTTTCTCCCAGTCCTTTTGATGAATTTCTTCACCCTCATTGATAGCATAGCCATCTGCCACTTGATGTCCATCTCTTCCAGATCATCAGCATTGATCTGCTCTAAATCATCATTGATTAGAGAAGAGTGGACATGACTAGAAAAGAATGCTTCTAGTACAGAATCTGTAGTCTTCTCTTGATTGGTTCCACTAGCAGTATTAACAGAACCTGCAGTATTAACAGAATCAGGATTAGCAGCAGTATCAGAGGATGAAGATAATAAAGCAGCATTATAAACAAATCCTGATGGCCTTTTCTTGGCTTCAACTTCAGCCTCAAATACTCTCAGATCATTGTAGAGGTCATCTAGCTCTTTGTCCTCCAATTGGTCATTCTGTCTGAATGAGACTGTGTACATGGTCCATTCTTCTCCCAATGATCTAAGGAACTTTCTATTGACATCATCAGCATCCATGTGTACACCCACAGTTGCTAATTCTCCAATTAACTTGTTAAATCTGTCAAAAGTTTGAGTCATAGACTCATTCTTTGCAGACATAAAGTTTTCATATTGTTGCCTGAGAATAGCCTTTTGATTTCTCTTTGTGCTCTTTGTGCCAGTAAATCTTTTCTCCAGAGCATTCCACAACATCTGTGCATCTGTGCAGTGTTGGAATTGATGTTGGTACTCATTAGGAATGGCCAAAAGCAGAGTGCTTAATGCCTTCATCTCTGTTTGTCTTACTTTCTTTTCAGCATCTGTCTTGGGAGGAGGTCTCTTTCCATCTGCTCCAATCTTTCCTTCATTACATGGGCCATTTTCTATGATGTCCCATATGGCATAATCAGTAAGAAGAATGTACTGCTTGATTCTTAGTTTCCACATGTCAAATTCATTGGGTTTGAGCATGGGAACCTTTGAAACAAGAGTACTGTGAGAATCCATTGAATTGTCCATAGCTTCTAAGATAACAATGCTCTGATACCACTTGTCAGGATCGATTCTTAACAAGAATTAAACTTCTTAGAAACAGAATTTAGAGAATCTTGCGGAATAGAACTCTAAATCAATTAAAGAACAATCAATAGAAATTCAATAAACTGTATATATATCAAACAGTTATTACTCACAAGTTTTACACCAAACCTCAATCTTGTTGAACAGGCTCAACAAGACGATTTCTACTTCTCTAGAAATAGGATCTATGATCTTGAGGTTAATTCACTCTTGAATGAATATCAAATTCTGATTCACTCGTATATCATTTTTCTTTTTTTTAATAGCTATCTATCAATACTATTTATACAAAAGTAATTACAAGATAACTATCAAAAGTAAATTGATCTTCTGAATCTTCGTTAAACATATCTTGATCAATTCCTTATTTGTCTCCAAAAGCATCGCATCCCAGAATTATCAACTCAGCAGTATTAATGATGATTTGGCTCAGCAGCATTAACAACCTTCAGCAGTATTAACCTTCACAGTCTTCAAGCAGTAGTAACTCAGCTCAGCAGTACTAACAATGTCTAGCAGTAGTAAATTGGTCTAGCAGCACTAACTTCATCTAGCAGTACTAACTTCGTCTAGCAGCAGTAACCTTGCCCAGCAGTAGTAACGAAGAACTGGCAGTAGTAATGTAGACTTAGCAGTACTAACCATACTTAGCATATCTTCAGTTCCCAACATTGACTACCAGATTTTCCTGTGAGGGTTCGGTTCAGTGCAGAGAACATGAAATTCCACACTGGTGGTAGATTCTGTCTTTTGAATGCTCCGATTTGGGTGATATCTTGGTTGTAGCCTAGAAATCGTACAAACTCCAGAAGGACAGCAGTATTGGGTGGCTTCTCGAAAGCTTCTATGTTGAGCTGTCGCTTGCTCTTCATTCCAAGGATTCTCCGCAGGGTAGTTGCTCTGATTCTGATCGTTCCAGAACCTCCATCTCGACCAGAATCCACATTGCCGATTATTCCGTTGAGCTCTTCTACGTGTTGGCATGTAGTCCACCATTGCTTGATGTAGAGCTCAGGAATGTTGTCGTCGAAGTCTGTCAGGGCTTTGAAGATTTCTGAGTTTCTGAAGAACTCCAGAAATATGTGGTATGTGGGTAGATAGAGAGCAGGGTTTGGAGCTAATCGATGGTTGCTTTCAGCGAACTCGTATGGGAGAATAACAATTTGGTCGACGGGACCAATACGGCTTGAATCTGCTGAGTGTTGGGGGTTTTCCATTTTTGCAGGTTTGAGTTTTGAAGGTTTGAATGAAGAGGAAAGATGAACAGGGTTTAAATAAAAGAGGGTCAAGGTTTTGGATATTTATAGTCCGAGCTTGTGGCTGAGTAATCGCCGCAGATACTGTAGGCACTCGAGTGTCAGAAGGTGGAGTGGCCTGAAATGTGTATCGTGGGGACAGCTAGTGGTTTAGCTTTCAATTGGAGATTTCCACGTGGATTTGTTCTGACCACTTTTGTGCAAGTAAACCGTCGCGGTTAGAGATGTGTGGGTTACAAGTGGTTGACGTTTAGAAATGACCCGCACTCTGATGACGTGTTCTGATGACGTGGCAGAATAGACTAACAGAGCTCTGATGGAGCTGTGTTAAGTTGCTTCTGTTGCGTGGCCTCCATTTCTTACCGTTACCTTTACCAGAACTTGTTCTGATGTGAGATGGTCAGAACTTTACATGATCAAACAGAGTTCTGATGAGAAGCAACAGAGGCTCTGATGAGATGTCAGAGTTCTGACTGGTTCTCCAAAAGATTTAGCTTTAAGCTCAAAAAGCAAAGTCAATTTGGTTTTGGAAATTTGATTATTGACTTGCTCCCCCTAAAACCATGCAATTTTCCTTTAAGCTCCCAATTTTTTATTTTTTATTTTTTATTTTTTTTATTTTTTTTTATTTTTTTTGACAGAGCTCTGGTAGGAACATCAGAGCCTCTGTTGATTTTAAACAGAGTTAGGAGGACAAGTTCAACATACCCAGTTTGCTGATTAGGAAGTTAAATCTCCTTTCATTAAGGGCTTTTGTAAAAAAATCAGCAAGCTGGAGGTCTGTTGAAACAAAGTACATTTCAATAGTCCCTTTTTCAACATGATCCTTTATGAAGTGATACCTTATGTCGATGTTCTTGGTCTTTGAGTGTTGAACTGGATTCACAGTTATGGCAATGGCACTCTTGGAGTCACATAGAATTGGAATCTTACTATACTCCAGACCATAATCTCAGAGTTGTGTCTTCATCCATATTACTTGGGAGCAACAACTAGCAGCAGCAACATATTCAGCTTCTGCTGTAGAGGTTGAAACACAGTTCTGTTTCTTGGATGTGCAACTCACCAACTTTTCTCCAAGCATTTAGCAGCTACCAGAGGTACTCTTTCTGTCGTTCTTGCATCCTCCATAGTCTGAGTCTGTGTATGCTACAAGCTCGAAACCAGAGTTAAGAGGATACCAGAGACCCAAAAATTGAGTCCCTTTCAGATATTTAAAGATACGTTTGACAGCTGTTAAATGAGTTTCGGTAGGATTTGCCTGAAATCTGGCACAGAGACAGGTTGCATACATTATATCAGGTCTACTGGCGGTTAAGTACAAAAGTGACCCTATCATGCCTCTGTAGTGCTTGACATCTGTTGGTTCACCATTAGGATCAGAGTCAAGTTTAACTCCAGTGGCAATAGGAGTTTTCATTGGTTTTGAATTATTGAGCTTATATTTTTTCAACATGTCAGAGATGTATTTGGACTGACTTATGAAAGTCCCTCTGTCAGATTGTTTGACTTGTAAACACAGGAAGAAAGAGAGTTCTCCCATCATGCTCATTTTGAATTCACTTTTCATTAAGGATTCAAACTTATCACAGTACTCTTTCCGTGTAGACCCAAATATAATATCATCAACATATATTTGTACCAGAAGTATATCATTTTTATATCTCCTGAAGAATAGAGTTTTATCGACGGTACCTTTCTCGAAGTGATTGATCAACAGAAATTTGGACAGAGTTTCATACCAGGCTCTGGGAGCTTGCTTAAGACCGTAGAGCGCTTTGTCTAGTTTGTAAACGTGGTCTGGAAACTCTGAGCATTCAAAACCAGGAGGTTGCTGGACATAAACTTCTTCTTGCAGCTTGCCGTTTAGAAAGGCAGACTTGACGTCCATTTGATAGACCTTAAAACCTTTATGAGCAGCATAGGCTAGGAAGATTCTTATTGCTTCTAGCCTAGCCACAGGAGCAAAGGTTTCGTCATAGTCAATCCCTTCTTCCTGTCTATATCCCTTTGCAACCAGACGGGCTTTGTTTCTGATGATAATCCCATCTTCATCCTTCTTGTTTCTAAACACCCATTTGGTTCCAATGGCTGTTTTTCCTTTTGGGTGTGGAACCAAGGACCAGACTTTATTTCTCTCAAATTCCAGAAGCTCTTCTTGCATAACTTCGATCCAATTTGGGTCCTCTAGGGCTTCAGAAATCTTCTTTGGCTCAATCATGCTTAGAAAATTTACAAAGAAAGCTTCATTGATTGTGGCCGATCTTGTCTTTACACCATCTTCAGCATAACCAATTATAAGATGATGAGGATGATCCTTTGTCCATCGTGTCATGGGACCATGGACAACGGGTGGCGTTTGTGCTTCTGATGGGAAAAGACGAACTTCAGCATCAGAGTTCTGTAGGTTTGGACCAGGGCTCTGTGGCACACAACTTTGGAGAGTGGCCTCATTGCTCTGAGAGTCATTAACAGGGCTCTGTGATGGTGAACTTTCAAACAAGGAATTTCTTCCGACGTTTGTCATCAGAGGTGATGAAGGCTCTTGTTCAGGTTCTCTTTCATTCTGGTGTGGTTCCTCATTTCTCTGAATTACTCCTGTAGACAGAGAAGTAGATGGTGAAGTATTAGAGGGACCAGTGAGAGATGTACCTGTCAGATTTTGATTTGTTGAGTTCTGAGCTTGATCTCCTCTGTTGACGTTATCATAGGAATCATCATCGAAGAAATCATTGACCATGAGATTGATGTCTTCTTCCCTTGATCTAGAGGAACTTATCTTCTCTTGTTCTGTCTGTGTCCCCTCTGTTGATTTTCGATCAGAGGAGCTTGATATGCTTTCATCAAAGGACACATTTACACTCTCTTGAATGACCCGACATCTGGTGTTGTAGACTCTGTAGGCTTTAGAGGTTAAGGAATAACCAATAAAGATTCTTTCGTCTGCTTTCTTGTCAAACTTTCCCAGATGTTCTCTGTCATTCAGTATGAAGCACTTGCAACCGAAGACAGGAAAGAATTTCACATTTGGTCTTCTGTTGTTAATGAGTTCATAAGGAGTCTTCTTGAATCTTTTTACAATTACAGCTCTGTTTTGGGTAAAACATGCTGTTGAGACTGCTTCTGCCCAGAAGTTCATTGGAAGGACAGAGCCAGCCAACATGGTTCTGGCGGCTTCTACCAGAGTTCTGTTCTTTCTTTCCACAACTCCATTCTGTTGTGGAGTTCTGGCAGCTGAGAAGTTTTGGGAGATGCCTTCCTCTGTTAGGTATGCATTGATTCTGTCATTCTTGAATTCTGTCCCGTTATCACTTCTCAACTTCTGTACCTTTAGATCTAACAGAACCTGTATCCTTTTCAACAAACTTATCAGAATTTCTGGGACATCAGATTTTACTCTGATGAACTCAATCCAAGTATATCTAGAGTATTCATCAATTAAAACAAGGATATACTTTTTGCCCGACAGACTATGCACAGAGATTGGACCGCAGAGATCCACATGAAGCACATGCAAAGGTCTGGGACAACTATGATCACTCTTTGTTCTGTGTGAAGATCTTTTCATCTTTCCAAGTTCACAAGCAGAACAGAGATGGTCTTTGTCAAATTTCAGAGAGGGAAGTCCTTTTACTAACTTCAGTTTCACGAGTTTGTCAAGATTTCGAAAGTTTAAATGAGCAAATCTTTTGTGCCAGAGCCAGGCATCTTCATTATTCAAAGACACTAAACAGAGTCTCTCTGTTGTAGTGTTTTGGTTTGGTTTGAAATTCATTTTGTAAAGATTGCCTTTTCTATCAGCTCTTAAGAGTTCTTGACCAGTCTCGGAAAGTAACAAGGAACAATACTTCTTCCTAAAATTGACATCAAAACCGTGATCACAGAGTTGACTTATACTGAGAAGATTATGATTTAATTCTTCAACATAAGCAACTTCAGAGACTGAAACACCACCATTTACTAATGTACCATAACCTTTAATCTGTCCGCCATTGTCTCCTCCGAAGGTTACTGCACTTCCCATCTTGTTTTTGAAAGAAGTTAACAGCTCCTTATTCCCCGTCATGTGCCTGGAGCATCCAGAATCCAAGTACCAGATCTGCACATGAGGTTTCTGCAAGACAGATTAGTTCTTTTTAGGTACCCATCTCATAATGGGTCCTTTCTTGTTAGGTTTTGGTGGTGCGTCAGAGGTTTTCCTTTGTGTGTTCGGAGTGGTCGTGGAGTTTTTCTTTTGAACAGAACGACTCAGAACACAATGAGGACCATTCAGATGATTCTGTAATTTCAATAACAGTTGAATACAATTGCAGTTGATGGAGCATGACTGATGCACATTGTTTTTATTCAAAAACTGTTTGGATGAAGCTTGATTCTGAAAGATTTTAGGACCAGATGTCTTTGCATACAATCTGTCCTGACTTTGTTTCTTAAAATTGTTACTTTTAGGAATAGACTCTTTTGACATGAAATTCTTGGAAATGGACTCATTTGAACGAAAAGAATTTCTTCCTTCATTTACACCGGAATTCGGAACAGACTTAGCTATCCACTTTCCCTTCTGTTCTGGTGTGAATCTTACAGGTTTGAAAGCAAGAGGAACATTTGAGTTTACAAAGACACTTTTGTTTTTCTCTTTCTTCTCTACTTCTACTGCATTAGAAGCAAGAATCTTGAAATCTTTGTTGTTAAAGCTTGTTACTGGTATAAATCTTGACTGTTTCTTAAAGAAAGAAACATCCTCTTTTAGATCCGGAGATCCTACCGGTAGTTGCTTTAACTTGTGTAAGATGTTCTTTTGACCACAAAAGATCTGTTCATCTACCTCGGAGTCAGAGTCACAATTAGAGGCTAGAACGTCTCTAGTGGCTCTGTTGGAGGAATTTGATTCAATGGGTATTACAGGGATATTTGTTTTAACAGATCTGAACTTTCTCAACTTTGGCTTTAAAGAATCAGAGATAGCATTTTCTTCAATAACTTTCAACAAATCTTCTTCAAAAGATGTTCTTATAGATTCAGAGGTAGGAGAGAAAACTGGTGCTTCTGGATTAAGTTTGCTCTGTGGTATTTCAACAGAGGACTTTGTCTCAGAAGAAGCAGACTTCTGTCCTTTGAAAGAATTGAAGTTGAAAATCTCTTTAGTGCCCAAGTTCTTAACAGAGTTAGGAAGTATGATTCTAGCTCTTCCTTGATCAAGAATAAACTCTGAGGATGGTTTTAAAACCTTCTTTTGATCGGAGGAGTCATAGCTGACGTTCCTATAGTTAAGATGTTTTGGTTTTGAGAAAGCATCTGAGATTTTGGTTCTTTTGAAAACGGCATTACCATATATCACGTCCTCTTGGATTTTCCCAATACAGAAGGCGGAGGACAGAGATGTCTTCTTCCTTTCGTTGAAGGGAGCAAGGTCATAGAAACCAAGACCTTGCGTATCCATCTGTGAATTTATCTTGATATGCACATCTTGTGCATCTTGGTACTTTTTGATTTGAATTTCTTTTCTCTGTAGGGATTGATGTAGAACTTCCCTTTCTCTTTGAAAATAATCAGTTAGAGCAACAGAGTTAAGTCTCTCTGTTTCAGACTGTTTCAACTTTTCAGACTTCTGTTTCAAATCATTTTCATAAACTTTGATCTTTTCAGAAAACAGACTTTCCTTCTTCTTTTGTAAGACTTCTAACTCAGATTTTTCTTTAAAGATTTCTTCCTTTTCTTGTTCCAAGAGAGTCTTTTCTCTCTTGTAAAAAGATAGGTCCTTCTCAGCTAGTTTTCTTAGCTCCTTTTCTTCAGAAAGTTTTTGTTTTAGAAGCTGAAATTCCTCATTCAACATGGAAACATGCATTTCTAATTCTGAGTCAGATTTAGATTCAGATGAGCATACCTTGGCACTGGGTCTGGTGGTCTCCAGCGCTCTGTCGTCAGATTCTGTCGTGGTAAGAGCAAATGCATGAGCCAGATCTTCTTCTTCTGTTGTTCCTTTCGTTATTTCTGGTTCTCCAGTCATCCAGTCAACAGCTGCTTCTAAACTTTCATCATCCACAGCAACTCCACAGAAGTTGGCTTGTTCTGGTTCATCATCAGAAGATGAGTCAGAGACCCAATTTTCCATTTCAGCAACATAACTTCTTTCTCTGTAATTGTACTTGTATTTGTTTTTGTAGTAGTCCTGGTCTTTTACCAGTTTGCCTCTACAATTAACAGAGAAGTGTCCAGGTTTGCCGCATCTGAAGCAGCATCCATCATTTTGATTGATGGGTTGGGCAGCATCGGCCTTCTGTTGTGCTGGTGGATTTTCTCTTCTTTGTGGAGGTTTCCCTATTTCTGTGGCAACTCTGTTGGAACTTTGCTCTGGTGCTGTATATCCTCTTCTGTCTTTCCTTCCTTCTCTCTCATATCTGCCTCTTCTGTCGAACTTATTGCCAAATCTCTTGTTAAATTGCTGAGTTATTAAAGCAGGAGATTGGGCAAAGGCTTGAATGTCATCATCCTCTGATGAGCTCTCATCTGTTTCACTTTCTGCAATCAAACTTTTCTTTCCTTTCTTTTTATCATACTTTTCTTTCTTTTTTTCTTTGTTTGAACTCTCTCTGTTGGACCTTTCAGATGTGGTTTTCTTAGAATCAGAAACTAAGGCGATTGGACCAGCACTGATGGATTTGCCTTTTTGCTTGACAACCTCCTTTTCTTGTGCGGCCAAAGTGCCATACACATCCGTTAAAGACCATACGTGTAAGTTCTGATTAGCTTGTAAAGACATGGACAGATTTAACCATTCATCATTCAAACTTTTCAAAAACAGAACATTGTTATCTTCCTTCGACCTAACAACCCCACATTTTTTGCATTTATTGATTAACACATTAAATCTGTTGTAGGTTTGCTGTAAGGTTTCCTCAGGAAGTGCCTTGAAATCGTTGTATTCATTTACACATTGGGTCCTTCTGTTCTTTTGGGTCTTGATACCACCCTCAAGTTTATTAAGAAGTTGATCCCAGATTTCCTTAGCAGTAACACATGAATCTAGTTCTTGAAATATTTCGTTTGGAATGGCCATAATCAGTAGTCTAACTGCTTTAAGATCATTTTCCATTTTTAGATTTTCCTCATCAGTAAAACCTGTGGTTTTAACTTCATAATGAGCTGTAATCTCAGCAGTAGTTCCTGTTGCGGGTACACGGGGAACAAAAACCATGGGTTGGAATGGTCCATCCGTGACAGATCGCATGAGGTCTTTATCCATACCATCGAAAAAATTAACCATCCTGATTTTCCATTGAGGATATTCATATCTCAGAAGAGTAGGAGGTTTTATTAAAGAGCCAGCAGTATAGATAGCATTTATACCGTTGTTAGCCATTTTGGAAGAAAAACAGAGTACAGTTTGTTGCAAAACGATTTTTGGCTAGAAACAGAGTTTCAAACAGTAACCAATGAAACAGTAACTTTTTGAGAAGATTTTAAGCTAAACTAGAAAGTTTTAAACACAGTTATATGAGCTCTGAAGGCTTGGTTAGACTAGAAAGCAGTAAAACAGAGTATATTATGAAGCTTTTAAAGTCGCACAGACACAATCAACAACAGTGAATCAACCTTGGTAGATTGGATCGTTTGGCTTAAGAAAACCAAAGATGCTCTGATACCAATTGTAGGTTCCCAGATTCACGTTGTATCATATTAATGGTAGTAAAATAGACAGCGGAAGCATATTAAATAAAACCATTAAAATGAGTGATTGTGTAAATGATAAGTGAACTATGAGATTCAAATATTGAACAGTAAAATGATAACAAGATCAGATATAAAAGCTGCTCATATATTGATAATGAATCACACCAAGAACAAGTTAAAGTGTGTTCGGAAATCTCATAAGACAACAATATCGTACGGAGGTAGTGCTCGGGATTGCTGCAGTGTGTGCTTAAACAATTGTGGAAAAACTACTCTTCCCAAAGCTTACAATTGTTGTTCCACTACCTCGCTATTTATAGACCTGATAAAGTGTAGACAGTGTACTATCGTACCCTTGAATGACACGTGGAAAGTTTGTCTCCAATCTTTAGGGCATACGTGGAAAGTATGGACACGTGTCTTACACTTAAGGTTTCCTACGAGACTTAGGCTGACAGAGGTCTTTTACTTCACAGAGCTCTGTCGCAAGAGCTCTGTTGGTCTTCTGTTGAATACTTGTTCTCTTGTAGGAATTCTTCGACAGAGCTCTGATGAGCTCTGTTGGATCCGACAGAGCTCTGTTGAGCTCTGTTGGTCTTCTTGATGAACTTCTTCCAAGTCTTCTATCTGATCTCTGTTGGTCTTCTGACTTGAACTATTTTCAATACTTTTACATAACATATACTTGGGGCTAACACAACTGTATCAACATATTAGTAAATCCACTATAGAAGAAACACATAAATCAGTTTGTGTGTACAAGCATAAACACTTTGAATTAATTAATTAGTTTGCACCTTCAAACCATGGCTCCCTTGAGGTAGATAACTATATTTCACATTTGGGTCATGCAAAACAATTCAGATGGCATGCAAACTTAGCACAACATTCACCTTGAGTGTTGTCACACTGAAATCCTAGTTCCTGTATGGAAAAAAATAGCAATTAATAATAAGATCAGTTACGATCCAATATATTAAAATAAGCCTTTAAACAAATAACCACCATTGTGACACTTTTTCGCTTTCACAACAACAACCAATCCCCAAAAGATCAACACTGACCGACTACTATTATTTATTTGTATCAACTTTGATATTTCATTTACTGTACATTTTAATAACCAGCGAATCAATAACATATGTAGTTTCCAAGCTTGTTATTAGACCATCAAGATTAAGCACATATAGAATTGAAATTTTAACTTAAATGAGAAAAGAAAGTTTCAAGGCCATGATGAGCTGCCTTGGTTTCAAGTGTGGCTAATAAAAAAAGTCTCCATTGTTTGTGATATAAGTAGTTCTTCTTGTGTGCAAATTTAAAGAATGTACCTCAACCACCAACCGAATAAAATATGAAGGAATGGCTAATCAAAAAAGTCTCTATTGAATCTTCTCCACTTACTTTTGCATAAACCTGTCATATATATACATACACTCTGTTACACCTCATCTGAATGCAACCGCATTAATCTATAAATCATAAACCACGCGAAATTAAAACATGGATGGGAGAAACATAACTTGCAAGAAGATTAGTTTGATAGTGTCAACAACAGGCTATAATTATATATACTACATCCTTATGGGATTCTGGGTCTTTTTCCAATCAAAATTTACTAATAGGCAATCAGACAACATAACTTTGTAACAACGCTAACAAGTAAAACTTGATTAGGATTCCCAGAGGAGCACGAAAGATATTCTAAACTTGGCCAAGCAAACTTAAATGTAGGCAACATTTAGGGGCCGTTTACCTAATCACTTACCCGGGTATGTGCTTACCGGTAAAATACACTATCACCTATTTTCCGGGTAAGATTTTAGACCACCAAAATGGCATCGTATATAACAATTTAGCCGGTAAGCGCTAACCGTGGTAAGAGTCATCGCACTCACTTACCGGGTAAGACTCTCAGTCCTTGCTTCCGCTCTTACCGGGTAAGATTTTACGTCCTTGTCATATTCGTCTGGTAAGCTAATGTGACTTGGTAAGCACTTACCCGGGTAAGCGTTTCGTAAACGGCCCCTAATCTCCCACCAATGCAACAACCCCATATCAGATTCACTTGATCAAAATATCTGACCAAGCTTAGATCCAACAGTGTTAAACAGACAGATTTAAAAGAAAACAAAATTAGCATCAAAGTAAATAACTTCCAGGAAAAATAATTCAACTTCACTCTTAATTATTTTTTCACAGTTTTTAGATGTTTCCCTAAACCAGATTATAGCAAGAAAGAACAATCACCCCATGAAAACAAACTATCTGCAGTCTAGCATAAAACCATCTTACATCGATGGAGAATTCATAGATTTGATTTGGCATTTCTCAAAAACATTTTTAGGTGTCTTATTTATAATCATGAAACACATGCCTTTTACCAAATTCAGAACATGCTGGAGCAGCAATAACAGGTAACAATAGTCCTTACAATTTGGCAATCTAAAATGTAAAATCTCTGCTTTTAGAATTTCTTATTTTGACCTATGCATATATTATGAAAAACTAATAAACATAAAACAGCTACTTATTTTTGTATCCTACTAATGAACTATTTTAGATATTACCTTACTACAAATTTTCAAAACTTTATCCGACTAACGAGTATGTCAGAACACGAAAAATTTATCAATCCAAATTGCAAAATCATTGTTTCAGTTAATCCTTATATTGGGATATACATTCCCTCTGGACTAAGAAAAAATAACACCAGACCGTTTATTTTAGAATCCAACTGAGTTTATCTAGGCCTGTTATCAAAAAAATTAAGTTTCAGTTTAGCAAGTAAAGTTATCAGAATGATACAATCTAAGATCCATGATTTCGGTTGCTAAAAGAAATAGCCATAGAAGTTAGTTACCCAAACAAAACACCAGTTTGCTTACAAATACATCATAGATTTGGGAGTTAATGATGCATAAAGCTTAATGGAAAGGTAAAAAGGGTCTATAGGCTTCTTATCAAGAAAGAAATCATTGGTTCTCTTTTGCTCTGACCCAAGATAATCATATGGGCTGCACTCCTAGGTGGGTAAGGCATTTTCTAATAACCGAAAAGATCACTTTTTACAATTCGGCAATGTATTGGTCACCAGCTTAGCATCTTGATTACATTTTAATGACCTGGAAATCACTTTCTTTTGTCAATTGTTTTACATATCTCTCCGGTAATATAGGTTTTCTTTATATCAACAAAAGATGCGGTGTTTGATGCTTGGGTATCATTGCAATTTCACTTCTTAAAAAACTCAACTTTTGATGAATTACTCTTTTCACTACTATGTTGTTAATGGGGGGTGAAACGTCCATATGTTAACATCTTTTGAATGCATAGTTTTTTTTTAATCCAAGCTCGTAACACTTTCAGAAGGTTACTACAAAGCAGAAAAGTTGCAAGGAGACACATGATTACAGGTTTACACTAATTTAGACATGTGCAGTCCACCCAGTAGGTTTTATTAAGGAGTTTCAAAGAATAGAACATAAAACAATTCTTTGCTGATTTAACCCACTCTACGCATGAATAAACATATATCCATTTGTTTCCTTTGCCTCAAGAAGATCTGCACAAAATCAATAACCACCAACCGTAGAAATAGTGATCAGTAGGAATTCCAGAAGAAACTTATAGATTGAAGTTATACAAAATCTTTTGTTAGAAATACGAGAAGCCCAAAATGAAGTGAGCTACAAATGCTTTCTAATCACGTATATATAAGGGATTGAAACTTTATTGGCCACAAAGAATGCCTCAAAATCAGACTTTGGTATCGACAGAGGGGGGCAACCACCCTTAGAAACAATCATTTTCATCTCCTCTGAAACTGCCTCATATATTTATTTTATTTTTGGAAAGGGTATCCCAGGCACAGCCCAGACTAATCCCTGACAATCTTGAAACTTAAAGATGTCTTATCAATGTTGAGGACGCCTGGGATCGAACCCTGGGCAGATGGGATATTCCACCACATCACCCAGGGCGATCAACCACTGAGCTACAACCTGATAGACAAACTGCCTCATATTCTCTAAGAGAGCACAGACAAATTATTCCACACAGACAGCTTTATCCATACAGGTTGGAAAACTAAACAAACAGCCTTTTAGAAAATTGAAGCCATTAGAAGTGTAAATGAATAATGAAATGCAACTCAAAAGGAGATTACAATTTGATGAAAAGCATTTTATTTGTCTGACTGCAGATTACAAGTGTTAGTGATACTTGGTATGAAATGCATATCATTTGTCTGAAGCAAAAAGAAAGAGTAAACAATCAAATATGAAAAATTCAAGAAATACCCACCAAAAGATTAACCTTCAAAACTCTTTTCCCCCAAATCAAAAACCACAACAAGAACTAAAACCAATAAGCATCTTTAAAATTCAACACAAACCCACCAAAATTTCTTCTTCAAAACCAAACTTGAAAGATACCCAACAAATACCCACCAAAAATGGATCATGAAACACCAATTTGCACCATAAAAAAGAAAGAAAAAAGAGGTTTTACCCGTGAGTACAAAGCAATGTTCCAGATATTATTGGACCTATCAAAGCAATGTTCAAGAAGGATTGTAATCAGCACATAAATCTGCAGGTAGCTTTGATGAACCACCAACTACAAAATCGGGACTATGTATTTGCACAAATTTTATTACCTCAATCTTTTAGCTGTAATCGTTCTTTCAGAAATCTTGAATCAAAAACAAATTTCTCCCAAAATGTGAAAATTGATAGAGAAATAATAGCATACCTCAAAGAATTCGGTAGGGTTTTGAGGAAGCTGTGTACGAATTGTGATTCACACAGGGTCTGATTTATACGAGAGAATTCAAAGCATACCTCAGAGAAATTTGGGAGCCAGCTGTAATGTCGTCGTCTCAGGAAAAACTTGATCTCAGATCTTCCATTTTGGTGATTAAAGAGCATGCAGCAGGAAGAACAGGAATAAAGCATTCATGGAAGTAACCGATACAGGTTTGTGATAAGAGATAAGCCCTGAAATTAGAAGGAGAAGGTATCAATGGGAAAAAGTAAAGGGTGCAGTGTCTCTGTTGGGTATGGAGTGTTGACCGGTTTGAAACCCTTTCAATTGTGTGCTTGAAATTGTTGTACACAATGCCTTATAAGTTGCACTTAAGAGATTTTTTATTTGGGTGCTTGAAATTGTTGTACGTCATGCTTTAAAATGTGTATTTAAGACAATTGGGTAAAACCAATATTAAGGTAGTAATAGATAATATATATATATATATATATATATATATACTAGCAGTGTACCCGTGCAACGCATCGGACGAGCTGAGCTAGGTGTGAAAATGTATTTTGGATAATGAATATCCCTCAAGTGTGTAGCTCGATTGGCAAATGGGCAAAATAACTTCGTACAAATATACAATAGGTTCAAGTTCAAAACGTGCGGGAGACACGTTTGAACTCATCCGCCTAGTCAACTCTGAAATGTCTACTCACATGGTCGACAATCTACATATTTTGGGCCGATTAATTAGTTAGCACCTTAATGAGCTTAATAGGACTAAGAGCTTATTCTGCAAGCTATACATGACTATTTGGTAGTGACGTAATGATATATAAATTGACTTATTCAGTGAGTTTCTAGGGAGAGATTTATACAGAATACTATTTTTTTTCTAAACATGTCCCTTTCAACTAAAAACATGTTCCTTCTGTCCAAGGAAAAGCCATTCCAAACATACTTTTCCGATTTATATAGACAGGTTAGTCTATATAGTCAATTTTAACTATACATAACTAAATGGATTAAACCTTTTTGTTTTAAAAGTTACGATCTAAGAACAACACTGCAAACCCAAAAAGTTGTGTTTATAAATAATTTCTATAACTTTGTTTTAAATTATTTATAATTCTTATGCCATCAGAAACATTGGTCAAAAAGCACCAACCCATAAGGCCATAACAGCAGGCAGCAGCTAACTAAACCAAATCTAGAACACCAAACTAAATTTGAACTGAAGCCAATAACAGTAACTGTAACAACCCAAATCCCATAACATACATCATAATACATAACATTCATACATATCATTGATTTACAACAAAAGTTACATAACAAACCAAGTACGGTCTCATTAGTCTTGACATTACAAAATATATCTAAGCTTCCTAATCAACATCCATCAAAAGCTTCCTACACTTCATCCTCTCCTGCCGATCCTTAACCTGGAAAACATATTTTTGAAAACAAAATGAGGGTTAGACCAAACGGGTCTAGTGAGTTAATCCCGGTCCTTTCCAAAATCATTATCAAACCTTTTATGTAAATCCATTGTATCAAAATAGTTTAGATAAACCTTTCGTAAAATATAAACATACCACACGTATTTAAATACCAATCCAGACTCGTGCATCGTGTACATCTCATTCACCTTATTCCTCCACAAATGGCCATATTAGTTGGTAGCAAGCCAACTAATAAATCAACAACCGGTCCGCTCACCGGAACCCGGCTACCTGTCGGTCCGCACACCGGAACCCGACTACTCACCGGTCCGCACACCGGAACCCGGCTACACACCGGTCCGCACACCGGAACCCAGTAACAAGTGCACTCGTGTAGTGCAAAGCTTATATAAATACAATATATATCTCATTACATCATATTGTCATTTATATACACATAATCATATTCCTACCACATAATCATCTCATATATATATACACATATATATGTATTCCAGTTCAAAAACGTTTTAAAGCAAAACTCACCTTGAATGCTTAAAATACGCTTCCAAGCCTTTCTCCGAGCTATCCGTTCCTTTATCCAAATACCTCAGAATCTGAAACCATTTACATACAAATATCTCCTTACCAACTCATGTATAAGACTTACTAGCAGGTTATGGACTCTAGATACATCTACATAACTTTTATCCTCAAAATTACCCAAACAGCCAAGTTATCCGGACAACCCAAACAACCCGGACAACATGACTTTTCCGGACAACCTCAGTAATCCGGACAGCAAGACTAATCCAGACAACACGACTTATCCGGACAACACAAGGAATCCGGACGCCATCCTGACTCTAAATCATCCGGAAACTCTCAAACAAATCATCCGGACACTATCAATAAACTACCCGGACACCACCCAAGAAACTACCCGGATACCTTCATATTATCCGGACACCTCTGACTGTTTATCCCATTTTCACCCAGAAATCGACTGAATCATTAACAGAAGTAATTCTAACTATTCTACTCCGATAGAAACATTCAGCTATCAATTATACACATAATATGTAAAGAAAACATACCTCAAACACTTCCAAATGAATCAATTTGATGCCTTTACCCTTCTTTTCTTCTTCTCCCTTTTTCTCTCAAAACACACACATACACCTTCAGCTGATATTTTCTGAGTTATGAATAATATCTGATTTCTAAAGGTTAATATCTAAATATATTTACCACTTAGACCTTGTACTCCTTATAAATAACCAAAACACCTTTAAACCTTTAATTTAACCAAACTTACCCTAAACCTTAAACTTTAAAGTTAACTAAACTTAACGGAATTAGATTTTTAACTAACGGGTTTACCCGGGGTATTACATCATCTCCCCCTTAAAAGAATTCCGTCCCGGAATTCGGTTAAGCGGAAGGATATGAAAACTTATCACCACTACTTCCCACTCAATCAAAACCATAGGAACTAACTAAATAGACACCCCACACCTATCTATACCTCTAACACATATAAGCAACAAAAGCACGGAAATACAGATTATCAGTTTGCACCGAAGTCAGATAACACCTTAGCACGTATAGAGTCTATAGAAATATACCTGTAACCTCATAAGGATCTTCTTCCTCTTCTTGTTCCGTCATCTGAAAAACACGGCCTTGAACACTCGGTGCTCCAGACCCTTGTACCTTTCCTGACTCAGCTTCCATTGGTCTCATTGTTGTACCACCCTGACGCGCTTTCCACTGTGGACATTCATATTGAAGATGCTCAGGAGAATTGCAAACAAAACAGTGTCGAGCTACCCGACAGTCTCTCGCGATATGGCCCATCTTTCCACATTTGTAGCAATTCCGGGAATCACCATAGCAGTTTCCTTGGTGAGTGCGGTTACATTTAAAGCATGGTCTTTCAGTTGATCTGAACGGTGAATAACTATCAAGCCTCGGGGATTCGTATTCTTCCGAATCGTACATCGCTTCTTCTATTTTTCTTTTCCCAGCACTCTTATCACCAACGTCTCTCCTATTATCTTGTTCCACATTTTCTGCGGCATTTACTGCGGCTGAGAAGGTATCGGGTCCTGTCGCAATCACTAGCTTTCTAATTTCTGAATTCAACCCGAAAATAAACCTCTCCATTTTCAGTGCCTCCGTGGCAACGTAGTACTCTGCAAAGTGAGACTTCTCCAGAAAACGAGCAGTGTAATCCCTGACCGATAAACTTCTCTGATGTAGGTCCATGAATTCCTCTTCCAACTGTTTAACTGCTGCTTGAGAACAAAACTGTTCTTTGAAAGCTGTTGTAAATTCGTCCCAAGTAAAAGTTGAGTACACATCCGATCCTTTGGAATCAATGTGAGCTTCCCACCAGTACAGAGCATCTGCCTTCAACATCGCCGTCCCGTATAATACTCTGTCCTCATCCGCACACTTGCTGGTCTTGAAGATGGCTTCTATTTCCTTTAACCATTTCATCGCCTTCACTGGGTCTCTATCTCCTGAGTAAGTTGGAGGTCTACAGTTTAAGAACATCTTATAATCACACCTTCTTGACACTGGTATTACCGTAGGTGTAATGGGCATTTCGTCTTCCAAACTGGGATCTGGTGTTTCAGTATGACGAGCTTGGTCGATCATAGCCTGAATATTTGCTTGAAATCTTCCCATTTCCGTCATCAAATCGTCTCTTGTAATAAACTCCGTACCTCGCCCCTGAACTCTACCCCCGGTTCTGCCCCCAGTTCTGCTCCCCGTTCTACCTCCGGATCTACCTCCCCCTCGCTCTCCTCTTCTTCCCCCCGTTCCTATCGGTGGATTCGTACTATTTGAATTTCCTCCTCCTCTTCTATTCGTATTTCGAGTACCGCTTGCCATTCTGTAGATTCAAACAAGATTAACATACACATAAGCACATACCCCATATAATAAGGTATCCCAGTCCAATCATGCACCTGTAAAATCACAATTACACTGGCCAGGTGTAATATGAAATTACCTTACATGATGTTCCTTCTACCTTTTATACTTATCATCACAAGGTTTTAAAACACTAAGGACATCCTACTTCACATGCAGTTTAAGTCTAGGTACGGGTACAAATACCTAAATCCCTTAAACTAGGGCTCTGATACCATTTGTAACAACCCAAATCCCATAACATACATCATAATACATAACATTCATACATATCATTGATTTACAACAAAAGTTACATAACAAACCAAGTACGGTCTCATTAGTCTTGACATTACAAAATATATCTAAGCTTCCTAATCAACATCCATCAAAAGCTTCCTACACTTCATCCTCTCCTGCCGATCCTTAACCTGGAAAACATATTTTTGAAAACAAAATGAGGGTTAGACCAAACGGGTCTAGTGAGTTAATCCCGGTCCTTTCCAAAATCATTATCAAACCTTTTATGTAAATCCATTGTATCAAAATAGTTTAGATAAACCTTTCGTAAAATATAAACATACCACACGTATTTAAATACCAATCCAGACTCGTGCATCGTGTACATCTCATTCACCTTATTCCTCCACAAATGGCCATATTAGTTGGTAGCAAGCCAACTAATAAATCAACAACCGGTCCGCTCACCGGAACCCGGCTACCTGTCGGTCCACACACCGGAACCCGACTACTCACCGGTCCGCACACCGGAACCCGGCTACACACCGGTCCGCACACCGGAACCCGGTAACAAGTGCACTCGTGTAGTGCAAAGCTTATATAAATACAATATATATCTCATTACATCATATTGTCATTTATATACACATAATCATATTCCTACCACATAATCATCTCATATATATATACACATATATATGTATTCCAGTTCAAAAACGTTTTAAAGCAAAACTCACCTTGAATGCTTAAAATACGCTTCCAAGCCTTTCTCCGAGCTATTTGTTCCTTTATCCAAATACCTCAGAATCTGAAACCATTTACATACAAATATCTCCTTACCAACTCATGTATAAGACTTACTAGCAGGTTATGGACTCTAGATACATCTACATAACTTTTATCCTCAAAATTACCCAAACAGCCAAGTTATCCGGACAACCCAAACAACCAGGACAACATGACTTTTCCGGACAACCTCAGTAATCCGGACAGCAAGACTAATCCGGACAACACGACTTATCCGGACAACACAAGGAATCCGGACGCCATCCGGACTCTAAATCATCCGGAAACTCTCAAACAAATCATCCGGACACTATCAATAAACTACCCGGACACCACCCAAGAAACTACCCGGATACCTTCATATTATCCGGACACCTCTGACTGTTTATCCCATTTTCACCCAGAAATAGACTGAATCATTAACAGAAGTAATTCTAACTATTCTACTCCGATAGAAACATTCAGCTATCAATTATACACATAATATGTAAATAAAACATACCTCAAACACTTCCAAATGAATCAATTTGATGCCTTTACCCTTCTTTTCTTCTTCTCCCTTTTTCTCTCAAAACACACACATACACCTTCAGCTGATATTTTCTGAGTTATGAATAATATCTGATTTCTAAAGGTTAATATCTAAATATATTTACCACTTAGACCTTGTACTCCTTATAAATAACCAAAACACCTTTAAACCTTTAATTTAACCAAACTTACCCTAAACCTTAAACTTTAAAGTTAACTAAACTTAACGGAATTAGATTTTTAACTAACGGGTTTACCCGGGGTATTACAGTAACTGAAAGTCCAAAATAGAAAATCCAAAGCTGTAAAGTGAGTTACCTAGGGGTGCAACACTGTAATCTCAAACCAGAACCAACAGCCAAACAATTTTATAACCCAATTAAACTGAATAAGAACAAGATGAACATAGATTCCCTGTTGGTTATGAAAATTAGTATCACAAGTAAAAATCTACAGTAATTGTATTTCACTTTTATTAGACAATTAACATGTCGATTTATAAATATGAGCAAGATGTTCAAATAAGAAAATTAAATATCAAAAAGAGGTTCATAGGTGAATTATTGAAGAAATTTGTTTGAAAATTTAATATGTGATGAATAATTTCTAACGTCGTTCACATATGCATATTTAAATAGTTTATTTTTTCCAGAATTTTTCGATAATTCACACATAAAACGACCCCAATACGATTTGCAAATTGTAGACCAGATTTGTTTGGACTGGTCCGTACTCATCCCCACTATGGAAAAAAAACGAACCCTGTGTAAACATTTACCTTTTCCCGTTTGTCCATCGACTCTTCTCGAAAAAAAAACAGTTATTACAAACAAGTGTCCTCGAATTCCATGGTCGACGTACCGGTAGTATCTGATCATGCATCATCGATCAACAAGTTAGATATCTCGGCACCGATAGAGTTTATCGTTGTGAGTCCCATTATAACAAGCAACGATTCATTTATTGTAGATAGGTAACAAGAAGATAGAATAGACAAAGTGGTGTATTATTGATGAACACCTAGAGAGAGAATGGATCTCTCTCTAGTTTACACACACAAACACCTTGGCCTACATTGTGAATCACACTTGCAAACCCTAATTACACACACTTATCTATAAATACCACTTGTTACATAGTTAAGCCCAAGCCCTTATAACATAACCCAAGCCCATATTACTATTAATACCCCTTTATAAAACTATCTTATAATTAGGACATTTTGTGTCCTAACAATCGTCATCGCCATTAACCGATGTTTCCGGCGATGCTTCAGGAGTCGCAAAAACCGATGACAGAGACAATTTTGTTTTGTACCTTGATTGTTGCACGCTCCAGTACATGATGGCTGTTGTGAGCATTATTATCACCTTCTGTTATGAGCCACGTTCACCGTGTCAAATCCCCTATCCGACATGTAAATCGTGAAACCCGAAAAAGTTACAAGGTTTCAGATTTAAATTTTTGGAAAACTTCAAACACATAAAAAGCAAAATGGCCAAACAAAAAAGTTAAATAATGAAGCTTTGACATTCTAGTGATCAGACGCCCTCTAATTACGAATACATTTTGTTACAAAATTAAAAGAGAAAAACATTAGTTAAATAAGTAGCGTTCTTGTTTGAACTGAACTCTATACAGGTAATGCTACCATATATACCATAGAAGCTAAAAGGGAAACATGTTAACAATTACTTATTATTAATTTCAAATACATCATTACCAACAACAAATTGAGAGCTTTGTACAAAAGAGTCGTGGATTTCATCAGGCATTTTGATCAAACATTATTCAATATGCAACACCATCTAGTGGACCATTAAAAATCTCAAACAAGGCGGAAGAGTATTACGCGGGTGTTTGGTTATGAGTGATAACCAACAAAAAATCTTACAGAAAACCATAGAAAAACAACAAACATGCAAATCTAAGATAAAAAAAGAGACATTTAATTATGATCAACCAAGAAATAAATCATATCGAAACAAAGCAGATTAGGTCAGGACTTCCATCAAACAATGTGAATGCAACTTCTATTGATGAAAACCGTCTCTAAAAGCCACCAAATTGCAAACCCCAACGAATTCTTCGTTCCATTCAACAACTCCATCATCGTTTATTGATCCTTCCTTGGTCAAATTCCTCTTCACACGACTCCACTTAACTTAATTAAGCCGAGCATGAATTGTATACCTCCATAAACACCCACAACTTAAGCAAAAGTGTGAGCAAACAGGTAGGTTACCTTATAAAAGGTATATGTACACTCAACATATGGCTGATTGTACCCACATAAGCAAATGAATTGAAAATTAGTGGGTATCACTAACCAAAGGGTGATGTTGCTGTTGGAACCTACTTCCACTTACCATGCTATCTAAAATTGTGTAAAGAACAACTGTGGAAAAAAAGAAACAAGGACCAACTCAAGTATTAAGAAAAATACAGTAAAGTTATTAAACAAATTAACAAACATAACAAAATGATCAAGAAAAAGGTTAGATGAGCATCCAAATAGAGAAAGAACTCAAGGGATTAGGGTGTAAACCAAGTTTACCAGTTGTGTACATAGGATAGGGCAGGGGCTGATTGGGGGTGTCAAACAGCCAATGAGATAATAACCCTTCATGTTAAGGGTCAGCTGGTTCCGTTGCTCATTAGGTCTAATGCTATATGGGTTTAGTGAAATTTGTTCAAGAATATCAAGATTTGAAGTTATCGAGATAAAATTACGTTAATACAACTATAGAAGCAGTTTGATGCTTCTGCGATTGTTAAGAGCAGAAAAGAAAAGTTTTTTGGAAACAAACCACCACAATCAAAATCAAGAGCATAAATTTACTGTATAGATTGGCAACAAAAACACCAAAATCAAATCAAGAAGACCAACCTGCATCACAGCCATGAAACTAAACGTAACTAAAATTTACAGGAAAGGAGTTGTACCCGGCGTTGGCTTCCTGGACACGATCAAAACAGGATACAAGATGAAGAAGTGATTAATCTCTAAACCATGCTCTTGATATATATGAAACATGGCGTGTAAGAAGGAGAAGATGAAGCACGGGAGGTATGGCATTTGACGTGAAGAAAGGGTACTGGCTGGGTTTTATAGGTATGGGTTGGGTTGTTCATAAAAGGACACCGAACAGTAACATTTATCATTTATTAAGTAATGCTTTGAAAGTTTGTACATCATGCATAAACAGTTGTAATTAAGAGTTTTTTCAATTATATGCTTTAATTTGTTGTACATAATGCTTACACACTTGTAATTAAGACTTTTTGCTAGCATGCACATATAAGTAGTATAGACTAGCAGTGTACCCGCGCAATGCGGCGGGATGTAAAAGTTTCATCAAGAATTATTCAATTTCGAAATCTCAAATTCTTTCAAAATGTCCTAATGTCTAGTACATTTGTACCTATGTTCGATTTATATAGTCATTCATAAGATTTACAATACATGCCATGAACCAATCCCCACATTTATAACATATCCTGGATCCACAACCACTAAACACATATACAACAGGTACAATGTCTAGAATTCGAACAAGAATTAACATGAACTCAACCCTCCAAGCCCAAAACATTATCCAATCAACAGTTGCACCAAGTAATAACCAAAATACACGTAAAGAAAGAAACTTTACATCTCGATCCAAATAAAATCCACTTCAAACAAGGAAGTCGACTCTAGACTGACTTATTACGGAACCTTTTTCATATGGAAAAGTGAGATATATTAGAATTTTGAATAGCAATGCTAAAAGTCGAATACTCAATTATTAGAATCAAGGTTATAATAAACATAATAATTAGTAATATAACATTTTATCAATTTATAAAATTCTAAAAGAAAGAAGAAATCAAAATGGAAATTTAACTAATGAAAAGGTATATGTACACTCAACATTTGGGTGCCATCGGTGATTGTATCCACAGAAGCAATTGAAGCTGAGTTCATTTGGGTGCATACTCCCACTTACCATGCTATCTAAAATTGTGTAAAGTATAATTGTGGAAAAAATAGAAACAAGGACCAACTCAAGTATTAAGAAAAATACAGTAAAATTGTAAACAAATTAACAAACCTATGAACATGATCAAGAAAAAGGATAATTGCAGCTGGCATTTTTGCTCCCTACAAAAATTGCAAGAAAGATAACTTAGGGACCGGTAGAAACAAATGTAAATAAAAACTTTATAGGTTAAAAAACAAACTTGGTTTTTCTTCTAAACACCATGAATATTTTGAAGCCAGTCCCTCCAAAAACAAGACTTAGGAGCCATTTACCAAATGCTTACATGGGTAAATGTTTACCAAGTTGCATTACCTTACCGTATGAATATGGCAAGGACCAAAAATCTTACCCGATAAGAGCGAGGTTAGCGCTTACCGGGTAAATTGTTACATTTGTTACATACGGTGATATAGAGCGCCTAGCAACCCGATACGAAGAGCAAATGGACCAAGCTAAGGAAAACCGAAACAGGGACATACGCGGTTTAGCACGCGACTTAAACCCGCGGCACAAACTGCGCAACCCTCTGGACGGTTAACCAAACAGGCCCTTACGCGGTTTGTTGCGCGACTTACACCCTCAGCACAAACCGCGCGGTTCCTGCAGTTGCAACCTATCAGCTATTTCGTTTTTTCAGAATTTAGAGGTGTTTCCTAATAAGAGTTCTTTCCCTTATGGATTGATCTCAACCTAGTTTCCATAGTTATCTTATTTAGTTTAGCTATAAATAGGGTTTTTGTTAGTGCTTAATATTAATTGTACCAAGTAGAGGGACTTAATATGTAATAGGGACATAGTTTACCCTATGTATATAATGTTTGTATTGCCTAGCTCTCCTAATTAGGTCATCAATCACATTACACCCAAGTACACACACACATAATTGCTCTCTAGATAGTTCATCTTGTACTTTGGGAACTGTTCTTCATTGAATATATTGGTGGCCATATTATTGCTAAACATGGATTGATTACTTGTTCTGGGATCACAATTGGTATCAGAGCATAGTATTTCATCTAGATCAGATTAGTTTTTGAGAGTTTTTGCATTTTGAGTGTTCTTCAAGTTTTCATCTATTTCTTATTGATTTTGATCATTTGAGTTCTTCAAATGGATTAGAATTGATCTAGGAGTATTTGATTTTCATTCCTGCGTGTTTTGATTCCGCAATTACACCAGGATCTGCCTCAATCGGTGCAAAAATCGTTTTTCAGACTTTTATTGAAAAACTCACTGTTTTGGTTTAGAATTCACTGTTGTGATGGTTATTGGACAAAACTTGAAGACTTAAAGTTGTTCAGAATAGTGGTGCGACCCTTCGTACCAATATTCAGATCAATTGGATCATTTTTGAAGAATCGACTCACGATCCTTTGCATCTTCATTCATATCGCAACCTTGATATTCATCAATATCGCAACCTTCAAAATTCATACATATCGCAAGCTTGAACAGTACCATATCGCAAGAGTCACTTGCGACTAGCCTCATATCGCAATCATCTGTGTGTTGAACAGTAACATATCGCAACCTTCTGTTGCGATACGACCTTTTTTGACCTTTGCGACTTGAGTTCCTTATTGCGACAAGTGATTGTGTTGCGACAAGGAGTGCATTGCGACTAGTGTGAGTTGCGACATCAGTGGGTTGTGACAAGTCTGTGTGAATTTTATCTGTTAACTAATCGGATCTAAAGAATACTGAACGATCATCAACAAGTAATCTAATATGACAGCGAGAGATATCTTAACTATTGGGTCGAAGGACAAACCACCGGTTCTTTTTCCCAAGGAGTTTAAGATTTGGAAAGACAGGTTCATCGATTATGTTGAGCGACAAGAGAACAGGGAATATATTTCTAATTCTCTTAAGAATGGTCCCATGGGTAAACAAACGAGAAGAGGACTTATTACTGATGGTGACCCTATTCCAGACTTGGTTGAGGTTTTACCAATACATTATGATCAAGAACAAAAATGTAAAGCATATGGAGACAAAATGGAAAAGTCTCTTGTTATTCAAGCCTTAACCAACGATATTTATCGAAAGGTGGATAGCAAGAATTATTCTGGGAAAGCCATGTTTGATGAACTGACAAAGTTGTATCAAGGATCTGAAATAGAGAATCAGATGAGAATCTCTAATGCTATCAACTTGTATGAAAATTTTAAACAGAAGGAAGGAGAGGCTCTTGATTATGCTTATGACCGTTTTACTACCATCCTGAATGAGCTGAATAGGTACAGTATCAACAAATCAATAATTGAGCATAATGTGAAATTCCTGAGTGTTCTTCAACCGGAATGGAAGAAGTATGCTCACCGAATGAAACAGAATGCTAAGTTAGCTGATTTGCCTCTACAAGAAATGTACGAAACCTTGAAGCAGGATGAAGATGATGCAGATGCAAAGAGGGCCAAGAAAAAAAAGAAAGGGAAGAAGGAAGAGAAAAGAGAGGTTAAGGAAGAAGAGTTAGATCCACTCGCTTTATTGTCTAACAGGAATTACTCCAAGAATGTGGGTAATCAGTCTGAAGAGGAACAGAATGAAGTAGGTGTGATGGATGATGTTGAAAGTATGAAGAATTCTTTGATACTCCTTACCAGATCTTTTCAGAGACAGTTAGGGAAAAGCCTCAGTTCTAACAGTCAAAGATATGCTTCTGGCTCCAAGAACTTCGAGCATAAAGCACAAGTTGAATCGGGCAAGAAGTTTGAGGACAAGAGGGTTGAGTATAAAATGCCAGATGAGTATAAGAGGCCAGAAGAGAAGAAGGTTTTTGAGAAGAAGGATGAAGCACCGAAGTGTTATAATTGTGGGAAGACTGGTTACTTCTCGAAAGAATGTTGGAAGCCAAAAGTGAGGGATTCCAGTTACTACAAGAATAAGCTGATGCTTGCTGAGCAGAAAGAATCGGGGATCACGCTGTTGGTTGAAGAAGAATACTGGCTTGATCAGACTGATGATGAAGCAGATGAGAAACCAGCTCAAAACAAGATGTGCCTTATGAATCAGAAATGCTGATGATGAAGGATTAGAGTCTACTTCAAATGAGGTACATCCCGATCTCTATGATCAATTCTTTATTCAACAAGCGTATTCAGAAAAGAAGTTAGAAGAACTATCAACTGACCGGGACACATCATATGAAATAATTTCCACTCTAAGAAAGAAACTAATTGAACAAGACAGTCAAATTCAAGAATTCCAAAAGAAAAAGACTGAGTTCGATATTGGTCATGCGTATTTTCAAGATAAAATAACTAAACTATCAGATAAATTAATGAGTTCGGAAACCAAGAGTAATGAGTTTGAAAGTCTTTTACATGCTTATAAAGATAGAAATGATGAGTTGTGTGAAAATGTCAAGGATCTGGAAAATAAACTGTACAAAGCAGGTCAAACTGAACAAACAATTCACATGCATAAGCCAAGTAAGTTCAGATATTTCAATTCAAAGTGGGGAATCGGGTATGACAATCCACAGTACCTAGAAAATGCTTTAATAAAATCTCCCACTCTTTATAAATTTGAATGGATTGAACTTGAAGTATATTCTAACTATCAGATTAAATGGCTTAAAATGGATGGTGAAGACTATGA
This sequence comes from Saussurea involucrata, assembly GCA_033807775.1. Taxonomy (NCBI): domain Eukaryota; kingdom Viridiplantae; phylum Streptophyta; class Magnoliopsida; order Asterales; family Asteraceae; genus Saussurea; species Saussurea involucrata. The sequence goes on along the minus strand of CM066320.1, from coordinate 110,736,052 downwards.
GGCGGAGGAAGACATAAAAAGAAAAACCACTGTTAAAATGCAACTTCCTTTTTGGTATGGTCCTGATAATGCTAAGGCATTAAATAACAAAAAGACCTTGCCAAATGATTACTTTGATAGTTATATTGTTAAAGAACCGGAGGAAACGGAAAATACACAAAAGGCTAATTCTGAAAACCCTATTTTGGAAGGAAAAAGGTATTTTCCACCAATGGTTCTTGAACAAAAACTCGTGGACCTTGAAAGCAAGATCAAAAGCACTATTGAAGAAGTCAGAAATGACGAGAAGCTTGCTTTCGAGATCGAAAAGGAAGTTATGATCACAGTGTTTTCGGAAAGCTTAAAAGAAATGAAAACAAAACTTGAGGAAATGCCTGAAGAAAAAGTTTCCAAAGAAAAGCATTCTTCAGATTCAGATGTTTCCTCATGCAAAGCTTTTATGGGAACTACTTTCTTGAGGGACTGGACAGTTGATGACAAAGATGATTTTGAATCTTGGGATTTGGAAAGTCAATTTGTCAAAGATTCTCCTGAAATGCATTTTTATACAGAAGAAGATAAAACTATTGAAAAAGAAATAAATGAATTTATGTATCCGAAGTCTCGTGGTATTTTTCACACTTCATTGGACAGTCAGTCTGAATGTGATATTCAGATTAATCGTGATAGTGAGAATATTGGTAAGGACAAAGGTAAAGTTGTATGTGAAGTGCCTGTTCAATTTGATTTTAGTGTCAAACTTCTAGATCACACTGACTTTCTAATAAAAGAGGAAGAACCTGAAAAGATTATCTTGGAAGGGGAATCTTCAAAATCAGTTGAGAAAATTTCTGCTAATGATTATTACTCTAAATCTAAATCAAAACAATCATTACAGAAAAAGAAAATAAAAACAAAGAGAAAGAAGCATGTTAATTCTTTTCAAGCTCAGAATTCAAAAGCTTACGACTCATATTTGTCTGGTTTTTCAGATCGTAATTTGAGAAACAACACGCGCCTTGAGTGGAGAATAAAGGAGTCCACGCAGGATGTGGCCCAGATCAAATCATCCCACGTTACTTCAAATGTTTTAAATTCCAAGAAAGACAATTTTGTTTCAAATGTTAATAATTATGATGTTGGCAAAGGACGAAAACTTGTAGTTCCATACAAGGTTTATTCAATGCAACAACTGATTAAATTGGCACGTGATCAAATTTGTTGTGCTTCTTGTGGTGTGGATGATTTTATCTGTAAATCTGACTATAACCGTTGGTTTTATTCAAATGCTTATATTAATACCGGTTATAGAAAACAAAATGCCAAATCCAAAAATACTAATCAGAAAGGACCCAATTGGCAATGGCTACCTAAAACCGTTTAATTTCCATTTTGCAGCCCAGTCATGTCTGGTATTTAGATTCAGGCTGCTCACAACACATGACTGGAAGAAAGGAGTTGCTCGTTAATTTTTGTGGAACAAGACCTTGGAAACGATCAATATTCTCCAATTTTGGGTTACGGAGATATTGTAAAGGATAATGTGAGAATAACAAAAGTCAAATACGTCAAGGGCTTAGGACACAATTTGTGTAGTATAGGTCAATTTTGTGATAAAGACCTAGAAGTCCATTTCAAGAAGACCCGTTGTGCAGTTCTTACCGACGGAGGAGATGAGCTTCTTGTTGGTTCTAGGAAATCCAATTTGTACACCATTGACCTATCAACTCTCAAGCCTAAGGATGACGTATGTCTGATGTCGAAAGCGTCTTTGGAGAAAAGCTGGTTATGGCATAGACGACTATCTCATCTCAACTTTTGTTACATTCAAAAGTTGACGTTGGGTGATTTAGTTATAGGTCTACCAGTTCTGAAATTTGAGAAAGACAACTTCTATATCGCGTGTGAGAAGGGGAAGATGAAGCGTGCTCCTCATCCACCGAAACCCGAACCCAGCACCAGCAAAGCTTTAGAAATCCTTCATATGGATCTCTGTGGTCCGATGAAGACTCAGAGTATTAGTGCCAAACGTTACGTGTTAGTGATTATCGATGATTATTCAAGATACACATGGGTCAAGTTTCTACGCTCAAAAGACGAAACACCTGACTTGATCATCTCGTTAATCAAACAACTTCAAGTGAATCGTCAACAAACAGTTCAGACTGTTAGATCAGATAATGGGACAGAGTTTAAAAACAGAACTCTTGATGACTTCGTCAAGTCATTAGGAATTACTCATCAATATTCTGCGGCCAGAACACCTCAGTAGAACGGTGTCGTTGAAAGACGGAATCGAACACTTGTTGAAGCGGCCAGAACGATGCTGTCTTATGCTGATCTACCTCTGATTCTGTGGGCTGAAGCTGTTGCAACGGCATGCTATACACAAAACCGTTCAATCATACATCGACGGTTTGGCAAGACTCCATATGAATTGGTTAATAATAGAAAACCTGTTATACACTATTTTTGTGTTTTTGGATGCAAGTGCGTGGTGCTGAATGATAAGGACAACCTAAATAAATTCATTCCTAAGGGTATTGAGGGTGTCTTCATCGAATACTCGCTCACATCTAAGGCATATAGAGTCTACCTCAAGTCATCCAGAACTGTGCTAGAGAGTATAAATGTGAAGTTTGATGAATCTGAAGAGATGACTTCTGTGCAAAACAGTACAGAACCCGCGATCTCAGGAATTCTAGCATCTGGACAGATCCGTCCTATGATGACTAGATCTTCAAACAAGGATCAACCTTCCACTTCTAATTCTAATCCTAATGAACTTGATGTTTTGTTTGAACACTTTTATGATGACTATTTTGGTCCTGATAAATCTTCTACATCTGTCATTAACAGGATACATGTTGAACCACCACCAGTACAAGCTACTGTGTCAGGCCCTTCGCCGGTGCTGACCTCATCAAATTCTGGTGCAACTACTCCTGTAACTTCTCCAAGGAACACAACGATGGTATCTCCACAAGCAAGATCACATGCATCTACAAGTGGTGCTTCTTCATCTGGAACATCTTCGAATGTCGGTGATCAGGGTAATAACAACATTCCTGAACAATCTACCGAATCAGTTCCTGAGGCTGTGCCGATTGTCAATTCTGACAAGCAACCTGTCTCACAACCGGAACCGACGCTGACGATCGAGTTGAACTTCGATAAAGATCCTACCCTTATAGACCCAAATGAAAATGCTATATCTCTCCATCCACATTCCACAAGGTGGACACGCAGTCACCCAATTGATCGGGTGATTGGTGATGTTTCTGAACCAGTAAAGACAAGATCTACATCCGCAACAGCAAACGAAGTTTTATATGCACTCTTTTTAAGTCAGGTTGAACCTTCAACAGTTCAACAAGCCTTAGAAGACCCTGATTGGTTGGTTGCGATGCAAGAAGAGCTGAATCAGTTGAAGCTTTGAAGGTGTGGAGACTAGTTCCGCGACCAAAGGTAAGACAGTCATTGGTACCAAGTGGGTCCTAAAGAACAAGAAAGACGAAGACGGAATAATTGTGCGCAAAAAAGCTCGTTTGGTAGCAAAAGGGTATAGGCAACAAGAAGGGATAGATTATGACGAGACATACGCGTCGGGTGCTCATCTTGAGGCAATTCGGATGTTTCTTTCGTATGCCGCTTTCAAGAACTTCACCGTATATCAAATGGACGTGAAGACCGCTTTATTGAACGGTGTCCTTAAGGAAGAAGTGTATGTGTCTCAACCGGAAGGCTTTGTGGATAAAGACTATCCAAACCATGTATACATTCTAGACAAAGCCCTTTACGGTCTCAAGCAAGCCCCTCGTGCCTGGTATGAAAAGTTATCTACCTCTCTACTAAACGCTGGCTTTGTGAAAGGTAAAATTGACACTATTTTGTTTACTTTACGCGACAAAGGTGATATTCTTTTAGTTCAGATTTACGTTAACGATATTATTTTTGGTTCGACTAACCCTGGACTTTGTACTTGGTTTTCGGGCATTATGATGACTCAGTTTCAAATGAGTATGATGGGAGAGATTAATTTCTTTCTCGGATTACAAGTAAAACAATTCTCTACGGGTATCTTCATCAACCAGTCGAAGTATGTGTTTGACATCTTGAAGAAATTCAAAATGGAAAACTGTACGTCGATCGGTACGCCTATGGCTCCTGGATCTAAGATAGGTCCAGATCCACACGGTATTGATGCTTATGTCAAACTTTATAGAGGAATGATCGGGTCTCTAATGTACTTAACCGCTAGTCGTCCAGATATAATGTTTTCGACTTGTCTATGTGCTAGATTTCAGGCCAACCCAAAAGAGTCACATATTGGCGCCGTCAAAAGAATCTTTCGGTACTTGAAAGGCCCTCCGTACCTTGGACTGTGGTATCCCAAGGGAACCGGCTTCGAACTCACTGCATATTCAGATGCTGATCACGGAGGAAGCATGTTGGACAGAAAAAGCACCTCTGGGCACGTCCAGGTTTTGGGAGACAAGCTTGTGAGTTGGTCGTCGAAGAAGCAGAATTGTGTTTCGACATCAACCGCGGAAGCAGAATATGTTGCCGCGGCGAGCTGTTGTTCACAAGTCCTTTGGATGAAGACCCAACTCATGGACTATGGGTATAAATACGAGAAGATCCCCATTTACTGCGACAGTAAGAGTGCTATTGCTATATCTGCTAATCTTGTCCAGCACACCAAAACCAAACACATCGACATAAGGTATCATTTCATAAAAGATCATGTTGAGAAAGGAACTGTTGAATTGTATTTTGTTACAATTGAGTATCAGCTTGCCGATCTCTTTACCAAAGCCTTGGATGAAAAACGTTTCAATTTTCTAGTATCCAAGCTTGGCATGTTGAATATGAAAGTTTAACTTCCATATATTGATCATATAATAGATGGAAATATTTGTATCTCAATCTAGACTTAGCATCTAGATTGATACGCTCAAATTTTCATCATATTCTATTCTCAATATCTATTATTTAAATTTTCATATCTTAGTTGTAGTCTATATATTTCTTTAACGTGTTCTTTCTTCTCTTCTTTTTAATTGTCTTATCTATGATTTGTTATGATACATGTATCTGCACAAAGGTATGTTCTTGGTTTCAGGGGGAGTTATAGAACATATCATATGCACAAATTTAGGGGGAGTGTGCATAACTGCCAGATCATGTAAGTGTTATTCCATTGTGACTGTTGCTTCCGAGAAGTCAAGGTAAGTATTCTGATTTGTTTTCAAACACTTACCCTTAAATGATGAAAACAAATTTTCAAATCTATGCATCATTTAAGGGGGAGTGAAAACTGTGTTTAAAACCTTGAGTGTTGAATCAATTGGAAGTTGGACATCTTCCAATGTGATAAAATCTTTTCTTTTCAAAATTTATCTAAAAATTGTCCAAATTTCACAAGTGAACAGTGTGATATCGCAACCTTCTTTTGCGATATCTCTATGAACAGTGTTATATCGCAACCTTCAGTTGCGATGTAACCAAGTGGTTTCCATATCGCAACCGTGCATTGCGATATGGGGACGTGAACAGTATCGTGTCGCAACCGTCTGTTGCGATACGATTGAATGTCATGTCGCAACTTGTTCTTTGCGATATGATGACACGTGGCAGGTCAAACCTTAGACCAATCGTGTTGTGCCACGTGTCACCGTTTTTCAAAATTCGAATAAATAGGGTTGTTTGACTTTTCAAACTTATCTCAACCCAAACCTCTCGAACTCTCTCTCAACTGCTTTTGCGACTTCGATTTTCAAAGCTGTTTCTCGTGATTTCTCTAAGTGCATTCAGACCTACATCGAGGTATCGTATCTTGATTTTCACTCGATTTCATCCATTAAATCGCATGATAAATCTGTTTTAGGGTTTTAGGTTCGACTTTTATTTTAATCTGCTTAAATCGATGAGTTTGTGTGTTTATGTTGTTAGAAAACATAGGGGTTCACTCACGTAGGTATTGCGAGCCAATTAGTATAGATTTTAACATCAAAATGTGCAAAATAGACAAATCTGGGTTGAACACTTAGGGTTTTGTTCAGTGTTCATTCATATCGCAAACAACACCCCTTCAAATGTTCAAACATATCGCAATGGTCTTCTGTTCATCCATATCGCAGCTGTGAGTTGCGACAAGATCAAATCACAACTTTGAGTTGCGACAACCTCTTGTCACATACTTCACACTACGATATCTCAATGCATGCGATATGAGTTTTTGTGTGGTTTGCGATTTACCCAAGACTTAGTTTTTTTTGGAAATTATTTTTCAAGGCGATTTCAACTTTGGCACTATACTAAACTGTTAAGTGGTTCAGATGGCTGATCAAGATGGCAATGCTTCGGAGGACAACACCATCATCCGTTCGCAACGTTCATCTCACCCGTCCGTAAATGCTAATGACCGGGATGAAGAGATTTTCCCGAGGGCGAACTTTCTGAGTTTCTTGGATAACAACCATCGTCTCGACCTAGCGGTTCCCTTCGATTATCAGATTATCATAGATATCATCCGCGGCCATCCTCTACGAACTGCGCTTACCAGAGTTGAACTCGTACCAGCTATCGATCTTCAATAATTCTGGGGCACACTTAAGTTCCATCCCACCGATTAAAGACCACACTTTACCGCCAAAGTTGACCACTTCGATGTCAGATTCACCCTACGCGTAATTCGTCGAGCACTTAACCTTCCCTATTCCGAAAACTTTGAGGATCCGGTCCCTGAAGAACAACTATTTGCCGATATCCGAAATCTTGGATATCAACCTCCAGAAAATCATGCTCTTACCGGTTCATCACAGTTCCGACGCAACTATCTTTCGAGAGTATGGTACATACTATGCTCTATCTTTAATCGTTGTATGACCTCTAAACACACAGGCATTGACAAGACGAATCTACCTACTCTACGAATGTTCCATGCCTGTACTTTTAACCGGAACATCGACTACACTGTTCTAATCTGGAATGATCTTATTGAGCTAGTCGCGGAGCAGGCTCGCCCGAAAAAGAAACGTAACTTCGTGCCCTTCCAGAGATTCTTACAGATATTGATTCATGAAGCAATGATAGACAACGACCAAATTCCTCGACGTGCAGATCATCCCCGAGGCCCGAGCCAGTACATGCATCACTTACGGATGCCTCCACACATAAACTTTGCTCACATTGCTGTTATCCGAGGAGACTTACTCGCATTTGCTGACCAACAGTCCGGAGTAGTACAACAGTATAGGTTAGAAAACGCATTGGTGGTCCAGCCAGAACCGGAGGGACCTCCCCACGATGCAAACCCATTAGGAGGTGAGGATCCGAATGTCGAGGGGGTTCAAGAACACGGGGTTCTTGAACATCGAGAGGTGAGGAAAACGAAAAGAAAGCGAGTCCGGAGAAGATTACGGACTGTTGGCCATGCATCTTCTTCCAGACTAGCTCAACCACCGCCTTGACCTCCTCCCCAGATCTTTGACGATGATGTCTCATGGGACGAAGCCTATGTCGCTGCATCATCTTCTGATGATGATGCAGTTAATCAAGACGATGAAATAGAACCCTTCTTTCCTCCTTTTGACGATGATGACGATGATGACTCAGGTCACGACCATATGGTCCATTTGATTCCAAGGCATATGGGAAAGAGACCACGTGTCCTGAGTTCCGATGCTGATTCCACTCGGAAAACGGAACTCTTAGACACTGCTACTGACGCCGCCGGTACTTCAAATGTGAATGAAGTTGTAAACGAAGAAGTAGAAGCAGAGGTAGAAAAGGTAGTTAGTGGTGAGGATGGAGGGAGAAAAGAATTGAGTGAAGCTGTGATAGAGTCAGATAAAGTTTTAACTACTCACTCTCCCCACACCGATCTGAGCCGGGTAGCCACATCATCTACCAACGAGCGTACGTCGTCGTTGCGTATTGAAACAGACATGGTGGACCCAGCCATGCATAGCACAGCCCCACTCATCTACTCATCGGTCTCTCAACAGACCGGTGTTTCATCTTCTACAGGGGATAAAGCACAACTACTATCGGCGACACACTCGGTGTCTGCTGATATTGAATCAGGTAGGCTCCTGCCCCGGCCACCGCCTTTCATTCAACGCACATTGAGTCTAGGACCATTTGGTACAACTTCCTTTCCTAGGACACGAATGATGGTACAACACCAAGTTGCGAGCTTCCGTGCCCCAACCGGAACACCAGAGTGAGGCCGCCATTCGTTGGTGCCCCGCGAGGACAGGGTGGAAGTCCTGTCATGGTCAACACTATGCCAGCCATGAACATATGTAACAACCCAGTTCCCATAACATACAACATATAACATAACCTGCATATATATCATTGATTTACAACGAAAGTTACATAACAAACCAAGTACGGTCCCTTCGGTCTCCTAAATTACAAAATATATATATATAAAAGCTTCCTTCACTTTATCCTCTCCTTTGCCGATCCTTAACCTGGAAAACATATTTTTTAAAACAAAATGAGGGTTAGACCAAACGGGTCTAGTGAGTTAATCCCGGTCCTTTCCAAAATCATTATAAAACCTTTCGTCAATCAAAATAGTTTAAATACAACCTTTGCCTATACACACACATATACCACAAGTATATAAACGTCACATATATATACCACACGTATTTTAATTACTACATCAAGACTCGTGCATCGTGCTCAACTCCTCCTCATTCCTTGTTACCATGGCCATATTAGTTGGTAGCAAGCCAACTAATAAATCAACGTCGTACAACAACTACGACACATCACCGGTCCGCACACCGGAACCCGGAAATACACCGGTGTAACACCTTAGGCATATCCCACATCGGCCGTGGACAGGAGAGATGCTGGGTATATTAGTAAACCTTGGCCTTACCAGACACAACGCGTTTTGGGGCCACAAGCATGCGGGTTCCTTGGGAACTCTGTGGTTAAGCGTGCTTGGGTGGGAGTAGTACCAGGATGGGTGACCTCCTGGGAAGTCCTTGCGAAGTCCTTGCCAGGCCGCCAAGAACAAAGCCGTGAGCCAGTGGGGCAAAGCGGACAATATTGTGTGGTGGTAAGCGGGGTGTTACAACCGGTCCGCACACCGGAACCCGGCAATACACCGGTCCGCTCACCGGAACCCGGCAAAAAGTGCACTCGTGTAGTGCAAAGCTTATATAAATACAATATATATCTCGTTACATCATATTGTCATTTATATACACATAATCATATTCCTACCACATAATCATCTCATATATATACACATATATATGTATCCCAGTTCAAAAAACGTTTTAAAGCAAAACTCACCTCGATCGCTTATCCATGAACACTTCCAAGCTTTTCTCCAAAAGATTCAGTCTTTCAATCCAAATCCACAGAATCTGTAACAGATTAAATACAAATATCGCCTTACTAGTCAAACACATAAAGCCTACTAAAATCTTATCCTCAACAGCTCTCCCTTCAGCGACTTATCACGGGGGTTCCGCTACCCGGATAGCGGATGGGGTCAAGGGGCAACGCCCCAGGAAGTTTTTGGAGCAACTTAATCCAAAAATACAATCAGAAACTATATCCGGACACTACCAAAACTACCGAAACTCGCTGCACCGGGATTCCACTGTACCGGGACTCCACTGTACCGGGACTCTCCAGTACCGGGACTGTTGGTCCCGAAGGCCTATACAAGTTTGTAGAGGGGGGCGGGGGTTGAATACAAACACACAGATTTTACTTTTCTAAATTGTTTATTGATAAATCATTAACAATTTACGGCTTGTTGCGGAAACAAGATTAAGGATAAACCTAAATCTAAACAAGTTGGAACACTAAGGTTTCTTGCACTAAGAGAGATAAGGAAATTACTAATAATAACCTATCTTGAGATAAGAGATTGAACTTGTCCAGAGTTAGCAAGTTACTTCAAATGAAGTGGGTTCATCTCTTTATATACTACATGCATTTAATGCAAGTCAGTATACACTTTACACGTGTCATCAGCTGGTTGGTTGCATGTCATTGACCTTGGTTGACAACCTTAGTAGCCGCATGGATGAACAGTGTAGTATCAGAGTGGTTGTACGATTTCAGACAGTCGGAGGTTCTTTTTTGACATTTCGTACGGAGTCGTGCAAGGGAGCTTAAGACAAAAGTACTTTGTACGGAGGACTTCATGATCAGCTTTCGTTGATTCAGCGATTATCATTTTCTATTCAGCGAATGATAAAGTTTAGCGATAGCTGAAGTCTTATACTTGATACTTCACGTTGAGTGGACAAATCTGAGTCTTCGCTGATCCGCATCAGTTCATTAGGAGACTTGTCGCTGGTTCTTGAGCTTGATCTTCGACTTCAGCGTAGAACCTTTGTTGACGTGAAACTTGTCTTCAGGGATCATAAGTAAACAACTAACTTATCAGCGATCATCATAATGACTGAACAGACTCAGTATTAATGATGAACAGTTTCGCTGAATGTTTAATTTAAAGAGCGAGAGTTCCTATCAGCGGTACTGTAAGATCTTAGTACTTATCAGCGATAGTGAAACTCTGATACATATTGTTTACTTACAATTTTCACTATGTATATAAGAGAGTGTCATTATCAAATCACTGAGGGTTTGGATCAACAATCTCCCCCTATTTGATTATGACATAGCAACAAAGAAAATTGCTATTAAATGAAAACATAAGGATAAAAAGAACTCATAAAATATTTGTCCCTTTTACTGTTTTCTGGGATCTTTTCAGTACTGATGGAGTAAAGTACATTCGCTGAAATCTTTCTTTAAAACTTTGAATCAGGATACAAAGAGAAAGGAAAAGATTACAAGTACAAGCGAAATAAATTACAAGTACAAAAGGATAACTGATAAAATAGATGAAAGAGGCGATCCTATCAGCTTACAAAGGTTCTTCCTTAATGAGAAGTTGATCAAGGGTCATTGATGTGGTGGGAATCATCCAGTCAGGAACGGTTACACCTTGTTTTCTTTTGATCAGCGCTTCTTCAAAAATCAAGGGTTTCAGATGTCGTGTTTGAGAGTCATTTCTGAAGTCACACCAGTAGATGAGATCTCTGAGCTATTCGATTGGAGTGATTGGAATCTCAGCGATCCGTTGAAAATGCTTTCCACCATCGTAGTCATGAAAAAATATCCCGTAGGGTTCGCTTATGACTTTGCCAGGGATGAAAGTCTCACCAGGAGGAAGAGATGTGTTAAGCATGGAAAGATCAGGATCAGGACCAAGGACTTCAGCACGTGAAAAACCAATACCTGTTTCATTTCGAATGACAGGGCTATCAATTGAAGATATAGATTTCTTTTTCTTCTTCGCTGAGGCCTTTCTTTTCTGAATTTCGAGAGGAGGAGGAGGAATATCCACACAGGAGTAGACTAAGTCGATTTGTTTGTTGATCAGCTTTTCAACATGTTCCTTGTATTTCGACTTAGACTTCTGGATGGCTAACCTGATCTCCAACCATTCAGAGAGACCGTACTTCGTTATGGCTTCAGCATAGAATTTTTCGGACTTCTTATCTTCTCTGAATATCTCGATTTCAGCGATTGAAACAAGGGTTGTTCTTCCAGAGATGAATACCTTGTTGATTTTGGCAGGAGAGTCTCTGTAGTTGACCTTTTCTTTGCACCAGGCTAAAGTTGACTGAGACACAGTTCTCTTTTCTTCAGTTATCTTCTTGGCGTTTTCCCAGAGCTGACGTTGAACATCAATGGGAACTCTTTTCAGCTTGGGGTCTTTTATTGAACGTTTAGAAAGCTGGATGGCGTATTCTCTGTCTTTTTCTTCAGCTTCTTTTCTTCCAGCTATTAGACGTTCAACTCTCAGATGTTCCTTGTATTCCTTTTTGGAAATTCTGAACTTTGGAGGAACTGAAGGAAGTTGATCACGCCTCAGAATGATTCGATGATCCTCGAATCGCTTTATTATCTCCTCTCTTCTTTTCTGATCCTCTTCACTTAGCTTTTGAGGATCTAAGGAAGGTCTGCCTTTGTGCGAGAGTAGTTGTTCTTCTGGTTCATCAGTCTCAGAGATTAAATCTAAGACTGGGATTATTTCTTCAGCAGCAGCTGGTATTTTTGGTGAAGTCGCAGTTGTGGAGCCTTCAGCGATATCCTCAAACAGGGGAGAGGACTAGCTGAAACACAGCGATCTTACGAGTAAGAACTTGGGTAGAATCAGATAGAGAGAATTGGTTCAAGTGTATAGGCTTGGGTATTAGAACTGATAGGTATGATAGAGGAGGGATGGAGTGAGAGATGTTTAGTGTACCTGACAAACCGGCTTTTCAAGCAAGATCATCAGATTGTCATCTTCAGCGACGCTTTTGCCTTTGCCTTTCTCAGCTCCAGAGGCTGAGGGCTTTGTCTTTGTCCGCTCCCCTGAAGGTTCATTTATCGAGATTCCCTTAAGAGCTTTGATCTTTTGAGCAGGTTTGACGATAAAGAAGTCATCGTCATCTTCGTCATCATCATCATCATCATTCTTTGGAGAAGAAGATGGTTCATCATCAGGGATGTCGACGGCTTCATCATCTTCTGCTTTGGATTCAGTTTTCTCAGCTTCTTCTTCGAGTTGCTCCCCCTCAGATACACAGACGAGCTTCTCGGTTTCCTCAGGGTTTTCATCTCCCTGAGGTCCAGCGGTGGTTTCTTCAGCATCCGTCTTCTCTCCCCTGATAGATTCATCATGGGAAAGGTCTTCAGCGCTCTTGGCGAGATCTTCAGCGCTCTTCTCCCCTTCTTTTTCATGATGACTGGGGGAGGAATGGCTAGATTCAGCAGCGTTGGTAGGTTCTCTGTCTTCTTGGCCAGAGAGACCTACACAAACTTCAATCTTTGCTAATCTGTCTTCAAGGCCAGAAATAGCAGGATTGATCTTCCCGAGCTCAATGCGATCTGTCGCTGTAAAATGTTCAGATTCAGGGACAGGGGCAGGAGCAGGAGTATTCGCCTTGTGCAGCAGCTGTTCGATCATAGACTTCATCGAACCAACGTCAGTCTTTACAGAGCTTAAGTCAGTCGTCAAAGTGTTGACATTTGTCTTCACAGCAGACATACCTCCCTCTAGTGTTCCAACCGATGTCTTCAGCGTTTTAAATTCGCTGGACATGGACAAAACTGAGTTTTTGAGAGAGGTGTAGTCTGTGTAGATATCAGCGAGCACCTTGGCGAAGTCGCTGAGAGTTTTATCAACTTGCTTCATGTCAACTGTGGAAGCCTTCTTCTCCACCACTGTTGTCAGCTTGTTCAGATTCTCTCCAGCGTTTGTTACAGCTGTAGAGTTATTGGAGAGAGTAGTGGTGAGACCTGTCAGCTTTGTCTCCACGGACTTCAGAGAGGCGTTGATATCTCCCAAATTAGGACCTGTAACATATAAAAACTTGTGAACAGAGGAAAGCTCAGAAGTTTGGGGTTTAGTCACGGTGTTTATGGGTTGTTGTTTACCTGCAGGAGGATTGGTGAATTCATCAAAATCACGGGTTCCTGAGTAAAGTTCCATGTCATCTTCAAAAGTGCCCATGGATTTTTTTGCAGGTCCTGTCTTCATCATTCCTGGAGAATCAGCTTTATCTTCCGAGGAAATGATGGCAGCTCCAGTGAGATCTGGAGTAGAGACCAAATGAGTGGAGGGATGAGCGAAGGATAAGAGTGGGGGTTGGGTTATGAGTTCAGCGTTGGATTCGCTGACAATCACTTCATCAGTCTTTTGAGAGACTGAAGGAGGTTGGGTCGGTTCCAAGTTTGTAACCTCAGCGTTTAAAGACGTTGAAGTTTGGATAAAAGGGATGGCTTGTTCAGGTGTGGCAGAGCGTACCACTGAACGTTCCTTCAGCTCTGCAGAAAGAGCTGAGGAGTCTTCAGCATGTGATTGTTGGGGTTGCTCTTTTGTTTTCTTGATCCTTTTAGAATCAAGTGGGGTAGATGAATGTTTCCTTTTCTTAGAAGGAGAGGATTTTGTGGCCAGGGTATCAGCGATGGGTATTGTCGCTGAAAGAGCCACAGAAGTAGAAGAAGGGTTGAGAAGAGTTAAGAGGATTGAAAGACGTACCTCATTTTCAACAGGTTTGAAGTCGAGTACCTTAGGGCCAATCTGAGAGAGTTTTAGATCGCCCTCTTGCGGGTAGCTGTCCTTCAGGCCATATTGAAAGATAGCGCTGATGACTCGGGGGTAGGGAACTCAAGCAGGCCTGTCAGCAGCAGAGTCTACTCTTTGCAGCAAGTCATCATAGATGAGAGATGCCCAGTCAATGTGTAGACCTTTCAGCAGAGCGTATCCCATAGCTTGCTGAGGTTGAGCGGCTTGATCAGAAGAGCCGGTCTTGGCAGTCATGCAGCTGATAAGGTGGGCGAAGATGATGTTCATCTCGCTGGGCATTTTCGATTTCTTCAGCAGTGTTAGCTTCTTCTCAGGCTTCTTGTCTCTGCCCATTTCCCATACATAGCCCATTGCATCAAAAAATGCAATAAGAGCTTCTTTGTCAGCGATCTTCTTATGGTCAGGGAAAGGAACAAAAGGTTTTTCCTTTGTAGCGATGGGAAAGTTCAGAGCTTTGCGAATGATGGCGGGTGTGATCTTTATCGTGCCATATTCAGTATCGCAGAGGATACAATCAACTGTTTTGGAGGGATCTTTGGCGGATGGTAGCTGAGAGTGTCTGGCAGAGTACCAGAACTGAGATAGTAACAGCTGACTTGCAGGGGGTGAAATGGTCAGGGCTGTTGAAATGCAGCAATTCTTCAAGAAATTCACAGCATCTGTCAGATGTGTAACTTGCTTTCGAGGAGGAAACTCGAGAAGCGCATAAAGGTTGTTTATCTTAGTCAAGTCTAGTTGATCAAGATTGAACTTAACCTGAGGAGCCTTGATGATTTCCACTTCCTCAGAGTCAGTACAGAAGTTTTCAGCGGTAGTAGGAATGTTAGATGTTGCCATTTCCTGTATTATCAGTTCAACCAAAGATTAACAAATAAGAATAATCTTAACGTGGAAAGATTTTCCATTAAGATGGTTCCAATTTTGTCCATTTCATTCAGACAAAATGTCTTAATGAAGATTAGGGTTTCTCTTGATTTTTGAAACAAAATGTAAAACCCATTTTCTTGTTTTCCAGTTTTCTATGAAGAAATAGATTATGGAAACGAATGAAGAACAAGTTTAAGATTTTGCATTTAAACTTGAAGAACAACCATGAAATGGTTGTGTTCATAAAACCACGAAAGAAAATGATTTCATTTTACGAAGTTCTTTTGTTTGATCTTGTTAAAACAATGAGAAGATCGGAAACAAGTTATACGCATTTGGTAATAAATAAGAACATATTAACCTTGATGTTTGATGAAGAAGATGATGAACAGTTCTTGAAGTTTTTGAAATTACAAATGCAACAGTGAATTCTTTCTTGCAGAGGAAGATTGATCGCGTAAAAGAAAAATATAAACAAAGAATTTGTTTATATAGAGATTTTAGAAAGAGAAAATCTTGAGCGGGAAAAGATTTTCATCATGACACGGACACGTGTTTGCATTTGATTGGAAATTTGAACGAGACGTGCAAACGTGTGTCAGGAAGAGAAAACGTGCCGGGGTTTTATCCGTTGCAATGACGTCACAACTGTCCTTTCATATTCTTGGTTGTCTCTGAGGTTTTGAAAAACTCAGAGATACCTTTGAAAACATGAAGCACTGAATGAAAATATTCAGTGAAGGTTTTAAGAAATTTCAAAATATCGTTGTTAAGGAAGAGATATTCAGCGATGCATTTTGTTTTGAAATCTTGCATTTTCATGCGATTGTCAGAGAGAGAGAGAACATACCTTGATATCAGTGAATCAAGTTTATGCAGAGAGAAGATGATAGAATGGGTTATACAAGTTGATTTTATCCTTTCGCTGATCAATGTGAACCGCTGAAGATTTTATCCTTCAAAGTTCAGCATTCCAAGCTCGCTGATGAGAAAGTTGAATCTTGTCTCATCAAGAGGTTTGGTAAATAAGTCAGCTAACTGATAATCAGTTGGGATAAAATGAAGTTCTATATCACCATTCATCACATGATCTCTGATAAAATGATATCTGATTTCTATATGTTTAGTCTTTGAATGTAGTACTGGATTGTTTGCTATAGCGATGGCACTTGTGCTGTCGCAATAGATTGGAATTTTGGAGAGCTGAAGATCATAGTCTAGTAGCTGATTTCTCATCCACAAGACTTGAGAACAACAGCTTCCAGTAGCTACATATTCAGCTTCAGCTGTGGAAGTGGACACTGAATTTTGCTTTTTACTTTTCCAACTTACCAGCTTTCCACCCAGGAGCTGACATCCTCCTGTGGTGCTTTTCCTATCCATTTTGCAACCTGCAAAATCATTATCTGAATAGGCGGTTAGATCGAATCCTGAATCTTTGGGATACCAAAGACCTAGATTCGTTGTACCCTTAAGATATCGAAAGATTCGCTTTACAGCTTTCATATGAGATATCTTAGGTTCAACTTGATATCGTGCACACAAGCATGTTGCAAACATAATATCGGGTCGGCTAGCTATTAGATACAATAGAGAGCTGATCATCCCACGGTACAGCGTGACATTGACAGGAACACCCTTAGTGTCCTTATCAAGTGTCAGCGGTGGTGCCATAGGGGTTTTCATAGCTGAACTTTCAGTTAAGTCGAATTTCTTCAGCATATCTTTAACATATTTTCCCTGATTTATGAAAGTTCCTTTCTCAGTTTGCTTAATCTGAAGACCAAGGAAATATGTTAGTTCACCCATCATGCTCATTTTATACTCATCTTTCATTCTATCAGCGAAACGAGTACAAAGCTCAGGGTTAGTAGAACCAAATATAATGTCATCAACATATATTTGAACTAAAATGATATGACCTTTCACTTTTCTAAAAAATAGAGTTTTGTCAATCTTACCTCGCTCAAATTTTTCAATATGGAGATAAGTAGAAAGAGTGTCATACCATGCACGAGGAGCTTGCTTCAAACCATAAAGTGCCTTATCCAGTTTATAAACATAACCTGGACGCTTAGAATCTGAGAATCCTGGAGGTTGTTCCACATACACTTCTTCATTCAGCTTTCCATTTAGAAACGCTGACTTAACATCCATCTGATGTACTTTGAAGTTTTTGTGTACAACATATGCTAAGAATAGACGAATAGATTCAAGTCTTGCTACTGGAGCAAATGTTTCCTCATAATCTATACCTTCCTCTTGTCTGTATCCCAGAGCAACAAGTCGAGCTTTGTTGCGAGTTACAGTACCATGTTCGTCCAACTTATTTCGATAGACCCATTTAGTGCCTATTACTGTTTTATCAGTTGGTCTCTGAACAAGTTTCCAAACTTTGTTTCTTTCGAATTCAGTCAGCTCTTCTTGCATGGCGCTGACCCAGTTTGGATCTTTGAGGGCATCATCTACTTTCTTTGGTTCAGTTAGTGAAATAAAATTTACAAATAAACAAATATTACCTGCACTTCGTCGAGTCTGAATCCCAGCGTTTGGATCACCAAGAATTTGATCAATTGGATGATTTATAGTCCATCACTGAGCCGGAGCGTGAGACGCTGACTCAACTTGAACTGGAGGAGCTGAAGATGAAGCTTCAGCGACGTCAGGAGTATCAGCCAAGAGAGGAATGGATGCAGTTGTCATTATATTCACTGATTTCTGAGAAGTAGATGGAATGTTTGAGACATTTGGTTCAGCGTTAGGTATAGTGTTTATAGGAACAGCTGAGACCCAAGAAGTTTCAGCTTCACTGTTCTGCATATTTGGAATGATAGGACTATCATCTTCTACTGGATGAGCATTAGTGGGAATATCTTCTGAATCACCAAGATGAGAAAACATCCATTGATTCAATTCTTCAGTATCAGCGGACGGTTTAGAGTTCGCTGAACGGGATTCGTCAAACGTGACGTGAATAGTTTCTTCTACAGTTTGTCTTCTAGGATTGAAGACTCTGAAGGCTTTGGAAACTGAGGAGTATCCAAGAAAGATTCTGTCATCGGCCTTAGGATCAAACTTTCCAAGAGCATCTCTGTTGTTCAGTATAAAACACTGACATCCAAAGATGTGAAGAAAGTTGATTGAAGGCTTTCTCCCATGAAAAAGTTCATAGGCTGTCTTTTTGAATCTTTTGACTATCAGCGACCTGTTTTGCGTAAAACAAGCAGTGTTGACAGCTTCTGCCCAAAACTGAGTAGGCAGGTGAGAATCGTTGAGCATTGAACGTGCAGCTTCAATAATTGTTCTATTTCTTCTTTCAGCGACTCCATTTTGTTGCGGTGTTCTCACTGAAGAAAAGTTATGAGAAATACCCTTACTCTCAAGAAAGGAATCAAGAGAACTGTTTTTGAATTCAGTCCCATGATCACTCCTTATTGAGCGAACGGTCAGATTGTTCAGGGTTTCCATATTCCGAACAAAATTGATGAGTTCTTCAGGGGTGTCACTCTTAGAACGGAGAAACATTACCCAAGTGAAGCGAGAGAATTCATCAACTATGACCAGCGTATATTTCTTTCCAGCAATGGATTGTTTGTTAACAGGGCCAAACAAATCCATATGGAGTAGTTGTAGAGGAGATGACACTGAAGAAACTTGCTTTGATTTAAAGCTTGCTTTGGTCTGCTTCCCTTTTTCACACGCTGAACACAAAGACTCTTTGGCGTATGAATGCTGAGGTAGACTAGTGACTAACTCTTTTGAAGAAAGAGTGTTCAGTGTCTTGAAATTTAGATGAGATAGCCTCTTATGCCATAGCCAGTTGACATCAGATGAGGCCTTTGAGAAGAAACAGGAGTTCTCAGTGGTTGTTGAGTCCATGTTTATTACATAAACATTTTCCAAAGGATAACCGCTGAGAGCTATCTTCTCCTTTTTGTCAGAGACAAAGCAGGATTCCTTAGTAAAGATTACTTTGTTATCCATGTCGCAAAGCTGACTGATGCTTAGAAGATTATGCTTCAGCCCTTCAACATATGCGACTCTTCTGAAGGAGGTTGTACCATTTGAAAGTACACCATACCCTCGGGTATGTCCTTTTCCATTTCCACCGAAAGTCACAGAGGGACCCTTCTCTTCTTTGTATTCAGCGAGCAGGCTTTTCTTTCCAGTCATGTGTCTAGAGCATCCGCTATCAAGATACCAGATACCCTTCTTAACCTGCAATACAAAGGAAGATTAGTTTTTCTTGGGTACCCACTTAACCATGTATACACGTTTGTCAGTGGAAGTAGTTGGAATGGAAGATTCAGCAGTCTTCGCAGCATTTGAAGATTCAGCTTTGTCTTTCTTCACTTTGGTTAATTTCTTAACCTCAGTTGTAGAATTCACCTTGACCTGATTTGCACCAGGGTTGGTCTTCTTTGCATTGGGGGCAATCTTCACCTTAGCTATCTTTTCAGCTTTGGTGGATGTGGGGCACTTACTACTAATATGATCGGTAAGTCCACAGTGATAACATTTCCTATAACTAAAAGTAGTTCTAGGACCATTTGAATGCTGAGCTTTTAATTTCAAATTAGAAGTGCCAGCACCAAGTAAACTATTGGCTTTAGAAATGGGACGAACATTCAGTTCTTCAGATTTCTTACCAAGGACATCCAATCTGAGTCTAGGAGTAGATCGCTGAATAAATCCAGATATCTGCTTCCTTGATCCAGAGGGATGAGCCACTGAAGCTTTAGAAGCATTCAGTTTTGGTACTAAGGTACCCTTCTGAGGATTCTGGTAAATAACAATTCCTTTACCTTTGTCTTTAAAGACAGAGGTAGGTTTTAAATAAACCATTTTCTCCTTGCCTTTTGAGGAGGTAGGAGTTTCCTCAGGGATTGGTGTAACGGACGAGGAGCACTGAGAAGATGAAGTATCAGCGACTGAGGATACGAACGTTCCAAATTTAAGCATCGAACGCTCAGTGGTAGGTTTTGGAGTTTCATATTTGTAACCCAAACCACGTTTATCACTCAGGGGAATTTGAGACTTTATTATCTCAGTGATATTTGTTGAAGAATTACACCATCCTTCAACAGTAGCTTTTTCAGCCTTTAATGCAGCGATAGCTTTTGCTCGTTCGATTTTGACTAGCTGATTTAAATATACTTGATCTTTAAAATCTTCTTCAATTTTAGAAAGCTTTTCTATTTGAAGGTGGCAGTTTTTAAGCTTTTCAGCGAGATCAAGATTTTGGTTTTCAACCACAGTTTTGCCGTTCATGGCTTCGTATAAACTTCTAGTCAAGAGATCGATCTTACGGAGACTATCAGCTTCATCAATATTTGCAATATTGGTAAAGAAAGAAGGTGATACCTGAATAGCAGATGTTGAAGTGGAGGGAATGTCAACAAAAGCTGATGATCTAGGCTTGTCAGTTATGGAAAGAGGTTTGTTCTTTTTAAACATTTTCTTTTTGGCAAATCTCTTGAACTTCTTAGTTAGGAGAGCCAAAGATTCATCATTATCTGAATAATCAGAATCTGATGACCTTTCAGAGTTACTCTCTAACTCAGTGATAGTGACCGAGGGTCGCTGAGTAGAGGGTTCCTCTGAGATTAAAGCAACAGGGGTGCTTTTGGAATCTTTTACAAGATTCTTCTTAAGATGGATTGATTGCTCATGATTCAGCAACGTGCCATATAAGGTAGCAAGGGTCATTGATTTTAGATCCTTTGACAGCTTGAGACACATAGAATAATTGTCCCAGCTTTCAGGTAAACATTCTAGAAACTTTGTCAGCACTTCAAAGTTAGAATATGCCTTACCAACAGTTTTCAGATCTATAATTAAACAATTAAAACGTTGGTGAACTTCAGAGAGAGTTTCATTCTTACCAGAAATGAAGCTTTCGTATTGTCTTACCAGGTTGATCTTTCTTGAGTCCTGGACTTCAGACGTTCCTTCATACTGAACACATATTGTGTCCCACATGGCCTTTGATGTTTTCAGATTCATGACGGAATGGTAGACTTCGTCAGGAAGAGCCATGGATAGTATGGATCTGGCTTTTGTATCTATAGCCACTTTCTTCTTATCTTCGTCAGTCCATTGAAGGATTTCCTTAGGTACCAGCCTTTCTGGAATAGCAGGTCTATTCTCAGCGCCTGGAACTGCAGCATCAATTCTTACAGGGATGAATGGACCATTCTCGAGATAGTAAGGCATAGTAGGGTCTACACCTTCTAAGAAGAGTGTCATCCTATTTTTCCATAAGTTGAAGTTATCTTTGGAAAATATGGGAGGTTTAGCAAGAGAACCATTGTCTATATAATTTGTGTTTGTGTTGGTGGCCATTTTCAGATAATAGCAAGGAAGAGAAATATCTTAGATTAGATCTTGTTTATGAGATTAAACTAATCCGCTCTGATACCACTTGTTGGTCCCGAAGGCCTATACAAGTTTGTAGAAGGGGGGGGGGGGGGGTTGAATACAAACACACAGATTTTACTTTTCTAAATTGTTTATTGATAAATCATTAACAATTTACAGTTTGTTGCGGAAACAAGATTAAGGATAAACCTAAATCTAAACAAGTTGGAACACTAAGGTTTCTTGCACTAAGAGAGATAAGGAAATTACTAATAATAACCTATCTTGAGATAAGAGATTGAACTTGTACAGAGTTAGCAAGTTACTTCAAATGAAGTGGGTTCATCTCTTTATATACTGCATGCATTTAATGCAAGTCAGTATACACTTTACACGTGTCATCGGCTGGTTGGTTGCATGTCATTGACCTTGGTTGACAACCTTAGTAGCCGCATGGATGAACAGTGTAGTATCAGAGTGGTTGTACGATTTCAGACAGTCGGAGGTTCTTTTCTGACATTTCGTAAGGAGTCGTACAAGGGAGGTTAAGACAAAAGTACTTTGTACGGAGGACTTCATGATCAGCTTTCGTTGATTCAACGATTATCATTTTCTATTCAGCGAATGATAAAGTTTAGCGATAGCTGAAGTCTTATACTTGATAATTCACGTTAAGTGGACAAATCTGAGTCTTCGCTGATCCGCATCAGTTCATTAGGAGACTTGTCGCTGGTTCTTGAGCTTGATCTTCGACTTCAGCGTAGAACCTTTGTTGACGTGAAACTTGTCTTCAGGGATCATAAGTAAACAACTAACTTATCAGCGATCATCATAATGACTGAACAGACTCAGTTTTAATGATGAACAGTTTCGCTGAATGTTTAATTTAAAGAGCGAGAGTTCCTATCAGCGGTACTGTAAGATCTTAGTACTTATCAGCGATAGTGAAACTCTGA
Organism: Saussurea involucrata; assembly: GCA_033807775.1. Lineage (NCBI taxonomy): Eukaryota > Viridiplantae > Streptophyta > Magnoliopsida > Asterales > Asteraceae > Saussurea > Saussurea involucrata. The sequence goes on along the minus strand of CM066320.1, from coordinate 110,713,753 downwards.
TACATATTGTTTACTTACAATTTTCACTAAGTATATAAGAGATGGTCATTATCAAATCACTGAGGGTTTGGATCAACAGGGACTCTCCAGTACCGGGAGTCGACAGTACCGGGACTCCACCGGGAGTCTCAAGAACACAGTCGGTCTAAACTTTCCCAGATGCGATTGAAATCTATACAAAACACGAAACTGGAAATTCTAAACCGATAGGAATTTACTACTGATGATTACAAACACAAAACCTAAAGAATACATACCTTAATTTTGATTCCAACACACTCAATCGGAGCCTTAACCGTACTTCCTTCTTCTGCTTCTTTTCTCCTCTAGAACACGCACACACACACACACACATACACTGATATTTTGAGTTATGAAATATCTGAAAATCCTAAAGGGCTAATATCAAATCCCCAATTACCAAATGAACCTTCAACTATCAACTAATGTCCAACACCCCTTTTACTTATTATTTTACCCTAACTTACCCTAAACCTCGTTTTATAAAGTTAACTAGATTTAACGGAATTAGGATTTAACTAACGAACTTACCCGGGGTATTACATTATCTCCCCCTTAAAAGAATTCCGTCCCGGAATTCGATTAGGCAATAAACGAGGGTAATCAATTACCATAAATCGCTTTCAAACTCATACAACATAATTATACCCTTTCCAGATAAAACTTGCTTAGCAATTACAACCTATTTCTTATACTCTTCCAAATAGAACTCATATTGTAACATAGTTTCCAATAACAATACAATGTCTTAACATAATTGCAAAACTCGATGAGAAGTCAAAGACTTACGCCTCTATTTTAACATACAACGCCAATTTCTCAATTGTACAAATACTACACCAAATATCATTCACACATCTAGACTCCATATTTTACATTAAGCTCCAATCTAATGGTTTCGCACATAATTTCATCATTCTTAAAAGAATGCATTCTACCAATGTTAATGTCTCATCAATCTAACACCTCAAAAGTAACGACACCCTACTCTCCAATAGATCACAGAATCAACTTGGAGTATCACCTTAACCCGTAGTTAAACTTTTCTCCATAGACCATTCACAACTCTACCGTCACTTCTCTAACCCAAAATACGTCTAAGACAGACCACTTTCTTGCATTAATTACACCAATCACGAACCATAGATACTACCATGTCCTATCCAATGGTCCATCACTCTGAGCATTACATTAGACTACTTTCTTCCACTCTCTTCTCAACATAAAACATGTTTCCCCAAGGACAGCTCACTAGGAGGTACTCACTCTAGATCGATCCCACGAGCTAACTTTATTTCACTTCCAAACCAACCGCACACACCCAATTTCAACAATTACCATATTCACTCAACAATTTCACCACACCTCATATTAGGAACTTAATCGAGTTAATCCGAAATCGCATTCAATGCTCGAAACAACCACACACTTTTCATTTCTCAAATAGTAATACTCCACTACTTAGCCAACCATCTACTACCACTCCAATCACTTATTCTCGAATAACAATACTACACACCACCTAGTTATTTGTGCCTTTCCACACATACTTGCCACATCTGAACAACTTATAAACAAATCCCGAACAAAGGTTTCCACTAACACTCACCCCATCACAACGTTAATCCGTCACTAAAAATTTATTACTACCACGCTTCGCACGCTTACAAATTATAAACTACCACCATTTTATCCACATCACCCCACATATTTAAACAATACCATTCTAGGTAGCGTCAACAATCATACTAAGTGTAATCCACACAACACACTAAACGGTCGCCTTCATGACAAGGTCAAGACTTCACACATCATCGTTACTCTCTACACATAATCGTCATGCCCCACACACTACTATCATTCTTTACACTTTGGCCATCATACTCCACATTTTAACAAAATCAGGACAACAGTAATTAAGCACACCCATCCCCAAAATATAACAACCATAAAAACATCTTATTAACAAAATCAGTACATCTTTATTTCACCTCGTGCCTCGATTAGCACAAAATATATCATCGTGCCTCTTTCAACATACAATATTTCACCGTGCCTCTTCCAGCACAAAATTATATATATATATATATATATATATATATATATATATATATCACAAATCATCTAACACATTTGAATTTTTATTTATAACATAAACTTTAACATTTGGAGGCACAACCTAGCGTTTGAAATACTGAATTTTTACACAACGCCACATTCTACACTTTCGCAATATCTTTCCAAAATTCTAACATGCACCTTCAATTTGAAAATTGCTAACAATTGCAAGTGTTAGATCAATCATTCCAAATTAAACTACCAACCACTTTCATTCTCATACCATAAATTTTATTACCACCTTGATAAATCTTTCAAATCCAAACACATATGATAACGGATTATCACCTTTGATCACTAATAGCTTTTCCTTACTAATCATTCCCAATAACACTCTTCACTTTCTAGTTTCGATTACCCTTGATTTCTCACTTAAATTTATCCCAAGCAATATCATAATAAATAAACATACTAATTTCAATATCATCCAAAATATTTGTTACACTCTTACTAAATTAGAACCAACCTCTTTTCACACCAAATGCTCCCAAACCTACACTCTTACTAAGCCTTATCACAAATAATTAATATATCCCCAATATAAAATTTGTTAACAAACGAAAACTTTAATTCAATCACCCGACAATCTCTTCTTTCATCATAACTTCTTATTCCAATATATACCGAATTACCGAGGATCACTTATCATTACCTAATCCAAAGTTTTAACAAAATCAAGTTCCAACACCATCCTATACTTACTAGGCACTCCACTCCTATCTATATTACCAACACAATTATCAAATTCTTTTCTAATGCAAATAAGCAACAAAAGATTGAAAACACAATTAATCGGTTTGCACCGAAGTCAAATAGCACTTTAGCACGTGTAGAGTTTATATAAATATACCTGTCTTCGTCTCTATCCATATGTCGAGACCGACTTGCCACTCTGTAGATTTCAACAAGGTTAATATACACATAAGCACATACCCCATATAATAAGGTATTCCGGTCCAAACATGTAACTGTAAGTTCAAAATTACACTGGCCAGGTGTAACTCGATTTTACCTTACATTATGTTCCTTCTACCTTGTTATACTTAATATCCCAAGGTTCTAAAATAATAGGGACATCCTACTTCACATGCAGTTTAAGTCTAGGTACAGGTAATAATACCTAAATCCCTTAAACTAGGGCTCTGATACCATTTGTAACAACCCAGTTCCCATAACATACAACATATAACATAACATGCATATATATCATTGATTTACAACGAAAGTTACATAACAAACCAAGTACGGTCCCTTCGGTCTCCTAAATTACAAAATATATATATAAAAGCTTCCTTAACTTTATCCTCTCCTTTGCCGATCCTTAACCTGGAAAACATATTTTTGAAAACAAAATGAGGGTTAGACCAAACGGGTCTAGTGAGTTAATCCCGGTCCTTTCCAAAATCATTATAAAACCTTTCGTCAATCAAAATAGTTTAAATACAACCTTTGCCAATACACACACATATACCATAAGTATATAAACGTCACATATATATACCACACGTATTTTAATTACTACATCAAGACTCGTGCATCGTGCTCAACTCCTCCTCATTCCTCGTTACCATGGCCATATTAGTTGGTAGCAAGCCAACTAATAAATCAACGCCGTACAACAACTACGACACATCACCGGTCCACACACCGGAACCCGGCAATTCACCGGTCCACACACCGGAACCCGGCAATACACCGGTCCGCTCACCGGAACCCGGCAAAAAGTGCACTCGTGTAGTGCAAAGCTTATATAAATACAATATATATCTCGTTACATCATATTGTCATTTATATACACATAATCATATTCCTACCACATAATCATCTCATATATATATACATATATATATATATATATGTATTCCAGTTCAAAAAACGTTTTAAAGCAAAACTCACCTCGATCGCTTATCCATAAACACTTCCAAGCTTTTCTCCAAAAGATTCAGTCTTTCAATCCAAATCCACAGAATCTGTAACAGATTAAATACAAATATCGCATTACTAGTCAAACACATAAAGCCTACTAAAATCTTATCCTCAACAGCTCTCCCTTCAGCGACTTATCACGGGGGTTCCGCTACTCGGATAGCGGATGGGGTCAAGGGGCACTACCAAAAATACAATCAGAAACTATATCCGGACACTACCAAAACTACCGAAACTCGCTGCACCAGGACTCCATTGTACCGAGACTCCACTGTACCGGGACTCTCCAGTACCGGGAGTCGACAGTACCGGGACTCCACCGGGAGTCTCAAGAACACAGTCGGTCTAAACTTTCCCAGATGCGATTGAAATCTATACAAAACACGAAACTGGAAATTCTAAACCGATAGGAATTTACTACTGATGATTACAAACACAAAACCTAAAGAATACATACCTTAATTTTGATTCCAACACACTCAATCGGAGCCTTAACCGTACTTCCTTCTTTCTGCTTCTTTTCTCCTCAAGAACACGCACACACACACACACTGATATTTTGAGTTATGAAATATCTGAAAATCCTAAAGGGCTAATATCAAATCCCCAATTACCAAATGAACCTTCAACTATCAACTAATGTCCAACACCCCTTTTACTTATTATTTTACCCTAACTTACCCTAAACCTCGTTTTATAAAGTTAACTAGATTTAACGGAATTAAGATTTAACTAACGAACTTACCCGGGGTATTACAACATAGGCAGTACGGTTGCTACAACCGCTACTATAACCGGTAACCTAAGTGGTCCAGATCTTACCCACATGTTCCCAAATATTCCACAGGATCAGATAGTACGCATGCTTGGACCGCCTCCACATTATATCACTTTTACCATGCTTGCATCTGCCTTAAGTTCAATAAACACTGCCCTAAATCAACACAGTAATGCTCCGATTTGAGGCTGACTTCAAGAGTCTGAAGCTGAATGATCTTCTAAGCCTTTACAACCTCCTGATATTCAAGGTATTCCCGCTTACACCGTACTGAAAAAGCCAGAGCTTGGGGTTATCTACATTGATACTGACTCGAAGAAGAGATTCATGAGAGTTATCGAGATCAACAAGTTCTGTGAGGGTACTTTGAAGATTATTTTGGTTCATCTGGAAAGCAAGCTTCGTATGGATGCGAGTGGAGAGGTTAAGCTCACAGAGAAAGAAAAGGACCTGATCAACCAAGTGATTGAAGCCATTTCCTACCAGAAGGACTACCGTCTTGAACTGCGAAGATTCGAGATCATCTTTGGCATTCGAAAGAAGTTCGTGACCCCGATGGACGTCTAAATCTTTTGCCTCTACTTTGGTACAAAGGGGGAGATTGTTAGTGCTTAATATTAATTGTACCAAGTAGAGGGACTTATTATGTAATAGGGCCATAGTTTACCCTAGGTATATAATGTTTGTATTGCCTAGCTTTCTTAATTAGGTCATCAATCACATTACACCCAAGTACACACACATAATTGCTCTCTAGATAGTTCATCTTGTACTTTGGGAATTGTTCTTCATTGAATATATTGGTGGTCATATTATTGCTAAACATGGATTGATTACTTGTTCTGGGATCACAATTTTCATATTCATTGTTTATCAATTCAATTCATTCAGTTTTATTCAAGACTTCTTAATTACTTTTTGGGTTTACGTTTGTAAACTTGTCCACTTTTAAGGCTCGACGATTGTCGATCCGTTCCACGCATAATCCTACTGAGTCATACGGTGTCGTTTTGGGTGTGCATTGTTGCTATTGGAGTCTACATGGTTTTTGAAGGTTTCAATACCTTTCTAATCGGAGATACGTACTTTGGTAATCTTGAAGGAATTACTTCCAATGATAAGGGTAAGTACGCGAGGTTAGATGGCACATTTACGAGATTTGTCCTTGCTATGCCTCTTATCAGGTAATGTTTCCGGTCATTGTCAAGATCATCTGGTAAGGTGTGACACTTTGGTAAGTGATTACCTAATAAATGTTTAGTAAATATCTCCTAAGCATGGGTTTAAAGTATGCACTATAGTAAATATGATCTGATGGTTCTCTGCAAACTCCCATTGGAACTTAAAATATAAACTCCCATTGGAACTTACAGGGGCTAGAATCCATATATATTTTTAAAATCTCTGCAAACTATTGCTCATGAAATTGGGGCAAATCGCAGTCAGATAACAAATTAAGACAGAAAATTGTATTATTAAAAATCAAATTTAAAGTCATTGCATGCAAATGGCCAAGCACTTGTATTCCAACAACTAATTGTCTTTGACTTTGAAGTCCAAAATTGTATTTATCAAATTTATAGTTATTTTGTATTATTATACATTTTAACACGAATCTTCTTGTTCTATCACCTCTATGTATAGAGCTTCTTGTGATTTTAATGTAGTTATTTAGCATTCCATGTATAAAGTCAACCTTGGTAACAAATACAGTACTTGTGAACCCAAATCAGATGCTCTCTAAAATCAAAATCGGACATGGTTGTTTTACGATGTATTTGAGAGAGAGGGGAGATTTTAGAGATATGAACCCTAACTCTTGATTTATATGCAACTTTATGCCTGTAATGTAACTACTAAAGGTATGGTTTGCAAGTACTGAAAGTATGGTCGTATGTACTGTGGGTATGGTGTAGAGGTAGAAGAAGAAGCAAGGGAATCGTACTGCCGGCATGGTGTAGAGGTAGAAGAAGAAGTAAGGGAATGGTATTGCCGGTATGGTATAGAGGTAGAAGAAGTAAGGGAATGGTACTGCGGATGTGGTGAGGGGGCCGACCTTTGTGTGTGTAAGCAAAAGTCTTTCAAGTTGTACAATATGCAATAAATCTTGTAATTAAGAGTTTTCTTGATTTTATGCATAAAATACTTGTACATCATGCATTAAGAGTTGTCTTTAAGACTTTTAAGATTAAGACTTTAAGATAATGTGTATAGATGGTTTATAAGGGAGTACTAGCAGTTTACCCGCGCGATGCAGCGCGGGTGAATCACAACTCTAAAGCAATAACTTAGGGGTCGTTTACAAAACGCTTACTCGGGTAAGTGCTTACCAAGTCACATTAGCTTACCGGATGAATATGGCAAAGACCAAGCATCTTACCCGATAAGAGCGAAAGCAAGGACCGAGAGTCTTACCCGGTAAGTGAGTGCGACGACTCTTACCACGGTTAGCGCTTACGGCTAAATTGTTGCATATGAAGCCATTTTGGTGGACTAAATCTTATCCGGGAAGTAGGTGATAGTGTTGAATTTTACCGGTAAGCACTTACCCTGGTAAAGAATGATGAAGAGATGAAGCATGGTATCGATAAATCATAGAAACTTAATGAGATTCTAAAACAACAATTAACAAAATAACCAGATCGTGAGGTACAAACTAAAGCCGAAGATCCAAAACCAAAATTGAAAATGGTTTGGGAAATTTTAATGAGAGCGGGAGAGAATCCATGCTTGATTGACGACGTGACTAAAATAACTTTTTAAAATAAAATATTACCAGATTGATAAGAGAATGAACAAATCCCATCCCTAAACCCCAAAATCTCCTAGTTCTTGCAGGAATATTTCGATCTTAATAAATGCACCCGCAAACAAACCATAGAAAATTAAAGAAAAATGAAATCCCGAGTCCCGTTGTTTGGACGCTATCAGTTCTAATAAGCACCTTCCTCTCTACAATAACAATCAAACACCTAGACCTTCAATTGTGTGATGACAAAAATAAGATTTTTCTTTGTTACATACATGTTAAACCTGCCATCAATGAGATTTTGGATAGCTAATTGTTGGTTTGCCAACCAACATTATCAGAAACCATGGATATCGTCAAAACATCTCTTGTTTGTGCCCAATGCATATCAACTCATAATGGAGTTGTTGCCTAAATAAGAAAGCCTTGTTCCACATCAAAAAGAAGGGAAAAAAATAGTTTTTACTCAATATACTTTTTGGGTGTGTTTGTACAATCACCAAAAACTTTTGAACAAATATAACTTGAAAATTTTGAAAAAACCTCATTACAAATATCACTATCCTCACTTGTGAAATTAAAGTGTTTAATTTATACCCATTCAAATAGTGTCATATCTCTTACCATTGCAAATGCAGAAAACACACAACTGAAACCAGAAAACATGTATGGGAGCATTGTCATAACAGAATAAAGTTGCATGAAAGAAGCGGAACTTTTTAGCTCCAGTTAAAATTAACTAAAGAAGAAAAATAAGATCATACTTAATCAAGATACATCAGCTACAAAGTTGATGTTTGTAGTGTTCTTACCCTAATGCAGCTGTTGAAACTGCCATTCCATTTAACAGTGCATATAAAGCATCATCACTTTTAGAAATTATCTATCAAAGTCAAGACCATTTTCAATATTAGCAATTAAGAACTTGGTTTTCAAAACTTAGGATTACAAAAAATAATACCAGACAATAGATTCGCGTACCTTGGAGTGGACTCTGAGATATGAAGCTCTAGACTGTCAGGTTGGACTCAAATACAAACACCCAAATGAAAACAAAGATATCAGATGGACCATTAACAAAGTCTTTTTTTAAATGAATTAAAATCATAAGTGGAAACCTGCAGTAACAAAATCAACGTTCAAGTGAATCGAAATCGATATGTAATTAAACCAGAAATAGAAGCAGAAACCAAAGTTCATGTAATAACATAAATCCAAATCAGTGAACATAAGAAAACATTTTGATCTTATCTAAGAAGTGCAGGTGAACATCATTACCTGAAGAATCATATCTAACCCCTTGATACCAAACACCGAAAGATTGCAATATATCAAGTGGATTTATGTATTGAACAGTAAATCATGCACATCTCGGTGAAAAAGATGAACCTGGTGTTTGAAGTGAACGCAGAGGAACCGAATAGCCTCAAATTATAAGGTAGCCAGCCACATTGGCAGATAGACAGTAAGTAGCCCAAAATCCACTTTGCGACCTGCATTGCATTAGGTGGGTATACATGTAATTTGCATTAGATCGTCACAACTATAGCATGTATGTTCTTAATGCATATGCCAATGCCATTTCATTCATCATTATTGTTGCAATAGATTAAAACATAGAATCAATTATTGTAGATTTTTTGTTTATCGTAGAAATTGAACCATAAATTCAATTACTGTAGAAATTTGATGGTGAGTTTCAAATGTAAAAATCAATAGAAAAATGGAACCAACCGATTATCTCATAACTCACCATCAAGTTTGGAAAAAGTGATTCCAACCAAAACACAAAGAGAGGCGTCTTCAGTTCCCATCTCCTGCTTTTAACAGCTTTATACCTTAAATGAAATATAGACAGATCCATTACTACAAGAGAGGCAAACATTATTGCACACGGTGCTTCTAGAAAGAACCTTGGCCGTCTTTTCCATGAGTTCCACAGTGGAAGAACAAATTTGAAAATCAAAACAGGTGCTCCATCTGGAATGTATCAAAACTGAGCAAATAAAATTGAAGCACGGAGATGCCATTGTAGTAGAAAATGGAAAAGGGTTGGAGTCTATTTTACCTTTAGCAAGTTGATATAGTACTTGTACCGTAGACAAGAAGGGGAGAGATTGATTACAAAAATAACTACAAGTTAGAATTGTTACAAAGATAACTTTAACAAATACCTCACAATATACACACAAAAAAACCCAAATTCGAGCATGATAAACATTATCTGAAGAAACATAACAAGAGATTAGAGAATACAGAGTAATAACCTCAACTTAGAACAATCTCTGAAATTTCCATAAATCAGAGAATATTGAAGCTTCCATTAGAATCTAGGGTTTCGTTTGTTACCTGCATTTGACGCAAGAGGAATAGATGAAGGAGAACTCGAGATGAAGGAAACCTAAGAAAACAAATAAGTGTTTACCCATTGAAACTGCGTATCTATACATCATCAATGTTTACCGGTTGAAGCTTCATACCCATCAATCGAGAAAGGTTAGGGAAACCAACATACTTTTGAGCTTGATATCTATTTGGCTACCAATAATCTCCTTTTCACCTGATAAACAAAATTTAAAGATCAAACTAAAAACATGACAACAGAAGAGATCAAACGAGCATATATGGATATACAATAAACAACACATATCTACTATTTTGAAAGAAAAAAGCAAAAGAAAGAACAGGGAGAACTTGATTAACGGCAAAAACGTATTTCACGGAGAGGATATCGTTCAGAACATAGGTTTTGGAGATGGAATATTTCATTCACATCAGATCTTATGGTCGGCTATGGAAATGAATATCGTTTCTAGGGTTGAAAATGAAGCAAACACCCATCTAGGATTGAAGATAATCAAATAAGATATAGATCGTGGATACACCACAAACCCTAACTTTTTTATCATAAGCTTCAAATTTCTAACCCGGTACAGATCAATTTGAAGACGGAAAGATGCGCCAGCAGAGTTGGGATAGGATGGAACGCCTGACATTGAAAATTTCAACTTTCAAATAAGATATAGATCGTGGATACACCAAACTGGGTGAAACGTGAAGTATTTGTACAGGGTTGCAGTCGATGCTCGACCATGAACAAAAATCTGAACAACGTTAGAATACGAAGGAGAGATGGTAGCAGGAGATGTAGAGCGAAGGAGAAGACAGGAGCAGATTCAAAATTTGAAATTTTTTAATCCATTTGAAATTTTGAAATGCCTCTTATCAAATGGCAGAAGGGATACTGTTCTGCAGAAAGAATGTTGGTCCCGAAGGGCTATACAAGTTTGTAGAAGGGGGGGGGTTGAATACAAACACACAGATTTTACTTTTTTAAATTGTTTATTGATAAATCATTAACAATTTACAGCTTGTTGCGGAACAAGATTAAGGATAAACATAAATCTAAACAAGTTAGAACACTAAGTTTCTTGCACTAAGAAAGAGAAGGAAATTACTAATAATAACCTATCTCAAGATAAGAAAGATAACTTGACCAGAGTTAGCAAGTGACTCGTCCAGAGTTTTCGAGTGCTTCAAAAATGAAGCTGGAGTCCTTCTTATATACTGCATGCATTTAATGCATGGCAGTTTACACTTTACACGTGGCAGCTGTAACGACCCAAATCCCATAACATACATCATAATACATAACATTCATACATATCATTGATTTACAACAAAAGTTACATAACAAACCAAGTACGGTCTCATTAGTCTTGACATTACAAAATATATAAAAGCTTCCTAATCAACATCCATCAAAAGTTTCCTACACTTCATCCTCTCCTGCCGATCCTTAACCTAGAAAACATATTTTTGAAAACAAAATAAGGGTTAGACCAAACGGGTCTAGTGAGTTAATCCCGGTCCTTTCCAAAATCATTATAAAACCTTTTATGTAAATCCTTTGTATCAAAATAGTTTAGATAAACCTTTGGTAATTCTTTCGTAAAATATAAACATACCACACGTATATAAATACCAAACAAGACTCGTGCATCGTGCTTCACTCATCCTCATCCTCGTTCCCATGGCCATATTAGTTGGTAGCAAGCCAACTAATAAATCAACGCCGTACAACAACTACGACACACAACGCCGTACAACATCTACGACCAACAACGCCGTACAACAACTACGACACACACTTCAGCTGGCATAGTTCGGCGTGCTCTCGTGTAGTATAATACTTACATAAATATAACATCTCATTATATTATATTTAAAAGCATATACTCAATCGTATCTCAATATACGATATACCACACCATCACACATATCCTTTTCATATATATATATAAACACATATATATATATATATATATATATATATATATTTCACAAATTCTCAATCCACACATACTCATATATATAAACACATATATATGTTCCCCAGTTGAAAACGTTTAAAGTAAAACTCACCTCGAATGCTTACAAAATCCTTCCAAGCCTTTTCCAAAGATTCAGTCTATCAATCCCAATCCACAGAGTCTGCAAATAGATTAAATACAAATATCCCCTTACCAACTGATCACATAAAACATACTAGAAGACCAAGGACTCTAGATAACTCAAATCCTCAAAAGTGACCAAAACAGCTAAAGTATTCGGACAAAACAGAACTATCCGGACAACACAACTTTCCGGACAGCATGACTAATCCGGACAATCTGATGTTTCCGGACACCACAACTATCCGGACAACATCCGGATACCAAAGTAACCCGGACACCACCCGGCATCTTACCTCATCCGGAAAACATAAGAAAAGAGAGACTTACCCGGACAAACACTCGTCCGGACACCTTAAAACGTTATCCGGACACCATCGACATAACCACCCGGACACCCCCAACAGAACTATCCGGACACATTCATACTGTGTCCGGACACCTCTGTCGGTTCTTCCTATTTTACCTAGAAATCCGACAGAAATTCATACCAGTTCGATTCTATTGATTCTAATCCGACAGAAACCATTTACCAACCATTACAAACATAAATTGTACTAGAAACATACCTTAATCAGTTCCAATAACTCCAATTTGAGCCTTTACCCTTCTTTCTCCTTTCTTTCTTCTTCTTTTTGCTCCCAACACACACACACACCTTAATCTGAGTTTTGTTATTATGAAGACATTTGTATCCCTAATTCAGATATTATCAACTAATGTTAACCTTTTAGACCCTAATCTATTCAATAATGACCCAAACACCCTTAACTTATAACTTATCCAAACTTTCCCTAAATAGAAACTTTAAAGTTAAATAAACTTAACGGAATTAGATTTTTAACTAACGGATTTACCCGGGGTATTACATTATCTCCCCTTAAAAGAATTCCGTCCCGGAATTCGGTTAAGCAATAAACGAGGGTAACTACTTATCACGTCCTATCCAATGGTCCTTCACTCTGATCATTACATTCGTCTACTTTCTCCCACTCTCTTCTCAACATAAAACACGTTTTCCCAAGGATAGCTCACTAGGAGGTACTCACTCTTAACGGATCCTATGAGTTAGCTTTCTTTCACCTCCAAACCAATTGCACGCACCCAATTTCAACCATTACTATACTTTACTAACAACTTCACCATACCTCATATCAGAAACTTAATCGAGTCAATCCGAAATCACACTCAATGCTCAAAATAACTTCACATTTTCCATTTCTCAAACGGTAATACTCTATTCTTTAGCTAACCATCTACTGCCACTCCATTCTATTATTCTTGAATAATACTACTACACACCACCTCAACATCCAAGCCTCTCCACACATACTTTTGGCACATCTAAACAACTTATAAACAAAATCCCGAGCAGAGGTTTCCACTTATACTCACCCCATATCATCACAAATCCACCACTTGATCTCACGAAATTCATTACTACTACACCTCGCACATTCACTAATTATAAACTGCCACCATCTTATCCACATCACCCCACACATTTAAACAATACCTTTCTTGATAGCGTCAACAATCACATTAAGTATAATCTACACAACATACTAAACTGTCGCCTTCATGACTAGGTCAAGACTTCACGCACTATCGTTACCTTCCACACACAATTCATCACGTTCTACATATTGCTATTATTCTTTACACTCAAGCCATCACACTCCACACACTAACAAATTAGAACAACAATAATTAAACACACCCTTCTATATCTCTAACACAATTATCAAATATTTTTCTAACACAAATAATAAAATTGAAAACACAAAAGAATCGGTTTGCACCGAAGTCAGATAACACCTTAGCACGTATAGAGTTTATAGAAATATACCTGTCTTCGCCTCTATTCATACATCGAGTCCGATCTGCCACTCTGTTGATTTTTATAGAGTTAATATACACATAAGCACATACCCCATATAATAAGGTATTCCAGTCCAAACATGCACCTGTAAGATCACAATTACACTGGCCAGGTGTAATATGAAAATACCTTACATGATGTTCCTTCTACCATTTATACTTAGCATCCCAAGGTTCTAATATATCAAGGACATCCTACTTCACATGCAGTTTAAGTCTAGGTACGGGTACAAATACCTAAATCCCTTAAACTAGGGCTCTGATACCATTTGTAAGGACCCAAATCCCACAACATACATCATAATACATAACATTCATACATATCATTGATTTACAACAAAAGTTACATAACAAACCAAGTACGGTCTCATTAGTCTTGACATTACAAAATATATAAAAGCTTCCTAATGAACATCCATCAAAAGCTTCCTACACTTCATCCTCTCCTGCCGATCCTTAACCTAGAAAACATATTTTTGAAAACAAAATGAGGGTTAGACCAAACGGCTCTAGTGAGTTAATCCCGGTCCTTTCCAAAATCATTATAAAACCTTTTATGTAAATCCTTTGTATCAAAATAGTTTAGATAAACCTTTGGTAATTCTTTCGTAAAATATAAACATACCACACGTATATAAATACCAAACAAGACTCGTGCATCGTGCTCCACTCATCTTCATCCTCGTTCCCATGGCCATATTAGTTGGTAGCAAGCCAACTAATAAATCAACGCCGTACAACAACTACGACACACAACGCCGTACAACATCTACGACCAACAACGTCGTACAACAACTACGACACACACTTCAGCCGGCATAGTTCGGCGTGCTCTCGTGTAGTATAATACTTACATAAATATAACATCTCATTATATTATATTTAAAAGCATATACTCAATCGTATCTCAATATACGATATACCACACCATCACACATATCCTTTTCATATATATATATAAACACACACATATATATATATATATATATATATATATATATATATATATATATATATTTCACAAATTCTCAATCCACACATACTCATATATATAAACACATATATATGTTCCCCAGTTGAAAACGTTTAAAGTAAAACTCACCTCGAATGCTTACAAAATCCTTCCAAGCCTTTTCCAAAGATTCAGTCTATCAATCCCAATCCACAGAGTCTGCAAATAGATTAAATACAAATATACCCTTACCAACTGATCACATAAAACATACTAGAAGACCAAGGACTCTAGATAACTCAAATCCTCAAAAGTGACCAAAACAGCTAAAGTATCCGGACAAAACAGAACTATCCGGACAACACAACTTTCCGGACAGCATGACTAATCCGGACAATCTGACGTTTCCGGACACCACAACTATCCGGACAACATCCGGATACCAAAGTAACCCGGACACCACCCGGCATCTTACCTCATCCGGAAAACATAAGAAACGAGAGACTTACCCGGACAAACACTCGTCCGGGCACCTTAAAACGTTATCCGGACACCATCGACATAACCACCCGGACACCCCCAACAGAACTATTCGGACACATTCATACTGTGTCCGGGCACGTCTGTCGGTTCTTCCTATTTTACCCAGAAATCCGACAGAAATTCATACCAGTTCGATTCTATTGATTCTAATCCGACAGAAACCATTTACCAACCATTACAAACATAAATTGTACTAGAAACATACCTTAATCAGTTCCAATAACTCCAATTTGAGCCTTTACCCTTCTTTCTCCTTTCTTTCTTCTTCTTTTTGCTACCAACACACACACACACCTTAATCTGAGTTTTGTTATTATGAAGACATCTGTATCCCTAATTCAGATATTATCAACTAATGTTACCCTTTTTGACCCTAATCTATTCAATAATGACCCAAACACCCTTAACTTATAACTTATCCAAACTTTCCCTAAATAGAAACTTTAAAGTTAAATAAACTTAACGGAATTAGATTTTTAACTAACGGATTTACCCGGGGTATTACAGCAGCAGCTGATTGGTTGTATGTCATTGACCTTTGTAGACAACCTTAGTAGCCGCATGTTTGAACAGTGTAGTATCAGAGTGGTTGTACGATTTCAGACAATAAGGAGGTTCTTTTCTGACATATCGTACGGAGACGTGCAAGGGTGGTTAAGACAAAAGTACTTTGTACGGAGGACTTCATGATCAGCTTTCGTTGATTCAGCGCTCTCTCATTCTATATCAGTGAATGACAAAGTTCAGCGATAGCTGAAGTCTTGTACTTGATACTTCACGTTGAGTGGACAAATCTGAGTCTTCGTTGATCCGCATCAGTTCATTAGGAGACTTGTCGCTGGTTATTGAGCTTGATCTTCGACTTCAGCGTAGAACCTTTGTTGACGTGAAACTTGTCTTCAGGAATCATAAGTAAACAACTAACTTATCAGCGATCACCATAAGGACTGAACAGGCTCGGAGCATTTATGGTGAACAGTGTTCGCTGAATGTTTAATCTAAAGAGTGAGAGTTCCTATCAACGGTACTGTAATGTCTTAGTACTTATCAGCGATAGTGAAACTCTGATACATATTGTTTACTTACAATTTTCAGTAAGTATTTAAGAGAGGGTCATTATCAAATCACTGAGGGTTTGGATCAACAATCTCCCCCTATTTGATTATGACATAGCAACAGAGAAAATTGCTATTTAATGAAAACATAAGGATAAAAAGAACTCATAAAATATTTGTCCCTTTTACTGTTTTCTGGGCTCTTTTCTGTACTGATGGAGTAAAGTACTTTCGCTGAAATCTTTCTTTAAACTTCGTATCAGATTACAAAGGGAAGTGGAAAGATTACAAGTACAAGAAAAATAAATTACAAGTACAAAATAATAACTGATAAAATAGAAGAATAAGGCGATCCTATCAGCTTATAGAGGTTCTTCCTTAATGAGAAGTTCATCAAGGGTCTTTGATGTGGGAATCATCCAGTCAGGGACATTTACTCCTTGATTCCTTTTGTTCAGAGCTTCTTCAAAAATCAAGGGTTTTAGATGCCGTGCCTGAATGTCGCGTTTGAATTCACGCCAGTAGATGAGATCTTTCTGTTGTTCGATGGGAGTGATGGGAAGCTCAGAGATACGTTGAAAACGTTTTCGTCCACTATAGTCAATATAGAATATCCCATAGGGTTTGCTTATGACTTTCCCAGGGATGAAAGTCTCATCAGGAGGAAGAGATGTGTCAAGTGCGGAAAGGTCAGGTTCTGGACCAAGAACTTCAGCACGAGAAAAACCAATACCTGTTTCGTTCCATATAAGAGGACCTGAGTCTGAAGGTTTAGACTTTTTCTTTGCAGAGGCCCTTATTTTCTGATTTGCGAGAGAAGGGGGAGGAGGAATATCCACACAAGAAGATACTAAGTCGATCTGTCGATTTATCAGCTTTTCGAAATGATCCTTGTACTTAGATTGAGACTTCTGGATGGATAATCTGATCTCCAACCATTCAGAGAGACCGTACTTCGTGATAGCTTCAGCATAGAATTTTTCGTACTGTCCGTTCTCTCTGAATATCTCGATTTCAGCGATTGAAACTTTGAGGGTTGATTTTCCAGTGATATGTACCTTGTTGATTCTGGCAGGACGATATCTGAAGTGAACCTTTTCTTTGCACCAGATTAAAGTAGATTGAGACACAGTTCTCTTTTCTTCAATGATTTTCTTGGCGTCTTCCCATAGCTGACGTTGGACTTGAATGGGAATTCGTTTCAGCTTGGGGTCTTTGACTGATTCTTGAGTAAGCTGGATGGCGAGTTCTCTGTCTTTTTCTTCAGCTTCCCTTCTTTCAGCGATTAACCTTCAGCTCTGAGGTGATCCTTGTATTCCTTTTGTGAAAGTCTGAACTTTGGAGGAATAGAAGGAAGTTGATCATGCTTCAGGATGATTCGCTGATCTTCGAATCTCTTGATAATTGCATCTCTCTTTTTCTAATCCTCTTCAGTCAACTTTTGAGGAGCCAAGAAAGGTCTGTTTTTGTGAGAGAGCAGCTGTTCTTCAGGTTCATCAGTCTCAGAGATAAAATCCAAGACCGGGATTATTTCTTCAGCGTTGGGAGCTGAGATTATTGTTGGTGAAGTCGCAGCTGTAGAAACTTCAGCGATTTCCTCAAACAGGGGAGAGGACTAGCTGAAACACAGCGATCTTACGAATAAGAACTTGGGTAGAACAGAGAAAAGAAATGGGTTTAAGTGTATAGGCTTTTTGTGGAGAGTAGAGCTGATAATGTATATAGATAGAGGAGGAATGCAGTGTAAGGAAGTAAGATGTAGTGTACCTGACAAACTGGCTTTGGAAGCAAGATCGTCAGATTGTCTTCTTCAGTGAGGCCTTTGTTTTTGTCTTTGTCAGCTTCAGACGCTGCAGGCTTTGTCTTGGTCCGCTCCCCTGAAGGTTCGTTTATCAAGATCCCTTTAAGAGTTGTAGTCCTCTGAGCAGGCTTGACGATATAGGAGTCATCATCATCATCGTCGTCATCATCACCCTTATCACTGGATGATGGTTCATCGTCAGAGATGTCGACGGCTTCTTCATCTTCAGCTTCAGATTCAGATTCTTCAGCAGCTTCTTCGAGTTGCTCCCCCTCAGATACAGAGGTAAGCTTCTCGGTTCCCTCAGGCTTTTCATCACCCTAAGGTCCAGCAGTTGTTTCTTCAGTTGTCTTCTCACCCTCTTCAGTAAGGGTAAGGTTTTCAGTCTTCTCCCCCTCGATAGATTCATCATGGGGAAGGTCTTCAGAGTTCTTCTCCCCCCCCCCCTCCTCATGATGAGTGGGGGAGGAATGCGATGACTCAGCAGATGGTGTTGGTTCCCTGTCTTCTTGGCCAGGGATCCCAATATATTCTTCAATCGCTACTACTCTGTCTTCTAGGCCAGTAATAGCAGGAGTGATCTTGAAAAGTTCAGCATGATCCGCCGGAGTAAAATGTGAAGGTGCAGGGGCAGGGGCGTTCACGCGTTCGAGGATCTGCTGTACCATCTTCTTCAATGAACTTACGTCAATCTTTACTGAACTCACGTCAGTCTTTACTGAACTTACGTCAGTCTTTACAGCAGACATATCTCCCTGAAGATTTCCAACCGATGTCTTCAGCGTTATAAATTCGCTAGACATGGTTTGAAATGTTGTTTTGAGAGAGGTGTAGTATGTGTAGATGTCAGCAAGAACTTTGGCAAAGTCACCAAGAGTACCATCAACCTTCTCCAAATCGTCTTTGGAGGCTTTCTGTTCCACCACTTTTGTCAGCTTGTTAAGATTCTCTCCAGTGTTTGTTACAGCTGAAGAGTTGTCTGAGAGAGTAGTGGTGAGACATGTCAGCTTTATATCCAGGTTCTTCAGAGAGGCGTTGATGTCTCCCAAATTAGGACCTATAACAGATAAGTACTTGTGAACAAAGGAAAGCTCAGAAGTTTCGGGTTTAGTTACAGTGTATATGGGTTGGTGTATACCTGCAGGAGGGTTGGTGAAGTCGTCAAAACTTTTGTGTCCTGAAAAGAGTTCCATGTCGTCAGCTAGAGTGCGTGTATGCATGGACATTCCTGCAGGTCCTGCATCCATCATTCCTTGAAAAGTATCAGCTTTAGCTTCTGGAAGAATGACGGTTGCTCCAGTGGTCGTGGTGAAAACTGGATTAGAGTCCAATGGAGTAGAGAGAGAAGCGAAGGTTGAGAATGATGGTTGGGTGCGGGGTTCAGCGTTGGATCCGCTGAGAATCACTTCTTCAGTCTATAGAGAGAATGAAGGAGGTTGGGTCGATTCCAAGTTTATAACTTCAACGTTTAGAGACGCTGAAGCTGGGATGGAATGGGTGGCTTGTTCAGCTGTGGCAGAGCGTACCACTGAACTTTCCATCAGCTCTTCAAGATGAGCTGATGAGTCTTCAGCAAGAGATTGTTGGAGTTGCTCCTTGGTTTTCTTAGTTCTTTTGGAACCAAGTTGGGTAGATGAGTGTTTCCTTTTTCTAGAAGGAATAAAGGTTGTAGCTGGGGTATCAGCGGTGGGTTTGTCCACTGAAGGAGCTGCAGAAGAAGAAGAAGGAGGATTGAGAAAATTTAAGAGAGTAGAGAGACGTACCTCGTTTGCCACTGGCTTGAAGTCAGGTACCTTATGGCCAACCTGAGAGAGTTTCAGGTCTCCTACTTTTGGGTAGTTGTCCTTCAGGCCGGTTTGGAAGACGGCGCTGATGAATCTTGGGTATGGAAACCATGATGGTCGGTCAGCAGCAGAGTCTACTTTGAGCACAAGATCATCGTAGATTATCGAGGCCCAGTCAACATGAAGACCCTTCAGCAATGCATAGCCCATTCCTTGCTGAGGTTGAGCGGCTTGATCAAAGGAGCCGGTCTTTGCAGTCATGCAGCTTATCAAGTGTGCGAAGATGAAGTTCATCTCGCTTGGCATTTTTGACTTCTTGATGAGGGTCAGCTTCTTCTCAGGCTTCTTGTCCCTCCCAGTTTCCCATACATAACCCATTGCATCAAAGAATGCAGTGATGGCTTCCCTATCAGCATGTTTCTTGTGGTCAGGGAGAGAAACAAAGGGTTTTTCTTTTGTGGCGATGGGAAGGCTCAGTGCTTTTCGGATAATGGCAGGGGTGATTTTTATGGTGCCAAAATCAGTGTCACAGAGGATGCAATCGATTTTCTTTGAGGGGTCTTTGGTCGATGGTAGCTGAGTGTGTCTGGCAGAATACCAGAACTGAGATAGTAGTAGCTGATGTGCAGGAGGTGTTATAGTCAGGGCTGTAGAGAGGCAACATGTTTTGAGGAATTTCACAGCATCATTCAGATGTGTGACTTGCTTTCGAGGAGGAAACTCGAAAAACGCATAGAGGTTGTTTGTTTTTGTCCAATCCAGTTCCTCAAGTGTGAACTTGACCTGAGGAGCCTTGGTGATTTCCAGTTCCTCAGCAGCAGCAGTGTTCTCAGTAGTAGGAATATCAGTAGATGCCATTTCTGTATTATCAGTTCAACCAAAGATATAACAAATAAGAATAATCTTAATGTGGAAAGATTTTCCAATAAGATGGTTCGAATTTTGTCCTTTCATTTAGACAAAAATGTCTTAATGAAGATTAGGGTTTTCTTGTTTTTGAAAAAGAAATGCAAACCCAATAAAAAGTCTTGTTTTCCAGTTTCTTTTGAGGATTAGGATTCTGGAAAAACGTATGAAGAACAAGTTTAAGATATTTGCAATTAAACTTGAAGAACAACCATGAAAGGTTGTTTTCATAAAACCATGAAAGAAATGATTTCATTTGAAAAAGTTCTTTTGTTTGATCTTGTACAAACAATGAGAAGATCATTAACAAGTAATGTAGGTAAATAACAAGAGTATTAACCTGGTTCGTCAAGGAAGAAGAAGATGAACAGTTTCTGGAAATTTTGAGAGCTCAAAATGCAACAGTAGTTTTCTTGAGGAAGAAGTTGTTCGCGTAAAGGAAAAATATAAACCCAAAATGTGTTTATGTAGGGAGATTAGAGAGAGAGAGAAACTAGAGCGGGAAAGTTTTTCATCATGACATGGACACGAGTTTGCATTTGATTGGAAGGTAAACGAAACGTGCAAACGTGTGTCAGAAAAAGAACGTTCCGGGGCTTATCCGTTGCGATGACGTCACGGATGTCCTTTCATATTTTAGGTTGTCTCTGAGGTTTTGAAAGCTCAGGGACACTTTTGAAAACATGAAGCACTGAATAGAAATATCAGTGTTGGTTTTAGAAATTTCAAAGTATCGCTGATTAAGGAAGAGATATTCGGCGATGCAATTTGTCTTGAAATCTTGCATTTTCATGCGATTGTCAGCGAGAGAAAAACATACCTTGACATCAGCGAATCAATTATGTTCAGAGAGAGAATGATATAATGGGTTATACAAGTTGATTTTATCCTATCGCTGATCAAATGTGAACCACTGAAGATTTTACTCTTGAAAGTTCAGCATTCCAAGCTCGCTGATGAGAAAGTTGAATCTTGTCTCTTCAAGAGGCTTAGAGAAAAGATCAGCTAACTGATAATCAGTTGGGATAAAGTGAAGTTCTATATCACCATTCATCACATGATCTCTGATAAAATGATACCTGATTTCGATGTGTTTTGTCTTTGAGTGTAGCACTGGATTGTTGGCTATAGCGATGGCACTTGTGCTGTCGCAATAGATTGGAATATTTGAGAGCTGAAGGTCATAGTCTAGTAGTTGATTTCTCATCCACAAGACTTGAGAACAACAGCTTCCAGCGGCTACATACTCAGCTTTAGCTGTGGAGGTGGACATTGAGTTTTGCTTTTTACTTGTCCAACTCACCAGCTTCCCACCCAGGAGCTGACAGCCTCCTGTGGTGCTTTTCCTATCCAATTTGCAACCTACAAAATCACTATCTGAATAGGCGATTAGATCGAACCCTGAGTCTTTGGGATACCAAAGACCTAGATTCGCAGTACCCTTAAGGTATCGAAAAATTCGCATTACAACGATCATATGAGATTTGTTGGTCCCGAAGGCCTATACAAGTTTGTAGAAGGGGGGGGGGGTTGAATACAAACACACATATTTTACTTTTCTAAATTGTTTATTGATAAATCATTAACAATTTACAGCTTGTTGCGGAAACAAGATTAAGGATAAACCTAAATCTAAACAAGTTGGAACACTAAGGTTTCTTGCACTAAGAGAGATAAGGAAATTACTAATAATAACCTATCTTGAGATAAGAGATTTGAACTTGTCCAGAGTTAGCAAGTTACTTCAAATGAAGTGAGTTCATCTCTTTATATACTGCATGCATTTAATGCAAGTCAGTATATACTTTACACGTGTCATCAGCTGGTTGGTTGTATGTCATTGACCTTGGTTGACAACCTTAGTAGCCGCATGGATGAACAGTGTAGTATCAGAGTGGTTGTACGATTTCAGATATTCGGAGGTTCTTTTCTGACATTTCGTACGGAGTCGTGCAAGGGGGGGTTAAGACAAAAGTACTTTGTACGGAGGACTTCATGATCAGCTTTCGTTGATTCAGCGATCTATCATTTCATATCAGCAAATGATAGAGTTCAGTGATAGCTGAAGTCTTGTACTTGATACTTCACGTTGAGTGGACAAATCTGAGTCTTCGCTGATCCGCATCAGTTCATTAGGAGACTTGTCGCTGGTTCTTGAGCTTGATCTTCGACTTCAGCGTAGAACCTTTGTTGACGTGAAACTTGTCTTCAGAAATCATAAGTAAATAACTAACTTATCAGCGATCATCATAATGACTGAACAGACTCAGAGCATTTATGGTGAACAGTTTCGCTGAATGTTTAACTTAAAAAGCGAGAGTTCCTATCAGCGGTACTGGAAGATCTTAGTACTTATCAGCGATAGTGAAACTCTGATACATATTGTTTACTTACAATTTTCACTAAGTATAAGAGAGGGTCATTATCAAATCACTGAGGGTTTGGATCAACAATCTCCCCCTATTTGATTATGACATAGCAACAGAGAAAATTGCTATTTAATGAAAACATAAGGATAAAAAGAACTCATAAAATATTTGTCCCTTTTACTGTTTTCTGGGATCTTTTCAGTACTGATGGAGTAAAGTACATTCGCTGAAATCTTTCTTTAAAAAACTTTGAATCAGGATACAAAGAGAAATGGAAAGATTACAAGTACAAGCGAAATAAATTACAAGTACAAAAGGATAACTGATAAAATAGATGAAAGAGGCGATCCTATCAGCTTACAGAGGTTCTTCCTTAATGAGAAGTTCATCAAGGGTCTTTTCAGTGGGGATCATCCAGTCAGGAACCGTTACACCTCGTTTTCTTTTGTTCAGCGCTTCTTCAAAAATCAAGGGTTTTAGGTGTCGTGCCTGAATGTCTTTTCTGAAGTCACACCAGTAGATGAGATCTCTGAGCTGTTCGATTGGAGTGATTGGAAGCTCAGCGATCCGTTGAAAACATTTACGTCTGTCGTAGTCGAGAAAGAATATTCCATAAGGATTACTGATGACTTTACCAGGGACGAAAAGTTCACATGGTGGCAAAGAAATGTCAAGGGCAGATAGATCAGGGTCAGGACCAAGCACTTCAGCGCGAGAGACACCCATTCCAGTTTCATTTCGTATGACAGGACCTGAGTTTGAATCTTGACGTTTCTTCTTTGGAGAGGCCCTTTTTCTTTTCAGCTCAAGATCAGGAAGAGGAGGAATGTCCACACAAGAAGATATCAAATCGATTTGTCTGTTTATCAGCTTTTCGAAATGATCCTTGTACTTAGATTGTGATTTTTGGATAGCTAACCTCATCTCCAGCCATTCAGAGAGACCATACCTTTTTACAGTGTCAGCGCGAAAGGTTTCAGATTGGCCATCTTCTCTGAAAAGTTTGATGTCAACAATAGGTACTCCGATAGAGGTTCTTCCAGAGATGAATACCTTGTTGATCTTCGCTGGACGATATCTGAATTGTATTTTCTCTTTACACCCTATCAGGGTGGTCTGAGAAACTTTAGTTTTCTTTTCCACGATCTTCTGGGCTTCTTCCCAAAGCTTTCGTTAGACTTGAATGGGAACACGTTTCAGCTTGGGGTCTTTGACAGATTCTTGAGTAAGCTTGATGGCGTATTCTCTGTCTTTTTCTTCAACTTCCGTTCTTTCAGCGATGAGGCGTTCAGCTCTGAGGTGTTCCTTGTATTCAGATTTTGAAATTCTGAACTTTGGAGGAACTGAAGGCAGTTGATCACGCCTTAGAATGATTCGCTGATCCTCGAATCGTTTTATTATTTCCTCTCTTTTCTTTTGTTCTTCTTCTCTTAGCTTTTGAGGAGCTAAGGAAGGTCTGTGTCTGTGTGAGAGAGTCTGTTCTTCAGGTTCATCAGTCTCAGAGATCAAATCCAAGACTGGGATTATTTCTTCAGCGGCAGCTGGTATTATTGGTGAAGTCGCAGTTGTGGAGCCTTCAGCGATATCCTCAAACAGGGGAGAGGACTAGCTGAAACACAGCGATCTTACAAGTAAGAACTTGGGTAGAATCAGATAGAGAGAAAAATGTTCAAGTGTATAGGCTTGGGTAGAGGAACTGATAGTGTATGATAGAGGAGGGATGGAGTAAGAGATGTTTAGTGTACCTGACAAACCGGCTTTTCAAGCAAGATCGTCAGATTGTCATTTTCAGCGACGCTTTTGCCTTTGCCTTTCTCAGCTCCAGAGGCTGAGGGCTTTGTCTTTGTCCACTCCCCTGAAGGTTCATTTATCGAGATTCCCTTAAGAGCTTTGATCTTTGGAGCAGGTTTGACGATAAAGAAGTCATCGTCATCTTCGTCATCATCATCATCATCATCATTCTTTGGAGAAGAAGATGGTTCATTATCAGGGATGTCGACGGCTTCATCATCTTCTGCTTCGGATTCTTCAGCGTCTTCTTCGAGTTGCTCCCCCTCAGATACAGAGGCGAGCTTCTCGGTTCCCTCAGGGTGTTCATCTCCCTGAGGTCCAGCGGCTGCTTCAGCTTCAATAGTCTTCTCACCCTCTTCAGTGAAGGTGAGGTCTTCGTTCTTCTCTCCCCTGATAGATTCATCATGGGAAAGGTCTTCAGCGCTCTTGGAAGGGTTTTCAGCGCTCTTCTCCCCCTCTTTTTCATGATGACTGGGGGAGGAATGGGTAGATTCAGCAGCGTTGGTAGGTTCTCTGTCTTTTTGGCCAGAGAGACCTACACAAACTTCAATCTTTGCTAATCTGTCTTCAAGGCCAGAAATAGGAGGATTGATCTTTTCCAGCTCTTTGCGATCCGCCGCTGTGAAGTTTTCAGTTTCAAGGACGGGGTTAGGGGCAGGAGCATTTGCCTTGTGCAGCAGCTGTTCGATCATAGTCTTCATCGAATCAACGTCAGTCTTTACAGAGCTTAAGTCAGTCGTCAGAGTGTTGACATTTGTCTTCACAGCAGACATATCTCCCTCTAGTGTTCCAACCGATGTCTTCAGCGTTGTAAATTCGTTGGACATGGACGAAACTGATCTTTTGAGAGAGGTGTAGTCTGTGTAGATATCAACGAGCACCTTGGCGAAGTCGCTGAGAGTCTTGTCAAGCTGCTTCATGTCATCTGTGGAAGCCTTCTTCTCTACCACCGTTGTCATCTTTTGAAGATTCTCTTCAGCGTTTGTTACAGCTGAAGAGTTGTTGGAGAGAGTGGTGGTGAGACCTGTCAGCTTTGTTTCCACGGATTTCAGAGAGGCGTTGATGTCTCCCAAGTTAGGACCTGTAACAGATAAGAACTTGTGAACAAAGGAAAGCTCAGAAGTTTGGGGTTTAGTCACAGAGTTTATGGGTTGTTGATTACCTGCAGGAGGATTGGTGAACTCATCAAAGTCACGGGTGCCTGAGTAAAGTTCCATGTCGTCTTCGAACGTGCCCGTGGATTGTCCTGCAGGTCCTGTCTTCATCATTTCTGGATTATCAGCTTTAGCTTCCGTAGAAATGATGGCATCTCCAGTGATAACTGGAGGAGAGACCAAATGAGTGGAGGGAGAAGCGAAGGATAAGATTGGAGGTTGGGTTCTAAGTTCAGCGTTGGAATCGCTGAGAATCACTTCATCAGTCTTTTGAGAGACTGAGGGAGGTTGGGAAGTTTCCAAGTCTGTAATCTCAACGTTTGGAGACGCTAAGATTGGGATTGAAGGGATGGCTTGTTCAGGTGTGGCAGAGCGTACCACTGAACGTTCCTTCAGCTCTGCAGAAAGAGCTGAGGAGTCTTCAGCATGAGATTGCTGGGGTTGCTCCTTTGTTTTCTTGATCCTTTTAGAATCAAGTGGGGTGTGAGAGTGTTTCCTTTTAAGAGGAATGGAAGTAGCAGCTGGGGTATCAGCGGTGGGTTTGTCCGCTGAAGGAGCTGCAGAAATAGAAGAAGTATGAGGGTTAAGAAGAGTTAAGAGTGTGGAAAGATGTACCTCATTTACGGTTGGTTTAAAGTCGAGTATCTTTGGACCGACCTGAGAAAGTTTCAGGTCACCATCAGTTGGGTAGGTTTCCTTCAGGCCACATTGGAAGATGGCGCTGATGAACCGTGGGTAAGGAACCCATGAAGGTCTGTCAGCGACGGTGTCCACTCGTAGAACCAGGTCATCATAGATGATCGATGCCCAGTCTATGTTGAGACCTTTCAGCAGTGCATAACCCATTGCTTGCTGAGGTTTAGCGGCTTGGTCGGAGGAGCCACTCTTTGCAGTCATGCAGCTTATCAGATGAGCGAAGATGAAATTCATCTCGCTGGGCATTTTCGATTTCTTGATGATCGTCAGCTTCTTCTCGGGCTTCATGTCTCTGCCTATCTCCCATACATAGCCCATTGCATCGAAGAATGCAATGATGGCTTCCCTGTCTGAGTTTTTCTTGGGGTCAGGGAGGGGAACAAAAGGTTTTTCCTTGGTGGCGATGGGAAGGCTGAGAGCTTTGCGAATAATGGTTGGGGTGATCTTTATGGTGCCATATTCAATATCGCAGAGGATGCAATCTATTATTTTGGAGGGGTCTTTGGCTGAAGGTAATTGAGTGTGTCTCGCTGAGTACCAGAATTGTGAGAGCAAAAGCTGATGTGCAGGAGGTGTTATGGTCAGGGCTGTGGAGATGCAGCAATTCTTCAGAAATTTCACAGCATCATCTAGATGTGTGACTTGCTTTCGAGGAGGAAACTCGAGAAGCGCAGAGAGGTTGTTCACCAACCAAACCAAACCAATCTTTATTAAAAAACTAATTTCTCTCTCTTCCACCTATCCAATCTTCAATTCCAATCTAATCTAACTTTTTTTATACTTTATTCACAATCCAAACCAAACTTAAAAATTATATTATAAAAATTATATATTTAATATTTTAGTATATATATATATATATATATATATATATATATATATATATATATATGTATATATATATATATGTATGTATATATATATATATATATATCTTTTAATTCCAATTAAAATAAATAAAAATAATTTCATATTTTAAAACATAATTATAAATATAAAAAACTTACAATTGAAAATAAATAAAAGAAAATACATATAAAGAAGTACGAAATTACATATTTAAAAGAAGGAAATAACATAGTTAATTATTAGTGCCGAATTTTTGCCATATATGCTCAATCAAATCATTTTTTAGAGCTTTATGAGTTTCCCTATTGCGAAGTTGTTCCCTATTAGCCATATACCTTGATAGGCTTGCAATTCGTTCAACGGAGAATCCAGGCAGCTGACTATCATCTTCTACGGAGCTTCCTTGTTGTCGATTTGTAGGCATGTCGTTAAGAAATTCAGTAGGATCATAATAATGTAGGTATGTATCTCGTTCATAGAGAATTGAAAAATATGATATTTTGGTATATTTTTTAATTTTTAAATTTTTATTAAAATTATCTTTTTAATCAGATAAGATTTATCCTAATAAAATCTAAACCAACCAATTACAATTTGACACCTAATATATCCTTTATCTAAAAAATCTAATTTTATTAATTAAATAATGCTCGAACATAGTTTGGTGGAGCGAACTGTTCGATGAAGTTTGGTTTGCAGTAAATGATTTTTCTTTTTTTTTAAATAATTTTTTTGTCTTATTCAAATATGGGTTGGTTTGGTTTGGTTTGTTGTTAAAGATGGTCTTAGTCCAATCCAGTTTGTCAAGTTCAAACTTGACTTGTAGAGCCTTGAGGATTTCCACTTCCTCAGAGTCAGCGGAGATGTTCTCAGCGTTAGCAGGAATGTCAGACGAGGCCATTTCTCTGTATTAACAGTTCAACCAAAGATGTTAACAAATAAGAATAATCTTATTGTGGAAAGAAATTTCCAATAAGATGTTTCGAATTTTATCCATTTCATTCAGACACAAATGTCTTTAATGAAGATTAGGGTTTTTCATGTTTTTGAAAACGAAAATTTCAAACCCAAAAAAAATCTTGTTTTCCAGTTTTCTTTGAAGATTGAGATTCTGGAAAAACGAATGTGAAGAACAAGTTTAAGATTTTTGCATTTAAACTTGAAGAACAACCATGAAATGGTTGTGTTCATAAAACCATGAAAGAAAATGATTTTATTTTTAAGAAGTTCTTTTGTTTTGATCTTGTTAAGAACAAAGAGTAGATCACAAACAAGTTATTTTGCATTAGGTAATAAATAAGAACATATTAACCTTGATGTTTGATGAAGAAGATGATGAACAGTTCTTGAAGTTTGAAAGCACAAATGCAACAGTGAATTCTTTCTTGCGGAGGAAGATTGATCGCGTAAAAGAAAAATATAAACAAAGAGTTTGTTTATATAGAGATTTTAGAAAGAGAAAATCTTGAGCGGGAAAAGATTTTCATCATGACACGGACACGTGTTTGCATTTGATTGGAAGTATGAACGAGACGTGCAAACGTGTGTCAGGAAGAGAAAACGTGCCGGGGTTTATCCGTTGCCATGACGTCACAACTGTCCTTTCATATTCTTGGTTGTCTCTGAGGTTTTGAAAAACTCAGAGATACTTTTGAAAACATGAAGTACTGAATGAAAATATTCAGTGAAGGTTTTAAGAAAATTCAAAAATATCGCTGTTAAGGAAGAGATATTCAGCGATGCATTTTGTTTTGAAATCTTGCATTTTCATGCGATTGTCAGAGAGAGAACATACCTTGATATCAGTGAATCAAGTTTATTCAGAGAGAAGATGATAGAATGGGTTATACAAGTTGATTTTATCCTTTCGCTGATTAATGTGAACCGCTGAAGATTTTATCCTTCAAAGTTCAGCATTCCAAGCTCGCTGATAATAAAGTTGAATCTTGTCTCATCAAGAGGTTTGGTAAATAAGTCAGCTAACTGATAATCAGTTGGGATAAAATGAAGTTCTATATCACCATTCATCACATGATCTATGATAAAATGATATCTGATTTCTATATGTTTGGTCTTTGAATGTAGTACTGGATTGTTTGCTATAGCGATGGCACTTGTGCTGTCGCAATAGATTGGAATTTTAGAGAGCTGAAGATCATAGTCTAGTAACTGATTTCTCATCCACAAGACCTGAGAGCAGCAGCTTCCAGCGGCTACATATTCAGCTTCAGTTGTGGAAGTGGACACTGAATTTTGCTTTTTACTTGTCCAACTTACCAGCTTTCCACCCAGGAGCTGACATCCTCCTGTGGTGCTTTTCCTATCCATTTTGCAACCTGCAAAATCACTATCTGAATATGCAGTTAGATCGAATCCTGAGTCTTTGGGATACCAAAGACCTAGATTCGCTATACCCTTAAGATATCGAAAGATTCGCTTTACAGCTTTCATATGAGATATCTTAGGTTCAGCTTGATATCGTGCACACAAGCATGTTGCAAACATAATATCGGGTCGGCTAGCTGTATGATACAATAGTGAGCCGATCATCCCACGGTACAGCGTGACATTGACAGGAACACCCTTTGTGTCCTTATCAAGTGTCAGCGGTGGTGCCATAGGGGTTTTCATAGCTGAACTTTCAGTTAAGTCGAATTTCTTCAGCATATCTTTAACATACTTTCCATGATTAATGAAAGTTCCTTTCTCAGTTTGCTTAATCTGAAGACCAAGGAAATATGTTAGTTCACCCATCATGCTCATTTTATACTCATCTT
Organism: Saussurea involucrata; assembly: GCA_033807775.1. NCBI lineage: Eukaryota > Viridiplantae > Streptophyta > Magnoliopsida > Asterales > Asteraceae > Saussurea > Saussurea involucrata. Next base: position 110,683,149 of record CM066320.1, on the reverse strand, counting down.
TCATTCTATCAGCGAAACGAGTACAAAGCTCAGGGTTAGTAGAACCAAATATAATGTCATCAACATATATTTGAACTAGAATGATATGACCTTTCACTTTTCTAAAAAATAGCGTTTTGTCAATCTTACCTCGCTCAAATTTTTCAATATGGAGATAAGTGGAAAGAGTGTCATACCATGCATGTGGAGCTTGCTTCAAGCCATAAAGTGCCTTATCCAGTTTATAAACATAATCTGGACGCTTAGGATCTGAGAATCCTGGAGGTTGTTCTACATACACTTCTTCATTCAGCTTTCCATTTAGAAACGCTGACTTGACATCCATCTGATGTACTTTGAAGTTTTTGTATACAGCATATGCTAAGAATAGACGAATAGATTCAAGTCTTGCTACTGGAGCAAATGTTTCGTCGTAATCTATACCTTCCTCTTGTCTGTGTCCCTGAGCAACAAGTCGACCTTTGTTGCGGGTTACAGTACCATGTTCGTCCAACTTGTTTCGATAGACCCATTTAGTGCCTATTACTGTTTTATCAGTTGGTCTCCGAACAAGTTTCCAAACATTGTTTCTTTCAAATTCAGTCAGCTCTTCTTGCATGGCGCTGACCCAGTTTGGATCTTTGAGGGCATCATCTACTTTCTTTGGTTCAGTTAGTGAAATAAAATTCACAAATAAACAAATATTACCTGCACTTCATCGAGTCTGAATCCCAGCGTTTGGATCACCAAGAATTTGATCAATTGGGTGATTTATAGTCCATCGCTGAGCCGGAGCGTGAGACGCTGACTCAGCTTGAACTTGAGGAGTTGAAGATGAAGCTTCAACGACGTCGGGAGTATCAGCCAAGAGAGGAATTGATGCAGTTGTCATTATATTCACTGGTTGCTGAGAAGTAGATGGAATGTCTGAAACATTTGGATCAACTGCAGGTATAGTGTTTATAGGAACAGCTGAGACCCATGATGTTTCAGCTTCACTATTCTGCATGTTTGGAATGATAGTGGGACTATCATCTTCTACTGGATGAGCATGAGGAGTGGGAAAATCTTCTGAATCACCAAGATGAGAAAACATCCATTGATTCAGTTCTTCTGTATCAGCGTTCGGTTTAGAGTTCGCTGAACGGGATTCGTCAAACGTGACTTGAATAGTTTCTTCTACAGTTTGTCTTCTTCGATTGAAGACTCTGAAGGCTTTGGAAACTGAGGAGTATCCAAGAAAGATTCCATCATCAGCCTTAGGATCGAACTTTCCAAGAGCATCTATATTGTTCAGTATGAAACACTGACATCCAAAGATGTGAAGAAAGCTGATTGAGGGCTTTCTCCCATGAAAAAGTTCATAGGCTGTTTTATTGAATCTTTTGACTATCAGCGACCTGTTTTGCGTAAAACAAGCAGTGTTGACAGCTTCTGCCCAAAACTAAGTAGGCAGGTGAGAATCGCTGAGCATTGAACGTGCAGCTTCAATAATTTTTCTATTTCTTCTTTCAGCGACTCCATTTTGTTGTGGTGTTCTTACTGAAGAAAAGTTGTGAGAAATACCCTTACTCTCAAAGAAGGAATCAAGAGAACTGTTTTTGAATTCAGTTCCATGATCACTCCTTATTGAGCGAACGGTCAGATTGTTCAGGGTTTCCATCTTCCGAACAAAGGTGATGAGTTCTTCAGGGGTGTCACTCTTAGAACGGAGAAACATTACCCAAGTGAAGCGAGAGAATTCATCAACTATGACCAGCGTATATTTCTTTCCAGCGATGGATTGTTTGTTAACAGGGCCAAACAAATCCATATGGAGTAGTTGTAGAGGAGATGACACTGAAGAAACTTGCTTTGACTTAAAGCTTGCTTTGGTCTGCTTCCCTTTTTCACACGCTGAACATAACGACTCTTTGGCGTATGAATGCTGAGGTAGACCAGTGACTAACTCTTTTGAAGAAAGTGTATTCAGTGTCTTGAAATTTAAATGAGAGAGCCTCTTATGCCATAGCCAGTTGACATCAGATGAGGCCTTTGAGAAGAAACAGGAGTTCTCAGTGGTTGTTGAGTCCATGTTTATTACATAAACATTTTCCAAACGATAACCGCTGAGAGCTATATTCTCCTTTTTGTCAGTGACAAAGCAGGATTCCTTAGTAAAGATTACTTTGTTATCCATGTCGCAAAGCTGACTGATGCTTAGAAGATTATGCTTCAGCCCTTCAACATATGCGACTCTTCTGAAGGAGGTTGTACCATTTGAAAGTACACCATACCCTCGGGTATGTCCTTTTCCATTTCCACCGAAAGTCACAGAGGGACCTTTCTCTTCCTTGTATTCAGCGAGCAGGCTTTTCTTACCAGTCATGTGTCTAGAGCATCCGCTATCGAGATACCAGATACCCTTCTTAACCTGCAATACAAAGGAAGATTAGTTTTTCTTGGGTACCCACTAAACCATGTATACACGTTTGTCAGTGGAAGTAGTTGGAATGGAAGGTTCAGCAGTCTTCGCAGCATTTGAAGATTCAGCTTTGTCTTTCTTCACTTTGGTTAATTTCTTAACCTCAGTGGTAGAATTCACATTGACCTGATTTGCACCAGGGTTGGTCTTCTTTGCCTTGGGGGCAATCTTCACCTTATCTATCTTTTCAGCTTTGGTGGCTGTGGGGCACTTACTAGCAATATGATCAGTGAGTCCACAGTGATAACATTTCCTATAGCTAAAAGTAGTTCTAGGACCATTTGTATGCTGAGCTTTTAATTTAGAATTAGAAGTACCAGCACCAAGTAAGCTATTTGCTTTAGAAATGGGACGAACATTTAGTTCTTCAGATTTATTAACAAGGACATCCACTCTGAGTCTAGGAGTAGATCACTGAATAGATTCAGAGATCAGCTTCCTTGATCCAGAGGGATGGGTCACTGAAGCTTTAGAAGCATTCAGCTTAGGTACTAAAGTACCCTTCTGAGGATTTTGATAAATAACAATTCCTTTACCTTTGTCTTTAAAGACAGAGGTAGGTTTTGAATAAACCATTTTCTCCTTGCCTTTTGAGGAGGTAGGAGTTTCCTCAGGGATTGGTGTAATGGACGAGGAGCACTGAGAAGATGAAGTATCAACGACTGAGGATACGAACGTTCCAAATTTAAGCATTGAACGCTCAGTGGTTGGTTTTGAAGTTTCATATTTGTAACCCAAACCACGTTTATCACTCAGTGGAATTTGAGACTTTATTATCTCAGTGATATTTGTTGAAGAATTACACCATCCTTCAACAGTAGCTTTTTCAGCCTTTAATGCAGCGATAGCTTCTGCTCGTTCGATTTTGACTAGCTGATTTAAATATACTTGATCTTTAAAATCTTCTTCAATTTTAGAAAGCTTTTCTATTTGAAGGTGGCAGTTTTTAAGCTTTTCAGCGAGATCAAGGTTTTGGTTTTCAACCACAGTTTTGCCGTTCATGGCTTCGTATAAACTTCTAGTCAAGAGATCGATCTTACGGAGACTATCAGCTTCATCAATATTTGCAATATTGGTAAAGAAAGAAGGTGATACCTGAATAGCAGATGTTGAAGTGGAGGGAATGTCTGAACTTTCTTCCTCTTCTTCAATCTTGGCCATGAGACATTGATTTGCTTCATCATCTTCAGAGTCAGATGATGATGCTTCTTCATCAGAAGCAGCCCAATCATAGTCAGCCATCAGGCCTTTGCCTTTCTTCTTAAAGCCTTTCAGCTTCGCATATTTTTCTTTCAGCTTTGAGTACTTGTCATCTTTATTCCTTGGAACAAAGGATTTCTTTGTAAAAACTGAGGGTCTAGAAACTTTCTTAGACCTGCACTCGTTAGCAAAATGTCATATTTTTTCACAGTTAAAACAAGTAGCAGTAGCCTTATCAACAAAAACTGATGATTTAGGTTTGTCAGTTATGGAAAGAGGTTTGTTCTTTCTAAACATTTTCTTCTTGGCAAATCTCCTGAACTTCTTAGTTAGGAGAGCCAAAGATTCATCATCTGAAAAATCAGAATCTGATGAACTTTCAGAGTTACTTTCTAACTCAGTGACAGTGACCGAGGGTCGCTGAGTAGAAGGTTCCTCTGAGATTAAAGCAACATGGGTGCTTTTGGAATCTTTTACAAGATTCTTCTTAAGATGGCTTGATTGCTCATGATTCAGCAACGTGCCATATAAGGTAGCAAGGGTCATTGATTTTAGATCCTTTGACAGCTTGAGACACATAGAATAATTGTCCCAGCTTTCAGGTAAACATTATAGAAACTTTGTCAGCACCTCAAAGTTAGAATATGCCTTACCAACAGTTTTCAGATCTATAATTAAACAATTAAAACGTTGGTGAACTTCAGAGAGAGTTTCATTCTAACCAGAAATGAAGCTTTCGTATTGTCTTACCAGGTTGATCTTTCTTGAGTCCTGGACTTCAGACGTTCCTTCATACTGAACACATATTGTGTCCCACATGGCTTTAGATGTTTTTAGATTCATGACGGAATGGTAGACTTCGTCAGGAAGGGCCATGGATAGTATGGATCTGGCTTTTGTATCTATAGCCACTTTCTTCTTATCTTCGTCGGTCCACATGTGTATTTCCTTAGGAATCAGCCTTTCTGGAATAGCAGGTCTATTTGTAGTGGCTGGAACTGAAGGATCAATTGTTATAGGGATGTATGGGCCGTTTTCAAGATAGTAAGGCATAGTAGGGTCTACACCTTCTAAGAAGAGTGTCATCCTATTTTTCCATAAGTTGAAGTTGTCTCTAGAAAATCTAGGGGGTTTTGCAAGAGAAACATTGTCTATATAATTTGTGATTGTGTTGGTGGCCATTTTCAGATAATAGCAAGGAAGAGAAATATCTTAGATTAGATCTTTTTTATGATATTAAACAAATCTGCTATGATACCACTTGTTGGTCCCGAAGGCCTATACAAGTTTGTAGAAGGGGGGGGTTGAATACAAACACACAGATTTTACTTTTCTAAATTGTTTATTGATAAATCATTAACAATTTACAGCTTGTTGCGGAAACAAGATTAAGGATAAACCTAAATCTAAACAAGTTGGAACACTAAGGTTTCTTGCACTAAGAGAGATAAGGAAATTACTAATAATAACCTATCTTGAGATAAGAGATTTGAACTTGTCCAGAGTTAGCAAGTTACTTCAAATGAAGTGAGTTCATCTCTTTATATACTGCATGCATTTAATGCAAGTCAGTATATACTTTACACGTGTCATCAGCTGGTTGGTTGTATGTCATTGACCTTGGTTGACAACCTTAGTAGCCGCATGGATGAACAGTGTAGTATCAGAGTGGTTGTACGATTTCAAATATTCGGAGGTTCTTTTCTGACATTTCGTACGGAGTCATGCAAGGGGGGGTTAAGACAAAAGTACTTTGTACGGAGGACTTCATGATCAGCTTTCGTTGATTCAGCGATCTATCATTTCATATCAGCGAATGATAGAGTTCAGCGATAGCTGAAGTCTTGTACTTGATACTTCACGTTGAGTGGACAAATCTGAGTCTTCGCTGATCCGCGTCAGTTCATTAGGAGACTTGTCGCTGGTTCTTGAGCTTGATCTTCGACTTCAGCGTAGAACCTTTGTTGACGTGAAACTTGTCTTCAGAAATCATAAGTAAACAACTAACTTATCAGCGATCATCATAATGACTGAACAGACTCAGAGCATTTATGGTGAACAGTTTCGCTGAATGTTTAACTTAAAAAGCGAGAGTTCCTATCAGCGGTACTGGAAGATCTTAGTACTTATCAGCGATAGTGAAACTCTGATACATATTGTTTACTTACAATTTTCACTAAGTATAAGAGATGGTCATTATCAAATCACTGAGGGTTTGGATCAACAAGATTTCTTAGGTTCAGCTTGATATCGTGCACACAAACAGGTTGCGTACATAATATCGGGCCGGCTAGCTGTAAGATACAAAAGAGAGCCGATCATCCCACGGTACAGCGTTGCATTAACAGGAATACCATTAGTATCCTTATCTAGTGTCAGCGGTGGTGCCATAGGGGTTTTCATAGCTGAACTCTGAGTTAAATCGAATTTCTTCAGCATATCTTTAACATACTTTCTCTGATTAATGAAAGTTCCTTTTTCATTTTGCTTTATCTGAAGACCAAGGAAATATGTTAGCTCACCCATCATGCTCATTTTATACTCATCTTTCATTCTATCAGCGAAACGAGTACAAAGGTCAGGGTTAGTAGAACCAAATATAATGTCATCAACATATATCTGAACAATAATGATATGACCTTTCACTATTCTGAAAAATAGAGTTTTGTCGATTTTACCTCGCTCAAATTTTTCAATATGGAGATAAGTAGATAGAGTGTCATACCATGCACGTGGAGCTTCCTTTAAGCCATAAAGTGCCTTATCCAGTTTATAAACATAACCTGGACGCTTAGGATCTGAGAATCCTAGAGGTTGTTCCACATAGACTTCTTCATTCAGCTTTCCATTTAGAAACGCTGACTTAACATCCATCTGATATACTTTGAAGTCTTTGTGTACAGCGTATGCTAAGAATATACAAATAGATTCTAGTCTTGCTACAGGAGAAAATGTTTCGTCGTAATCTATGCCTTCCTCTTGTATGTATCCCTGAGCAACAAGTCGAGCCTTATTACGGGTTACAGTTCCATGTTCGTCCAACTTGTTTCGATAGACCCATTTAGTGCCTATCACTGTTTTGTCAGCTGGTCTTCGAACAAGTTTGCAAACTTTGTTTCTTTCGAATTCAGTCAGCTCTTCTTGCATGGCACTGACCCAGTTTAGATCTTTGAGGGCATCATCTATTTTCTTTGGTTCAATCAGAAAAATAAAGTTAACAAATAAACAAATATTACCTGCACTTCGTCGAGTCTGAACACCAGCGTTTGGATCACCAAGAATTTGATCAATTGGGTGATTTACAGTCCATCGCTGAGCCGGAGCGTGAGACGCTGACTCAACCTGAACTGGAGGAGCTGAAGATGAAGCTTCAGCAACTTCTGGAATGTCAGCTAAGAGAGGAGTAGGTGAAGATGTCATTTCATTCACTGATTGCTGAGAAGTAGATGGAATGTCTGAGACATTTGGTTCAGAAGCAGGTATAGTGTTTAAAGGAACAACTGAGACCCATGATGTTTCAGCTTCACTATTCTGCATATTTGGAATGATAGTAGGACTATCATCTTCAACTGTATGAGTATGAGGAGTGGGAATATCTTCTGAATCACCAAGATGAGAAAACATCCATTGATTCAGTTCTTCAGTATCAGCGGACGGTTTAGAGTTCGCTGAACGGGATTCGTCAAACGTGATGTGAATAGTTTCTTCAACAGATTTTCTTCTTCGATTGAAGACTCTGAAGGCTTTGGAAATTGAAGAATATCCAAGAAAGATTCCATCATCATCCTTAGGATCAAACTTTCCAAGGGCGTCTCTGTTGTTCAGTATGAAACACTGACATCCAAAGATGTGAAGAAAGCTAATTGAAGGCTTTCTCCCATGAAAACGTTCATAGGCTGTCTTATTGAATCTTTTGACTATCAGCGATCTGTTTTGCGTAAAACAAGCAGTGTTGACAGCTTATGCCCAAAACTGAGTAGGCAGGTGAGAATCGCTGAGCATTGAACGTGCAGCTTCAATAATTGTTCTATTTCTTCTTTCAGCGACTCCATTTTGTTGTGGTGTTCTCACTGATGAAAAGTTGTGAGAAATACCCTTACTCTCAAAGAAGAAATCAAGAGAACTTTTTTTGAATTCAGTCCCTTGATCACTCCTTATTGAGCGAACGGTCAAGTTGTTCAGGGTTTCCATCTTCCGAACAAAGGTGATGAGTTCTTCAGGGGTGTCACTCTTAGAACGGAGAAACATTACCCATGTATAGCGAGAGAATTCATCAACTATGACCAGTGTATATTTCTTTCCAGCGATGGATTGTTTGTTAACAGGGCCAAACAAATCCATATGGAGATGTTGTAGAGGAGATGACACTGAGGAGACTTGCTTTGACTTAAAACTTGCTTTGGTTTGCTTCCCTTTCTCACACGCTGAACATAAGGACTCTTTGGCGTATGAGTGCTGAGGTAGACCAGTGACTAACTCTTTTGAAGAAAGAGTGTTTAGTGTCTTGAAGTTTAGATGAGAGAGCCTCTTATGCCATAGCCAGTTGACATCAGATGAGGCTTTTGAGAAGAAACAGGAGTTCTCAGTGGTTGTTGAGTCCATGTTTATTACATAAACATTTTCCAAATGATAACCGTTGAGAGCTATCTTCTCCTTTTTGTCAGCGACAAAGCAGGATTCCTTGGTAAAGATTACCTTGTTATCCATGTCGCAAAGCTGACTGATGCTTAGAAGATTATGCTTCAGCCCTTCAACATATGCGACTCTTCTGAAGGTTGTTGTACCATTTGAGAGTACACCAAACCCTCGGGTATGTCCTTTTCCATTTTCACCGAAAGTTACAGAGGGACCCTTCTCTTCCTTGTATTCAGCGAGCAGGCTTTTCTTTACAGTCATGTGTCTAGAGCATCCGCTATCGAGATACCAGATACCCTTCTTAACCTGCATTACAAAGGAAGATTAGTTTTTCTTGGGTACCCACTTAACCATGTGTACACATTTGTCAGTGGAAGTAGTTGGAATGGAAGGTTCAGCAGTCTTCGCAGCATTTGAAGATTCAGCTTTGTCAGTCTTCACTTTGGTTAATTTCTTAACCTCAGTGGTCTTCTTTGCCTTGCGGGCAATGATCTTCACATTAGCTATCTTTTCAGCTTGGGTGGCTGTGGGGCACTTACTAGCAATATGATCAGTAAGTCCACAGTGATAACATTTCCTATAACTAAAAGTAGTTCTAGGACCATTTGCATGCTGAGCTTTAGATTTAGAATTAGAAGGACCAACACCAAATAAGCTATTGGCTTTTGAAATGGGAGGAACATTTAGTTCTTCGGATTTCTTACCAAAGACCTCCACTCTGATTCTAGGAGTAGATCGCTGAATAGATCCACGCTGAGTAGATCCAGAGATCTGATTACTTGATCCAGAGGGATAGGTCACTGAAGCTTTAGAAGCATTCAGGTTAGGTACTAAGGTACCCTTCTGAGGATTTTGGTTAAAAGCAATTCCTTTACCTTTATCTTTAAAGACAGAGGTAGGTTTTGGATAAACCATTTTCTCTTTACCTTTTGAAGAGGTAGAAATTTCCTCAAGGATAGGCGGATTAGAAGAGGAACACTGAGAGGATGAAGTATCAGCGACTGAGGATACGAAAGTTCCAAATAAGAGCATGGAACGATCAGTGGTTGGTTCTAGAGTATCAGCTTTGTAACCAAGACCACGTTTATCACTCAGGGGAATCTGAGACTTAATTATCTCATTGATCTTTGTTGAGGAATTATACCATCCATTAACAATAGCTTTTTCAGCTTTTAATGGAGCGATAGCTTCTTCGCGCTCGATTTTGACTAGCTGATTTAAGTGAACTTGATCTTTAAAATCTTCTTCAATCTTAGAAAGATTTTCTATTTGAAGGTGACAGTTTTTAAGCTGTTCAGCGAGATCAAGGTTTTGATTTTCAACTACTGTTTTGCCATTCATGGCTTCATATAAACTTCTAGTCAAGAGATCGATTTTTCGAAGACTATCAACTTCATCAATATTTGCAATATTGGTAAAGAAGGAAGGTGATACCTGAGTTGCAGAGGTTGAAGTAGAGGGAATGTCAGAATTGTCTTCCTCGTCTTCAAGTTTGGCCATAAGACAGAGATTTGCTTCATCATCTTCAGAGTCAGATGTTTCTTCCTCATCAGAGTCAGCCCAATCATAGCCAGCCATCAGGCCTTTGCCTTTCTTCTTAAAGCTTTTCAGCTTCGCATACCTTTTTTTCAGCTTGGCGTATTTTTCATCTCTAAACCTGAGGTTAGAGGATTTCTTGGGAAACGCTGAGTTTCTCGAAACTTTCTTTGACCTGCACTCGTTAGCGAAATGTCCTATCTTTTCACAGTTAAAACAAGTAGCAGTAGCCTTATCAACAGGAGCTGATGATCTTGGCTTGTCAGTAATGGAAAGAGGTTTATTCTTTCTGAACATTTTCTTTTTGGCGAATCTCCTGAACTTTTTAGTGAGGAGAGCCAAAGATTCATCATCATCTGAAGAGTCAGAATCTGATGACCTTTCAGAGTTACTCTCCAACTCAGTGATAGTGACCGAGGGTCGTTGAGTGGAAGGTTCCTATGAGATTAAAGCAATAGGGGTGCTTTTGGAATCTTTTACAAGATTCTTCTTAAGATGACTCGATTGCTCATGATTCAGCATCGTGCCATATAAGGTAGAAAGGGTCATTGATTTTAGATCCTTTGACAGCTTGAGACACATAGAATAACTGTCCCAGCTTTCAGGTAAACATTCTAAGAACTTTGTCAGCACTTCAAAGTTAGAATATTCCTTACCAACAGTTTTCAGATCTATTATTAAACAGTTAAAACGTTGGTGTACTTCAGAGAGAGTTTCATTCTTACCACAAATGAAGCTTTCATACTGTCTTACCAGGTTGATCTTTCGAGAGTCCTGGACTTCAGAAGTACCTTCATACTGAACACAGATTGTGTCCCACATAGCTTTTGAGGTTTTCAGGTTCATGAAGGAATGGTAGACTTCGTCAGGAAGAGCCATGGATAGTATGGATCTGGCTTTGGTGTCGATAGCCACTTTCTTCTTATCTTCATTAGTCCACATATGAACTTCCTTAGGAATCAGCCTTTCTGGAATAGCAGGTCTATTCTCAGCGGCTGGAACTGCAGCATCAATTCTTACAGGAATATATGGGCCATTTTCAAGATAATAAGGCATAGTAGGGTCTACACCTTCTAAGAAGAGAATCATCCTATTTTTCCATAGATTAAAATTATCTCTGGAGAATCTAGGGGGTTTTGCAAGAGAACCATTGTCAATATAGTTTGTGTTTGTGTTGGTAGCCATTTTCAGAAATAACAAGGAAGAGAAAGCTTAGTATAGATTAGATCTTGTTTATGAGATTAAACAAATCTGCTCTGATACCACTTGTTGGTCCCGAAGGGCTATACAAGTTTGTAGAAGGGGGGGGGGTTGAATACAAACACACAGTTTTTACTTTTCTAAATTGTTTATTGATAAATCATTAACAATTTACAGCTTGTTGCGGAACAAGATTAAGGATAAACCTAAATCTAAACAAGTTGGAACACTAAGTTTCTTGCACTAAGAAAGAGAAGGAAATTACTAATAATAACCTATCTCAAGATAAGAAATATGACTTGACCAGAGTTAGCAAGTGACTTGTCCAGAGTTTTCGAGTGCTTCAAAAATGAAGCTGGAGTCCTTCTTATATACTGCATGCATTTAATGCATGGCAGTTTATACTTTACACGTGGCAGCAGCTGATTGGTTGTATGTCATTGACCTTTGTAGACAACCTTAGTAGCCGCATGTTTGAACAATGTAGTATCAGAGTGGTTGTACGATTTCCGACAATAAGGAGGTTCTTTTCTGACATATCGTACGGAGACGTGCAAGGGTGGTTAAGACAAAAGTACTTTGTACGGAGGACTTCATGATCAGCTTTCGTTGATTCAGCGGTCTATCATTCTATATCAGTGAATGACAAAGTTCAGCGATAGCTGAAGTCTTGTACTTGATACTTCACGTTGAGTGGACAAATCTAAGTCATGCTGATCCGCATCAGTTCATTAGGAGACTTGTCGCTGGTTCTTGAGCTTGATCTTCGACTTCAGCGTAGAACCTATGTTGACGTGAAACTTGTCTTCAGGAATCATAAGTAAACAACTAACTTATCAGCGATCACCATAAGGACTGAACAGGCTCAGAGCATTTATGGTGAACAGTGTTCGCTGAATGTTTAATCTAAAGAGCGAGAGTTCCTATCAGCGATACTGTAAGGTCTTAGTACTTATCAGCGATAGTGAAACTCTGATACATATTGTTTACTTACAATTTTCAGTAAGTATAGAGAGGATCATTATCAAATCACTGAGGGTTTCTCTGACGATTGAAGTTGTCTTCCTTTTGTTTCAAGAGGGAAGTAGAGAAGGTAAGTTGGAAAGGCAACTGATCTTCTTCCTAGCTTGTTTACAGGTACGGTTCAAATTAAATTCCAGTTACTTGTCCTTTTAGAAATTGTAGCTAATCTGGGTCGGGTGTGGTTGCTATATCTTTCTATTGATTTATTGTATAACTATTGGTGTTTTCTTGTTCTTATATTCGGCATGTGGTTAGGTGAAACCTAGGTCAAAATTTTCCACAATAAATATTTTTCCACATTTCTCCAAATTGGAATAAACTCATCTAAGATAACTTCGCCTTATGTTTCCTTATTTTAATTACATTGGCATAAGTTCTATTAATGCAGGATGAGGAACTGTGCATTTGTTGATTTTAGTAACGAAGGTTTGGCAACTCAAGCACAGTGCCAATTAAACGGGTAATTCATCATTGCAGACTCGAAAAGTTTATTGTATGACTAGATTGTCTGTTATTTAATATTCCAAATTTTTATAGGCGATTTTCTTGATTTAAGGGACCTTTATGTTTATTTAGGGTTAGTCTTTTGTGGTCTTGGAAGGATGCAGATGAATTTGCCTTTGGAAGCGTGGTTCATTGTGATGTATGTTTAATACATGTCTAGATCTGTGGGGCATGATGAATGTGTTTTTCAAGTGAAGTTTACAGTGATCTATTGTGCATGGTTTGCTTATTTTTTATTTGAGTTGTGTGTCGTTGTTGTTGCAGTTGCTAAGCATAGGGATCAATCCACAGTTCATTACATTTACAAATGTTACAATGGAGTCAAATAAGTTTATATGTGTTCGTGAAACGTCGACTCAGAACAGTGTGGTTATTATTGATATGAGCATGCCAATGCAGCCATTGAGGAGGCCAATCACTGCTGATTCAGCTCTTATGAATCCCATTTCCTGGATTTTGGCTTTAAAAGGTACAACTTACTATCTATTAGCTTGTAAATCTGTGTTTGAACCATGTTGAACTTCAAGGTACAGATGAATTGAGAATTTTGAAATACAATAAACATCTCTGCACTGCTCATTGCTTTTGTCGTTCTTTTCATACTTCACTATTTTGGCTTTCTATTTCGTCTCAACGCTTGGTGTTTGATGTTTCTTACTTGTTGTGGTTTAACCAAGACCATCTTTTGTTTCGATTTTAACAAAGCCTTTAGTGCAGATTGTCTTAATGGCGATTGGTTCTCCTTTCAAACTAGACATTGTGGCTTTTTTTATTATTATTTAAATGCCTTATTTGTTCTTTATGACTAGGTTAGTGGATCAAAGAAAGGAAAAGAGACAACAATCCCTGGTTTTATGCAACATTTATGTCATTGGATTAGTGGATCAATACCTTAATGTCTTGTGCAAATTCATGTATTTTGTTTGATTCTCACAGGTTCTCACATTTGTTCCTTTCGTCCAAATGAAATATTTAATGTTTATTTGGAAGAAAGTATCCTCTTTCACATCTATATGAGCAGATTTAATTTCATTGTCATGTGCCTTTCTAACTCACTCATGAATTATTGGATGTGTATAATTAATTATTAATGAACCAGTAATCAATTTTGTTGACAAAGTATTTGTGTAATCGATATGGTGCATTGGTGATTCATATTCTTCCAAGGAAGATGGCTTATGTATGAAAAGTCTTGAGTTCAAATAATATTCACTTCAATAATGTGTGATGTTACTTTGGTGTTGTAAAAATAGTAGTTATTAATGGCAAGTTAACTTTTTACACATTTTGAGAAAAATGTAATGACCAATTTTTTGTTAATGGTGTTTGAAAGGGACTTAAGAAAACTGGTGGACCTGTTTTTCGACTTTCAAAGGAGGAGTTACGAATGGATTGCAGCAAGATTGGGTCAAAAGAGGATCGAGTGGAGCTTATGGCTCTCTGAACTGAGGAGGGTGCTGTCACAGTAGGCCGCTGAAATGAAACACAGGCTGAAGCAGCTCGGATGGTTCGAAAAAGACAGCGGCTGTACATTGTGGCTGCGGGTATTTGCCCTTTTTAATCTGCAGGAATGCGGACCTGCATGCTGCTGCACTGTGGGTGATGGTTTGCCTCTTGCAAACTGTCATTTTCTTTTGGTCTTGCTAAGGTCCTGGTGTTGGTCTTGTTAGTTCATATTTTGGATTTGATATGGTCCTGGTAATGGTTTGTGGTTATTAACAGAGTATTTATGTAGGGACTTTGAATCATCAGACCCTGTTTTACAGGGTCAGAGCCTGACTTGAAGATGATTAAATTTTTCCCTAATTCTTTCTGGTACATACAGCTTTCAACACAAATTCTGTTATGATGACAGAAACAAATCCTGAGTAAACAAAACTAGCCACAAGGAGCTCAAAACATAGTTATTCAATGTTAATTTTTTATTCAACAATGCATTGCTATCTTTTAATATTTATCACAAATTAATTTCTATCTAAGAATTATATACCTTTGAAACTTTTCTTATGCCTTTTCTTTCACTTCTCAGTGCAAAAAGAAAACCCCATCAGCAAAAAAATTTACAAACGCCAACTTCAACCAACACATTGAATTTGCTTTTGAAAATGAATAAACGTGTGACTTTACATGGAATTGTCGTACAAGTGCCTATCAAACCAATAAATGGATTTCTATGTTAAACTGAATCAAACTGATGCTCGAATCTTCCATAAGGGTTGGAAAGAATACAATCGTTCAAGTTATTCGAATCGATAGGAGATAATGAGAACTAAGGGGCCGTTTACAAAACGCTTACCCGGATAAGTGATTACCAAGTCACATTAGCTTACCGGATGAATATGGCAAGGACCAAGAATCTTACCCTGTAAGAACGGAAGCAAGGACCGAGAGTTTTACCCGGTAAGTGAGTGCAACGACTCCTACCATGGTTAGCGCTTACCGGCTAAATGGTTGCATGCGATGCCCATTTTTGTGGACTAAAATCTTACCCGGGAAGTAAGTGATTGTGTTGAATTTTACCGGTAAGCACTTACCCGACTAAGTGATTATGTAAACGGCCCCTAAGTTAATACAATACTAAAAATTATAACTCACAGGTTGTCAAAAGTAATCCTTCTTTTATAATCCTTCTCTTTTATAACTCACCTTACGGGGCGTTTGGTTCGCAGAATGTTTTTGGATGGAATGGAATTTGTCAAAGGAATTTGACTTTGAAGGAATTAGAATGAAATGTTGTCAGGTTTGACCAGCTGTTTGGTTGACAAAATTGGAATGAAATCTGTTAAAGGAATTGGAATCTGTCTGTTTGGTTCACAGAATGTAGCTTTGAAATTGGAATGAAATTTGGTTAAATGACCAAAATACCCTTTTGTTAATTTTAATTTTTTTAAACAAAAATGCTTTAATAAAATCTATATATCTATATAAAGTAGAATCATGAAGAGATGATGTGGCATGTTGAGAAAGCTTGATTCATAATTTTCTATTTTCTCATATTTTTGAGTTATTTTTTAATAAAAGTGTTGTTAAGTGAGCAAACTTTTCATTTTCTCTTTAGGTTTTTGGATATTTTTATATACTAAATGATAGGGAAATTAATTAAAATGCCAAAATTCAAACATCAACTTACCAAAATGCCACAAAAATTTCATGGTTTACCAAAATGCCCTAATGGCCCGCGATGGAGCCCGCGATCGCGGGATAGGGCTGACGTGGCACGACCTTTGGCCAAAAGTGTCCCGCGAAGCCCCTCAACTTTGGCCGCGGTGCACATTTGGCCCCTGCCCGCGATCGCAGCCCGCGATGGCCCGCGATGGACCAAAAATTTACAGTTTTGGTCCCTGAAAATTTACACTTTTGGTCCCTGAAAATTTACATCTTCAGCCCCTGTACTTAGACGAATCTTGCATGCTTTTACTGTTTTTTTCCACAACTATTGTACTTTGAAGACCGATTTGTGGTTCAAATTCACTGGCAAGTTTGAGATTTCATCCATAAATATCAGTAATATGCAATTCACAATTCACACTTGTTCTTGCTTTCTTTCTTGATTTCTCTCTTGCTTTCTTTCTTTGAATTGCTTTCTCTCTTGATTTCTCTTCTCTCATTTCATCCACAAATGGCATCGTCATCAAACCCTAAGTCTACTCCTGAAAAAATGCCACCTCAAATCGAGGTCGCCATAGCAAAAAAGGAAAAGGAGATAGATGAACTAACAGAAGAGTGGAAAAAAATGATGGACAGGAAGGCAATCCATTTGAGAAAGATCGAAGAGGAAGACAGGGAGATCAAAAGGATGAAAGGGGATATAAAAGCTCGGGAGGCTCGTGTTCGTCCAGAACAAGAAGCAATTCACCATATTCTGCAAGACTTCGCAATTATTCAAGCGAAGGTAAACGAGAAGCAAGCTTGGATTGATGAAACTAAATCAATTTTTAAGTAGGTGGTGGTTGTTTTAGTTGTTTTGTATTTTTTACTGTGTTGTTTTGTATTTTTTTTACTGTGTTGTTGTTTGTATTTTTTTGTTGTTTTTTTACATCATGTAAGGTCAAGTCAGAGGTTACCTCAACTCATTTGCTAAAGTGTGTCCGGGTTGTGGTACACAATGGCCATACGTGGTTGCAAAAGCAGAAGCCGTTGAAGAAGGGTCAGAAAGATTGAAGATGAAGAGCATGTTGGATGGAATACAAACTAGCTGTGTTATCAATGTTCATTTAAAAGCATATGTATGTGTGTATATATAATATGAATCTATATATATCATTTACAAACTAGCTGTTTTTATCAATGTTCATTTAAAAGCATATGTATGTGTGTATATATAATATGAATATATATATATATATATATATATATATATATATATATATATATATATATCATTTACAAACTAGCTGTGTTATCAATGTTCATTTAAAAGCATATGTATGTGTGTATATATAATATGAATATATATATCATTTACAAACTAGCTGTGTTATCAATGTTCATTTAGAAGCATATGTATGTGTGTATATATATAATATGAATATATATCATTTACAAACTAGCTGTGTTATCAATGTTCATTTAGAAGCATATGTATGTGTGTATATATAATATGAATATATATATATATATATATATATATATATATATATATATCTTTTACAAATCAGTGTTTAGATCAACAGTATCATATGTGTTTGTTCCATATGGTTCAAGCTGTGACGGGCCCGGGGTGTGACTGACTGAATGTCTCCTTGGCACGGTTGAAGGGGCGGGATTTGGACACTCTCCACGAGTGTGTCCTACGCATTGGCACCGAGTACATCTTCGTTGTATCGAACTTTCACCACGTGATGGACGTCGATCGTTCTTTCTCGGTCTCCCGGCTCTGTTCTTATCCATTAAAGGTGGATAGCATGGCGGAAGCGGGTCGGGTGGATACACCCATGCTGCAGGGGGTCCAGCTGGGTTTATTACCTCCACGTATGTTCTCCGGTAATATTCGGATGTGAAGAAAGGTACAGCCAAGTCGCTGCAATCTCTACGACCCATATGTGTTGCCGCAGCGATGGCATGGCCGCACGGTGACCCAGATTTTTGCCATTCGCAACACGAACAAAGGTGGTATTCCATATTCACAATCGCGTGAAGATAGTCATCATGCACCTCGTACTTCCCATACCCGATTGCTCTTACCGGCCATGTCGCCGAACGACGCGCCCTGTACTGAACGATCTTCTCCGCCGTTGGTGTGAGTGCATTTTGCATCTCAGCTCCTTTTAGGCGTCGAATTTGGTACCACTCTTGTTGAAAGGCCCGAAAGTAGTCCATAAGATTAACAATCGGACATCTACGCGCAAAACGGGAGAGTGCTTTCACAGACTCTGCACTATTCGAGGTCAGAATGTCATACCGTTGTCCAGGAAAATGGGCCGCGGACCAGCTCTCCGGTCCAGCTTCGTCAAAGACTTTGGCTGCTTCGTCGGCACTATATCGTAGCGTATTCATGTACTTGTTAAACTCCCGATCCGTATATGCTCTGCATGCCGCCCAATAGACATCCTTGTTTGTCGTAATACGTTTGTCCTTGGATTTGGCGTTCATCTCCAAATGTCGACAGCATATGGCGTGAGGGGCGTTTGGGTAGATGGCAGAGATTGCGGCGCTTATGGAAGGAGCCCTGTCAGACATAAACACCAACCCTTGCGGGTCTCCGATAGCTTGTCTCAACATGGACATAAACCAAGTCCACTCGTCCCCGGTTTCGGACTTGCCTACGCCGAAAGCTACTGGAACGATGGAGTTATCCCCGTCCATGGCAACCGCCAGGAACATCATACCCAAGTAATGGCCCTTTAAATGGGCTGCGTCTATTATCAGGACACGACGTAGATTTGCCACAAATGTGCGGATCTGCAAAAACATAGGTGGTTTTCCTTTGTAAATGGTATAGTTTATAATGTGTAAACATATGACGTGTTAAAATACGTACCGCAGGTCCAAGGGCCACGAAGCACTTCTCAAACCGTCGACGTGAATCGGTCCGTAGCTGCGTGACAGTACCAGGGTTCTGCAGCTGCAAATTATATAAATATGTCGGGAGTCGTTCATACGACTCCTCGAACGTGCCTCTCACCATAAACAGTGCATGGCATCGCGCACGCCAAGCTTGGTGGTAATCAATCGTGACGCCGAACTGCTGGTGAACATCGTGGACGATGTCCTTTGGACGCAATGACCTGCTAACATTAAGGAATGTTTTTTTAGTATCGCACCCAAAGTCTTTTTGCCGGCTTGTTTGTGGTGGGGATTCAGTTGCGTCCTCGTACAAGTGTGTACGTCGTGCAACTTTCTAATCATGAACGCCCCTTCTTTGCCACCCGTGTCAATCGCGTACATCCTCCAGTCACAGTTTTTTCTGGCACATTCAACTATGTATCTAGTTTTGTCAGATTTTGACGTGCGCCTTTCGAAACCCTCTTCCAAGAACTTAAGTCCGACCTGACTTGCCAAGAGATCCTTCGACTCGAATATCTGACCTACATGTAACATTTCACTGCGAATATAAGGTGTAGGTTCATAGGTTTGTGTCTGGGTATGGGAGTCTGGAAGAATAGGGGGCATATCAAAAAAGTCATTTATCTGACTACATGATTTTCTACTAGGGGTATATTCTTCATGATCATCACTATCGGTGTCTGATCTGTCTATTTCAGAATTACTCGTTCTGAAAACGTGGGTTTCGTCATCAGCAACTCCAGCAGTACGCCCTTCGTGTGGTTGTGGTGGTTGTTGTTGTTGCGTCTCCGGAATACAGTCGTTAAGACCATATGAATGATCTAAATGAACCGTTGGGGCGTCGGACGCCTGAAATTGAGAATCAGACTGCTCTATTCGGAGGTTTTCGTCGTCACCGTCGTCGTCGTTTTCGTCGGGATACACAAAAAGTAATGGGCGCCTTTCTGAATCGACTGCAAAGTGCAGAAAAATAGAGATATCCCCATCGTTGGATAAATCCACAAATGACCTATCGCCATTTTTAAACACTAACTTGCAAACAGCAGAAGGGTTGATTCCACATTTTTGCATGGCGTATGCAAGAAATTTCTGATAAGTATAGTTTACTGGCACTTTTACACCATGCTTAGATTTATAAGAAAAATTCCACTCATTGTTATCTTGCTCCCATTCACCATCAAAACAGAAATATAGCTTAGCTTTTGCAACAGATGAACTCATTTTTTCAGTAGTATCTCAAACACAAAATATTGCAAAAAGAAATCAAGAAAGAAGTATGAAATCGGTGTGTGGATTATGGATTGCATTTTACATCTATTTATCAATGAAACAACCAACATTGATGACAACCAATCTCTCATTTCATCCACAAACTGGTATTCCAAAAACACCGATGAAAACATGCAAATGAATTTCAACCACAAATCGGTCTTCAAAGTACAATAATTGTGGAAAAAAAAGTAAAAGCATGCAAGATTCGTCTAAGTACAGGGGCTGAAAGTGTAAATTTTCAGGGACCAAAACTGTAAAATTTTGGTCCATCGCGGGCTGCGATCGCGGGCAGGGGCCAAATGTGCACCGCGGCCAAAGTTGAGGGGCTCCGCGGGACACTTTTGGCCAAAGGTCGTGCCACGTCAGCCCTATCCCGCGATCGCGGGCTCCATCGCGGGCCATTAGGGCATTTTGGTAAACCGCCGAAATTTTGTGGCATTTTGGTAAGTGTTGGTCAAACTTTTGGCATTTTAATTAATTTTCCATTATAACACTCTTATTCATTAATAATTTTTGTTTATTAATTTTATTTATGAAAACCAAAAAGAAAATGAGCACACCTCTCATTTTTATATTTATATACATAAAGATTTTTATTTATGTAGATATATCTATGTATAAAGTAGAATCATGCTTTTTCAATTTATGGTATTTTCTCTTTCATTTTCTCTTTAGGTTTTAGATACTTTTATATATTAAATGATAACACTTTTATTTATTAATAAATTTTATTTATGAAAACTAAAAAGAAAATGAGCACACGTCTCATTTTTTTATTATATACATAAAGAGATATATCCATGTATAAAGTAGAATCATGTTTTTATCAATTTATGGTATTTTCTTTTTATTTTCCCTTAGCTATTTGCCAATAGTTATTTATAATCCAACATGTCCTTTCAAATGCCGACTTTCTTTGAGTTTACTTTCTCTTATAATTACTTTGGTAATAATGTAATTATATAAATAGATTAATTGAAGAAGTTCAAAAGTCTTCACTAAATTTTCAAGTTGCAATATGAATGCTCCCTCTCTCCATCTTGCATATAAAAGGAAATCATGAATGTTGACATCCATTAGAGCATGTTAATAATTTTTGACATACAGGATGCTTGCACTTCTCATCCCACGAAGTTATTGTTCAACTTTATAAGGTTAGTTATCCATAGTAAAATTATTTTTTGAGTTTATTTACTTGCTTTTTGTGTGTTAACTTAACATATAGTTTTTCTTTTGCTTATGTAGGGACTTTTTGTGGGTTTGCTCAATGGTTTCATGTTGATTTTATTGTCAACTCAAGTAGTTCGATAGATTTTTTTTTCAATTGATTTTCTTATATCAATGTAAATTGAAGATTTTGGAGAAGACAATATGAAGTTTATGGAGTATTTTGATTCTTGAGTTATGTCAATACTCAATATTGATGTTTATCGTGTGAAACTTTTGGTTTCCAAATAAGAATTTTAAGATGTGATGTTTTGTAATTCATGTAAGCTAGAAAACTAAATATTAAAAACCTACAATATGTTTGTAATGGTTCTTGAAAAGTTGGTGTATGAAGAATTATAACACGTAATAAAAGATCAAATAATTGTATTGTGTTGTAATATAGATCCATTTATGTTTTGTTTTCTTATATATTTTTTGGCAACATATTTTATTGAGATGAAAATAGAATATTCAACCAATAACTTTGAATGAGTATTCAAAGCTAGGTATGGATTACAAAAAAAGTACTTATGCCATTTAAAAACAAAGAATTGTTTATAAATAATTTTATCTTATTTGCGTTTTGTTTGGAAATTTTATTGGATCCACATTTGAAAACATGATCAATTTTTGGCATATCTTTTGTAATAGGAAATGAATGTGAACAAAAAAGACAACAAAATAAATTTTGAACTTTTCTCGAAGAAGCTTCAAAGTATAATATATTGAGTTTACATGAATGAGGAACATCCATCTATCGGATATTTCTAAAAGTTAAGTAACTTTTATTAACTTTTATTGGATAGACGAATTTTATTTGATTGGCCGATGGTAACATTTCTAGAAGGATCAATTAAAAATGACATTTATTTTAATTTGGTTACATATATTTTAACAAGACAAATTCCGTCACCGCACAACGTGCGGTGCCACACACTAGTTATTATTCCAGATACATAAATCAGATACATAAACCAGATACATAAACCACAAATTTACTTGAGTCGTGTACTTAAACCCCATATCTAAAATAGCTTTCACGCTTCCCCTTCTTCTTCGTCTTTATCTCCGTGTCCTCCTCTTCCTCCACGTTCAAACCCTCATCACCTTCTTCCTCCTCTTTGTTTTCATCAATCTCTGGTTTATCTTCTTCGGTGATCTTCTTCTCTTTCTTCTTCCTCTTCCTCTTCTTCTCTGTCACCATTGTTTCCTTTTCCTCCTCCTTCGCTTGCTCATTCTCGCTCTCATCAACTTCTGCTACTTCCTGTGTTGCCAAATTCAGGCTCTTCCTCTACAATTTCCTTCTTGTTCTTGTTCCTCTTTCGTTTCTTTTTGCTATTAGAACCCTCGCCATTTTCAATATTGGAATTAGGGTTTTTCTCTAGAACCGCCATAGCCGGCAACTACCACTAACTTTGTTTAAGCGCTGCAACTATCTATTTAATTCAATCAGTAATAGAAGATTATAAGAGATTGAATTGGAACCAAACAACCTAAATACAATCGAAACAGCAGAAGATAAGCAGAAGCAAAAATCGAAAGAAGCAGAAAGATGGAGAGGTCCAACTGCGATGGAGAAGAAACTGTATCAGCTGCGATGGAGAAGAAATCGTATCAGATGGGTTTGTCAACTGAAAGTGATATAACTAGTGCAAGGGTGTGATCCCAGAACAAGTAATCAATCCATGAATAACATCAAATTGGCCATCTCTATATTCAATGAAGGATAATCACCAAGTACAATATGCAATCTAGAGAGCAAATGGTGTGTGTGTACTTTGTGTAATATGATGGATGGCCTCATTAGGAAGATAGAAAGTGCAAACATTATATATCTAGGGTAAACTATGACCCTATTACATATAGGTCCCTCTACTTAGTACAACTAGAATATTAGGCACTAACATTCTCCCCCTTTGTACAAGTAGAGGCAAAGAAATTAGACGTCCACCGGAGCCACATATCTTTTCCGAATTCCGAAGATGATCTCGAATCTTCTAAGCGCATTTCGGTACTCCATCCGGTTAGTTATGGCAGCTAGTATTTCTTCGATCAGCTCTTTCTCCTTATCTTTCAACTTTACTTCTCCGCTCGCGTCTAAGCGTAATCTGCTCTCCAGGTGGATCTTGATTAACATGAAGGTACCATCACTGAACTTGTTAGCTTCGATGATTCTCATAAATCTTTTCTTTGAATCCCTATCAAAGTAAACAACTCCACGATCAGGTTTCTGTAACACGGTGTAGGCTGGAAACCTTTTAATGTTGGGAATACGTCGGTTCGGAGGTCTGATGTTGACATGGGTTTGGCGAGCTTCTAAAGCCATCTGAAAATCTTTCAAGTAAGAGAACTTTAGGGTATTTCGCATAAACCTTTTAACACTCTTGTAAGCTGCAGACCACTCGTCATCTTTGTTCGGTATACACCCAATTCAGTTGTAAAGGCTCAGAAGATCATCAAGATGAAGACTCTTAAAGTCAGCTCGGAAAATTCACAAACTGTACCATTGGCCCTTTCTACTGTGAATACCGGATACCAGACTTTTAAAAGTTTGTTGGACTCAATCTTCAAGACTTTCATGATCATGCTGTCAGATCTTACTGCATCTATCTCTTTGTCTTTGTTTCTCATGTCTGTTTCAATACGCAACGGCGATGTACGCTCGTTGGTAGAAGATGTGGCTACCCGGCTCGGATCGGTGTGGGGAGAGTCAGTAGTTAAAACTTTATCTGACTCTATCACAGCTTTACTCAATTCTTTTCTCCCTCCATCCTCACCACTAACTACCTTTTCTACCTATGCTTCTACTTCTTCGTTTACAATTTCATTCACATTTGATGGACCGACGACATCAGTAGCAGTGTCTAAAAGTTCTGTGTTCCGAGTGGAATCAGCATCAGAACTCACGACACGTGGTCTCTTTCCCATATGCCTTGGAATCAAATGTACCATCTGGTCGTGACTTGAGTCATCATCATCATCAAACGGAGGAAAGAAAGGTTCTATGTCATCGTCTTGATTAACTGCATCATCATCAGAAGATGATGCAGCAGCATAGGCTTCGTCCCATGAGACATCATCATCAAATATCTGGGGAGGAGGTCGAGGCGGTGGTTGAGCTGGTGTGGAAGAGGATGCATGGCCAACAGTCCGTAATCTTCTCCCGACTCTCTTTCTTTTCGTTCTCCTCACCTCTCGATGTTCAAGAACCCCATGTTCTTGAACCCCCTCGACATTCGGACCCTCACCTCCTAATGGGTTTGCATCGTGGGGAGGTCCCTCCGGATTTAGCTGGACCATCAATGCATTGTCTAACCTATACTGCGGAACTACCCCGGACTGTTAGTCAGCAAAAGAAAGTAAGTCTTCACGGATAACGGCGATGTGAGCAAAGTTTATGTGTCGGGGCATCCGTAAGTGATGCATGTACTTGCTCGGTCCTCTTGGATGATCAGCACGTAGGGGTATTTGGTCGTTGTCGACCATTGCTTGATGAATCAATATCTGTAAGAATCTCTGGAAGGGCACAAAGTTACGTTTCTTTTTCGGGCGAGCCTGCTCTGCGACTAGCTCAATAAGATCATTCCAGATTAGAACAACGTAGTCGATGTTCCGGTTAAAAGTGCAGGCATGGAACATTCGTAGAGTAGGTAGATTCATCTTATCAACACCTGTGTGTTTAGAGGTCATACAACGGTTAAAGATAGAGCATAGGGTGTACCATACTCTCGGAAGATAGTTGCGTCTGAACTGAGATGAACCGGTAAGAACATGATTTTATGGATGTTGATATCCAAGACTTCGGATATCGGCAAATAGTTTTTCTTCAGGGACCGGATCTTCAAAGTTCTCGGAATAGGGAAGGTTAAGTGCACGTATGATTCCTCGTAGAGTGAATGTGACATCAAAGTGGTCAACTTTGGCGGAAAAGTGTGGTCGTTGAGCGGTGGGATGGAACTGAAGTGTGCCCCAGAATTGTTGAAGATAGATAACTAGTACGAGTTCAACTCTGGTAAGCGCAGTTCGTAGAGGATGACCGCGGATGATCTCTATGATAATCTGAAACTCGAAGGGACCGTCTAGGTCTAGATGATGGTTATTATCAAGAAAATCCAGAAAGTTTGCCCTCAGGAAGATCTCTTCATCCAAGTCCTGAGCATTTACGAACGGGAGGGATGAGCGATGCGAACAGATGATGGTGTTGTCATCCGAAGCATTGCCATCATGATTAGCCATCTGAACCACATAACAGTTTAGTATAGTGCCAAAGTTGAACTTGATGAAAAATATTTTCCAAAAAATTCCTAAGTCTTGGGCAAGTCGCAACCAACATAAAAGACATATCGCAGGCAATTGCGATATCGATGAATGATAGAACATTGTGACATGGATGAATATTTGAAGATTAGTTACTTGCGATATGTATGAATGTATGAAGGACAGAAGGTTGCGATATCAACGAACACTGAAATATCCTAAGTGTTCAGGCCCAAAAATTCTAGTTTTCGCACAAAGCATGTTAAAATTCATACCACTAGGCTCGCAATACCTACGTGAGTAAACCCTAATCGTTATCTACACCCTAAACACACAAACCCGATGATTTTTTTTTGCAGATTAAAATAAATGTCGAACCCTAAAACCCTAATACAGACGGTAACATACGATTCTATGGATGAAAAACGATAAGATTTGAGATACGATACCTTGAAGTCGATCTGAGATGAATGTATGAATTGAAATCACGAAGATCGGCCTTGAAATCGAAAAGTCGCAAGTGACAGTGGAGAGAGAAAAAGTAGGGTTTATGGTTGAGATATGTTGAAAAGTCAAAACCCTAGTATTTAAACGATTTTGAATTCGGTGACACGTGGCAACACGAGATTGGTCCAACAGTTTGATCTGCCACGTGTCATCATGTCGCAAAGAACGAGTTGCGACATGACAGTTCATCAAATCGCAAGAAGAGGCTGCGACATGACACTGTTCACATATTCATATCGCAGTGCACAATTACGATATGGGTACCACTTAGGTTCGTAGAGATATCGCAATAGAAGGCTGCGATATCTCACTGTTCATATGTGAAATCGCAAGTGTATGTTGCGATATTAATGAGACTTGGACATTTTTCAGATAAATTTTGAAAAGATTTTATCACATTGGAAGATGTCCAACTTCCAATTGATTCAGTACTCAAGGTTTGAAAACACGATTTTCACTCCCCTTTAAATGATGCATAGATTTTGAAAAATTGTTTTCATCATTTAAGAGTAAGTGTTTGAAAACAAATCAGAATACTTACCTTGACTTCTCGGAAGCAACAGTCATAATGTAATTACACTTACATGATCTAGCAGTTATGCACACTCCCCCTAAATTTGTGCATAAGATCTGTTCTATAACTCCCCCTGAAATCAAGAATATACCTTTGTGCAGATACAGGTATCATAACAAATCATAGATAAGATATTAAAATGAAGAGAAAGAAAGAACAAGTTGAAGAAATATATGTACTACAACTAATATATGAAAATTTAAATAACAGATATTGAGAATAGAATATGGTGAAAATTTGAGTGTATCAATCTAGATACGAAGTCTAGATTGAGATACAAATATTTCCATCTATTATATGATCAATATATGGAAGTTAAACTTTCATATTCAGCATGCCGAGCTTGGATACTAGAAAATTGAAACGTTTATCATCCAAGGCTTTGGTAAAGAGATCGGCAAGCTGATACTCAGTTGTAACAAAATACAATTCAACAGTTCCTTTCTCAACGTGATCTTTTATGAAATGATACCTGATGTCGATGTGTTTGGTTTTGGTGTGCTGGACAGGATTAGCAGATTTTAGCAATAGCACTCTTACTGTCGCAGTAAATGGGGATCTTCTCGTATTTATATCCATAGTCCATGAGTTGGGTCTTCAGCCAAAGGACTTGTGAACAACAGCTCGCCGCGGCAACGTACTCGGCTTCCGAGGTTGATGTCGAAACACAATTCTGCTTTTTCGACAACCAACTCACAAGCTTGTCTCCCATAAACTGGACGTACCCAGAGGTGCTCTTTCTATCCAACATGCTCCCTCCGTGATCAACATCTGTATATGCAGTGAGTTCGAAGCCGGTTCCCTTGGGATACCACAGTCCATGGTACAGAGTGCCTTTCAAGTACCGAAAAGATTCTTTTCACGGCTCCGATATGTGACATTTTTGGATTAGCCTGAAATCTAGCACATAGACAAGTTGAAAACATTATATCTGGACGACTAGCGGTTAAGTACATTAGAGACCCGATCATTCCTCTATAAAGCTTGACATCAGCATCAATACCGTGTGGATCTGAACCTATCTGAGATCCAGGAGCCATAGGCGTACCGATCGACGAACAGTTTTCCATCTTGAATTTCTTCAAGATGTCAAACACATACTTCGACTGGTTGATGAAGATACCCGTAGAGAATTGTTTTACTTGTAATCCGAGAAAGAAATTAATCTCTCCCATCATACTCATTTGAAATTGAGTCATCATAATGTCCGAAAACCAAGTACAAAGTCCAGGGTTAGTCGAACCAAAAATAATATCGTCAACGTAGATCTGAACTAAAAGAATATAACCTTTGTCGCGTAAGGTAAACAAAGTTGTGTCGATTTTACCTTTCACAAAGCCAGCGTTTAGTAGAGAGGTAGATAACTTTTCATACCAGGCACGGGGGGCTTGCTTGAGACCGTATAGGGCTTTGTTAAGAATGTAGACGTGATTTGGATAATCTTTATCCACAAAGCCTTTCGGTTGAGACACATACACTTCTTCCTTAAGAACAACGTTCAAGAAAGCGGTCTTCATGTCCATTTGATAAACAGTGAAGTTCTTGAAAGCGGCATACGAAAGGAACATCCGAATTGCCTCAAGACGAGCAACCGGCGCGTATGTCTCGTCATAATCTATCCCTTCTTGTTGCCTATACCCTTTTGCTACCAAACGAGCTTTGTTTCGCACAATAATTCCGTCTTCGTCTTTCTTGTTCTTTAGGACCCACTTGGTACCAATGACTGTCTTACCTTTGGGTCGCGGAACTAGTCTCCACACCTTCAAAGCTTCAAACTGATTTAGCTCTTCTTGCATCGCAACCAACCAATCGGGGTCTTCTAAGGCTTGTTGAATTGTTGAGGGCTCAACTTGACTTAGGAAGAGTGCATATAATACTTCGTTTGCGGTTGCGGATGCAGATCTTGTCTTTACTGGTTCAGATACATCACCAATCACCTGATCAATTGGGTGACTGCGTGTCCACCTTGTGGAGTGTGGATGGAGATCTATAGCATTTTCATTTGGGTCTACAAGGGTAGGATCCTTATCAAAGTTCAACTCGATCGTCAGTATCGGTTCCGGTTGTGAGACAGGTTGATTGGCAAAATTGACAATAGGCACAGCCTCAGGAATTGATTCAGAAGATTGTTCAGGAATGTTGTTATTACCCTGATCACCGACATTCAAAGATGTTCCAGATGAAGAAGCACCACTTGTAGATGCATGTGATCTTGCTTGTGGAGATACCATCATTGTGTTCCTTGGAGAAGTTGCAGGAGTAGTTGCACCAGAATTTTATGAGGTCAGCACCGATGAAGGGCCTGACACAGTAGCTTGTACTGGTGGTGGTTCAACCTGTATCCTGTTAATGACAGATGCAGAAGATTTATCAGGATTAAAATAGTCATCATAAAAGTGTTCAAACAAAACATCAAGTTCACTAGGAGTAGATTTAGAAGTGGAAGCTTGATCGTTGTTTGAAGATCTAGTCATCATTGGACGGATTTGTCCAGATGCTAGAATTCCTGATATTGCGGGTTCTGTACTATTTTGCACAGAAGTCATGTCTTCAGATTCGTCGAATGTGACATTGACACTTTCCATCACAGTTCTGGATGACTTGAGGTAGACTCTGTATGCTTTAGATGTGAGCGAGTATCCGATGAAGACGCCCTCAATACCCTTAGGACTGAATTTATTCAGGTTGTCCTTATCGTTCAGCACAACACACCTGCATCCAAAGACACGAAAATAGTGTATTACAGGTTTTCTTTTATTAAGCATTTCATATGGAGTCTTGCCAAACCGTCGATGTATGATTGAACGGTTTTGTGTATAGCATGCTGTTGCAACAGCTTCAGCCCACAGAAACAGAGGTAGATCAGCATAAGACAGCATCGTTCTGGCCGCTTCAACAAGTGTACGGTTACGTCTTTCAACGACACCGTTCTGCTGAGGTGTTCTGGCCGCAGAATATTGATGAGTAATACCTAATGACTTAAAGAAGTCATCAAGAGTTCGGTTTTTAAACTCTGTCCCGTTATCTGTCTGAACTGTTTGTTGACAATTCACTTGAAGCTGTTTGATTAACGAGATGATCAAGTCTGGAGTTTCATCTTTTGAGCGTAGAAACTTGACCCATGTGTATCTCGAGTAATCATCGTCGACAACTAACACGTAACGTTTGGCACTAACACTCTGAGTCTTCATCGGACCACAGAGATCCATATGAAGGATTTCTAAAGCTTTGCTTGTGCTGGTCTCGGGTTTTGGTGGATGAGGAGCACGCTTCATCTTCCCTTTCTCACACGCGATACATAAATTGTCGTTCTCAAACTTCAGAACTGGTAGACCTATGACTAATTCACCCAACGTTAACTTTTGAATATAACGGAAGTGGAGATGAGATAGTCGTCTATGCCATAACCAGCTTTTCTCCAAAGACGCTTTCGACATCAAACATACGTCATTCTTAGGCTTGAGGGTTGATAGGTCAATGGTGTACAAATTGGATTTCCTAGAACCAACAAGAAGCTCATCACCTCCGTCGGTAAGAACTGCACAACGAGTCTTCTTGAAATGGACTTCTAGGTCTTTATCACAAAATTGACCTATACTAAACAGATTGTGTCCTAAGCCCTCGACGTAATTGACTTTTGTTATTCTCACATTATCCTTTACAATATCTCCGTAACCCAAAATTGGAGAATATTGATCGTTTCCAAACTTTACTTTGCCAAGATCCTTTTCCACAAAATTAACCAGCAGCTCCTTTCTTCCAGTCATGTGTTTTGAGCAACCTGAATCTAAATACCAGACATGACTGGGCTGCAAAATGGAAATTAAACGGTTTTAGGTACCCATTGCCAATTGGGTCCTTTCTAATTAGTATTTTTGGATTTGGCATTTTGTTTTCTATAACTGGTTTTAAAATAAAGATTTGAGTAAAACCAACGGTTATAGTCAGATTTGCAGATAAAATTATCCACACCACAAGAAGCACAACAAACTTGATCACGTGCCAAATTAATCAGTTGTTGCATGAATAAACCTTGTATGGAACTACAAGTTTTCGTCCCTTGCCAACATCATAATTATTAACATTTGAAACAAAATTGTCTTTCTTGGAATTTAAAACATTCGAAGTAACGTGGGATGATTTGATCTGGGCCACATCCTGTGTAGACTCCTTTATTCTCCATTCAAGGCGCGTGTTGTTTCTCAAATAACGATCTGAAATACCAGACAAATAGGAGTCGTAAGCTTTTGAGTTTTGAGCTTGAGAAGAATTAACATGCTTCTTTCTTTTTGTTTTTCTTTTCTTTTTCTGTAATGATTGTTTTGATTTAGATTTAGAGTAATAATCATTAACATAGATTTTCTCAGCTGATTTTGAAGATTCCCCTTCCAAGATAATCTTTTCAGGTTCCTCCTCTTTTATTAGAAAATCAGTGTGATCTGGAAGTTTGGCATTAAAATCAAATTGTACAGGCACTTCACACACAACTTTACCTTTGTCCTTACTAACATTCTCACTATCACGATTGATCTGAATATCACATTCAGACTGACTGTCCAATGAAGTGTGAAAGATACCATAAGACTTCGGATAAAGAAAATCATTTATTTCTTTTTCAATAGTTTTATCTTCTTCTGTATAAAAATACATTTCAGGAGGATCTTTGACAAATTGACTTTCCAAATCCCAAGATTCAAAATCATCTTTGTCATCAACTGTCCAGTCCCTCAAGAAAGTAGTTCCCATAAAAGCTTTGCATGAGGAAACATCTGAATCTGAAGAATGCTTTTCTTTGGAAACTTTTTCTTCAGGCATTTCCTCAAGTTTTGTTTTCATTTCTTTTAAGCTTTCCGAAAACACTGTGATCATATCTTCCTTTTCGATCTTGAAAGCAAGCTTCTCGTCATTTCTGACTTCTTCAATAGTACTTTTGATCTTGCTTTCGAGGTCCATGAGTTTTTGTTCAAGAACCATTGGTGGAAAATACCCTTTTTCTTCCAAAATAGGTTTTTCAGAATTAACTATTTGTGTATTTTCCGTTTCCTCCGGTTCTTTAACAATATAACTATCAAAGTAATCATTTGGTAGAGTCTTTTCGTTGTTTAATGCCTTTGCATTATCGGGACCATACCAAAAAGGAAGTTGCATTTTAACAGTGGCTTTTCTTTTTATATCTTCCTCAGCCTCATAGTCTTCACCATCCATTTTAAGCCATTTAATCTGATAGTTAGAATATACTGCAAGTTCAATCCATTCAAATTTATAAAGTGTGGGAGCTTTAGTTAAGGCATTCTCCAGGTACTGTGGATTGTCATACCCGATTCCCCACTTTGAATTAAAATATCTGAACTTACTTGGCTTATGCATGTGAATTGTTTGTTCAGTTTGACCTGCTTTGTACAGTTTATTTTCCAGATCTTTGACATTTTCACACAGCTCATCATTCCTATCTTTATAAGCATGTAAAAGACTTTCAAACTCATTACTCTTGGTTTCCGAACTCATTAATTTATCTGTTAGTTCAGTTATTTGATCTTGAAAATACGCATAACTAATATCGTACTCAGTCTTTTTCTTTTCTAATTCTTGAATTTGACTGTCTTGTTCAATTAGTTTCTTTCTTAGAGTGGAGATTATTTCATCTGATGTGTCCCGGTCAATTGTTAGTTCTTCTAACTTCTTTTCTAAACACGCTTGTTGAATAAAGAATTGATTATAGAGATCGGGATGTACCTCATTCGAAGTAGACTCTGATCCTTCATCATCAGCATTTCTGATCATGAGACACATCTTGTTCTGAGCTGGTTTCTCATCATCTGCTTCATCATCAGTCTGATCAAGGCAATATTCTTCTTCAACCATCAGCACAATGCCTGATTCTTTCTTCTCAGCAAGCATCAACTTATTCTTGTAGTAACTGGAATCCCTCACTTTCGGCTCCCAACATTCTTTTGAGAAATGACCAGTCTTCCCACAATTATAACACTTCGGGGGCTTCATCCTTCTTCTTAAATACCTTTTTCTCATCTGGCCTCTTATACTCTTCAGGCCTTTTATATTCAGCTCTCTTTTCCTCAAACTTCTTACCCGATTCAATGTGTGCTTTATGCTCAAAGTTCTTGGAGCCAGAAGAATATCTTTGACTGTTAGAACTGGAGCTTTTCCCAAACTGTCTCTGAAAAGATCTGGTAAGGAGTATCAACGAATTCTTCATACTTTCAATATCATCCATCACACCTGCTTCATTCTGTTCCTCTTCAGACTGATTACCCCCATTCTTGGAGTAATTCCTGTTAGACAATAAAGCGAGTGGATCTAACTCTTCTTCCTTAACCTCTCTTTTCTCTTCCTTCTTCCCTTTCTTCTTTTTCTTGGCCCTCTTTGCATCTGCATCATCTTCATCCTGCTTCAAGGTTTCGTACATTTCTTGTAGAGGCAATTCAGCTAACTTAGCATTCTGTTTCATTCGATGAGCATACTTCTTCCATTCCGGTTGAAGAACACTCAGGAATTTCACATTATGCTCGATTATAGATTTGTTGATACTGTACCTATTCAGCTCATTCAGGATGGTAGTAAATAGGTCATAAGCAGAATCAAGAGCCTCTCCTTCCTTCTGTTTAAAATTTTCATACAAGTTGATAGCGTTAGAGATTTTCATCTGATTCTCTATTTCAGATCCTTGATACAGCTTTGTCAGTTCATCAAACATGGCCTTTCCGGAATAATTCTTGCTATCCACCTTTCGATAAATATCGTTGGTTAAGGCTTGAATAACAAGAGACTTTGCCATTTTGTCTCCATATGCTTTGCACTTTTGTTCAGGATTATAATGTAATGGCAGAACCTCAACCACGTCTGGAATAGGGTCACCATCAGTAATAAGTCCTCTTCTTGTTTGTTTCTCCATGGGATCATTCTTAAGAGAATTAGAAATGTATTCCCCATTTTCTTGTCTCTCAACATAATCGATGAACCTATCTTTCCAAATCTTAAACTCCTTGGGAAAAAGAACCGGTGGTTTGTCCTTCGACCCAATGGTTAAGATATCTCTTGCTGTCATATTAGATTACTTGTTTGACCGTTAAGTATTCCTTAGATTCGATTAGTAGCAATTAACTTCTAACTAACTTGTCTCAACCCACTGATATCTCAACCCACTAGATGTTGCAAAGCACTCCTTGTCGCAATAAGAAATTCAAGTCGCAAATAAATTCAAGTCGCAAAGGAATGAAATAGAAGGTCGTATCTCAACAGAAGGTTGCGATATGTTACTGTTCAAAACACCGATGATTGCGATATGAAGCAAGTCGCAACTGATGATTGCGATTTGAGTCTAGTCGCAAGTGACTCTTGCGATATGGTACTGTTCACGAAGACAAATTGCGATATCAACGGCTAGTCGCAACTAAAGGTTGCGATATAATACTGTTCAGAACAAGTGGATTGCGATTTGTATGTGATAAACCAAGATCTATCAAGATTAGAGAGAGAATCTAGAGAGAGAGAGAGTAGAGAGAGAAAGTAGATCTATTAGGGTTTGCTCTCAATATTACAAGATGTGAGTTATGCATACTCCTCTCTGTAAATGTTGTGTCATCCCTCTATTAAACAAAGCTATATATACCCCAATACAAACTAAGGTAATAAGCTAACTTTGACTTTCTATTACATTGACTTTGACTTTATTACTCAAGATTAAATCTTGAAGACATATTTGTCCTAACAATCTCCCCCTTGGATTCAAGATTTAAACATTTGAGAACAGCATTCTTCGGCTTCTTGAATCTTCAAAACTTCGGTCTTTATCAAGGTTTGTCAAAGTCAAATCGTCACAAAATCTTCAGACGAGGAACTGACGGATATTTTCTTTCTTTGATATGGAGAATTTGTTTCTTCACACAAGGCATTTTGATACAATGTAGCGCAAATCTAAGAAAAATAGATCTTCTTGAGAAACCAAGATGATCAATCGATTTTTCCTAAACTCTTGAAGAAGAAATCTCCCCCTTTCCTTTCTTGAGACGAAGTCTTCTTTAAACATTTCTCCCCCTGTCATGAAATCGAATCTTTGACTTGAAAGCTTTGAGATGAAATTGAACTAAACATTTATCCCCCTTTTTCGATGAAAGTGTGCATCATGATCATCGAAAACCTTTTTCAATTTCAGTCGCGTCTCTGATTCTTGTTGGTCCCGAAGGCCTATACAAGTTTATAGAAAGGGGGGGGGGGGGTTGAATACAAACACACAGATTTTACTTTTCTAAATTGTTTATTGATAAATCATTAACAATTTACAGCTTGTTGCGGAGACAAGATTAAGGATAAACCTAAATCTAAACAAGTTGGAACACTAAGGTTTCTTGCACTAAGAAAGATAAGGAAATTACTAATAATAACCTATCTTGAGATAAGAGATATGAACTTGTCCAGAGTTAGCAAGTTACTTCAAATGAAGTGAGTTCATCTCTTTATATACTGCATGCATTTAATGCAAGTCAGTATATACTTTACACGTGTCATCAGCTGGTTGGTTGCATGTCATTGACCTTGGTTGACAACCTTAGTAGCCGTATGGATGAATAGTGTAGTATCAGAGTGGTTGTACGATTTCAGATATTCGGAGGTTCTTTTCTGACATTTCGTACGGAGGCGTGCAAGGGTGGTTAAGACAAAAGTACTTTGTACGGAGGACTTCATGATCAGCTTTCGTTGATTCAGCGATTATCATTTACTATTCAGCAGATGATAAAGTTCAGCGATAGCTGAAGTCTTGTACTTGATACTTCACGTTGAGTGGACAAATCTGAGTCTTCGCTGATCCGCATCAGTTCATTAGGAGACTTGTCGCTGGTTCTTGAGCTTGATCTTCGACTTCAGCGTAGAACCTTTGCTGACGTGAAACTTGTCTTCAGGGATCATAAGTAAACAACTAACTTATCAGCGATCATCATAATGACTGAACAGACTCAGAGCATTTATGGTGAACAGTTTCGCTGAATGTTTAACTTAAAGAGCGAGAGTTCCTATCAGCGATACTGGAAGATCTTAGTACTTATCAGCGATAGTGAAACTCTGATACATACTGTTTACTTACAATTTTCACTAAGTATTTAAGAGAGGGTCATTATCAAATCACTGAGGGTTTGGATCAACAATCTCCCCCTATTTGATTATGACATAGCAACAAAGAAAATTGCTATTTAATGAAAACATAAGGATAAAAAGAACTCATAAAATATTTGTCCCTTTTACTGTTTTCTGGGATCTTTTCAGTACTGATGGAGTAAAGTACGTTCGCTGAAATCTTTCTTTAAAATATTGAATCAGGTTACAATGAAGAACAGAGATTATAAGTACAAGCGAAATAATTTACAGGTACAGAAGGATAACTGATATAATAGAGAAAAAGGAGATTATATCAGTTTTCAAAAGGTTCTTCCTTAATGAGAAGTTCATCAAGGGTCGTCTTTTCAGTGGGGATCATCCAGTTAGGAACCGTTACGCCTTGTTTTCTTTTGTTCAGTGCTTCTTCAAAGATCAAGGGTTTTAGGTGTCGTGCCTGAATGTCTTTTCTGAAGTCACACCAGTAGATAAGATCTCTGAGCTGTTCGATTGGAGTGATTGGAAGCTCAGCGATCCGTTGAAAACATTTACGTCCGTCGTAGTCGAGAAAGAATATTCCATAAGGATTACTGATGACTTTACCAGGGACGAAAAGTTCACATGGTGGCAAAGAAATGTCAAGGGCAGATAGATCAGGGTCAGGACCAAGCACTTCAGCGCGAGAGAAACCAATTCCAGTTTCATTTCGTATGACAGGACCTGAGTTTGAATCTTGACGTTTCTTCTTTGGAGAGGCCCTTTTTCTTTCAGCTTTAGATCAGGAAGAGGAGGAATGTCCACACAAGAAGATATCAAGTCGATCTGTCTGTTTATCAGCTTTTCGAAATGATCCTTGTACTTAGATTTTGACGATTGGATAGCTAACCTCATCTCCAGCCATTCAGAGAGACCATACCTTTATACAGTGTCAGCGCGAAAGGCTTCGGATTGGCCATCTTCTCTGAAAAGTTTGATGTCAACAATAGGTACTCCGATAGATGTTCTTCCAGAGATGAATACCTTGTTGATCTTCGCTGGACGATATCTGAAGTGAATTTTCTCTTTACACCAGATCAGGGTGGTCTGAGAAACTTCAGTTATCTTTTCCACGATCTTCTGGGCTTCTTCCCAAAGCTTTCGTTGGATTTGAATGGGAACACTTTTCAGCTTGGGGTCTTTGACAGATTCTTGAGTAAGCTTGATGGCGTATTCTCTGTCTTTCTCTTCAGCTTCTTTTCTTTCAGCGACGAGGCGTTCAGCTCTGAGGTGTTCCTTGTATTCAGCTTTTGAAATTTTGAACTTAGGAGGAACTGAAGGCACTTGATCACGCCTTAGAATGATTCGCTGATCCTCGAATCGTTTTATTATTTCTTCTCTTCTCTTTTGATCCTCTTCACTCAGCTTTTGAGGAGCTGACGAAGGTCTGTTTCGGTGCGAGAGAGGTTGTTCTTCTGGTTCATCAGTCTCAAAGATCAAATCTAAGACTGGGATTATTTCATCAGCAGCAGCTGGCTTTATTTGTGAAGTCGCAGTAGTAGAACCTTCAGCGACATCCTCAAACAGGGGAGAGGACTAGCTGAAACACAGCGATCTTACAAATAAGAACTGGGTAGAAGAACTTGGGTAGAAAAGATAGAAAAAGAATGTGGATGTGTAGAGAGGTTGTGGAGTAGAGAACTGATTGTGTATAGAGATGTTCAGGGAAGGAATATAAGTAAAGTTTAGTGTACCTGACAAACCGGCTTTTCAAGCAAGATCGCCAGATTTTCATCTTCAGCGAGGCCTTTGCCTTTGCCTTTCTCAGCGCCAGAGGCTGAGGGCTTTGTCTTTGTCTTCTCCCCTGAAGGTTCTTTTATTGAAATACCTTTAAGAGCTTTGGTTCGAGGAGCAGGTTTGACAACAAAGAAATCATCGTCATCTTCATCATCCTTCCTTGGAGAGGAGGATGGTTCATCTTCAGGGATGTCGATGTCTTCATCTTCTTCTGCTTCGGATTCCTCAGCATCTTCTTTGAGTTGCTCCCCCTCAGATACAGAGGCGAGCTTCTCGGTTCCCTCAGGGTTTTCATCTCCCTGAGGTTTTTCAGCGACCAGATCTTCATTCCTCTCTCCCCTGATAGATTCATCATGGGAAAGGTCTTCAGCGCTTTTGTTCAGATCTTCAGCGCTTTTGTTTAGATCTTCAGCGCTCTTCTCACCGGAATGTTCAGCGCTCTTCTCCCCCTCTTTCTCATGATGACTGGGGGAGGAATGGGTAGACTCAGCGTTGGTGTTATCTCTGTCTTCTGGGCCAGAGATTTTCACACAACCTTCAAGCTTTGCTATTCTGTCTTCTAGGCCAGAAATAGCAGGCGTGATTTTCTTCAGCTCTGTGCGATCCGCCGCTGTGAAAGATTCCAAAATAGGGGCAGGGGCAGGAGCAGGAGCTGGATTATTTTCCTTGTTGACCAGCGTCTCGATCATCGTCTTCATAGAACCAACGTCGGTCTTTACAGAGCCTAAGTCGGTCTTGACCGCTGACATATCACCCTCGAGTTTTCCAACCGATGTCTTCAGCGTTGTTACTTCGCTGGACACGGTCGAAACTGAGTTTTTGAGGCTGGTGTAGTCAGTGTAGATGTCAGAGAGCACCTTGGCAAAATCGCTGAGCGTCTTATCAAGGCCCTTAATGTCATCTGTGGAAGCCTTCTTCTCCACCACCGTAGTCAGCTTCGTCAGATTCTCTCCAGCGTTTGTTACAGCTGTAGAGTTGTTGGAGAGTGTGGTGGTGAGATCAGTCAGCTTAGTTTCCACGGACTTCAGAGACTCGTTGATGTCTCCCAAATTAGGACCTGTAACACATAAGTACTTGTGAACAAAGGAAAGCTCAGAAGTTTCAGGTTTAGTTACAGTGTATATGGGTTGATTTGTACCTGCAGGAGGATTGACGAAATCGTCAAAGTTGCGGACTCCCGAATAATGTTCCATATCTTCCTCAAAAGTTCGGTGAGGAATGGTGATCTCTGCAGGTCCTGTCTTCATCATTCTTTGAGAAGCGTCAGCGGTGGCTTCTGGAATGATGGCATCTCCAGTGATCTTTGGAGGAGTGTCCAAGTGAGTGTAGGGAGAAGCGAAGGGTAAGATTGGGATTCGGGTACTGAGTTCAGCGTTGGAATCGCTGACCATCACTTCATCAGTCTTTTGAGAGACTGAGGGAGGTTGGGTAGTTTCCAAGTTTCTAACCTGAGCGTTTGGAGACGCTGAAGTCTGGATTGGAGGGATGGCTTGAACGGGTGTGGCAGAGCGTACCACGGAACTTTCCTTCAGCTCGTCAGAATGAGCTGAGGAGTCTTCAGCATGGAATTGCTGGGGTTGCTCCTTGGTTTTCTTGATCCCTTTGGAATCAAGTTGGGTGTGAGAGGGTTTCCTTTTCTTAGAAGGAGAGGGTTTTGTGGCCGGGGTATCAGCAATGGGTATTGTCGCTGAAGGAGCCACAGAAAGCGGAGAATTTAGAAGAGTGAGGAGAGTAGAGAGACGTACCTCATTGGCGACAGGTTTGAAATCGAGCACCTTAGGGCCAACCTGAGAAAGTTTCAGGTCACCCTTTTCAGGATAGCTGTCCTTCAGGCCATATTGGAAGATGGCGCTGATGAATCTTGGGTAAGGAACCCATGTTGGTCGGTCAGCGGCAGAATCCACGCGTTGTACTAGGTCATCATATATAATAGAGGCCCAGTCAATGTTTAGACCTTTCAGCAGTGCGTATCCCATAGCTTGCGTAGGTTGTGCGGCTTGATCAGAAGAGCCGGACTTCGCTGTCATGCAGCTGATCAGGTGAGCGAAGTTGAAATTCATCTCGCTGGGCATTTTGGACTTCTTTATCAGCGTCAGCTTCTTCTCGGGCTTCTTGTCCCTTCCAATGTCCCAGATGTAACCCATTGTGTCGAGAAAAGCAATGATGGCATCTTTGTCAGCTTGCTTCTTATGGTCAGGGAATGGAACGAAGGGTTTTTCTTTGGTGGCATTGGGAAAGTTCAGGGTTTTTCGTATGATAGCGGGGGTTATCTAAATTGTACCATACTCAGTATCGCTGAGTATGCAATCGATGGTTTTGGATGCATCTTTGGCGGAGGGTAGCTGAGTGTGTCTGGCAGAGTACCAGAACTGGGATAGTAGTAGCTGACTTGCGGGAGGAGTGATGGTCAGGGCTGTTGAAATGCAGCAATGTTTCAGGAAATTCACAGCATCATCCAGATGTGTGACTTGCTTTCGAGGAGGAAACTCGAGAAGCGCAGAGAGGTTGTTGACCTTAGTCCAATCTAGTTGATCCAGCTTGAAGTTAACCTGAGGGGCTTTTATGATGTCCACTTCCTCAGAGTCAGCGGAGATGGATTCAGCGGTGACATTGATCTTTGAAGATGCCATTTCTCTTTATTATCAGTTCAACCAAAGATGTTAACAAATAAGAATTGTCTTAGTATGGAAAGAATTTCCATTAAGATTGTTCGAATTTTGTCCATTTCATTAAGACATAAATGTCTTAATGAAGATTAGGGTTTTTCATGATTTTGAAACGAAATGTAAAACCCATAAATTCTTGTATTCCAGTTTAAAAAAAAACTGGATACGAATGAAGAACAAGTTTAAGATTTAGATTTAAAACTTGAAGAACAACCATGAAATGGTTGTGTTCATAAAACCATGAAAGAAAATGATTTTATTTTTAAGTTCTTTTGTTTGATCTTGTTTAAAACAAAGATAAGATCAGAAACAAGTTATCTGCATTTGAAAAATAAGAACATATTAACCTTGAAGTTTTGATGAAGAAGATGATGAACAATTCTTTGAAGATTTTAGAGCACAAATGCAACAGTAATTTCTTTCTTGCGAAGGAAGAATGTTCGCGTAAAAGACAAATATAAACCAAGAGTTGTTTATATAGGGAGTTTTAGAGAGAGAAAACCTTGAGCGGGAAAAGTTTTTCATCATGACACGGACACGTGTTTGCATTTGATTGGAAGTTTGAACGAAACGTGCAAACGTGTGTCAGAAAGAAATCGTGCCTGGTGTTATCCGTTGCAATGACGTCACAACTGTCCTTTCACATTCTTTTAGGATGTCTCTGAGGTTTTGAAAAACTCAGGGACTCTTTTGAAAAACATGAAGCACTGAATAGAAGATATCAGTGAAGGTTTAAAGAACTTTCAAAATATCGCTGTTAAGGAAGAGATATTCAGCGATGCATTTGTTTTTGAAATCTTGCATTTTCATGCGTTTGTCAGAGAGAGAAAACATACCTGGATATCAGTTTAACCAAGTTTATTCAGAGAGAAGATGATGAAATGGATTATATAAGTTGATTTTATCCCGAAGGCTATACAAGTTTGTATAAACGTATCGCTGATCAAATGTGAACCGCTGAAGATTTTACCCTTCAAGGTTCAGCATTCCAAGCTCGCTGATGAGAAAGTTGAATCTTGTCTCATCAAGAGGTTTGGTAAACAAATCAGCTAACTGATAATCAGTTGGGATAAAATAAAGTTCTATATCACCATTCATCACATGATCTCTGATAAAATGATATCTGATTTCTATGTGTTTTGTCTTTGAGTGTAGCACTGGATTGTTTGCTATAGCGATGGCACTAGTGCTGTCGCAATAGATTGGAATTTTGGAGAGCTGAAGATCATAGTCTAGTAGTTGATTTCTCATCCACAAGACTTGAGAACAACAGCTTCCAGCGGCTACATATTCAGCTTCAGCTGTGGAAGTGGACACTGAGTTTTGCTTCTTACTTGTCCAACTTACCAGCTTTCCACCCAGGAGCTGACATCCTCCTGTGGTGCTTTTCCTATCCATTTTGCAACCTGCAAAATCACTGTCTGAATAGGCGGTTAGATCGAATCCTGAGTCTTTGGGATACCAAAGGCCTAGATTCGCTGTACCCTTAAGATATCGAAAGATTCGCTTTACAGCTTTCATATGAGATATCTTAGGTTCAGCTTGATATCGTGCACACAAGCATGTTGCAAACATAATATCGGGTCGGCTAGCTGTAAGATACAATAGTGAGCCGATCATCCCACGGTACAGCGTGATATTGACAGGAACACCTTTTGTGTCCTTATCAAGTGTCAGCGGAGGTGCCATAGGGGTTTTCATAGCTGAACTTTCAGTTAAGTCGAATTTCTTCAGCATATCTTTAACATATTTTCTCTGATTAATGAAAGTTCCTTTTTCAGTTTGCTTAATCTGAAGACCAAGGAAATATGTTAGTTCACCCATCATGCTCATTTTATACTCATCTTTCATTCTATCAGCGAAACGAGTACAAAGCTCAGGGTTAGTAGAACCAAATATAATGTCATCAACATATATTTGAAATAAAATGATATGACCTTTCACTTTTCTAAAAAATAGAGTTTTGTCAATCTTACCTCTCTCAAATTGTTCAATATGGAGATAAGTAGAGAGAGTATCATACCATGCACGAGGAGCTTGCTTTAAGCCATAAAGTGCCTTGTCCAGTTTATAAACATAACCTGGACGCTTAGGATCTGAGAATCCTGGAGGTTGTTCCACATAAACTTCTTCATTCAGCTTTCCATTTAGAAACGCTGACTTAACATCCATCTGATGTACAGTGAAGTTTTTGTGTACAGCATATGCTAAGAAAAGACGAATAGATTCAAGTCTTGCTACTGGAGCAAAAGTTTCGTCATAGTCTATGCCTTCCTCTTGCCTGTATCCCTGAGCAACAAGACGAGCTTTGTTGTGAGTTACAGTACCATGTTCGTCCAACTTGTTTCGATAGACCCATTTAGTGCCTATCACCGTTTTGTCAGTTGGTCTACGAACGAGTTTCCAAACTTTGTTTCTTTCGAATTCAGTCAGCTCTTCTTGCATAGCGCTGACCCAGTTTGGATCTCTGAGGGCATCATCTATTTTCTTTGGTTCAGTTAGAGAAATAAAGTTAACAAATAAACAAATATTACCTGCACTTCTACGAGTCTGAATACCAGCGTTGGGATCACCAAGAATTTGATCGATTGGGTGATTTACAGTCCATCGCTGAGCCGGAGCATACGTCGCTGATTCAGTCTGAACTGGAGAAACTGAAGATGAGGCTTCAGCTACTTCTGGATTATCAGCTAAGAGAGGAATGTTTGCATTTGTCACTTCATTCACTGATTGCTGAGAAATAGACGGAATTTCTGAGACATTTGGATCAACTGCAGGTATAGTGTTTATAGGCACAGCTGAGACCCAAGATGTTTCAGCTTCACTATTCTGCATATCTGGAATGATAGGAGGACCATCATATTCTGCATAGCTGATTGAAGGCTTTCTCCCATGAAAGAGTTCATAGGCTGTCTTTTTGAATCTTTTAACTATCAGCGACCTGTTTTGCGTAAAACAAGCAGTGTTGACAGCTTCTGCCCAAAACTGAGTAGGCAGGTGAGAATCGCTGAGCATTGAACGTGCAGCTTCAATAATTGTTCTATTTCTTCTTTCAGCGACTCCATTTTGTTGCGGTGTTCTCACTGACGAAAAGTTGTGAGAAATACCCTTACTCTCAAGGAAGGAATCAAGAGAACTGTTTTTGAATTCAGTTCCATGATCACTCCTTATTGAGCGAACAGTCATATTGTTCAGAGTTTCCATCTTCCGAACAAAGGTGATGAGTTCTTCAGGGGTGTCACTCTTAGAACGGAGAAACATTACCCATGTGTAACGAGAGAATTCATCAACTATGACCAGCGTATATTTCTTTCCAGCGATGGATTGTTTGTTAACGGGGCCAAACAAATCCATATGAAGTAGTTGTAGAGGAGATGACACTGAGGAGACTTGCTTTGACTTGAAGCTTGCCTTGGTCTGCTTCCCTTTTTCACACGCTGAACATAAAGACTCTTTGGCGTATGAATGCTGAGGTAGACCAGTGACTAACTCTTTGGAGGAAAGAGTATTCAGTGTCTTGAAATTTAGATGTGAGAGCCTCTTGTGCCATAGCCAGTTAACATCAGAAGATGCCTTTGAGAAGAAACAGGAGTTCTCAGTGGTTTTTGAGTCCATGTTTATTACATAAACATTTTCCAAACGATAACCGCTGAGAGCTATCTTCTCCTTTTTGTCAGAGACAAAGCAGGATTCCTTAGTGAAAATCACTTTGTTATCCATGTCGCAAAGCTGACTGATGCTCAGAAGATTATGCTTCAGCCCTTCAACATATGCGACTCTTCTGAAGGAGGTTGTACCATTTGAAAGTACACCATACCCTCGGGTGTGTCCTTTTCCATTTCCACCGAAAGTCACAGAGGGACCCTTCTCTTCCTTGTATTCAGCGAGCAGGTTTTTCTTTCCAGTCAAGTGTCTAGAGCATCCGCTATCGAGATACCAGATACCCTTCTTAACCTGCAATACAAAGGAAGATTAGTTTTTCTTAGGTACCCACTTAACCATGTATACACGTTTGTCAGTGGAAGTAGTTGGAATGGAAGGTTCAGCGGTCTTCGCAGCATTTGAAGATTCAGCTTTGTCTTTCTTCACTATGGTTAATTTCTTAACCTCAGTGGTAGGAGTCACCTTGACCTGATTTGCATCGGTGTTGGTCCTCTTTGCCTTGGGGGCAATCTTCACCTTAGCTATTTTTTCAGCTTTGGTGGCTGTGGGGCACTTACTAGCAATATGATCGGTAAGTCCACAGTGATAACATTTCCTATAACTAAAAATAGTTCTAGGACCACTTGTATGCTGAGCTTTTAATTTTGAATTAGAAGTGCCAGCACCAAGTAAGCTATT
The DNA here is from genome assembly GCA_033807775.1 of Saussurea involucrata. Classification (NCBI taxonomy): domain Eukaryota; kingdom Viridiplantae; phylum Streptophyta; class Magnoliopsida; order Asterales; family Asteraceae; genus Saussurea; species Saussurea involucrata. The sequence continues at coordinate 110,638,898 of CM066320.1, read as the reverse complement.
TGCTTTAGAAATGGGACAAACATTCAGTTCTTCAGATTTCTTACCAAGGACATCCACTCTGAGTCTAGGAGTAGATCGCTGAATAGATCCAGAGATCAGCTTTCTAGATCCAGAGGGGTTGGTCACTGAGGCTTTAGAAGCATTCAGCTTTGGTACTAAGGTACCCTTCTGAGGATTTTGATAAATAACAATTCCTTTACCTTTGTCTTTAGAGACAGAGGTAGGTTTTGAATAAACCATTTTCTCCTTACCTTTTGAGGAGGTAGGAGTTTCCTCAGGGATTGGTGTAATGGACGAGGAGTACTGAGATGATGAAGTGTCAGCGACTGAGGATACGAACGTTCCAAATTTAAGCATTGAACGTTCAGTGGTTGGTTTTGGAGTATCATATTTATAACCCAGACCACGTTTATCACTCAGAGGAATCTGAGGCTTAATTATCTCAGTGATCTTTGTTGAAGAATTACACCATCCTTCAACAGTAGCTTGTTCAGCTTTTAATGCAGCGATAGCTTCTGCTCGTTCGATTTTGACTAGCTGATTTAAATAGACTTGATCTTTAAAATCATCTTCAATTTTAGAAAGCTTTTCTATTTGAAGGTGGCAGTTTTTAAGCTTTTCAGCGAGATCAAGATTTTGGTTTTCAACCACAGTTTTGCCGTTCATGGCTTCGTATAAACTTCTAGTCAAGAGATCGATCTTACGGAGACTATCAGCTTCATCAATATTTGCAATATTGGTAAAGAAATAAGGTGATACCTGAATGGCAGATGTTGAAGTGGAGGGAATGTCTGAACTTTTTTCCTCTTCTTCAATCTTAGCCATGAGACATTGATTTGCTTCATCATCTTCAGAATCAGATGATGATGCTTCTTCATCAGAAGCAGCCCAATCATAGTCAGCCATCAGGCCTTTTCCTTTCTTCTTAAAACTTTTCAGCTTTGCATACTTCTCCTTCAGCTTTGAGTATTTGTCATCTTTATTCCTTGGAACAAAGGATTTCTTTGTAAAAGCTGAAGGTCTCATGATTTTCTTTGACCTGCACTCATTAGCGAAATGACTTGTCTTTTCGCAGTTGAAACAAGTAGCAGTAGCCTTATCAACAAAAGCTGATGTTTTAGGCTTGTCAGCTATGGAAAGAGTTTTGTTCTTTCTAAACATTTTCTTCTTGGCGAATCTCCTGAACTTTTTAGTTAGGAGAGCCAAGGATTCATCATCATCTGAAAAATCAGAATCTGATGACCTTTCAGAGTTACTCTCTAACTCAGTGATAGTGACCGAAGGTCGCTGAGTAGAAGGTTCCTCTGAGATTAAAGCAACAGGAGTGCTTTTGGAATCTTTTACAAGATTCTTCTTAAGATGGCTAGATTGCTCATGATTCAGCAATGTACCATATAAGGTTGAAAGGGTCATTGATTTAAGATCCTTTGACAGCTTGAGACACATGGAATAATTGTCCCAGCTTTCAGGTAAACATTCTAGAAACTTTGTCAGCGCTTCAAAGTTAGAATATTCCTTACCAACAGTTTTTAGATCTATAATTAAACAATTAAAACGTTGGTGAACTTCAGAGAGAGTTTCATTCTTACCAGAAATGAAGCTTTCGTATTGTCTTACCAGGTTGATCTTTCTTGAGTCCTGGACTTCAGACGTTCCTTCATACTGAACACGTATTGTGTCCCACATGGCTTTTGATGACTTCAGGTTCATGACGGAATGGTAGACTTCGTCAGGAAGGGCCATGGATAGTATGGATATGGCTTTTGTATCTATAGCCACTTTCTTCTTATCTTCATCGGTCCACATGTGTATTTCCTTTGGAATCAGCCTTTCTGGAATAGCAGCTCTAGTTGCAGTGGCTGGAGCTAAAGGATCAATTGTTACAGGGATGTGTGGTCCGTTTTCAAGATAGTAAGTCATAGTAGGGTCTACACCTTCTAAGAAGAGTGTCATCCTATTTTTCCACAAGTTGAAGTTGTCTCTGGAAAATCTAGGGGGTTTTGCAAGAGAACCATTGTCTATATAATGTGTGTTTGTGTTGGCCATTTTCAGATAATAGCAAGGAAGAGAAATATCTTAGATTAGATCTTGTTTATGAGATTAAACAAATCCGCTCTGATACCACTTGTTGGTCCCGAAGGCCTATACAAGTTTGTAGAAGGGGGGGGGGGGGGGGGGGGGGGTTGAATACAAACACACAGATTTTACTTTTCTAAATTGTTTATTGATAAATCATTAACAATTTACAGCTTGTTGCGGAGACAAGATTAAGGATAAACCTAAATCTAAACAAGTTGGAACACTAAGGTTTCTTGCACTAAGAAAGATAAGGAAATTACTAATAATAACCTATCTTGAGATAAGAGATATGAACTTGTCCAGAGTTAGCAAGTTACTTCAAATGAAGTGAGTTCATCTCTTTATATACTGCATGCATTTAATGCAAGTCAGTATATACTTTACACGTGTCATCAGCTGGTTGGTTGCATGTCATTGACCTTGGTTGACAACCTTAGTAGCCGTTTGGATGAATAGTGTAGTATCAGAGTGGTTGTACGATTTCAGATATTCGGAGGTTCTTTTTCTGACATTTCGTACGGAGGCGTGCAAGGGTGGTTAAGACAAAAGTACTTTGTACGGAGGACTTCATGATCAGCTTTCGTTGATTCAGCGATTATCATTTACTATTCAGCAGATGATAAAGTTCAGCGATAGCTGAAGTCTTGTACTTGATACTTCACGTTGAGTGGACAAATCTGAGTCTTCGCTGATCCGCATCAGTTCATTAGGAGACTTGTCGCTGGTTCTTGAGCTTGATCTTCGACTTCAGCGTAGAACCTTTGTTGACGTGAAACTTGTCTTCAGGGATCATAAGTAAACAACTAACTTATCAGCGATCATCATAATGACTGAATAGACTCAGAGCATTTATGGTGAACAGTTTCGCTGAATGTTTAACTTAAAGAGCGAGAGTTCCTATCAGCGGTACTGGAAGATCTTAGTACTTATCAGCGATAGTGAAACTCTGATACATATTGTTTACTTACAATTTTCACTAAGTATTTAAGAGAGGGTCATTATCAAATCACTGAGGGTTTGGATCAACAATTCTCACTAACAATCTCCTCCTTAATGAATAACCTTGCTCCCCCTCAAAATAAGAATTCTAGAGCAATTTGTTTTCTCCCCCTGAAAGTATGCATATATTTCATTTAGGCACAATAGTTGAAATATTTATTCAAGGAAAATAAAATTCATTGAACTACATTTTATAATTACTAACATTTGATCATTTGAAAACTTTACAAAAGAAATTCAACTTAATGAAATTTAACAGATTTATCAATCAAATGAAATCAAATGTATGTGTTTGGATTCAAATACCAGACATCATTGCATATCAAGTTAAAAATGTTCAGTTTCAACCTCTTTATTAAATCTATTTGGTGTGCTAGCATGCGAAATATGATCAGCAAGAAGCATATGCAATTCTAAAACATATCAGAATACTCTGCTCTACTCACACTATTTGTCCAAAATCAGAATTTTCACAAAATTACAGGTTTATCGCGACTTTGTATTTTCCCCAAGTTTCTAGAGATGTGTGCTCATTGGCATCTTTTGATTTTGTGCACATTGGCATCTTTTGATTTTGTACTCATTGGCATCTTTTGATTTTGTGCACATTGGCACCTTTTAATCACAAAGTTTATTAAGAATAAGATACACCGTTAAACATGGCTTTCTATCTGGTTCTATAGCAGGATTTGGGTCAGCGGATCCCAGACCAGTTGGCCTTAGGTGCTAGGTGACGAACACCCCTTAGAACTTACTTTCCCAAACCAGAAAGGCCACATCGATATATCTTAAACCCATCTGTACCAGTAGAACATGGCTTTCTATCTGGTTCTATAGCAGGATTTGGGTCAGCCGATCCCAGACCAATTGATCTTAGGGACTAGGTGTCAAGCACCCCTTAGGACTTACTCTCCCAAACCAGAAAGGCCACAGGTACAAACTTTCAAACTGAATGATTTTTATTTATTTATTTGATGCATCTCAATCACTCAGTTCAAAAACATAGTGCTTCACCCATATTTTCGATTCCTTCCATCATTCAGACATTTAGGTTTTCCGAGCATTATATTCTATATAAGTCCGAATTTACATAACTTTGAGCATTCAGCATAATTTCATTCATGTTTTGCTGACCTTTCGATTTATTTCAGAGGTGAAAGATGAAACAAATATAACTCAGATAATACAAAAATGCTTGTAAAGTCATCTTTTAGCACACATTTAATTCATTGAATGAAAATTGAAAATTTCATCTCATTGAATTAAATTTGTAAAGATTCAAGTTTTCAAAGCAGTAGAAACAAAATATAATACAATGTTACCTTTTACCACTTGTTCCTTGAAATATAAAGATATGACAGTTAAGGATATCACCTGAGAAGTATGAGTTCTAAACTGATTTGTTTAGAAGTCTTAGCCATTGAAGTACGGGTCCTGAACTGATTTGTCCAGAAGCCATAAACTTTGAAATCCGGGTTCTAAACCGATGTGTTTAGAAACCATTTCTCTTTACTCTCCCTTAGTGGCACAAGTAATCTTCTTCCGAGAGTTCAACGCTTTGCTTCTAAATCTGCAAAAACAGATTAAGTAGATTTTGGTACCCAACGTGTCTTGGGTCCTGGCTTGTTAAGCGAAGCTCTATATGAAGAAAAATGATAAGTACCGTACCAATATTGAGCATCATTATTTTTAATAAAATCATTAGTTCCACAATATAAACAGCAAAAATTCTTTTGTGCTAACCTGATTAAATGATTTGCGGAATATAATGAACCAGGTTTAGCAAAAGATTTACCTTTCAGGTTAGTGTTCTTGTTGGGAACAGATGATTTTGGTACATCTTTTTCAGAAAACGTACCTTTAACTCTCCATTGCATGTTGACTTTCTTATATGTAGGAAGATCAGCAGATTGAAATTTGGAAGAATAATCCACTGAATGATCATAAAATAGATTAGAAGGACGAATCGGACATTCTGAATAGCTTTTGGATTTGTTAAGTGACTTGACTTTGTAAGATAAGTCATTCCGTTCCTTGGTCACCAAATCAAGCTTCTTCTGAATGTCACAATTAACCCTCTTCTCTTTCATAATATCACTCGATAACACGGCCAAATTCTTTGTAAGCTTACGTATTTCTTGCTGAAAAATCTTCCTTTCAACAGAATATTCATCTTTAACACTCCTAGCCTGAAAGTCAGCTTTCTTCCTCTTTTCTAACTCATGTCTTTCTATATCCAATTCCTTTTGAAGCTCAGATATTTTCTCTGACAATTTCCCATTATTCGCTTCAAACTCTTTCCTTTTATCTTCAAATTCAACCCTTTCCTTCTCCAATTTTTCTTTTTCAAGAAATAAAACTTTCTCAAAATCTAAATTTTGCGTGGAAAGTTTTCTGCATCTGAGTTCAAGAGCTTTCTTTTCTTCATTTACTTTCTTCTTCGCCTTTGAAGCTTGTTCAAGTTCAGAAACTTTCTGAGAAATAGAAAGAATTTGCTTTGCATAACACTTTTTGTCATTCAAACGATCAGCCTTTTCTTTTCTGACATTTTCTCTTTCCACTTTTAGCAACTTTTCCGTTTCAGACAACTTCTTTGTAAGTTCAATAACCTTTTTCTCGAGTTCCTCATTTTCAGCATCTGACGAGTTCTGTTCCGTATCCTCCTTTTTAGCTTTCTTTTCTTCTTCCTTTCTCTTAAAAGCAACTTCAGATCCAAGCATTTGCTTTGATAACTCGTTCCACATCTGCTTTGGGTTGTTTTTGAAACATTCAACGCGTTTGAAGATGTGTTGTGGAAGTTTGTAAAGTGCGAAGATCAAGTTGGATGAAGCTTCTTTGTCGGCTTTCATTCTTTTAATCTCTTCTTCTGTATAATATTTGTCAGTTCTGATCATTGGGCCTTCAGTGAAAGATTTTATCATATTTTCACCATTTTCTCTACTTGCAATAAAATCGATGAACGAGACTCTCCATAGTTCAAAATCAGATTCTTTGAACAGCACTGGAAGCCGCTTCATGTTTGAAGAATTAATCTGAAAAAAAAAATTCAAACAATTAACAATTAGCAAAACTCGAAAAAATACTAAGTCAGAATTTCGCAACCCAAAGAAGCGCAATATGAGTATTTCGCAAGCAACAGATGCGAAAAGTAAACTTATCGGGTCCTGAAGAAGCGAGATATGGACTTGGAAAAATCACAGAAATATTTCGCTTTGGTTAATAGCGCAAAATGAGAATTGCGCAACAAGCGGTGACGCAAAGTGCCAAATGCGCTATAGACAGTAGCGCAAAGTATCAAAACTCGCTTCAGATGGTGGCGAAAAGTTCAGAATTCGCAATAGTTAGTTGCGAAAAAAATACACAACTCGTGACCGTTGGTTGCGAAAAGCTTGGCGAGATTCTCACTTCAAAGGGTGAAGCAATACTGTGATTAAGCAAGCAAGCGAGTAGCTAAAACTAATTAAGCAAGCAAGCAAGTAGCTGAAAATTAATTCAAACGAAGTTATCGAAGCAAGCAAGCAATCATGTAGGTGAAAGTAATTCATTTGCTATTGTCGAAGCAGGCATGTAGGTGGAAATTCTGATTTCTTTGGCTTGCGCAATTCTGCTTATGTGGGTAGCGCAATATGCAAATCTGCTTCTCTGGCTTGCGCAATTCTGCTTATGTGGGTAGCGCAATATTCAGAACATGATGAACAAGATGATCAAACTCAAAAATCTTCTCAAATCTTCATCAAATCTTCAAATAAACCAACCAAAATTTGCAGAAATGTTAGAAAAACAATTTCTAACACGATGATGTAATCCAATTTTGCAGAAAATTGCTGAATCGAAATCTGAATGTTGAACAGATGATACGAACGAACCGAACAGAAAAACTCAAAAACTTCAAATCGATCCTCAAAATATTGAAATTAATCAACCAAAATTTGAAGATATGTTAGAAAACAAGTTTCTAACACGATGATGTGAACCAATTTCGCTGAAAATCGCTGAATCAAAATATGAATCTTGAACCAGACAGATTGATCGAACTTTTCAGAAACATGAAATTCTTCAAAAATGACCTCCAAATCTTTGAAATTAGCTTTTGATTCTTGAATAAGAATTATTCTCCACACAAAAACGAATCCAAAGAACCAATTCACGAACGAATTCGATCAAAAATCACCAAAATTTGATAAAATCTCAAGAAAACGAGATTTTCTTGAAAAATCAAGAAAATCAATCAAATTTGCTTGTGAAATCACAACATTCGTATGTTTGATCAGTAGAATTCCATCTCTCAATCTTGTTCCTGCTCTGATACCAATTGGTAAACCAAGATCTATCAAGATTAGAGAGAGAATCTAGAGAGAGAGAGAGAGTAGAGAGAGAAAGTAGATCTATTAGGGTTTGCTCTCAATATTACAAGATGTGAGTTATGCGTATTCCTCTCTGTAAATGTTGTGTCATCCCTCTATTAAACAAAGCTATATATACCCCAATACAAACTAAGGTAATAAGCTAACTTTGACTTTCTATTACATTGACTTTGACTTTATTACTCAAGATTAAATCTTGAAGACATATTTGTCCTAACAGTACGAATCACTGAGTTGCGACAGTTATGAACATCATAGTTGCGATATTGTTGAAGATGCAAAGAATCAGAAGTTGATTCTTCAATAATGATCCAATTGATCTGAAAATTGGTACGAAGGATCGCAACACTATTCTGGACAACTTTAAATCTTCAAGTTTTGTCCACAAACCACTAGAACAGTGATTTCTAAGCCAAAACAGTAGGTTTTTCAATAAAAGTCCGAAAATCTATTTTTGCACAAAATTGAGGCAGATCCTGGTGTAATTGCGAAATCAAAACACGCAGGAATGAATATCAAACACTTCTAGATCGATCCTAATCCATTTGAAGAACTCAAGTGATCAAAATCAATAAGAAATAGATGAAAACTTGAAGAACACTCAAAATGCAAAAAAACTCTAAAAAACTAATATGATCTAGATGAAATACTATGCTCTGATACCAATTGTGATCCCAGAACAAGTAATCAATCCATGAATAACATCAAATTGGCCATCTCTATATTCAATGAAGGATAATCACCAAGTACAATATGCAATCTAGAGAGCAAATGGTGTGTGTGTGTGTGTGTCAGGATCGAATCTTAACAAGACTAATAATACCTAGAATTCAGAATTAAAGAATCTGCGGAATAGAACTTTAATTCTCACAATCAATGAACAATATATCAGAAAACACAAACTGTTTGTATTCAATGCTTCGACTCACAAGATTACAACCAAACCTCAATCTTGATGAACAGGCTCAATCAAGACGACTTCTACTTCTCTAGAAATAGGGTTCTAAACCTTGAGGTTAATTCTCTCTCTAAACAAAATCGAATTCTGTATCTCACGTATACGTATTCTGTTTTTTTTCTATTAGCTATCTATGAACAACTATTTATACACAATAGGTACAAGATAACTATCGAAAATAGATTGATCTTCTGAATCTTCTTTAAGCATATCTTCATCTATTCCATCTTTATCTCCAAAATCTTCGCATCCCAAACTTATCACTTTAGCAGTATTAACTTCATTCAGTATGAGCAGTACTAATAATCTCCAGCAGCACTAATTCATTCTAGCAGTATTAACTCATTCCAGCAGCATTAACTTGTTCCAGCAGCATTAACTTTATTAGCAGTACTAACTCATTCCAGCAGCATTAATGTATCAGCAGTACTAACATGACTAGCAGTACTAACTTTATCTTGCAGTAGTAACCATTGCATAAGCAGTACTAACTTTGTCTTGCAGTAGTAACCATTGCATAAGCAGTACTAACTTTGATCTGGCAGCACTAATGTTGTTCTGGCAGTAGTAATGTAGTTCTGGCAGTACTAATCATACTTGGCAAATCTTCAGTTCCCAACAATCTCCCCCTAACTTAACTTTTCAGGTTGAGAAGTCAAGTTCTTCAGATGATGCTTCCAAAACTAAATCATGAACGCATAAATCAGGATTCAATCCCAAACTTTGATTGATGATCCTTCTTACCAGGTATCTTGCCATCTCAGAGTCTTTGTCACTCACCAACTTAGTTTTTAGCATTCCATCCAACCTTTTCATGCTGTGCTTGTATATTTTATCCACCAAATAATACTCATGATATGTATTGTCAAGAGTTATGACATACACACCACAGTTTTCAATAAGCATCCATTTGGTAACAACTTGAAATTGCCTTTCTGTCAAATACTTAACTGCTTCTGTATTGAACATTAGGCACAGGTATTCAAGTACCATTTTGGTGATGGACATTCCATTTTCAGTCAGCATATTTCCATAAAGCTTCATTCCTACCTTGAACATTTCTTCCAAGTATGATCTAGAGCACATCCTTAAAAGTTTTCCCCATGTAGAACTGACCTCAAACTTCCCATCTGCTCTTTTTACTCTAATGTACTCCTTTCTCTGATCTTTCAAAGTATCCCAGAAGATGATTTCAGGAGCCATAAAAGCTAATGGTTTAGCTTTGATTGGATTGGTATCAACCACAGTAATATACATATCACATTGAGCATTTGGCAGTGATTGTACATTGCTTGGTTGACCTGAGGGAGTTGCCACTTCTTCTTCAGCAACTTTTGGATCAGATTTCTCTTTCACTGCTTCCTCCTGGGCTTCTTCTACAGTTGGTTCCACCCTTGGCTTCTTTACATCTTTCTTCTTTGAAGCTATGGACTTTGTTCTTGGCCTTTTGGTTGACATCATCTTGGTTCTTTTGAGAGTTTTAACAGCTTCAGGAATGATTTCAGCTGTTTCCTTTGTTTCTGCTGCTTCCGAGATGGTTTCTGCTGCCTTATGTTTTTCAGCAGCAGTAACCATTTCTACTGCTATAGCTGTTACTGCTTCTTTTATAACCTTTAATGCTGCTGCTTCAACACTATCCTTCACAATCCAAAATATCTCTGCATCAATCTCGGATTTAGTTGCAGGTACTGCTTCCTTCTCACTTTCAGATACTGCTGCCTCCACAAGATTCTTCAAAATTTCAGTTACTGCTGCTTCAGTCTCAGACACTGCAGCATTATCTGTTTCTACTGCTTGGTCAGTTTCTACTTCTTTCTCAATCTCAGCAGCATTAACTGTTTCTACTGCTGGTTCTGTTTCTGCTTCCTTTGTAATATCAGCAGCAGTAACCGTTTCTGCTGCTTTTTCTGTTTCTGCTTCCTTTGTAATATCAGCATCAGTAACCGTTTCTGCTGCTTTTTCTGTTTCTGCTTCCTTTGTAATATCTGCAGCCTGCTCAGACTCCCCCTCAACCTTATACTCATACTCCCCCTCAATCTTTGCATCCTCCATGTGTAGATCAGAGTCTAACTCCCCCTTTTTGGAAGCATCAGAGGTTGATCCTCTCCTTCTCAGAACATACTGAGCTTTCTTTCTTCTTTGTAGCAGTTTGGTGATCAGCTTCTTATTCTTTTCTATCTTGGTGTTTTGATGAATAACCACCTTCTTAAGCTCATCAATCTCCTTCTGTTGATCCATGACCTCAATGTTGATGTTGGCAATGGTTTCCATCAATTCCTCGTACGTATATCTATCCTCACCCTGTTTAGGAGTTTTTACCTCCGTTAAAGGATCACTGGAAATTGTAGCAGGTGTCTCTTGCCTAGCAAAAGCACTACCTACCCCCTTGGTTTCTTGGCACCTGGGACCTCTGGATGATTTCTCACCCTGAGTTGCCGTGAGGAAGGTCTTAGTTATATTACCACTGGCCTTCTCTTTGCTAGTAGAAGTAGTGGCAGCCTTGCGACTCACATGCTCAACCTTCTCCTTAGTGAGCACCTTCTTGGGGTTGGGAGACACCCCTGTGGTTTCCCTTTCGATATTCTCCATTGGAGAATGCTCCAACAGAGGGCTTAAAGGCTTCGGGCTCTTAGGAGATACATCAAGGGAAGGAACCTTGTGTACCTTTCTTCTTTCAAACTTTTTGGTTATTTTGGGAGTGGGTCGTACAAGAATGGACTGAGGGATTACTTTTGTGATGGAAGGTTGGGATTGGTCATCAGTGGGTGTGCCTAATGTGGGCCTTGACCCTGATGCCATACCTTCAATGGTGTGGGACACAACCATCATTGTAGAGAACAATGGTGTGTCAACTCCTTCCGAGTCCCTAGGAAGTCTTCTCATATTTGAGAAAACCTTCCCTTTAGGGGATTTTGGCACATATACCTCAGCAGACTGAGGTAAATCCGTCAATTCATGGTTAATAACTTCTTGGACAAACCTAGGATACATATAAAATTTCTTTTTGGATTCTAGGTTTGCCACAAGATCATTAAAAATCATTGCTGAAAAATTGAACCTTCTGGCAGTGGCTAAGCAGACCAAGGCATAAGCAATGGTACTGCTAAACTCACTTCATCCAGTAGTTTTCTTTGACATGCAATGCATTAAGGTATGAACAAAGAATCGCCATTGTGTATGAAATTTAGACTTGTAAAACTTAAAAACTCCAATGGGACCGGCATACCCCATTCTTGTTAAAGTTGAGTATAGTTCTTCATTAGGAATAGAAGTTATACCTGAGGCATCATCTAATCGAAGAGTCATGCGAATAACCTCCTCTGTAACATTCAAGGGTTTGTTGCACACCCTTGTTTTGAGGATTTCCTGCCCATCTTCAGACACCACGGTGGCATTTGCCCAGAACTGCGTCTGATGCTCGATGTAGATTGTCGGGGTCACCGTTAGGGCATAGGAGATACGCATGCGCTTGAGGAAATCCACAATGTCGTGAAAACCTGCGGATTGTTTTGGCTTGTGAAGCATGTCAATCTCGTTGTGGTCGTCGATAAACTCCATTATGCCTGAGGATTCTTGACAGAAAACAGAGATTCTTGATAGAGAATAGTTAGAAAGAGAGAGAGATGGATAGAATTCAAAGAGACGTTATGAACTTTGGCGGGCTGAAAGAGGTATTTATAGCAGTATTAGCCCTAACTTTTCTTTTAAAGCAGTATTAACGACACAAGCAGTATTAACGACTGAGCAGTATTAACTGCAAGGCAGTATTAACTACACAGCAGTATTAATTACTTAAGCAGTATTAACAACAAAGCAGTATTAACTACTTAAGCAGTATTAACAACGGAGCAGTATTAACTACTTAAGCAGTATTAACGACTGAGCAGTATTAACTACACAGCAGTATTAACTACACAAGCAGTATTAACTGCTAAGCAGTATTAACTACTCATTGGCAGTATTAACTGTGCACTAGCAGTAGTAACTATGCACTGGCAGTAGTAACTATCCACTGGCGGTAGTAACTATACTTACACTTTGAAGCACTTGTCAGTCTGAGTCATATTGAGGTTCTGAACTTAACAGGTTGTATCTCAATTGCTCAACATCCTCAACTTTCATCTTACCTTTTGATACATCTCCTTTACCACTTATCTTATCTCCTGCAGGATTATTCCCAAAAGCAACATGTCCTCCATCAATTCTTTTGAAATTCTTGAGGCAGGACATGTTACCTGTCATGTGCCAGGAGCAACCACTATCAACATGCCAGATGCTCTTTCCCTTGAGCTGTTGGTTGCCCTGCACCTCAGATAAATCAATTAGTTTTTATTGGGAACCCAAGCCGAAGTGGTCTTGGGTCTCCCTTGCTCATCAAAGTACTTGCACTGGGTTTTGATGAGATTTTCAAACTTAGGTACTGCAGTACTGGAGAACTTTGTCAATATGATTGGTCTAGCAGCACTAAAACTAGAAGCAGTATCAACCTTAGAAGAAGTACTAACAGAGTTAGCAGCACTAACAGAGTTAGCAGCACTAACAGAGTTAGCAGCACTAACAGAGTTAGCAGCACTAACAGAGTTAGCAGCACTAATAGAGTTAGCAGCACTAACAGAGTTAGCAGCACTAACACTTCTAGCAGCAGTATTGGCAGTAGTATTGCTTCTAGCAGCACTATCCTTGTCAGCAGTATTATCTGAGGTAGCAGTACTAACGTTAGTGCTTTTGGGGACCCACATATTGACACATTCCTTTTCAGTCTGTTTTCTCATGTGGCTTTTGGATTTAGCTTGTTTCTTAGCCACATTATTCTTTGCAGGCTTCCTATAACCAGAAGATTTTTGAAAACTTCTTTGAAAACTTTTCTTTTGGTTAATAGGATTGAAATAACAGTATTTGGCAAGATGATTCAATTTGCCACAGATAAAACAAGGTTTTGGTCTGTTAATCCTTTGCAGATCAACTCCTTGCTTTTGTGCCCACTGGTTATTCCAATTTCTTTGATTTCCCCTCTTTTTATCATGTTTTTGGGGCTTATTCTCTTGAGATTTCTTGCAAGAACAATGTTCACAAGTATTAGAGTTCACAATAGTGGTTTGTGTATAATGAACTCCTTTTCCCTTTCCAGTCCTTTTCATCTCATTGTTCTTATCCCATGGACTTCCACCATCCTCATTGGTCTTTATGTAATTCTCTAAGGGAATCTCACCACTGACATTTTTGTCCCTTTTCTTAGACTCTTCTTTTTCAGTTTTATCCTCCACAACAACTTCATCTGATGGATCTATTTTAGTAGCTCCTTCAGGTAAGTCATTTTTATCCTTGGTTTCTAACAGGTCTGACCTAGGAGGGATGTAGTTGTTGTTGTAGGGTGGGGGTGTGGCATTGTACCCTATGCCTGGTTTCAACTTACTATGGATTTGAGAGTTTATTATGTTGTCCATGACTTTAGAGGCACAAGTAAACTTTTCTACATCAAGTTTGACTTTCTCAAGCTCTCCTTTTAGTTTCTCACACTCTTCCCTGGACTCTTTCAGTTGGAACTCCAGACCACCCTTTTCCCACTTCCAGTAGTTTGTATCATATGAGTGTTGAAGTTCATTGGCTTGAAAAGCCTTAATTTGTTCTTCAAACCTCTCAACAATCAATACATAGTCTCTTCTATCCTTTTCTAATCTCTTAAGGTCATCACACATTCCCTGATTGTGATCTCTATACTTTTTAACAGTGTCTATACAAGCTTGAGAACAGAGATTAGATTTTACCTCAATGGGAAGATCTGAAACTTCAGCCATAAGTGCTTGATTTTGGATGGCCTCTTCTGCTTGATCACTCCAATCAAATCCCATTCCTTGTTGAGAGACAAGAGCTTGAATAGAGTTTCTGTTTTGATTGGTGCTTCCAGCCTGAGTTTGTTGATGGCTGTTGTGAGATGTTCCACCTCTGCATTCCCTGGCAAAGTGTCCCATCTTGTGACACTTGTAGCATTCAACTTTGGTCTTGTCAAATCCAGCACCATCTTCTCTTCTTTGGGAAAAGTTGTTTCTCCCTGTCCTCTTTATGAATCTTTTCACCCTCATAGACAGCATTGCCATCTGCCACTTGATATCCATCTCTTCAAGATCATCAGCATTGATCTGTTCTAAGTCATCATTAATCAAAGAAGAAATAACATGACTAGAAAAGAAGGCTTCTAGTACTGAATCATTGGTCTTTTCCTGATTGACTCCTCCAGCAGCATTAACTGATTCAGGGTTAGCAGTAGAATCAGATGATGCTGAAAGAAGTGCAGCATTATGTACATATCCAGAAGGCTTCTTTTTGGCTTCAACCTCTGCTTCAAAGACTCTAAGATCATTGTAAAGATCATCAAGCTCTTTATCTTCCAATTGGTCATTCTGTCTGAAAGACACAGTATACATTGTCCACTCTTCACCTAATGATCTTAGGAACTTTCTGTTAACATCATCAGCCTCCATCTTGACTCCTACTGTGGCTAATTCTCCAATCAGCTTATTAAATCTATCAAAAGTTTGAGTCATAGACTCATTCTTAGTAGAAGTAAAGTTTTCATACTGCTGCTTGAGAATTGCCTTCTGATTTCTCTTGGTGCTTTTGGTGCCAGTGAATCTCTTTTCCAAAGCATTCCACAGAATCTGAGCATCAGTGCAGTGTTGAAATTGATGCTGATATTCATTGGGGATAGCCAAAAGCAGAGTGCTTAAGGCCTTCATCTCTATTTGTCTGACTTTTCTCTCTGCATCAGTCTTTGGAGGAGGTCTTTTTCCATCTGGTCCAGTTCTTCCTTCAGCACATGGACCATTCTCTATGATATCCCAGATGGAATAATCAGTAAGCAGAATGTAATGCTTGATTCTAATTTTCCACATGTCAAATTCATTGGGTCTGAGCATGGGAACCTTAGAAACAAGAGTACTGTTTGATTCAAAAGAATTTTCCATAATGATTGTAGAATTCTAAGAAACACAGGCTCTGATACCACTTTTCAGGATCGAATCTTAACAAGACTAATAATACCTAGAATTCAGAATTAAAGAATCTGCGGAATAGAACTTTAATTCTCACAATCAATGAACAATATATCAGAAAACACAAACTGGTTGTATTCAATGCTTCGACTCACAAGATTACAACCAAACCTCAATCTTGATGAACAGGCTCAATCAAGACGACTTCTACTTCTCTAGAAATAGGGTTCTAAACCTTGAGGTTAATTCTCTCTCTAAACAAAATCGAATTCTGTATCTCACGTATACGTATTCTGTTTTTTTTTCTATTAGCTATCTATGAACAACTATTTATACACAATAGGTACAAGATAACTATCGAAAATAGATTGATCTTCTGAATCTTCTTTAAGCATATCTTCATCTATTCCATCTTTATCTCCAAAATCTTCGCATCCCAAACTTATCACTTTAGCAGTATTAACTTCATTCAGTATGAGCAGTACTAATAATCTCCAGCAGCACTAATTCATTCTAGCAGTATTAACTCATTCCAGCAGCATTAACTTGTTCCAGCAACATTAACTTGATTAGCAGTACTAACTCATTCCAGCAGCATTAATGTATCAGCAGTACTAACATGACTAGCAGTACTAACTTTATCTTGCAGTAGTAACCATTGCATAAGCAGTACTAACTTTGTCTTGCAGTAGTAACCATTGCATAAGCAGTACTAACTTTGATCTGGCAGCACTAATGTTGTTCTGGCAGTAGTAATGTAGTTCTGGCAGTACTAATCATACTTGGCAAATCTTCAGTTCCCAACAGTGTGTGTACTTTGTGTAATATGATGGATGACCTCATTAGGAAGATAGAAAGTGCAAACATTATATACCTAGGGTAAACTATGACCCTATTACATATAGGTCCCTCTACTTAGTACAACTAGAATATTAGGCACTAACAAAGGGTAATGTTGGCATTATGAAAAGATTCAATTCCATTCCTTTAAAATCCTTTGTATTTAGGATGGAATGTTTAAATTGCTATTTGATGGAATTGGTTGGAATTTGAGATTCCATTCCTTAAAAAACCTTGAACCGGAATTGAATCTGGTCAAAGGAATTTGAGATTCCAATTCCATCAAATTCCTTTAAAAACCTTGAACCAAACAGCCCCTAAGTACCTACATCTTCACTTAAGGTTCAATCTTTACAGAATACAGTAACTGTAGCCCCTAAATCTTGATTTGAAGTGTTTATATTACCTAAAAACACAAGCATGTTCACGTACCTTACAAATTTGAGAGCATCAGAGCAGTCAGCAGGAATAAAGTCCCTGAGGAGATGTCAAGAAAACTATCTTCAACAAATGCATGATCAGATGTACAAATGCAAAGTGAAACGAAACTATACGAGTGTAAGGAATGAAGCGAATGGGAAAAGTGGGGAATCGGGAGCGAGAGTAAAATTATAAAATCCTATTTCCCTCCATTTATAAAATCGGGAGTGGTAAAGTTTAGTTTTGGCGAAAAGTTTGAAAAATAGGACCTAACATTTTATACTCCTAACACCAACTTCGTTATTTGAAGTATTAGGCCTGTTTGTTTATCTCTTAATAGTTCCATTAAGTGGCAATCTTTGAATCGCTAAGAGGTGAATCTTGTTTGGCAAAAAAAGAGTTTGTCTCTTAATGGTTTTGAAACCCTCTGAATGATTCTGTATCTTGGGTCTCCCTTAACCATTCAAAGCCCTAATTTCATTCTGAATAATTTCCAAAAGAATCAGATTTCATTCTATACTATATCATAAGAGCCTCTTAATCATTCTGACAACTTAATCATTCTGCATCAAACCATTCAACAACTACCAAACAGCCCCTTAATCTTTTTTCACTAAGCTATGAGGACCAAAATGAAACTTCACTATGTACAGTTAAATGAGATGTCCCTTTTTTATATTTTTTGCTTAATTTAATTTTAAATACTGAACTCTTATTCATTAAAATATTAATCATTATTTTATACAAATTTTTTATAAAAAAATATACAATAAGTTTACTAATTAATTTGTCTTATAATTGTAAAACAACTTTAGCATGCTTGTCTTTTAAATTTTCACTGAACGAACTTGACTTGTTAAAAGGCACACTATATATCTCGTTAATTGTTTGACCATTATCTTACAATGTCAACCTTCTTGTTACATTCAAATCAACTATATGAATTAAAAATGTGTTCACTCATTACTGCAAAAAATGTTAAATCAAACCCTCAAAATATAATCAGGAAACTTGGTACAAAATGTGTGAATAGTGTGCTTAGCAAATCCTATCCGGTTGCTTAAATGGAACAAGGTCATACAAGTGCGTTTAATATCCTGGACATAACAAAACAACTTGATAAAACAAAACTGGACAGGACATGACTGATCAAATGATCAATATGCTATCGAGTTATTTACATCTTTTACATATTTTGATTAATTTGTGGGCGAGCTTTAAAGAGGAGGCAATCAATTAATGAGAAGTGCAAAATGAACCAAATCACATATGATAATATGTGAAAAGTTTAAGTAACGTGAGAAATGTGAGAAGTGGATCTGAACCGTTTATCAGTTTGAGTCAAATGTCCTCCCATGAATTGTGGATTAGAAGGGAATTGATCTGGTGCATTCGGTGCATCTCATCCTAATGTGCATCTATTTCTCATCCAACGATCGATAATCATTTCTCACGTTTTTCACATTAACCTTAACTTCTCACCGAAACTCAACCCTATATATATACACATATATATAGAGAGAGAGAGAGGGGGGGGAGATTCTGGAAAAACTTCACATGTGCATTATAATTATGTTTACATATGTATGTTTCATGAAAATGGTTGCACGACCTTGACTACGAAGGTCGTCAATAGGGGTGTTCATCGGTTGACATCCAAAAGATGTGAGGGGAACTGATTGGATGCTGGAAAATCCAACATCCAATCGATGATTGGATCAGTTCGGTTTCATCCATTTGATATAGTCATTGGATATCCATTGGATATTCAGTGGATCGGATTGGATCCATCCAACATTCAATGGATTATCGGATTGGATCCGTCCAATATTTTTATGTTTCTTTCTAAACATTTTAGTTTTTATTTTTTACAAATGTTTTTAAATTATGATGTTATAAAAATAAAAGCTTTTTACTTTTATTGGATGTTGAAAATTTTGATCCGATCCGATCAAATTATAATTGAATATCAATCCAAGGTCGGTCGGTTCTGATTGGACCAGTTGACTTTCTGTACACCCCTAGTCGTAGGTCAAGTCGTCCACACACCCTTTACGTTGATCTTGTTTTATAATCACATGTGATTTAAGTGGAAATTCATATGTCATTTGAAATTTCTGTGTTTTTTTTTATTTTGACTTGGTTATTATTTGAACCTTCCTCCAAATAATATGTAACTATATATATACACGTACAATTTCTTATGTTCTTTTATTTGAAAAAGTAAGAAATGTACCATAAATTAAATAATTACCTTTAAGGGTATGAATTGTAAATATTAAAAATATTTTTATGTAGTATATATGATATATAATAAAATAAATAAATCCAAAAATATTCAATATTTGGCTCATTTCGAAGGTATCGAAGAGACGAGTACATTGGTGTAACTTGTTAATATTGGGCTCATTTCGAAGGTATCGAAGAGACGAGTACAATGGTATTAATACTCCCGGTCTAACACTTGATGTTTTATGTTTGTGGATTACAGGTCCCACTAGCGGTGTGTCTAGATCGCGTTGAGATGCCGACCATGCTTTAGGAGCTTGGAGGGTCGGGCTTTTTGGGGAAACACGAGATGAGAGATTTTTGGAGAAATAACAACACCCGTGTTAATCTAGTTTAATTTATTTCTAACTCTCGCTTGTCTTTGATAAAACATGTAGCATCATTGCCCATCAGAACTAAGCCCTGATCAATGTTCTCATATGTATGGAACGAACCCCTATTGGGACACATGTGACACGTACATTTGGAATCAAGAATACATGCATATGAAAGTGATGATCCACCTCTAGATACAGTAAAAAGATCCCCATCAGGATCAACCTCGGCTATATCGACTTCACCATAACCGAAAATATGATTACCATTTACGGTTGCCTTCTCTTTCTCCTTGTTCTTCAACTTGTAGGATTCATCAATTACATGTCCTTTCTTATGATAGTAGTTGCAAAATTTACGCTTAGTCATTGACTTGGATCTCGCCTAATAAGAGGAAGATGAGTCTCTATCAGATGATCGTCCTCTCACATTTAGGCCATCGACTTTCTCTTCAGAACCACCATCGATCTATGATTTGTTTTATTTTCTCATTTGAATACAACGCTTTAATCATATCATTCAACACAAGTCATGTGTGATGGCTATACATGATCGTGTCACGAAAGTGACCATGAGAATTGGGCAACGATGTTAACAAGAATAAAGCCAAATCATCATCTTCATACTTCACGTCTATATTCTCTAAATTGCAAAGCAATTCTTTGAATGTGAATGAATGACTAGACAATGAACTATATTCAACCATATTGAGATAAAACAACTATTGCTTCAAGTTTAATTTGTTCAGTAGACTCTTTGTCATCAACAAGTGTTCCAACTTCAGCCAAAAAGTCGTTGTCGAAGTCTCATTTAACACATCTTGCAATACATCGTGGGATAAATGCAAACGGATTTGAGATTACACCTTCACATCCTTATTTTCTTTTTCACCATCGGTCCAAGCCTCTGACATTCTCTCAACGTCCAAGAGTGCCTCATCAAGTTTCAATTGAATTAGAACGTCCTTCATCTGCACTTGCCATAATGGAAATCGAATACCTCGGTCAAGATTTGGAATATCAAATTTCACCAAAGTCATGGTGTTAGCCAACAATACATATCCCAAACAAATCAATACATAGCAATTCCGAAGAAATGGTAAGATATGGGTAAGAGTTCTCGCAGATCTCCCTATTACCGAGAAACCTTCAGAAGTCAGAATGGGAAGAGGAAAAAGGAAATCCTATGGGTTGGATTGCTCGTGTGTCCACAGAACAAATCCCATTTGAAATGGATGGTGTGTGTTTGTCAAATGCTTTGACTTATCCATTTAAGTGCGGAACAAGACCTGATCTAGGATGATATTCATAGATCGGTTACTCTTTGTGTACGTTATGGAGTTGTCTCTAAACCAATTTATATTATTTTTTAGGACTTTCTGTTGTAAATGAATTATTCTTCGCAAAGCTGAGGTTTAGGGGAAAGAGGAAAGTCTTCGACCCGGTTTACATTCACTTGTCGACTGAACCCCTGGCAATAGGCAGGTGTGGGATTCCTCCTTTGGACTTGACTCTTTTCTTTGACAAAAGAATGCCCAAGGACATGAAAACCTAGAAGCTCTGACGCCAATTCTTGTAAAATTAGAAATGGAATCTTCTCTAAAACAACCCATAATCAATGCTCCAAATAAGAATCTTATTGATTTAAGCAAAAACAACATTAGCTATCAAAATCTTTAAAAAACAAATAACCCAACAATCGAAATACGAACACACATACGTAAACAGTTTCTGAAAATAAACGAGGAAGAGGCGACACCGTATTTACATGGAAAACCCAAAACGAGAAAAACCACGGGCGGTAGAGACCACCTAGAAGTCCACTATCGATAATGTTGAGTACAATGCTTGAAAAGAAATCACAAATTGAGATAATCTTAGCCTATCTACCTGCATATGCTAGCGTAGTCTTTGTGTGGGAGAGAGTGTTGGAATTTATATAGTAATGATGCTTCTAGTGTGGGCCGGCATTGTTGGGTTGATGTTAGGGTAAGTAGATAGATTGGTTGGTATAGTGACTGCCATCGTTAACTGATAACTATAATTGTTAAAAGCATGTTATGGAAATGTTTAATTTACAGAAGTTATACTGCCAAAATTTCTAGAATTACTAAACCTTTTTTGTTTTTGTAAATTGTTGGAGGCTCATAATCTAGCACTTTCCCTGCAGATGAGCCAAAATTGTTGTGTTGGAGTAAAGGGTTAACGTTTGAAAAAAGGGTTGCCTTTTTCTGTTTAGGATCATTTAGGATCTTGCTTTTGCTATGAGTAGTGAGTCTACCAAATGCAACACCAATAGATCTTACGATGTTAGTCCGTCATCGGAGGTAGGTTCTTTTTTACTAATAAAGATATCATTATGTTTCATCACTAATGTATTACAAATAATGTGTGTCAATTGTTTAATATTTTGTAGGTACTTGAATTAAGAGAAGAACTAAAAAAGATTGAGGATGGTCAACAAACACGGGCGGAGTGTGCGGTGCGGGAGAGGGAGTAAGTAGCACTAGAGGTTGAGCTCGAGTCATAGCTACAAGCGGAAAATGCAGCGAATGCCAATATGGAGGCGGAGCGGAGAGCGCAGACATCTCTAAAGGCCCAATAGGTTGAGTTGCGTAATTTAATGAACTTATATGTAAATTCCCTCCCCCTCCCAGCTAGTTATTTATGCGTACGTAATTTATTTAGGAAAATATGAGATTTTTTGTTTATTCTAAGAAAAAACCAACATTACATACAAATCTCCAAAGAAATGGTCATTCGATGAAAGCTTTCAGGATTTTAGTGTTTGAAAGCACCTTTTATTTCCTTTTAGGTGGAATGTGAAGGCTATTCCAATGATTATAGATGGAATATTCAATCCAAACCATTTTAGTTAATTATATGTAATAACCCATTGTAAGTTCAATCTATGATTTTAAGTTGTTATTTTATGTGAACATATAAGTTTAGGGTTAGTTAGTAGTATGGTATCATTTTATGGTTTTTATGTGAAAGTCATAGTAAATAAAATGTTATTTTATGTGATTAAGTTAGTTTATTTGGTTGAGGTCTTAAGTGTTATTAGAAGAGAGTTAGGGGTTGTATTATTGTTGACTTTGTTTTTAAGTTGAGTGTCATTAGAGTCAAGATGAGGGTTTCTAGTGGAATTACCATGACATATATAAAGTGTCACCATTTTTGATGAGTCATTAGACCCATTTGCTGGAAACAAAAAGGTGTTGTGTGTGTGTGTGTGTGTGTCATGAAAGAAGAGAAAGAGGGAAATGAAGCATAATATAAGTTAGAGTTTGTGATCAAGAGTAGTTCTTCAAGCCTTTCTTCATGGTTTTCAGGTATACTTCTTCTTCAACTTCTCCATCCTCATGATTAGTCATCTCTTTGTTGTAATTATATGTCTTGATGTTTTGGAATTCCTCCATGAATGATTTTTGGAGTTGATTTATGGTGGTGATTGTATTTCAATCTCAAAGTTTCAAAGTCCTAACTCATCACCTAGTTTGTTTGTGTCCAAAGTCAAGTTTAGAGGTTACACCATGAAAGATGAGACGTACCAAAGTCGCGCCAAGCTCTGTTTCAGCATTTTCCGATTTTTGTTTATTGCGTACTCGTGTCGTTTCTGGGCGTAATATAGGGGTATGGGTACTCGTTTTGAGTGTAGAATAGAATTTGAACACTTTGAACATGTTATTAGGCGCCAATTCAGATCCCAAGTCTTGTGATTCATGTAGGTTGTTCGGTTTCTAGTCCGGTTGCAAATCGGGGGAGTCCGGTGAGTCGTTTAGGGTTATAAGTTGTTGTAGTGAGTCTAAAATACATATAATTATGTGTATTTAATCGATGTGTATATATTACAGGCTTGGTTACTCGTCGGTGAAGTTTGTTATACGTGGTGTTCGGTTGTGGCGGTAATTGTCGGTTTTGCTCGTTTGTGTCGTTTGCACGTATGTTGCTTCAAACTCCTAATAAGGTGAGTTTTTCTTTTATGAATTTTCGAACTGGAATACTTATGAAATGAAATGGTTAATATGTGATACAAAATGTGATGATTGTGAGTTATATGGAATGTGATTATTTAGATGCATTTCTATTTGTTTGAGCATTGCACTACACTAATGCACTTTGGCCGGACTTAGAGGCCGGATGGAGTTGGCTGTACCAAAAGGGGCAGCGGAGTTGACTGTACTTAAGGTGCAGTGGAGTAAATTAATTAGTTGGCTTAGCGCGGCCAACTAATATTGTTATGGCCATAATTTGTTTTATTGGTGTTAAAGGCCAATGGAGTATTTTATGCACAACGCATGAGAGTCAATGTGTGGCATATTGATAACAATTTCAATGTTTTCATAATATTGTTATTGAACTATCAGGGATTTTCTCACTTGGACCAATTGGTCTAACCCTCATTGTTTTCCAAAATATGTATTTCAGGGCATACGCAAATTGAAGATAAAGAAAATGAAAAGTTGTGGTTATGCGTTTAGGGCTGCTATACTTGCAAGCTGAAGATGCTAAATGATAGTTGAATTGGTTAAGTAAGTATGTGAATCTTTTGTATGAAAAGATTATTAGCAAAAAGTTTGTAAGCTATTTCAAATAGTTGTTTAGATTTATAGGTTGGGACCCATTGTGTAACCCCAATGTGATTTGTTTTCTATAATATTCTATGTTATTTGTTATATGGAGGTGTGGGTGTTACAGATGGTATAAGATACTGGGTTTAAGAGATTTAGGTATTCAGTTTGATGCATAGACTTAAACTAGATGGTTTTATGTTGAAATTAGGATGTCCTTGATATGTTTAGAACCCGCGGGGTATTAAATATAGTTGGGTAGAAGGAACGTCATGTAAGGTAAATTCAAATTACATTTGGTCAATGTATTTTTGAGCTTACAGGTACATGTTGGAACTGGAATACCTTATTATATTGGGTATGTGTTTACATGAATATCTATATATTTTTGTGAATTGATAGGCTGGCTAGCCGTTCTCGTTAGATTAGGAAAGGTGGATCATGTATTCAGGATCGGGAAAATCCTAGAACTGGTAATATTAATGAAATGATCTCAAATGCTCGAGGTATGAGTCGAAGCCAAAGAAGGAGTTAAAATAGAGTTATTATTGATATGATCATGGGATTGTCATTATGGTTAGTAATGATTTGTCGGTTATGTGATGTGAAGTGAATGATGATGAGTTTTCTTTTGTGGAACAAATTAAGTGAATTAGATGTTTAAGATTTTGTGTTTAGCATTTTATGTTAAGTCAGAGGTGTAAGAAATTGATGTGATAATGGGTTTGCCGTTATGCTTAGTAATAGTTTTGGGTTTAAGAAACTAAGTTGCGGTATGACTATTTGAACGTGATGTTGATGTATTATGTACTACGTGAAAGCATCGTCTATTAAATGTTTAAAGGATGTCATAAGGATTTTTGCAATATGATTGTTGTGGTATGGATTAAGAAAAAGGTGTAGTATGCCAAGATAGACATCTAAGTCTTTGATTTGTTATCAAATCGCAATTATGTAAAGTAATAACATTAGAGTATTTCATAAGGATTGTTGTTTTATGAGATTTATTTGGGATATTGGTGTTATGCTCTTGTTATTATAAGAAGGTGTGATTAACATCGATATATTGGTGGTTAGTATTTTATTAAAGGTGCAGTGTTATTTGTGTTGAATTTTAATGGTGATGATTGGGTGATATTGAAATTTGTATGTTTGTTCATTAAGATATTGTTTGGGATAAATTTAACGAGAAAGCAAGGATGATCTTGTATTAAGATAGCGGATTTTGTGATTGTTATGTTTAATTAGGATAATTATGTTTGTGTGTTATAAATCTCATTAGAATATTTTTTCTTTTAAAAGAATTGTGGTATTTCTAAAATATGAACATCGGGCGCTTTTTATAACTCAAGTACTGATTTGGTTAAAGTGGATATTGTATGTCTCGCATCCTAATTTCTGGGTTGGGGTACTGAGTAATGAAGCTGGAAAGTGAAGAGTGTTATTGTGAATGATTGGTAAGGAAAAACTATTATTGATCGAAGATGAAATTATTAAAAAATAATTTGGGTGATTGGTGAGTTTAATCAGAGTCGCGCACGAAGCGTGATAATCCGTTATAGTTTGTGTTTGGATTTGAAAGATTGTTCAAAGTGGGAACAAAAGTTATAATACAAGAATAAAAGTGGTTGGTAGTTTAATTTTGGATGATTGATCTAACCCTTGCAATAGTTTGCAAGTTTCATATTGAAGGTGTATGTTAGTATTTCGGGAAGGTATAGTGAAAGTATAGAATGTGGTGTTGTGTATAATTTCAGTATTTCAGATGCTAGACTATGCCTTCAAATGTTGAAGTTTATGTTATGAATAAAATTTCATTTGTGTGAGATGATTTGTGATATATAAATTGTGTGCTGAAAGAGGCACAATGAGATATTGTGTGCTGAAAGAGGCACAATGAGATATTGTGTGCTGAAAGATGCACGATGAGATATTTTGTGCTGAAAGATGCACGATGAGATATTTTGTGCTGGAAGAGGCATGGAGTGAAATAAAGATGTATTGATTTTATTAATAAGATATTTTTTATGGTTGTTATATTGATGGGGATGAGTATATAGCATCGATCCAATTTGTTCTTTATCATTTTGAAAGAAGTTGTTAATTATATTTGGGATAGACCGGTTAAAAAGAAAGTTTAAGTTGATATTTTGTTAACATAAAAAAATGAATTGTATTGATTTATTCAGTAAGGGGCAGTGGTGATATACCACGATAGTTGAGAAATTCAGCTGGGTTCAGAAACTATCAATGTAGTCATGATTTAATTATGTTTTACATTAAGATGAGGATAATTAAGACTCGTGACCATTGTGATGCTTACAAGATCTATTTACATGATCCGGTTGACGAGACAGATTAGGTGAATCCTCAAGAAATGTTATGGGAGATAGTGTTAGAGTCTTATCTTTGGGACTTCCCCATAATACCTCGGCAATGTATCATAGAGAAGAAGCACCCTTTGTGTTGGGTCATTGACCAGCATCTTCCTAAATCGAAACGTGGCGCTGGCTGCTACGCTATAAGGAATAATAAGTTGCGCCTTCTCCACCAGCAATTGCTTTTGGCGTAGTGGTAAGCGCTTGGATCCGAACATGTGGTATCAGAGCAGGTCACGGGTTCGAATCCCATGGAGTGCATTTAAAATGCCAAAGGCATGTTGTGCATCCATTGACTTCTAGCGAAGCTCTCGTTAGTGCTGGAAGATGCTGGGGGGGGGGGGGGGGGATTGTTGGGTCATTGACCAGCATCTTTCTAAATCGAAACGTGGCGCTGGCTGATACACTATAAGGAATAATAAGTTGCGCCTTCTCCACCAGCAATTGCTTTTGGCATAGTGGTAAGAGTTTGGATCCTAACACTTTGTTCTTTCCGTATTCACCAAAACATCCATTACCCTTGAAGGTTTAGAAATTTCTTATAATAGCAGTTAGTACAAAGGTGATGTTATATGGTAAATCCTCGTTTGTTCTATTGATAGAATTTCGGGACAGAATTCCTTTAAGGAGGAGAGATTGTAATAACCCATAGTAAGTTCAATCTATGATTTTAAGTTGTTATTTTATGTGAACATATAAGTTTAGGGTTAGTTAGTAGTATGGTATCATTTTATGGTTTTTATGTGAAAGTCATAGTAAATAAAATGTTATTTTATGTGATTAAGTTAGTTTATTTGGTTGTAGTTTGGAGGTCTTAAGTGTTATTAGAAGAGAGTTAGGGGTTGTATTATTGTTGACTTTGTATTTAAGAGGGGTTGAGTGTCATTAGAGTCAAGATGAGGGTTTCTAGTGCAATTACCATGACATATATAAAGTGTCATCCATTTTTGATGAGTCATTAGACCCATTTGCTGGAAACAAAAAGGTGTTGTGTGTGTGTGTCGTGAAAGAAGAGAAAGAGGGAAAGGAAGCATAAGAGAAGTTAGGGTTTGTGATCAAGAGTAGTTCTTCAAGCCTTTCTTCATGGTTTTCAGGTATACTTCTTCTTCAACTTCTCCATCCTCATGATTAGTCATCTCTTTGTTGTAATTATAGGGCTTGATGTTTTGGAATTCCTCCATGAATGATTTTTGGAGTTGATTTATGGTGGTGATTGTATTTCAATCTCAAAGTTTCAAAGTCCTAACTCATCACCTAGTTTGTTTGTGTCCAAAGTCAAGTTTAGAGGTTACACCATGAAAGATGAGATGTAGCTCCTTCCATGTCTAGTTTAATATCACCTTTTGGTTGATGATAATAAGTATTAATGATCACATATGCATGTATAGAGTTGTTACATGGATTCCTCCATGTTAGTTGATGTTAGAACCTCATTTTTATGCTAAAACTTCCATAGAAGTGAGCCAAAATGACCTGGAATGCAGTTGGGTTTAAGATGGGTATTAAGAGTTGGAACAGGGGCTGCTTTGCAGACCACAGAGGTTCGCGCGACCTTTGGCGCGGTTTTGGTCGCACCAAAGTCGTGCCAAGCTCTGTTTCATCATTTTCCGATTTTTGTTTATTGCGTACTCGTGTCGTTTATGGGTGTAATATAGGGGTATGGAAACTCGTTTTGAGTGTAGAATAGCATTTGAACACTTTGAACATGTTATTAGGCGCCAATTCAGATCCCAGGTCTCGTGATTGACATAGGTTGTTCGGTTTCTAGTCCGGTTGCGATTCGAGGGCATCCGGTGGGTCGTTTAGGGTCGTAAGTTGTTGTAGTGAGTCTAAAATACATATAATTATGTGGATTTCATGGATGTGTATATATTACAGGCTTGGTTACTCGTCGGTGAAGTTTGTTATACGTGGTGTTCGGTTGTGGCGGTAATTGCCGGTTTTGCTCGTTTGTGTCGTTTGCGCGTATGTTGCTTCAAACTCCTAATAAGGTGAGTTTTTCTTTTAACAATTTTCGAACTTGAATACTTATGAAAGGAAATGGTTAATACGTGATACGAAATGTGATGATTGTGAGTTATATAGAATGTGATTATTGAGATGCATTTCTATTTGTTTGAGCATTGCACTACACTAATGCACTTTGGCCGGACTTAGAGGTCGGATGGAGTTGGCTGTACCAAAAGGGGCAGTGGAGTTGACACTTAAGGTGCAATGGAGTAAATTAATTAGTTGGCTTAGCGCGGCCAACTAATATTGTTATGGCCAGAATTGGTTTTATTGGTGTTAAAGGCCAATGGAGTATTTTATGCACATTGCATGAGAGTCAATGTGTGGCATATTGATAACAATTTCATATCAATTTTTTCATAATATTGTTATTGAACTATCAGGGATTTTCTCACTTAGACCAATTGGTCTAACCCTCATTGTTTTCCAAAATATGTATTCCAGGGCAGACGCAAATTGAAGATAAAGAAAATGAAAAGTTGTGGTTATGTGTTTGGGCTGCTATACTTGCAAGCTGAAGATGCTAAATGATAGTTGAATTGGTTAAGTAAGTATGTGAATCTTTTGTATGAAAAGATTATTAGCAAAAAGTTTGTAAGCTATTTCAAATAGTTATTTAGATTTATAACCCCTATGTGATTTATTTTCTATAATATTTTTATGTTCATACTTATCGTAACCTTAAGTGTTCTTCATGTTCATCCTTATCGCAAGTGTCATACATTCATACTTATCGCAACCTTCAGCTCGTGAACAGTAAACTATCGCAACTGTCCTTTGCGACAAGCTTGTGTTATCGCAACCCACTTGACATGAACAGTACTCCTTATCGCAACCTTCTGTTGAGATAAGAATCTTTTTTTGAGTTTAATCGCAACCTCTTTGTTGCGACAAGATTTCCTCTTGCGACAAAGTTGCTTGCATACTCTGGGTTGCGACAAGTCTTGTGTTGCGACATTGTGTGGGGTTGCGACATTATTCGAGTTGCGACAAGTGTGTGGTTGCGACAAGATTTGAGTTGCGACAAAGGGTTAAAAATGTGTAATCGCGACTGTTTCTGGAGATCAAAATGGTATCCTCGCCCAAGTAATCACCCATTCAATTAAGCATGTGTGACATCATTCCCATATTTAGGCTGTCACATACATATATTGCAACTGTCAATGTTTAAAGGAGCTCAAGTTTGCCAAGATTTTCAGAAGATGGGTGTTGGAATTCAGTCTTTGGTTGAATTGGATTAGACGTTTGAGCATTTGCAATCATTATTCTGGAGTTTTGTTGACGATGCTAGACCTTTGAGTGCTCTTAATCACTTTTCTGACCTGATCAATCAGAATTGTGAGTGCTTGCAATCATTGTTCTGGTGCTTTGTTTGTGATTCAGACTCTTGAGTGCTTATAATCATTCAACTATTTCTTGAAGATTGAAGTTCCGGATTTTCATCATTCAGTGTTCTGATATTTTGGAGATGAGCAATTTTCTATAGTTGATTAACAATGTTACTTGTGGAGTTCTTCTAAACCTTACCTTATAGTGTATGCTTCATTATGTTTCCTTCTTCGAGCAAATCCGAATCAAGCTCTTAAGCTGAATTCCTATTCAACTCGCGGCTTATCGACGGATTTGGTGTTATAGACTGAGATTGCACTTGGTTTGTCACGCAACAACTCGCTCTTTATCTTTCTTGTGAGCTTATCAGTACGAGCTAGAGTTTCCACATTTATGAAGATGTTGTTCGTGCACTCGGTCGAGACATTGAATCCGATTTGTCAAGGTTGAAATATAAAGAGTAAGAGCTTATTTCAAGGGAGAGCCTAGACTACATTTGAAGAATTGCATCACTACGGTTTTCTAAAGAAATCAAGGGGGAGAAGAACTGAAGATCTTTCGAGATGGGTGATTCCTTTACAAAACTATAGGGGGAGATTGTTAGGACACAAAATGTCCATTATAAGATAGTTTTGTAAAGGGTTTTAATTGTTATATGGGCTTGGGTTATGTTATAAGGGCTTGGGCTTAATAGTGTAACAAGGGGGTATATAATGTTTAGTGTGTGTAATTAGGGTTTTGTAGTCATTGCAATGTAGCCTCCATAGTGTGTAAGTGTGTGTTCTAGAGAGAGAACCATTCTCTCTCTAGGATAGTTCTTCCACATGAATAATACACCACTTTGATTATATTATCTCTTCTTGTTACAATCTTCATCATTATATGAATCGTTGCTTGTGTTAAATGGGACTAACAATTTGTTATGTGGAGGTGCAGGTTGTTACATTATACTAGCTATAAATGTACTATACCCATACAATGTAACAAGATGCAAAATTTATAGTAACCGAAAATTATATAGTATCAACGGCTCAATATTTAACTAGTTATATTTTAACCTGTTTATTATGAGTTGGTTTTATAGATTTCAAATGTGAAACATTAAAAATTTGTACGCATATAGTAGTAAGTTCTATATTTCTATTGTATGTATACATTAAAATCAAGATGTAGCCGGGTATAGCCCCGCGATAATCCATAAAGTAAGGACTAATGCTTAATTACCAATATATGAACTCAAATAACAAAATCAGAAGATTTATTGGAATTTTATAAGACTAGCTATATTTCTATAGGTGTGAAGAAGAGATATTTTACATGATCATCTACACCTAAGAAATAAGTATCTTGATCATGTTGATAAACAACTTGAGAAGCTCTTGACATGTTGAGGGCAACTCTGATGATGGAAAGGGGCAGTGCATTGGGTGCAACTAGCGCTGCATTCAATTCTTTCCATGATGTGTGAATAAGCTGTAAAATTTGTTTCCTTCCCTCTTCCTCACTTGTTATATTCTTCTCCCTCATCACCAATTGTATACTTGATGCTACATCCCCTCTTTCTTGTTCTTCCTATATATGATTGCCACATAAAAACGATTAAGATCGTATGTTCATCTATATGTTGCTTGGATGATGATTAGCACTACAACAAAATCGGGTTTGAGGGACGTCTACAATGGTCGTTTTATAGGACTTAAGTTTATAAAACCAAAGAATTGTGAGTCCTATCTAAAAGGGTTGCAATAAATTTTGAATAGTTTTTCACGAAACTGTTAAAATAAAATGGCGTATGATAGTTTTGAGAAGTGTCATATATATTAACCCATGTTTTTATAGGATATTTTGTTTTATAAAACACGTTTTCAAATATATATTCTCATATAAAATAATTTGTAGGACATTTAATTTATTTTAAAATTATCCTAAAAACTTGTTCGAATATTCAAAGATGTTCTATGAACTTATTGTAACGCTTTTTACATATGATGCATAATTGTTTGGTCTATAAACTGAAGCCCCAACTCTTTAAATATTTTTGGCATGCCATAAACGTGATTTCGTTGTAGTGTTTATATATATATATATATATATATATATATATATATATATAATATTGAACATCGTGTATGAATTAACCTTTGAAGTTCCAAGATCATCCCAAAGACGAAGAATTGTTCCAGCAACGGAAAAGAAAGTAGGGTATGAATGAAGAAGTTGTCTCATATTTTGAGCAGTTACCCCTTCGCCCATGAGAAAGAATAGATGCACCAGTGCCATGTATGTTCCTGCTGTTGTAACCCCATTCTCTATGTAGTCTTTGAGATTTGGTGTAGTTCCTCCATTTTTCCATTCAGCTTCGACCATAAAGGCTTCAACCATGTTAATCCACTAGTATATATAATTAACATGGACAACTAATTAATTGGTGCATGCAGTGGTTATATATATCTCAATGATATCTTAATTCTTCCAGTAAATAATTAATTAAAATATATATATATATATATATATATATATTGTTGAAAAACTTAATTACCGTCTTGCTTAGGAATGGCAGGACACTCAATCCATGTTCTTTGAGGACCTCGTAACAGATCTCATTGGTAGTATTATACAAGGCCATGTAGCATATTTTCATGTACTCAGGTAGGTGTTCGATTTCTTTCAAATCCCATCTACAATTAATTAATACAACGTACATTTAAATTAAATGAATTGAAAAAATCATTTCACCAATATTTGATTTAATTAAATGAAGAGGTTAAGTTGTACCTTTGAATTGCTTTTGTGAACAAAACAAGATCAGCATATGAACCATAGGTGTCAAATATATCATCAATGACCAGCAAAATTGAAATGGTCTTGGCTAGCTCAATTCTGTGGCCGGAATATTTGCTCTCGGGTAAGAGACCGACACTCCATAGAAAACATTCAAGAGGGCGATCTCGGGCAAAACTTAGCTTAGTCACTAGACCCATATGTCTCCACCACCTGAATTGAAGTTCAAATTAATCAGAAATTACATGGATGATTTATACACATATATATATATATATATATAATTAGAAGAATTGAAAACAAGTATTAATTATTAATTAATTTCACCTGGTTATCTCAGCCAGCTCCATTTGGTGGAGTGATTGAACTTGATTGTATTCCAACTTTGCAAGTTCTAACAAAATTGGGATGTGATCACTTTCATTGCCATATTCTTCAATATACCTTCTTGATTCTAATCTATCCATTCGCAGGTGCCTTGGTACCTCTAAACTATGAAGAACCTTTTCACGTAGTTTGGGGGTTAACTGTGAAACTGATTCCATGAGATGTGTGGTGGTAAATTCCTTGGCCTGTGATAAAATATCTTCCCCATTTGCACCCAAGTATGAAGCTTCATATAAACTCAGCATTGCCTCTATATCTTGAATTGATGACCCTTTGAATCTACCATTTGCATCCAGGAATGGTCTAAAAACATCTATATATTTTAAAGGCCAAAACTTACTTTACCTTATATATATATATATATATAATTTCAATGAACAGTCGCTATAGCTAGGTTTACATACATATAATCGCTGGTCCCTTAACATGCACTACAAAACAAATGAATTTTACCCACAAAATTAACCAGGAAAATTTCCGTCGGTGATTACCAATGGATCACCCAGAAAATACCAACGATTCGGTAGTTAGTGATGTTTTTCGAGAAAATACCAACAAATCACCCAAAGAATCATATCCCTGGTAATCTGTCACTGATTTGAATTACCCATCAACAATTTACCCACCAACTTTTGTGACCAATCACCCTTTAGCGACAGATTTATCATGCAAAAGTTCCTAGGAAAAAGTCTTTCATTTAGTAGTGATGTTCTTCGGTGCTTATATTATACATCATGATTCGTCTATCATTTTTATCTTCATTCGAATTCTTCCAAATCAAACGAACTTTCTCAATCGTGCTAGCTATATAATAAACTTGCACAAAATGGAATTGAAATTGATTAAATCTTTTGATAAATTTAGAGATCTTAATTGAGAGTATATATGATACCAGAATTAGTATGGAGGCCATTGGTTCGTTGAAGGCGAAAACGTAATGCCACCGTACATAAATCATCATCAAGCTGACCTTCAACGGGATCTATTAGTTTATGGATGATCTCTTCATCAAAACTGTAACCTATTCCGAGTCTTTGAATTGTGTCCAATAGCTTCATCTTCATTCTGGGGTTTGAAGTTGTCATCAAAGCTCTGCTTGTCTTTTCCTTTAGTTCCTCCATTCTGCTACCAACATCAACTTCTGAAGAACTTGCCTATCAATAATTATCCAAAAAGCAATCACAATGAATACAATTTTCTTCTTCATCTTAATTAATTCTCCAAGTTACAAGCTTAGGTTTAATTAATTATTCCTTTTCTGTACTTTTCTAGCTTAGCTAGCCAACACATTAAAAAAACACTAAACATGCAATCTAAAAACACACACACACACACACACACATATATATATATATATATATATATATATATATATATATATATATATATATATATATATAGGAGGTTCAAGGGAAAACCTCAAATAATTAGAAAACTAAAGAACACCCTTAGAGGTAATTTGAGGTTGGTTATTATTAAAATGGAAGTTTTGTAATTAAAAGGAAGCTGAAGGTAAATTATATAACAAGTAATTTGAGGTTGGGGTAAAATTGGAAAAAAACAATTAAAGGCTCATATACAAAAACTAGAAAACCCTAATACACATCTCACAAACTCAAACCCTACCTCACAACTCAAACCCTTCCCTCTCTCTCTCTCTCTCTGCCGCCGCCACCACCGCCGACCGCCACCACCGCCGCCGACCGCCACCACAACCGCCGACCGCCACCACAACCGCCGACCGCCACCACCTCCAGCTTATCCTCTCTTCTCTTTGCCGCCGCCACCACCACCGACCGCCACCACCGCCGACCTACTCTCTCTTCTCTCTACCGCCACCACCACCGCCGACCACCACCACCTTCATTTCTCTCTGTTCTCCATCTCTTCTCCATTCCTTTCTTTCCTAGATCCAAATCCAATCAACAACCTCCGTTCCCACCTCCTTCACCATCAATCCATCAAATGCTCTACCACCACTCCCAAAATCACCGCCACAAATCACCGTCGGCGACAAGCTCCCCGAATCCACCTTATCTTACTTCGACTCCGACGGCGAGCTCCAAACCACCACCATCTCCGATGGCCACACCGTCTCGATTTTAGATTTGAGCGTTTAGTCGAGCAGATACTTCACAAGAGACACCATTTTTGCCAAGGTTTGGGTTTTTTTTCGTCTTCACCTTCGTCTCGAACAGACCACGCTTGGGTTTTCAGTAAAAAAACGCTAGATCTGTGCATAGTATGCACAAGTGCATAAGATGCACCTTTTTGTAGGTTCTTCTTCTTTGTTACCTTTCTCTGTTTTAGCTGAAAGAATGGTGAATTTGTTATAGGAATTGGTTGGTGTAAGGTTTTGCACAAGTGCATAATATGCACAAGTGCATAATATGCACACAATTGATTTTGATGATATGCACAAGTGCATAATATGCACAAGTGCATATCTACAATTGATTTTGATGAACTAATTGTTTAGATCTGAAATTGTGTAGTTGATTTTATGTATTGATTCTGTGTTCTCCACCTTCTTCTTCCTTCTTGGAAACAACCATCCACAAATGCTATGCACAGGTGCATATATATGCATTTGTGCATATCGACTTGTTTGTTATCGTTTTTCTTTCATAAACTTGTTTGTTTTTCAGTTTTGGATTAGATTGTAAGTTTTAGGATTGAAAACCACTACGTAATTTGTAATTTTTTGAAATTTGGCAGTCGACAGCAAGTATCGCCGGAAAACCGTGAGCTCGCCGGAATCTGCAAGTGTTCGCCGGAAAACCGCGAGCTCGCCGGAATCTGCACGTGTTCGCCAGAAAACTCATGGAGGTGGATTTGTGACTGAGAGTAGTGATTAGGTGGAGTGGATTTGCTTTGTTTTAGCGGTAGGGTATAGTGGCCAAATGACTTTACTACCCTTTTCATTAATTTTAATTAATTTACTGACTGATTATTAATATCTTTTGGATTGGGTTTAATCAATGTGTGTTAGGGTGTTCTTTAGTTTTTCAGTTATTTAAGGTTTTCCCCTGAACCTGACCCTATATATATATATAGGGTCAGGTTCAAGGGAAAACCATAAATAACCAGAAAACCGAAAAACCATGAAAATACGGAGAAAAAAGTATATCAATGTGGATGTCAAATTAACGAGAAAAATATGATCATTTATTTGGTGTAATTTATTTCGTTCGAATTTTGTTTATTTTTCGTCTTTTTTCGAATAAAAAATAGGGGGGTGAGGTTTTTTTTTTAATTAATATTGTTGTAACCGCCCGTCTAATCACATCCATCAGATCATCTGATCTAACGGTTGATAAAGTGTTTTTTAGTTTTCCATTTATTTGAGTTTTTCCCCTGAACCTCCCTCTATATATATATATAATACCTTGTTTTGGCCGAGAAGGAAACCGTTGACATGTGTTAATTGCATTGCAATGGTGGGACGCGGTAAAACAGGCAAAGACATCATGAACTTGCAAACCCTAGAGGTTTTGCATAGTGAGGAATTCAGTAACCGCCATGGATGTTGATCATTGCTTGTAAAAGAACCATTAGTTTTGGATAATGAATTGATATAAAATGGTGAAGACATTTTTTATTCTTTTGGTTTTTGTTTAATTCCCAAATTTGTTGCTTCATTTGATTGAACTATGAGATATAAATAGATGGGGTGTAACACCACACCATTCAACAAATTAATTAAAACAATCTCAAGTGGACAATATGTTTGACCAATTTTTATTATGTTTGTCCAACTACATTCAACAATTCTGAAAGCCTCCGTACATAACATCGGGTTTGGTCCCTATTACAAACTAATTACAATTTTAGTCATTGTGGTTGCCATTTTATTTCATTTTTAGTCCCTCTGACCAACTTTAATTAAAAAACTTAGTTAAATTAATGGTGTTTTGGTCCATTCACATTTTCATTGTCTTTTTTATTTTTTTATTTTATTAGATCATATAGTAAATTACACTTATAGTCCATGTGGTTTGTCTTTTTTTCTTTCCTAACTTTTTCTTATTTTTCACTTTGTACTCTTATTATATTAATTAATGATAATTGTAACTAATAATACATTAAAAATATGTATTTCATTTTGTAAATTACACCATTAGAAAAATCTTGTCGATACTTTTAAAATAAGTTATGTATTGAATATTTTTTATGATTTTATGCAATTTATTTGATATATATATATCTGCAAATCCATCTACAGTAATCCCAAAAAAATCTTTTTTATTTAAGTTGTATTTAAAAAAATTATCGTTTTCTGTTATTTATGTAAGAAAAAATTGAAATTTATCTATGTCTATTAATTAAAAAATGTATCGTTTTAAGATATCCTATTTAATTAAGTGTGGATGAAATTAAAAAAAAAACTCTATAATATAGTTATTACCTTTTTCAAATTATAAACTTAAGATTATTATAAGGAAAAATAAATAACCAACCAAAACCTACACATTTCTTTACTTTGTTTATTTTTAGGCATTAGTAGATGAAAAGAATAATTTACAAGGTGAAGTATGGTTCTTAAGCATGCATTTCAGATTAAACAAAGCAATAAGGGCTATTTGGTTTGACATAATATTTTTGAGATATTTGTATTTTATGTAAGGATTTAAATTGGAAATGTTTCAATTTTCGGGGTATTTGGTGCATAGTATGGAATAGAACTGAATATGATTCTCTATATAAACTTAAGTTTATATTTTGATCTATTTTCATTACAAAAAGTGTAAGTGTATATTTTGAATTTTATTAATAAGTATATAATAAAAAAATTATTGATACACACTTAAAAAACATGTAATTAAATGAACTATCTTAAAACGATATACTTTTTTTTATTACTAGACATAGATAAATTTTGACTTTTGATCATAGTAATTGCCATTTTTTTAAAATGAAATACATATTTTTAATGTATTGTTAGTTAAAGTTTTTATTAATTAATTAATGTAATAAGAATATAAATTGAAAAATGAAAAAAGTAGGAAAGAAAAGAAAAGAAAAGAAAAGAAAAGAATGACAAACCATAGGGACTATAAATGTAATTTACTATATAATCTAATAAAAAAAATGAAAAAGACAAGAAATGGTGAATGGACCAAAACACCCTTAATTTAACTAAGTTTTTTAAATGAAGTTGGTCAGAGGGACCAAAAGTGAAATACAATGGCAACCACAATGACCAAAATTGTAATTAGTTTGTAAGAGGGACCAAACATGATAATGAATGTCAACCACAAGGATCAAAAATGTAATTTACTCTAAAATTTAATATTGGGCTCATTTCGAAGGTATCGAAGAGCCGAGTACAATGGTGTAACTTGTTAAAATTAAAACGTATTTTTAACGTATTTTAGTTGATTATATGTGTTAATATGATGAAGGTGTAAAATTAAATTTAGAAAAATAAAATGTATAAAGTAAACAAAGTAAATAATTACAGGGGTGCGAAATGTAACTTTGAAAATCATTAATATATTCAATAGTAACGGCCGTTTAACGGGTTAGTGACCAGGGACTGGATTTGGAGCAAAATTGGAAACTGAGGGACCACTTCTTGAGATACTGAAGTTTAGGTCCTCTTTCAAAAAAATACTATAACCACAGGGACCAAAAATGCAATTCACTCTAAAAATTATCCTAACAATAATAAAATAAATTACGATTTTTAATTTTAAATACAATGGTTATTTAAAAGTGTAATTTTTTTTCAACGGAAAATTTTGAAAAAACCCAACGAAGTATCTAATTTTGAATAGTTAAATTCTTAAGCTATCTTTTTCATGATAAAACCATTATATTTTTAAAACCAGTTATATACATCTTTGTGACCTGTAAAAACAAGTTAATGCCATAATTTGAAGAAGTCTAGAAAACCCAAAAAGTATCTGATTTTTAATAATTAAATTCCTGAATTTTTTAACAAATAAATTTATTAACTTTTTCGAATTTTCTAACAAATATATTCTTGAACATTTTTAACAAATAAATCCCATTTTTTCAAAAAACAAAATCATAAATTAACATTGAAAAAATAATTCCAAAACTTTTTTTCTTTGAATAAGAAATATACAAATCTTCTCACTAACAACAAAATAAAATGAACAAGTTAAACCAAAAAAATTATATTATTTTCATTACTAATTTGTAAAAAAATTCACGTTTTTTTAACATTTTAAGAAAGAATGGGTGTTCTTCTTTTGGTATACTTTGTGAAAAAATGAGTTTAACTTTTGTATGTATCTATTTATGTTTTAGATACAATTTTTGAATGTTTCGGACTTAGTAATGAAATGTTATAATTTTCTTTGTTTAATTGGTTCATTTTAATTGTTGTCAGTGAAACGAAGTTCCAATGCACTACTAAAATCAGTCATATTACGGACGGCGAAAACAGTCGGAAACAGACTTTACCGACGGTTTTCCAACGAGAAATGA
This sequence comes from Saussurea involucrata, assembly GCA_033807775.1. Classification (NCBI taxonomy): domain Eukaryota; kingdom Viridiplantae; phylum Streptophyta; class Magnoliopsida; order Asterales; family Asteraceae; genus Saussurea; species Saussurea involucrata. Next base: position 110,599,728 of record CM066320.1, on the reverse strand, counting down.
CCATGGGTAAAAACTTGGTCGGTAATAGTTAGCAACTGTTTATCGACGACATTTATTCCGACGGTTTCAATTACCGACGGTGTCTATTAGCAACGGCTTTCCAACCGTTCACAACTGACGATTTTCCGACTCTTTTTAAGAAAAATGTTTAAATTTACCCACGGTTGCCCCGTCGGTTGTTGGATTTTTTTTAAAATACTGTTTTTACTGCAATTTAATATGTGTGTGTATATATATATATATATATATATATATATATATATTAGTTGTCTACCCGCGCGATGCAACGCGCATGAATCACGATTTTGAAATCACAGTTCAACCATCAATCATGTTTCGTGTTTCATTCTATTCTCCGTTCCTCTTGATTTTATTTTTATAGGACCATATGTTGTGTCATTGATATAAGTGGTTTTTAGTTACAAACAGCCACTAACAATTTAAAAAGAAAACCATTCGTTGGATAAATGAGTGATATTCGATGGTTCGTTTGCAAAGGAACAAGTATGGTGGGATAAAAGGAAATTTTATAGAAGTAAATTACTTTGATTGGCATTGGTTGTGATTTGTGGACAACCATGTTGGGTGAAGACATAACTTTTTGCTTGAAGCTCTAAAGGACATAGAATCTTCTAAACTTGGTAAAGCGAAAGTTCCCATGTCAAGAATATGGTAGTTGATGCATTAGTTGAATGGAGAAAGTTCATTTTCCTTCATGGCATTATTTTTAACTGGAAAAAACAAACATATACAATTAATTAATACTTAAGAGTACATGTAACTGCTCATATTTGCTACTACAACCATTCTCCTCAAGGTATTGACCATTTAGGTTGAGATAGTATGGGTTGGGTTCCGGTGAGAAGTGGTTATCAACCGTTAAGATGAGAAAGGAACGCACATTAAGATGAGATGTACATGTTCAATTCCCTTCTAAGCGCAATTCATGGGAGGGCATTTGATTAAAAGAATCAACGGTTCTGATCCACTTCTCACGTTAATTTACCTCAACTTCTCACACCATCATTCGCGGAGATATATAGTATGGTACATTACAAATTTACAAACTATATCAAGAGCTCGAGTATCAAATAAGCTTGTAGCTCCTCTGCCTACTTGTTAATATGTGTGGTGTCACATTTTACAACACATTTAAAGAGTTTTGAGCCAATTCGTGTGGCATTAATTAACTTCTATACTACACCAACTTCCATTAACTTATTTATCACCTGCATCATATAGTAATTCCAACATAACTTATATGTAAGTGCAAATTAATCAATACGAGACAAAGTACTAACTGAAACAAAGTAGTTTAGAAAAGGATTTTGGACTTACATATATAATTGAACTCAACTTGATGCTTTCTAGTCTCTTGCACCTCCCTATTATTGACACTAAGGTGGCGTTTGGTTCGCAAAATGTTTTTGGATGAAATGGAATCTGTCAAAGGAATTTGACTTTGAAGGAATTGGAATGGAATGTTGTCAGGTTTGACCACCTGTTTGGTTGACAGAATTGGAATGAAATCTGTGAAATGAATTGGAATTTGTCAGTTTGGTTCACAAAATGTAGCTTTGGAATTGAAATGAATTTATTATAAATGACCAAAATACCCTTTTTGATAAGTTTTAATTTTTTAAAACAAAAAATTCTTTAATAAAATAATCATTAAATATATTTTTTCACAAAAAATACTTTAATAAAATAATATTTAAATACTTTAATGCGCAAAAAAATATAATATACACAACCCAGATAAAACATATTGTCACACAAACAAAATTATATTTTGAAAAAATAAAATATATTTCAAGAAAATAAAAAAATGTATTAAATTAAATTAAAATAAAAAATATAAAAATATAAAAATAAAATATGAATATGAATATGAATATAAATATAAAAATAAAATCAAAATATAAAATATAAAATAAAAACAATTATGTAATATTTAAGTTAAAGGGTATATTTGGAATTATGAAAATACAACATTCCATCAATTCCAATTCCATCAAAATCCTTCAAGATTGCTAAGGAATGTCAAATTCACTTATTTATAGAATCTGATGGAATTGGACATTCCTTTCCGTCGAAAAGAATGAATCAAACGAATGAATGAAATTCGGTCAATGGAATTCGACATTCCAATTCCATCAGATTCCATCAGAATCCGTGAACCAAACTTTTATACCAAATCAGTTATCTCCCTTAATGTTGGCAATAATAGTTTATCGAGTAAGCATGTTAGTTGCTGACCATCCTCCCATATAGTAGTCAGTGAGGTACACCGATTGTGGACCGAAAACAGTAAATAAGAGATCTTCGGTTTCCATTCTCAAAAGGATAAAAGAAAACAAAAAGCCGGAGCATGACCTCTGTGAAGCAAATAAAAGATCCCAACCCAACCCAACCCAACCAAGTATAGGATCCAAGGTTGATTTCTTCAACCATAAACTTGAAAATGTTGAGTTCTGTCTGTATGTTAGACACAAAAAGTACTTGGTCTTCACCATGAGTATGCTACCAATATAATTAGGCATGAATCATGTGAGAAGTGCCACTTTTAATCAAACAGCCTCCCATGAATTGCGGCTTAAAAGATAATTGATTTGGTCCATCTAGCTTATCCCGGTGCATCTCATCATAATGTTCGTCTATTTCTCATCGAATGGTTGATAACCACTTCTCACCGGATTCCACCCCTATAATTGAATATATACAAGTTCCCCTGCCTACACTGATGCTCATATGAGACAACCATCTTCTGATAAAAAAGAAATCAAACTAATAATAACAATAAGGGAAAAAACATTACCTTGTATCGCCTGCATTCACCAAAATATGTGTATGTGTACCTGCAATGCAAGAGGGTGTGGGTCTGTCATATAATCAAACATGTGGGATGCACCACCATGTCTTTTTCTTGTTTCTCTTTCAAAACAAAATTTATGTCTCTGCACACATGGCTTGTAAACCAGATTAATGAAGTCATGCTTTTCTCTGCACACATGGGCATGCCTTGTACACAAAATTTATGTTGTTACATTTTTTAACACTGAAATGAAAGTCATGCCACATTTACTTAAAGAAAAGGATCATTTAAATAACCTTGGATTAGTTAGATTATATTACTGAATCATGCAAACACCGAAAAGCTAGTGATTCCATCACCATATTGTACAAAATAACAAATCCACAACAATCATCAAAGTTACTGCCATTTTATTTAATTATACGAAAAATTCATGTGAACTTGAACTATAAACCTATACATTTGCGAGAGAAATGTAAGATTACTGATTATTAAATTCATGTGAAATTGTACACACCTGAATATGAAGCAATTGTTGGAACTCCGAATTGACAGGAAACAAAACTTGTCGTCTTGCCATTTCAGTTGATGTGCAAAATTAAGACTACAATTAAGAAATTTGATTGCAAGTAAAAGTAGTAGCTTTGTACCAAAAATACAGCCAACATACCATATGTCAACACCAGTCGAGTAATGACTTGTCCCCAACAAAACCTCTGGGGCTCTATAACAAAGTGTAACAATCTGCACAAACCACATCAATCGATTTTGAGATTCCAAAATCAACAACAAAACCTAACAATTGAATAGAAAAGGCTAACAATTGAACCCTAATCGAACTTGAATCAATAAACATCATACCTGAAAACCACAAGGCTTGTGGCGTACTCGTTAAGGCCTTGGGGGATATGGCTCAGAAACCCATCTACCCCGGGTTTGAATCCAGGCGTTGGCAACTTGTGGCCACTGAGGACTTATCTTAGGGCTGAATGCTTAGCAGTCAATCAGTGTCAGGGATTAGTCTAGGCAAAGCCTAGGATACCCTTTCAAAAAAAGAACATCATACCTGAAGCTTGAATCGTTGTCTTGGGAAATAATCTTTTAGAGGAGTTTAGTGTGTCTTATAAGAGTGATGAGAGAGTGTTTGAGAGCTTTAAATTTGAATCTTCGTGTCTGACGAGAGTGGGGTGTTGCCGTGTTGTTACAAAGAAGAAAGGTATGTGAATCAAAAGAGTATGTACTATGGGTATGGTAGAGGAAGAGGTAGGGCAAAGGGTAAAAGGGTATGTACTATCGGTATGGTAGAAGAAGAAAAGTAGGGCCGACTTTTTCTGTGTAAAACTTAAAAGTGTTTCAAGTTGTACTCAATGCATTACATGTAGTAATTAAGAGTTTTTTGATTTTGATGCTTTAAAGACTTGTACAATATTGATGGCACATGAGTTGGTATCTTAGTACCAACTAGATGTGGGTAGGCCGAGGTGTGCGTTCAAGATTGATATTCGTAAGGCTTATGACACGGTGGATTGGAGGTATATTATCTGCATGTTGGAGGGGTTTGGGTTTCATCCCGTGTTTGTGAAGTGGATTCGTGAAATGCTTTATACATCATCATTTTCTATTGCAATAAATGGGGGATCCACGGGTTTTTTCAAGGGCGCTAGGGGTATACGACAGGGTGATCCTATCTCGCCTTACTTGTTTACTCTTATCATGGAAGGTTTTTCGATGCTTCTTAAAAGTTGCATTGAGGAGGCGGTTAATTTTAATTACCATCCGGGTTGTCAAGATCTTCAGATCACGCATTTGTGTTTTGCAGATGATCTCTTTGTATTTTCAAGTGGGGATGTTCATTCGGTTGAGGTTATTAAAAGGGCCTTGGATCTGTTCAAACTACGGTCTGGATTATGTCCAAGTTTGGATAAGAGTGAAGTCTTCTTTGGCCATGTTCCAGTTGAAATGAAAGTTGTTATTCTTAATTGTCTTTTGTTTGGGTAAAAAATCACACCTCACGACCGACGGTAGAAAACTCAAATAACATTTACATAAGACCACTCTTGTATTAAGGTAAGGTCTTACAGGTTATTTACAGACGAACATTTGGTCGTACACTTTCCTGATGGTCGTATGTTTCATACGACCGACGTCTGAGACTCAAGACGGTCGTACGATTACACTAACCGTTAAACAGTCAAACATCCGTTTCTTTTGTTTATTAATGCAGGTTACGAGCATTCATGGTACAACGGCCAATAACAAACAAGCTTTTAATGGCATTAAAGACCCGATATCGGTTACAAAACAAGCCATCAAGACACATTTATTACCGGCGAAAGCTATATAAAGGCCTATTCCACAACCGAAAAGGACAAGTGTGATCAATCGGTGATCAAACTACTACACATCAAAACACATCCGAATTCAACATATCTGCACTCATTTCTACAATTTTTACACATTACAACAGTGATCAACAAAGCATTCGAACACACATCGCTAACCCAACTTCCGCACGACAACAGTTCGAACCGCACAACAACGGCCTATTTCGCACGATTTACGCACGACGCACGAATTTTCCATACGATTAAGTCTACTTTTTCTCTTATTGTAATCTGTTGTACACAAAACACTTGTAACAAAAGGACTTTCGCCCCTGTTTGGCGACTATAGTGCACTGCCGACTCTCACAAGTCGACCGCGGTTTTTTCCCTTGTTTGGGTTTTCCGCGTCACCAGTTCTCCTGTCTTATTTACTTTTTGTTGCGATTGTGTTGATTGGTCTTGAGATCCCTTTTCTTTAGTTGTTAAAGTCCACATCAATCTCAAGTTATCCTTTTGGGTTATTTTTGGCATTAACAGTTTGGCGCCATCCGTGGGACCCCATCTAGAGAAAATCTCAAGCCAACACATATATCGCTCTAACGGTCTTGTAAAGTTTTTGTTTCTTTCAGGTAGATGGCAAATTACCAGGATCCCATGGTTCAACTTCAATCTGAATTGAACGCGGCTCGAAGCCAGATTCAAGCCCTGCATGAGCAGAACCAGAAAGCAGCCGCGGAAATTGCCTCCCTGAGAAATCCGGCGATTGGCAATAAATTTGGACCTCAGAATGGTCCCCGACCTTCAGGTGCACCTTTCGTAAGACCACCATTCCATGTAGGTCCAGGGCCCTTTGTCAACAATCCTCCCTTCGGACAATTCCCTTCGCAACATCTGAGACCTCCGCCACTTTACAATGAGGCTATACCTCATCAGATCCCGATGAACTTCCCCTTTATCGGAGAAGCTAACGGGTCGTCGCACGGAAATGGTTCCCACCCGGCAGTAGGCGCAACAACTCAGAACTCAGGAGTCATTCCCCCGACAGGCACAATCCCTGATCCTAACGACCCCGTTGCTCAGCGACTTAGGTTATTGGAGGATCAGAACGAAAGATGTTGTCGCTAGTTTCGAAATTACCTGCGTCGCCGTCCCTGTCGACGTCGAACCTCTCACAGGATTCCAGGCGTCGCCTTTCATCGACACGATAGCAAGTGTTGACGTTCCGAAGAAGTACAACTGTTAGATTAAATTAGCTCCTAATTTAATTAAATGTTTTATAAAGAAAAGTGTATGGGCTTTTTAGTTAGCTTTTGGGCTTGAGCCTTTTTAATGTAAATGGACCCTTTAAAAAGAAGTTTAGGGTTTCATTTATCATTTAGGTCATTTTTGGAGTAACACACACAAAAACACACACTGACTAATCTCATGAGAGTCATCTAAAATGTAAAGTGTGGTGTTCTTCATTTTCCTCTCCATATTATCTCAAATGAATATGAGATGAGTTTATTTATGATTGTTCTTATTGTTCATCTTATCTCTATTTATATATGAACTGTTCTTCTATTGTTTGCTTGTCCTAAATGGGACCAACAATTGGTATTAGAGTTCGTTGGTTCAGAAATCAAATCAAGCCAAAAGCCCGGAGCCCGAAATTTTTCAGTTTGTTTGACAGCTTTGCGCTGCTTCAGAAACACGCGCACAACTTTTTACTCGATGCTCCAATTGACCACAGTCTAGTTGCATTAGAAAGATAATTAACAGACGCACGACTTTGATGTTCTGAGTTTTCTCAAATTCTGTGAGCTGATATGCCAAAACCAGCCTCAAAGTCTGCCGTAAGGTGCTGGACCGAAAGCATTGCAATTAATTCATGCTCTTTCCGCTTTCAAGAACGGTGTTCTTTCAACGGTTCTTCACGGTTTCATGATGCTATTTGTGACATATTGATTGTCACTCACTCCTCTGGTATTCAAGTTTAATGCTTGGTGCTGAATGCTTACTCAACAGTGAAGTTGAATCATGAAAACTGGACAAAATGGGGTTAATTGTCTCGGTTTTTCAAGAAGACGAGCCTACATTTTAGGGGGAGCTCGTGATGCTTTGAAGACTCGAAGATCGGAATGCCAAAGTTTCTAAAGAAAGCAAGGGGGAGACTATAAGATGATGCTTTCTTTATAAAACATTAGGGGGAGATTGTTAGATTAAATTAGCTCCTAATTTAATTAAATGTTTTATAAAGAAAAGTGTATGGGCTTTTTAGTTAGCTTTTTAGTTAACTTTTGTGCTTGAGCCTTTTTAATGTAAATGGACCCTTTAAAAAGAAGTTTAGTATTTCATTTATCATTTAGGTCATTTTTGGAGTAACACACACAAAAACACACACTGACTAATCTCATGAGAGTCATCTAAAATGTAAAGTGTGGTGTTCTTCATTTTCCTCTCCATATTATCTCAAATGAATATGAGATGAGTTTATTTATGATTGTTCTTATTGTTCATCTTATCTCTATTTATATATGAACTTTTCTTCTATTGTTTGCTTGTCCTAAATGGGACCAACAACAATATTCCTGCTTTTACGCCCAAATATTCGGGAATAACCGTGTGATTCCAAGATACAAGTAATATACACAAGATCTATGATTCAATCCATTCACCTCTCATTGATCTTCAAAGGATAGTTACAAAGTGTAGAGAGAAAACTCACAGAGAGTGAAATATTGAAATGATATGTAAAGTGAAAGTGTTAGTCAAAAGCAAGGAGATCTAAGCCTTTTATACTTAGATCCACAAGTTACATATTTAGTCCCTCAACTTGAATACAACATAAAATGAACACTAAAATTCTCCCCCTTTGTATTCAAGTGAGCCAAGTAAGCTTCATCCTCTAAGCTGCTCTGATGGAATATATCTCTTTCTGATTCCAAAAATGATCTCAAACCTTCTTAGTGAGTCCCGGTAATCCAGTCTATCTTGTATGGCTTTCAAAGCATTGTTGATCAAGACTTTCTCCTTATCCTTCAAAGGCACCTTTTTCTGTTCATCAAGTCTTGTCTTTTCAGTCAGCCGAATCTTTATCATGTGAAGTGTCCCATCAGAATACTTGTTGATTTCAATGAGCCTCAAGAACTTCATATTCTTTTGCCCGTTGTGATAAACAATCCCAAACTCTGGTTTTTCTAGTACAGTGTAAAGAGGAATACCTTGAATATCTGAAAGACGTCTGTTTGGCCTTCTTGTATTCACTCTGATCTGATTTCCTTCTAAAGCCATTTGAAAGTCAGTTAAGTATGCAAGCTTGATCAAGTTCTTCATGAATCTTTTGACTTCTTGATAAGCTTCAGACCAAGTAATATCTTTGTTCGGACGTCTTGCAAGAATATCATATAAGGCAAAGAAATCCTCACAGGTTAAGGATTTGAAGTCGGCCTCGCTGAATGACCATTCCTTTCCGTCTTTTCTGTACACCGTGAATCTTGGGTAGAATACATTCAGAATCTTATCTGATTCTATCTTCACAATTCTTACAATCTCTTTATCTGTTCTGACGAATCTGAGCTCTTTATCTTTGTCTTTCATCATATACAAGTATTCAATCTGATTCTTGCGTGGGAACTTTTTAATAGAGTACAATTTTACCTTGTCGATAGGCTGAATCTATTTCACAAACAAGTCACCCCTGATATCTTCTTGGAACGGAGTGATGATTCCTGTTCGATGATTTCCTCTTACAATCAGTGATTCTTTATCCACCAACATCTGAAGATTCCGCATTTCAGCTTCGGAGACTGGATCTTTGATTTTGCCTTCTGAAAGATCAGGTATCACAGGAATTTCTATAACTGGATCAGGTTGTTCATTTTCTTTTTCAGATTCAGAATCAGGTTGAGCAACATCATTTTCTTTTTCGGAATCAGAATCAGGTTGAACTTCACCACCATCAAATACATCATCCAACTCTTCTTTAATCTTTACAATAGTAATCTCTGGATCATCTTCAGAGTCAACATAAACAACATCTTGAATGAAACCATCTGCCATTCTTTCCTCAACAGTTCTGTTATCACATCCATCAGGCTTTTCAACCATAGGACTGACATCACCCAGAAATCCCAAATCCGCACTTTCCATCACTTGAGTACCACCAACATTACCAGTACCCGTTTCAACATTCGTTTCCACATTTTCAGGCATTTGAACGCCCGAACCACTAACTTGATCAACTCTTTGTCTTACACTTCTCTCCCCCTCATGGTGACCATGATCAGGATCTTGATCATCATGCCTTCGTTTGGTAGTTTCGGCTTGAATACCACACCGTTGTTCCACCACTTTGATTCTATCAGAAAGCGAAGAAAATCCAGAAGAAATAGCATTTGTCAAGTCGTGTAAGGATTGTTGAAGTGATTGAATCTGGTTCGGTAGACTGGCTTGTTGTTCGGTTTGATGGCGAAGAAGACCAAGTAAATCGACCTCTTCTTGAGTATTGTTATTGCCTTGTTCTAGTAACCTGGTAAGCATCTGGGATTTGAGTTCATGTAAAGGTAGATTAGGAAATACCTTTGGGTTTGGTTGAGATTCTGGTTGAGTATCGGTTGATGTGGAAGAAGATTCGACAACAGATTTTCCTTTGACAGCTTTTTGAACATCGGCAGATAATTTCCCAATAACATCTTTCAACTCGGCCATTTGAGCTTTGTGACTGTTGTTAAGAGATTGGATGGCAAGTTCAAGCAACTTCACAGATACAAAGTTGTGAGGATGAGGACCAATCAACGCATGTTAGTTTGGAGCACGAGAGCTAACACCCAGACCACGTAGGTTACTGGTTGACATAGCAGTCGAAGAGACTGTATGGCCTATGTTCAATGCTGGCATGGTGTTACCATTGATAGGACTTCCGCCCGATCCTCGTGAAGCACCAACGAATGGCGGCAACACTCGGGGCGTTCCGGTTGGGTCACGAAGAACTCCAACGTTTTGTGTCACCATTGATGAAGTGACAAACGGTCTCGGTGTCCTAGGAAATGAAGTAAAATCAAAAGGTTCTAGACTCGATCTGTGAACAAATGAAGGCGGTGGCTGGGGCAGTTGCCATCCTGTTTCAATACCAACAGACACCGAATGTGTCGCCGATAGTGTATGTGCTTTTCCCTTGTGAGAAATTGAAACATCAACTTGTGAAGAAGTTGATGAGTGGCTTAGTGGGGTTGTGCATTGCATAGCTGGGTCCACTATGGCTTCTTCAATGTCTTGTGGCAACGAATGTGCACCGGCAGTAGATGTGGCTACCCGGCTAGACACGGTTTGGGTAGGATCAGTAGTTAAAACTTTCGTTGATCCTGGCACACTCTCACCATCTTTTTTTCTTTCCTTCTCACATAACCTCACCTCATTTTCTGTTTCAACTAATACTCCCTCATTTCCACTTATATCTCCTCCAACAGTAACAACTTTGTCAACAACAGTATCAAGATTATCCATGTTTTGATCATCATTATTATCATCATCATCTGAGCTATCATCCTCTCGTTCATCACCAGCATTAGCATCATCATCACTCGAACTTGCATTATATACAAGATTTGCTGGATCATCAATATCAGCATCAAGATCATCGGATTCTTCTTCAGTATCATCAGAACCAAGAATCTCTTCATCGTCATCATCCTCAAAGATCTTTGATGACTGACCAAGAGCACCCCATCTCCTTTTCCCCTTACATCGCTTTTACCTCTCAACACACCCTGTTCAGGTACCCCAGTATCCTGAACTCGCTCGCTAACTACTGGACCCTCACTACTCTCATCTAGTTGGTTGGCACCTTGGGTAGGCCCTAGGCCGGGCCATCAGTGCATTCTCTTCTCTATACTCACTCAAGAATGGCGACTCTTGGTCAGCGTATGCTAATAGTGGTTCAGGTAAAATCATTATAGTAGGAAAAATTAGACCTTTAGGAATTCGGAGATACTTCATGTAGTTGGTTGGACCAAGGACTGCTCCATCGTGTCTCGGTATCTCTTGGTTGGCCTCCATAATGGACGTAATAATGATCTGAAGATATCGCTAAAACGGTACAAATGATCTGGCTTTTGATGGCTTTGTCTTGTCGGTGACTACCTCTATCATAAGCACATCAAATCAATCTTGCGGTCGAAAATGTTGGTCCCGAAGGCCTATACAAGTTTATAGAAGGGGGGGTTGAATACAAACACACAGATTTTACTTTTCTAAATTGTTTATTGATAAATCATTAACAATTTACAGCTTGTTGCGGAGACAAGATTAAGGATAAACCTAAATCTAAACAAGTTGGAACACTAAGGTTTCTTGCACTAAGAAAGATAAGGAAATTACTAATAATAACCTATCTTGAGATAAGAGATATGAACTTGTCCAGAGTTAGAAAGTTGCTTCAAAAGAAGTGAGTTCATCTCTTTATATACTGCATGCATTTAATGCAAGTCAGTATATACTTTACACATGTCATCAGCTGGTTGGTTGCATGTCATTGACCTTGGTTGACAACCTTAGTAGCCGTATGGATGAATAGTGTAGTATCAGAGTGGTTGTACGATTTCAGATATTCGGAGGTTCTTTTCTGACAATTCGTACGGAGTCGTGCAAGGGTGGTTGAGACAAAAGTACTTTGTACGGAGGACTTCATGATCAACTTTCGTTGATTCAGCGATTATCATTTACTATTCAGCAGATGATAAAGTTCAGCGATAGCTGAAGTCTTGTACTTGATACTTCACGTTGAGTGGACAAATCTGAGTCTTCGCTGATCCGCATCAGTTCATTAGGAGACTTGTCGCTGGTTCTTGAGCTTGATCTTCGACTTCAGCGTAGAACCTTTGTTGACGTGAAACTTGTCTTCAGGGATCATAAGTAAACAACTAACTTATCAGAGATCATCATAATGACTGAACAGACTCAGAGCATTAATGATGAACAGTGTTCGCTGAATGTTTAACTTAAAAGAGCGAGAGTTCCTATCAGCGGTAATGTAAGATCTTAGTACTTATCAGCGATAGTGAAACTCTGATACATATTGTTTACTTACAATTTTCACTAAGTATACAAGAGAGGGTCATTATCAAATCACTGAGGGTTTGGATCAACATATATGTCCGGATGTGCTCTTCCGGTCCATCATGCTTCCACCATGATCTGCATTAGAGTAAGCCATTAGCTCAAATCCCGTGCCTTTGGGATACCATAGACCAAGGTAGGTGGTTCCTTTGAGATAGCGAAAGATACGCTTGACGGCCCCGAGATGAGATTCCTTAGGATTCGCCTGAAATCTCGCACAAAGACATGTAGGAAACATGATATCCGGGCGACTAGAAGTTAAGTACATTAAAGATCCAATCATACCTCGATAGTTTCGTATATCTATTGCCTTACTGTCGGGATCTGGACCGATCTTTGAACCTGGTGCCATCGGCGTTCCAATTGAAGTACAATTTTCCATTTTGAATTTCTTCAAAATGTCAAATATATACTTTGACTGATTGATGAAAATCCCCGTGGAAAACTGCTTCACTTGCAATCCAAGAAAGAAGTTAATCTCTCCCATCATGCTCATCTGAAATATAGCAATCATCGGATCAGAAAACCATTTATTTAAACGGTTAGATGCACCAAAGATAATATCATCTACTGTTAGGGTCAAATATTGGTTGAATAGAAGTTCAATAGCTGATTTGTATTTATTTATTTTGAGCCTTATTAGTGAACGGGCCGTGGGCTTGTTTCCACTGGCCTAGCATATAAATAGTTTTGTTTAGCCTTTGTTTTAGGCTAGTTGTCATTTTACTTTCTCAAAGCTTATTGTAAACTCTCTGCATTATTGAAAGTGAATTGGATGATCAGTTGAAATCATAACACCTGTTCTTATCTATTGATTTCTTTATTGTTCGTTGCACGAATTTGGAACTTACAATTGGTATCAGAGCAGACGAACGAAACGATTCAAAGTGATTCTTGATTTCTGGTAAGAATTTCTATTCAAAAGTCGAATGTGTTCTTGTTTTCTTGAAAATCTCATATTTTGATTCTGACAAAATTGATTGATTTCGTATATCATACTTGGTTAGTATCATCATTATATGCAAATCTGCAAGTTTACACACCTTAATTCGACTGTTTGATTGGGTTATTAGCAAAATCAAAATTTTCAAGTTTTATCTCTGTTTTTGCTAAAAATCGAATTTTTACCATCAAAACTTGTTGTTTTTTCTTCAAAATCGATTTGGGTATTGTTACTTTTGTGTTTGGTCGAGTTCCTATTCTTTTAGGAACGATTTTGAGCAACCCTAATCGATTTCCAATCGAATTAGAAACCACAGCCGCAGTTACCGGATACCACAGCCGTGGTTACCGGGTTCCTACAGTTGTTACCGGGTAAGTCATTATTCCCTCTTGTTACCGGATAACTTCATAACTTACCGACTATCTCAGTACTTACCGGACATAACTCCCGGTAAGTCCTAGATACCGGTAAGCCCTTACATTCGGTAAACTCATCCGGTAAGTATCTTTCTATCCGGTATATACGTTTCCCGGTAAGTGTCTATTCCGGTAAGTTCCATCATTCGGTAAGTAGTTATTTGTTTTATCTTTCTTATCGGTAACTTTTGTTTTCTTGCATTCGGTAAGATCTCACATCCGGTAACTACCTACACCAGGTAAGTCTAATCATCCGGTAACATCTTCGACCAGGTAAGTATTTTTTTCTTTGCTCAAGTTTTATCTATCCGGTATCTTGTATCACCCGGTAACCTCTGTTACCCGGTAACTCAAGATCATCCGGTAACCTATTGCAAAGTTACATGTGTTTCATAATCTGATCCGGACACATCCAGACCAGATAGCTTACATTCGGATTCCTATCCGGTAAGCTCTGTTTGGTCATTTCTTACCAGTTTCTAGTATACTCCACTCTTAGAACCTGCGTTAGGACTTCACTCTTAGTGCCTTGTGTTAGGTTATCACTTTGAATCAAACATATCGTCTGACGATCAATCAAGTGCAACCGAAGATGTCTTCGCGCGACGCTCTTGCTATTGGCACCGATTCCAAACCACCTTGCCTCTACCAAGGTGAGTACAGCCAGTGGCGGGACAGATTTATAATCTTCATAGAATCAAAGGATAACTTCGAGTTTATCTGGCGAGCTCTACGAGACGGGCCAATTCCTAAACCGATGAAGACTATACCCGCAAATCCAAACGCTGAAGCTCGCATCGTGGAAATGTCACTCACCGATATGACCGACAACGGGACGTAATTCAAGAATCAAACGGTAAACGACTACCTGACGTCTGTCGGCATTTCGCAAACCTTTTCGGCCGCACGCACTCCTCAACAAAATGGAGTGGTGGAAAGGCGCAACCGTACCCTCGTCGAAGCGGCTCGTACCATGCTTTCCCAGTCCAAACTGCCGTTATTTCTCTGGGCCGAAGCGGTGTCTACTGCTTGTTATATGCAAAACCGCTCCATCATCAACAAGCGGTTCAACAAGACGCCGTACGAGATCATAAACAACCGCGTTCCGAACATCAAGTATTTCCATGTGTTCGGATGCACGTGCTACGTCCTGAATGATAAAGATGATCTCGGAAAATTCAGCCCCAAGACGGATGAGGGAGTATTCATAGGATACTCCATGCAGGCTAAGGCGTATCGCGTTTACAACAAACGGACTAAAACCGTTACCGAAAGTGTAAACGTGAGATTTGACGAAGCCGCAGATTTGGCTTCTGAACAAATCAGTTCAGAACCCGTTTAACTGGCGTGCTAGCTTCCGAACTTCCACGTTCGGGATCTGTACAAGCGACAGTAAATCTGAATCATGCATCTTCATCGAATGCTGATATTTCAGATTTAGATTTACTGCTCCAATATTTCTATGATGACATACTTAACGTTTCTACCCCTAATGTCTTAGCACAACCACGACTTGAAGCTGCTCGCATCGAGGATTCGGCTAATCTATCCGGACTGTCGCCTTCGACCAGCACGCCTTCCATCACTGTGGAGACATCTCAACCGTCATCATCAACTTCATCTGATACTACTACCCCCCGGAGGAACCAGTACTTAACCAGGAGATCGCTCCTCAAGATTCTTCATCCGCTACAATCGATGCTCAACCTCTGCATTCCTCGGAACCAGAAGTTGTTCAACCATCGACGAATCCTCCCCCGTCTCCTCCGAGAAACCAACCGGCTACACTTGAAGCGGTACAAGACCTTCCATCTGGTGACTACGTGGATCCGAACGCCTCACATTCCACTCAGCAGTCGCTTCCACACACCACCAAATGGACGAAAGCTCATCCCTTACACCAGATTATCGGTGATCCCTCTACTCCCGTCCAAACGCGAGGCGCATCGGCCAATTTCTGCCTCTTCTCTGGATTCCTGAGTAATATCGAGCCTACCACCATTCGCGAAGCACTTGAAGATCCTGACTGGATCATAGCCATGCAAGAGGAGCTCAACTAATTCAAGGCTCTCAAGGTATGGCGACTTGTTCCACGTCCTTCTCACAAGACAGTGATCGGAACTAAATGGATCTTCAAGAACAAGAAGGACGAAGACGACATCGTCGTACGAAACAAGGCGCGTCTCGTGGCCAAGGGATACTGTCAACAAGAAGGGATCGACTATGACGAGACCTACGCTCCGGTGGCAAGAATCGAAGCCATACGTATGTTCCTTGCATACGCCGCGTACAAAAATTCACGGTCTTCCAAATGGATGTGAAGACCGCATTCCTCTACGGCGATATCAAGGATGAAGTGTACGTATCGCAACCGGAAGGATTCGTGGACGATTCGAAGCCTGATCATGTCTACGTTCTAGACAAGGCGCTTTATGGTCTAAATCAAGCTCCACGAGCCTGGTATAATACTCTGTCCGAGTTCTTGCTGAAATCAAAATTCACACGAGGTAAGATAGACTCAACCCTTTTTATCAATAACGAAAAGGGTCATATTGTTTTGGTTCAAGTGTATGTCGATGACATAATTTTGGGTTCTACTAATCCTCAGTATGCTAAGAACTTTGCAAAGCTCATGGGACAATTTTTTAAAATGAGTATGATATGTGAGATGAATTTCTTCCTTGGTCTTCAAGTTAAACAACTGTTGACCGGGATATTCATAAACCAGGCTAAGTACATCCGGGATATTCTTAAGAAATTCCAGATGGAACAGTCCTCACCAATGAAAACTCCTGTGGCACCCGGTACAAAGCTACACGCCGATCCTAACGGAAAGGATGTGAACACTAAAACGTACCGAGGAATTATTGGTTCTTTGATGTACCTAACTGCCAGTAGACCAGACATCATGTTTTCCACATTTCTATGCGCCCGGTTTCTATCAAAACCAAAAGAGTCTCATTTAATTGCTGTCAAACCAATTTTTCGTTATTTACGTGGTACTGCTGATCTTGGCTTGTGGTACCCATAAGAGACAGGTTTTGAGCTGTCTGCATACTCTGATGCGGACCACATGGGCAGCATGATGGATCGGAAGAGCACGTCAGGTCACGTGCAGTTCTTGGGCGATAGCTTGGTGAGTTGGGCATCCAAGAAGCAGCAGTGCGTCTCCACGTCGACTACCGAGGCGGAATACGTGGCCGCCGCAAGCTGTTGTTCTCAAGTGATTTGGATGCGGACGCAACTCAAGGACTACGACTTTACATACATCAATGTGCCCATATACTGCGAATTGAAGAGCGCAATTGCCATATCCAACAATCCGGTCCAGCATACGAAGACGAAGCACATAGACGTTCGGTACCACTTTATCAAGGATCACGTTGAAAGAGGTACAGTCGAACTCTATTTTGTAAATACAGAGCATCAGTTAGCAGACCTCTTTACAAAACCCTTGGACGAAAAACCTTTTAATACTCTAGTGTCCAAGTTAGGTATGCTAAATCTGACGACTTGATCTATTTGTGTGCCCGATACAAGTTCCATACATCTACGAGAAACTGTCTACTCATCATCTGTTGTTCACACTCCTGATGATTGTGCATACACTTTCTCGCACATGTCTTCTACTTGTATCAGTTACACAGTTAGGTTGAGCCTCTGTATTTATTAGGTAGATTTCGTTTGTTTACTTTCTTTCTACGTGTGTTTCCTTTATTCCATACTGTCGTCTAGTTTAATTGTTTTTCTATCTGTGCTTTCACAAGTGTTCATGTGTTCAGGGGGATCATGACCAGCTATCAGGTAAGTTATTCTATTGTTGAGGGGGAGTGTCATACACGTTTTTCTTTCACTGTCAGAAAAGTTTTTTTTGTGTGTGTGGGCATTCTCGGGTGCACTTCACATCACACTCCGTGCACATTTTGAGGGGGAGCACTACCATTAGTGTTCATCATTTGATTGGCGCGTCACATTTTTTCTTAAAAGTATAACCGTTTTTTGTGTGTCGACGTCTCCTAATTTACTCACATTCCTGTTCCGAGGGAGAGCAAGGGAACACTGACGCAAAGGTCGAGGTGGAGCGGGAAATTTCCTAAGCAAGGGTCCAAATTTCTCATTTTTGAGTTTTCGGACACTTACCCGGAAAGTTTCCGGGTAACCATTGTTACCGGGTCAACTTACCGGACCGGGTAAGTGACCGGGCTCCAACAAGTTACCGGGTACGTTACCGGTAAGTGGACATTATATATAAACATCCGGGAACCATAACTTGTGTTATTTCAAACTTACCCGGAAACCTCGTAAAACCTCCCAAACCTCTCTCTCGCGACCACGCACTCGGAAACCCTAGAATTTTGCTCAGATCACCGTCTTTAGTCACGACAATCTCAGGTACTCATCACTCTCACATCTTAATGGTATATCGATCACAATCACACGCAAAATTTCACGTATCGATGACATTTAGATCGCAACAGTGACCTAACCGGGTCTACAAAACCCCTTTCGTTCGTCAAGTCTAATACAGACCAATTTTGCACTTCATACATCATGTTTGAGGTCTGTATTTCCTTTTAGAACATTCTACACCGTGTAGATTTTAGTTTGGTGCGTGTGTTGGT
This sequence comes from Saussurea involucrata, assembly GCA_033807775.1. NCBI lineage: Eukaryota > Viridiplantae > Streptophyta > Magnoliopsida > Asterales > Asteraceae > Saussurea > Saussurea involucrata. The sequence goes on along the minus strand of CM066320.1, from coordinate 110,581,513 downwards.
AGGATTCGAGTATCCTGTAACTTATCCGGTAACCCTAGTTTACCAGGTAACATTCATATTACCCGGTAACTAGCTTGTTACCCGGACACCATCATACATACCCGGTAAGTGCCAATATTTGTTCCACCCGGACACTTTGATCCCTGGTAACTATTGTCGTCCGGATACCTTTGTATCCGGTAAGTTCGACATCTGGTAAGTTCAATGGTGTCCGGTAATCTCTTCAGATCCGGTAACCTTTTAATCCGGTAACATCAAATCACCCGGTAAGTTCCATTTTATCCGGTAACCATATCTTACCCGGTAACTCCTATACTTACCCGGTAACCCCTATCTGTCAGGTTAGTTTTGCTTGTCCGGATACCCTGTTTATCTGGACTACTCGCGTCCAATTCCTTTGCATTCTCACAAATTGGCAATCCCAATGTCATGCTCCTATAGCTAGTCCTCAACCAACCGATGATTGAGCCATTCAAATGCTAAGGTACGCATTAACGATGATTTTATCCCATCCATCAACTGACACTGTGCTTTACAGGTATTATACATGGCGGAACAACAAGAGCAGCAACCGTAGAACATCCCTCCTCCTGAGGATGTCATAGACGACGAGGCCGACAATGCCCTGGTTCCCGTAGATCAGGAAATTGAGATCAATCCAAACAACCACCATCTTGATGCTGCCGCATTCCGACCCGATCACTGGGTAGTGGTTAATATCTTGCTCGGCCATCCGCTTCGTCTAGCACTGACCGCGACAACTGACGTACCTCTCATATATGTACATCAAGTATGGCACACGGCGAGGGTGGCAACTGTCAACAACGTTCAGACCATCACTGCCAACATCGATCACCATCCGTTCACTCTCACCCTGGAATCCTTCCGCCGCCTACTGTCCCTTACGGAACCGAATGCTGGAGGCCATGCCGCATACGCACCCACCATCGACGATGTCACACTCTGTGCTGAGGTTCGTGCATTTGGATATCGTCACGACCTTGACTGCCCGTCCGATTTCAATAGGAAATACATCGCCCCGGTCTGGTACACTTTATTTTCCATCCTAAACTGGTGTCTATCCTCCCGATGGAAGGGGATAGACCAATGCACCGTAGACTTCCTACGTCTATTTCACGTGGTTGTTTACAATCGGCATATAGACTATGCAGCAGTCATTTGGCGTGAAATGGTGCTAGCCATCAGACAGACTGGCGGAACCAAAAAGAAGTTCCTCCCGTTTCCACGATTCTTTTCCTTGGTCGTTCGACAACATATGGATGTGAATCCCCTTATCCCGCGACGTATCAATCATCTGGTATGTCCTCACATTAACCTTCAATACATGGTGATTCATAATCCACCCAATACTCCAGCCATGCCTATACCTGAACCATTACTGGCACACGCGGACCCCATTGCACCGAGTGTAGTAGAATATAGGCGAGAGTTAGGGAATCCCATGGTCCAGCCAGCGCTAGAGGGACCTCCCCAGGGACATAGAACCGAGGGACGTGAGGGTCCTAGGACAAGAGGAGGAAGGGCCTGGGCAGCAGGGACTCCCGGGCGGGGTGTGTTGAGAGTACGTGGCAAGGGAACAGGCATGGGCGGTGCAGTGGATACGTGAACCAGTACTTCCAAAGCCGGACCAAGCCATCAACCAATTCCCGTCACCCGGACGACGACCGCAACAGGTACATCGTCAAGACCAATGCTCCACAGTGACCTCGGGCCTTATATATCTGACCCTCCTTCGCCTACTAGACATGTAGATGACGTGGAATCTGACTCCACAGAATCCGATACGGATCGTGCTATATGCGCATCCTTGATACCTCCACGTATCGGACCAAACCCAGAATTGACCGAAGGAATCCCTTCTGACTCACAGACACCCACACTCATCCCTACTACCCAGCCTGATACGGGAGATACAAGGAGAGAGGAGGGAGTATTAGTTGAACAATTAGAACATGTGAGACAGAGGGAATTGAGGTCGAAAGCGAACCAAGAAAGATTAAGCCATAGAGATAAAGAGGCTTCTGAGCGACCCCAAACCAGCGTCATCCAGGCTGCCACATCTGCTATCCCGTCTCATCCGTTGGGACGGGGTATTGAAGAAGCCGCCGTGGACCTAGCGGTGCAAGTGCACAACCTCCCTAGCCACTCATCCGTCTCTCAAAAGACGGATGTTTCATCTTCACACGGGGAATTAGCACAACTTCTACCGATCTCTCACTCGGACAGTATTGGTATTGAAACAAGAGACCAGCCTCCCCCGGTCTCGCCTTCTTTCAAAGCACCATCGATTCTAGAGCCACTTGTTATTGAACATTCTTCGGCTAGGACACAGGATGAGACAATGAACATCAGTGCTCTTAGTGACCCAATCGGAACTTCCATAGGATCTCCGCCTTTAAGTGGAATCCGAGGATCGGAAGGAAATCCTACCACGGACACACCTTCGCCAACCGTGAACGTAGGTGGCTCTGCCTCTAAGGTAGATGCCTCAACAGGTAATCTAAGTGATCCCGGAGTTACTTTACCCGACTTTGTGTCACAAGGGTCTTTGGACAGCACCCTCAAGGCTGTCTGCGAGGCAATGGAGCAGCGCCTCACCGCAGAGCTCGATAAACTGAAAAGCCTGATCAAAGGAAAAGAGAAGATAGTCGAAGCTGAAACCGCACCAACACCTCCACCGGCTCCCGTTCAGCCAACTTACTCGGTGGACACTTTGAAGACTATGCTCTTAGCTCAACTGCTCTAGCAATTTGCAACCGACGCCTCTACCGAAGCAGACCTGATCTCCGTTCTACGATCCCAGGTATCTGCTTCATCGTCATCCATCACTACAAGAATGGATCAGGTTGACACGACTCTCAAGGATGTTCAACAAGCGCTCAAAACGCTGTCTGAGAGAGTCTCCTCCATGGAAGAGACCTGCAAGAGTCAAGCAGGCGGTCTAAAGCGAAGACACGATGATCAAGATGTTCCTGATCACCGTGAGGGGGAGAATAAAAGACTAAGATTATCCGAGACCGCCCAGATCCTCACTGAAACTACTGTGGTTCAACCGGAACCGTCAACTGCGGCAACTACAACTGAAGAACAACCTGAAGCTAAGTTGAGCTTAGTCGAGATGGTTATGGATATAGACATCTCTGATGACGAAGACCCGATGGTTGAAAAGACCGAGGGAGCAACACAGGAATTGGTCACACATGAAGCATCAGATAGGACCGGACTACAACTGATAGATCCAGACTCACAGATCGACCGGGAGACCGAAAATGCATGGTACGAAAAAGCCACCAGTGCTGTAAATCTCCTGGTAAACCTAATCTTTCCAACTGATGAAGACGACAACGTTGACTACGACCAGTTTCTGCTGCAAAATCTGTATGGTACACCCGTTCACTCTGCTCAAGCCACCGAGACTTCTACAAGACCCGAAACGACAACTGCTAAAAATCCGACATCTCCTAAACAACCGAAAGCTTCAGATCATCCTTCTCCTCAACTGCAACAAATCCGATGGGAGAAAATCATGATCTTTATTCCTCACCTGGAGGAATCTCTGAAGAAGCTATATGTTCACAGGTTACGCCCTATCGAGCCGACATTTTGCCTTGGGATTTCTCACTTCGACAAAGAATACCAAGGTCAGTACATAAATACCATGAAGCGGTGTCTTCCAGTTAGCCAAGTCCGAACCAAGCATAAGATCACTGAAGTGCTTAATGTCCAAACCGACCGAATCCTTAGAGTTATGTTTCCAGTTTTCACTGTCCGACGCGAAGACGGTAATGAATGGAAAAGTTCTGAAGCCGGTTTTAAAAATCTTTTACCGTTCGACTTACTTGCTTTACTGAAAGACCTCCGAACCAGAACCATCCGACTTCTTCAAGTGACAAAGGTGCTCGAAGCTGTTCGTCGATTCCTGATTCACTCTATTATGATGTCTTACCTCACAGACTTCCAAATGGGAATCGAGAACATAGCAAAGAAGGTAAACCTATTGAAACCAAATCTAAAGGCACCCAAGCTGAAGATGTATCCCGAGAATGCACTGCTTCTAGAACCAGAATTTGGGATTGTATACCTCAACGATCAGAAAGAAAAGAGGTTTCTTCGCTTCAGCCAGGTCGACAGATTCTGCGATGGTACGCTCTTCAAAGTCCAAAATGCTCTTCGTGAAATCATCACTTTCGAATCCAAAAATCGAAGGCTCTCGTTTGTTCCCAATCCGAATGAGACAACCGCACGAAAAGCCTTACAAGTGATTGAAGAACGCATCGACTACCGCCGAGCCATCATAACGTTTAAGGTGCACTTTGCGCTCCGAAAAAGATATGTCAAGAACTGGCGCCAACTCGAATTTCAATTCAAAGGTGGAGATTGTTAGGGTCAAATATTGGTTGAATAGAAGTTCAATGGCTGATTTGTATTTCTTTATTTTGAGCCTTATTAGTGAACGGGCCGTGGGCTTGTTTCCACGGGCCCATCATATAAATAGTTTTGTTTAGCCTTTGTTTTAGGCTAGTTGTCATTTTACTTTCTCAAAGCTTATTGTAAACTCTCTGCATTATTGAAAGTGAATTGGATGACCAGTTGAAATCATAACACCTGTTCTTATCTATTGATTTCTTTATTGTTCGTTGCACGAATCTGGAACTCACATCTACATAAATTTGTACTATAATCATCTCACCATCTTCGCGCTTAACAAACAAAGTCGTATCGATCTTACCTTTTTCAAAGCCAGAGATGAGTAGAAATTGTGACAGAACGTCATACTATGCTCGAGGGGCTTGTTTCAATCCATACAAGGCTTTATCCTAGATATAAACGTGGTTTGGATTTTCATTGTCGACGAAACCTTCAGGTTGAGAGACGTAAACCTTCTCTTTGAGAATCCCATTTAGGAATGCTGTCTTCACGTCCATTTGATAGACCGTGAAGGTTTTGTATGCCGCGTAAGCCAGAAATAATCTGATTGCCTCAATGCGTGCGACTGGAGTGTAAGTCTCATCATAGTCTATCCCCTCTTGCTGTCGGTAACCTTTCGCTACAAGTCTCGCCTTGTTATGAACTATGATGCCATCTTCATCTTTCTTATTCTTGAACACCAATTTTGTTCCAATGATACTTTTATCAGCCGGTCTTGAAATGAGCCTCCATACTTTCAATGCTTCGAATTGATTTAGCTCTTCTTGCATAGCTAGAATCCAATCTGGATCATTTAACGCTTCCTTAACGGTGAGTGGTTCAATATTGCTCAAAAACATTGAAAACAAACACTCATTTACTGTAGCACTTAAAGCAGACGAGAGAGTTTGAACTAGCGAATTTGGATCACCTATTACTTGATGAATAGGATGAGCCTCCGTCCACTTTGTTGTATGAGGGTGAGGAGCATATGTTTCTTGAACGTTATCAAGAGTAGCATTTGTGTCTTCTTCGGTTAGAGGACCATCTGGTTCAGCACTTGGAATTTCTGAAGGAATATTAGAAGAATCCAGTTGGTGCTGAGGAATTCTTTGTTCAGTAATCGAAGAACTACCTTGATGTGTTGATCCTTCCACATTAATTGTAGTCTCTTGTTGTGGAAAAACAACTTCTGGTACTTGAACATCCTGAACAGGAATGGAAATATCAACCTGTGTTGAAATAGGAGCACCATCTTGAGTATTTGTCGCAGCGGAAATTGTTGTAGGTGCTTGTACCATCCTGTTAGAATCAACAGATTTATTGTAAGTACCATAAAATTCATCATAAAACTCATCAAATAATAAATCAAGATTAGTTAATTGAGATTTTGAGGTTGAAGGTTGATCCTGATTAGATGTTGAACCATGTTCTGAACTGAGATGTCCAGAAGCTAATATTCCGGTTATGACGGGTTCTGAACTGTTTTGGTCAGAAGCCAATTCGTGATGTTCGTCGAATTTGACATTGACACTTTCCATGATTGATCTGGATTGCTTCAGATATATCCGATATGAAGCCGCTGAGAAAGAATATCCAACGAAGATACCATCAATCGCCTTTGGACTGAACTTGTTCCTTTGTTCTTTATCGTTCAAGACATAACACCTACATCCAAAAACACGAAAATGTTTTATGTTAGGTTTTCGGTTATTCATGATTTCATACGGAGTTTTACCAAACCGGCGGTGTATGACAGAATGATTTTGTGTATAACATGCGGTTGCCACGGCTTCGGCCCATAAGAAGAGAGGTAGATTTGAATACGCCAACATAGTTCTCGCAGATTCAACTAACGTTCTGTTACGTCGTTCTACTACACCGTTTTGTTCAGGAGTTCTGGCGGCAGAAAACTGTTGCATAATCCCATTTGATTCATAGAATTCGCCTAGGATTCTGTTCTTGAATTCTGTATCATTATCCGAACGCACGATTTTAACTGAAATCTGCATGTTGTTCTGGGCTGCCTTGATAACACTAATCAGAAGTTCTGAAGTTTCATCTTTCGAACGAAGAAACTTAACCCATGTGTATCTTGAAAAATCATCAACTATTACCAAGACATACTTCCTCCTACTTATGCTTTCGGTTTTCATTGGACCGCACAAATCCACATGTAAAAGCTCAAGTATACTCTTCGTTGTAGGTTCCGGTTTAGGCTTGTGAGGAACCCTCTTCATTTTCCCTTTCTCACACGCATCACATAAATTTTTGTCATTGAATTTCAAAGTTGGAAGCCCCCGAACTGAATCTCCTAAAACCAGCTTTTGAATGTATCGGAAGTTCAGATGCGATAACCGTCGGTGCCATAACCAACTTTGTTGTTCCGAAGCCTTCGATAGGAGATACACTTCATTTGTCGGCTTAACATTAGACAAGTTGATTGTATAAAGATTCGACTTTCGAGTTCCAACAAGAAGTTCTGTTCCTTCCTCAGTTTTGACACAACATCTTGTCTTCTTAAAGTTCACCTCCAAATCTTTATCACAAAACTGTCCTATACTGAATAGGTTGTGCTCCAACCCTTCAACATAGTTTACTTTATTTATTGTGAGATTATCTTGAACAACGTCTCCAAAACCTTTTATTGGAGCAACTTGATTATTTCCAAATCTCACACGACCAAGATCCTTTTCAACAAAATTAGTTAGCATGTGTCTTTGGCCTGTCATATGCTTCGAACACCCTGAATCTATGTACCATAACTTATTTTTCTGCATCAACCAGATTTAAACATTTTTAGGTACCAACTTAACATTGGGTCCTTATTGGTTAGATTGCGAAGTCACATTTTTAGAATTCGGTGACTTCTTCTTTTTCCGCAAATTTGATTTTCTATGACCATTTGGAATAAAATAAGAATTATCCCAACAACAAGAACCAGGCATAGCAAACACACTTTCACAACCACAAATAGAACAAAAATAATCACCATTTTTAAAATTCAACAACTGGTCTTTAGAGTAACTTTTGTAAGATTTTACAAAAGACTGTTTGTTACTCGCACCAAATTGTTTATTCTTTGTAAAACTACTGTTTTTATCATTCTGTTTGGTTGACTCAGACTTTGTTTGCTTTACCCGCCATTCTTGCGCTTTCTCCTTCCGATTCACAAGATTATCTGAAACAACTGAAGATTTAGAATTAGAACCGTTAGAACTCTGATCTTGAGTTACCTTTAACTTTTTACTCTTCTTTCTTTTCTCTAAAGGTAGTTTCTTTGTATTTGAACACTCACCTTTAGAAAAAATACTTGAAGGTTTTTCATTTGTAAACAAAAATTCTGAATGGTCCGGAAGTTTCTTTGAGAAATCAAATGAACAAGCAATTTCTTTGTCACTTTCCGTTGGCTTTGACTTGCCTTTGTCATTTTCCTTTGGCTTTGACTTGGTTTCGAAAATATGATCATTAGGCACAAAATCACAATCAGAATCAGAATCGGCATTGTGAATTTCAAAATCCTTAGTAGAATCAGGTGTACTCCATCTTTTGAAAGCATTTTCTCTTCGTTCTTTTGCCAATTCCTTTTCTAACTCGTCCACATCTTGAGAAAGCTCAATTATCTTCATTTCATAAGATTGTTTTTCCTTTTCAAAGCTCACTTTCTCAAATTCAAACTATGCTCTTTCAAGATTAAAAGTATTTTCGAAATCAGACATTGTATTAATGTTTCCTTCTTTCAAAGATTTTTCCAATGTCATCACTTTTCGAGAAAGTTCACAATTTTCTTCTTTAAGAAAGTTGCTTTCCTCAAGATTGAACCAGTTTTTCAAAGCAAATTCCTTTCTTTCATTTTCTAAGACAATCTCTAAATTAGTTTTTGTCTTTAACAGCTCAGTCAACTTCACTTCAAATAATTTGATTTGATTTACAAAGTTGACTTTTTCATTTTCCAAATGAGTATGCTCAGAGAGAAGAATACTTTCAAGATCCGCCACTTTCTTAGAAAGTTGGAGACATTTTTGATCAACCTTTTGTTTAGCATCAAATATGCTCTTTGATGAAATAGAAATCTTTTTGATCAAATCTTGTTCAATTTTAACAGTCTCCTTTTCCACCTCGTCTTTGAAACTAGATGATATTTCCTTAAAGCTGTTTGAATAAACAGTTGAAAGGAGATCATTTTCGAATTCAAATTTAATCCTTTGTTCTAAAATGGAGATTTCAAGTTCAACAATTCTCCCTTCTAGAACCAATGTTGGAACATATTTCTTAGTTTCAAAGACTTGGTTGCTGGTTGGCTTTGTAGCACATATGTCAAAATAGTTATTTGTATGTGGTCCATTTAGATTGTTGAGAGTCTTCTCTGTCTCACGAGTATAACAAAATGGAAGTTGTATATGAGTTGTCAATGATCTTTTTCTTGTTTCCTCTTCTAAGGTTTCCTTTACACCAGTCCAAGGAATTTCAAATTCGAGCCAATATTCTGCATATCTTAAACATTTGAAATCATACATTGTTGGCAATGTAAAGATAGCTTTGGCCAAATATTTTGGGTTTTCGTAACCAAGTCCCCAATACTTATTGACATTGCCTACAAGTCTTGGCTTGTTCATGAAAATTGTTTGGTCAGTTTGACCTCTCAAGTACAGCTTCTTTTCCAAATCTTTGATTTTATTTAAAAATTCTGTATTTTGATTTGAAAGATTTGTCAAAGATAATTCACTTTCATTATTCTTTGTTTCTAAGTCTTTGATTTGTTTGTTTAGTTCAGACAATTGAGAATCAAGAATTTTCTTTTCTGATTCAAATTGATTATGTTGAGCCTTGAGAGTTTTAATTTCAGAACATTTTTCTACTTTCTCAAGTTCAACATCATCAATCTGTTGTTTTAAGTCATTATTCTTCTTCCTTTCATGTTTTAGATTTTCTTTTAATCCTTGAACACTTGGTATTATTTCCTCTATTTCACGTAATAATTTAGCATTATCTTCTTCTGAACAGGCTAATTTATTTCGTGTATCATTCAGTTCATTTCACAGATTTATAACTTCGTGATCTACCGGTTGAGGTAAGGGAAAGGAATTTACCTGTGTTGTAGTGTCAGAATTGTCCTCATCATCAGAATTAAACTCTACTTGACACATGTTGGCATGTTCTTCCTTTTCTCCCTCATCATCTGAATGGTCAAGCCAATATTCTTCTTCCACCAAAAGAGCTATTCCATCTTCCTTCTGTTTTGCCATAGCAACTTCTGTTTGTAATAATCAGAATTCTTGACCACTTTCTTCCGGCAATCCCTAGCATAATGACCGGGAGTTCCACAGTTGTAACACTTTTGAGCCTCCACTCCCTTCTTTTCTTCAAACCTTTTCTCCACATTCTCAAATACCTTCTTACCATCAACTTTCTCCGATCTCTTATCAACATTCTCAAACCTTTGTTCTCCAAACGGTTTCCTCTCATAACTGTTGTTCTCAATCTTTCGTGAACCAGAAGTATACCTCAGATTGTTGTTTGATGACGGTGGTTTGTAAAACTTCTTCTGAAAGTGCCTTGTAAGTAAAATCATCGCTTGCTCTAATTCGACACCATCATCAGAAATATTATCCCTGTAACCTGTATCAAACATTCCAGAATCATCAGACATAAAACTGCTTGTTTGCATCTCAATCAGATCCTTTTTGACCTTGTTCAATCATCAGACAAAAAACTGTTAAAGTGTCTTATCTTCCTTAGCTCTAAACTCTTCATATTTGTTTATGCACAAAGTGATTTTCATCTGATTGCCAATCTGAGACCCTTGCAACATCTTCTCTAACTGTCTCCACATATTATTTGCAGTATCCTTGTAGCTATCAATCTTGTTGAAAACTTCATTTGGAATCCCCATGATTACATATGATCTTGCCTTTTTATCTGCATCATATCTAGCCTTTTGATCAACAATATAATCAGATACGGGAACCAACTTAGGAACTGCATTTTGTGTATTTGGAACTTGAACATCTTTATATATAGGTTCCATTGGACCATTCTTAAGCGAATCTAACAAGTGTAACCCATTTTGTTGCCGCTCAAGAAAATCGTCAAACCTTTCCTTCCACTGTTCATATTCTCTTTCAATTAGAATCGGGGGTCTAGAATCACTTCCCAAAGAATTCATGATATCATTTCTCATCATCTTGAAAAATTACTTGTTTTGATCTTTAAACAGATAAGCAAATTGTGAAAATAGTCAACTGTCGGGCAGAATGTAGTCGGACAACTGTCGGATGTGTAGTGTACAACTAGAAAAATGAACAGTCGTAGTCGGACAGAACGTGTACGACTAGAAGTGTAAACAGTAACTCTCGAACAAACTTTGTACGACTTGGACCAACTGTCGTATGAAACTTGTACGACTTGGACTTTTGAACAGTAACTGTCGGACACGCTTTGTGCGACTAAGTCCAGTGAACAGTAACTGTCAGACACGCCTTGTGCGACTAAGTCCAATGAACAGTAACTGTCGGACGCGTCTTATCCGACAAAAATGTGAAATCGGTCAAATGTTGTACGACAGTTATGAATGCCGAGAACTAAAATTTTTCTAAGTGTCCTATCTTGATCAAATCAAATCCAATTGATTTGAAACTTCGTAGGTCGATTCGCACACTTAATCTGAACACTTTTTGTTCAGGAAGTATCACCAAGAACACATCAGAAGATCCACTTTTCGAACAACACAGTAAACTTAAAAAAATCTTCAAAATCTGCTGAAATCTTTCGAAATTTGTGTTATGATCCTATTTCTTTGCACGAATTGATCCAGAGAATCAATTCGAACAAATCTGTGGTGAAATCTCTAGCCAAAACACATCCAAATTCACAGAATTAGATGAAATCCAAAAACTCCAAAAATGCCCAATTCTTCAAGAAATCTTCACAAATCGCTGAATCTGCTAAGCTCTGATACCACTTGTGATTCCAAGATACAAGTAATATATACAAGATCTATGATTCAATCCATTCATCTCTCATTGATCTTCAAAGGATAGTTACAAAGTGTAGAGAGAAAACTCACAGGGAGTGAAATATTGAAATGATATGTAAAGTGAAAGTGTTAGTCAAAAGCAAGGAGATCTAAGACTTTTATACTTAGATCCACAAGTTACATATTTAGTCCCTCAACTTTAATACAACATAAAATGAACACTAACAAACCGATCCAACGTAGCACATCGCTCAATATAAACAATTGATGTGGAAAGTATCAATCCCACATCAATATCAAGAAGTGTGCATGTGCAAAAGCTTTGGCGCGACTCTTACATGTCCTGCCCTCCAGTGGTTGATCAATCTCAAACCCAAGTCCATCAGTAACTTCGCGGAGTTGGTCAACCAGTTTTCACAACAATTCGCCAGTAGTCGCAAGATGGAGAAGCAGACCAGCGACCTGTACTACGTCGTCCAAAAATCCGGAGAATCCATCCGTGGTTATTTCAATCGTTTTAACGCAGAAATGATCAACATTCGTAATTGTGACGTAAAGACTGCCATCGAGGCCTACAAGCGCGGTCTAGACGACAATACTACCGGATTGTACGTCGATCTTACGAAGTATCCACCAGATAATTTTGAGGACGTCCAAGCTAGGACTTTGGCTTACATGAGGGTCGAAGACGACCTAGCCTTCCACCGTAAGCATTCCACCGACAAAAAGTCGCTCGGGATCAAGAACCAGATTTCAAGTCCAAGCCGAGCGTTAAGACGGAGCCAGCGCGCCAGATATCGAACGTTCGATTCGATAAGAAAAAGAGCAATCCTACGCCCCGATTCCCTCAATATCCTAAGATCTACTCTTATGGATTCAAGGGGACATCAAAAGAATTGGTCGAAGCTCTTAAAACCATTCAGTCATCCGTCCGATGGCCCAAGAAAAGTGATAAAGATGACGACAAGAAGGACAAGACCAAATGGTGCAACTTCCATAACGACCATGGTCATACGACAGATAACTGCCTTGCTTTATAGAAAGAGTTAGACTGGATCGTTCCCAAGGGTCATCTCCAAGGGTTGATTGATAATGAATCTATGCCAGTTGATAATGTAAGACCAGAATCCCCCGTCCATGAAAAAGTCATCAACTGTGTGACGGGTGGATAAGACGTCTGTGGTCTAACCTATTCAGAAGCCAAGCGGCACGCCAGTCAATCGTCGGGAGAATACCCCATCCCTTGGTCGTCCCGACCAAAACAAGAATTGGAACTGGAGGCGATGCCAATAACGTTCAATCAGGACGACCTCCAGGACAGTTGGTAGAAACATCACGATGGCTTGATTATCCAGCTCACTATTGGCAACTGCTCGACCAAAAGAGTATTGGTCAACGGAAGCAGCTCGGCTAATATCATTTTTCTAAGCACGATCAAAGCTATGGGAATTGATAAATCAGAGATAGCCCGTCGATCGACGACTCTGATAGGATTCAATGGCTATTCTACCAACACTCTAGGAGAGATCATTGTTAATGCCAAAAATCACCCAAAAGGATAACTTGAGGTTGATGTGGACTTTAACAACTAAAGAAAGGGATCTCAAGACCAATCAACACAATCGCAATAAAAATTAAATAAGACAGGAGAATTGGTGACGCGGAAAACCCAAACGAGGGAAAAAACCGCGGTCGACTTGTGAGAGTCGACAGTGCACTATAGCCGCCAAACAGGGGCGAAAGTCCTTTTGTAACAAGTGTTTTGTGTACAACAGATTACAACATGAGAAAAAGTAAACTTAATCGTAAGAAAAATCATGCGTCGTGCGTAAATCGTGCGAAATAGGCTGTTGTCGTGCGGAACTTGCGTTAGCGATGTGTGTTCGAATGCTTCGTTGATCACTGTTGTATTGCGTAAAGTATGTAGAAATGAGTGCAGATATGTTAAATTCGGAGGTGTTTCGATGTTTGTAATAGATTGATCACAGATTGATCATACTTGTCTTTTTCGGTTGTGGAATTGGCCTTTATATAGCTTTCGCCGGCAATAAATGTGTCTTGATGACTTGTTTCGTAACCGCTGTCGGGTCTTTAATGCCATTAAAAGTTTGTCCGTTACTGGCCGTTGTACCATGAATGCTCGTAGACATGCATTAATGAACAAAAGAAACGGATGTTTGATTGTTTAACGGTTAGTGTAATCGTACGACCGTCTTGAGTCCCGGACTTCGGTCGTATGAAACATACGACCATCATGAAAGTGTTCGACCAAATACTCGTCTGTAAATAACCTGTAAGACCTTACCTTAATACAAGAGTGGTCTTATGTAAATTTTATTTGAGTTTTCTACCGTCGGTCGTGAGGTGTGATTTTTTACCCAAACAGTTTGCCCCCAAAATTTGAATTTAGGCGTGAAATTTGAATTTTAAATCTGACGAAGTGCTTTGACACGTGTCGCATGGGGAGAGAATCTGGTCGAATCCCAACCGTCGTGGTCCGATTCGGATTAGAGGAGACGAAGAGGTCGTGACGTCATATCGACGTGTCAGAGGCGTGGAGCCGTTAGAGGATAAGTGTCGCCCATCGGCATGATGCATGCGAAAAGGTGGTGGATAACTGTCGACCATCCACCGGGTCGACTTGACATGACGTTGCTATAAATATCGTGATCGTTGAGATCACTTCCTTTTTACGCTTGCGATACATTTCCGAGAGATATTTCCGAGAGATATTCAGAGGAAAATCTACTGGTGTTTGATCGTTCGAGGTTTTTTTAGAGATCTAAGGTACGATCCTTTACCCTTTTAACCATGCGGAAAAAGTCGATAGCTAAGAAGGCTACTGCGTATAGGGATCTTATGGACCTGTACGTAGCACAAGTTTCTGTGCCCGACTTTTCTATCTCCTCCGAGCCGACGAGTTCTTTTAAAGAGAAGGAGGAGGTGGAAGCCTTTAGGTTGTCGACGGGTATTCTTACTGAGATCCGATTATATACCTCCGACCAACTTAGACCGTCGGAGTGTCTAAGAGGATTCTTTGTTTTATACGAGTATCCTTTTAGAATAGGATTTAGATGGCCTTTTACTCCCCTGGTCAGGGAATTTTTGGATGCTTTTGACCTATCTCCTGGGCAGATTTTGCCTGAACTTTGGCAGATCTTTCAGGAGATCAATCGGATCACCGCTGATTGGGATGTTCCTTTCACGGTGCGTGATCTGTTGACGTCTTTCGACGTAAAGTCGGACGACTATCATCGTTATAGCCTATCCTCTAAGCTAAGAGGTGGACATACTTTGGTTCCCGATACCCTGGTCCACGATCGTGGGTGGAAGGCCAAATATGTCATCGGTCGGGTGCGGACGCTCGGTCGTATAGACTAGGATACTTCCTGGGTCGCATCTTGGTGGAACACCAGGGGTATAAAATTTAATTTGTCGTACGTCTTTCAGTATTTAATTTTGTCTTTTGCTAAATTTTGTCGCTTGTTTTAGATATCAGCTTTGCCGCAGTCGGGTCCGCTTTAGACTCTGAAGAGAAAGTCGCGAGACTTTTTTCTTGCTGCATCAAGGAGTTGTTCGACGCTTCTGATCGTACGACCGTTAGAGCTTCAGAAGCCGAGGAGGGAAGTCGACAAGAGACTTCGACAAGTAAGTGCTGATCGTACGTTTTTTCTAATTTGGGTCGTACGATAATTACTGACACTTGTCGTTTCTGCAGGTGATTCTGAGATGCAGTCTGTCTCCGGTAAGAGGAAGGAATCACAACTAGCTCTGGCCCAGAAGGCCAAGGAGCTGAAGAGGAAGGATCCTCCGACTTCAGGGTTGGAGGTTTTAAAGAAGATGAAGTCGGTTCCCCTGAAGGAACCGTTGTCGACGGGTGGAGAGCCTACGATGGTCTCCACTCTGGAGAAGGCGAAGACAACTTTGGGTGTTCCTAGGGTGATACCGTCACCCCCAACATCGTCCGCTGCAGGGGATAAGAGGAAGGGTCCCCAGGTCGAGGAGACTTCTGAGGTTACGACGGTCAACTTTCCGTTGCCGTCGAACCTTTTGATGGACGGCGTCTGGGATAGGACGAAGATTTTCCCGAACTTGGGAAAATTCCTCCTGCCAGCCTTCAAGGAACGCTATCGGGGCGTTTAGGTGGATGAGACGGGGTCTCATGTTGTAGGACTCTCCTTTCTGGTATGTCCTTTTTTCTTTTGTATCGTATGACTTTCCTCTCTAATAACATAGACTTACCATTTTACGTGCGACTACAGACGTTTCAGGCGTCGTTGTGCCTTTTCGGCCAACTGGAGGAGCTCCAGAAGGTCGACCCTTCCGTCGTTGAGAAGCTTCAGCGAGCATAAGAGGGTGAGCGTAAAGCTCAAGAGGATGAGCGAGCGGCGAAGGCCAAGGCGGAGGCTCTCTCCGTTCAAGTGGACGATCTCAGGAGTCTCCTGGAGACGTCGTCGTTAGAGAAGGAGGAGCTGCAAAATCGCCTCAAGGAGGCGTTGGAAAGGGCCTCTGCCTATGAGGCAGAGGTTACGACGATTAATGCATCCCTTACCGTGCGCGAAAAACAGGTAGGGGAGCTCAAGTCGTCAGTTAAGGCCGCTGAGGTCAAGACGGGGGCATTGGAGGAGAAGCTCCTCTCTTTTGAGGCGTTGACCCATCTAAAGGTCAGGGCGGCAATTATGCACCGTCACTTGCAGGGGAAAAATCCCTTAGCTGGCGTCGAGGCCGAAGTCGCGTCCTACCTCGAGCATGTAGGGACCGAGGAGGATCTCGACCAAGAGGACAGGGTTGATGACACTGGGCCCTCAGTAGGCCGCAGAAGCCAAGACGGGCGATGCGGAAGACGAGGCTGGAGTCGACCAGGGCCCTCAGTAGGCTTTTTGTACTTTTGTAATTTTTATTTTGTTCTGGGGCGACCGTTGGTGGTCGTGCCTTTGTCTTGTATTCTTTTGGTTTAATACAAGCATATTTCTTGTCGAACTATCGCGTTATTTTACCTTGTCATAATAAACAAAATAAACGAGTGATAACAAGACTTAAAGTACGGGCGTATAAAGCAATAAATGTAAAACCGTATGGCATAGGTATACATAATTTTGGAAGTAACCGGGCGACTGGGCCGAAGCAATATTCTAAGTATGAAATTCAAGTCGTAAGACTTTAACTCCGAAACTCAGAACTGTTTGTGATCATAAGATCCCTGAGATGAATCATAAGATTCTGTTTATTTCGTGTGAGTCATGAGTTGTTGGTCATGACTTTATTGGTCGTGACCTTGTAGTCTGAAAGACTTTGTCTCTCACAATATATATCGTAAGACTGGCGTTCGTGCGATCCTGCGAGCCTGCCATGTAAGATTCAGGGGTGGTCGTTGGTTCAATCAACAACCCTTCGATGCTTAAGTCAGTAATCGTTCGTCGAAATAAATCGAAAGTAAAAATTCAAAAGAAGTACTTTTTTAGATGTACTGCGTTCCAGCTTCGTGGGATGTCTTGGTCGTCGAGGGTTTGAAGCCTGTAAGCACCCTTTTCGACGACCTCAGGTATTCGATAAGGTCCTTCCCACTTAGTGGATAACTTACCTGCGTTTGGTTCCTTGTGTTCTGGAATACCCGTCGTAAGACGTAGTCACCTTCCTGAAAGATTTTGGCCTTAACCTTTTTGTTGAAATGTCGCTCAACGACTTGTCGCTGAGATGCCATCTTGACTAAAGCAGAATCTCTTAGCTCTTCAAGAGCGTCGAGGTCGTAGCTCAGGTCCACCCGATTATGATCAACGAACGTATGTCTCGATTTCGGGAGCTGTACTTCAATAGGTAAGACGACTTCACAACCGTAAACCAATGAAAATGGTGTCTGTCCTGTCGATGTTCTAGGTGTCGTACGATTGGCCCATAGGACCGATGGGAGTTCTTTGACCCACTTTCCCTTGGCAGCCTTAAGTCGTTTCTTTATTGAATTGATAATGACTTTGTTGCTCGATTCTGCAAGACCGTTAGACTGGGGATAACGTGCGGTTGAGGTCGTAAGTTTGATACTACGGTCCTAGCAAAATCGTTGTGTACGATCACTTATGAACTGTTACCCATTGTCACATACGATTTCGGAACGGCTTTCGAACCTGCATAGAATGTTAGTCTGGATAAAAGTAACGACTTCTTTGTCCCGAATCTGGGAGTAGGCGGCTACTTCTATCCATTTAGAAAAGTAATCTGTAAGGACTAACAGAAAGACCTTCTGCCCTGGGGCAGGAGGTAATTTACCAACGATGTCCATTCCCCACCTCATGAAAGGCCATGGAATTAAGGACGTATGTAAAGGTTCGGAGGGCTGGTGGATCATACCTGAATGTCGTTGACATGCGTCACAGCTTTGGACGTACCTGGTGGCGTCTTGTCTTAATGTCGGCCAATAATATCCTTGTTGTGAGATACAATTTGCAAGACTGCGACCACCTGAGGGGTTACCACACTCGCCATCATGCATTTCCTTTAAGATATTTTGTAACTGTTCGGGATTATCGATGCATCTTAGATTTAGACCTGTTGACGAGCGTAGATAGAGTCTATCGCCAATAATTATGTATTTTGATGCTTTGAATCGAATCTTGCGAGCTTCCATTCGATCTTCAGCCAATTGGTCGTGCACAAGATAGTTCTTGATGTCGTGCGACCAACCGCTCTCTGTGTTAAGAACACAAATCGTTTCGGAGCCCTCGATGGATGAGGTCGCTAGATGGATCATAGGAATAGCGTCGAACGACGGCTTATTGAGTGCTGATCCTAGATTTGCTAGTATATCAGCTTGAGTGTTTTGATCTATGGGGATTTGTTCGATTGATAATGGATCAAACATCTTGGACTTATCCTTAGCTATCTTGAGATATGCCATCATCTTGGAATCTTTGGCTGCAAATTACCCACTCATTTGGTTTACGACCAGTAGGGAATCGCTTTTGACGTGAAGTCCGACTGCCCCCAAGTCGTGAGTCATATTCATGCCCACGATCAGAGCTTCGTATTCTGCCTCGTTGTTAGTAGCTTTGAAACTGCATCGTATGGAGTACACAATCTTGCCCCCTTATAGGGATTATAAGACGACACCAAGACCTGCTCCTCTAGAGTTTGAAGAACCGTCGACATGGAGTACCCAGGTCGTGTCGTTTATAGTCGCCACCGTACATGTCTCGATATGTGCTTCGTTTTCTAGTTCGGGACTGAAGTCAGCGACGAAATCAGCCAAGACCTGCGACTTTATTGTTGTGCAAGGTTTGAAGTCAATATCGTAGCTACTGAGGTAGATACTCCATTTTGCTAGTCGTCCTGATAGCTCGGGTTTTCTCAGGACCGACATAAGAGGAAAGCTTGTTACGACGGTAACGGGATGGGATTCAAAGTAGTGTCTTAACTTCTTTGTTGCTGTGACCAGTGACAAAAGTAATTTCTCCATGGACGTATATCGGGTTTCTGCATCCAATAAAGACTTACTGACGTAGTAAATCGGTAGCTGCTGCCTGTCATCCTCTCTAGTTAAGACGACACTTACTGAGTGAGGACTTACGGCGAGATACAGTTGTATGATCTCGTGTTCCTCTGGTTTCGAAAGCAATGGCGGGACGGCCATGTATTCTTTCAATCATTGTAACGCTTGCTCGTGATCGTCCGTCCAGTCGAAGCCCTTATTTTTTCTTAAGACGTTATAGAACAGACGACGTTTATCCGACGATCGCGAGATAAAGCTATTTAACGTGGCCACATGACCCGTAAGTCGTTGGGCTTCCTTGAAATTTCTGGGCGACTTGATGTTTATCAAAGCCTTGATTTGATCCGAGTTTGCCTCTATGCCTCGCCGTGTGACCATGTACCCCAGGAATTTCCCGGTGCTGACTCCGAAAGAACATTTCGTAGGATTCAGCTTCATCTGATATTTTCGTAGGATATCAAAGGATTTCTTTAGATGATCGATATGGTCGGTCGCCTGCTTGTATTTGACAAGCATGTCATCAATGTAGACCTCCATGGTGTCGCCAAGATGCTTCTTGAATATCTTGTTAACCAATCGCTGATAGGTCGAACCTGCATTCTTCAGACCAAAAGGCATGACTTTGTAACAGTAGATGCCTTTGTTTGTCATAAAAGCAGACTTCTCTTGGTCTTCGCTGTGCATCAGTATCTGGTTGTACCCAAAATAAGCATCCATGAACGTCAGGAGTTCATGTCCTGCGGTCGCATCGACCATGGCATCGATGTGGGGTAGTGGGAATGGATCCTTAGGACAGGCCTTATTAAGGTCTGTGAAGTCGATACATACGATGTAACACCCCGAAAATCGAAATGCAAGTTAAGGACTTACGGACGTCCGCGTGGCCAAGGGCCGGACGTCTGCGATGTGCGGATGTCCGTGGATCGTCCGCGGAAGCAACAGAGATTGAGGGTTTCAGATTCAACTCGAGACGGACGTTCACGAGGGACCATGAGGACGTCCACGAAACATCTGAGATATTTTCCTTGTTTCCTCTTAAGACCTTTCCCTCTCTTTCATTCCTCTCACTTACCCCATTTCATTCTCAGCTCTCTCTCTCTCTCTCTAAAAATCGGTTTCTCTCAAGAAATCCTAAATCTCCCCTCCCCTCTTCATCTTCTTTCCCAAATCTAACCATCACCATTGTTGGAAAACCTTAACCCATTCAAGAAACCTTCCACTTCATCTTCTTCATCAAGATTCTAGGGTTTCCACCCAACCCTTTCCACTCCATTTTAAGATTAGGAGTTTGTGGTTCATCTTGGTGGTTCTAGAGACATTTTAGTTGGTGGTGTCAAGTATGGTTAAGGTAATCTTCTCTCCTTTTCACTTGTGAAGTTAGGTTTTGATATAAGTGGGCACTTTTGGTGTAAAATGGTTGGATGATGATTCCTCATGGTTAGATCTAAATATTTGTTCGTTGGAAACTATGGATCTAGGTTTTGGAGGTTTTGGCTTGAAGATTCAAGCTTCTTCAAAGGAGCATACGTTTGGGGAAAATCTAGATTTAGCCTAAATCTAGCAAGGTGAGTTCAAGTTGATTTGTGAAAACTTTGTACATGCCAAAAATGTTATTTTTTCAAATGTTTGTGTGTTTTACTTGAAAATATCAATTGTTGAGTTATTTGATGAGTTTAACTCTTTTGAAGTATTTATCTTCATAAATGTTGTAAAACACCCATACTTGGGATTTTTGGATATTTTGATGTGAAGAAATCATAATATGTCCTTAAAAGATTTATTGCTCAAAATGATGTCTATTTGATGGTTTAATCATATTGGTGTAAATGATTTTATGAACCATTTGGGAGAATGCACATTTTAGTGTAAATAACCATTTTGAGATTTATAAGGGTGTGAGTCCTTTTGGGAAAACCCTTTTTGTTTAACCCGTCTCGAGTTTTGGGTTAATAATGATTTTGTGGTATTTGTTTACCTAAACGATATTTAAATGCATTTTTATGCTATGATGACCGTGATTTATGGGTCTAATGAGTATTTGAGCATTTTGCTCGGCTTTGACTTTGAGATAGTCTTGGGGACATTTTGTCCGGTTTTGATGGCTCGATGTGGATTCTTATTTATGGTTTGCTTTTATTACACCATATCGCATTTATTGCACATTATTAATATTTAAATGTACGGGTGCGTTAGTCATTCCAGGATGGACTTATTATTATAGATTGTGTTGCATTGGATCCATAGGTACGTGAGTCAGTCTTTATTTGATGGTCTACTGGGTGTTGCGGGATTTGACCGAGCCCCATGTTTGATGACCTTTACTTTCAAGGGTACGATAGGAGGGCTGAGTCATGGATGAGCACGTTGGGCGAATATAACCTTCGCCAAGTTGAGGCAATGCCGTGGTTGTATCCCCCTTGGGCCGAGCCTTGGGCGGTATTCTTGATAATATTCCGCTAAGGTCACCTGTCTCTTGGTCGTAACTTGAAAGGCGTCGTATGGGACACTTGGGCTTTTATGCAGTGAAGTGTCGTACGATTAACATTGTGAGAGTGGCGTACTTTTGTGTTCATCCACTCTCAATGGATACGGGTCTCCCCCGTCGTTGGCCAACCTATTTGGGATTGTATAATGTCCCGGTTTTATTATTGTTGGTCTTATACGTTTGACTGCGATTGGAAGACTTCAATATCGGATTCCCCTCCATGTATATTGAAGTTTAAATGATGCAAGTCACTTCCATATTTATGGTATTTGGAACTTCATTGCATTTTACGTTTGCGTGAGTATTGCTTCGTATTATGTTTTCAATGAAGGGTTATAATTAAATGTATGGTTTTCCATGATTTATGGGTTGAGTATTTATTGTCAACCGTATTTGAAGGTTTTGCCTAATATAGAATTATTCACGTAATTGAGTGAGTTGGGATTGGTATTTGTTAATGCCAAAAATCGCACCAAAGGGACAACTTAAGGTCGATGTGGACTTAACAACTAAAGAAAGGAACCTCTCGACAAAGCGTGCGACGAAGATAAAAATAAATGAGACAAGGGATTTGATGACGCAGGAAAAACCTCAAACGAGGAAAAACCTGCGGACGACAGTGGGTGTCGTCGCTGCACTATGGTCGCCAATCAGGGGCGACGTCCTTGGTACTGGCGTAGGTTGTACGATGATTACAATACAAATGAAGGAAATACTTCGAAATGTAAAGTACAAGTGTTTAAATATGAAAACAGGTGTTTGTCGTGTGTGAATACAAAGTGTAAACTGTTGGTCGAAGGCTGTTGTCGTGCGCCGAGAGCGATTCTTCAAGAGAAAGTTCTTTGCCTCTGTTGTTCTTGAACTTGCTGTAGTATTCTGGAATTCGGTGCTAGATGATAGCTTTCTGTATGTGATTTCCAGAGTTTGAGTGTTTTATTTCACTGTTTTCTGTTCTCCCCCCGAATTGGTTGCAGCATAGGCTTTTTTATAGAATCCGACGGCTATTAATGGTGCCTTTATGGCGCGCTTTATAACCGCTGTCGGGCATTGAATGCTCCTTTGATGATTGGTCTTGTAACGGTCGCTGTCTTCAATGTGGGATTAAATGCTCGTTAATGACTTCATCGGTTATAGCCGTTGCTCATAAAGAGTGTTGACTCCTGCATTAAATATTTAACAAACGTAACAGTCATAGTGAACGTTAGTTGGTCGAGGTCGTATGGTTCTATGCGACGATCGTACGGAGCGGGCGACATCGTGGTCGAGTGTCGAGTGTCGAGTGTCGAATGTCGAGTGTAACGAGTAACTCTCGACTTGCCTTTCAGGAGGGACGACGGAGGTTTTCTGGGTCTTTGTCGGGACCTTATCTTAATACAAGATATGGTTCATAACAAGTGTCTTACCTTTTCTGGTCGTGGTCAAGACCTGCATTGATAAACAGAAGAAACAGATGTTTAACGGATAGTATAATCGTAAGACTAGGTCGTAAAACCACTAGGTCGTAAGACCAGGATGTCAGGACGATGTTGTCGCAGAGCCAGAGCAATATAACACCGATGGCAGAAGACTGTCGATGAGTCATAACTGGCGACACAAGACTAGTGACGTGTGACTGGCGATGTGCGACGCGCGACACTTGACGTGCGATCGTTAGATGTAAAAACACTGTCTTGAGTAACTATTGACACCAGATGTCTTTCAATAAGCAATTATCGTGGTTATTAGCGTATGTCGGAGATATGATAATAACGGGTATTATCCTTGTCGGTCGGGGGTAGTCAATGTCCATGGGTTATGTCGAGGGTGTTTCCCAGGTCGGTCGAGGGTGTGATTTTTTACCCAAACAGTTAGCCCCCCGAGATTTAATTTTCAAAGCTATTTGAATTTTAGATCTCGTACCAAAACATGTGTCTCTACGGAGACGTGTTACTTTTGCTAAGATCATCAGAGGAAAACTGACTTGGTCAACCAAAGAAGGCGACGCAAGTTTCTCTTGCCCTTCGAGGCCGGGAAAGGAGAAAGAATGCCCCGACAGCTGGGTTGGGAATCTGGAAGAAGACAAGGACGGTAGTCCTGAAGGAACCGTCTTCGAGGGCTGTCGTTTCATCGAGAGTTGTCACGCCTAAGGAGGCGAGGGCGTCATCCAGCCGTTCTAGCGCGATGGGCGTGATACCAGCAAGTTCGGTGCTTCTGGCGACAGTGACGAAGCTAGTGTCCAAGGTGTTGTCCCCAGCATCTGCCGACAAGGGGGACAGGTCATCGGCCGATGGTGTCCTAGACGGGACGACGTTGTTGGTGTCCTAGACGGGACGACGTTGTTTCCTCATCTGAGGAAATATTTGCTCCCATCTTTCAGGGAACGTTTTTCCTATCGAGGAGACAGGGGCCCATGTCGCCGGGTTGGCGTTCCCGGTCGACGTGGTCCTGTGATCTGGCGTTCACAGCCGATACGGTAGTTAGAGACATATGTTATGGCATTCGGGCCGATGCAGTCGTTAGAGACCTATGTTCTGGCGTTCGAGCCAATGCGGTCGTTAGAGACCTATGTTCTAGCGTTCGAGCCGTCGTGGTCTGGTTGTTGGAGATCCGAGTCACGTTGTGTCTAGCTTTTTAGCTAATTGTAAGTTTAGCGATAATCGGTAAAAAATTACCTTTCTATTGAACCTGCGTATTACACGTCATGGACAGATGTAATATTAACTGAAAAAATTCATTAAGTACAAAAAATGAATATGAAGTCGTGCGACTTGGGCATCCATTGTAATACAACGATTAGAACATAAGTCATAAGACTTTCATATTTTTTGAATCGTATAAGCGCGCGTGATCAAAGCATTCATTCAGAACATGAAATTTTTCTAAGTTAAAGAACTTAGATTGTGGGGTCGCTAGACCTTACGATCACGTGGTTCGATCATATGATGAACTTGAATCATGTGTTCCTGCGAAAGGATAATCAAGTCATAAACCTGATCGTTTATGTCGTACGATCCTGCGAGAGTGTACTAAAGTCGTACGATAGATTTAGCAATATATATCGTGTGATCCTTCGAGACTAAAGTCGTATGCAACTAATGTTGTGCGATCCTTTTCATATGCGTTGCATTCCAGATGCGTGGAATATCTCGACTGTCGAGGGTTTGTAGCCGATATGCATTTTTACCTACAACTTCTGAGATACGATAAGGACCTTCCTACTTGGTAGAAAGTTTACCTGCGTTTGAGCTTTTGAGTGCTTTGGAATACTTGACAGGGGATGTAGTCACCTTCTTGAAAGACTTTAGCTTCGACGTTTTTTGTTGAAATGTTGCTCGACCGCTTGCCCCTGGGTGTCGAGGTCGTCAGCTTGATGTTGTTGTCTTCACAGAATGGTCGAGTCTCATAGCTTATGAACCGGGATCCATTGTCGTAGACGATTTCGGATGTCGTTCGACCAATTATCTTCTTGGTCTTCCATCTGGATGTCATCGTCATTTTCGATGGACGACGTCGTCAGATTGGAATGCTGTCGAGTATTGGTTCGACCAAAGCAGACGCAAGGTTTGCTAAAGCGTCGATTTGAGTATTTTTGTCCCTTGGAATCATGACTGGTGATTTGCGAGTTTCAATGTACGAGTTGTCTTTATTGACGACATATGAAATGACTAGCGATCACGTGATTTCAACATGTGAGTCGCTTTTATTGGTGACCGAAAGTTTTAACCTGTGTTTGCCATGAGTGGCGATCATAAGATTAAAAACGTGGGTCGTCTTTAATTGACGATTATAAGTTGCAAGTCGTAGAAACTTCGTTTCTCACGATATAAATCGTAAGACCTGCGTTTTATATGATCTTGCGAGCCTGCATTGTAAAATCGGGGGTGGTCGTTGATTTGACCAATGATCCTTTGATGCTTAAATCAACATTCATATGTTAGATCATAATAATTGAACGAGAAGAATATACTTAGAGTATATATATAGAGTTGTTTATACCATATTCCATCCAAGCGGGATGTCACAGATACCGTAACTTGGAGTCGATAAGCGCCTTTTTCTCCAAGGACTTTTGAAATTGAAATATGGTGTTTTCTATTTTGTGACGGGCGTTCCGAGCCCCCGAGCCCTTCGGACGATGCGATCCATGCGATATTTTGACGGAGCATTTTTTTAAGGTTTGAATCTGGCTTCCAGACGCATTTGATTCCGATTGAAGTTGAATCACAGGATCTTGAAGATTTGTTCGCTTCTGTTTGACAGGCTTGAACGATGGGTCGACATTGAACTTGTATGAGATGATATCGGGAACAACATATTCCTGCAAAAAAGATATCAGCTTTTCTCGGAGGTTGAGATCGAGGGATGATCCGATGAGGACGTTTTGCTCAAGTTTGCTTTGATCTGGGATGACTTCTTCCATTTGATAATCATTGATTGATTCGAGAGTGCCTTGAGCATTTTTGAATCCTCCAGTCACCGGGATAGCGGTTCGTTCTGGGTTTTCCTTATCCGTCATTTTCCTGCGATGAAAGTAGAGGAAACTCCAAGAAACTGTTAGTAAGGTGCACGTTTAGTCGAGGATTTTCTCTAGATGGGGTCCCACGGATGGCGCCAAACTGTTAATGCCAAAAATCGCACCAAAGGGACAACTTAAGGTCGATGTGGACTTAACAACTAAAGAAAGGAACCTCTCGACAAAGCGTGCGACGAAGATTAAAATAAATGAGACAAGGGATTTGATGATGCAGGAAAAACCTCAAACGAGGAAAAAACCTGCGGACGACAGTGGGTGTCGTCGCTGCACTATGGTCGCCAATCAGGGGCGACGTCCTTGGTACTGGTGTCGGTTGTACGATGATTACAATACAAATGAAGGAAATACTTCGAAATGTAAAGTACAAGTGTTTAAATGTGAAAACAGGTGTTTGTCGTGTGTGAATACAAAGTGTAAACTGTTGGTCGAAGGCTGTTGTCGTGCGCCGAGAGCGATTCTTCAAGAGAAAGTTCTTTGCCTCTGTTGTTCTTGAGCTTGCTGTAGTATTCTGGAATTCGGTGCTAGATGATAGCTTTATGTATGTGATTTCCAGAGTTTGAGTGTTTTATTTCACTGTTTTCTGTTCTCCCCCCGAATTAGTTGCAGCATAGGCTTTTTTAAAGCCTCCGTTGGCTATTAATGGTGCCTTTATGGCGCGCTTTATAACCGCTGTCGGGCATTGAATGCTCCTTTGATGATTGGTCTTGTAACGGTCGCTGTCTTCAATGTGGGATTAAATGCTCGTTAATGACTTCGTCGGTTATAGCCGTTGCTCATAAAGAGTGTTGACTCCTGCATTAAATATTTAACAAACATAATAGTCATAGTGAACGTTAGTTGGTCGAGGTCGCATGGTTCTATGCGACGATCGTACGGAGCGGGCGACGTCGTGGTCGAGTGTCGAGTGTCGAATGTCGAGTGTCGAATGTCGAGTGTCACGAGGAACTCTCGACTTGCCTTTCAGGAGGGACGACGGAGGTTTTCTGGCTCTTTGTCGGGACCTTATCTTAATACAAGATATGGTTCATAACAAGTGTCTTACCTTTTCTGGTCGTGGTCAAGACCTGCATTGATAAACAGAAGAAACGGATGTTTAACGGATAGTATAATCGTAAGACTAGGTCGTAAAACCACTAGGTCGTAAGACCAGGATGTCAGGACGATGTTGTCGCAGAGCCAGAGCAATATAACACCGATGGCAGTAGACTGTCGACGTAAGATCGACGAGTCATAACTGGCGACACAAGACTAGTGACGTGTGACTGGCGATGTGCGACGCGCGACACGCGACGTGCGATCGTTAGATGTAAAGACACTGTCTTGAGTAACTATTGACACCAGATGTCTTTCAATAAGCAATTATCGTGGTTATTAGCGTATGTCGGGGATATGATAATAACGGGTATTATCCTTGTCGGTCGGGGGTAATCAATGTCCATGGGTTATGTCGAGGGTGTTTCCCAGGTCGGTTGAGGTGTGATTTTTTACCCAAACAGTATTCATTTTGGAAAACGCTTTATACCTTTTGGGAACATTCCTCATAGATTTTGGGTGCGTTGGAAAATGAGTCATTTATATCCATTTTGTAAACTCTTTTGGAAATCATAATCTACATTGCAAACTTTCTTTTAAAGGATTATTTAAATCATGCTATAAACTCTTGAACTCACTAGGCGTTAGCCTAACCCTTTTTATTTGTCGGCATGTGCAACAGGTCTCGGGTTGGGAGTAGTTCTAGTGACACGTGTGAAAGGTCGTGTGCTAGTAAAGTGCTCGAGAGGTGAATAGTTTAAGTGAAGTTTTCCGCATTCATCCTTGGGATTAGCAACTTGTACTTGGGTTAAGTTTTACCCGAGGTAGTTTTAGTCTTTGTAATGAGACTTGTGTTATACATTGTTTGAGGTTAACCTGTAAGTCCAGGATACACTCTTACAATCAAATATGAACAATTAAGATCGTATTCACAGCAACTGGTCATATGATTTATTAACAATCTGTGAATTACAAGAAATTACAATGAATTTCTCTAAATGGATTCACCAAAGATTATATCAAAGATTCTCCAAAGATTCTGTTAGCTACAGTTGCTAACTCCTATATATACTGTAGAGAATAGCTAAAGCTACAGTACATATGAGAAACAGACTAATAGAACAATTACACGTGTCCTAATTAGTAACTGAATATAACAGATAATATCCCAAGATATGAATTCTGAACATACTTCTGAATAAGCGCTTCAGAACATTTGTCTTCATAGTCAGAAGTTCTGAGTCTCCTACTCAGAACTCTGAACCTTCTAGTCAGAATCCAACACTTAGAATCTTTTTGAGATTTCTCACTCAGAACTTCTGAGTCTTCTACTCAGAACTTCTGAGTCTTCTGAGTCTTCTTTAGTCTTCTTACTCAGAACTCAACACTTGTGTTTTTGACAAAACTCTAGACCTAACAATCTCCCCCTTTTTGTCAAACACACTTGTACTTTTCACCATCAAATTCTTAGAGCAGGAACAATCTTCAGAAGGAGCTCTTCTGAATGCTTTGACAACTTTTGCTCAGAATTCTGAATAATCTGAGTTAACAACTTCTGGCCAGTCTTTAATCAGCAGCAGCAACGATTTCCAAATTGATTTCTGTTATATATTTGCTTTTTCTTTGCTCCCCCTTGAAATGACAATTCTTATCTTCATGTGATCAAGTCAAATTTCTGTCTTTTTATGACTTTCTGACTTTCTTCTCCCTTTTTTTTTAATCAATCAATCAGATTTTTCAATCATATCAATCTTCAAAATCTTTAGCTTTTCTCCCCCTAAAGTTTTGGAAAGCAAAATCATCTTCAAAATCTTTAGCTTTTCTCCCCCTTGATTTTCAAAACTTTAGTGATGCTTTTTCTTCGAATGAAGTCTATGCTTTTTCTCCTCCTTACTGAATAACCTTGCTCCCCCTCAAAATAAGAATTCTGGAGCAATTTGTTTTCTCCCCCTGAAAGTATGCATATATTTCATTAAAATTATTCATTTCAAATATAGTGCTTTAATTAAAACATTTATACAAGGAGAATAAGATTCACTGAACTACACCTGATAACTACTAACATTTGATCATTTGAAAACTTTACAAAAGAAATCCAACTTAATGAAATTTAACAGATTTTTCAATCAAATGAAATCAAATGCATGTGTTTGGATTCAAATACAAGTCATCATTGCATATCAAGTTAAAAATGTTCAGTTTCAATCCCTTTATTAAATCTATTTGGTGTGCTTAGCATGCGAAATATGATTAACTTCAAGAATATGCAATTCTAAACACATATACGAATACTTTGCTCTACTCACACTATTTGTCCAAAATCAGGATTTTCACAAATTTACAGGTTTATTGCGACTTTGTATTTTCCCAAAGTTTCAAGAGATGTGTGCTCATTGGCATCTTTTAATTTTGTGCACATTGACATCTTTTAATTTTGTACACATTGGCATCTTTTAATCAAAAAGTTTAGTAAGAATTAGATACATCGTTAAACATGACTTTCTATCTGGTTCTATTGTAGGATTTGGGTCAGCATATCCCAGACCAGTTGGTCTTAGGTGCTAGGTGACAAGCACCCCTTGGAACTTAATTTCCCAAACCATAAAGGCCACATCGATATATCTTAAACCCATTTGTACCAGTAGAACATGGCTTTCTATCTGGTTCTATTGCAGGATTTGGGTCAGCCGATCCCAGACCAGTTGATCTTAGGGACTAGGTGTCGAGCACCCCTTAGGACTTACTCTCCCAAACCAGAAAGGCCACATGTACAAACTTTCAAACTAAATGATTTTATATATATTTATATTTCATCTCAATCACTTGGTACTAAAACGTAGTACTTCCCCCATATTTTTGTTTCCATCCAACATTCTGACATTTAGGATTTTTGAACATTATATTCTATATAAGTCTAAATTTCATAACATTGAGCATTCAGCATAATTTCATTCATGATTTGCTAACCTTTCGATTTATTTCAGAAGTGAAAGTTGAAACAAATATAGCTCAGATAATACAAAAATACTTGTAAAAGCACCATTGACACACATTTTATTCATTGAATGAAAAATAAAAAAAAATTCATATCATTGAATTAAATTTGTTAAGATTCAAACATTCAAAGCAATAGAAATAAACGTAATGCAATGTTACCTTTCACCACTTGTTCCTTGAAACATAAAAATATGACAGATAAGGATATCACCTGAGAAGTATGAGTTCTAAACTGATTTGTTTAGAAGTCTTAGTCTCTGAAGTACGGGTCCTGAACTGAATTATTCAGAAGCCATTGTCATTTAAGTACGGGTTTTGAACTGATATGTTCAAAAACCTAAAACGTTGAATCACGGGTTTTGAACATTATCTTGAAACAATCAGATCAAATTTTGAGTCAATACTTCCTCTGAAATCAAGATAATCCTGCAAAATCAAGAGATTTTGGTAATCATCTACGATGATTCCTCATTAGTTATCAAAAAAAAATTCTGAGTAGTAGAGTCAGAATTCTGATTAGAAGAGTCAGAATTCTGAGTAACTTGCTCAAAATTCTAAGTATCAGAGTCTGAATTCTGATTAGTTGAGTCAGAATTCTGAGTAGTGGAGTCAGAATTCTGAGTAGTAGAGTCAGAACTTCTGAGTAACAGAGTCAGAATTCTGATAAAACTATCCAGAGAAAATTCCTTAGAAAATTTTTTTGGATTTTGTGATTTTTGAACATTCTGAATTTCAAATCACCATAACTTGCTCAAAAATCAGAATTTTTCAACCAAAATTTGCAGGGTTGCTCAAAATGTGATTCTGAACACATTCTCTGGAAATGTTTTCTACTAAAAACACCCACAACTATGAGTTCGATTACACCACAGTAAACTGAACTTTTTGTAAAAAAAAAATGCTTCAAAATCAACAAATTGATCTGTATGAATCAGAAATCCATAATCAAGATGATACCAATTGTAAGTCCATAATCACATTCAGACCGAGTTTTGGACTGAATTATCCAAAAGTCAAAACTCTCAATTAAGCACAACATCTGTTTTCAGTCATGTGTCAATATATGATCA
This sequence comes from Saussurea involucrata, assembly GCA_033807775.1. Classification (NCBI taxonomy): domain Eukaryota; kingdom Viridiplantae; phylum Streptophyta; class Magnoliopsida; order Asterales; family Asteraceae; genus Saussurea; species Saussurea involucrata. The sequence goes on along the minus strand of CM066320.1, from coordinate 110,550,532 downwards.
TTCAGCTTTACACATGAATAACCTGCAAAACAGATTAAGTTGACTTTGGTACCCATATGAACTTGGGTCCAGGTTTGTTAGGTGCAGTGGTATATGCAGATATTCTATAAGAACCATACCAGTGCTGAATAAAATTCTTGTTCACAAAATCATCAGTCCCACAATATGAACAACAAAGTTTCTTTTGTGCAATTCTGACTAATTGATTTACAGAATAAATCACATCAGGTTTAACAAAAGATTTTCTTTGAAATGTATTGTTCTTCTTGACATTTGAATTAGGAACCTTTGATTTTGGCACTTCTTTCTTGGAAGTTGTTCCTTTAACTCTCCATTCCATTTTTATCTTTTTTAAAAGAACAATTATAAGATTTATCAATAGCAGAATCATAAAACAGATTAGAAGAACGAATCTGATCTTTTGAACTATGATTTGATTTGTCAACAACTTTCGTTTCAAATTCCCTAAACTTTTTAACATACAAATCAAACCTTGACTGCAAATCAGATTTGGACTTCCTCTCTATCATGATTTTAGTTGATAAATCAGATAATTTCTTAATAAGCCTCCTTATCTCCAAATGAAAAACTTTCTTTTCCTTCTCAAACTCATCTTTTAAGCATTTTTCTTTAAAGCCATTTACCTTCTTCTTTTCAGTCTCTTTCCTTCCATCTTCTAACTCTTTCTCCAACTCATTGATTTTTACAGAAAACTCATTTAACATTCCTGTTTTCTTTTTCTCAAAACCAATCTTTTCTTTTTGAAAAACATTTTTCTTGCATTCAAACTCTTTTCTTTCTTTTGCAAGAATTTTCTCCAAATCAGAAATTTTCAAAGATAATTCAACAGACTTTGTTTCAAAACCTTTCCTCTCAGTTTGAAAGTCTCTTCTCTCTTTCTCAAATTTCACTCTTTCAAGTATAAGAACTTGTTCAAAATCATAGATCTGTTTCAAGAGTTGACAATTTTTCATTTCACATGATTTGATTCTATTTTCAGACTCTGTCAACATCTTTCTTCTAAAATTGCCTTTCTCTTTCAAATCAACATTCTCTTTTTCTAACAACTTTATGTTTTCTTGAACCTTTTCAAAATCCTTTAGAAAATCAGATTTCTCTTTTTGCAAAATCTTTATAACTTTTGCATATTCGTCTTGTTTTGCTTGAAGATTAGCAATCTTGCTTTCAAAATGAACAATCTCAGTTTTTGGTTCAGAAATTGTTTCTTTTGCTTTTACAGGACTTAATTTTTGTAAATTGTCTGAACTGGTTATAGAAATTGCAGGTCTCACAAAAACTTCAATAATCTCAGGCATGATGAAATGACAAATTCGAATATCAACTATGAATTATGATAAAAAATGAGAATCAACACAAATCTAGAACATGCAAGAATTAATCAAATCTGTCACATGCATTTTATCAAACAGTTAGAGTACATGAATTAATGAAATCTTCTTTTCAACAAAGAATTTGAATACTAATCAACATGCAGCAGATATAATCACTTTGATCAAGAAACCAACCAAAAATTTCGAAAACATACCTGTAACCTTTGTTTAATTTCGAGAATTAATCAGCATAGAGAGAAAATCTTTGGATGACTTGATTGTAAGATATCGATTCAACAGAAAGACAAATTCAAATTTCTTGAATCAATGATAGAAACGAATTCAAGAATTGTTAGGAATTCAAGAATTGTTAGGAATTCAAGAATTGTTAGCAGCAGCGGAATCAATTGTCGAATTGATCAAGAAACTTCAAGAACGCGATCAAACACACTCTTGGACGAATTTGTTTGTTGATTGGCTCTGATATCAATTGAAAGTCCAGGATACACTCTTACAATCAAATATGAACAATTAAGATCGTATTCACAGCAACTGGTCATATGATTTATTAACAATCTGTGAATTACAAGAAATTACAATGAATTTCTCTAAATGGATTCACCAAAGATTATATCAAAGATTCTCCAAAGATTCTGTTAGCTACAGTTGCTAACTCCTATATATACTGTAGAGAATAGCTAAAGCTACAGTACATATGAGAAACAGACTAATAGAACAATTACACGTGTCCTAATTAGTAACTGAATATAACAGATAATATCCCAAGATATGAATTCTGAACATACTTCTGAATAAGCGCTTCAGAACATTTGTCTTCATAGTCAGAAGTTCTGAGTCTCCTACTCAGAACTCTGAACCTTCTAGTCAGAATCCAACACTTAGAATCTTTTTGAGATTTCTCACTCAGAACTTCTGAGTCTTCTACTCAGAACTTCTGAGTCTTCTGAGTCTTCTTTAGTCTTCTTACTCAGAACTCAACACTTGTGTTTTTGACAAAACTCTAGACCTAACATAACCACAGTTTGTAGTTTGAGGTATTTCACCTATTGAATTATAGGAATAAATCCTATTGTTTCAGATGTAATATCGAAATTTTTTATTAGTTGCTCTTTCCCAATTCGAGGGTATTACATACGCGCCACTTCCCATTCTTCTTTTGTACGACCACGACATTGGCTAACCAATCAGGGTATTTCACTTCTCTGATCTTCCCAGTCTTAAGCAAGTTGCCGACCTCATCGTTAATCACCTTATTCCGCTCAGGGGGGAACTTTCGACGTTTTTGCTTTATTGTCTTGAAAGATGGGTTGACGTTCAGCTTATGGGATATGACATTGGGGTCTATTCCCACCATGTCCTGGTGTGTCTAGGCGAAACAGTCATCATGTTCTTACAAAAAAAAGAGATTAGCTGGCCCTTTATGACAGGATCTAATGATGCCCCCACGAAGACGATCTGATCAGGCTTATCCTGGTCTAGGATGACCTCTTCCAGACGATAATCATTTGAGGATTCAGGGATATCCTAGATATATAACTGTTGCGCCATGGGATCTGGTTGGGTTGCCATTATCCTGGAAATGACAAAAACTTTACGAGATCGTTAGAGCGATATATGCGTTGGCTTGAGATTTTCTCTAGATGGGGTTCCACGGATGGCACCAAACTGTTAATGCGAAAATTCACCCAAAAGGATAACTTGAGGTTGATGTGGACTTTAACAACTAAAGAAATGGATCTCAAGACCAATCAACACAATCGCAACAAAAAGTAAATAAGACAGGAGAATTGGTGACGCGGAAAACCCAAACGAGGGAAAAAACCGCGGTCGACTTGTGAGAGTCGACAGTGCACTATAGTCGCCAAACAGGGGCGGAAGTCCTTTTGTAAGAAAAATCGTGCATCGTGCGAAATAGACTGTTGTCGTGCGGTTCGAACTGCTGTCGTGCGGAACTTGCGTTAGCGATGTGTGTTTGAATGCTTCGTTGATCATTGTTGTATTGCGTAAGGAATGTAGAAATGAGTGCAGATATGTTGAATTCGGAGGTGTTTCGATGTTTGTAATAGATTGATCACAGATTGATCACACTTGTCTTTTTCGGTTGTGGAATAGGCCTTTATATAGCTTTCGCCGGCAATAAATGTGTCTTTATGACTTGTTTTGTAACCGCTGTCGGGTCTTTAATGCCATTAAAAGCTTGTCCATTACTGGTCGTTGTACCATGAATGCTCGTAGACCTGCATTAATGAACAAAAGAAACGAATGTTTGACTGTCTAACGGTTAGTGTAATCGTACGACCGTCTTGAGTCTCGGACGTCGGTCGTATGAAACATACGACATCATGAAAGTGTACGACCAAATACTTGTTTGTAAATAACCTGTAAGACCTTACCTTAATACAAGAGTGGTCTTATGTAAATGGTATTTGAGTTTTCTACCGTCGGTCGTGAGGTGTGATTTTTTACCCAAACAATCATCCTCCCAGTGTATGCTAAAGGGGTCAACAAGCAAACAAAGTTTAACGTTATTGACTGTTCGTCAGACTACAACGTTATACATGGACGACTGTGGATCCACGATATGAAGGCGGTCCCCTCGACCTATCACAAGACGATCAAATTCCCAACGCCATGGGGAATACAAGAAATCAAAAGTGAAAAGAAGACCGCCCGTGATTGATACAAAGCGACGTTGAAGCCTCAGAAAAAGGATATCTAGCAACTACACAAGCCTCACGTGGCAGTTGCACCGCAGGTCCTAACCGATTCCAATGCTGAATTCATTCCCGAACTGGAAAAAGAAGCACAGATCGAGACCTGTATTGTGGCGATTATAAGCGACACGACCCGGCTAGTCCATGTCGACAGTTTTCTATACGCCAAAGAGGAAGGTCTTGATGTCGTCTTAAAATCGCCACATGGGGGCAAAATGACGCACTCCATACGAATTCCAGTTTACTGATTGTAGGCATGAATATGTCACGACTTGGGGGCAGTCAGACCTTACGTCAGAAGTGATTCTCTACTAACCGACATTAAACGCCACCAGGTACGTAACGCACGTCAACGACACTCATATATGATATACCTACCTTCTGAAGCTTTACATACGTCCTTAATCTCACGACCCTTCATAAGGTAGGGAATGGACATCGCTAGTAAAATTACCTCTTGCCTAGGGCAATTTTTTTTTGTTAATCTTTACAAATCATTCCTCTGAACGGACAGAAGTAGATGCCTACGCCCAGATTCGGGACATAGAGGGCATCTCTTTTATCCAGACTAACATTCTATGCATGTTCGAAATTGTAACGCCCCGAATTTTCATTAAATTATAATTTAATTTGGGTGGGATCGTTTTGTAATTTTGATCTAAATTTGAGGACTGATTGTAAATATAAACTCTAGGGTTGAATTTGTAATTTGACCAAAGTTGAATGTTAGTAATGAAATTAAACTTGGAGGACTAAAGTGTCATTTCTTGTAAGTTGAGATTTCCTTATTGGTAAGTAACCCCATAATTTGTGATGATATCTCAAATTGGTGTGGTTGAGTCGGTCCAGAAGAAATACAGAGAGAGAGAAAGAAAGAAGTTCAGGGCAGAGAAAGAAAGAGAAGAGAAGGAGAAGAGAAATTGATTGGAGATTCTTGTGGTAAGAATTGTAATCATCTTGTATAATTTCTAAACCTATTAGTAATATCAAGCTTGAATCTTCTCCAGTGATTGGTATTTAGAAAGAAAAAGAGATTGGATTGAATTGGGTCAAAAGCTTTTGTTCAGGTGAGTTCATCTTCTCATTTTAAAGCTTTCACAGTTTAAATTGAAATTTAGATGTTGTGTATAACTGTTTGATTAATTGGTATACTTATATTGATTTTAAGTCAAGCAACGATTTAGATTTTGACGTGTTTGTGAATCAATTTGGTGAGAATGGGATAAAACAGTAGTACAGTTCCGGAAATTGAAATGGGTTTTTGGATCCGGAACTGGTTGGTTCCGGAACTGAAATTAGATCTGGTATTAAATCAATACCGGAATAGGCTAGAAATATGTGTTCCGGAATTGAGTACCGGATTTTGGGTTCCGGAACATTAAAGTCCCGGAATTGGGCTTAACAATGTTGGGTTCCGGAATTGTAAATATACCGGAAGTGGACTCAAATCAATTGGGCCGGAATTATGCGAAATTGGGTTCTGGAACATTAATGTTCCGGTATTGGGTATTTTCTAAAATTCCGAAAACATTCATTTGGGCCGACATTGTTTTTGTTTGAAATGGGTCCCGGAATTGGGAAATTAGTTTACTGGAATTGGGAAATTGGATTGAACGACTTGGGTTCCGGAATATTAATTAAATTCAGGAGTGGGCTTTTATTTTTGGTGGTGAGAACCGTAATGGACTTTAATTAAATTCATGATGGGCTTTAATTTTTTTTGTTGTGAGAACCGGATAATGAATATTAATTAAATTAAGGTAATGGATTTTTATTAAATTAAGGTATGGATTTTTAATTAAATCGAGGTATGGATTTTATTAATAAGTGTAATGCATTTGTTTTATGGATTCGGTAGAACTAATTTTGGGAAATTAATTTTAGAACTAATATCGGGAATTAGTTTTAGAATTAATTTAGAAAATTAGTTTTAGGGTCCGAGCTGGTTTTATTTAGGGTAAAAGTTTGATTGAAACTTATTATCTCATTTTGGATCGAGGTTTCGGAATATCTTCTAGATATGATTTTTAGAAGAACATTTGATTATCTGGTGTTTCCAGAAATTGGAAGTGTTATGGAATACAATGGAATATGTTTATATACATATACATTATTGAATGTGATGGATCCATAGGCACGAGTAGTAAGTGATCATGTGGAATAGACCAGGCTTTTAATGGTGATTCCTGTCGAGTAGATAAATGTGGAATAGATCGGGTTCTGAATGATAATTCCCATTTTGTTTTATAAACGTGGAATAGGCGGGGCACTAACCGTTATTCCCGTTGGCCTATAATGTGGATTGTTAATCCCATTTCGAGAGGCGATAACCTATAATGTGGATTGTTAATCCCATTGCGATAGGTAATTATTAACGTGGAAAATACATAAAGTAATTTGTATTTCTCGTTAATTCGATAAATGTGGAATGGGTCGGGCTATAAAGGTAATTCCCATTTGTGTTATGAGGTGATGAACGTGGAATTAACCGAGCTCTTAAAGGTATTCCCGTTAATTGAAAAGTGGACTAGACCAAGCACTTAATGGTAAATCCGATTTCATATGATAATGTGGAATCGTGGAATAGGCGGGGCACTAACCGTAATTCCTGGTTTTGTTAAAAGGTGAGGAGTAGGCCAGACATTTAATGGTAACTCCTACTTTTGATTCATAGTGGGCCCTTGACTTTAGATGATATGACTTTCTAAATGTTAGTCAAAGTTATATAATCAGGTATGTTCCCGTCTTTGAGTTGAGCAAATGCACGGTAAGAACGGTGGAGAATAGGTTTGTTTATATGATTTGGATGTCGGAATTTCAAAGATGCTAATGTTTTAATTTGAATTTGGATGTTCTCACCAGGCGTAAGCCTAATTGTTCAAATTCAATTTTCTTACCAGGTACAGGCTCAGGGAAGTAAATGGGATGTGGGACGAGAGCTTTTAAAGTATTCAACTTTTGAGATAAGCGGAGGAGTTAGCTATCACAATGAGGCTTTTTGATGGATCGCTTAGATAACCCAATTAATCTGATTATAGTTGGCATGATTAGATTAATAGGTTATTTAGAGAATTCAATACTTGTAAATATGAACCTCATAGTTAACTCTCTTCTCATATAAAAGTTTGAATGTTATGTTGTCATAACTTGTTACAATTTGAGGTTCAAATTAGCCCTGATTTTTAGGGTGTTACAGGAATTCCTTCCGAAATCATGTACAACAATGGTCCACATGTTATCGTACGTCTAGGATCGTAGTATCAAACCTATGACCTCAACCCCACATAGCTGGAACGCAGTACATCTGAAAAGTACTTCTTTTGAATTTTACTTTCGATTTATTTCGACAAACGATTACTGACTTAAGCATCGGAGGGTCGTTGGTCAAACCAACGACCACCCCTGAATCTTACATTGCAGGCTCGCAGGATCGCACGAACGCCAGTCTTATGATCTATATCGTGAGAAATAAAGTCTCTAAGACTACAAGGTCACGACTGATATGTCACGACCAATAACTCATGACTCACACGACATAAACAGAATCTCATGATTCATCTCATGGATCTTATGATCACAAATAGGTGCTTTTTAATCCGAGTTTCGGAGTCAAAGTCTTATGACTTGAATTCCATACTTAGAATATTACTTAGGCCCAGTTGCCAGACTACTCCAGGAAATTACTTGTACCTATATCGTACGACTTCACATCCGTCCTACTGCTTTATACGTACGTTTTATCATTCTGTTATTTTGTTTATTTACAACAAAGTAAAGTAACACGATGATATAGCAAAAATTTACTTGTATTCACATTGTAAAAAAATTACAAGTAAAAGAGCACGACCGATTATAGTCGCCCCACATCAAAAGAGATAAACAAAAGTACAAAAAAGATCAAGGCAGAGGAGGGTCCTGCTCCTTAGCAACCCCCTCGTCGCCAGCCTCAGCGACCTCAACATCCATCGGGTCCTCTTCTTCGAGCCTATCTTCTTGGTTGAGGTCTTCCTCATCCCCGATCTGCTCCAAGAAAGTAGCAACTTCGTTTTCGGCTCCGGCCATAGGGGTTAACCCCCGTAAATGGCGATGCATAATCGCCGCTCGAACCCTCAGACGGGTCAGAGCTTCAAACGATTCGAGTCGCTCCTCTAAGGACGCGATCTCCCCCTCTTTCGCCTCGACGAGCGACTTAAGGTCCTTGACCTATTTTTTGCTCTCGGCCAAGGAACCCTTAGTTGCTCCTAACTCTGCCTCAGTCGCAAAGGACTTCTCAAGGGTCTCCCTCAGATGGCGCTGAAGGTCTTCCTTCACGTTCATCGACGCCGCGTAGAGGTCTTGAGCTTCGGCAAACTTCACGGAAAGACACTCGACCCTTTCCATCGCCAGCTTCTCCTACTCCCTTGCCACGCGAGTTTCCTCTTGCGCCTTACGCATTTTATCCAAGGCAGCGGGAGCAACCCTACGGATCTTATCCATATGGGCGTACAAACAAAGAGAAGTCTGGAATGCCTGCAGCGCACGAATACACAAACGTCAGAATACAATCAACAGAATAACTAAAGACATTAATCAGATAAACCGTACGTACCTTAAAGGTTAACTCTGCGATGTACGACCCCATGTTATCGACCGTGACATCATCTAGTCGCTCCTTAAAGGACAGCAAGAGAATTTTCTCCAGGTCAGGGAAGAGCTTGTCGATGTCCATCTCTTCCCCGGCCATGAAATTTGACGGCAACATGAAGTTCGCCGTCATTGTACCGGCAGATTCCTCTATCATCTTCCCTTTTTCCCTTGTCGGCCGACGAGGGAGAAGGACGACCTCTCCAGTCACAGGAGGGGCCACACTCACCGGAGTCGCATCAATAACTCTCGGTGGTGTCTTCGTCTTCTTGGGAGTGGCGACCTTACACGGGTCACCACCCTTCGACGATGGTTCCCTCCGGGGAATCTTCGTTGACTTTTTATCCCCGACGACGGGGGTGGGGGAGCCTTGCGTTTCAACTCCATAGCCTGACGGGACAGGAGGAGTTAAGCCTCCTTCTTTGACACGCGGTGAGTAGGAAAATCGCCTGACCCACCTGCAAAAGCATACGGTAAGACGGGGGATATATAAGGAGAACGTACGACAGATAAGATGTAATGCTATTACCTGCGGTCTCCTCTTCCTCCTTTTCTCCCTCTGCCTCTTCTTCGGCAGAAGTCTCCGTCTCTCCAAGTATTTGGATCTCGTCGTCCGAACCTTCGTCCCTAAGACTACGCTGGACAGAGAATGATCTATCATCCGGATTATACATCCGGAATTTTTCAATCTTCGCCAGCGTCTCCTTGGAAACGCCAGCATCGGGGAACGTGATGGCTGAAATAGAAACACCCGATTAGCTAAAACACACGACTCAAAAATAATGTACGACAAGTGGAAAGAATGACTTACTGTTGGTATTCCACCCGGCAGTAACACATGTCGTGTCCTCCTGCAGAAGCTCGAGCGACTGCGTCTTTCCAAAGACGTATCGAGCCTTCCATCCACGGTCGTTTACCTGGGTATTCAACTCTAGGACCTGAGCTCCCCTGTACTTGGAGAACAGGCTATATCAGTGGTAGTTGTCCACCTTAACGATGTGGGAGGCCAAAAGGTCCTCTACTGTGAACGGCGCCGACCACTCGCCGGTGATCCTATCGATCACATGGACTATTCGCCAAACCTGTGGCATCATTTGGGCAGGGGAAAGATGGAACTTCTCCAGAAACTCCCTAACTAATGGGGAGAATGGCCACTTAAAACCCACCTTAAAGGGGTACTCGTACAAAACGAAATGCCCATTAGGACATTCAGACGGTCGGAACTGATCCGGCGAGTACAGTTGCACAGCATCCGGGACGCCCAATAACGTCCAAAAAGCCGATAGACCCTCCTGGCCAATGATGGTGCTTGCAGGTTCTATAGACATTATGAAAACAATGAGAAAATCAGCAAATTTTGTCTCTCGATTTATAGCCAACACCCGAAAAGGCAACTAAATCTTTCAAAAACATCTCTCTAAAAATATCACGAACGTAAAAAAGGAAGTGATCTCAACGATTGCGATATTTATAGCAACGTCATGTCAGGTCGACCCGGTGGATGGTCGATAGTTGTCCACCACCTTTTCGCATGCATCATGCCGATGAGCAACACCTGTCCTCTAACGGCTCCGCGCCTCTGACACGTCGTCATGACGTCACGACCTCTTCGTCTCCTCTAGTCCGAATCGGACCAAGACGGTTGGGATTCGACCAGATTCTCTCCCCATGAGACACGTGTCAAATCACTTCGTCCGATTTAAAATTCGAATTTCACGGCTAAATTCAAATTTTAGGGGCAAACTGTTTGGGTAAAAAATCACACGTCACAACCGACGGTAGAAAACTCAAATAACATTTACATAAGACCACTCTTGTATTAAGGTAAGGTCTTACAGGTTATTTACAGACAAACATTTGGTCGTACACTTTCCTGATGGTCGTTGTTTGGGCAAAAAATCACGCCGCTCGACCGCGACCAGAACAGGTAAGACGTATGATTAAGGACTATATCTGGTATTAAGATAAGGTCTCGACAAAGACCTAGAACACCATTGTCGTCCCTCATAAAAGGTAAGACGAGAGTTCCTTACGACGCTCGACCATAGCGTCGCCCGATCCGCACAACTATTATATAAGGACGTGCGACCTCGACCAAAGCTAACGTTAAACATAACCGTTTGTTAAGTGTTTAATGCAGGAGTTAAAGTCATTAAGGAGCAACGACTATAACCGACGCAATCATTAAACAGCCGGCAACCATAACGGACGAAGATCATTACTCCGGCGACCGTTTCCAACCGTTAAGGCCATTAAAGGAGCATTCATGGATGAAGCTAAGGACACGAAGACTATAAATATCAACCTCAATCAACATTTCAAGACATTGAATATCCGGCGATTAACAACCGAAGCAATATTCAAGAACACCTGAAGTGAAGAACCATTATTCTAAGTATCGCTCTCGACGCACGACAACAGCCCTCGACCAGCAGTTCACACTTTGTTTCGTACACGACAAACACCTATTTTTACATTCAAACACTTGTACTTTACATTTCGAAGCATTTTCTTCATTTGTATTGTAATCACTGTACGATTGACACCAGTATCCAAGGACATCGCCCCTGATTGGCGACCATAGTATAGCGACGACACCCACTGTCGTCCACAGGTTTTTTCCTCGTTTGAGGTTTTTCCTGCATCATCAAATCCCTTGTTTCTTTATTTTATTTATCGTCGCACGTCTCGTCGAAAGATTCTTTCTTTAGTTGTTTAAGTCCACATCGACCTTAAGTTGTCCCTTTGGTGCGATTTTTGGCATTAACAGTTTGGCGCCATCCGTGGGACTACATCTAGAGAAAATCCTCGACGAACGTTCATTCTACTAATAGTTTCTTGTAGTTTCTTCTATTTTCTGTTGCAGGAAAATGGCAGCCCCTGGAAATCCGCAGCAAGCCGTCGCTCAGATGTATCAGGAGCTCGAGGTTGCCAGGAATCAACTCAATGCAATGGCAGAGCAGAATCGCAGAGCTGCTGAAGAGATCGCGCGGCTAAGGAATCCTTTTGGACCCCAGAATGGTCCTAGACCATTCATACAGAATCCAGGTCCGGGACCAGGCCCGTCCGCATAGAATCAACATCCAGGTCCATTCATGCAGAATTAGCAGCCGGGTCCGTTCATTCCGAATCCCCAGTCTGGGCAGATTCCCCCTCAGCACATCCGACCACCACCCTTGAACAATGGATCCCAACCATTGCAAGGTGGCGCCCATCCGTTTCAGAATGGATCTCAGCCGTTTTTCCCAGCCGTTCCAAAGTGGTCCGCAACCTTTCCAGCAAGGATCGCAACCTTTCCAGCAAAGATCGCAATCTTTCCAGCAGAGATCGCAGCCATTTCAGCAGGGACCACAATCGTTTCAGAATGGACCGCAGCAATTCCACTATGGGTCGCAGCCATATTTTGTCCCGTTCAATGGGGACACCAATGGTTCGTCGCATGGTAATGGCACTAGTCCAGGGACCAATCCCTCGATAGGGGCAAATCCTGATCTTAACGATCCCGTCGCCCAGCGTTTGAAGATGTTAGAAGACCAAAATGAGCGCGTCCTGTCCTTGCTCGCCAAGTTTCCTGGGGCAGTCGTGCCTGTCGACGTCGAGCCTCGCTCGGGTTATCAGGCATCGCCCTTCATCGACAAGATCGCCACCGTCGAGGTCCCAAAGAAGTATAACATTCCTGCCTTCACTCCCAAGTATTCGGGTGTGACCGATCCAACCGAGCATGTCGCGCAGTATAAGCAACTCATGTGGACAATCTCGATTCCACACATGTACCAGAAAGTATGCATGTGCAAGAGTTTCGGGGCGACTCTCACTGGCCCAGCTCTCCAGTGGTTGATCAATCTCAAACCCAAATCTATTGGGTCGTTCGCCGAATTGGTCAACCAATTTTCCCGGCAATTCGCCAGCAGTCGTAAGATGGAAAAGCATACTAGTGATCTGTACTATGTCATGCAGAAGACCAATGAGTCTATTCGAAGTTATTTCAATAGATTCAATGCCGAAATGATCAGTATCCGCAATTGTGACATCAAAACTGCGATCGAAGCTTATAAGCGTGGTCTAGACGATAGTTCAGGTTTATTTATCGATCTGACCAAGTATCCCCCAGAGACTTTCGAAGACGTCCGAGCTCGAACCTTAGCATATATGAGGGTCGAAGATGACGGAGCCTTTCGTCGCAAACACACTGACGACAAGAAGCCGTTAGGTGTCAAGAAGCCAGAATTCAAGCCGAAAGCCATATCCAGAATAGAGCCAGCGCGTCAGATTTCAAACGTTTGTTTCAAGATGAAGGCAGAAGCTAAAATCGCGACTAAATTCCCCGTGTACCCCAAGATCTCCTCTTATGGGTTCAAAGGGTCAGCTAAAGACTTAGTCGAAGCTCTAAAGACCACCCAAGCAACCATCCGGTGGCCGAAGAAGTCTGACTTGGACGATGCTAAGAAGGATAAATCAAAGTGGTGCGACTTCCACGTCGACCATGGTCATGCGACAGATGATTGTATCGCACTCAAGAAGAAATTGGCATATCATGTTCCACAAGGTAATCTCAAAGATATTATTGATAATGTCGTTATTAACAGCCATCGACCGTCGACTCCCGAGCATGCAAAAGTTATCAATTAAAATCCCCTACGCCATTGGAAATCCTGAAGATCGAGAATGAGTCGAAACGTCGCTATGGTGCCCTGTCGTACGACGACATGATCAATCACATACAGCATCTCATCGGATCGTCGTGTCGTCCTGTCATTTAAAACCTATCTTTCTTTCCAAAAAGAATAGGATAATAAATGACAGGGGGGCAATACCCCATGAAGGAGAAAGGTATGATTGCTAACTCTTTTCCATACAAATTTTTCTCACAAACAGCTACTGACTTAAGCATCGGAGGGTCGTTGGTGAGCCAACGACCAACCCTCGACATCGTTTTATCGCAGGATCGCACAACATAGACAATCAGGTCCATGACTTGATCACACCTTACAGCTAGTCGAACGACTTGGTCGCACGATCGCATAGACGGCTTCGCAGCCTGAGCTTCTTAACGTAGAAAAACTTCGCGTTTTGAATAAATACCTTAGTCGCATGTATTGGTGTTTGATAAGCATACATTCTAAACGAATGCCTTATTTTTTCTTTCTTATACCCTGTATGGATGCTTTGATCGTATGTTCTCATATTTTATAAGTGCCTTGGTCGCATGATTTCTATGTATCTTATGTTCAATCGATGCGATAGTTGTTTACCAATAAAGTGCATTCATCAGAAAAATTGTCAAAAACGCGCTCGACCACTAAAGGTCGAGCAGCAAAACAAAAAAGAAAGAGAAAAATTCTTAAACTTAAGAAGGAGCATCCGCTGCATCCTTGCCTGAAGTCTCATCTTGAGGACCTTCGCCTACCATCTCTTCCTCGACATCCTTCTCATCATCTGAGTCCAGATCCCTCTCGGTCCCGACGCCATTCAAATAAATGTCCAGTTCCTCCTTTGCAGAGGCAAGAGGATCTTTTTCCAGCAAATGCCGCCGCATGATAGCAGCCCGAGCAGTCAAACGAGCTATGGTAAAAACAGACTTACCCTCGTCTTTAGCAGCCCGCACTTCTTTCTCCAAACTCTCCACCTTAGACTTATAATCCTCAGCCTCTTTCGAAACAACAGCCAAGGATTCCTTAATCTTTTCCATCTCCTCCCTTTGCTCGGCAGTCATGGACAAGGACTGCGTCAAGCGATGGCTAAGATCCTCCTTCGCATGATTAACGATCTCCATATGTTTTAAAACGTCAGCAAGACGCTTCGATAGATCCTCCGTGCGACCAGTAGCATCGTTTGCTCGATCCAATGCTGCATTCTCCCTTTCACGTGCAGCAGATAAGAGATCTTTCACCTTCGTCGTTCCACTTCGCAAGGCCAAGGAAGCTTGAAGTGCCTGCGAAATCATAAAAGACATACATCATCAGTGGACAACGACAACGACAACGAAGTCTGGGCCTAGACAAACTAAGTCTTGAAAGAAAGATTTACCATGAACACCAAGACGGCTACATGGGCACCCGTCTCCTCGATAGGAAACCCCTCAAAACGCTCCCTGAAAGATGGAAGCAGGAATTTATCCAAGTGAGGGAGCAGGTTCGTCCCGTCTAGGACATTACCTGTCATAAATTCCGATGGCAGCGTAAAGTTGACCGTCGTGACCTTCTCCCCTCCCGTCGAGCGTTCCTTGCCCTTGTCGGCTGACAAAGGATTCGACGCGGCAGACGGGGACTTCACCGTTTTCGCCGGAGTCGCAGAATTGATGGGTGTCACTGCAATCACCTTCTTGGGAGATGCGACCCCTACCTCTTCGGGTGTAACGACTCTCGACTAGTCATTAACCCCTGCCGACGACTCCCTCGGAGTCGTCGTCCTCATCTTCTTCGGAATTTCAGGGCCAGCAGACATGGATTTTAGCCTCTTCTCTCTACCCTGACGAGCACGCTCCAGCTCAGCTGCTCTCTTAGCAGAAACATTCAACACTTTAGGTTGAGACTCTCCTGGAAAAAAGGAATGTCATAAAGCACGCAAAGGAAAAAGACTCGAGGTAACATAGGAAGAAAAGGAAAGTAAAGCTTACCCGTCATCCCTCTCCTTCCTCTCGACTTATCTTCCTCCTCTTCTCTTCCTTTCTCTTCACACTTCTCCCCTTGGTTCTCTCCTAAAGATTCTGAATCGTCGTCACCCGTCGAGTGTCGCACGACGAAAGACCTTTTGGCGACGCTATATTCTAAAAACGAATTGATCTTCGCTTGAGAGTTAGCGTCTGGCTTCACGACCTCAAATTTTATGGCTGTCAACATACAAAAAACAAGTTAAAAATCATATGTAAATCATCTACAACGCACGCTAGATGAAATGACGAGGCTCACCCGACATATTCCAGCCCGTCCTAATCCACTCACTCTCGGAGTCAAGAGACAACTTACGCACGAATACATATCGAGTCTTCCACCCACGGTCATTCACAGCTGTCCCTAAAACCAGAACACTATCACCCTTGAGCCTAGAGTGTAAGCTACAGCGATGACAACTATCCTTTTTGGCCTGATAAGCCAAGAGAAGATCACGTACACCCATAGGATTCCCCCATCCTCTCGACAGACGCTCAATCACTTGAATAACTCGCCAGAATTGGGGCACTAATTGGCCTGGTGCTAAATCGAACTCCAGCATAAAAGCTTTGGCTAGAGGCGAATACGGCCATTCAAAGCCTATCTTAAAAGGGTATTCGTAGATCACGATGTACCCATCAGGCATTCATTTGAGCGGATCTGACCTGGACGAATCAATTCGATCCACGCAGGAATTTTCGCTAACTTTCTAAAGTCACGGAGGTTTGATAGCTCTTGAATAACACTCTCAGGATCCCTCAACATTCCTAAACACAAAATTTACAGGAGTCAAAGAAATCGTACCTTACTTATAGGCGCGCTAGACCCCGAAGAACCTAATCAAATCAAAGAAATTCACAAGTTTGGAAAGGATCCGGCGAAGAATGGCAAGGAAATCACAGCACAAACCCTTCAAAGGCGAAAGAAGGAAGGATTCGTCATATCTTTAACTTATACGAACAAACCGAATTCCTTGATAATCAACACGCGTCCATGTACTTTCGTATATCCGCCCAGATCTTCGACACCTGTCCTCGACAGCTGGTAAGCGTCATCGCGCGTCAGTATGACGTCACAACCTTTCAACTTCTCGTTCAGTTAAAGGCGAACCGGTCTAGTTCCACGACAACCAGGTAAGTCCCTCAAACCAGGACACAAGTCTAAGCATTCGACAAGCAAAATTAAAAACTTAAATTCGACATTCAATTTTCAAATTTTGGGGGCAAACTGTTTAGGCAAAAAATCACGTCGCTCGACCGCGACCAGAACAGGTAAGACGTATGATTAAGGACTATATCTTGTATTAAGATAAGGTCTCTACAAAGACCTAGAACACCATTGTCGTCCCTCATAAAAGGTAAGACGAGAGTTCCTTACGACGCTCGACCATAGCGTCGCCCGATCCGCACGACTATTATATAAGGACGTGCGACCTCGACCAAAGCTAACGTTAACCATAACCGTTTGTTAAGTGTTTAATGCATGAGTTAAAGTCATTAAGGAGCAACGACTATAACCGACGCAATCATTAAACAGCCGGCGACCGTAACGGACGAAGATCATTACTCCGGCGACCGTTTCCAACCGTTAAGGCCATTAAAGGAGCATTCATGGATGAAGCTAAGGACACGAAGACTATAAATATCAAGCTCAATCAACATTTCAAGACATCGAATATCCGGCGATTAACAACCGAAGCAATATTCAAGAACACCTGAAGTGAAGAACCATTATTCTAAGTATCGCTCTCGACGCACGACAACAGCCCTCGACTAGTAGTTCACACTTTGTTTCGTAAACGACAAACACCTATTTTTACATTCAAACACTTATACTTTACATTTCGAAGCATTTTCTTCATTTGTATTGTAATCACTGTACGATCGACACCAGTATCCAATGACATCGCTCCTGATTGGCGACCATAGTATAGCGACGACACCCACTGTCGTCCGCAGGTTTTTTCCTCGTTTGAGGTTTTTCCTGCATCATCAAATCCCTTGTTTCTTTATTTTATTTATCGTCGCACGTCTCGTCGAAAGATTCTTTCTTTAGTTGTTTAAGTCCACATCGACCTTAAGTTGTCCCTTTGGTGCGATTTTTGGCATTAACAGTCGTATGTTTCATACGACCGACGTCCGAGACTCAAGACGGTCGTACGATTACACTAACCGTTAAATAGTCAAACATCCGTTTCTTTTGTTCATTAATGCAGGTCTACGAGAATTCATGGTACAACGGCCAGTAACGGACATGCTTTTAATGGCTGTTTGGGTAAAAAATCACACCTCACGACCAACGGTAGAAAACTCAAATAACATTTACATAAGACCACTCTTGTATTAAGGTAAGGTCTTACGGGTTATTTACAGACGAACATTTGGTCGTACACTTTCCTGATGGTCGTATGTTTCATACGACCGATGTCCGAGACTCAAGACGGTCGTACGATTACACTAACCGTTAAACAGTCAAACATCCGTTTCTTTTGTTCATTAATGCAGGTCTAAGAGTATTCATGGTACAACGACCAGTAATGTACAATCTTTCAATGGCATTAAAGACCCGATAGCGGTTATAAAACAAGTCATCAAGACACATTTATTGCCGGTGAAAGCTATATAAAGGCCTATTCCACAACCGAAAGAGACATCTGTGATCAATCTATTACAAACATCTGAACTCAACTCTCCTACATTTTTTACACATTACAACAGTGATCAACGAAGCATTCGAACACACATCGCTAACGCAAGTTTCGCACGACAACTGTTCGAACCGCACGACAACAGCTGATTTCGCACGATTTACGCACGACACACGATTTTTCCATACGATTAAGTTTACTTTTTCTCATGTTGCAATCTGTTGTACACAAAACACTTGTTACAAAAGGACTTTCGCCCCTGTTTGGCGACTATAGTGCACTGTCGACTCTCACAAGTCGACCGCGTTTTTTCCCTCGTTTGGGTTTTCCGCGTCACCAATTCTTCTGTCTTATTTACTTTTTGTTGTGATTGTGTTGATTGGTCTTAAGATCCCTTTCTTTAGTTGTTAAAGTCCACATCAACCTTAAGTTTTCCTTTTGGGTAATTTTTGGCATTAACAGTTTGGCGCCATGCGTGGGACCCCATCTAGAGAAAATCTCAAGCCAACGCATATATCGCTCTAACTATCTCGTAAAGTTTTTATCATTTCCAGGATAATGGCAACCCAACCAGATCCTATGACCCATCTTTCAAGACAATAAAGCAAAAACGTCTAAAGTTCGCCCCTGAGCGGAACAAGGTGATTAACGATGAGGTCGACAACTTGCTTAAGACTGGGAAGATCAGAGAAGTGAAATACCCTGATTGGTTAGCCAATGTCGTGGTCGTACAAAAGAAGAATGGGAAGTGGCGCGTATGTATCGACTTCACAGACCTTAATAAGGCCTGTCCTAAGGATCCGTTCCCACTACCCCACATCGACGCCATGGTCGACGCGACCGCAGGACACGAACTCCTGACGTTCATGGATGTTTATTCTGGGTACAACCAGATACTGATGCACAACGAAGACCAAGAGAAGACTGCTTTTATGATAGACAAAGGCATCTACTGTTACAAAGTCATGCCTTTGGTCTGAAGAATGCAGGTTCGACCTATCAGCGATTGGTTAACAAGATGTTCAAGGAGCATCTTGGTGAAACCATGGAGGTCTGCATTGACGACATGCTTGTCAAATCCAAGAAGACGACCGACCATATCGATCATCTAAAGAAATCCTTCGATCTCTTGCGAAAATATCAGATGAAGCTGAATCCTACGAAATGTTCTTTCGGAGTCAGCGCCGGGAAATTCCTGGGGTACATGGTCACACGACGAGGCATAGAGGCAAACCCGGATCAAATCAAGGCCTTGATAAACATCAAGTCGCCTAGAAATTTCAAGGAAGTCCAACGACTTACGGGTCGTGTGGCCGCGTTAAATCGTTTTATCTCGCGATCGTCGGATAAATGTCGTCTGTTCTATAACATCTTAAGAAAAAACAAGGGCTTCGACTGGACGGACGATCACGAGCAAGCATTACAACGATTGAGAGAATCCATGACCGTCCCAACATTGCTTTCGAAACCAGAGGAACACGAGATCCTACAACTGTATCTCTCCGTAAGTCCTCACTCAGTAAGTGACGTCTTAACTAGAGTGAATGACTGGCAGCAGCTACCGATTTACTACGTCAGTAAGTCTCTATTGGACGTGGAAACCCAATATACGTCCATGGAGAAATTACTTTTGTCACTAGTCACAGCGGCAAAGAAGTTAAGACACTACTTTGAATCCCATCCCGTTACCGTCGTAACAAGTTTTCCTCTTAAGTTGGTCCTGAGAAAACCCGAGCTATCAGGACGACTAGCGAAATGGAGTATCTACCTCAGTAGCTACGATGTTGACTTCAAACCTCGCACAACAATAAAGTCGCAGGTCTTGGCTGATTACGTCGCTTACTTGAGTCCCGAACTGGAAAAAGAAGCACAGATCGAGACCTGTACTGTGGCGACTATAAGCGACACGGCCTGGGTACTCCATGTCGATGGTTCTTCAAACTCTAGAGGAGCAGGTCTTGGTGTTGTCTTAAAATCCCCACAAGGGGGCAAGATGGTGTACTCCATACGATGCAGTTTCAAAGCTACTAACAACGAGGCAGAATACGAATCTCTGATCGTGGGCATGAATATAGCTCACGACTTGGGGGCAGTCGGACTTCACGTCAGAAGCGATTCCCTACTGGTCGTAAACAAATAAGCGGGGAATTTGCAGCCAAAGATTCCAAGATGATGGCCTATCTCAAGATAGCCAAGGATAAGTCCAAGATGTTTGATCCATTCTCAATCGAACAAATCCCTAGAGATCAAAACACTCAAGCCGATACACTAGCAAATCTTGGATCAGCACTCAATAAGCCGTCGTTCGACGTTATTCCTATGATCCATCTAGCGACCACATCCATCGAGGGCTCCAAAATGATTTGTGTTCTTAACACAGAGAGCGGTTGGTCGCATGACATCAAGAACTATCTTGTGCATCACTAATTGCCTGGATATCGAATGGAAGCTCGCAAGATTCGATTCAAAGCATCGAAATACCTAATCATTGGCGATAGACTCTATCGACGCTCGTCAACAAGTCTAAATCTAAGATGCATCGATAATCCCGAACATGTACAAAATATCTTAAAGGAGATGCACGATGGCGAGTGTGGCAACCACTCAGGTGGTCGCAGTCTTGCAAACCGTATCTCACGACAAGGCTATTACTGGCCGACATTAAGACAAGACGCCATCAGGTACGTTCAAAGCTGTGACGCATGTGAACGACACTCAGGTATGATATACCAACCTTCTGAAGCTTTACATACGTCCTTAATCCCACGACCCTTCATAAGGTAGGGAATGGACATCGCTAGTAAAATTACCTCTTGCCCCAGGGCAATTTTTTTTTCTGTTAGTCTTTACAAATCATTCCTCTGAACGGACATAAGTAGATGCTGTTAATGCCAAAAATCGCACCAAAGGGACAACTTAAGGTCGATGTGGACTTAATCAACTAAAGAAAGAACCATTCGACGAGACATGCGACGAGGGAAAAAATAAACGGGACAAAGATTTGATGACGCAGGAAAAACCTCAAACGAGGAAAAAACCTGCGGACGACAGTGGGTGTCGTCGCTGCACTATGGTCGCCATTCAGGGGCGACGTCCTTGGTACTGGCGTCGGTCGTACGATGATTACAATACAAATGAAGGAAATACTTCGAAATGTAAAGTACAAGTGTTTGAATGTAAAAATAGGTGTTTGTCGTGTGTGAATACAAAGTGTGAACTTCTGGTCGAGGGTTGTTGTCGTGCGTCGAGAGCGATACTTGAGCTTTCCTTCGAGTGTTCTTGAGTTCGCTGTTAGGTTCTGGCTTTCAGTACTTGATCTCCAGAGTTTGAATGTTCTTTTGCTATGAGTTTGGATCATTTTCTCTGCTGTTTGGTGATGTTCGTTGATGTATATTGGATGTTAATTGATGTCCCTTGAAATGAAGATTTAGCTTGTCTTTTATAGTCTTCACGTCATTAATTAGCTCCATTAATGATTTGAACAACGGCTACAACGGCTGAAAACGGTCGCCGGAGTGATTATCCATAATGCTCTTCGTCCGTTACGGCTACTTGTTGTTAATGGCTTTGACTCCTGCATTAAATACTTAACAAACGTAACAGTCAAGGTTAACGTTAGCTTTGGTCGAAGGTGCAAATGATCTTACGCGATGGTCGTACGGGACGGGCGATACTATGGTCGAGCGTCATGGGGGACGTACGACTTACCTTTTACGGCGACGACGGATGTTTTCTGGGGTCTCGTCAAGGCCTTATCTTAATACAAGATTTGGATTATGACGTGCGTCTCACCTGCTCCGGTCGTGGTCGTACGACGTGATTTTTTGCCCAAACAGTTTGCCCCCAAATTTTGAAAGAAGGATAGCAAATCCGAGTTTTAAATTTTGTCAGTCGAAAAATATGACAAGTGATGGAAATTACCTTAGTTACCTTGGAACTAGGCTGGTCCGCTCTTAGCTGAACGAGAAGTCGAAAGGAGAACGAGGTCGTGACATCATGCTGACGTATGATGATGCTTACCAGCTGTCGATGCCAGGTGTCGGTGATTTACTGGGGCATATGAAAGTCGGGGATGCGTGTCGATCTTTTGAAGGGCTCGACCTGTCACGATTTCCTGCATAAATAGAGATCAAAATGGATTGTTTTCTTTATGCTTTCGAGAAGTCATCTTTTCCAGAATCTCGACTTTTTCCAAATCTTCGGTGACTGATGATCTATTGTGGGCTATGATACCCAAATCGATGACGATGTTGGTTGCGATAGACGCGATGTCCGTGGATTCTACGCATCTGGCGACGATGTTTTCTGCTACCACGTCGACCCTTTCGTCATCCGACAGGGGCGAGGGTGTAAAGACGGGAGAAAATGATTGGGATTTTATGGAGATCAACTTTGCGTTGTCTTCATCCCTCTTGACTGACTATGTCCTCGTCAAGACGAAGTCGCTTCCGCTTCTGGGGAAATATCAGCTCTTATATTTCAAGGAGCATTTTCCAGGGATCTCTATC
This sequence comes from Saussurea involucrata, assembly GCA_033807775.1. Classification (NCBI taxonomy): domain Eukaryota; kingdom Viridiplantae; phylum Streptophyta; class Magnoliopsida; order Asterales; family Asteraceae; genus Saussurea; species Saussurea involucrata. The sequence continues at coordinate 110,528,038 of CM066320.1, read as the reverse complement.
GAAGAGATTGGACTGTGTTTAGCCGTACTGGCGTCTTTCGTAAGTTTTTCTTTCGAAACTTGTGTTACCGATGTTTATTCCTTCGATGAGTGTTTTGCTAATACGTTCCTTTTGTAATTGTGCAGATGTTTTTGTTTTCCTACACTAAACACGCGAGGAAACTGGAGGTGTTGGAGTGGAGGTCGATTGTCGAAGAGAAGATATTCCTTACTCCAACCTTAACATTAATCTTAAGAGCCACATTCTCGGAATGCCATGGCGCGAAAGGTTGGGAGACAACTATGTCTATACTCGTTTGATCCTTGCATTAGTTCTTCGGGATTGATAGGATTTCGAAGATCGAGATTTTTGAACAGAGCTTGCCATCGACGTGCTTCTTAGTTCTAGGGTAGATTTTTGAGTTTACGAGCTAGACTTTTTATGTTCGGGTTGCTGGTATGCAACGACTTTTGACTTTGTATTTACTTGTCCGACTATCTGTCGTTCATATGTAATTGTTTAATGAAGTTCCTTCTTTTGCTGAACTCGTGTTTTTAATTACATATGTCATGGATAAATGTAATATTGATCATAAGATTCGTTAAGTATGAAATAAACGGAGGATCGTGCGACTTAGGCTTTTATTGCAATATAAAGGTTGAAACATAAATCATGTATTTGGACACAAATATATATCATCGATGTGTTTAGAACATACAAGGTATTTCTAAGTTCCAGAGACTTAGATCGAGGGATCGTTTAGACCTTACGTGTGACTGTATCGTATGATGAAACTTTAGAATATATGCCCCTGTGATCAAACAATCGAGTCATGCACTTGTACACTCATGTCGTGCGTTCATGTGATAAAGTTTGTTAGAGGTCGGTCGTGGTTTTACCAACGATTTTGCGGTGCTTACCGTCGTGCTGAAAACTTTGTATGATAGGAAGGCGATCTTAAAAGAAATATGTTTTCAAATGCGTCGCATTCCAACTTTGGGGGATTTCCTGATTGTCGAGGGTTCGAAGTCGATAGGCTCCTTTACCAACGACTTCAGAGATACGATAGGGACCTTCCCATTTGGTAGAAAGTTTACCTGCGTTGAGTTCCTGGGTATTCGGGAATACTCGACGGAGGACGTAATCGCCTTCTTGAAAGATTTTAACTTTGACGTGTTTATTGAAATGTCGCTCGACTGCTTGCTTCTGTGACGCCATTCTGATCAAGGACGATTCTCTGAGCTCTTCAAGGGCGTCAAGGTCATAACTCAAATCAACCAAGTTGTGGTCGATGGAATTGTGCCTCGAAGTTGGGAGATGAACTTCGATTGGTAGGACGGCTTCACAGCCGTAGACGAGAGAGAAGGGGGTTTGTCCTGTGGACGTGCGGGGTGTCGTGCGATTTGCCCATAGGACTGAAGGGAACTCTTCAACCCATCTTCCTTTTGCAGCTTTTAACCGTTTCTTGATCGAGGCTACAATAGTCTTATGACTCGGCAAGTCCATTGGCTTGGGGATATCTGGGAGTCGAGGTCGTCAGTTTGATGTTCCTATATTCACAGAACTGTTGGGTCCTGTCGCTTATGAATTGGCATCCATTGTCGCAGACAATTTCGGATGGAATCCCAAACCTGCATATGATGTTAGTCTGGATAAAAGAAATAACTTTTTTATCCCTGATTTGGGAGAAGGCAGCCGCTTCGACCCATTTAGAAAAGTAATCTGTGAGTACGAGGAGGAATACTTTTTGCCCCGGAGCAGGTGGTAGTTTGCCGACAATATCCATTCCCCACCTCATGAAAGGCCATGGGACAAGCGTTGAGTGCAAAGGCTCCGAGGGTTTATGAGACGTACCCGAGTGTCGTTGACAGGGGTCGCAATTCTGGACGTACTTGACAGCGTCTTGTCGCAGTGTCGGCCAAAAATACCCTTGTCGGGAGATACGATTAGCCAAGCTACGACCTCCTGAATGATTACCACATTCGCCGTCGTGCATCTCTTGGAGGATTTTTTGGGCTTGATTTTTGCTGATGATGCACCTTAAATTTAAGCCCGTCGATGATCGCCGATAAAGCGTATTTTCGATCATGATGTACTTAGATGCTTTGAATCTGATTTTTCGAGCCTCCATTTTGTCTTCGGGGAGTTGGTCGTGTACGAGAAAATTCCGAAGGTCGCGTGACCAATCATCTTCTTCGTCTTCGATCTGGACGACGTCTGTGTTTCCAATGGACGGTGTTGCCAGGTGAATCATAGGAATAACATCAAATATTGGTTCAACTAAAGATGACCCAAGGTTTGCCAATGCGTCGGCCTGATGGTTCTGGTCTCGTGGAATCTGTTCAATAGAAAAAGATTTAAATTTTTTGGAAATTTCTTTTGCCACGCTTAGATATGCTGTCATTTTTGAGTCCTTGACTGCGAATTCTCCATTGATTTGATTTACCACCAGCAGGGAATCGCTCTTGACATGCAATGCGGTTGCCCCCGAGTCGTGGGCCATATTCATTCCCACGATCAGGGCGTCATATTCGGCTTCGTTGTTGGTGGCCTTGAAGTCGCATCGGACCGAGTATACCATCCTACCCCCCTGTGGAGACTTTAAGACGACACCCAATCCAGAGCCTCTAATGTTGGATGATCCGTCAACATGTAGGATCCAAGGCACGTCGTCGTGAGTCGCCACAGTGGACACTTCGAGCTCTGCTTCTTTCTCCAACTCAGGGCTGAAATCGGCGATAAAGTCTGCCAAGGCTTGCGATTTGATCGCGGTCTTGGGCTTGAAATCAATGTCGTAACTGCTGAGATATATGCTCCACTTTGCTAAGCGATCTGTCAACTCAGGTTTCCTTAAAACAGACTTAAGAGGAAAGTTAGTTACGACAGTAATAGGATGCGATTCGAAGTAGTGTCGTAATTTTTTAGCAGCTGTGACTAGCGACAAAAGCAGTTTTTCCATGGAAGAATACCTGGTTTCTGCGTCCAAGAGAGATTTACTTACGTAGTAGATTGGTAATTGTTGTTTTTCGTCCTCTCGTGTGAGTATGGCCCTTACTGCATTTGGACTGACAGCTAAATACAATTGTAAGACCTCATGATCGTGAGGTTTCGACAACAGAGGAGGCGACGCCATATACTCCTTGAGTTTTTGCAATGCTTGCTCATGATCGTTGGTCCAGTTGAAACCTTTGTTTTTCCTGAGGACGTTATAAAACAGATGACATCTATCTGAAGATCGGGAGATAAACCTGTTTAGGGCCGCTACTCGACCAGTAAGCCTTTGGACCTCCTTGAAGTTTCGAGGAGATTTGATGTCGATGATGGCTTTGATTTGATCGGGGTTAGCCTCGATTCCTCGGCGAGTGACTATGTGGCCTAAGAACTTTCTAGCACTGACTCCGAAGGAACATTTGGTAGGGTTGAGCTTCATGCTATACTCCCGAAGGATGTTGAACGATTGTCTTAGATGCTCGACATGATCGACCACTTGCTTTGACTTGACGAGCATGTCGTCAATATATACCTTCATTGTGTCGCCGAGATGGTCTTTGAACATTTTATTCACCAGACGTTGATAGGTGGATCCTGCATTTTTTAGTCCGAAAGGCATAACTTTATAACAGTAAATACCTCGGTCCGTCATAAAAGCGGTTTTCTCCTGGTCCTCGACGTGCATTAAGATTTGGTTATACCCTGAATAGGCATCCATGAAGGTCAATAGTTCATGTCCTGCGGTTGCGTCGACCATGGCGTCGATATGCGGTAATGGGAAAGGATCTTTCGGGCAAGCCTTATTGAGATCGGTGATGTCAATACAGACCCTCCATTTTCCATTCTTCTTAGCTACGACCACGACATTAGCAAGCCAGTCGGGATACTTTACTTCTCGGATCTTTCCGGTCTTGAGGAGGTTATCGACCTCATCGTTTATTACCTTATTTCTTTCAGGGGCGAATTTACGGCGCTTTTGCTTGACGGGTTTAAACGATGGATCGATATTGAGCTTGTGAGAAATGATGTTAGGGTCAATGCCAACCATATCTTCATGCGACCAGGCGAAGCAGTCAGCATATTCCTGCAAGAAAGATATTATCCTTTGCCTAAGGTGGGGATCGAGAGATGATCCTACCAAGACTTTTTGCTCGGGCTTGCTTGGGTCTAAGATAACTTCTTCTAGGCAATAATCACCGATGGCTTTAGGAACATCTTGCACCTTTTCAAGCTTTCCATGCGATGGGTCAGCGGTTCGCTCTGAGTTTCCGCCATCTGCCATTTTCCTGTGATAGAGAACAGAAGAAACTCCAAGAAACTATTAGTAGAATGCACGTTCGTCGAGGATTTTCTCTAGATGTAGTCCCACGGATGGCGCCAAACTGTTAATGCCAAAAATCGCACCAAAGGGATAACTTAAGGTCGATGTGGACTTAATCAACTAAAGAAAGGACCTTTCGACGAGACGTGCGACGAGGGGAAAAATAAACGGGACAAGGGATTTGATGACGCAGGAAAAACCTCAAACGAGGAAAAAACCTGCGGACGACAGTGGGTGTCGTCGCTACACTATGGTCGCCAATCAGGGGCGACGTCCTTGGTACTGGCGTCGGTCGTACGATGATTACAATACAAATGAAGGAAATACTTCGAAATGCAAAGTACAAGTGTTTGAATGTAAAAACAGGTGTTTGTCGTGTGTGAATACATAGTGTGAACTTCTGGTCGAGGGCTGTTGTCGTGCGTCGAGAGCGATACTTGAGCTTTCCTTCGAGTGTTCTTGAGTTCGCTGTTAGGTTCTGGCTTTCAGTACTTGATCTCCAGAGTTTGAATGTTCTTTTGCTATGAGTTTGGATGATTTTCTCTGCTGTTTGGTGATGTTCGTTGATGTATATTGGATGTTAATTGATGTCCCTTGAAATGAAGCTTTAGCTTGTCTTTTATAGTCTTCACGTCATTAATTAGCTCCATTAATGATTTGATCAACGGCTACAACGGCTGAAAACGGTCGCCGGAGTGATTATCCATAATGCTCTTCGTCCGTTACGGCTACTTGTTGTTAATGGCTTTGACTCCTGCATTAAATACTTAACAAACGTAACAGTCAAGGTTAACGTTAGCTTTGCTCGAAGGTGCATATGATCTTACGCGATGGTCGTACGGGACGGGCGATACTATGGTCGAGCGTCATGGGGGACGTACGACTTACCTTTTACGGGCGACGACGGATGTTTTGTGGGTTCTCGTCGAGACCTTATCTTAATACAAGATTTGGATTATGACGTGCGTCTTACCTGCTCCGGTCATGGTCGTACGACGTGATTTTTTGCCCAAACAGATGCCTACTCCCAGATTCGGGACATAGATGGCATCTCTTTTATCCAGACTAACATTCTATGCAGGTTCGGAATTCCTTCCGAAATCATGTACGACAATGGTCCACATGTGATCGTACGTCTAGGATCGTAGTATCAAACCTACGATCTCAACCCCACGTAGCTGGAACGCAGTACATCTGAAAAAGTACTTGTTTTGAATTTTACTTTCGATTTATTTCGATAAACGATTACTGACTTAAGCATCAGAGGGTCGTTGGTCGAACCAACGACCACCCCTGAATCTTACATGGCAGGCTCGCATGATCGAACGAACGCCATTCTTACGATCTATATCGTGAGAGACAAAGTCTTTCAGTCTACAAGGTCACGACCAATAAAGTCATGACCAACAACTCATGACTCACACGAAATAAACAGAATCTTATGATTCATCTCAGGGATCTTATGATCACAAACAGTTCTGAGTTTCGGAGTTAAAGTCTTATGACTTGAATTCCATACTTAGAATATTGCTTCGGCCCAGTCGCCCGGTTACTTCCAAAATTATGTATACCTATGTCATACGGTTTTACATTTATGGCATTATACGCCCGTACTTTAAGTCTTGTTATAGCTCGTTTATTTTGTTTATTACGAGAAGGTAAAATAACGAGATAGTACGGCAAGAAATATGCTTGTATTAAACCAAAAGAATACAAGACAAAGGCACGACCACCAACGGTCGCCCCAGAACAAAATAAAAATTACAAAAGTCCAAAAAGCCTACTGAGGGCCCTGGTCGACTCCAGCCTCGTCTTCCGCATCGCCCGTCTTGGCTTCTGCGGAATCAGTGTCATCAACCATGTCCTCTTGGTCAATATCCTCCTCGGTCCCGACATGCTCGAGGTAGGACGCGACTTCAGCCTCGGCGCCAGCTAAGGGATTTTCCTCTGCAAGTGACGGCGCATAATTGCCGCCCTGACCTTCAAACGGATCAACGCCTCAAAAGAGAGGAGCTTCTCCTCCAAGGCCCCCGTCTTGGCCTCAGCGGCCTTAACCGACGACTTGTGCTCCCCTACCTGTTTTTTGCGCATGATAAGGGATGCTTTAAACGTCGTCACCTATGCCTCATAGGCAGAGGCCCTTTCCAACGCCTCCTTGAGGCGATTTTGGAGATCCTCCTTCTCCAGGAGACTCCTGAGATCGTCCACTTGAACGAAGAGAGCCTCCGCCTTGGCCTTCGCCTCCCGCTCATCCTCTCGAGGTTTATGCTCACCCTCCTGTGCTCGCTGAAGCTTCTCAGCGATGGAAGGGTCAACCTTCTGGAGCTCCTCTAATTGGCCAAAAAGGCACAACGACGCCTGAAACACCTGCAGTCACACGTAAAATGGTAAGTCTATCTTATCAGAGAGGAAAGTCATACGATACAAAAGAAAAAAGGACATACCAGAAAGGAGAGTCCTACAACATGAGACCCCATCTTATCCACCGAAACGCCCCGATAGCGTTCCTTGAAGGCTGGCAGTAGGAATTTTCCCAAGTTCGGGAAAATCTTCATCCTGTCCAAGACGTCGTCCATTAAAAAGTTCGACGGCAACGGAAAGTTGACCGTCGTAACCTCAGGAGTCTCCTCGACCTAGGGACCCTTCCCCTTATCCCCTGCAGCGGACGATGTCGGGGGCGACGGTATCACCCCAGGAACACCCGAAGGTGTCTTCACCTTCTCTGGAGTGGAGACCATCGTAGGCTCTCCACCCGTCGACAACGGTTCCTTCAGGGGAACCGACTTCGTCTTCTTTAAAACCTCCAACCCTGAAGTCGGAGGATCTTCCTCTTCAGCTCCTTGGCCTTCCGGGCCAGAGCTAGTTGTGATTCCTTCCTCTTACCGGAGACAGACTGCATCTCAGAATCACCTGCAGAAACGACAAGTGTCAGTAATTATCGTACGACCCGAAATTGGAAAAATGTACGATCAACACTTACTTGTCGAAGTCTCTTACCGACTTCCCTCCTCGGCTTCTAAAGCTCCAACAGTCGTACGATCAGAAGCGTTGAACAACTCTTCGATACAGCAAGAAAAAAGTCTTGCGACATTCTCTTTAGAAACGGAAGTGGACCCGACTGCAGCAAAGCTAATATCTGAAACAAGCGACAAAAATTTAGCAAAAGACAAAGTTAAATACTAAAAGACGTACGACAAATTAAAATTTGTATACCCCTGGTGTTCCACCCAGATGCGACCCAGGAAGTATCCTCGTCTATACGACCGAGCGTCCGCACCCGACCGATGACATATTTGGCCTTCCACCCACGATCGTGGTCGAGGGTATCGGGAACCAAAGTATGTCCACCTCTTTGCTTAGAGGATAGGCTATAACGATGATAGTCGTCCGACTTTACGTCAAAAGCCGTCATCAGATCACGCACCGTGAAGGGAACATCCCAATCAACGGTGATCCGTTCGATTTCCTGAAAGATCTACCAAAGTTCAGGCAAAATCTGCCCAGGAGATAGGTCAAAAGCGTCTAAACATTCCCTGACCAGGGGAGTAAAAGGCCATCTAAATCCTATTCTAAAATGATACTCGTATAAATCAGAGAATACTCTTAGACACTCCGCCTGTCTAAGTTGGTCGGAGGTATATAATCGGATCTCGACAGGAATACCCGCCGACAACCTAAAGGCTTCCACCTCCTCCTTCTCTTGAAAATAGCTCGCCGGCTCAGAGGAGATAGAAAAGTCGGGCACAGAAACTTGTGCTACGTACAGGTCTATAAGATCCCTATATGCAGTAGCCTTCTTAGCTATCGACTTTTTCCGCATAGTTAAAAGGGTAAAGGATCGTACCTTAGATCTCTAAAAAACCTCGAACGATCAAACACTAGTAGATTTTCCTCTGAATATCTCTCCAAAATATCTCTCGGAAATGTATCGCAAGCGTAGAAAGGAAAGATCACAACGATCGCGATATTTATAGCAACGTCGTGTCAGGTCGACCCGGTGGATGGTCGACAACTTTCTACGACCTTTTCGCATGCATCATGCCGATGGGCAACACCTGTCCTCTAACGGCTCCACGCCTCTGACACGTCGTCATGACATCACGACCTCTTCATCTCCTCTAGTCCGAATCGGACCAAGACGGTTGGGATTCGACCAGATTCTCTCCCCATGCGACACATGTCAAATCACTTCGTCGGATTTAAAATTCGAATTTCACTCCTAAATTCAAATTTTGGGGGCAAACTGTTTGGGTAAAAAATCACACCTCACGACCGACGGTAGAAACTCAAATAACATTTACATAAGACCACCCTTGTAATAAGGTAAGGTCTTACGGGTTATTTACAGACGAACATTTGGTCGTACACTTTCCGGATGGTCGTATTACGATTACACTAACCGTTAAATAGTCAAACATCCGTTTCTTTTGTTCATTAATGCAGGTCTACGAGCATTCATGGTACAACAGCTAGTAACGGACAAGCTTTTAATGGCATTAAAGACCCGACAGCGGTTACAAAACAAGTCATCAAGACACATTTATTGCCGGCGAAAGCTATATAAAGGCCTATTCCACAACCGAAAAAGACATCTGTGATCAATCTATTACAAACATCTGAACTCAACTCTCCTACACTTTTTACACATTACAACAGTGATCAAAGTAGCATTCGAACACACATCGCTAACGCAAGTTTCGCACAACAGCAGTTCGAACCGCACGACAACAACTTATTTCGCATGATTTACGCACGACACACGATTTTTCCGAACGATTAAGTTTACTTTTTCTCATGTTGCAATCTGTTGTACACAAAACACTTGTTACAAAAGGACTTTCGCCCCTGTTTGGCGACTATAGTGCATTGTCGACTCTCACAAGTCGACCACCGATTTTTCCCTCGTTTGAGTTTTCCGCGTCACCAATTCTCTTGTCTTATTTACTTTTTGTTGTGATTGTGTTGATGGGTCTTGAGATCCCTATCTTTAGTTGTTAAAGTCCACATCAACCTCAAGTTATTTTTTTGGGTGATTTTTGGCATTAACAATGGCATTAAAGACCCGACAACGGTTACAAAACAAGCCATCAAGACACATTTATTGCCGACGAAAGCTATATAAAAGCCTATTCCACAACCGAAAAGGACAAGTGTGATCAATCGGTGATCAAATTACTACACATCGAAACACATCCGAATTCAACATATGTGCACTCATTTCTACATTTTTTACACATTACAACAGTGATCAACAAAGCATTCGAACACACATCGCTAACGCAACTTCCACACGACAGCAGTTCGAACCGCACGACAACGGCCTATTTCGCACGATTTACGCACGACACACGATTTTTCCATACGATTAAGTCAACTTTTTCTCTTATTGTAATCTGTTGTACACAAAACACTTGTTACAAAAGGACTTTCGCCCCTGTTTGGCGACTATAGTGCACTGTCGACTCTCACAAGTCGACCGCGATTTTTTCCCTCGTCTGGGGTTTTCCACGTCACCAATTCTCCTGTCTTATTTACTTTTTGTTGCGATTGTGTTGATTGGTCTTGAGATCCATTTTCTTTAGTTGTTAAAGTCCACATCAACCTCAAGTTATCCTTTTGGGTGATTTTTGGCATTAACATCTTCCTTTCCATGCGGGGGTGTTCCCTATCAGATACTTAGGCGTTCCCTTGTCTCTGGTAAGGCTTAAAGTGGCTGACTTTAGTCCGCTTGTGGATAAACTGAGGATGAGGATACACAATTGGAAGTCGAAAATGCTTTCTTTTGGTGGTAGGTGGTAGCTTGTGATTTTGGTTCTACAATCTGTAACACCCTCGAATTGGGAAAAAGCAACTAAATAAAATTTTCGATAATAGAACCAGAATAGTAGAATTTCTTCCTATAAACCAATACGAGGAATACCTCAAACAATTATAATCCAAGTGTTATTACAAAGGCTAAGTTCACATCGGGTGTTACTTAACTCAAATACAAAGTGCTATTCCCAAAAATCAATGAGGAAGGCCTTACTTAACCAATTCACCTCTCGAGCACACTACTAGCATTCGACCGCTCACAATGTCACTAGAACTACTCTCAACCTGAACCTGTTGCACATGCCGACAAATAAAAAGGTTAGGCGAACGCCTAGTGAGTTCAAGAGTTTATAGCATGATTTAAATAATTCTTTTAAATGAAAGTTTGCGACATAGATTATGATTTCCAAAAGAGTTTATGAGAAGGATGTAAACGACTCATTTTCCAACGCACCCAAAACCTATGAGAAAAGTTCTCAAAATATATATAGCGTTTTCCAAAAATGAATTCCAATCCAAACTCACTCAACACGTGAATAAATCTATATTATGCAAAACCTTCAAATACGGTTGATGACATAATACTCAACCCATAAATCATGGAAAAACAATTCGTATGAATATAATACTTCACCAAAAACATAATACGAACCAATACTAACGCGAACGTAAAATGTAATGAAGTCCAAATACCCTAAATACGGAAATGACCTGCTTCATTCAAACATTAATATACATGGAGGGAAATCCAATATTAAAGTCATCAATTGCAGTCAATCGTACAAGACCAACGATAATAAAACCAAGGACATTATAGTATCCAAAATAATGTTGGCCGACAACGGGGGAGACCCGTATCCATTGAGAGTGGAGGAACACAAAAGTATGCCACTCATACAATGTTAATCGTATGACACTTCACGACATAAAAGCCCAAGTGTCCCTACGACTCCTTTCAAGACCCACCCAAAGAGATAGCTAACCTTAGCGGAATATTAACATGAATACCACCAAAGGCTCAACATAAGGGGGGTTACAACCATGGCATTGCCCCGACATGGCTAAGGTCATAAACGCCCATCAATCATACCTGAAAGCTCAACCGGACTCAGCCCTCCTAGTGTACTGTTGGTTCCGTTTTTACTTAAACAATGATATTTCTATCTATTAGTTCAAACAAGATATACTGCGGAAGCGTTTTACGAACTAACATATATGTTTTGGTAGAAAGACACACAATATCAAATACATTGAGTGGAAATAACATAGATAATTAACACAATAATTCACTGTATATTGATATACCAAGAACACCAAGAACACCAAGAACACCGAAAGGTAAATAAGAATATTGCTCTCGAAGTGTGTGTGTTGTGAAAAGCTTAATAGAAGAGCTCAACATGAGCCTTCAATTTATACTACTTCTAAAGGGGACAAGGTGGAGACAAGAAGTACTAAGGTACAAAGACACTATCGTGGAACAGTGACAGGTACAACGTTGCTGTAGTGCGCCGCACTCTACAAAGACTGCAACCCATCAGAGGTTGACACGTGGAGGCAGCAGGGCGAGCCTTGAACGAATGATCTTCAAGATCTTCGTACAACAGTAAACGTGAGAAGCACGATCGTCTTTCTCTTGATCTTCAAGTATTCTTCTAAGTCTTTAGTCTTCATACCACAGAGGCTCTGTCAAGTTTGGCAGAGGCTCTGTGGCCTTGTCTTCTGTGAATATCTTCAGTTAAGTCTTCACGTGTTCTTCTATCGGTGTCTTGGCAGAACCTCTGTCGGTGTCAACACTTAGCCTATTTTTCAATACTTCTATAAACATGAAGATTGGAGCTAACATGTACCCTTGAAAAGTAAAGGTCATAAATCATGGGGCCCGGTACAATCCCGCAACACCCAGTAGACCATCAAATAAAGACTGACTTACGTGCCTATGAATCCAATGCAACACAGTCTACAATAACATGCCCATCCCGGAATGACTAAAGCACGCGAGCATGTAAATATCAATAACGTGCAATTATATGCAATATGTTGCAATAAATGCAAACCATAAATAAGACTCCACATTGAACCATCAAAACCGGACAAAATGTCCCCAAGACTTCCTTAAAGTCAAAACCGAGCAAAATGCTCAAAACCCCATTAGACCCATAAATAACGGTCCTCAAAATATAAAATGCATTTAAACATCGTTTAAGTAAACGTATACCACAAAATCATCATTAACCCAAAAATCGTCATGGATTAATACTAAAGGATTCCCAAAATGGACTCATACTCGTATAATTTTCAAAATGACTCAAGACACTAAAATGTGCATTTTCCCAAATGGTTTATGAAATCAATTTCACCAACATGATTAAACTATTGAATAAACTCCATTTGAGCAATAATTCATTAAAGGACATATTTATGATTTATACACATCAAAATATCCAAAAAATTTAAATATAGGTGTTTTACAAACTTTATAAAGTTAAACACTTCAAAAGAGTCAAACTTACCAAATAAGTCAACAATTTATAATTTTAATCAAAACACACAAATACTTGGAAAATAACATTTTTGGCATGTACAACGTTTTCACAAATCAACTTGAACTCATCTTGCTAGATTTAGGTTAAAACTAGATTTTCCCCAAACGTAAGCCCCTTTGAAGAAACACGAATCCTCAAGCCAAAACTTCCAAAAACCCAGATCCATAAGTTTCCAACCATAAATAATCACATCCAATCATAAAGAATCATTCCCCAAACATTTTACATCAAGATCTCAACTTATACCAAAACCCTAATTTCATAGATGAAGAAGGAGAAGGTTTCCTTAACCAAGCATAACCAAAATTACACCAATAAAGCCCACAATAGAAATGGAAGATAAAATCAACACAACCCTATTTTGGGTAGAGAGAGAGAGAGTAAGATTACCTTCATCACTTGAATCTTCAAAGCAAGAGCTCCTAATCACCTACAAAAGCTTCTAGCTTCCATATCTTCAACAATGGTGGAAATGGGTTTCGTTTGAGTGGAGAAGATGAAGAAGAGGAGGATGGGTTTAGGGTTTTCTTGAGAAGAAATAGGTTTAGAGAGAGAGAAAATTGAGTTGGGGTATTGAAATGAAGTGAGGGAAGAGAGAGGGAAAGGTCTTAAAAGCAAAAATATCTCATAAGATGCATCGCGGACGTCCGGCTGGAAGCCCATGCGGACGTCCGGCTGGAAGCCCATGCGGACGTCCGGCATTGACCTGTCTGAACCCCCACTTTTCTCTGTTGCTTCCGCGGACGACCCGCGGACTTCCACGCTGACACGAACGTTCGACCTTGCGCCCATGCGGACGTCCGCAAGTCCAAAATTCAGTTTTTCTAAAATTTCGGGGTGTTACACAATCTCTCCAACTCTACTGGATGTCGGTGTTCGTTTTACCATCAGGGGTGATACATGAGTTAGAGTCCATGTTTAGATCTTTTCTTTGGGCTCAAGGTGATGATGCTCGTGATAAGTGTCGACTTGCTTGGAATGCTGCTTGTCGGCCAGTTGAGTGTGGTGGCCTTGGTTTCAAAAGGATTTCGGTGTGGAATCGAGCGTTAGTGGGAAAACACATTTGGGACCTTCTTTATCGAAGAAATTCTTTATGGGTGAGATGGGTGTGGTCGAATTATTTCCAAAATTCTTCTTTTTGGATGGTTCGGTCGTGGCCAAATTGGTCTTGGGTGTTGAGGAAAATGCTTGACTTACGTGATCATGTTAGATGATTCTTCTTTACTAAAATTGGTGATGGAACGCATACAAATGCGTGGGAGGATGCGTGGTTGCCTTGTGGCCCTCTTTCGGCTCACTTCAGCTATCGACGCATTCATGCTTTCGGTTTTGATACTTTTTCTACGGTTCGTATGGTTCTTGATTGTATTGGTGGAGCTTAGTCGGAGGGGTGGGTGGAGCATTTACCTATTCTCTCTACCATTCAGGTGCTATCTTAAATGATAGACCGGATTCTTTGGCTTGGAGAGGTCCTAATGGGGACTTGGTTGATTTTTTCGTCAAAGACGCTTGGAAGTCTATGGATGGGCCGTACCCATTGATTGCTTGGACGAAGGTGGTATGGTTTAAAGGATACATTCTGAAGCATGCCTTTTGTACGTGGTTAGCTTCTCATAAGCGCCTTCCCACTCAGGATCGGATTGGGTTGTGGAAACATGATCCCCCTGATTTTTTCTGCCCATTATGTGGGGTATGTCCGGACTCCCATAATCACCTTTTTCTTAGTGTGACTTTTCCTTGGAGTTTGGAGCATTGTTAAGCACGAGGCGGGTTTACATAGCTTTGAGGACTCACGGGATGCTATTGTTGATAGATTCATGCATGGTGGTTTGCTAAAATGCATGCAAAAATTATTCATCTCGACCACAGTTTATTTCATACGGAGAGAACGGAATCGTCAGTTGTTTAAAAATGACCACCGGATTGCTGCTCATACCGTTAAGGAGATTCGTGATGTTGTTCTTGCTAGGATGTCTTGGAAGACAAAGTTAAAGAGTTCTTTGGCGCACCATGTTTAGTTTCTTTTATTTCTTTGTGTTGTTTTGTTGGTGTTGGGGCTTGTTTGCTCCTTGGTTCCTTGTGTTTCCTTTTGGTTGGATTGTTTGTGGTTTGGTTCTTGATGCCTTGGTGTTGTCCTTGGCTTTGACTTTGTAATTTGGCATTTTGCCTTTTTCCTGCTTTTATAATATTGCCGGCTTTTCCTTCAAAAAATAGACTTGTACAATATACTTAAGAAGTTGTCTCTAAGACTTTTGGTTAGAACCAATATATAAGTAGTATAGATATATTATAATGCAACATACAAAACTCATACCATAAATTCGACCCAAAATTTACAGAAAAATCCGTACATCTATCAAATCAAATATATACATGCATCAAATCAAATCCATACATGTATCAAATCAAAACCATACATGTATCAAATCCATACATATATCAAATCCTTGCCAACATCAAATCCTACCGAAAGAGGGGGGATCACGAGAAGTGGGGTCACCAAAAGGCGGTGGTGGATATCATCGAACTAACATCGCCTCGATATCTTTTAGTTTGTTTGACATCCGTCTATTCTCCTCCTCACGCCGAGTGTTCTCCTCTCTCTCAACTACTCGCTCCTCTTCTATTTTATAAGTTTCTCTTTTAATTAAGTTGCTTTGCCCATCTTCATGTGCTCATATGCTTAGGCTATGTTTGGGAAACTAGTTAATAAGCTACTTGTTGGCTGATATGCGATAACAATGTAAAAAGTAAAAATTAAGCGATGACAATTTAAATGGACCAAAAAGAACAAGTTGAAAAATCAGCTGGAAAAGAATGGAAACAATCCTCAAGAGCTTTTTGAAACACCACTTGAGAAAAGCTTTTCAAAAGGCTAACTTATGGCTAACTAGGGGGGTTTTCAATAGGTTCAAAAATAAGCTACCTTATGGCGTCTTACTGGTTTTTCTTTCGTTCTTTCTGGTTAGGCATGGGGACTCCATAAAGAAGGGAGATCCTTGGAACTGGTTGCAGCAGCTGTAGCTGAATCAATCTGTTTAGTAAAAGTGATAAGGTCGATCCATGTGGGTCTGTTGTGTGTTCAGCCACGTCCAGAAGATAGACACACCATGTATTTTGTGATTCTAAAGTTTGGGAGTGATTGTTAACTGCCTCCGCCAAAGTTTCCAGGTTTTTGTGACAAAAACACAACAACAGATACCCCTACATATGGAACAAATTCAAACAATGAACTCACCCTTACAATGTTGAATGCTAGATAGTAAATTTATGACTGTAAACCCAAATAGGAACCAACATGTAAAGACACATAGCAATATATATATATATATATATATATACTAGTTACGTACCCGTGCACGATGCGGCACAAAACATCTCGAAACCGAGAACTCGAAACGACAATCATGTTTAGTAGGGGAGGTAGAAGTCAACATTGGGGATCAAATAGTACGTTATCTATTAACAAAGTAAGAGAAGAGAAAATGCACTAACCAAAATAAAACCAAGAGTTAGTTTAAAAGGGAATCGTATTAAGAAACCAGATAAAAGTTGTGAGAAATAACCCTCCCTCCGATACAACAGGCAAGTGACAGTATGCCGAATCTAATTACAATAGCTATAACATGATAGTGTGCATGGTTTCAAAAATCAAGAAAATATCTTCAAACCCATTGAACTTATCGATAAAATTCACAAAAATGATGTCTAATTTACCTGTTCCTATCGTCTTATCATCATTATTCGTTGAATCTCCAGGGAGCATTTCAAGATCATCTACCACCGCCATCTCTGTCCCCAACCCCAAAATCTTTTGAGATTTTTAAGACCGACGCTCAACTAAACTGAAATGAGACACACATACATTGTGGAAATACCTCCGTGAGTGCAATCAAGTAATCGATTATCGAAAGTAACAAAAAACGATTACACACTGTTATCAAATACTAATGTAATTAGTAGTAAATAAACAATTATCACATGCAAACAAAATTTTTAGAGTCACACATAAAAACTATTGACGAAAAACATTGTTAGAAGAAAGAGGATCCAGCCTGAATAGTGATAGTGAAATCAAGCCCTTACAACAAACAAAAAAAACTTACTTTTGCTTGTATCTGAACATTGGTGGTGGACTTCATCAGGAAGGCTCAATCCGTTCTCAGTTGTGCAGCTACGGATCTCCAATTTGCTCGTGGTTGCAAAATCTCCAGTGAGAAGATCTCTCACTTGTTCGTTATGTATTTCCACCATTTGTATATAAAGCTCGTACTTTATGACACCCTTTCTACTATTCGATAGATCAAAGAGGTCGCTAAGAGCTAAATAATTGATTTCCAGTTCTTTTCTTGATGCACCAGAAGGACCACACTATAAATAATTGATTCCGTTAAAAAATTGTATTCTTGAATCTTGAAAATAACCGATTAAGACTCTTTATAAAGTAGTATAGATATTGAATTCCTTTAGTTGATCTAATAGACGGATTTGAACCAAGAAACCGAGAAGAATGGAGTTTGGCAGATATTTTCTAGCAGGTGCCAAAGAAGGAAACCATTGAATCTGCCTCAGTAGAAACATCAACAAGGCATTCTTCTTATCGCCTTCTTCTTATCGCCTTCGTCAGAGGATTCATCTGATAGCCAGTTCTCCTACTCCACCATCAGTGACTTTTGAGCATAATATTCTGCTTTCTTTTTGTAGAAAGCAGAATACCTCTGAGGGCGGTTTGGCTTGCTCCTGCAATCAGCTGCGTAGTGGCTTGGCTTGCCACAATTGAAACATCCCTGATTCTAGGAAACGTTGCCAGCTCTGTCGTCCGACCTCTGTCGGTCACCACCTCTATCACCTCTTTCACCTCTGTCAATCAAACCATCTCTTCCTTGGTTCCTTGGCTCATTCTTCTCTCCTATGTCGTCCCTTCCATCACGTTCATACCCCTTCTTCTTGTATCCTCCTCTTCCAAATTCCTTTGTCAGCAGAGCTAATGATTTAGCTATCGAGGCCATCGTTGCCTCTTCTTCTATCACCTCATCTTCAGAGCTATCGACAATCACCACTTTCTTCTTTTTTTCCTTCTTCTCCTTCTTTTCCTCTTCTTCCACAGCTTTCTTTGGCTTCTCCTTTGCCTCTGTAGTCTTCCCCACAAGTGCTAGAGGCCCAGCAGTCTGAGTTTTTGCCTGGGCGATTTGAGGTTCTTGAGCAGCCAAAGTTCCATAGAGATCAGATAAACTCCAGGTGTCTAAGTCCTGATTTGTTTGTAGGGACATAGACAGCTGGAGCCATTCTTCGTTGAGGCTCTTTAGGAACATGACGTTGTTCTCTTCTGAAGTTCTGTGGATCCCAGATTTTCTGCACTTGTTTATCAAGGAGTTAAACCTGTCATACATGGACTGTAGAGATTCTGTCGGCAGAGCTTTGAATGAGTAATATTCATTGATACATTGGGCTCTGCGATTTTTCTGAGTTTTAGCCCCTCCCAATTGTTTCTCCAATTCCTTCCATAGATCGTATGCAGATTCACACGCATCTAGGGATTGGAAGAGGTCATTGAGGATGACCATTATCAGAAGTCGTTTTGCCTTTTGTGCCAATTTGTATTTTGCCCAGTCAGGATCAGACCATTTATCTTTTGACTTAGGTTTCTCGTACGCAGGAATCTCTGGAGTGTCATCTGTTGCAGTGCTGATCAAAGAATCTGATTTTGAACGATGGAGAGCCTCGTTCGTTGATTTTATTGAAAGAAAAGAAAATGGTGAAAATATGACAAAATCTTTCTCCGAAGGTCCAATGATCAGATATAAAATGGAGAACGACCTTACTCAAGAAGAGATTAAAAGAATGAATGCCGACAAGGAAGCTTCATCCAACTTGATCTTCGCACTTCACAAACTTCCGCAACACATCTACAAACGCGTTGAATGTTTCAAAAACAACCCAATGCAGATGTGGAATGAATTAACAAAGCAAATGCTTGGATCTGAAGTTGCTTTTAAGAGAAAGGAAGAAGAAAAGAAAGCTGAAAAGGAGGATGTGGAACAGAAATCATCAGATGCTGAAAATGAAGAACTCAAGGAAAAGGTTATAGAGCTTACAAAGAGACTTTCTGACACGGAAAAGTTTCTAAAAGAGGAAAGAGCGAATCGTACAAATGACAAAAAGAGCTATGAAAAGCAAATTTTGTCTCTTTCTCAGAAAGTTTCTGAGCTTGAAAAGAATGAGAGGAATGAGAAGAAAGAAGATGAAGTAAAGAAAGCTCTTGAACTAAAATACAGAAAACTTTCTAAACAAAATTCAGATTTTGAGAAAGTTTTATTTCTTGAAAAAGAAAAATTGGAGAAGGAAAGGGTTGAATTTGCAGATAAAAGGAAAGACTTTGAAGCAAAGAATGTGAAGTTGTCAAAGAAGATATCTGAGCTTCAAAAAGAATTAGATGAAGAAAGACAAGAGCTGGAAAAGAGAAAGAAAGCTGACTTTCAGACCAGGAGCGTCAAAGATGAACTTTCTGTTGAAAGGAAGATTTTTCAGCAAGAAATACGAAAGCTCACAAAGAATTTGGCCGTGTTATCGACTGATATTATGAAAGAGAAGAGAGTTAATTGTGACATTCAGAAGAAGCTTGATTTCGTGACTAAGGAACGGAATGACTTATCAAACAAAGTGAAGTCACACAACAAATCCAAAAGCTATTCAGAAAGTCCGATTCGACCGTCTAATCTTTTCGATGATCATTCAGTGGATAATTCTTCCAAGTATAAATATGCTGATCTTCCTTCCTACAAGAAAGTCAACATGCAATGGAGAGTCAAAGGTACAATTCCTGAAAAAGATGTACCAAAATCATCGGTTCCTAACAAGAACACTAAACTGAAAGGTAAATATTTTGTTAAACCTGATTCAATATATTCCGCAAATAATTTAATCAGGTTTGCACAAAAGAAAATTTGTTGTTCTTATTGTGGAACTAATGATTTTGTAACAACTAATAATGTTCAATATTGGTATGGCACTTATCATTTTCCTTCTTATAGAGCTCCGCTTAACAAGTCAGGACCCAAGACGAGTTGGGTACCAAAATCTACGTAATCTGTTTTTGCAGATTTAGAAGCAAAGCGTTAAACTCTTGAAAGAAGATGTATTTGTGCTTCATAGATGGTTTCTAAACACATCGGTTTAGAACCCGGATTTCAAAGTTTATGGCTTTTGAACATATCAGTTCAAAACCCGTGCTTCAACGACTATGGCTTCTGAACAATTCAGTTCAGGAGACCCGTACTTCAAAGACTAAGACTTCTAAACAAATCAGTTTAGAACTCATACATATCAGGTGATATCCTTAACTGTCACATCTTTCAATTCAAGGAACAAGTGGTAAAAGGTAACATTGCATTATGTTTTATTTCTACTGCTTTGAATGTTTGAATGTTTACAAATTTAATTCAATGAAGTGAAATTTTTTCAACTTTCATTCAATGAATGAAATGTGTGTCAAGGGTGATTTTACAAACGTTTTTGTATTATCTGAGTTACATCTGTTTCATCTTTCACTTCTGAAATAAATCGAAAGGTCAGCAAAACATGAATGAAATTATCATGAATGCTCAAAATTATGTGATTCTAGATTTATATAGAATATAATGCTCAAAAAGCCTTTTTGTTAGAATGATGGATGGAAACGAAAATATGGGGAAAGCACTATGTTTTAGAACCAAGTGATTGAGATGCTCTAAGTTTTAAATCTAATCATTTAGTTTGAAAGTTTGTGCCTGTGGCCTTTCTGGTTTGGGAGATTAAGTCCTAAGGGGTGCTCGACACCTAGTCCCTAAGACCAACTGGTCTGGGATCGGCTGACCCAAATCCTGCTATAGAACCAGATAGAAAGCCATATTCTACTGGTACAAATGGGTTTAAGATATATCGATGTGGCCTTTCTGGTTTGGGAAAGTAAGTTCTAAGGGGTGCTCGTCACCTAGCACCTAAGGCCAACTGGTCTGGGATCCGCTGACCCAAATCCTGCTATAGAACCAGATAGAAAGCCATGTTTAACGGTGTATCTTATTCTTAATAAACTTTTTGATAAAAAGATGCCAATGAGCACAAAATCAAAAGATGCCAATGAGCACAAAATCAAAAGATGCCAATGTGCACAAAATCAAAAGATGCCAATGAGCACACATCTCTTGAAACTTGGGGAAAATACAAAGTCGCGATAAACCTGTAAATTTGTGAAAATTGTGATTTTGGACAAATAGTGTGAGTAGAGCAGAGTATTCTTATATGTTTTAGAATTGCATATGCTTGATGTTGATCATATTTCGCATGCTAGCACACCAAATAGATTTAATAAAGGGGTTGAAACTGAACATTTTTAACATGATATGCAATGATGTCTGGTTTTTGAATCCAAACACATGCATTTGATTTCATTTGATTGATAAATCTGTTAAATTTCATTAAGTTGAATTTATTTTGTAAAGTTTTCAAATGATCAAATGTTAGTAATTATAAGATGTAGTTCAATGAATTTTATTTTCCTTGTATAAATTTTTCAACTACTGTGCCTAAATGAAATATATGCATACTTTCAGGGGTAGAAAACAAATTGCTCCAAAATTCTTATTTTGAGGGGGAGCAAGGTTTTTCATTAAGGAGGAGATTGTTAGTGAGAATCAGAGACGCAACTGAAATTGAAGAAGGTTTTCGATGATCATGATGCACACTTTCATCGAAAAAGGGGGAGAAATGTTTAGTTCAATTTCATGTCAAAGCTTTCAAGTCAAAGATTCGATTTCATGAAAGGGGGAGAAATGAAGAAAGAAGATTTCGTCTCAAGCTAGTAAAAGGGGGAGAATTCTTCTTCAAGAGTTTAAGAGAAATTGATTGATCATCTTTTTCAAGAAGATCTCTTTTTCTTAAACTTGTGCTATATGGTGAATATCGTTACTGAAGTTGAAGTTCTCAAGTCAAAGAAAGAAAAGGGGGAGAATTCTTCAAGAGTTTAGGAAAAATCGATTGATCATCTTGGTTTCTCAAGAAGATCTCTTTTTCTTAGATTTGCGCTACATTGTATCAAAATGCCTTGTGTGAAGATACAAATTCTCCATTTCAAAGAAAGAAAATCTCCGTCAGTTCCCCGTCTGAAGATTTTGTGACGATTTGACTTTCACAAACCATGATAAAGATCGAAGTTTTGAAGATTCAAGAGGCCGAAGAATGCTGTTCTCAAATGTTTAAATCTTGAATCCAAGGGGGAGATTGTTAGGACAAATATGTCTTCAAGATTTAATCTTGATTTATAGAGTCAAAGTCAATGTATTTAGTCTTGTGTAGAAAGTCAAAGCTAGCTTGTTTTCTTAATAAGTCTTAGGGTATATAAGGCTTTGTTTAGACTTTCTTTGTAAGCTTTTGGTCATAACTCATATCTTGTAAACACAGAGAGCCGACATAATAAGATCTACTTTCTCTCTCTACTCTCTCTCTAGAATTTCTCTCTAATCTTGATAGATCTTGGATTAACAGAATGAAAGGAGGATTGTGGATGTAGTGAAGAGCTTCTTTGTCAGTACCCTCGAAGAAATGAATCATTCGTATTTTCCACTGAGGGTACTCATCTCTGAGTAGAGTGGGTAGTTTTGTTAAAGAACCGGCAGAAAAGTAGTTGTTGGTGTTCGCTGCCATTTTCAATGGTTTTGAAAAATACTAGAAAACAGAGTATAAACTGAGATTTTCAGATGATGGGTCAGGATTTTAGAAAAGAGATTTCAAGCTTGAAAACCTTAAGCGATGCACTATAATGGAGAGCTTTAACCGAGAAAACAGATTCTGCAGATTTACCAAAGTCGAACAGGTCGAGAATGGCAGAAAAACAGAGTATGTTTGAAATATGCGAAGAACAGGTAAAAATCTAACCAAGTTTCTACCAAAAATCATTGTAAGAGAGGATCTCTTGATATAGAAAATCAAGGATGGCTCTGATACCAATTGTTGGTTCCGTTTTTACTTAAACAATGATATTTCTATCTATTAGTTCAAACAAGATATAGTGCGAAAGCGTTTTACGAACTAACAGATATGTTTTGGTAGAAAGACACACAATATCAAATACACAGAGTGGAAATAACACAGATAATTAAGTCAATGATTCACTATATATTGATATACCAAGAACACCAAGAACACCGAAAGGTAAATAAGAATACTGCTCTCGAAGTATGTGTTTTGTGTAAAGCTTAATAGAAGAGCTCAACATGAGCCTTCTATTTATACTACTTCTAAAGGTGACAAGGTGGAGACAAGAAGTACTAAGGTACAAAGACACTATCGTGGAACAGTGACAGGTACAAAGTTGTTGTAGTGCGCCGCACTCTACAAAGACTGCAACCCATCAGAGGTTGACACGTGGAGGCAGTAGGGCGAGCCTTGTACGAATGATCTTCAAGATCTTCGTACAACAGTAAACGTGAGAAGCACGATCGTCTTTCTCTTGTTCTTCAAGTATTCTTCTACGTCTTTAGTCTTCATACCACAGAGGCTCTGTCAAGTTTGGCAGAGGCTCTGTGGCCTTGTCTTCTGTGAATATCTTCAGTTAAGTCTTCACGTGTTCTTCTATCGGTGTCTTGGCAGAACCTCTGTCGGTGTCAACACTTAGCCTATTTTTCAATACTTCTATAAACTTGAAGATTGGAGCTAACATGTACCCTTGAAAAGTAAAGGTCATAAATCATGGGGCCCGGTACAATCCCACAACACCCAGTAGACCATCAAATAAAGACTAACTTACATGCATATGGATCCAATGCAACACAGTCTACAATAACATGCCCATCCCGGAATGACTAAAGCACGCGAGCATTTAAATATCAATAATGTGCAATTATATGCAATATGTTGCAATAAATGCAAACCATAAATAAGACTCCACATTGAGCCATCAAAACCGGACAAAATGTCCCCAAGACTTCCTTAAAGTCAAAACCGAGCAAAAAGCTCAAAACCCATTAGACCCATAAATAACGGTCCTCAATATATAAAATGCATTTAAACATCGTTTAGGTAAACGTATACCACAAAATCATCATTAACCCAAAAATCGTCACGGATTAATACAAATGGATTCCCAAAATGGACTCATACTCGTATAATTTTCAAAATGACTCAAGACACTAAAATGTGCATTTTCCCAAATGGTTTATGAAATCAATTTCACCAACATGATTAAACTATTGAATAAACTCCATTTGAGCAATAATTCATTAAAGGACATATTTATGATTTATACACATCAAAATATCCAAAAAATTTAAATATAGGTGTTTTACAAACTTTATAAAGTTAAACACTTCAAAAGAGTCAAACTTACCAAATAAGTCAAAAATTTATAATTTTAAGCAAAACACACAAATACTTGGAAAATAACATTTTTGGCATGTACAACGTTTTCACAAATCAACTTGAACTCATCATGCTAGATTTAGGCTAAATCTAGATTTTCCCCAAACGTAAACTCCTTTGAAGAAACACGAATCCTCAAGCCAAAACTTCAAAAAACCTAGATCCATAAGTTTCCAACCAAAAATAATCACATCCAATCATAAAGAATCATTCCCCAAACATTTTACATCAAGATCTCAACTTATACCAAAACCCTAATTTCATGGATGAAGAAGGAGAAGGTTTCCTTAACCAAGCATAACCAAAATTACACCAATAAAGCCCACAATAGAAATGGAAGATGAAATCAACACAACCCTATTTTGGGTAGAGAGAGAGAGAGAGAGTAAGATTACCTTCATCACTTGAATCTTCAAAGCAAGAGCTCCTAATCACCCACAAAAGCTTCAAGCTTCCATATCTTCAACAATGGTGGAAATGGGTTTCGTTTGAGTGGAGAAGATGAAGAAGAGGGGGATGGGTTTTGGGTTTTCTTG
This sequence comes from Saussurea involucrata, assembly GCA_033807775.1. NCBI lineage: Eukaryota > Viridiplantae > Streptophyta > Magnoliopsida > Asterales > Asteraceae > Saussurea > Saussurea involucrata. The sequence goes on along the minus strand of CM066320.1, from coordinate 110,503,460 downwards.
AGAGGAAATCGGTTTAGAGAGAGAGAAAACTGAGTTGGGGTATTGAAATGAAGTGAGGGAAGAGAGAGGGAAAGGTCTTAAAAGCAAAAATATCTCATAAGATGCATCGCGGACGTCCGGCTGGAAGCCCATGCGGACGTCCGGCTGGAAGCCCATGTGGACGTCCGGCTTTGACCTGTCTGAACCCCCACTTTTCTCTGTTGCTTCCGCGGATGACCCACGGACTTCCACGCTGACACGAACGTTCGACCTTGCGTCCATGCGGACGTCCGCAAGTCCAAAATTCAGTTTTTCTAAAATTTCGGGGTGTTACACAATCTCTCCAACTCTACTGGATGTCGGTGTTCGTTTTACCATCAGGGGTGATACATGAGTTAGAGTCAATGTTTCGATCTTTTCTTTGGGCTCAAGGTGATGATGCTCGTGATAAGTGTCGACTTGCTTGGAATGATGTTTGTCGGCCAGTTGAGTGTGGTGGCCTTGGTTTCAAAAGGATTTCGGTGTGGAATCGAGCGTTAGTGGGAAAACACATTTGGGACCTTCTTTATCGAAGAAATTCTTTATGGGTGTGATGGGTGTGGTCGAATTATTTCCAAATTCTTCTTTTTGGATGGTTCGGTCATGGCCAAATTGGTCTTGGGTGTTGAGAAAAATGCTTGACTTACGTGATCATGTTAGATGATTCTTCTTTACTAAAATTGGTGATGGAACGCATACAAATGCGTGGGAGGATGCGTGGTTGCCTTGTGGCCCTCTTTCGGCTCACTTCAGCTATCGACGCATTCATGCTTTCGGTTTTGATACTTTTTCTACGGTTCGTATGGTTCTTGATTGTATTGGTGGAGCTTGGTCGGAGGGGTGGGTGGAGCATTTACCTATTCTCTCTACCATTCAGGTGCCTATCTTAAATGATAGACCGGATTCTTTGGCTTGGAGAGGTCCTAATGGGGACTTGGTTGATTTTTCCGTCAAAGAAGCTTGGAAGTCTATGGATGGGCCGTACCCATTGATTGCTTGGACGAAGGTGGTATGGTTTAAAGGATACATTCTGAAGCATGCCTTTTGTACGTGGTTAGCTTGTCATAAGCGCCTTCCCACTCATGATCGGATTGGGTTGTGGAAACATGATCCCCCTGATTTTTTCTGCCCATTATGTGGGGTATGTCCGGACTCCCATAATCACCTTTTTCTTAGTGTGACTTTTCCTTGGAGTTTGGAGCATTGTTAAGCACGAGGCGGGTTTACATAGCTTTGAGGACTCATGGGATGCTATTGTTGATAGATTCATGCATGGTGGTTTGCTAAAATGCATGCAGAAATTATTCATCTCGACCACAGTTTATTTCATATGGACTATGGAGAGAACGGAATCGTCAGTTGTTTCAAAATGACCACCGGATTGCTGCTCATACCGTTAAGGAGATTCGTGATGTTGTTCTTGCTTGGATGGCTTGGAAGACGAAGTTAAAGAGTTCTTTGGCGCACCATGTTTAGTTTCTTTTATTTCTTTGTGTTGTTTTGTTGGTGTTGGGGCTTGTTTGCTCCTTGGTTCCTTGTGTTTCCTTTTGGTTGGATTGTTTGTGGTTTGGTTCTTGATGCCTTGGTGTTGTCCTTGGCTTTGACTTTGTAATTTCGCGTTTTTCCTTTTTCCTGCTTTTATAATATTGCCGACTTTTCCTTCAAAAAATAGACTTGTACAATATACTTAAGAAGTTGTCTTTAAGGCGGTGGTGGATATCTTCAAAAAATAGACTTGTACAAAAAATAGACTTGTATAATATAACATCAAATCCTACCGAAAGAGGGGGGATCACGAGAAGTGGGGTCACCAAAAGGCGGTGGTGGATATCATCGAACTAACATCGCCTCGATATCTTTTAGTTTGTTTGACATCCGTCTATTCTCCTCCTCACGCCGAGTGTTCTCCTCTCTCTCAACTGCTCGCTCCTCTTCTATTTTATAAGTTTCTCTTTTAATTAAGTTGCTTTGCCCATCTTCATGTGCTTATATGCTTAGGCTATGTTTGGGAAACTAGTTAATAAGCTTCTTGTTGGCTGATAAGCGATAACAATGTAAAAAGTAAAAATTAAGCGATGACAATTTAAATGGGCCAAAAAGAACAGGTTGAAAAATTAGCTGGAAAAGAATGGAAACAATCCTCAAGAGCTTTTTGAAACACCACTTGAGAAAAGCTTTTCAAAAGGCTAACTTATGGCTAACTAAAAGGGGGGTTTTCAATAAGTTCAAAAATAAGCTACCATATGGCGTCTTACTGGTTTTTCTTTCGTTCTTTCTGGTTAGGCATGGGGACTCCATAAAGAAGGGAGATCCTTGGAACTGGTTGCAGCAACTGTAGCTGAATCAATCTGTTTAGTAAAAGTGATAAGGTCGATCCATGTGGGTCTGTTGTGTGTTCAGCCACGTCCAGAAGATAGACACGCCATGTATTTTGTGATTCTAATGTTTGGGAGTGATTGTTAACTGCCTCCGCCAAAGTTTCCAGGTTTTTGTGACAAAAACACAACAACAGATACCTCTACATATGGAATAAATTCAAACAATGAACTCACCCTTACAATGTTGAATGCTAGATAGTAAATTTATGACTGTAAACCCAAATAAGAACCAACATGTAAAGACACATAGCAATATATATATATATATATACTAGTTACGTACCCGTGCGCGATGCGGCACAAAACATCTCGAAACCGAGAACTCGAAACGACAATCATGTTTAGTAGGGGAGGTAGAAGTCAACATTGGGGATCAAATAGTACGTTATCTATTAACAAAGTAAGAGAAGAGAAACTGCACTAACCAAAATAAAACCAAGAGTTAGTTTAAAAGGGAATCGTATTAAGAAACCAGATAAAAGTTGTGAGAAATAACCCTCCCTCCGATCCAACTAGGCAAGTGACAGTATGCCGAATCTAATTACAATAGCTATAACATGATAGTGTGCCCGGTTCCAAAAATCAAGAAAATATCTTCAAACCCATTGAACTTATCGATAAAATTCACAAAAATGATGTCTAATTTACCTGTTCCTATCGTCTTATCATCATTATTCGTTGAATCTCCAGGGAGCATTTCAAGATCATCTACCACCGCCATCTATGTCCCAAACCCCAAAATCTTTTGAGATTTTTAAGACCGACGCTCAACTAAACTGAAATGAGACACACATACATTATGGAAATACCTCCGTGAATGCAATCAAGTAATCGATTATCGAAAGTAACAAAAACGATTACACATTGTTATCAAATACTAATGTAATTAGTAGTAAATAAACAATTATCACATGCAAACAAAAATTTTAGAGTCACACATAAAAACTATTGACGAAAAACATTGTTAGAAGAAAGAGGATCCAGCCTGAATAGGGATAGTGAAATCAAACCCTTACAACAAACTAAAAAAACTTACTTTTGCTTGTATCTTAACATTGGTGGTGGACTTCATCAGGAAGGCTCAATCCGTTCTCAGTTGTGCAGCTACGGATCTCCAATTTGCTCGTGGTTGCAAAATCTCCAGTGAGAATATCTCTCACTTGTTCGTTATGTATTTCCACCATTTGTATATAAAGCTCGTACTTTATGACACCCTTTCTACTATTCGATAGATCAAAGAGGTCGCTAAGAGCTAAATAATTGATTCCCAGTTCTTTTCTTGATGCACCAGAAGGACCACACTATAAATAATTGATTCCGTTAAAAATTTGTATTCTTGAATCTTGAAAATAACCGATTAAGACTCTTTATAAAGTAGTATAGATATTGAATTCCTTTAGTTGATCTAATAGACGGATTTGAACCAAGAAACCGAGAAGAATGGAGTTTGGCAGATATTTTCTAGCAGGTGCCAAAGAAGGAAACCATTGAATTTGCCTCAGTAGAAACATCAACAACTTAACATAGTATTTGCATAAAAAATATTTTAGATGGAAATTCATATAAAGATACAAAACAATCGAGATTATCAACATTTGTTTACTAAACAATGATCAAAGTTCAGAATCATGAAAGGTGAAAATAAAAAGCATTATATAGCATATGCACATCAAGCATAAGGACTTCAAATTCTAACTTTTGCGATTTTAAAAATGAACACATAACACCATAGAATCTCAATGACATCATGCATAATTAGAAGTTACCCCATAGTTTCTGACACATTTGGGAGACCTCAACATTTGTTTACTAAACAATTATCAAAGTTCAAAATGATGAAAGACAAGTAGCCATCAATAAGCTCATATAGCATATGCATATCAGACTCATGTAAAGACTTCAAATAGACCATCTACCTCCGTCAATTAAGCATAAACATCAAAAGGAATAAAAATTTAATTACTCTCCAACAAAATAAACCAACCAGGATTCAAATGAATCAAACATCATAACCCAACTTACCATTAAAAAGGATCATTATATGGAATTAGACAGATACATCTAAGGAATTAAAACTTTCATAACAAAGCAAGATAACCATAATGGGATTCAAAAACATCACTAACAATGAATATATATAACATATAAACCTATGTAAAACACTGATAGAGTGTAAATCGTCGGTTTCCCTATCTCATTGATTTCACTATATAATAACACAAGTTACATTTAGATACCTCTAACTATTTGAAATATGCTAAGTATCACTAATAATTACATAACGTATAACATAGTCTAATACACCCCCTCAGTCTAAGGTGGAGGATCTCGTAAGCTTAGACTGGAGCGGAAATCCTCAAACAAAACCCGCGGTAGTCCTTTAGTAAATATGTCTGAAAAATTATGCCGAGACGGAACATGCAGGACTCGAACATAGCCCCTTCGTACTTGCTCTCGAACAAAATGAATATCCACCTCGACGTGCTTGGTCCGTTGATGTTGAACAGGATTACCAGACAGATAAATGGCGCTGACATTGTCAGTGTAGACAAGCGAGGCACGTCGAATGGGGTAATGAAGTTCGAGTAGTAAATTACGAATCCAACACATCTCTGCCACAATATTAGCTACCCCCGATATTCAGCTTCAGCACTTGAGCGCGAGACAACGGTTTGACGTTTGGACGACCAGGAGATCAGATTGTCACCAAAGAAAATGCAATATCCGGAGGTGGAGCGTCTAGTATCCGGGCAACCAGCCCAATCGGCATCAGTATAAGCAATAAGGGTAGATAAGGAGGACGGTCGCATCATGATCCCAATGCCAAGCGTCCCTTTGACATATCTTAGAATCCGTTTAAGAGCATTAAAATGACCAGTCCTGGGGGCATGCATAAACATGCAGACCTGCTGTACCGCATATGAAATATCCGGGCGTGTGAATGTGAGGTACTGGAGCGCACCCGCAAGGCTGCGGTACGTAGTGGGGTCATCAATCAGATCGCCGGAACTGGCGCTAAGTTTCCCGGTTGTGTCAACAGGAGTTAATACCGGATTACAATCTTCCATTTTGGCCCGTTCGAGGATTTCTTGAGCATACCGTCCCTGTGATAAAAATAAACCATCGGGGGACCGCTGGACCGAGATGCCAAGAAAGTAAGATAAAGGACCCAAGTCTTTCATGGCAAATTCGGCAGACAAGTGAGTCAGGAAGAATGCTTTCAGTTCTGGAGACGAGGTGACCAAGATGATGTCATCCACATAGAGAAGAATATAGGCAACATTTCGTCCCTGATGAAAAATGAAAAGTGAATTATCACTGGAGCTAAGTCGAAATCCCAAGTTACCAACATAATCCGTGAACCGCTGGTACCATGCCCGGGGTGCCTGCTTGAGACCGTATAGAGACTTCTTTAACCGACATACATGATTTGGAAAAGTAGCATTCCTGAATCCTGGTGGCTGATGCATGTAAACCGTCTCATGAAGTGTACCATGTAGAAAAGCATTCTTTACATCAAGTTGAGATATATCCCAACGACGATGCAAAGCAATAGTCAGAACGGTCCGTATGGTTGCTGGTTTAACCACAGGACTGAATGTGTCAGAACAATCAACTCCTACCTGTTGAGTTCGGCCATCCCCAACCAACCGAGCTTTATACCTTTCCAAAGACCCATCTGATTTCAGTTTATGTTTGAAGATCCACATACACCGAATAACATTCATATTAGGGTCCCGCGGTACGAGCTCCCACGTCTTATTATCAATAAGAGCAGAGAACTCCTCTTGCATGGCATGGTTCCAAATCGGACTGGCTAAGGCATCGGGTAGGTTTTTGGGAAGAGGTGTGATGGTGGTAGAGGTTTGAAATGAAAACGGTACCCGTGGCTTGGAGTGGCCCGTCATGCTACGGGTTTGCATGGTGCGGGCCGGAGGTGGCGAAGGGGATGAGGGTGGCGAGAGGTTCGGTGATGTAGGTGCAGTACCTGGACCCGTAGGTTCTGGTACGGTTTCGGTTGTGGGAAAGACCGAATGAGGCTCGGTAGTTGATGGGGATGTCGGCTGGTTGGGCTCGGCATTAGTGTGTTTGGTTCGGTGCCGGGAGTAAGTTTGGCCGAACCGGGCTGGGGTTTGGGTAGTGGAGTTTGGGTGTGGAGGTTCGGAAGTAGGAGAGGGTGAGGGATTTAGATGGTAGTATTGGTGAATGGAGGGATGTTGATCGTCATTGATGTTCTTGTGAAGGAATTCATAAGACTGGGTAGGTGTGGAAGAACGAAACGGAAAGATCGTTTCGTCAAATAGAACGTGACGGGAGATAAGAATCTTTTTGGTGGAAAGATCAAGACACAAGTATCCGCGGTGATTAGGAGGATAACCAAGGAAGACACAAGGTGAAGATCTGTTTTGAAGTTTATGAATAGAAGTAGTAGGGAGAAGAGGATAGCAAAGGCATCCGAAGACGCGAAGATGAGAATAGGTAGGAGATTTATTGTATAAAAGACGAGTGGGAGTGAGATGGGATTTAGTTTTAGAAGGAAGAATGTTGAGAATATACGTGGCCATGGCAAGAGCATGATGCCAATAAGATGATAGTAGAGACGAGTGAGTAAGAACGGTTCGAATGATGTTATTAATTGAGCGAATTTTACGTTCAGCTTTGCCGTTTTGAGAAGATGTGTAAGGACACGAGAAACGGAAAGACATGCCACTTTGTTTACAAAAATTATGAAAAAGTTGGTTGTTGTACTCAGTTCCGTTATCACATTGAAAGGTTTTAATCGAACGGTCAAACTGAGTACGGATATAAGCATGAAAATGTAAAAAAGTGGGATAAACATTTGATTTATTGGCCAAAGGAAACGTCCACAAAAAATTGCTATAATCATCTAAGAATAAGATATAATAACGATGACCGCCTGTACTGATAACGGGTGAGGTCCACAAATCACTATGAATTAAATCAAAAGGTAACAATGTATTAGAAACAGAATCATGAAATGGTAGCTTAATATGTTTTCCAAATACACAAGATTGACACAAACGGTCATTATTCAAACTAGAAACAGAAATCGAGTTTTGTTTATGCAATAAACGTAATAAAGAAGTGCCCGGGTGACCCAATCTTTGATGCCAACGGTCTTGAGTAAGTGCAGCAAAAGTTGAGGGAGAAGAAGATTGAGCCGTTGTAAGAGAGAGCGGATAAAGGTCCCCGGAGCTGTTGCACCTAAAAAAGGGGAGTTTGGTCTGGAAATCCTTCACAAGAAAACCAAAACGATCGAATTCAATTGAGATATCATTGTCAGTGGTTAAACGTCTAACAGAAAGAAGGTTTTTAATTAATGAAGGGGAAACAAGAATATTGGGCAGTTTTAAAGGTGGGTAAGGTGGTTTGAGGGTTGTTTGGCCAATACCGGATGTCCGAATATGGGAACCATTACCAATAACAATGGGTGTCAAACTGCTATTAGTTACATAAGCGTAAAGCATACCTGGGGTGTGTGCCATATGAGAAGTAGACCCGGTGTCCATGTACCAGTTTTGATCCTGATTTAGAGACATGGTGTGCAATGCTTGTTCTATATTCGTTGGTGCAACTGAATACTCGGACGAAGCATAGTTTGTTGATGGAGCCGCACCAAGAATGCCTGGGGCAGCCCTTGCTGGAGGACGGTGCTGTGGAGCCGTGGGGTATGGGCAAGGAGGCGAAGCCCACTGGTTCGTTGACCACGGGTTATGTGAAGGCTGTTGCAGCCATGATGACATAGGAGAGTACCCGTGTGGTGTAGACAAATAACCAGGAGGGTTATAAAAGGAATGCGACCCACGTCCCCTCGACCGACCTCGGCCTCCGCGGCCCCTGTTACCACGTCCGCGGCCACGTGAGCTGTCATTACCCCTACTGGTGGAGCGATTCTGGGACTGTTCCGGGGCAGCAGCATCGTTCTGTGAGGTAGAACCAGTAGTGTACAGGGCAGCCGGGGCATCAGCAAGTCGTTTGGCCTTGCTGCCCTCTTCAAGAACGAGTTTGGATCTGGCTGTCTCAAAGGACGGAAACGTGTCAGCCTGTTGTAAAGTGGTTGCAAAATTGTCATACTCGGGATTGAGGCCAGATATCAGCTGAAGAACAAGGGTTTGATCGGTCACTGGAACATCAACGTTCGACAATTGATCAGAAATATGTTTGAGCTCTTGACAGTATGCTGCTGCAGAAGTAAACGATGCTTGCTTTGTGTTGTAAAATTTCTGCTGAAGATGCAAGGCACGTGTAGGTTTGCTATCCAGAAAAAGGCGCTCAAGAGCAGACCACTCCTTCGCAGCCGTGTTGTCAACCTTTAGAATCGTCGTTAGCAAGTCAGTGGATATAGTACTGTAAATCCACTGCAACACGATTGCATCAAGACGCTTCCATTCGTCATCATGTTCTGAGGGAGCGGTAGCATCCGGAATAATGTGATCCAAAACCCTACAAACGATGCACTGCACTTTAAATAATGCGACCCAAGAGTTGTAGGTGTTGTCATCAGTGGTGAGAGTGATAGGAATTTGATTTTTAATGTTGGTTACTGTTGTCGCAGGGTGGAGCGGCTGGGCAATGGGTGGCTGATTTTTATCTCCGCCGGCCATTATGATTAGGATCAGAATAAAGGTGAAGAAGAGAAGAGAGAATCGGAATTGAGAAGGGGACTGCGATCAGAGGAGATCGCAGATTGCAGAAGGAGACAGCAGCGATCCAAGGCAGATCGCGATTGGAAGATGGCGGAAGTAGGTAGGGCCGGCTAGGTTAGGTTAGGTGCTCTGATACCATGATAGAGTGTAAATCGTCGGTTTCCCTATCTCATTGATTTCACTATATAATAACACAAGTTACATTTAGATACCTCTAACTATTTGAAATATGCTAAGTATCACTAATAATTACATAACGTATAACATAGTCTAATAAACACCATTAACCCAACTTACCATGATCATCGTAACTGCTTTCGAGGGAAAAGGTATGAACATATTTTTTTTAATTAACGTTAAGAGAAAGGATTTCGAGCTTGGTGTACCTGTTAGTCCGAGACGAGCAGAGAGGAGACCTAATCGCCGGCGATTTGCTTGACGGTCCTTCAATTTTGGCAAGTTGGTTTCAATTTTGGCAAGTTGGTTTCAATTTGGGAGTGGTCGTCTACCGTCGTGCGGTGCTGCCAGCGCCAATTTGTGGATCTAGGGTTTATCGTGGAGAATGGATGAAATCGTTTGAGGTGGAGCACGGACGAAATCGTTAGAGACGAGGGAAAACTGAAAAAGCGTATGTCTGTATCCCTTGTTTGTTTTGATTAAATAAAAGAGTGAATTGCATTTTTGGTCCATGTGGTTATAGTATTTTTTTGAAAGATGGACCTAAACTTCAGTATCTCAAGAAGTGGTCTATCAGTTTTCAATTTTGCTTCAAATCCAGTCCCTGGTCACTAATCCTGTTAAACGGCCATTACTATTGAATATATTAATGATTTTCAAAGTTACATTTCATACCCCTGTAATTATTTACTTTGTTTACTTTATACCTTTTACTTTTCTAAATTTATCTTAACACCTTCATCGTATTAACACATATAATCGTATATTAACTAAAATACGTTAAAAAATACGTTTTAATTTTAACAAGTTACATCATTGTACTTGTCTCTTCGATACCTTCGAAATGAGTCCAATATTAAATTTTTTTTGATTTAAATGATTAAATCGTCAAATTATTTGGATTATACGTCTCGCTGCATTGCATAATTGACTTGTTACATATCACATTAACATACATAATTGATTAAATCGTCAAATTAACTTGTTACACTTTTATTATATTAACACATATAATCGTATATTAACTAAAATACGTTAAAAAATACTTTTTAATTTCAACAAGTTACACCATTATAATCGTCTCGCCGATACCTTCGCAATGAGCCCAATATAGAATATTTTTTGATTTAAATGATTAAATCGTCAAATTATTTGGATTATACGTCTCGCTGCATTGCATAATTGACTTGTTACGTCAAAACGTTTTTTTAAAACGTGTATATATATATATATATATATATATATATATATATATATATATATCGAACTTCTTAACATATTTTAACGTAATTATGTATGTTAATGTGATATGTTAAGACGTATTTTTTAAACCATTTTTTAAAACGTATATATATATATATATATATATATATATATATCGAACTTCTTAACATATTTTAACGTAATTATGTATGTTAATGTGATATTTTTAAAACGATTTTTTTAAAACGTATATATATTTATCGAACTCCTTAACATACTTTAACGTAATTATGTATGTTAATGTGATATGTTAAAACGTATTTTTTAAAACGTATATATATATATATATCGAACTCCTTAACATATTTTAACGTAATTATGTATGTTAATATGATATGTTAAGACGTATTTTTTAAAATGATTTTTTAAAACGTATATAAATATATATATATATATATATATATATATATATATATATATATATATATATATATATATATATATATATATATATATATATATATATATATATTTATATATATATCGAACTCCTTAACATATTTTAACGTAATTATGTATGTTAATGTGATATGTTAAAACGTATTTTTTAAAACGATTTTTTTAAAACGTATATATATTTATCGAACTCCTTAACATATTTTAACGTAATTAAGTATGTTAATGTGATATGTTAAAACGATTTTTTGAAAACGTATATATATATATATATATATATATATATATATATCGAACTCCTTAACATATTTTAACGTAATTATGTATGTTAATGTGATATGTTAAAACGTATTTTTTAAAACGATTTTTTAAAACGTATATATCTATTACTACCTTAATAAGCATATACAACAAAACTCTTAAAGACAAGCTTTAATGCATGGGGTACTGCTATTTTATGCAGAAACTCTTAAAAACTATGAATTACAAGTATTTATGCATGAAGTACAAGTGATGAATGCATTATTCTTATTGTCGTAACTTTAGGCTTTAGCATTGTGTTCCCCTTAACATTTTCAGCTTTCCTGAATTCACCGTCTCTCTCCTTTCTCATCAAATCTCGAATTCAAACTTTTGAAATTCAAAATTACACTTTTCTCTCTACCTCTCCAACTCTTGGGATAGCAACCATGGACCATCAAATAAAAGATCTCATCCCTCTCAAATATCCAGATCTGAAAAACGAAGACGGAAGATGGCTCTGCAAAATCGAAAGTGGTGCATGGTGTAGAACCCATGTTACTTTTATCTTGGTTTTTTACCTTTTTCAGATGTCGAACCTTTCATCCATTTATCGACTCGATCTGCTTGGCGCATCTTCCATCTTCTGATCGTTTGTACCGGGTAAGGAATCTGAATCTTATAATAAAAAGGTTAGGGTTTGTGATTTCTCCTTATGTCATTGATTCATGTTTCATGTCCAGGGTTTTCCTCAACTCTTGCTCTAATCTCCATCTAATTTGATTCGTGATCCAATCGCCTTCATCTACATTTTCTTCTTCTTTTGTGTTCTATGTATATATTGATTCAATGATTCCTTTTTTATGTGTACCATCTCTGGTAATTTCTTTTGTTATCTTCTCCTTTTTTACTGTTGATTCTTATTGGTTTCTGATTTAACCTTGTTTTTGTACAGGAAGTCAAGAATTTTCACTGGTTTTCTTGGGTCGAAGGTTGCAAATGTCGAGATGGATTGTAAATTTCATACCTGCAGGTGAATCTCAAATTTTCTCATCCATCTCCAGTTAGAGGTTTTCTCTAAGGATATACTCCATCTCTTGACAAATAAGGTTTTATCACTATTTTTTAAGACATCCTCCATTTGACAGGTGAGGTTTTTGTTTCGTTTTTTTTGTTGTATTTGCTTCTTATTGATGAAATAACCAAATACATTCACTCCATCTTTAACCCCAACTGTTTATTTGTCGTATGTGTGTTTTCTTTGCATTTATCGGGTTGAGCTCTTGCAATCGGAACATTGGTAAAAGCTTGTTTGTTTTATGTATCTTTCATTTACAGTTTGTTTATATGTATTTTCATTTATTGTTTGTTTTACTTTGATAGTTAAAATCTTGAACTCTAGACAACAAGAAGTCCTAGATGTCCAAAGGACATCAAAGCATGATTTAGTTTTGGCCAATGGAATCCTCATTTACACTATTCAATCGCTCTATGTTATCACATTAAGTATATATTTATTTGTAGAGCTTTTATCTTTAGTTTTGGATAAATTGAAGGAGTTGCTATTTGGTTGTGGAAGTAAAGCATCAACATTGCCATTTACCAACATAGTAACAACCAATGTTTGAAGTTATTTGCTTTTTTTATTGTATCAAGTTAGAAGCTAAATGATTTTTTATTGTATCTGGTTAGAAGCTAAATGGTTTGTTACAATATCTGGTTAGAAGCTACATGGTTCAAGCCAATTATTATTGCATTCTTTTGAATGTATGGTTTGTTCAAGCTTTTCCCTTTCATCGTTTCTTCTAATCAAGTTCAAGCCAATTATTATGCTCAACGGGAAGGTGCGTTTTGACTATTAATTGTTACTAATATATCATGGTCTAAACAATATGTTTCTGCTATCGATTTTGGTTCATTTAGACAACGACATTGTTTTTGTGTTTTCAGGTTTGGTGGAGTCATATAACTGAGTTGAGAAGCCTAAATGCAAAAGCAGAAAATAGGGAATATTACGGTAATCATCTTTAGGTTGCCAAATTTAGGTTTGTCAATCATTTAGGGAGGAATATCTTGAACTCCATATTTTAGTTCAACTCACAAAGTTTCAAATACGTACCGCTTCAATTTGTTTTAGAGCATGTAGGAGATAAGAACGTGGAAACCTTCTTGAGGTGCTCGAAAGCTACTTTCGAACGTGGAAACCTTGATTTTCTCTCAAATGGCGATTCAATTGCTTAAAATTCACTCAGGTTCTTTCTCTCTCTAACCCACACTCAAATTCGAAACCCAAAATCGATTTTTGGTATTTGTGGTTTTCATGCTACCCTGTTAAGATTCGAAACCCAAAATCGGTTTATGGTATCTGTGGTTTTCATGCTACCATGTTGAGATTCAAAACCCAAAATTGATTTTTGATGTTTCGAGCTTATACATCGAAACAATCGATTGCTTTCGATGGTATGCTGTTTTTATCTAATACATCAAATCTACGGGTTATAAAGCATGTGAGATATTTACGATACATGCATTTTGTTATCCTGGTCCTTGGACCAGACACTGGCCACCTTCCTATTTTCTTTGTTTTTCACTTTCATTATGACTGTTCAGGTATGTGGATGTTATTCTTCAGTTGATCGACAAAGCAGGAGACTTTGTCAGTGATTACATTTGGTTTCATGTTGTGCAATTTGTAACTAACAATGAGGACCTTCAGGTAACTTAATATCTTGCTAAAGTTGGTCCATCGATTTGGTATTGTTGCTGCCTTATGAAAGCTTGTAGGACTCACTGAATCACCCTCCTTGTTCAATTCATTAGCCTTATGCAGCTCTGAAAGCTAGAGAGTATCTTGATAAGCCTGCAATATACGAGACAATGGTGAAGGTATGTACATTATACTTTCTATTTCCAATGCAAATAGACTTCACTGTGTGTCTAAATTAGTGAGTGAACCTAGAAATACTTTTATGTTTGATCAATGAGGTAAAGATGAGATCTCAGTTGATTGATTTGATTATCATAATTGGGTTTTTCCATTCAACAGGTTAGTGCTTATCTGGTTGGAGAATACATCCACCTTTTGGCCAGGCGACCTGGGTGCACTCCAAAGGAAATTTTTGGCAGTATACATGAGAAACTTCCTACTGTGTCGTATGTATATCTACACATCTATGCTTTTTTTTTCCTGATCATTATTGTTCATTCATTGAAGACCTCTTATTTGTTCAGGACACCTACAATTTCCATTCTTCTCTTAACGTATGCAAAGATTCTGATGCACTCATAACCACCAGATCCAGAATTGCAGAATCAAATTTGGGCAATATTCAGCAAGTTAGTTTAGTGATACAATTTTTAATTGGTTGGAGATACACTTATTACTTTATGAAAATTTGATAATATTTTACTCAAATCAACATTTTTAGATATGGAAGTTGTATTGATGTTGAGATACAACAAAGAGCTATTGAGCATCTCGCTTTGAGTAGGAAAGGTGCAGCCCTGATGGATATTTTAGCAGAAATGCCGAAGTTCCCAGAGTGTGAGGTATATTTAGGATTTGGATAATTGGATTGGTTCATTAATTTATATGTATTGGAGGATTACACTCCTTCAGCGTGTCCTCCACAATGGCAGACTACTTTTAAACATAGTCAACACTGATGGTGTTTGTTGTGAAATATATTGTTACAAGAAGTCTGAAAGTCAGATTTAATTTTTTGTGGTGAAATATGTTGTTACAGGGCTTTCATTGTTAACCATGGTGGCATGGAGAAATCCTGTTAGTAAAGTGACATGTGGTAAGCACTTAACCTGTTGGAAACGACCCCTAAATCTCTTCCCTGGAGATGATCTTTCTTTCCAGCTTAGGTTGGACTAATAGGTTGCCATCACTTTTGTGTGTGGCAATAATGGAAACTGAAGTAACTTTGGATCTCCTTTCATGAGCACCTCACCTCATCAATGGCAATAGTAACTCCTATAAAAACGGGGATCTTATGTAATAATGGTGGCAACTTCTGTCAATTCAAGTAACCAAGAAACAACACTTTCACTAAATAATTGAAAGTTACCATGGTATGTTGCAGGGGCAACCATAAAATGAGCATCGAGGATGACATAAAATAGAAAAAAAATATGAAACATGATCGTCAATTTTGAGGAAAGCACTCCACTCAACAATGGAGGTATGTTCTGTTTTTTTCTATTTTTTTCTTACACTGTGATATGTCTCAACATCATCAGGCTTACAAATTACTTATAAGACGGTCACCCAACAGTTTTCAAATGGATGTACGAAGAGAATCAGATGTTTTCTAAGCCTATTTCAAAGTGATTAAATAGTTTATCAACTTTAGTATGATTCTTAAATAAAACAAACATAGTAGTTTATTACGCACCAAAACTCAAAGATATTGCTCAAACTGATGTATATTCATGTACCGAAGGTGACCAACACTAGACAAAAAAAATAACAAATGATCCTTAGTTTTTGTTTTCAAAGTTAAAAATACTAAAGAAAATGAGGGTCATTTGGTATCTCATGTCAACATGCTTAACTGCATTCGTATCATTATTTTGCAGGTCTTTAAAGTTAAAAAATAATAAAGAAAGCGTGGGGCAGTTGTGTCCATTTCTTGGATGAAGGAGACTCATTAATATTTACATACATCTTATCTATGTTGGCACCATGTACTCTTTGATTTAAAGCTTTTTAGTTTTAAAGCTTGATCTTTTCTCAACCATGTACCTTGAACCATATCTATGTTAGTAATTTGTTGTTCAAATTAGACCTACAACTTTGCCTTTGTAATCTCAAGTTAGCTGCGAAAAGCGGACGTTTGTCCTTCCAATGTAGGTTTACTTGTATTGTTACATGCCAGCTAATGTGTGAGAACAGTTATGATCTTTGGTGATATGTATGTGATGCATTTGTTCCATTATGAATCTACTTTAACTAAGCACTTTTTTTAACTACTGTCTATTTGCACATGTGCAAGACTTATGTTATTCAAAATGCTTCATATATATATATGTAATTTATGTTGCAGATTCTTAATATGGTTTTATGTTTTCCTGTCCACCAGAGTTTTATAAGCAGTGGTTCCTTACGACTCGTCTCCTGTGCAAAGATCACAAAATTTTGTAATACTTTTCGGGTTTGACAAATTTCACCCGCGCTGCATCGCGCGGGTAGATAGCTAGTATATATATATATATATATATAGGGAAGGGTTCAATTGAGAAGTCTAAATATTTTGAGAAATAGAGAAGTAAAAAAACACGGGAGTGTTCATATATGAACGTTCATATATGAACGTTCATATATAAACAGTCATATATGAACGTTCATATATGACTGTTATATGAACGTTCATTTATGAACGTTCATATATGACTGTTTATATATGAACGTTCATATATGAACGTTCATATAAACAGTCATATATGAACGTTCATATATAAACAGTCATATATGAACATTCATATATGAACACTCCAACGTTCATATATGAACGTTCATATAACAGTCATATATGAACGTTCATATATAACAGTCATATATGAACATTCATATATGAACACTCCCGTGTTTTTTTACTTCTCCATTTCTCAAAATATTTAGACTTCTCAAATGAACCTGGCGCTATATATATATATATATATATATCGAACTCCTTAACATATGGTGTAACTTGTTAAAATTAAAACGTATTTTTTAACGTATTTTAGTTAATATACGATTATATGTGTTAATGCGATGAAGGTGTAAAATTAAATTTAGAAAAGTAAAAGGTATAAAGTAAACAAAGTAAATAATTACAGGGGTATGAAATGTAACTTTGAAAATCATTAATATATTCAATAGTAACGGTCGTTTAACGGGGTTGGTGACCAGGGACTGGATTTGGAGCAAAATTGGAAACTGATGGACCACTTCTTGAGATACTGAAGTTTAGGTCCCTCTTTCAAAGAAATACTATAACCACAGGGACCAAAAATGCAATTCACTCTTAAATAAAATAATCCATACTACAAGTATCTTATAATGCATCTAGCCCCCAAACTCTTAAAAACAACATCTAAAGCTATATGTACCACCCTTTAAAGCATGATTACTTAAAATTTAAGAGTGAGAAAACTTTTTCTCTCACCAATTCTCTTTTTGAAGCCACCTGCCGTGTGTAATCATTTTGGGTTTTGAATGGCTCTCTCACCAATTCTCTTTCTGAAACCAACAAACTGCAGGATGTAATCATTTTGGGGGTTGGAAATTGCAAAACGACTCCTCGGCTCCATCCCCCTCCCTCCAAAATCCTCCGATTATAACCCATGGACTCAGTCACTTTTGGTTTCAAACATTTCTCACCGAATCACTGCCGCTATGATTTCTCAGGTACGATTTAGGTTTCAAAATCGTTTTTAGTTTCAAAATCCGGTTTCAAAATTGTTTTTGATTTTCAATGCGATTTTGGTTTCAAAATCTGGTTTTGAAATCGATTTTGGTTTCAAAAATTGATTTTGGTTTCAACTCTTCAAAATCGTGGTTTCAAAATCGTTTTTGATTTTAAAATATGGTTTTCAAATCGATTTTGGTTTCAAAATCTGGTTTCAAATTCGATTTTGGTTTCAAAATAGATTGATTTTGGTTTCAAAAATCGCTTTTGGTTTCAACTTTTCAAAATCGTTGTTTCAAAATCGTTTTTGGTTTCAAAATCTGGTTTTCAAATCGATTTTGGTTTCAAAATCTGGTTTTGAAATCGATTTTGGTTTCAAAATCGATAGATTTTGGTTTCAAAAATCGATTATGGTTTCAACTTGATATATTGTTTTCATAGCAGGTGCAAGTGCAACTTGATATATGGTTTTGAAATTGCTTATTAAGATTGGTTTGTATCCCGCCGCGTTACTTATTTGGTTTTGATTAAGATGCTTATTTAGTTCTGATTAAGATAAAACATTTTTTGCATCTGTTTGCCCTAAATGATTGATTTGACTTAATTAACTTATCACAGTATAACATCTGAAATCAAGGGGATAACATCAATTTCACACTTGGATTCGAACATTTGAACTCTACTTCACTTGATGCTTTTGTATTGTTGGTGATTGGTTTATAAAGTGACCTTAAATCATACTCCCACACAACTTTTGCTTGAATTCAGAACTTAAAATGTTACCATTCTAATGATTTGTATAAACCAAACCAAAAGAATTAACCCATGATTGTATCTTATAAGAATTGATTTCGCAAATTTTGTAGTTTCACTTTGATTATTTCTGCAATGGAGAGTTTAACATATATTTGATTTTTTTCAAGGAAATTCACTCCAGAGATTGTGCATTCAATCGCTTCTGCATCAGACCACCAAATCCATATCAGGTTTTAATCTCTTCTCTCTGTTTACATCTAAATTTAATGTGAATTACATAGTATTTGATATGGTTAAATTAGGTTTTTATGAACCCAAAATATTGCAATCCTAAAGTTAAATGTAGTTAAAATGGAGAGTTTAATGGACTATCTTAATAAGAAAACTTTTTTATCTGGTGTCACTTATTTGTTGTTGTTTCTTTATGGTTTGAAAGGTAATTAAAACTGTTAATATATCTTTTAAACCTGGTGCACTTATGTACTTGTGGGTATATAACCATAAGGACAATCTCTTTTAGGACCACCTGGGTAAAGTTTTCAGGTATAAGTGTATTTTAGTGCAGCTGGATTTCATCATCATTTTGGAGTCGTTTGTTGTAACTAGATTTCCAATTTTTAGCCTGTATGAAAAGCCTTTAGAGAATGATCTGGTAGATCATCTCACCTTCATCAGCAAAGGTGTGAAGATGCACCTAACATTAGGAAAATCAAGGTTTGATTGAAATTGATGTTTGATTAAAATGATTCATGGTTGGTTAAGTTTATTGATGCAAGATGGATCATGGTTGGTTTACATTGAATTTATTGGTTAAGTTTAGTTTAAGTGTATACACTTCGGTTTTAATAGGCTTTTCACTCATTTTGTTATAAATCTCTAATTTTTTTCGATTTTAAAATATGTCATACAACAATTTAAAGAATGATTTGGCTATTACCTAATATCACTTTGATTGGGTTCTCAATTATTCCAAGATTTTGGTTCTAACAAAATTGAACATTACTATATGTAGCTCCATGAATTGAGCATTCCATTATTCTTCGACGAATTTCGTTTTCATTCCTTTTTTTGCAATGTTGCCTTCTTATGCTACACTTATTTGCATTGTGCATCCCGCTGCATTACGCGGGTAGCCAACTAGATTGTTATTATGTTTTTTTTTTGAAATACCTCACTTATTGCAATACTTCTTAATAAGCTGCTTAATAAGCTTAATGGGTAAGATAGCTGCTTAATAAGCTTAATAAGAAAACTTTTTTATCTGGAGGTTTCAGCTTAGTTTCACTTATTTGTTGCTGTTGCTTTATGGTGTGAAAGGTAATTAAAACTATTAATCGATCTTTTAAACTTGGTGCAATGTTGCCTTCTTATGCTACACTTATTTGCATGTTGCATCCCGCTGCATTGTGCGGGTAGCCAACTAGATTGTTATTATGTTTTTTTATTTTGGAAATACCTCTTAATACCTCACTTATTGCAATACCTCTTGATAACTCTATTTTTAGAGTTATTATTTCCTTTTATTTTTATTTTATTTTGTCAAATTTTAGCCATTTAACTTCTCAAAACCTCCATTCTTGGTAACATTCATAAAAATGAGCAAAAAGAGTGAACCATAGTTTTTATAAATCATTTGGTGGAGTTTTGTTGCTTTTTCACGAAATATCTGCAGTGACTTGCGCATCCCACTCCGAACCCCACTGACGAGCAAAGAAGAAGACAAAAGAAAAACAACTCTTAGCTTGAAAGTAAAAATCTGGAGAATAGAAGGTTCAAATGGCAGAGGCATGGGATGGTGAAGTACAAGCATGTTCCCTAAAGCATGGCAAGATGAATTGTTTAATAAAACCCATGGTACTTTAAGTGGACTTTTTGGAAAAAGGTGAAGGGACCTTGGGGTAAAAGAGCTACAAGCTTGTGGATAGAAGAATTACTCAAAGAAGCTGAATTTTATGTCTTCTATCTTCAGTCTTTAGTCTCTAGTTTAAACCCATCTCTTGTCAAGTCCAACCTTTCCTCTTAGTATATAAAGAGGTGTTGGGTTTTATTTAATTCATCCTTCATATCTCCATCTACCACATTTAGTGCAAGTTTAGTTATAGTTGTTAGCTTAGAATTTACTGCAGTAGCTCTCTAATTTTATGTATTTCGATCTGTAGTGTAATCGTTAATTTCAAGTAGTTAGTGGCAGTGACGTACTCTCGTTCCCCACTGCTGTTTTAATCAAAGTCACTTTCAGTTTACTTATGTGTATCTTCTTTTCTCTTGTTTTCTTTACTTTGGTAATTATGGGCTAAGCATCCCTTGGGATGTAGGAAAGAGAAGTACCTGGATTTTATGAAAAATGCTTGAGTAATCTTTATACTTGGAATATTTATTGTTTTGGTCATTCACACTCGATTATTGCCCAATGATGCGAACAAGCCGATCACTTGTAAGGATCTAAAGTCTAGCTCTCAACTCAGAAATGAGTAGAACGCAGTGACACGAGCTTGGATGATGCTAGGGGATTCGAAAGAATTCTTATGACACTTGCGAAAGTGAGGTCGGCACAGTGAGCTAATCTCAACCCACTGGAGTAGTAGGCAAGCTAGTTGGTGTATTTAAAAACACTTAGAGTATTTGTCTCTACGCATTTCATCGAGGCCTGAAAGGGTCCATTTTGAGATTACCATTGACAAAACGATAAGTACTAAGAGTATGGGATTTTTACTTAAAAGTGTGAGTATTTTGTAACCGGGCTTTTCTAACGAGAATGTCCACCTCAAGTACAAGGATCACTTTTAGGATCAGGCATTTAATATAAAATCTAGGGAAAATCTAACCTACATTCCTTCTTTTAATTCTTAAGTAAAATCGCTAAAGTAGCATTTCACCAAACAGACCAAACTATTGCTTCTTCTGTAATTGAAACTTGTAAAAGGAAGCTCATGAAGACCGTATTGTCTTGATTGCCCAGTCCCTGTGGATACGATTCTGGTATTTTACCAACTATTACTTGTTGTGACGATCATAGTGGTCAGTGTACACTTGCGCTTCCCACTGTGGACAGTTTGCAACCCACTGCGATTAAATCACATATTTCGCACGTACCAAGTTTTTGGCGCCGCTGCCGGGGACTGGCGTGATTTTAAATCTCAAGACATTAGTTTTTGTTCGAGCCCGAGTAACTCATTTTTCTAAGCTGTTCGTGTTGCATGCCAAGGCAACAACACAGACCTTTCGTACCAATTGATCTTGAAATAGAGAAAACTTTTCGAAGAAGACGCAGAAACAGAAACACAAATCGACAACCCCCTGTGAACCCCACTACAAATATGGCAGGCATAGGAGGAGAAAGACCCGTTAACCCACCAGTAGTGGAGACCACAGTGACGATTGCCGATAGCAAAGATCGATAAAATACGGGACTATGCTACTTCCGGAGCTAGTGACTTAAGCTCCGGGATTTTAAGGCCCAACATTGTCGCAACACATTTAGAACTCAAACCAATGATGTTTCAAATGATCCAAGCCATGGGTAAATTTGGAGGATCACCATCTGAGGATCCACACTCGCACTTAAAATCTTTTTTAGAAATGACTGATTCCTTTCAATTGCAAGGTGTGAGTGATGAAGCGTTAAGGCTAAGGCTTTTCCCTTTTACACTAAGGGATAAGGCAAAGGCTTGGTTGAACTTACATGCACCTCACTCGATAACCACTTGGCAAGAACTTGCTGACAAATTTTTACAAAAACACTTTCCTCCCACAAGGAATGTAAGGTTTTGAAATGATATTATTTTGTTCAGGCAAGAAGAAGATGAGGTTGTTTCAGATGCATGGGAACGATTTAAAGATTTACTTCGAAAGTGCCCACATCACGGCATCCCACATTGCATCCAATTGGAGACCTTTTACAACGGTCTTTCCAATGCAGCCAAAATCATCTTAGATGCAACAGCAGGTGGAACTTTCACAAGTAAGACTTACAATGAAGGATATCAAATTTTAGAAAAAGTGTCCAACAACAACGCCGAGTGGTCAAATCCGAGAGCACCCATGCCAAAGACCAACACCATTGATTCTGAGGCACTCAAAACCATGAATGCACAGTTGGTGGCCTTAACTAAACTAGTTCTGAATCAAAACAGAGGCCAAGTCAATTCCGCAACACATCTCACTGAGAACTGTTCCCTCTGTGGAGAGGAACATGTTTTTGACTATAGTCTAGCAAATCCTGAGGCCGTTAATGTTATAGGAACCAACTCGAGGAACAATCCGTATTCACAGACTTATAATCTAGGTTGGAGAAATCACCCGAATTTCTCTTGGGCTGGTAATCCAGGACTCCAACCCTACGAGGCGAGTCATGTCCAGCAAAGACCGCAAAACCCCCTGGATTTCACCAACATCACAGTGGGCATCCCCCACAGAACCTTCAGCAAGGGCAATCCTCACAACAGTTCCAACCACTACCAACTCGACCCGCTGAGACTCAACCATCACTCGAATCAATTCTCAAAGGTTTCATGAATCAAACTCAAGCAGCCATTAGGAACATAGAGACTCAAGTAGGACAACTAGCCGTCGAAGTTAAGAATAGACCGCCAGGGACGTTACCTAGTGACACCGAACACGCTAGGGTGATAGGAAAAGAACAAGTCAAGTCCATAACGCTTAGGAGTGGAAAGGATCTGAAAGATATCATTTTTGACTCTGATGATCCGCCTCAAATACCCAATGTCCCTAAAAACACAGTGGCCACTCCTCAAGTCACTGTCAAACCCACTGTGAGGATCGATGTCCCTGAGTTTCCCACTTTTGGGCCCATACCAAAACCTACTGTTCCAAAGCCAACACCACAGCAAACTCAAATTGACCCACGAAGTGTACCTTTTCCTGAAATAATGAAGAGTAAGACTGTCGATGTTCAATTCAAAAAATTCTTAGACAGTTTTAAACAACTTCACATTAACATACCCTTGGTAGAGGCTCTAGAGCAAATGCCAAGCTATGTTAAATTTTTAAAGGATATTTTGAACAAAAAGAGAAAGTTGGGTGAGTTTGAGACTGTGGCTTTGACTAAGGAATGTAGTGCCCTCCTTACTAGCAAGATTCCGCCTAAGTTGAAAGACCCGGGTAGTTTCACCATTCCATGCACAATAGGAGGACAAGAAGTAGGTCAATCACTCTGTGATTTGGTAGATAGTATAAACTTGATGCCATTGTCCATTTTCAACAAGTTAGGTATTGGAGAGGCTAGACCCACAACCGTGACATTACAACTAGCCGACCGATCCATTGCCTACCCTAAAGGAAAAATAGAAGACGTTTTGGTCCGAGTGGATAAATTTATCTTCCCTGCCGATTTTCTAATTCTAGATTATGAGGCCGATAAAGATATCCCAATCATCATAGGGCGTCCGTTTCTTGCAACCAGACGTACTTTGATCGATGTGCACAAAGGGGAACTCACTATGAGAGTCCATGACCAAGAGGTAACATTCAATGTCTTCAAGTCCCTTAAGTTCATAGAAACCGAAGACTGTTTTGCCTTGAGTTCGATTAGTGGTACCCACAGTTTTGATACAACGAACACAGTGGGGAGTGAGAGTGAGCACTCCGACTCTGAAAGTGATGACACTTTTGAGGATGAGTGTAACGCAATAGTGGCAGCTTTTGAACCTCTGGACTTCAAGGACAGAAACATTCAACCCCCTTCAATAGAACAACCTCCCGAGTTAGAGCTAAAACCATTGCCTTCCCACTTGAAATATGCTTATCTCGCTAAGGATAATAAACTTCCTGTTATTATCTCTTCCAAACTTAGTGAGAAACAAGAACAACTTCTGATTGATCTGTTGATGAAGCATAAGAGGGCAATTGGTTGGACCATAGCAGACATTAGAGGTATTAGCCCTTCCCTATGTCAACATAAGATTAACTTGGAGAGTGACCATCCTGGAAAAGTCCAACCCCAAAGAAGGTTGAATCCCATAATGAAGGAGGTATATAAGAAAGAAGTTTTGAAGTGGTTAGACGCCGGTATTATCTACCCAATAGCTAGTAGTAGTTGGGTGAGCCCCGTCCAATGTGTCCATAAAAAGGGAGGGATGGCCGTAGTGAAGAACGACAAGAACGAGCTCATTCCCACTAGGACTGTTACTGGGTGGAGAATATGCATGGAAACCAAGCCACTAATAAAGACCATTTTCCCCTACCTTTCATCGACCAAATGCTTGATAGGTTTAGCGGGAAAAGAATTCTATTATTTTCTAGATGGATACTCCGAATACAACCAAATCCATATCGCCCCCAAGGACCAAGAAAAGACCACCTTTACTTGTCCTTACGATACTTTTGCATTCTGGAGGATGCCATTTGGATTATGTAATGCCCCAACCACGTTCCAACGTTGTATGATGGCCATTTTCACCGACATGATTGAGGACACCATAGAAGTTTTTATGGATGACTTTTCTGTGATAGGGACATCATTTGACAACTGCCTGGGAAATTTAGAGAAAAGCCTAGTAAGATGTGAGACCCACGACCTTATTTTAACTTAGGAAAAATGCCATTTTATGGTAGAGGAAGGTATTGTATAGGTCATCTTGTCTCGAAAAGAGGGTTGGAGGTTGACAAAGCCAAGCTTGAAGTAGTGGCACAACTGCCGAAACCCACAACTATAAAAGGTATTCGAAGTTTCTTGGGTCACGCCGGTTTCAATAGGAGGTTCATCAAAGATTTTTCTAAAATAACTACACCCCTATGTAACCTTTTGCAACATGAAAAAAAATTTAATTTCACCCAAGAATGTTGAGATGCCTTTGAAACAATCAAGAAAGCCTTAGTTACTGCACCCATAGTGACCACCCCATATTGGTCACTCCCATTTGAAGTCATGTGTGACGCCAGCGAGTGGGCTGTGGGGGCTGTTCTAGGACAGCGAAAGAACAAAATCTTTCACCCCATTTATTATGCAAGTAAAACACTGATTGAAGCTCAGATTAATTATACTGTCACTGAAAAAGAATTACCTGCGGTGGTGTTTGCTTTTGATCGTTTCAGGTCGTATTTGATAGGGACGAAGGTCATCATGCACATTGATCATGCAGCGATAAAATACTTGATTCGATGGGTTTTATTGTTGCAAAATTCGACCTTGAGATCTTTGACAGAAAAGGAACAAACAATCAGGTAGCTGACCATTTGTCCAGGCTCGAGAAGGTAGTGACCACTGAGGATCCCACTCCGGTCAAAGAGAATTTTCCCGATGAGCAATTGTTAGCAGCTCAACATCACGAAAATAATATTCCTTGGTATGCTGACATTGCAAACTTTGTAGCAAGTGGACTAAAGCCCCACAGGATGAGTGGACAACCATTTAAAAAGTTTTTACATGACACTCGTCAATATGTTTGGGACGACCCTTTCTTATATAAAATAGGGACGGACCAAATATTGAGGCGTTGTGTCCACGGGAGTGAGCAACATCAAATACTCCAAGGTTGTCACACATCCCACTACGGTGGCCACTTTGGTGGAAACCGCACTGCTGCAAAAATCTTGCAAAAGTGGGTTCTTTTGGCCCACTGTCTTTAAGGACTCCTTTGAATTTGTGAAAAATTGTGAGCAATGTCAACGCACCGGGAACATTTCACAAAGGAACGAGATGCCTCTTAATAACATTCTAGAGGTAAAACTTTTTGATGTTTGGGGGATTGATTTCATGGGTCCCTTTCCAAATTCAAACAATAATTTTTACATCTTGGTTGCGGTAGACTATGTTTAAAAATGGGTGGAAGCTGTTGCATGTCACTCCAACGATGCAAATACCGTGGTGAAATGTTTACACAAAAATATTTTCACTCGGTTTGGAACACCACGAGCATTGATTAGTGACGAAGGCACCCATTTTGTGAACAAAGTCATGAGCTCGGTCCTTACTAAATATGATATACATCATAGAGTGGCCACCGCATACCACCCGCAGACCAACGGTTTAACCGAACTTTCAAACCTAGAAATCAAAGGTATTTTAGAAAAAGTTGTTAAACCACATCGCAAGGATTGGTCAACCAAACTTGATGATGCTCTTTGGGCCTATCGTACGGCCTACAAAACTCCTTTGGGAATGTCTCCATTTAAATTAGTTTTTGGCAAAGCTTTCCATTTACCAATTGAGTTGGAACACAAGACATTTTTGGCCCTTAAAGAGCTTAACATGAGTGAGGATGCTGCGGGAACCAAGAGGTTTTTACATTTGCATGAGCTGGAGGAGTTGCGATACCACTCCTATGAAAATGCAAAGTTATACAAAGAAAAGACCAAGATGTGGCACGATCGAAGAATCAACCATAGGGAGTTCATTGAAGGCCAACAGGTACTATTGTTCAATTCCCGTCTCAAATTATTTCCTGGTAAGCTCAAATCACGATGGACGGGACCATACACAGTGGTCAAGGTTAGTCCCTTTGGAACAGTGGAATTAATGTCCCCACAGTGTGGTCAAACTTTTAAAGTCAATGGGTAGAGAGTGAAGCACTTTCTGAGCGATAGTGCCCACAATCCATCCCACTCTCTACCCCACTCTAGTTAAGAAAAGTCATAACCATTTTTAAATATTTAATTTCAGTTATTTGCTGTCTTTTTATTATTTTTGGTCTTTTTAATTCTGTGTGGTAGTTTATTTTGCATGTGTGTAGATTGGATTGCCAATTTTTGAAGAGAAAGTCAAACAACTGCTTCGCAGTGACGTCGAGCATGTCACTGCGCTTCCTACTGCTGGCCGGCGCTTCGATGGGACGGTTTGGGGGCCCAAGAACTGAAAGTAAATCACCTTTTTCTTACACAAATGTCTACTTTTCTGCCACCTTACACCCACTTCGCCTATTTTCAAGAAAACCCATCATAATCTCTATCTCTCTCAAAATAACCGTTCCCTCCAAAAGTTAATACCCAGAAATTAATCCCTTTCCACAAAAAATCCCAAAAGCTACCTTTTACTAAAATATTTCAAACACCTACTCTTCCTTTCCAAATTTTCTTCTCTCAAGAACATCAAACACTCTTCAATGGCGAGAAGAAAGAGACTCAACCCAAACCCTAATGAGCCCAATCGTGCCATGCTCCATCGCAGAACCACCGACGATAACCCACCGGAAAACATCACCGGCGACCTAAACGAACCGCCACCATCTTCCGGCGAGCACCCAATGACAACTGTCGCTCCAGATGCGGAGTCGTCAAAGCAAGAGGGATCGAAGGCTGCTTCTTCATCGAAGGCTTCAGACACCAGTCTGAGTCATTTGGATGATGAGGAACTACAAACTGATGAAGCAATGTTGAAGTTGCAAGAGGAGTACAACCAAAAACTTCTTGCACTTCAAAAAAAGAAAGAAGAAGTTGAGAAGAAACGAAAGGAAGAAGAGGAAAGGCTAGCAAGGGAAGAGGAGGAGAGGATAAAAAGAGAAGAAGCCGAACGGTTGGCGAAAGAGGAAGAAGAGAGAATTAGGGCCGAGAAGGAAAGATTGATCGACGAAGAAAGAAAAAGGGCAGAGGCAGAGTTATTCAAAGAAGAAGAAGAGAAAAGGAGAAAGGAAGAGGAAGACTACCACAATCAATACCGCCAACTCGACAATACTGTTGATTTGGAAGCTTTTAAAAAGACATCCCACAGTGAGGAGAACCCAATCAAAAGAGCTCTGATGAAGAGAGGAATGGTCACCAGATCTGGGGTGACCATTTCGGAGAAAACACCGGCCAAGAAATCACGAAAGAAAACATCTGGGAAAGGTAAGGGTCTTGCTCCCTCTTTAAGTTCATCATCTTATGAATCTGATGTTGGTGATGAACAAGTTCAAACTGAAAACCCACATCAGTCCATAGTGGGCACTGAGCATGCCCCCAGTGGGGTGCCCAGGCAGTTCACGACCCCTGCGGTCGCTGCCCACTATGACTGCATAGTCAAGCAAAAGTTGAACTTAGAGAGGGGTTTTGACCCTGACTTTGTAGAGGCCAACCCTTTTATCAAATAGAGGGTTTTACAGCAAGATTGGGCGACATTGGCAACTGCCAATCGACGGGCCAACGCCTCTTTGGTAACGGAATTCTATGTCGAGGCCTCTCAGAGTAAGGACACATTCGTGACAGTCTGGGGTCGAACCGTGCATTACAATGCCACCGCTATCAATCAGGTCCTTGGAATAAGGACCCCACCTGTATGCACATTTGCAAAATTTTTGCATAAATGACCCCGGCGGATGAAGATGCTATTTTGAAAGCGCTGGCAGTTGAAGGAAAGCCCTGGGATAAGGATGGCAGTAGGAGGTGCCTACACGCTAGCTTCCTCACTACCGAGGCCGCTGTGTGGTTCCAATTTTTACGTGCCTCCCTATCACCCACCTCTCATGATACGACCCTCTCGATGCACAAGTGTGCTCTGCTGTACTGCATTCTTGCAAGGAAAACAATCAACTTGGGAATCCTAATGCAGTCCGCCATCTACCAAGCGAGAACTCGAAAGAAGGTAATCCTCCCTCTTCCTTGTCTTATTACGTCTTTACTAATCGAGGCTGGAATGCCATCTGCTCCAGTTGACAAGTGGGTCACTTCTCTGAACAACATTAGCATCATAACAATCAAGAAGATGGGGAGAGCAATTACCGCTCCCCCTGAAGAACCTGTTGTTGAAGAAGCCACAGTGAGATCCTCCAGCAACCCACAACACCATCCCACTCCAGGAAGCTCAAGCAATCCCATGAACGCCATTCTGAGCGCATTGACGGCTCTCACTTATCGCGTCGATCTTATGGAAGCACAACAGAAACACATGAACAGGGCTACAGAGTCTTTTTGGATGTATACAAGAGATCGGGACGCGATCATGAACCAAATCTTACAAGGAGCTGACCAAGTGTTGGCCGCACAACTCCCTGACTTTCCAGAAGGCATCTGTCCCTCCAACGATAGTGAAGATGGTCTCAGTGACGACTCTGCAGCAAGCTCACCGCCATCAACTCCTCTCCACTAAATAGTTTGTTGGGACTCTGGTTCCCACTCTGATTGCTCCAAAAACAATTTATATTTTAATTTTCTGTTTGGTTGATATTTTGCCTATGGCTAGGCACTTGACAATTTGCTACTATTTTCTTTTGGTTGAATGATGCATTTATACCTGTTACTTAGCAGGTACTTTTGGGTACTAACTTACTTCTCGTTTGAATGTTTGATTGATCCTTTTCCATTTCAAGGTGTAACTCTCGGCTTCCAACTTAAAAACTCACTTTTGTAAGTATGATTCTCAATTTGTCACGTTGAAATGATTTAGGCCTTTTTTTCGCATCCAAACTCGACCTTTTTGAACCCTAAACACCTCCTTGAACCTCAATTTCCAAGTCACAGTGAGGACACTGTGCGATCTTAAGTTTGAGGTGGGGACTTCCAGTGTGACTTCCAGTCTTTCCACAGTGGGGACACTGTGAGGTCCTAAGTTTGAGGTGGGTAAGATATACCCCCTCCCAAAAAAACAACAACAAAAACACAAAAACAGAAAAAAATCGGAGTGTCACTACAAAAGATTGATGGTGTGCCTTTTCTGGACCATCAAAGTGTTCACTCCCAGAAAAAGATGGTGTGCCTATTCTGGACCATCAAAATACCCACTCTCACAAAAAATAGCCATACCCAAATAAAAGCCTGAAGTGTACGTACCTACCCTTGCAAAATACAACACACTCACTTCTTGAAATAAAAATTTCAAAGCGAGATTTTCGGTCCATGTTTGGAATCGTTTGCTACGGAATCCTTAGGAAATATTCAAAGCCACAAACCCTTCGAACCCAAGAAAGTCCTATTGATCAAATGTGAACAAGGGAAAGATATCGTCAAGTACAAAAGTGAAGTTTTAATCTTGGAACCAAAAGAAGCATCCATGGAGGGAGATCAACATCCATTCAGAGTGAGAAATCGGTAAGTCCCTGAAAGCTCATAAGTGCATAATTTTTTTTATTTCTTTTTATTACTTGGGGACAAGTGATGGTTTAAGTTTGAGGTTGTGATAACTCTATTTTTAGAGTTATTATATCCTTTTATTTTTATTTTATTTTGTCAAATTTTAGCCATTTCACTTCTCAAAACCTCCATTCTTGGTAACATTCATAAAAATGAGCAAAAAGAGTGAACCATAGTTTTTATAAATCATTTGGTGGAGTTTTGTTGCTTTTTCACGAAATATCTGCAGTGACTTGCGCATCCCACTTCGAACCCCACTGACGAGCAAAGAAGAAGACAAAAGAAAAACAACTCTTAGCTTGAAAGTAAAAATCTGGAGAATAGAAGGTTCAAATGGCAGAGGCATGGGATGGTGAAGTACAAGCATGTTCCCTAAAGCATGGCAAGATGAATTGTTTAATAAAACCCATGGTACTTTAAGTGGACTTTTAGGAAAAGGTGAAGGGACCTTGGGGTAAAAGAGTTACAAGCTTGTGGATAGAATAACTACTCAAAGAAGCTTAATTTTATGCCTTATATCTTCAGTCTTTAGTCTCTAGTTTAAACCCATATTTTGTCAAGTCCAACCTTTCCTCTTAGTATATAAAGAGGTGTTGGGTTTTATTTAATTCATCCTTCATATCTCCATCTACCACATTTAGTGCAAGAGTAGTTGTAGTTGTTAGCTTAGAATTTACCGCAGTAGCTCTCTAATTTTCTGTATTTCGATCTGTAGTGTAATCGTTAATTTCAAGTAGTTAGTGGCAGTGACGTACTCTCGTTCCCCACTGTTGTTTTAATCAAAGTCACTTTCAGTTTACTTATGTGTATCTTCTATTCTCTTGTTTTCTTTACTTTGGTAATTATGGGATAAGCATCCCTTGGGATGTAGGAAAAAGAAGTACCTGGATTTTATGAAAAATGCTTGAGTAATCTTTATACTTGGAATATTTATTGTTTTGGTCATTCATTCTCGATTATTGCCCAATGATGCGAACAAGCGGTCACTAGTAAGGATCTAAAGTCTAGTTCTCAACTCAGAAATGAGTAGAATGCAGTGACACGAGCTTGGATGATGCTAGGGGATTCGAAAGAATTCTTATGACACTTGCGAAAGTGAGGTCGGCACAGTGAGCTAATCTAAACCCACTGGAGTAGTAGGCAAGCTAGTTGGTGTATTTAAAAACACTTAGAGTATTTGTCTCTACACATTCCATCGAGGCCTGAAAGGGTCCATTTTGAGATTACCATTGACAAAACGATAGATACTAAGAGTATGAGATTTTTACTTAAAAGTGTGAGTATTTTGTAACCGGGCTTTTCTAACGAGAATGTCCACCTCAAGTACAAGGATCACTTTTAGGATCAGGTATTTAATATAAAATCTAGGGAAAATCTAACCTACATTCCTTCTTTTACTTCTTAAGTAAAATCGCTAAAGTAGCATTTCACCAAACAAACCAAACTATTGCTTCTTCTGTAATTGAAACTTGTAAAAAGAAGCTCATGAAGACCGTATTGTCTTGATTGCCCAGTCCCTGTGGATACGATTCTGGTATTTTACCAACTATTACTTCCTGTGACGATCATAGTGGTTAGTGTACACTTGCGCTTCCCACTGTGGACAGTTTGCAACCCACTGCGATTAAATCACATATTTCGCACGTACCACTTCTTAATAAGTGTTAGCGTATTATCGTAACTATGTGTAGTTCAGGGTCCATTCTGTAATTACCTGTAACTTACCTTGTATATATAGATCTCTTAGGTTTTATTATTAGGTTAATCAGTCTTGTAATTCTCTCTTCAATATATGAAAGTCGCTGACACTTCAGCCATCTCTCTGCCTCTCAAGTCTATCATCTGTTAATCGACTCTCCAATTCTAACATGGTAACAGAGCTTTAGGTATGTCTCATCTATCATTCTGATTACTCGTTTTGTTCGATTTTCTTTGTTCGATTTCTATCTGCTATTATTTTCGTGTCTTGTCGAATCGCTAAACCCTAAGCCACACACTCCGGAACTGCCTAAATTCCGGAACTGCACACTCTCACACTCCGGAACTGCATAAATTCCAGAACTGCTCACTCTCACACTCCGGAACTGTCTATATTCCGGTACTGCTTCACATTGCTTCCGGTACTGCTTTTCCTCACTTCCGGAACGGATTTCTCTTGATTCTGGTACTACGTTGTTTTACTTCCGGAACTGATTTCTCTTGCTTCCGGAACTGCCTCTTAATTCCGGAACTGATTGGTATTAATTCCGGAACTGTTTTGTCTTGATTCCGGTACTGATTTGTCTCACTTTCGGAACTGCTTTGTATTAATTCCGGATCACTCTACTTCTAATTCCGGAACAGTTCATTAATACCGGAACAATTTTCTTTTTTTTTGTTCTCTATATTCAGGTACCAACTTGTAACACCCTTAATTTCACAATAAGATATGCTACATCTTTCTTACTCCGATTCATCCATAATCTCCAAATAAAAAATATCTCCAACAAAAGAAAAATAATAAAGTCCAAACCACAACGGAATACTCTCAATCCAAAACGACTTTTCCTAGTTTAAGTTCGTCCCATACCGAACTAGATTAAAAAGAAAAATATAAAACCCAATAAACATAAAGGTTTCCACCACAATTAAAGTACTTAAAAGTAATAATTAAACTTCTAAACCGGTCCCTTGCCTTTGTCCACACCTGAACCTCCCGCGCCTGAGATGTATACTTATAGTCAGCTAAAAACCTCAGTGAGTTCATGGTTTTCGTGCATAGAATCACACATAATCAAGCAAATAAATATTTAAGCATAAAAGAATAACATATCGCGATTTATTTGCCAACATAATTTCCACCAAAAGAATCTCCTAACGGATCTTGGTGCGGTAGGGATTACCTCCTTTAATCTCCTTTATTTGGCTCTGGTGGGCGCAACCCACATCTGGCCGTTCTCCTTCACGGGACTAAGCCTGCTTATTTTTACCGGCGTACCGGTTGTAATCCCGATGCATCCAAGAAGCCGTTTCATAACCACCACCATTTCATGAATAACATAGCATGCGAGAAACTTTAAAATAGTAAAGTAATAGCATGTGAATCAACAACACCAAATACATGTCATGGGAACAACAATAACATGTATAACTCCCAAAAGGTAATATGCATATCAATAACATTTCATGCGATGAAACATGCTCCAAAATAATGTATAAAATACATATGCATACATCTCAGGGTAAATCACTTGAAGACTCACCTTTGTCTTCTTGACTACCTTACATGGACCTTCCAATTTCCCTTTACTATCTCTCCTTTCACCAGTTGCCTTAGCATTGTCCTCCTCGGCAACCGCCGCCATCTCCACTGCTTGAACAGACAGTTTTTTTGTGCGTTCATGTCAACATATTGGTTGATCTCTATCCAGAGACCATTCTTAAAACGATCTATCTTCCAATGTTCTATGGACACCTGGTAGCTTGCAAATATGGCCTCTCCAAGAAATCATTAACATACTCCTGAACTGAAGAGAACCTTTGCTCTGACCTCAATAATTATAACTCCAGTTTCTTCACCTTTGACTAGGTGCAGTACCTCTCCATCACCAAATCTTTCCTCTGTCCGCAAGTCATAGTGGTCATCTCCTGATCTCCTATAACCTCGTACTCCGTTTCTGTAAAGCCCGTGTCCCGGTGCGGATGTTTTATTTTAATTTATTTATTTTAGTTTCGTCTCTTAGCGAATTTATTTAACGGGTTTTGTCGAGGAAGACCTTGAATGTTAATTTATGGTAAAACCTTTTCTTTTGCAATGCTTTGGAAAACCTAAGGACTAAAATGTAATTTTTGAGAAGTATGTGCATGAGGGTCGGTGTACCTTCCCATTTTGTTTTTTGGTTGCACGCAAAGGAAAGCAACAGCAAACAAAACCCTACCTCTTTTTTTGGCTCACGGCTGCAACCCCTCCCCCTCCCCTTTTGTTGTTGACGACCGAAAGAAAAAGAGAAAAGAGAACGAGAGTGAGAGGGGTGATCACCGGCAACAGAGAGGGAGAGGGAGAGTTCGCCGGAAAGAGAGTTCGCCGAAGAGAGAAAGGCGCCGGAAAGAGGAGAGAGTCGTCGCCGTTTTGCTGCCGGAAAAGAGGAGGAAGAAGGGTTCGTCGAGGTAAGTGAAATTCCCTTCTCGTTAGTGTCGTTTGTCTTTTTCTGCCGAGAACCGCCGCCACCACCGCCGCAGTCACGGCTGCCGGCGGTGTGGCCGCCGCCGTGCGCCGCTGCTGTGCCGGCAGGGGGTGTACGTGCGTGTGTGTGTGCGTGTATGCGGGTGTGAGTGTGGGTAAGTCGGGGTTTACGTTCTGGTGTGGTTTCGCCGGAAGCTTTTAACCGTACCGCCGCCGCCGCCAACGGCCGCCACTGCCGGAGGTGGCAGAGGGTGGTGCACAGGCTGCTCAGCCCTTTTAATCTTAATCAATAAGTCACAGCTAGTTCCAAGTCTGGATGCTTAAGGCATGGCTTAATGGGTTAAGAATTAAGTTAAGCTTCTTTTGTCATTTTATGTGAAAACGTTTGTCTGCCACTGTTTTGCGACGGCCATTACTTTTCCGTCGTAGCTCGGATTGAGGCGAATCCGGTGCCCACGGTTCACATTCTGTGCCGGGCACACTTTTCGTGTTTTAGCGGAAGTCCGGCGGTTCGGCCTCTAGCTAGGCGTAATTTGGCTGTTTATACAACAGGTCCGGATGTGGCAGATCGCGTTCCGTTTTAAAAGTCACAGTTTCTGCCACTGTTTTGGGAAAGCCATAACTTCTGCTAGGAATGTCGGATTGGGATGAAACCAGTGCCAAAAGTTCCCATTCTGAGTCTAGTAAGTTTCTTATGTTTTGCGGAAAAACCAGTTCGGACCGTAGCTAGTGTCAAACTGCTGTTTTATAACGAAAGGTGCTGTTTTTCGCTGTGCAGTTAACCAGTTTTGTAAAATCCATAATAAATTGTAGAAAAATCGTTAGAGCACGTGCGATACGTCCCTGGAAAGCTAAGACCCGGACCTAGAGGGTAGTTAATTTTAATTGAGGATTTTCTGGGTTTAAGGAGGTCGAAACAGGTCCCGAACAGACCTGGTTTTCTAAGCCAAAAAGTCGTTTTAGCGACAGTTTAATCGTGCGTCATGTTTTAGGGTCCGGGCCACGTATTGATACGTTTTAACGTTCGTTTAGGTGTCGGGAAGTGATCTTGGATTTGTGGAGCTTGAATTATTGTTTGTGAGCTAGGCGCGCTTACGAGGTGAGTTCTCTCACTATTTTTAATATCGGTTACTTTTACATTACGATAGCACGTGTGTGGTAGCTTTATTTAATTGTGATGTGGAACTAGATAGTGGGGTGTCTAGTGGGACCTTTATTGTTGTGTATACGCGGGTGGCGTAGTAACTCGGTGGGGCCGAACTTTGTATACGCGGGTGGCGTAGGAACTCGGTGGGGCCGAACTTTGTATACGCGGGTGGCGTAGGAACTCGGTGGGGCCGAAATTTGTATACGCGGGTGGCGTAGGAACTCGGTGGGGCCGAAATTGTATACGCGGGTGGCGTAGGAACTCGGTGGGACCGGGTAATGCTTGCACGGTTATCGTGTGGTCGGTGGGACCGACGTATGCCTTTTGGGTGGGATGGTGTAGGTATGCATGTTTATGATTTGTTCGTAGACTTGTATGCTTGTTTATATGCAACTATCTGTTTTAGGGGTAGTGTGGAATAACTGTGTTAATTATGGTGGTTGAATTCACTAAGCTTCGTGCTTACCCTTCCCAAAATCTTGTGTTTTCAGGTGCGAGTAGCAGTCGGGCATGACGGTACACACGGGCGCGAGGCGAGGATTGTTTAAGTTAAACTTTTGTTAAAAGGGGATTTAATTATATAACTTTTCCGCTGCTTAAACTTTATTGATGGTTTTAAATAACGACGTTTATTCTTATTGTAATGGGAATTGTTAACTTTTGGTTTGATTATAATGAAATGTATTACTTTTAAATTTTTTAAATTCCTTGTAATTTTTGGGACGTTACAACTTGGTATCAGAGCACAGCTTGAGTGAATCAAACACATCTCGGTGTGTTTGGTCTCAAGTTGCGGCTATGAAATTTTAAATCCTTTTACTAAAATCTTTTCGAATGAAAGAAAAAGGAAAACCCGTTTGGGAAACGGTGATTGAGGGCGCAGTGTGTACAGTCAGCCGACGCTAAGTGGGAAGGTACAGTACTTAGTGTATTTATCGCTTTCTAGATCATAGGGTATGCATGCTAGACTGCTTATGTGGTTTACACTGTACTGTATGTTGATTGCTTGCTAGTAGGAATTCATGTTAGTTATAGTAGGTTGTTAAGTGAAGGCCCTATAGGTTGTATGCAGTAAGAATCATATAGCCTTAGAATATTCGATTTAGTTCTATTGCGCAGCTCTTGTTTGAGTCCAACCGTTCTAGGATAGAATCTTGTATTCGAATGTCTATTTGATTCACGCTGCATGCGACTGGGTATTCGCGAGGCAACTCGTTATGGCTAACAGGGATTCCGTTGTAGCAAGGGTAGTGGGATTAGATGAAATTTCTAGTGAGCTGAGAATAGCGTTTACATATGAGTACGTATGCAAAAATTGCTTTCTAGAACATAGGAGTATGTATACTAGATTGCTTGGTGCTTAATACACTGTATTGTATGGTTGTTATTTGCTATTAGGAACTTATGCTAACTTTGATAGGTTGTTAAGCGGATGCACTATAGGTTGTATGCGGTAGGAACCGAATAGCCTTAGAATGTTGGATTTAGTTCTATTGCGCAGCTCTTGTTTGAGTCCAACCGTTGTAGGATAGAATCTTATATTCGAATGTCTATCTGGTTTCCACTGTATACGACTGTGCGTTCACGAGGCGACTCGTCAGGATTAGTGGGGGTTCCGCCCTAGTAAGGGTAGTGGGGTATTATGATTATTCCTAGGGAGCTAGGAAGAGTGTGTACATATGCCGGTGCGGGCATATGTGTGTAGTTATCGGCGAGAAACTACTTGGACCCATCGGATGGAACTCGGAACGAGTGATGATAGGTGTGGAAGGTAGTAGTAGAGCTCCTACTATCGGAAACACAGGATCAATGCTCGAGCCGAAGAAAGTCACGAGGAATCCAAGGAGTTGAGCGTGAGCGTTGTTAGTGCGAGTTATTATGTGCTAATAACCCGTTGTAATATCTACCCAGATTAGCCATCACAAGGAGGAACAACAATAGTGAACCTACTAGTACGGATGGGTACTTGTTTTGCTTGAGGTGATGATCGTTGGGGTAGTGACGAAGGTTATAAATTAGTAGTCGTTGGAATAAAGGACGATTCTAGTATTAATCACTTGGAGTGACGATGAGGATGATGTTTGTGTCGGGCCAAGATGGATGATTGTGCTAGAATCATAGGCTTATAGAGCCGACTTTGATTTGAGGAAAAATCGTAGGGATTATTTGATGTAATTTCCCAACTTGCCTAAGAGGTTTAAATGTCCGGATGACGTTAGTGGACCGGAGAGATTTGGAGGAGTAGGAGTCGAGGCGTAGAATGCCGACTAAGTCATGCACAAAGTTTGATTTTGAAATAGATTGCATTAGCAAATTCTTGTGTTTCAAATCACTTTATGGATGGTGTTTTGGAATTTTGGGAAATGTTCAGCACACGCACAAGATTTTGAATTATGGTTTTGAAAGTGCATGAAATCGTTTTATCACGGGAGTTGCAAACTTTGTTAGAATTTGTCTCATTTCGTTATTTTCCAACGATTCTTTCGGGTAAGACGATATCTGTGTTTTGTGGTGTTTAAAATGTTGGGCAAGTGACTATGGCTTGTGACTTTAACATTGGAACTCCTCCACATATGTTAGAGTTGAGACGGAAAGTTACATTCCACGATGTCTGTATAAAACTATTTGAGTGATTTGGTTAAAATAAGTTTTGTTTTACGGCATGTTGAGTCGTGTGGGTTTAATTTCACGAGGTGCATATCTCATTTGTTTATGTGACCATTTGGGGAAATCTTGGAAATCAATTTAAAGAACCCCACCTTTTGAGATTTTATGAGATTTTAGTCGATATTTTCAAATGATGGAAACGGATTGGTTTTTAACTTTAAGTTGAAACTTACATGAGACAGTCGTGTTTTAACAAAAATATATTTGTAAACCGTTTCATCGTTTTGTATGACTAGCCGACGCGCGTAAGATTTGTTGGTAAACCCTGTGCCACGACATTTTATGTTGGAAAAAGAGGAATTTTAGGGTCAAATGTCGTGGGACTGATTTTGAAATTATGTGCACACTTTTGTCGCACCCGGTGTAAGGTCGAGCGGTTACTTTAAATACATGTCATGAGTCAATTCATACTAGGACCGTGACGGTTCATTTTCAAAGAAATTATTTATTTCGCTTTACGTTTCGTGAGTAAACTAAGCTGCAATGAAATGATTTTCAACATGATTTTCATATGTGGGTCGAGCGTGTCCATTTTTGCGTAACTACCGACCTGGTAATAGTAGTTTTATTGCTTACGGTCTTTTTGAAATGAAAAATCTTGACGTTGAGAATTTTAAGGGTGTGAGTCCTTTTGGAAAACTCTTTTGTTTAACTCGTGTTGAGTTTGGGACTAATGTTATTTAAGAGTATTGCTTGCTTAAACTTTATTTAAACGCGTTTTTGACTGACTTATGGGTGTAGCAAGCGTGGAGCATTTTGCTCGGTTTTGACTTTGAGATAGTCATGGGTCAATTGCACGGTTTTTTTTATGGCTCTATGTGGAGTTTTGTTGATGGGTTGTTTTGTTGCACAGTTTTGCACTTATTGCACGTTGAGTATTTACATGTTGGGTGAGTGAGTCATTCCGGGATAGGCATGTTGTTGGTAGACTGTTTTGCATTGGATCCTTGGTCACGTCAGTCAGTTGTTGGTAATGGTCGGTTGGGTATCTCGGGGTGGGACCCCAGTATTCATGTGTTAGGACCTTGACTTTCTAGTAGGCACTAAGAGGATATAGTCTTGGGCACTTACCTGAGGGGTAGTTCCGATGTGCCGGGCCTTGAGACGTACCTGGGAGGTAGGCGTTAAGGTGTATCTTGATACGGTGTAGCTAGGTTTCCTAGAGCGAGCGTGGAGGATAAGTAGACAGTGGAAGATTGGGTATTCCACGCGCGTTGTTAGTGTAGACCGAATAGTGTCGGTTAAGGGAATGATGCCCTTTGTAATTAAGAGAATAAATGCGCAGTAATCTTTTTGAAGTAAGTAGTATATTTAGGTGTCGACTTTTGGGCTTGAGGTCAAACACCCTTAGTGTAATCGGAGATTTGTAGCCGATTTTAAAATAATTATGGTGATGGTAGTAGTAACCCTGAGATGCTTAATTGTGATGAATGGTTATGGTGGAATGACCTTCGTGGGTGATTATAAGTTTACTGGTTTGACGATTCGCATGAAATAAATTTTGGGAGTCTATTGGAACTCGTGTTGGTAAGTATGATCGGATTCGAGTATCCTATAAGGCATATTGGTGAGCACCTTTAGAATTGTTAGAGCTTGAAAGTTGAATCGGAATGTATGGAACATCTAAGGTTGGGAGGCAACCGAAGTCGTTTGACTAGGAATGAATCCAGTTGTTGGAGTGTTCCCGATCATAATTTCAATGTCCTTGAAGGAGTTTTGTTAGTAAGAAAAGTATTCGAGAATTTCTAGACGGGGTGAGAAATTTAGATTCTAGTTGAGGAAAGTCCAGTGGCAACACCGAAGGGGTTCCGAGTGGACTTGGGAAACCGAGGTTGAGATGTTGAAGAACTATCCGGAGCTGTTTGCGGACGTAGACTTCGAGGACGAAGTCTAATTCAAGCGGGGGAGAGTTGTAAAGCCCGTGTCCCGGTGCGGATGTTTTATTTTAATTTATTTATTTTAGTTTCGTCTCTTAGCGAATTTATTTAACGGGTTTTGTCGAGGAAGACCTTGAATGTTAATTTATGGTAAAACCTTTTCTTTAGCAATGCTTTGGAAAACCTAAGGACTAAAATGTAATTTTTGAGAAGTGTGTGCATGAGGGTCGGTGTACCTTCCCATTTTGTTTTTTGGTTGCACGCAAAGGAAAGCAACAGCAAACAAAACCCTACCTCTTTTTTTGGCTCACGGCTACAACCCCTCCCCCTCCCCTTTTGTTGTTGACGACCGAAAGAAAAAGAGAAAAGAGAACGAGAGTGAGAGGGGTGATCGCCGGCAAGAGAGAGAGAGAGGGAGAGTTCGCCGGAGAGAGAAAGGCGCCGGAAAGAGGAGAGGGTCGTCGCCGTTTTGCTGCCAAAAAAGAGGAGGAGGAAGGGTTCGTCGAGGTAAGTGTAATTCCCTTCTCGTTAGTGTCGTTTGTCTTTTTCTGCCGAGAACCGCCGCCACCACCGCTGCAGTCACGGCTGCCGGCGGTGTGGCCGCCGCCGTGCGCCGCCGCTGTGCCGGCAGGGGGGGTACGTGCGTGTGTGTGTGCGTGTATGCGGGTGTGAGTGTGGGTAAGTCGGGGTGTATGTTCTGCTGTGGTTTCGCCGGAAGCTTTTAACCGTACCGCCGCCGCCGCCAACGGCCGCCACTGCCAGAGGTGGCAGAGGGTGGTGCACATGCTGCTCAGCCCTTTTAATCTTAATCAATAAGTCACAGCTAGTTCCAGGTCTGGATGCTTAAGGCATGGCTTAATGGGTTAAGAATTAAGTTAAGCTTCTTTTGTCATTTTATGTGAAAACGTTTGTCTGCCACTGTTTTGCGACGGCCATAACTTTTCCGTCGTAGCTCGGATTGAGGCGAATCCGGTGCCCACGGTTCACATTCTGTGCCGGGCACACTTTTCGTGTTTTAGCGGAAGTCCGGCGGTTCGGCCTCTAGCTAGGCGTAATTTGGCTGTTTATACAGCAGGTCCGGATGTGGCAGATCGCGTTCCGTTTTAAAAGTCACAGTTTCTGCCACTGTTTTGGGAAAGCCATAACTTCTGCTAGGAATGTCGGATTGGGATGAAACCAGTGCCAAAAGTTCCCATTCTGAGTCTAGTAAGTTTCTTATGTTTTGCGGAAAAATCAGTTCGGACCGTAGCTAGTGTCAAACTGCTGTTTTATAATGAAAGGTGCTGTTTTTTGCTGTGCAGTTAACCAGTTTTGTAAAATCCATAATAAATTGTAGAAAAATCGTTAGAGCGCGTGCGATACGTCCCTGGAAAGCTAAGACCCGGACCTAGAGGGTAGTTAATTTTAATTGAGGATTTTCTGGGTTTAAGGAGGTCGAAACAGGTCCCGAACAGACCTGGTTTTCTAAGCCAAAAAGTCGTTTTAGCGACAGTTTAATCGTGCGTCATGTTTTAGGGTCCGGGCCACGTATTGATACGTTTTAACGTTCGTTTAGGTGTCGGGAAGTGATCTTGGATTTGTGGAGCTTGAATTATTGTTTGTGAGCTAGGCGCGCTTACGAGGTGAGTTCTCTCACTATTTTTAATATCGGTTACTTTTACATTACGATAGCACGTGTGTGGTAGCTTTATTTAATTGTGATGTAGGACTAGATAGTGGGGTGTCTAGTGGGACCTTTATTGTTATGTATACGCGGGTGGCGTAGTAACTCGGTGGGGCCGAACTTTGTATACGCGGGTGGCGTATGAACTCGGTGGGGCCGAAATTTGTATACGTTGGTGGCGTAGGAACTCGGTGGGGCCGAAATTGTATACGCGGGTGGCGTAGGAACTCGGTGGGACCGGGTAATGCTTGCACGGTTATCGTGTGGTCGGTGGGACCGACGTATGCCTTTTGGGTGGGATGGTGTAGGTATGGATGTTTATGATTTGTTCGTAGACTTGTATGCTTGTTTATATGCAACTATCTGGTTTAGGGGTAGTGTGGAATAACTGTGTTAATTATGGTGGTTGAATTCACTAAGCTTCGTGCTTACCCCTTCCCAAAATCTTGTGTTTTCAGGTGCGAGTAGCAGTCGGGCATGACGGTACACACGGGGGCGAGGCGAGGATTGTTTAAGTTAAACTTTTGTTAAAAGGGGATTTAATTATATAACTTTTCCGCTGTTTAAACTTTATTGATGGTTTTAAATAACGACGTTTATTCTTATTGTAATGGGAATTGTTAACTTTTGGTTTGATTATAATGAAATGTATTACTTTTAAAAAATTTAAATTCCTTGTAATTTTTGGGACGTTACAGTTTCTCACCAATAAAGTGCAAAATTAACAAGGGTAGTGGCCACATAGGTCACTTCCTGGTCCTCAGAAGACTTACACATTCTGAAGCAATCCTCCATCTTTGTCATCCAATTCTGTTAGGGCAGGTTTTATAGTTGATTTAAAGTTCAAGGGTTGAATTGTATTTGTTTAATTTGAGCCTGATTAGTGAACGGGCCGTGGGCTTGTTAACCACGGGCCCATTGTATTTAATGTAAGATTAGCTTGGAAAAACAAGCTAATCGTCTCTTTAGCTTTCTATTCGTATTGTAAACATTCTCTCTGAAAATTAATGGAAGGGATGATAGTTGGAAATCATTGTTCTTATTGATTCATCTATTCGATTTCTATATTGTTGCACGGATCTGGATTTAACAATTGGTATCAGAGCAGACGGACGGATTCGATTCAAAGCCTCTCTAGTGATTTCTGGTAAGATTTTGACTTTTCACGTATGTGTTCATCTTGAATTTTTGAAATCTTGATTCTGATTAAATTGATCGATTTTGCTCATTGGGTATTGTTAGCATCATTACTAAGAGTGATTCTGCAAAATTCCATATCTTTATTCGATCGTTTGAGTGGTTAATTAAGCAATTTAAGATCAAAAGTTTTTGGTAGTGTTCTTGATAAAAATCGGATTTTTAACCATCAAAACTTGTTGTTTTTGCATTGAAATCGATTGGATTAGTGTTACTTTTGTGTTTGGCATTGTTACTAATCTTCCAGGATCGATTTTGGGCAACCCTAATCGAAAATTCGATCGAGTTGAGCAAACAGCCGTGGTTTCCGGACAAGTTGATAGTTCCCGGATAATTGTGTTATTCCATCCGGACTCCTCATTTTTCCGGGTAAGTTCTGCAATCCGGGTAAGTCACTATTCCTTATACTATCCGGGTAACATTTGTATCCGGAAACCCAGTGTTTCCGGACATATCTTATCCGGACAATCCATTGTACCCGGAAACTTCAGTGTATCCGGAAACATCGTGTTTCAGTTTTCTATTCGGTAACTTAAGCCATCCGGTAACCTTGGTTATCCGGACAACTCTAGTTATCCGGACTCTTCCTCTTATCCGGAACCTTTTGCACCCGGTAAGTCGCCCAATCGGAGGGGGACCCCCGTGCTAAGTCGCAGGAGGGGGACATTTAAGTATCCTTGATACTATTCCACTTTGAATCGAACAATCGTCTGACGATCACTCCAGTGCAACTGAAGATGTCTCCTACTGAAGAAGAAATGACAAAGCCGTGTCAGGTATGTGAACCTATCTTTTTAGAACTTTATGGCCGAATGAAACCTCTTGCTGAACGGGTAGATTCCTTTAAGGCCACCTCTAATGTGGATACCCCTGAGTTGAAGATGCTTCCTTTAAGGCCACCTCTAATGTGGATGCCTCTAATGTGGATGCCCCTGAGTTTAGGATGCCCATAAAGGCACTTGTCTTTCAACCTTCCTTAAGCTCCTCTCCAATTAATCATATGAAAATCATATTCTCCTATTCCTCTCTTGGTCTCAGCTCCTATTACACCGCTCAGTTTAAGCTTAGGCTATAAATATAAC
The DNA here is from genome assembly GCA_033807775.1 of Saussurea involucrata. Lineage (NCBI taxonomy): Eukaryota > Viridiplantae > Streptophyta > Magnoliopsida > Asterales > Asteraceae > Saussurea > Saussurea involucrata. The sequence continues at coordinate 110,459,371 of CM066320.1, read as the reverse complement.
CTAATTCTCTTAAACTACAGCTGTGATACCAACTTGTAACACCCCCAAATCCACCCTTGGGAAATGTCACATCTTTCCTCCAGAATATTACCTTATTACGTCGAATAAGACTATAAGGTGTAACCAAATCACAACCACAGCGGAAGTCTTAACTTAAATAAATACAAGCTCCAACGTTAGTCCGTCCCATACCGGACTACGTTACATAATACTCCAAATACATAATAAATAAGTCTAACAAATAGCAAAGCATTAAAGTACATAACGATGGTAAACCTATCTATGCTTTGCCCTTCCCTTTGTTCAGATCCGAACCACCGGCTCCTGAGATGTATACTAATAGTTAGCTAAAAAGCTAAGTGAGTTCATGGTTTACGTGCACATAAATACACACTCCAACAAGCATAACATTGATCACCAAATAAATAGTATGCATAATGTTTTTTGTAAAACATTTAACACCAAAGAAAGTCTCCTGAACTCCTCGTCCGGTAACTTCAATTTTCAAGATTCTTTAGTGGGACCCGTGCTAAGTCGCAGGAGGGGGACATTTAAGTATCCTTGATAATATTCCACTTTGAATCTAACAATCGTCTGACGATCACTCCAGTGCAACTGAAGATGTCTCCTGCTGAAGAAGACATGACAAAGCCGTGTCAGGTATGTGAACCTATCTTTTCAGAACTTTATGACCGAATGAAACCTCTTGCTGAACGGGTAGATTCCTTTAAGGCCACCTCTAATGTGGATGCCCCTGAGTTGAAGATGCTTCTACAACATGCTAACAACTCCTTATTAGTTCAATATGGTATGAAATCCACATACGAGTCCACATACAATTACACGGGTGTAACATCTCGAAGAGATTTCTCGAGGTCCAAGACAATACCTCTCTCCTTTACTAACAATTCTCCTTTTATCAGACCATAACACTACGAAACTGCACCTCGGTAGAATTATTACTAGTCTTTACCTTTCACTCTCCAAGATCTTTAGTTAAGCGTGAGTGTTGCTCACAAAACTAACACATCATAGCCCATAAAGGCACTTGTCTTTCAACCTTCCTTAAGCTCCTCTCCAATTAATCATATGCAAATCATATTCTCCTATTCCTCTCTTGGTCTCAGCTCCTATTACACCGCTCAGTTTAAGCTTAGGCTATAAATATAACCTAATTCTCTTAAACTACAGCTCTGATACCAACTTGTAACACCCCCAAATCCACCCTTGGGAAATATCACATCTTTCCTCCAGAATATTACCTTATTACGTCGAATAAGACTATAAGGTGTAACCAAATCACAACCATATCGGAAGTCTTAACTTAAATAAATACAAGCTCCAACGTTAGTCCGTCCCATACCGGACTACGTTACATAATACTCCAAATACATAATAAATAAGTCTAACAAATAGCAAAGCATTAAAGTACATAACGATGGTAAACCTATCTATGCTTTGCCCTTCCCTTTGTTCAGATCCGAACCACCGGCTCCTGAGATGCATATTAATAGTTAGCTAAACACCTAAGTGAGTTCATGGTTTACGTGCACATAAATACACACTCCAACAAGCATAACATTGATCACCAAATAAATAGTATGCATAATGTTTTTTGTAAAACATTTAACACCAAAGAAAGTCTCCTGAACTCCTCGTCCGGTAACTTCAATTTTCAAGATTCTTTAGCGGGACCCCCGTGCTAAGTCGCAGGAGGGGGACATTTAAGTATCCTTGATAATATTCCACTTTGAATCGAACAATCGTCTGACGATCACTCCAGTGCAACTGAAGATGTCTCCTGCTGAAGAAGACATGACAAAGCCGTGTCAGGTATGTGAACCTATCTTTTCAGAACTTTATGACCGAATGAAACCTCTTGCTGAATGGGTAGATTGCTTTAAGGCCACCTCTAATGTGGATGCCCCTGAGTTGAATATGCTTCTACAACATGTTAACAACTCCTTATTAGTTCAATATGGTATGAAATCCACATACGAGTCCACATACAATTACACGGGTGTAACATCTCGAAGAGATTTCTCGAGGTCCAAGACAATACCTCTCTCCTTTACTAACAATTCTCCTTTTATCAGACCATAACACTACGAAACTGCACCTCGGTAGAATTATTACTAGTCTTTACCTTTCACTCTCCAAGATATTTAGTTAAGCGTGAGTGTTGCTCACAAAACTAGCACATCATAGCCCATAAAGGCACTTGTCTTTCAACCTTCCTTAAGCTCCTCTCCAATTAATCATATGCAAATCATATTCTCCTATTCCTCTCTTGGTCTCAGCTCCTATTACACCGCTCAGTTTAAGCTTAGGCTATAAATATAACCTAATTCTCTTAAACTACAGCTCTGATACCAACTTGTAACACCCCCAAATCCACCCTTGGGAAATGTCACATCTTTCCTCCAGAATATTACCTTATTACGTCGAATAAGACTATAAGGTGTAACCAAATCACAACCACAGCGGAAGTCTTAACTTAAATAAATACAAGCTCCAACGTTAGTCCGTCCCATACCGGACTACGTTACATAATACTCCAAATACATAATAAATAAGTCTAACAAATAGCAAAGCATTAAAGTACATAACGATGGTAAACCTATCTATGCTTTGCCCTTCCCTTTGTTCAGATCCGAACCACCGGCTCCTGAGATGTATACTAATAGTTAGCTAAAAAGCTAAGTGAGTTCATGGTTTACGTGCACATAAATACACACTCCAACAAGCATAACATTGATCACCAAATAAATAGTATGCATAATGTTTTTTGTAAAACATTTAACACCAAAGAAAGTCTCCTGAACTCCTCGTCCGGTAACTTCAATTTTCAAGATTCTTTAGTGGGACCCGTGCTAAGTCGCAGGAGGGGGACATTTAAGTATCCTTGATAATATTCCACTTTGAATCTAACAATCGTCTGACGATCACTCCAGTGCAACTGAAGATGTCTCCTGCTGAAGAAGACATGACAAAGCCGTGTCAGGTATGTGAACCTATCTTTTCAGAACTTTATGACCGAATGAAACCTCTTGCTGAACGGGTAGATTCCTTTAAGGCCACCTCTAATGTGGATGCCCCTGAGTTGAAGATGCTTCTACAACATGCTAACAACTCCTTATTAGTTCAATATGGTATGAAATCCACATACGAGTCCACATACAATTACACGGGTGTAACATCTCGAAGAGATTTCTCGAGGTCCAAGACAATACCTCTCTCCTTTACTAACAATTCTCCTTTTATCAGACCATAACACTACGAAACTGCACCTCGGTAGAATTATTACTAGTCTTTACCTTTCACTCTCCAAGATATTTAGTTAAGCGTGAGTGTTGCTCACAAAACTAGCACATCATAGCCCATAAAGGCACTTGTCTTTCAACCTTCCTTAAGCTCCTCTCCAATTAATCATATGCAAATCATATTCTCCTATTCCTCTCTTGGTCTCAGCTCCTATTACACCGCTCAGTTTAAGCTTAGGCTATAAATATAACCTAATTCTCTTAAACTACAGCTCTGATACCAACTTGTAACACCCCCAAATCCACCCTTGGGAAATGTCACATCTTTCCTCCAGAATATTACCTTATTACGTCGAATAAGACTATAAGGTGTAACCAAATCACAACCACAGCGGAAGTCTTAACTTAAATAAATACAAGCTCCAACGTTAGTCCGTCCCATACCGGACTACGTTACATAATACTCCAAATACATAATAAATAAGTCTAACAAATAGCAAAGCATTAAAGTACATAACGATGGTAAACCTATCTATGCTTTGCCCTTCCCTTTGTTCAGATCCGAACCACCGGCTCCTGAGATGCATACTAATAGTTAGCTAAAAAGCTAAGTGAGTTCATGGTTTACGTGCACATAAGTACACACTCCAACAAGCATAACATTGATCACCAAATAAATAGTATGCATAATGTTTTTTGTAAAACATTTAACACCAAAGAAAGTCTCCTGAACTCCTCACCAGGTAGGTCCGCTCTGTCATTGGCATTCCCTGGGTCGCGTGGCTCACACCCGTCCGGCATCCATTACGGGGTCGTGCCACCCCAAAGTGTGACATATCGAGCCCGATACCATACCCATGTAACGACACCAAAACGTGCCACATAAAAACCAACACCAAAAATATAACATGCTAAATATGTTTATAAACCGATTAAACAATTAGCATGCAATCTCCTTTATAACAATTACGTACATGAAAACATTCACCCATAATCATGTACATAAAATAGCTCCTCATGCATAGCATATGTAACTCCAGAATAAAAGACATAGATTTATATACATGTAACATGCACCCGTAAACATGCATATAAAAATATATCATCATGCTCCACATAACTCCAAACAATTATCATGCAAGATAATTTATATTTACATATGTATGTATCCCAGAAAAGTCTTATGAAGACTCACCTGACTGCGTAGATCGGTTAGATTTAGCTTCCGACACGCGACCTACAATTCATGTATCACTTCTCGTTAATTACCCAACTCACCAACGTCCACTAAAGTCAATTATTGTCATCTCCCAATCTCATAAGTCCACCCCGTTTTATAATCATAGACTTGACATTTTATAAATATTTATACATAGGTACACATATGTATAATATTTCGCTCCAAATCATAACGATAAAATTAACTCCAGATTACCACCAATTTAGTGGGATTATTATATTAACCCCTTAGATGGGAAATAATGACTTCACCAAAATGAATTACTAACAATATAAGATATATAATATACACTAGTTAGGAGAGAACTACAACTCATGCCATTAATGTTCATCCATATATATACATACATACATACATACGTTGCATACAGTAAGGGCATCCACAATGGTTAACCCTTTGAATGACTTGATCAAAATAAAAATAATATTAAAAAAATCATGGTCCCACCTTTTTAATCCTTTCTCTCTCTTTGCCTCTCACAGAAAATTCTTCAAAGACTTGAGCTTTCTCAAGTTGTTGATAAGTAAACCCATGATCAAGTCATTACTTCAATGGTCAACCTCTTCTCAAGTCATGTTCAAGCCTTTTCCTCAAGTCATGTTCAAATGCCATTGGAGATGCTATAAGCATGTAAATACATATATGTGTGGTCTTCACCTCCCCCTTAGGTTTGTCATTTAGCTAGACATGCATGAGCATACATACACATGGTAGATGCATATATAGGCACATGCGCTTGTCCATTCTTAGACCCATACCTACTGGCATAATTTTAGATTTACACATGCATAGCCTTTTTCTATTACTTTTCCCTAGATACCCATGCATACATATGTATTTACGATGCACATACATATATATTTATATAACTACTTTTCTTTTCTCATCTGCAGATGCGTATATATATATATATATCAGATTCATATATATATATACACACCCATACTTGCATCATTGATCTTTTCTCTCTACCAACACCCATACGCCGTATACATATATTTATAGGCAGATAATCATCAAAGGGTGTTGGGTTTTGAATGATACAACCAAACTCTTCTTCTTTCAACGAACTGAAACATCAAGAGGTATTAAAATCCAGGGTATGATTGAATACTATTGAAGTATCATCCTATCCCAACATCTCAACCGAACACACAAATCTTAAGTCAAGGAGGACGAAGATACCTTTCCGGACGTATGAAACCGAGACTTGAATCTGGACACTTCTTCTCCTCGTCTCTCTCGATCTCCAGAGCTCCTTTCTACAACTCAGTTTATTTCTTTTCTCCCTCTCTGCTTTTCCTATGATGACCACCCGAAACCTATAAATAACCGGTGCTAACCCTCTCCACATTTTTCTCCATCTTTTCTCCCTCATCCGCAAGAAATGGATAAATCCCACTTTTCTCTCATATGTCACGCTCACAGTCGTTAGGAGTATGAAAGTTTATAATTATCTCTTCTTTTAAATGATGGATAGAAGCAAAAGTAATTTTAATAATATAATAATACCAATAATGTCAATACTAACAATATCAATGACATTAATAATATTAACCGTACTAATAATATTATTAATATTACAAATACTAACAATACTAATAATACTTATTATTTTGGAGTGTTACAACTCTCCCCTCCTTTAACGAATTCCGTCCTTGGAATTAAACTTGACCAAATAACTGAGGATATTTAGCCCTCATCTCCTCCTCTGGCTCCCATGTCATTTCTGAACCCTTGTGAAACTTCCATTTGACTAAAACCAGCGGTATACTTTTATTCCTTAGCCTTTTCGTCTTCTTGTCCAAGACTTGAACTGGCTCCTCAGTGTAGATTAACTTATCGTCCAGTTCCACTTCGCTCAAGTTCACCACAGATGACTCATCCGCCAGACATTTCCTTAAGTTGGACACGTGAAATGTGTCATGAATACCCCTCAACTCCTCCGATAGCTTTAATCGATAAGCCACTGCCCCTACCCTTGTAAGAATCTCAAAGGGTCCGACGTACCTTGGGCTTAACTTGCCCCTTTTTCCAAATCTCACGATCCCTTTCCAAGGCGATATCTTCAGCATTACCTTATCCCCTACTTGAAATTCCAGTGGTTGACGTCGTCTATTCGCATAACTCTTTTGTCTATCCTGTGCGATCTTTAACCTCTCCCGAAATTGCACTATCTTATCCGATGTCTGTTGGATTAATTCTGGACCAATCAACTGCCTTTCCCCAACGTTAGCGCAACATATAGGTGTTCTACATTTTCGGCCATATAACGCCTCAAAAGGCGCCGCTTTAAGGCTCGAGTGGTAGCTATTATTGTATGCAAACTCCACCAACGGAAGGTGGTTATCCCAACTTCCACCAAAATCGAGCGTGCAAGCCCTCAACATGTCTTCTAGGGTTTGTATTGTTCTTTCAGTTTGGCCATCCGTTTGAGGATGATAAGCTGTACTTAGATTCAATCGGGTACCCATCTCTTGTTGGAAACTAGTCCAGAACCTTGACGTGAACCTCGCGTCTCTATCAGAGACAATTGACAACGGCACCCCATGCCTTGTTACAATCTCATTTACATAGATTTATGCCAACCTCTCTAGCGAATACTTTTCACTAATCGGCAAAAAGTGAGCAGACTCAGTAAGTCTGTCCACGATCACCCATATAGCGTCATGTCCCTTAACCGTTTTCAGTAACTTGGTAACAAAGTCCATGGTTATCGTTTCCCACTTCCAGACTGGGATTTCCCATTGTTGTATTAGTCCTGACGGTCTTTGATGTTCTGCCTTTACTAGCAGGCATGTCGAACATTTTTCCACGTATCTTGCTACTGCCTTCTTCATACCCAGCCACCAGTAACTTTGTTTCAAGTTTTTATACATCTTATCTCCACCAGGATGCATGGTGTATTTGGACTTGTGCGCTTCATCCAACACTATGTCCCTTAGATCACCTATACTAGGAATCCAAACCCGATTCCTAAATCTATACACGCCATCCGACCCAACGGTCAACAATTTGACCTGTCCGACTAGTCTTTCCTTCTTAATGTTCTCGTCTAGCAAGACTTCCCTCTGAACATCTCGTGTCTTATTGATCAAGTCTACTTGGACATTCAACCACATGGCACGAACTTTGATCGGTTCAGTTCTCTCCTTTCTACTCAATGCATCGGCAACCACGTTTGCCTTGCCCGGGTGGTAATGGATTTCACAATCGTAATCTTTTAACAGTTCCATCCACCTCCTCTGCCTCATGTTCAACTCTTTCTGATCAAAGAGGTACTTTAAGCTCTTCTGATCAGTATAGATCAGACACTTTGTACCATATAGGTAGTGCCTCCAAATTTTCAACGCCAAAACTACCGCAGCTAACTCCATGTCGTGCGTTGGATATTTCTTTTCATGCTCTTTTAGTTGGCGTGATGCATAGGCAATGACCTTGCCTCTTTGCATCAACACACACCCTAACCCCATTTTAGAGGCATCGTTGTATACAATGAAATCATCTGTTCCTTCTGGTAGGGACAACACCGGTGTGCTACTCAGTCTCTCTTTGAGTGTCTGAAAGGCCTCATCTTGTTTTTGTCCCCAATCAAACTTGGCTGATTTTCTAGTCAAAGACGTTAGTGGCGTCGCTATCTTGGAGAAATCCTATATGAACCTCCTGTAATAGCCTGCTAAACCCAGGAAACTTCGAATGTCCGATGCTGACTTTGGTGGTTCCCAATCCATAACTGCCTCGATCTTGGCCGGGTCCACCTTAATCGCGTCTGCATTTACCACGTGACCAAGAAACTGTACCTCTTATAGCCAGAATTCACATGCATGATGCATACATATATTGATATATATCCTACGTAGGCACCCATTTAACTTACTTTTTCTGTATAATTTATTCCTTCCCTGCCTTCTTCTTTTACTTAGATGTTCTTCCCCATATAAACACATATTGCATATATATATATATATTATTTTATACCCAAGCATTTATCTGGTGCACTCATAATCATATATATATATATATATATATATATATATTTTACGCATGCAACTATATACATATATATCTTAGGCATGAGACTATATATATGTATACAACTTATTTCCCACCTGCATATATATATATATATATATATATATATATATATATATATACACGATAACTCGTATCTCAACCATGTTTAAACACAGTAAATACGTTAACTCATTCCCAAGCATTATTTCGAATATCCCGAACCAAACATGCACTCGAAGTCGTCGTTACTCTATTATTCGAACTCGTGCGTGAACGTATTTACTCTATGGTAAAACAAAAACGACGTTAAATCGAAAAGAACGAGAATCGCTTACCTTACCGAACTGAAGTTGAATCCTAATAATGAGTATCGACTTCTCGCTTCTCGATCTCCACAGCACTTCTCCAAAATTCTGCTTCTTCCACTCACGGCTCCCCCTTTGGTAACCGCCCAAACCAATAAATAAGTAGACTTCCCCCTCTCCCTTTATCCCTTCACCCACGTAGCCCTCATCCATAAGAAACGGAAGTATCCTGCTTTCTCTCTCTCGGATGCCACCAGGTTGTTAGTAGGATAAGGATCCCATCATTTATTTACTTAATTTTTTTTTTACTTTGGTGAAGCTACAACAAACTCCCCCTAGAATCCGTTGCTTATTAATACTACTTTATTGTATTTTATTTTATTTTAAAATACCCATTATCCCACTATAATGCCATAAAAATAGGGTGTTACAACTTTTTCTTACATGCATGATGCATACATATATTGATATATATCCCACGTAGGCACCCATATAACTTACTTCTTCTGTATAATTTATTCCTTCCCTGCCTTCTTCTTTTACTTAGATGTTCTTCCCCATATAAACACATATTGCATATATATATATATATATATATATTATTTTATACCCAAGCATTTATCTGGTGCACTCATAATCATATATATATATATATATATATATATATATATATATATATATATATAGAGGCGGTTCAAACGAGGAGCGTACCAATTTAAGAGAACGTGAGGAGCAATTGATAGTTATGAATCACATGTGATTGGCAGTTGTGGATCACATGTGATTCACAACTGATCTGGATGAGAATCGACAGTTATGGATCACATGTGATTGGCAGTTGTGGATCATTAATGATCCGCGACTTGCACGCGTCGCGAACCAAGTCGCGCTACTTTTGCGCGAAAATTCGATTATGTCCGATTTTTTAGCGTTGTAAATCATATGTGATCAGAAGCATGGGAGTGCTCCTCACGTTCTCTTAAATTGGTACGCTCCTCGTTTGAACCTTCCTCTATATATATATATATATGTATTTTACGCATGCAACTATATACATATATATCTTAGGCATGAGACTATATATATGTATACAACTTATTTCCCGTCTGCATACATACATACATATATATATATATATATATACACGATAACTCGTATCTCAACCATGTTTAAACACAGTAAATACGTTAACTCATACCCAAGCATTATTCCGAATATCCCGAACCAAACATGCACTCGATGTCGTCGTTACTCTATTATTCGAACTCGTGCGTGAACGTATTTACTCTATGGTTAAACAAAAATGACGTTAAATCGAAAAGAACGAGAATCACTTACCTTACCGAACTGAAGTTGAATCCTAATAATGAGTATCGACTTCTCGCTTCTCGATCTCCACCGCACTTCTCCAAAATTCTGCTTCTTCCACTCACGGCTCCCCCTTTGGTAACCGCCCAAACCAATAAATAAGTAGACTTCCCCCTCTCCCATTATCCCTTCACCCACGTAGCCCTCATCCATAAGAAACGGAAGTATACTGCTTTCTCTCTCTCGGATGCCACCAGGTTGTTAGTAGGATAAGGATCCCATCATTTATTTACTTAATTTTTATTTTAACTTTGGTGAAGCTACAACAAACTCCCCCTAGAATCCGTTGCTTATTAATACTATTTTATTGTATTTTATTTTATTTTAAAATACCCATTATCCCACTATAATGACATAAAAATAGGGTGTTACAACTCTTCCCTCCTTTAATGAATTCCGTCCTCTGAATTAAACTTGACCAAATAGCTGAGGATATTTAGCCCTCATCTCCTCCTCCGGTTCCCACGTCATTTCTGAACCCTTGTGAAATCTCCATTTAACTAAAACCAGCGGTATATTTTTATTCCTTAGCCTTTTCGTTTTCTTGTCCAAGACTTGGACTGGATCCTCGGTATAGATTAACTTATCATTAAATTCTACTTCGTCTAAGTTCACCACAGATGATTCATCCGCCAGACATTTCCTCAAGTTGGACACGTGAAAGGTGTCATGAATACCCCTCAACTCATATGGGAGCTTTAATCGATATGCCACTACGCCTACTTTTGCAACAATCTCAAATGGTCCAACGTACCTCGGACTTAGCTTGCCCCTTTTTCCAAATCTTACGATCCCTTTCCAAGGCGATATCTTCAGCATTACTTTATCCCCTACTTGAAACTCCAATGGTCGACGACGTCTATCTGCATAGCTCTTTTGTCTATCTTGCAATCTTTAATTTCACCCGAATTTGCACTATCTTATCTGATGTCTGTTGGATTAATTCTGGACCAATCAACTGCCTCTCCCCAACGCCAGCCCAACATATAGGTGTTGTGCATTTTCAGCCATATAACGCCTCAAAAGGCGTCGCTTTAAGGCTCGAGTGGTAGCTATTATTGTATGCAAACTCCACCAACGGAAGGTGGTTATCCCAGCTTCCACCAAAATCGAGCATGCAAGCCTTCAACATATCTTCTAGGGTTTGTACTGTCCTCTTAGTTTGACCATCAGTTTGAGGATGATAAGTTGTACTTAGATTCAATCGGGTACCCATCTCTTGTTGAAAACTAGTCCAGAACCTTGGTGTGAACCTCTCATCTCTATAAGAGACAATTGATAACGGCACCCCATGCCTTGATACTATCTCATTGACATGTAACTACACTAACGTATCCAACTTATACTCACTGGAAATAAGAGAGAAAACTTCGTGAACTCAAAACAATTCCCATATTGCATAGTGCTCTTTCACTATCCTAGGTACCTTGATAATGAAATATACTATTATCATCTATTGCTACTCCTTTTCTATAACTAGGCCACTAGTAGCTCCATTCAAATTTGTCTACATCTTGTCATTGTTCATAATGTGTTTTGATTTATACGACTTACCCTAATACTAGGTTGCTTAGCTCATCCATGCTAGGAATTCAAACTCGATTCCTAAATTCATATAAGCCATTTGACCTTGGTGTCGACCGCTTGACTTACCCAATCATCATCTCTTTCTTAATCATTTTCTCAAGAATTGATTCTTTCTACACATCGTGTAACTACTATATAAAGTCCATTTTGATGATCATCCACATGGCATGAACACAAATTGGTTAGTCCTTCTCTTTCCTACTCCACGTATCGATAATTACCATCGATTTATCCTGACGATAGTGAATTTCACTATCATATAATCCATTAGAAATTTCCTCCACCTCCTCTACCTCATATTCAACTCCTGAATGAAATAAAACTTCAAACACTTACGATCCATATATATCACACATACACCATATAAGTAGTAACTTCAATCCTTTATCGCAAACATATCTGCAACTAGCTTATACTGTAAGTATGATACTTCTTTTCATGCTCCTTTAACATCATTATACATAGGCAATAAGCTTTTCTTAATGCATCAATACACATCCGACACCCATCTTAGATGCATCCTTATCTACGAAAAAAGTCCTCTACTCCCTGTGGTATGGATAATACCAGTATACTACTTAACCTATAAGCATCTGAAACGCCTCCCCTTATATCTCACCTTAATTAACCTTACTAACTTCCTTGTCAATGCTGCCAAATGCATTGTTTTTTTTTGTCTTGAATGAATCTCCAGTAATAGCCGGTAAACCCAAAAAAAAACCATGAATCTACGATACATATTTTTAGTGACTCCTAGTCCATACTTGCCTCACTATTATTTTTTTCCCATATCTATTTTGATCCCCTTTACCTTACCTATTGACCTAGAACTACACCTTCCACAACCATAATTCATGTTTGGACCTCTCATTTGCTAGCAACTCTAGAATTGTCCTCAAAACTTGCTCGTAATACTTGTTACTCCTCGAATAAATATATGTCATCAATGAAGGATATCACACACTTGTCTACTTGTTCAGATGGCTCACAATTCCAGTCACTCAAATTCCATCTCAGTTGTTCTCAATGGGAACAACTACATTCTGTGGCATCGTCACATGTCTATTCTTCTCAAGTCTCATTGACTATATACCTATGCCACTGGTACCTCTACAATTCCTGTTCAAGACGAAAAAGAAAGTGCAGTCGACTTTGCAAAACGCATGAATGACTGGGATATCGTGAATGCTCGCATCCTCGGATTCATAAACGCTTCTACAACTACTGAGATCAATCAGCAATTCCTCGGCTATACAACAACAAAAGGACTGTGGGATTTTCTTGCACAAAGGTACACTTCTACAGGGTTATCGCATCAATATCAGTTGTGGACTACTTTTTAGAACAAAAGACAGCTGCCTGATCAGTCCATCAATTCGTACATCTCGGAAATGCAAGCTCTTAGAGATCATTTAAACTTGGGTGCACCTCAAATTTTTGATGACACAGCTCGAAAGTTCACTGCTTATTTTAGCCAACTACATTTGGTTACTATTCTAATGGGTCTCACTGATCGTTTTGAGAACGTTCCAGCCTCGCTTCTACACAGGCATCCATTGCCTACCCTTGAAGAGGCTATCACTGAACTATTGAGTGAAGAAACTCGCCTTCAACAGGGTTTTCCACTGCCATACGATACTGTGCTCTACACTTCCAACTCAGGAAAATCAAAAGGTAAATGGGGCACCAATGACCAGTCTAAATCTGCGGGCAAGGGGAACAATAGTGAGTGCACTTTCTGTCACTCTACTTCTCACCTTCTCCTCAACTGCCCAGTTCGAAAATGTCGTTGGTGTGGGATCACACAGCCACGCCACTATGGGTCTGATTGTCCAAAACATCCAAGGAACTCAGGTAACCAAAGGCAACAGTCCCGAACTCAATCAGTTGCTGGCTCAATCACTCAAGATTCCCCTACGCCAGCAGTTCCGGCACAGCATAGCAACAACTCAGCGTCTGATCTTATGGAACTCATGCGTCGAAACCAAGAGCTTATGGAGCAACTCATGACAGGTTCTATGGGTATGAATTCTCAGTGCAATACCTCTACATCAGGTAACCTTTGGCTATTTGACTCTGGATGTTGTAATCACATGACACCTAAGGCTGACGGGTTTATTTCTAAGCAAACTTCCAAAATGTTCTCATCAGTCCGTACTGCTGATGATACTCGTTTACCTGGTTGTGTTGTGCAGGATCCTTCTAAGCAAACTTCCAAAATGTTTTCATCATTCTGGTTGTGTTGTGCAAGATCCAAAGACCAAGCAGATCCTTGGAGTAGGCCGTAAAGTTGGTCGGATGATTGAAGTGGTCTACCTCTGTCTTCCGTTACCTTCATCAAATTTTGTTGCTTCAGTTTCCAGTACTCCTTCATTTGAACTATGGCATGCGCGCCTAGGACATTTATCATTAGCTAGAATAAAAGTGTTAGCTAGTTCAGGATTGTTAGGAAACACTTCTTCTGAAAATGTTTCTTGTTTATCTTGTCAACTTGGCAAACATCATGCTTTACCATTTCAAATTAATGAATTTAATTCTGCTTCTCCCTTTGATCTTTTTCATTCTGATGTATGGGGACCAGCAACCGCACCCATCTATGGGAGGTGCTGGATATTTTGTCATTTTTATCGATGATCACACTCGTTTTACATGGATATACCTCATGAAACACCGCTCCGAGCTACCTCAAATATATATTAACTTTGCCCGTATGATTCTAACCCAGTTTTCCAAGCCCATAAAGATCCTTCGCGCAGATAATGCTATGGAATACAAGGAATCTTCTCTTCTCTCTTTTCTTCATTCTCAGGGTACTCTTTCTAAGTACTCCTGTCCTGGCACCTCTCCACAAAATGGTCGTGCAGAACATAAACATCGCCACATCCTTGACACCGTTCGTACTCTATTAATCTCAGCCAAGTGTCCAGAACGTTTTTAGGGTGAAGCTGCCTTCACGGCTGTCTGCACCATCAATTGACACCCGACTCCCATCCTAAATCAAAAGTCCCCTTATGAGGTACTCTATGGAGTCTCCCCTGCATATGAACTCCTCAAAGTGTGAGGTTGTGCCTGCTTTGTTCAGTTGCAATCTCATGAACACACCAAACTCGAACCTCGTTCTCGATTATGTTGCTTTCTTGGCTATGGCATTGAACACAAAGTTTATCGTTGTTGGGATCCAGTATCTAAGAGACTTCGTATATCCCGTCATGTCACATTCTGGGAACATCTCCCCTTCTCAATGGTGTCCAAATTTCAGGACACGCCAACTCCCTCAATTACTTTCTTCACAGATTCATCTATCTCATTAGACTCACTCCAGTTAGATCCCATACTCACCTCACCATCTGTTCCACCTTCTTCCATCTCTTCTCAACCTGAGCCTTCACCTGTGTCATCTGTGGCATCTGATCATGATCAATCATCTGCACCACCTCCAAGGACTACTTCTGAGCCATCTGCTGAGTCTATGGATCCTAGCTCCTCTCAACCACAAGATGAAGTACGACGCTCAGACCGGGTAAGACAAGTTCCTTCTCACCTTCGTGATTATCATTGTTATGCCACTTTACTATCCAACCATGAACCCACTTCCTACAAGGAAGCCGCTTCTAACCCTGTTTGGCAGCAAGCTATGACTGAGGAACTTCAGGCTCTTGACAAAGCCAATACATGGGAGTTTGTACCTCTCCCACCGGGCAAGTCACCCATTGGTTGCAAATGGGTCTTCAAAATCAAAACGAAGTCTGATGGGTCTATTGATCGATATAAAGCACGTCTTGTGGCAAAAGGTTTCAATCAAGAATATGGCTTCGATTACGAGGAAACTTTTGCTCCTGTAGCTCGGGTCACCTCGGTTCATAGTCTTCTCGCCATAGCTGCCACCAAAAGATGGCCACTTTATCAGATGGATGTCAAGAATGCTTTTCTAATCTCTCAGAGGAAGTCTACATGCGACTCCCTCCAGGTGTGACCTCTCGACAGGGTCATGTATGCCGACTTCGCAAAGCCCTCTATGGTCTCAAACAAGCTCCCCGTGCTTGGTTTGAAAATTTTAGCACTACTGTCATTTCACTGGGGTTTTCTCCGAGTAATTATGATTCTGGCCTGTTTACTCGGACCACTAACGCAGGTACTATCCTACTCTTATTGTATGTTGATGATATGATCATCACTGGCAGTGACTCTATAGGTATTACCCAGCTCAACCGTTCCCTCAGCTCATGTTTTGAGATGAAAGATCTTGGTAAGCTCCTGATAACTCTCATTTTGAGCGTTATTTACATTCCGTTTGTGTGTGTTTTTCTTTCATTTTAGTTGTGTTTCCTTTTTATTTGTTTGTGTTTCTTCCTTTTATTGTTTTATTTTCATTTGGAGTTGTTGTGGATATTTTTAGGTTAAACACATCATTTTGGGTTATAAATATCACTGTTGGACTCTGTGGGCAGGGAGTGCCCACTGTGGGCACTCTTGAAGAAACACCCATCGCCCAAACTTTGCAACTTGTGCAACTTGTTGATGCTGGTGGATTGAGGACCACATATTGCTGATGCATGAAGGCCACACACAAGGAGATCAATGATTATTTTGGTGCTATAAATAGAAGATGAGAGAAAGAGCAAATTGTCAAGTACATCATCCATCCATTTTTCTCTTCTTACTTTGCTTTCCAACAAACACCTCAAGCCTTTGGCTTGAGGTGTAGTACTTTAAATTATGTATTTCATTTCTCGTATTTAACTTTATGAAATTAGTTACTTCGTATTTCCTTTCTTTTATTATGTCTTTTACTTTTAGTATGAGCTAACCACCCTTTTGGGTGTGGGTGTGAGTCGAACTTGAGACTAGTAGGCGACACTTGGGTGTTGCCATCATTGCTAGCTCTTAAGCTTGGTCACTTGAGTCGGGACTTAAAATCAACGCAGATAAGCTGATCACCTTGAAGTGTTAATATTAGATCTTAGACCTTGAGAGGGGCGGATCCAAAATACGGCTTAAGTGATGCACAAAGATTTGAGAAAGTTTTTGATAACCACGTAGAGATACGGGTTCTGCATGATTTACTAAGGTTCGAACTTCGGTCGAGATTTATATCACAAAGAGATTTAGGTGTAACTCTCCATACTGATTGAACTTTGATTTTTGAGTCATACTTAGTTAAATCGACAAGATTAAGAGTCGGAAATAATGGCGACTTTATGAGCATTTTGTAGGACCGGTCTATAAAAATCCACTTTCGAGAGATCGGGCTTTTTATAGACATTCTGTACTACAAAGTGACTAACCATTTCGTCACTACGAACATCTCAAGGAAAACTTACACCCATACCCATTTTATTTAGTTATTTAGTTTTTATTGTTAAAACCCCAAAACTCACTCAAAAAGATATTTTCTTCTTCTCTCATTGAAATCAGTGTATTCTCGACTTAGGACTCAGAACTTTGAAATCCAATCCCTGTGGATACGATACTCGGTACTTTTACCACTTTATTACTTGTAGCGATCCCAGTGTTGGTGTATACTTGCACCCCCACTGTGGGAACATTTGTGCCCACATTTTTTGGTACACGATTTCCAGCTACCAAGTTTTTGGCGCCGTTGCCGGGGATTGGCGTATTTCCAGAGTTCCTTGGGTTATAAGTTGATTTTTTCATTGGTTTTTCTTTCACCGTAATGAATGGCTTTAGTTGGGATGCCCCGTATTTTAATACTTTCGACTATTCATGGGAACAACATCCTAATGTTTTGGAAAATATTCAAGATTATGACACCTACACTTCATTTTCACCTCCCTGTCAAGATTGGAATGACACGTTTATAAATACATTTGACCAATCATGGGAGGGGAATTTTGATTATTTTTGTGATTTTCAAGGGAGTGATCCTCACCATGGATTCGCGTCCTTTGTGTCCAACAACCCACCCGATAATATTTTTGAACAACCCGAACCCTCTCACTCTTTTGAAACTTTTTCCCCAAGTTTAACAGAAAATTTTACAACATTTTTGGGAAATTTCACATCCTCTTTTGAAGCCTTAAACACTAAGATGGGACAACTAGTCGACGAGTTGAAAAATCAAAGTCAAGGTTCCTTACCAAGTGATAATGAAAAATCAAAATGTGTTGGTAAGGATGAGAGTGATGTTGAGAAAGAGTTGGAGATTTTTGAGGCAAATTTCAAGCACATGAGCAAGCCTTCTTTACTTCCTAATAGTGAAGAAGTGTTTCAAGATGCTAAAATTCCTAACGTAATGATTTTTGCTCATTTTGTGCAGCCTTTTTTTGTGATCACAATGTTCCTCTTAGGATCATGCCATGGACTGTTGGGAGGATTTGTGTGATCAAGAGCTCGGGAATTTTGCCTAGATCGTGTTCTTTGGGTGATGGACTTGTTGGAAAAAACTTTGGTATGGTGGAGGTGTCTATTATCTTGAACCCACTCCACTTTCTGAAGATGCACATGTGGTGGTGAACCTCATCCTACATAACCTTGATGCAAACTTATCTTCTTACTCTCAACTCCAATTTTGTGTCTTTTATTTTACACTTTTGTGTTTGTGATTTGAGTCTGTTCTTTTTTTTACTAGTATCAAGAATTTTTGGGATCAAAAAGAAAAACAAATCTCATACATCTTATATCCTTAGACTTGAAGTTTCATAGTTTGAATAACTTTTCCACCACTAGCAGATTTCTAGAACTAAGCAACCAATTCCCCGGTATCCATATTGATTAAACTTTGAAATTTTAGAAATGACACGGGCCTTCTTTCTAAACACTTGGTCGATACACTTTTCCTTTGTTGCCTTACCCGAGCCTTTGAGTCTTATTACTCCCTCTACAGTGAAAATATTGAGTATTTTAAGTTTGGAGGAGGAAACTCAAGTGTTGAAAAAAAAGGAGCTAAATCCTTCGAAAAATTGGAAGGATAAATAATAAAAAATACAAATAGCTGAGTTTGACACGTTGAGGTAAACAAGTTGGGCAAAACACATCAGATACATAGTTTGAAATGTTTTTCTTTGATGTAACCCAAAAAGACAAGTTTTGGGGAAGATGAAAAATGTAAGGATAGTGAGAAGCCTTAAACACCAACCCTTCAAAGTCCTATGGATCTAAGTTTGCAAAGTCAATTATCATAAGATGGGTGAATTGTAGCTTAGCCTATGGAAATCAAATTGCAATAAAAAAAGATTAGCGTGGAAAAATTAGGAAAAACTATGGATGCTTTTAGTTAAAGGGATTTGAGATGCAAAAGAAAAAAAAAAAGAATAAAATTGAAGGTCCTATTTGTGATACTTAGTCTTCTTATGTATTTTGTATCTTCATTTGTTTTTATATGTCTCTTTTAGTTACTTGGGGACAAGTAACAAGTTATGTTTAGGGGTATGATAACTCTCATTTTGAGTGTTATTTACATTCCGTTTGTGTGTGTTTTCTTTCATTTTAGTTGTGTTTCCTTTTTATTTGTTTGTGTTTCTTCCTTTTATTGTTTTATTTTCATTTGGAGTTGTTGAGGATATTTTTAGGTTAAACACATCATTTTGGGTTATAAATATCACTGCTGGACTCTGTGGGCAGGGAGTGCCCACTGTGGGCACTCTTGAAGAAACACCCACCGCCCAAACTTTGCAACTTGTGCAACTTGTTGATGCTGGTGGATTGAGGACCACATATTGCTGATGCATGAAGGCCACACACAAGGAGACCAATGATTATTTTGGTGCTATAAATAGAAGATGAGAGAAAGAGCAAATTGTCAAGTACATCATCCATCCATTTTTCTCTTCTTACTTTGCTTTCCAACAAACACCTCAAGCCTTTGGCTTGAGGTGTAGTACTTTAAATTATGTATTTCATTTCTCGTATTTAACTTTATGAAATTAGTTACTTCGTATTTCCTTTCTTTTATTATGTCTATTACTTTTAGTATGAGCTAACCACCCTTTTGGGTGTGGGTGTGAGTCGAACTTGAGACTAGTAGGCGACACTTGGGTGTTGCCATCATTGCTAGCTCTTAAGCTTGGTCACTTGAGTCGGGACTTAAAATCAACGCAGATAAGCTGATCACCTTGAAGTGTTAATATTAGATCTTAGACCTCGAGAGGGGCGGATCCAAAATACGGCTTAAGTGATGCACAAAGATTTGAGAAAGTTTTTGATAACCACGTAGAGATACGGGTTCTGCATGATTTACTAAGGTTCGAACTTCGGTCGAGATTTATATCACAAAGAGATTTAGGTGTAACTCTCCATACTGATTGAACTTTGATTTTTGAGTCATACTTAGTTAAATCGACAAGATTAAGAGTCGGAAATAATGGCGACTTTATGAGCATTTTGTAGGACCGGTCTATAAAAATCCACTTTCGAGAGATCGGGCTTTTTATAGACATTCTGTACTACAAAGTGACTAACCATTTCGTCACTACGAACATCTCAAGGAAAACTTACACCCATACCCATTTTATTTAGTTATTTAGTTTTTATTGTTAAAACCCCAAAACTCACTCAAAAAGATATTTTCTTCTTCTCTCATTGAAATCAGTGTATTCTCGACTTAGGACTCAGAACTTTGAAATCCAATCCCTGTGGATACGATACTCGGTACTTTTACCACTTTATTACTTGTAGCGATCCCAGTGTTGGTGTATACTTGCACCCCCACTGTGGGAACATTTGTGCCCACATTTTTTGGTACACGATTTCCAGCTACCAAGTTTTTGGCGCCGTTGCCGGGGATTGGCGTATTTCCAGAGTTCCTTGAGTTATAAGTTGATTTTTTCATTGGTTTTTCTTTCACCGTAATGAATGGCTTTAGTTGGGATGCCCCGTATTTTAATACTTTCGACTATTCATGGGAACAACATCCTAATGTTTTGGAAAATATTCAAGATTATGACACCTACACTTCATTTTCACCTCCCTGTCAAGATTGGAATGACACGTTTATAAATACATTTGACCAATCATGGGAGGGGAATTTTGATTATTTTTGTGATTTTCAAGGGAGTGATCCTCACCATGGATTCGCGTCCTTTGTGTCCAACAACCCACCCGATAATATTTTTGAACAACCCGAACCCTCTCACTCTTTTGAAACTTTTTCCCCAAGTTTAACAGAAAATTTTACAACATTTTTGGGAAATTTCACATCCTCTTTTGAAGCCTTAAACACTAAGATGGGACAACTAGTCGACGAGTTGAAAAATCGAAGTCAAGGTTCCTTACCAAGTGATAATGAAAAATCAAAATGTGTTGGTAAGGATGAGAGTGATGTTGAGAAAGAGTTGGAGATTTTTGAGGCAAATTTCAAGCACATGAGCAAGCCTTCTTTACTTCCTAATAGTGAAGAAGTGTTTCAAGATGCTAAAATTCCTAACGTAATGATTTTTGCTCATTTTGTGCAGCCTTTTTTTGTGATCACAATGTTCCTCTTAGGATCATGCCATGGACTGTTGGGAGGATTTGTGTGATCAAGAGCTCGGGAATTTTGCCTAGATCGTGTTCTTTGGGTGATGGACTTGTTGGAAAAAACTTTGGTATGGTGGAGGTGTCTATTATCTTGAACCCACTCCACTTTCTGAAGATGCACATGTGGTGGTGAACCTCATCCTACATAACCTTGATGCAAACTTATCTTCTTACTCTCAACTCCAATTTTGTGTCTTTTATTTTACACTTTTGTGTTTGTGATTTGAGTCTGTTCTTTTTTTTACTAGTATCAAGAATTTTTGGGATCAAAAAGAAAAACAAATCTCATACATCTTATATCCTTAGACTTGAAGTTTCATAGTTTGAATAACTTTTCCACCACTAGCAGATTTCTAGAACTAAGCAACCAATTCCCCGGTATCCATATTGATTAAACTTTGAAATTTTAGAAATGACACGGGCCTTCTTTCTAAACACTTGGTCGATACACTTTTCCTTTGTTGCCTTACCCGAGCCTTTGAGTCTTATTACTCCCTCTACAGTGAAAATATTGAGTATTTTAAGTTTGGAGGAGGAAACTCAAGTGTTGAAAAAAAAGGAGCTAAATCCTTCGAAAAATTGGAAGGATAAATAATAAAAAATACAAATAGCTGAGTTTGACACGTTGAGGTAAACAAGTTGGGCAAAACACATCAGATACATAGTTTGAAATGTTTTTCTTTGATGTAACCCAAAAAGACAAGTTTTGGGGAAGATGAAAAATGTAAGGATAGTGAGAAGCCTTAAACACCAACCCTTCAAAGTCCTATGGATCTAAGTTTGCAAAGTCAATTATCATAAGATGGGTGAATTGTAGCTTAGCCTATGGAAATCAAATTGCAATAAAAAAAGATTAGCGTGGAAAAATTAGGAAAAACTATGGATGCTTTTAGTTAAAGGGATTTGAGATGCAAAAGAAAAAAAAAGAGAATAAAATTGAAGGTCCTATTTGTGATACTTAGTCTTCTTATGTATTTTGTATCTTCATTTGTTTTTATATGTCTCTTTTAGTTACTTGGGGACAAGTAACAAGTTATGTTTAGGGGTATGATAACTCTCATTTTGAGTGTTATTTACATTCCGTTTGTGTGTGTTTTCTTTCATTTTAGTTGTGTTTCCTTTTTATTTGTTTGTGTTTCTTCCTTTTATTGTTTTATTTTCATTTGGAGTTGTTGAGGATATTTTTAGGTTAAACACATCATTTTGGGTTATAAATATCACTGCTGGACTCTGTGGGCAGGGAGTGCCCACTGTGGGCACTCTTGAAGAAACACCCACCGCCCAAACTTTGCAACTTGTGCAACTTGTTGATGCTGGTGGATTGAGGACCACATATTGCTGATGCATGAAGGCCACACACAAGGAGACCAATGATTATTTTGGTGCTATAAATAGAAGATGAGAGAAAGAGCAAATTGTCAAGTACATCATCCATCCATTTTTCTCTTCTTACTTTGCTTTCCAACAAACACCTCAAGCCTTTGGCTTGAGGTGTAGTACTTTAAATTATGTATTTCATTTCTCGTATTTAACTTTATGAAATTAGTTACTTCGTATTTCCTTTCTTTTATTATGTCTTTTACTTTTAGTATGAGCTAACCACCCTTTTGGGTGTGGGTGTGAGTCGAACTTGAGACTAGTAGGCGACACTTGGGTGTTGCCATCATTGCTAGCTCTTAAGCTTGGTCACTTGAGTCGGGACTTAAAATCAACGCAGATAAGCTGATCACCTTGAAGTGTTAATATTAGATCTTAGACCTCAAGAGGGGCGGATCCGAAATACGGCTTAAGTGATGCACAAAGATTTGAGAAAGTCTTTGATAACCACGTAGAGATACGGGTTCTGCATGATTTACTAAGGTTCGAACATCGATCGAGATTTATATCACAAAGAGATTTGGGTGTAACTCTCCATACTGATTGAACATTGATTTTTGAGTCATACTTAGTTAAATCGGCAAGATTAAGAGTCGGAAATAATGGCGACTTTATGAGCATTTTGTAGGACCGGTCTATAAAAATCCACTTTCGAGAGATCGGGATTTTTATAGACATTCTGTACTACAAAGTGACTAACCATTTTGTCACTACGAACATCTCAAAGAAAACTTACACCCATACCCATTTTATTTAGTTATTTAGTTTTTATTGTTAAAACCCCAAAACTCACTCAAAAAGATATTTTCTTCTTCTCTCATTGAAATCAGTGTATTCTCGACTTAGGACTCAGAAATTTGAAATCCAATCCCTGTGGATACAATACTCGGTACTTTTACCACTTTATTACTTGTAGCGATCCCAGTGTTGGTGTATACTTGCACCCCCACTGTGGGAACATTTGTGCCCACATTTCTGGGTACACGGTTTCCAGCTACCAGCTCCACTATTTTCTTGGTCTTGAAGTTCTGTCAGACTCTTCTGGCATCTATCTCTGTCAAACCAAGTACATTTCAGATCTCTTGTCCAAAGCTGGGATTACAGACAACAAAGTTTCACCTACACCTATTGAGCAAAATCTGCATTTTGTTCCCAACGCCGGCACCCCTCTGCGGGATCCTACACGGTACCGTCAACTAGTTGGATCTCTGGTCTACCTGACGGTTACTCGATCGGATCTTGCCTATGCAGTTCATATAGTCAGCCAGTTCATGGCTGCTCCATGCTCCGATCACTATGTCGCGGTTCTTCGTATCCTTCGGTACCTCAAAGGGACAATGTTTCATGGGCTTCCCTTCCCATCCACATCATCTTTAACTCTTCGTGCTTTCTCAGATGCTGACTGGGATGGAGACATAACAGACCGTCGTTCGACCACCGAATATTGTTTCTTCCTTGGGAACTCTCTTATTTCCTGGCGCAACAAGAAACAATAGCTGACGGCTCGGTCCAGTACTGAAGCTGAATATCGAGCCTTAGCTGACACTACAGAACTTGTATGGCTACGCTGGTTACTATCTGATATGGGTGCTCATCAGTTTTCTCCAACACCATTGTGGTGTGATAACAACAGTGCTATTCAGATTGCTCACAATGATGTCTTTCATGAGCGTACAAAGCACATCGAGATTGACTGTCATTTCACTCGTCAACATGTTCTTCGCAAAATGGTTAAACTTCTTCCAATATCAACCATTGATCAGATCGCAGACATCTTCACCAAAGTTCATCTTCCAGGGCGTTTTCGGGATCTTGTTTCCAAACTCAACTTGGCTCATTCTTCCCCTACTTGAGTTTGAGGGGGGGCGGGGGTGTTAGAGTATTATCGTAAATATGTGTAGTTCAGGGTCCATTCTGTAATTACCTGTAACTTAGCTTGTATATATAGATCTCTTAGGTTTTATTATTAGGTTAATCAGTGTCACGTGCGAAATGTGTGTTTTAATCGCAGTGGGTTGCAAACTGTCCACAGTGGGAAGTGCAAGTGTACACTGTCCACTATGATCGTCACAGCAAGTAATAGTTGGTAAAATACCAGAATCGAATCCACAGAGACTGGACAATCAAGACAATACGGTTCTCATGAGCTCCTTTTACAAGTTTCAACTAGAGAGGAAAATAATACTTTGGTTTGGTTTGGAAAAATAGCTACTTGAAACGATTTACTAAATGTTAAAAAGGAGGAATGTAGGTTGGATTTTCCCTAAATTTTATCTCAAATACTCGGTCCTTAGAGTGATCCTCGTATTCGTGGTGGACATTTTCGCTAGAAAAGCCCGGTTACAAAATACTCTCACCGTTAGATAAAAATCCCATACTCTTAGTACTTGTTGTTTTGTCAATGGTAATCTCTAAATGGACCTTTTCAGGCCTCGATGGAATGTGTAGAGACAAATACTCTAAGTGTTTTTAATACACAAATTAGCTTGCCTACTACTCCAGTGGGCAGAGATTAGCTCACTGTGCCGACCTCACTTTCGTAAGTGTCAAAAGAATTCTTTCGAATCCCCTAGCATCATTCAAGCTCGTGTCACTGCGCTCTACTTATTTCTAAGTTAAGAACTAGACTTTAGATCCTTGCAAGTGATCGGCTTGTTCGCATCCTTGGGTAAATGTCGAGCATGAAAGACCAAAACAACAAATATTCTAAGTATAAAGATTACTCAAGCATTTTTGATAAAATCCAGGTACTTCTCCTTCCTACATCCCAAAGGATGTTTAGCCTAACATTTCCGAAGTAAAGAAAACAAAAGATGAAGAATTGCACATAATAAAACTGAAAGTGATTTGCATTAACTGCTCACAGTGGGGAACGAGAAGTCGTCCCTGCACTGTGTATTACGAACTACAACAGAAAATAAATTACTGAAATTAAATGCTAAGTTACTGCAGTAAATGAAGGCTTACAACTTAAGGAAATGCTAGATAAATTGCAAGATGGATTCCTTGTAATAAATGAGACCCAACACCCCTTTTTATACTAAGGAGGAGGTGTTGGTCTTTACACAAAAAGGGTTTTCCAAGGTGTAAGGACTGCAGGGCAATGCTGAAATCAGCCCATAGGGTAATGCTTCAATCCTCCATGTATAGCTCTTATTACCCAATGGTCTTTTAGAAGTCAACTTTTGCAAGTACAAAAGGGTGTACTTGATGCTATCTTCAATGAGAACTACCTTGTACTTCTCCAGCCATTTCTCTGCCAAATGAACCTTCCTCCTCCAGAAAATTAGATTCCAACTAAAAGTTTCTTTTTCTTTTCTTTTTGTTCTGCTCGAAGAGTGGGGAACCGGAGTGGGCACTGTAAACGTCACTGCGGATGAAAAATCGTGAAAACACCCAAAACTTCCCCAAATAATTTATTAAAGACCATGGTTCACTCCTTTTTCTCGTTTTCGTAAATCATACCAAGAATGGGGGTTTTTAGAAGTGAAATGGCTAAAATTGACAAAATAAAGTGGAAAATAAATGGAAATAATAACTCTAAAAATAGAGTTATCACAACCTCAAACTTAAATCATTACTTGTCCCCAAGTAATAAAAAGAAAGAAATAAAATGAAACACAATGCATTTGAATCTTTGAGGGACTTACATACTTCTTGACTTGAATGAGCGTTTGATCTCCTTCCTCCGATACTTCCTTCGGTCCGGAACTTGAAAATTTCACTTTTGTGTTTGATGAAACCTTTCCCTTGTTTACCTTTTGATCAATAGGGCTTTCTTGGGTTTGAAGGGTTTATGGCTTTGAATCTTTTCCCAAGGGTTTTGACAAGAATTTCCAAACATGGACCGAAGATCTCGCTTTGAGATTTTTATTTCAAGAAGTGGGTGTTTAGTATTTTGCTATGATAAGAACGTACACTTTCAGGCTTTATTTGGGTATAAGGAGTATGGCTATTTTTGTGAGGGTGGGTATTCTGATGGTCCAGAATAGGCACACCATCTTTTTCTGGGATTGAGCACTTTGATGGTCCAGAAAAGGCACACCATCAATTTTGTTAGTGCTACTCCGATTTTCTTTTGTTTTTGTATTTTTGTGTTTTCTCTTTTTTTTTGTGGGAGGGGGGTACGGCTTACCCACCTCAAACTTGGACTTCACAGTGTCCTCACTGTGAGCAAACTGGAGGTCACTCTGGAAGTTCCCACCTCAAACTTAAAATCTCACAGTGTCCTCACTGTGACATTGAATTAATGAACAAAGGTGGTGGTTTGGGGTACAAAAAGGATCGTGTTTGGATGCGAAAAATGGCCTATATCATTTCATGGTATCAAGTTGAGATTCGTACTTACAAAAGGGACCTTTTTAAGTCGGAAGCCGAAAGTTGTACCTTAAGATGGAAACGAGATCAAACAAGCAATCAAACAACAAATACGTTAGTACCCAAAAGTACCTACCCAGTGGTAGGATTTTCATGCATTAAAACGCCAAAAAGATATATGTAGCAAACATTGTCAAAAGCCTAGCCATAGGCACAAAATATAAAACAAACCGAAATTTAAAATTGTTTTTGAGAGCAAAAGAGTGGAACCAAAGTTTTAACAAACCATTCAACGGGTCGGGGTGGCCTCTGGTGAACTGGCGGCGTCTTCATCAAATTCGTCCTCACTGTCATAAACTCGGCAGATATCCTTCGGAAATTCTGGGAGCTGAGCAGCTAAAACGGGGTTGGTCTCTTTCACAAACTGACCCATCACTTCATCCCGTTCTCTTGTGTACATCCAAAATTTCTGCGTGGCCCGATTCTGATATCGCTGCTCACTTTCCAGCAACTCGATCTTGTATGTGAGCTTCTTCAAAGCTGCCAAAATCTCCGCCATCTGGTTGCTTGACGAACCTGCCTCAGTCGGACGCCTCGATGTATCCGCAGTCCGCACATCATGCTCCTCAGCGATGATCACAGTGGGCCGGACAGTCCCCACTGTGGGGATTTCTTCTTCATGTTCATGTGGAGGAGTGTTGATATGCCTTCCCATTTTGCGAATGGTCTGCACACTAATGTTGCTTGTTGAGTCGAACCACTGATCCTCCACAGCGGATGGTACACCTGCGTCTATCATTAGTAACGTGATAAGGCAAGGGAGGGGCAACACAACCTTCTTTCGGGTCCTAGCTTGATCGATGGCAGCGTGCATGACCATCCCAACATTTATCTTCATTCCTGTGAGCAGACAGTACAAGAGGGTACATTTGTGCATGGACAAGGTGGTATCGTGTGATGTTGGAGATAAAGAGGCCCGAAGAAATTGAAACCAAACAGCGGCCTCGGTGACGAGGGAGCTAGCGTTTAGACAACGTCTTCGACCATCCTTGTTCCATGGCTTTCCTTCGACAGCTATTTCTTTCAAAATACGGTCCTCATCCTCGGGGGTCATTTTCTTCAAAAACTTTGTAAACTCACACTCATTTGGGCCACGCCTTCCTAACACTCGGTTGATTGTTCCTGGATTATAACATACTTTCTTTCCTCTAACTACCACGATGGGGTCCTTTGATTGAGAGGCTTCGGCATAAAATTCTCGGACCAACGAGGCATTAGCGCGTCGATTGGCCTCGGCCAAAATCGACCAGTCTTGCGCGATGATCCTATCTTTTACAAAAGAGTTGGCTTTAACAAACTCGGGATCAAAACCCCTTTCCAACCTTAGCTTATGGGCTGCAATGCATTCGTAGTGGGCAGCCACTTCTGAAGAGGTGAACTGCCTAGGTACACCACTGGGGGCATGAGCAGTGCCCACTGTTGAGTGATGTGGGTGTAGGGTTTGGACATGGCCATCCCCAATGTCAAGTTCAACAGAAGAAGCACTTAAAGTAGGTTCAAAATTAGTACCTTTCTCTGATGGTCTTTTTGCTGATTTCCTCGGTGTCGTGGTCACCGTAGACCTGGTGACCACTCTCCTCTTCTTTAAAGCTCGTAGAACAGGACTCTCCCCACTGTGGGCAGTCTTCCCCACTCTTCTCTTCTTAATACTATCCCCAAGCTTTCTGTAGTCTTCTTCATAATCAGAATGTACTTTCCTCAGCAGTTCTTGTTCCTCAGTAAAAATCTCTCCCTCCGCCTTTTTCCTTTCTTCCTCGAAGATCTTTGCTTGCTCAGCCTTCAATCTTGCTTCTTCCTTTAGCTTTTCTTCTTCTTCTTTTCTGCGCCTTTCTTCTTCTTCTCGTCGTCTTCTCTCGACCTCTTCCTTTCTCTTTCGAATGACCGACAATTGTTTCTCAAACTCCTCTGCCAATCGCCGCTCCTCTTCTTCGGCCAGCAGTGCCTCGGTTTCGAAGTGGATGATACTAGTGTCGGAGACTTGAGAGGATGCCTTGGCTTTTGGGCTTTCTTGCTGTGAAGAACCCGCATCAGGTGCGCCGGATGTTATGGGGTTATCGCCGGAGATGATGGGGTTGTCACCGGAAATAGGTGGTGGTTCATTTAGATCGCCGGTGACATTTTCCGGTGGGTTCTCTTCTGTGAGACGACGGCGCACGGCTGCTCGTGTGGGTGCATCGTGTCGGATGTTCAATCTTTTGCTTCGCGCCATTTTTTTTTTGAGGGTTTTAGGGAGGGTTTTAGGTTTGTGGGTTTTCTTTGAGAGAGAAATGGAGAAGATGAAGAAAATTGGTGAAGTTAAATTAATCTGATTGGGGGTGATGGTTTTTTTGATTTGAGAGGGAAAGATTAATAGGAGAGAGAGAGAGAGAGATAATGATGGTTTATCTTGGGAAGGAGGGTTCTTGACAAGTGGCAGGGAGAAGTTGAAATTTGTACTAAAAAGCATGAGGCGCGTCAGCCTTGGGCCCCTCCCAAACCGTCTTTTCCTATGTCAGACCGAGAGTGAGGAACGCAGTGACCAATCCTTGCCCACTGCGAACCTTTTTGTTCCAAAAAGTGCTAAGATGCTCCTACACACATTGAAATAAACTACCGTGCAGAATTAAAAATACCAAAATTCATAAAAAGACAATAATACTGAAATAAACTATTTACAAACAGCGCTGACTTTCTCTAACCATAGTGAGGTGGAGAGTGGGGAGGGATGTGGGCACTTTCATTCAGAAAATGCTTTACCCTTTGCCCATTGACTTTAAAGGTTTGACCCGATTGTGGGATTTCAACTCCACTGTTCCGAAAGGACTCACCTTGACAATGGTGTATGGTCCCGTCCATCTTGATTTAAGTTTACCTGGAAAGAGTTTGAGACGGGAATTGAACAATAGCACCTGTTGTCCTTCCATGAACTCCCTATGGTTGATTCGACGATCGTGCCACATCTTGGTCTTTTCCTTGTATAACTTTGCATTCTCATAGGAGTGATATCGCAACTCCTCTAGCTCATGTATTTGCAAACTCCTTTTGATTCCCGCGGCATCCTCACTCATGTTAAGTTCTTTAAGGGCCCAGAACGCCTTGTGCTCTAATTCAATCGGTAAATGGCAAGCTTTGCCAAAAACTAATTTGAATGGAGACATTCCTAAAGGAGTTTTATAGGCTGTTCGATAGGCCCAAAGAGCATCATCGAGCTTGATTGACCAATCTTTACGGTGCGGCTTAACAACTTTTTCCAAAATTCCCTTGATTTCACGATTTGAAAGCTCGGCCAAACCATTGGTTTGTGGATGGTATGCGGTGGCCACTCTATGATGAATATCATATTTAGCAAGAACCGAGGCCATGACTTTGTTTACAAAATGGGTGCCTTCGTCACTAATTAATGCTCATGGTGTTCTGAAGCGAGTGAATATATTTTTGTGTAAGAACTTCACCACAGTGTTAGCATCATTGGAGAGACAAGCAATGGCTTCTACCCATTTTGAAACATAATCTACCGCAACCAAGATGTAAAAGTTATTGTTGGAATTTGGAAAAGGTCCCATAAAATCTATCCCCCACACATCAAAAAGTTCGACCTCTAGAATGTTGTTAAGAGGCATTTCATTTCTTTGCGATATATTCCCCGTACGTTGACATTGCTCACAATTTTTCACAAATTCAAATGAGTCTTTAAAAACAGTGGGCCAAAAGAACCCACTTTGCAAAAAATTTGCGGCGGTACGGTTTCCACCGAAGTGGCCACCGTAGTGGGATGTGTGACAACCATGGAGTATTTGATGTTGTTCACTCCCATGGACACAACGCCTCAATATTTGGTCCGCCCCTATCTTGTACAAGAAGGGATCGTCCCAAACGTATTGTCGTGTGTCGTGTAAAAACTTCTTAAATGGTTGTCCACTCATCCCGTGGGGCTTAAGTCCACTTGCTAAAAAGTTTGCAATATCAGCATACCAAGGAATTTCATTATGATGCTGAGCAGATAATAATTGTTCATCGGGAAAAGTTTCTTTTACCGGAGTGAGGTCAGGAGTGGGATCAACAGTGCCCACTGTCTTCTCGAGCCTGGACAGATGATCGGCAACCTGATTGCTCGTTCCTTTCCTGTCGACGATCTGGAGGTCAAATTCTTGTAACAATAAAACCCATCTAATCAACCGTGGCTTGGAATCAGCCTTGTTGATCAAATATTTGATCGCTGCATGATCTGTGTGCACTATGACCTTCGTCCCTATCAAGTATGACCTGAAACGATCAAAAGCAAACACCACCGCAAGTAATTCTTTTTCAGTAACAGTGTAATTAATCTGAGCTTCAATTAATGTTTTACTTGCATAATAAATGGGGTGAAAAACTTTGTTCTTTTTCTGTCCGAGAACAGCCCCCACAGCCCAATCGCTGGCATCACACATCACTTCGAATGGGAGTGACCAGTCAGGAGTGGTCACTATGGGTGCTGTGACTAAAGCTTCCTTGATTTTTTCAAAAGCTTCTCGGCAATCTTGGGTAAAAATGAAGTCTTTTTCATGTTGTAACAGGTTACATAGGGGTTTTGTAATTTTTGAAAAATCTTTGATGAACCTCCTATAAAAACCTGCGTGACCCAAAAAACTGCGAATACCTTTCACCGTTGTGGGTTCGGGAAGTTGTGCCACTACCTCAAGCTTGGCTTTATCAACTTCTAGCCCTATTTTTGAGACAAGGTGACCTAGGACAATACCTTCTTCTACCATAAAATGGCATTTTTCCCAATTTAAGACTAGGTCGTGGTTCTCACATCTCACTAGGCTCTTCTCTAGATTTCCCAAACAATTTTCGAATGATGTCCCTATTACAGAAAAGTCATCCATAAAAACTTCTATGGTGTCCTCAATCATGTCGGAAAAAATGGCCATCATACAACGTTGGAAAGTGGCTGGGGCATTACATAGACCGAACGGCATCCTCCGGAATGCAAAGGTACCGTAGGGACAAGTAAAGGTGGTCTTTTCTTGGTCCTCGGGTGCGATGTGGATTTGGTTGTATCCGGAGTATCCATCTAAAAAACAATAAAATTCCTTTCCCGCTAACCTATCAAGCATTTGGTCAATGAAAGGTAAGGGGAAATGGTCTTTCTTAGTGGCCAAATTGAGTTGTCTATAGTCCATGCATATTCTCCATCCCGTGATAGTCCTAGTTGGAATGAGCTCGTTTTTTTCGTTTTTTACTACGGTCGTCCCTCCCTTTTTAGGGACACATTGGACAGGGCTCACCCAACTACTACTAGCAATGGGATAGATAATACCGGCATCTAACCACTTCAAGACTTCTTTTTTAACTACCTCCTTCATGATGGGGTTCAGCCTTCTTTGAGGTTGGACTTTCCCCGGGTGGCCACTCTCCAAGTTAATCTTATGTTGACATAAAGAGGGGCTAATTCCTCGAATGTCTGCTATGGTCCAACCAATTGCTTCCTTATGCTTCATCAACAAATCAATCAGAAGTTGTTCTTGTTTCTCACTAAGTTTGGAAGAGATAATGACGGGAAGTTTATTATCCTTAGCGAGATAAGCATACTTTAAATGGGAAGGCAATGGTTTAAGCTCTAACTCGGGAGGTTGTTCTATTGAAGGGGGTTGAACATCTCTATCTTTGAAGTCCAGAGGTTCAAAAGCTGCAACTATTTCGTTACACTCATCCTCAAAAGTGTCATCACTCTCTGATTCAGAGTGCTCACTGTCATTCCCCACTGTGGGAACTGTACTCCCCATTGTGGGCAGTGTGTCAAGACTGTGGATTCCATAGATCGAACTCAAGGCAAAACAATCTTCGGTGTCTATATATTTAAGAGACTTGAAAACATTAAAAGTTACCTCTTGGTCATTAACTCTCATCGTGAGTTCTCCTTTGTGCACATCAATCAAAGTACGTCCGGTTGCAAGAAACGGACGTCCTAAAATGATTGGGATTTCTTTATCGGCCTCATAATCTAGAACTAGAAAATCGGCGGGGAAGATAAATTTATCCACCTGGACCAAAACGTCTTCTATTTTTCCTTTTGGATAGGCAATGGACCGGTCGGCTAGTTGTAATGTCACGGTTGTGGGTCTAGCCTCTCCAATCCCTAACTTGTTAAAAATGGACAAAGGCATCAAGTTGACACTAGCTCCTAAATCACAGAGTGCTTGACCTACTTCTTGTCCTCCTATTGTGCACGGAATGGTGAAACTACCCGGGTCTTTCAACTTAGGTGGAATCTTGCTTGTAAGGAAGGCACTACATTCTTCGGTCAAAGCCACAGTCTCAAATTCACCCAACTTCCTCTTTTTGTTCAAAATATCTTTTAAGAATTTAACATAGCTTGGCATCTGCTCAAGAGCTTCTACCAAGGGTATGTTAATGTGAAGTTGCTTAAAAATGTCTAAGAATTTTTTAAACTGAACATCGACATTTTTAGGCTACATTCTTTGAGGAAATGGAATGTTTCGTGGGTCAATCTGAGTTTGCTGTGGTATTGGCTTTGGAACAGTAGTCTTTGGGACAGGTCCATGAGTGGGAAGGTCAGGGATGTCGGTCCCCACTGTGGGAATCATAGTGACTTGAGGAGTGCCCACGGTGATGCTCACAGTGGGTTTTTGAGGCGAATCATCAGATTCAAAAACGACATCTTTCAGATCCTTTCCACTCCTCAGTGTTATGGACTTGACATGTTCTGGTCCTTTTCCTATCACCCTAGCTTGCTCGGTATCACTAGGTAACGTTCCTGGTGGTCTATTCTTAACTTCAACGGCTAGTTGTCCTACTTGAGTCTCTATATTTCTAATGGCTGCTTGAGTTTGATTCATAAAACCCTTGAGAATTGATTCAAGTGACTGTTGGGTCTCAGCGGGTTGAGTAGATCGGGGTTGGTATGGTTGTGGGGACTGCCCACTGTGATGTGGGGACTGCCCACTGTGATGTTGCTGAAATCCAGGGGGATTGTATGGTCTTTGCTGGATATGACTCGGCCCTTGGGGTTGGAGTCCTTGATTACCAGACCAAGAGAAATTCGGATGATTTCTCCAACCTGGATTATAAGTCTGCGAATAAGGGTTGTTCCTCGGATTGGTTCCTATAACATTAACAGATTCGGGATTTGCTGGGCAAAAATCAAAAACATGCTCCTCTCCACAGAGGGAGCAATTTTCAGGGAGATGCGTTGCTGAATTGACTTGGCCTCTATTTTGATTTAAAACGATTTTGGTTAAGGCCACCAATTGCGCATTCATGGTTTTAAGTGCCTCGGAATCGATGGTGTTGGTCTTTGATATGGGTGCTCTCGGATTTGACCATTCAGTATTGTTGTTGGACACTTTTTCTAAGATTTGATATCCTTCGTTGTAGGTCATACTCGTAAATGTTCCACCAGCTGTTGCATCTAAGATGATTTTTGCTGCATTGGAAAGACCATTGTAAAAGGTCTCCAATTGAATGCAATGTGGGATGCCATGATGTGGGCACTTCTGAAGTAAATCTTTAAATCGTTCCCATGCATCCGAAACAGCCTCATCTTCTTCTTGCCTAAACAAAATTATATCATTTCGAAACCTTACATTCCTTGTTGGAGGAAAGTATTTTTGCAAAAATCTATCGGCAAGCTCTTGCCAAGTGGTTATCGAGTGAGGTGCATGTGCGTTCAGCCAAGACTTTGCCTTGTCCCTTAATGAAAAAGGGAAAAGCCTTAGTCTCAATGCCTCATCACTAACACCTTGCAACTGAAAGGAATCGGTCATTTCTAAAAACGATTTTAAGTGTGAGTGTGGATCCTCAGATGGTGATCCTCCAAATTGACCCATGGCTTGGATCATTTGAAACATCACCGGTTTGAGTTCAAAATGCGTTGCAACAATATTGGGTCTCAAAATTCCGGAGCTTAAATCACCAACTCCGGAAGTAGCATAGTCCCGTATTTTTCGATCTTTGCTATCGGCAATCGTGATTGTGGTCTCCACTACAGGTGGCGGTATTGCAGCCATGTTCACAGTGGGGATCACAGGGGGTTGTCGATTTCTGTTTCTGCGTCTTCTTCGAAAAGTTTTCTCTGTTTCAAGATCGATTGGTAACAAAGGTTCGTGTTGTTGCCTTGGCATGCAACACGAAAAGCTTAGAAAAACGAGTTACTCGGGCTCGAACAAAAACTAATGTCTTGAGATTTAAAATCACGCCAGTCCCCGGCAACGGCGCCAAAAACTTGTCACGTGCGAAATGTGTGTTTTAATCGCAGTGGGTTGCAAACTGTCCACCGTGGGAAGTGCAAGTGTACACTGTCCACTATGATCGTCACAGCAAGTAATAGTTGGTAAAATACCAGAATCGAATCCACAGAGACTGGACAATCAAGACAATACGGTTCTCATGAGCTCCTTTTACAAGTTTCAACTAGAGAGGAAAATAATACTTTGGTTTGGTTTGGAAAAATAGCTACTTGAAACGATTTACTAAATGTTAAAAGGGAGGAATGTAGGTTGGATTTTCCCTAAATTTTATCTCAAATACTCTGTCCTTAGAGTGATCCTCGTATTTGTGGTGGACATTTTCGCTAGAAAAGCCCGGTTACAAAATACTCTCACCGTTAGATAAAAATCCCATACTCTTAGTACTTGTTGTTTTGTCAATGGTAATCTCTAAATGGACCTTTTCAGGCCTCGATGGAATGTGTAGAGACAAATACTCTAAGTGTTTTTAATACACAAATTAGCTTGCCTACTACTCCAGTGGGCAGAGATTAGCTCACTGTGCCGACCTCACTTTCGTAAGTGTCAAAAGAATTCTTTCGAATCCCCTAGCATCATTCAAGCTCGTGTCACTGCGCTCTACTTAT
This sequence comes from Saussurea involucrata, assembly GCA_033807775.1. Lineage (NCBI taxonomy): Eukaryota > Viridiplantae > Streptophyta > Magnoliopsida > Asterales > Asteraceae > Saussurea > Saussurea involucrata. The sequence goes on along the minus strand of CM066320.1, from coordinate 110,423,530 downwards.
TTCTAAGTTAAGAACTAGACTTTAGATCCTTGCAAGTGATCGGCTTGTTCGCATCCTTGGGTAAATGTCGAGCATGAAAGACCAAAACAACAAATATTCTAAGTATAAAGATTACTCAAGCATTTTTGATAAAATCCAGGTACTTCTCCTTCCTACATCCCAAAGGATGTTTAGCCTAACATTTCCGAAGTAAAGAAAACAAAAGATGAAGAATTGCACATAATAAAACTGAAAGTGATTTGCATTAACTGCTCACAGTGGGGAACGAGAAGTCGTCCCTGCAATGTGTATTACGAACTACAACAGAAAATAAATTACTGAAATTAAATGCTAAGTTACTGCAGTAAATGAAGGCTTACAACTTAAAGAAATGCTAGATAAATTGCAAGATGGATTCCTTGTAATAAATGAGACCCAACACCCCTTTTTATACTAAGGAGGAGGTGTTGGTCTTTACACAAAAAGGGTTTTCCAAGGTGTAAGGACTGCAGGGCAATGCTGAAATCAGCCCATAGGGTAATGCTTCAATCCTCCATGTATAGCTCTTATTACCCAATGGTCTTTTAGAAGTCAACTTTTGCAAGTACAAAAGGGTGTACTTGATGCTATCTTCAATGAGAACTACCTTGTACTTCTCCAGCCATTTCTCTGCCAAATGAACCTTCCTCCTCCAGAAAATTAGATTCCAACTAAAAGTTTCTTTTTCTTTTCTTTTTGTTCTGCTCGAAGAGTGGGGAACCGGAGTGGGCACTGTAAACGTCACTGCGGATGAAAAATCGTGAAAACACCCAAAACTTCCCCAAATAATTTATTAAAGACCATGCTTCACTCCTTTTTCTCGTTTTCGTAAATCATACCAAGAATGGGGGTTTTTAGAAGTGAAATGGCTAAAATTGACAAAATAAAGTGGAAAATAAATGGAAATAATAACTCTAAAAATAGAGTTATCAATCAGTCTTGTAATTCTCTCTTCAATATATGAAAGCCGCTGACACTTCAGCCATCTCTCTGTCTCTCAAGTCTATCATCTGTTAATCGACTCTCCAATTGTAACAATAAGCTTAATGGGTAAGATAGATGTTAATGCCAAAAATCGCACCAAAGGGACAACTTAAGGTCGATGTGGACTTAATCAACTAAAGAAAGGATATTTCGACGAGACGTGCGACGAGGGAAAAAGTAAACGAGACAAGGGATTTGATGACGCAGGAAAAACCTCAATCGAGGAAAAAACCTGCGGACGACAAGGGATGTCGTCGCTGCACTATGGTCGCCAATCAGGGGCGATGTCCTTCGGTACTGGTGTCGATCGTACAGAGGTTACAATACAAATGAAGGGAATGCTTCGAAATGTAAAGTACAGGTGTTTTGAATGTAAAAACAGGTGTTTGTCGTGTGTGAATACAAAGTGTAAACTGTTGGTCGAGGGCTGATGTCGTGCGTCGAGACTGATTCTTCGAGAGAAAGCTCTTCACCGCTGTTATTCTTGAATGCGCTGTAGTATTCTGGAATTCAGTGCTAGATGATAACTTTCAGTATGTGTTTCTCGGGTTCTGCTTCGGATGTTTGTTGCTAGATGATCGATGTCCCAAAGTGAAGCTGCGATCTTCATATTTATAGTCTTTGTGGCTTTAAATATGCTTTAATGTTTGGTCTTGTAACCGCTGGGGAGCTTTAATGTCATTGATGAGCAGTTTTTGTAACCACTGTCGGGTCATTAATGCTCTTGATGACTCGTCCGTTACTGGTCGTTGTCCATTAATGACGTTGACTCCTGCATTAAACACTTTAATGAACATAACAGTTATATTATGTGTTAGCTTGGTTGAGGTCGCATGGTCTTTATGCGACGGTCGTGCGGAGCGGGCGACGTCGAGGTCGAGTGTCGAGATGAACTCTCGACTTACCTTTCGGGAGGGATGACAGATGTTTTCTGGGTCTTTGTCGGGACCTTATCTTAATACAATATATGGTTCATAACGAGTGTCTTACCTTTTCTGTTCGTGGTCAAGACCTGCATTAATAAACAAAAGAAACGGATGTTTGACTGTTAACGGTTAGTATAATCGTACGACCGTCTTAAGTCTCAGATGTCGGTCTTATGGAACATACGACTATCGCCAAAATATAAGACCATTTGGTCGTAGGACCAGGATGTCAGAGCGATATAACACCGATGACAGGAGACTGTCGACGTAAGACCGACGAGCCGTAACTGGCGACATAGGACTAGTAACGTAGGACTAGTGATGTGCAAAGTGCGCGGCGTGCGACACGTGACCTGCGATCATGAGATGTAATATGACTATTGACCCAATATGTCAATTATCGTGGTTATTTAACGTATGTCGGGTATATGATAATAACGGGTATTATCCTTGTCGGTCGGGGGTAATCAATGTCCATGGGTTATGTCGAGGGTGCTTCCCAGGTCGGTCGAGGATGTGATTTTTTACCCAAACAATAGCTGCTTAATAAGATCCCAAAATATTGCAATCCTAAAGTTAAATGTAGTTAAAATGGAGAGTTGAGAATCTTACCCGGTAAAAACGATAATAAGAATGGAGAGTTTAATGGAATAAGTCGTTTCAACAAAAATCCCCTTTTTTCAGATTTTGTCTTGGTGTTGTCCTAACCTTGGTTTTATCCCTAACTATCTTTTCGTTCTGGTTCAAAGTTGTTCTTTGTTTCTTGGTTGCTCTTGATTCAAGGTTCCATCAAGTTAAGGTAAACCACATGATATCGCTTTAAACCGTCTTAAGTATATACCTACATTGTTAGTTTTTGTGATGTAGGCAAAGGGAGATGGACCCAAACCATGGTAATGAACTTTTTTTTGTAGCGATTTTGATTAGAACAAGAATGTTTAATGTGGAGTTTTCCATTGCAGGCATTTGAAGAAGTTGGCTGATGATGTGTATGATTTTGGATTCATTTTGCTGGAAGCACTTGTGGGGCCAATACTAAGCGAAAAGGGGAAGCATTTTTGCTGAATGAAACGGTATGTTAACAATAACCATTAATTAGTGATCTGAAAGGGGTTGGTTATAGTTTAATGAATATAGGAATGTTTGTCTTCATTTGCATAGATATATTTTTGAAGCTAGGATGGGAGGTAAAGAATTGTGGATCGGGTGGTGTTAACCTCATGCTGTCGCGATTCTTTATCAATAGTAATATCGATCACGGAGACATGTATATCACAAGAACCAACAACCCGACCATCATTTGAGGATGTGCTGTGGATTTGCAGTATGCAGCTCACAGACAACGGTTGGTGTCAACCAGAAACCAGAGGGTGCATCATTGCTCAAAAATCAATGTTATTTTCAAGATTAAATTCAAGAAGTGGGTTGGGTTTATTGTTGTAATCTGTTTTACTTTGGGGAATTAAGCAGGGAGTTTTTGATGAAGAATCCCCAACAAGGTGCTTACCGGAAGTCTGGAACGATATGGTTGTTGGTTGCATGGTTGTATCAATTGTTTGTTTGTATTGGAAAAATAATCTAGAGAAATAATTTGGATTGTTTAATAAGCTTTATCCCACATTTGGACCAGTTAGAGATTTCTTTTTAATTTTTTTATTGCTTATTAATATCAATTGTGCTTCTAGGATTTTCATTTAATATGTTGAAGTTCCTCCACTAATAACTTTGTATCTCTGGTTTTGGGGGGTAATCGATTGTATGGTGTAATGGAAAGTTTAATTAGGAAGTATGTAGGTAGCTAGGGTCAGTTTATGGTGTAAACGTATATTTTATTTTTACAAACTTTTTTCATTTCGTAATCATGGAAATTTACAAGGTTGAATTTTAAAGCATGTTTTTTGCAAGTCATGTCTCTTTGTGGTCGAAGCAATTTGCCGATATCATCATAGTACATAACACACATGGGAATGTTTCAACAGATTGTGATGGAAAAGCTCTTACTGAATCACTTCAACTTTGTATTGCATATAGCTACTATGTGCAAGTAGGTGCAAGTAGGTTATATGATAGTTATCTATTGTGTTTAAACTTTAAAGGCATTACAGATAGAGGTAGATGCTCTTATTACTATCAAATAAAAAGTGGTAACCAATTCAATTTTGTTTTAATTATTATTTTTGGAAATAAACAAGTTCAACAAAAGAAAACGATATAAATTTAATAAGTCATGTTCAACCACTATTTGTAAATTTTTTTGTTTAAACATAAAATTCTTATTTTTTAAACGAGAGATTATTGGTTCTTGTGTATCTTATCTTCAGGTAAGCGGCTTTCGATAAACGATTGGTAAGTAACCCCTTGAATTTTGTTGATAACCCATGTATCCCGAGGTCAATAGCTCTCTAATAACTAAATTCTTTGTTTTATTGTATATATAATGAATGTCTTGGAAAGATAAAAGATTCTGAATCTAATTGTTTAAACATAAATTTTGGGTTTTTAACATTCGTTAAAAAAACTAATAGTTTTTATTTGTTTAAGAAGAATTTTTGCTCCCGTCGGTAATTGATAACACTTTCCGACTGTTTTCCAACGACCTATTAAAAATAATCAAAATTTAAAAATTAAAAGAAAACCATTGAAAAAGTGTCGGTAATTGATATATTTTTCCGACGTTTTTCCGACTATCTACTAAAAATAAGTAAAAATATACAAATTGAAAAGGACAGCCGAAAAACCGTCGGTAATTGATCAAAATTCCGACTGTTTACCGACCACCTATTAAAAATAAATAAAAATTAAAAAATTTACTATCCAGTCGGTATACAGTCGCTTATCTATCGATAACTACGATGATTTTTGCAGTCGGTAAAAGCAGTCGGTATTGGCCAATATTCTAGTAGTGTTCATTATTTTATTTTTTTCAAAAAAAATAGGATTTATTTGTTAAAAAAAATTCAAGTTTTATTTGGTAAAAAACTTAGAAATTTTTTTAAAACTTTTTTGTTAAATTTTCTTTACGAAAAAGTGTAAATATTTATTTGTTAAAAAAATCAGAGACTTAATCATCCAAAATTAGATAGTTTGTTGGGTTTTTTAGACTTTTTCAAATTTGTATCACATTAACCTGTAAAGATTACAAGGATGAATTTAACCGGTTTTAAAAGTTTAAGGGTTTTATCATTCAAAAAAAATAGTTTAAGACCTTAACCATTTAAAATCGTTAGGTTTTCTAGACTTTTCCCTTTTTTCAATTAGTTTTGATTTTTATTTACAATTTTATTTACTTTTGAATTTAAAGTTTACGTATTAACTAAAAGGATAATGGTTTTAATTATATATTTCTTTTGTTTTAAAATAAGAGTATCACTTAGAACTAATTGATTGCCTTCTTGTAACACTTGAAAAAATTTATGTAAGTAAAATTTTAAGGTATATATGATTTTTGTCATTTTTATAGTCTTATTAAGTAAAATATGGATTAGATGAGTTTGGTTATGGATTTGGTTAAGAAATCGGGATCAAGTTTTAAATTACAAGAAACTACATGAGTTCGTGCTTTTGCACACAATGCTTTGATGGGAATTTTGTTCTATGTCATTCTATTGCCAAATAAGAAATTTGGGTCGAGTTTAAATACATGAAACTATTTTATATCCTACGTGCGTTTGTAAATTTTAATTGAATTTTACATCATGATTTTTTATTGCTGAAGGGTGAAATTTTGAAATGCGTTTGCTTGCATGTGTTTGTGTGTAAAGAATTATCAAGAACTTTATCATACATTTTGTTAGAAATGAAATAACGTTCATTTCCATAGTTTTGCCTTGAGGTTTTGGTACGAACACTTTTTGTTGCACATTATTTTAGTGCAGGAGTTGATTTACATACATGGTGTGAGTAACTTTATGTTGGAACTGTAGCGGTCCATTTGAATAGTTTTGTTGAACGTATTTTCAATATTTTCGTTACTACTTTAAGTAACAGTCACATAACTTTCAAGCTGGTTTTGTATGTGTGACATTTATGACCACTCAAAGTTTTGGTACGAACACTTTTTGTTGCACATTATTTTAGTGCAGGAGTTGATTTACATACATGGTGTGAGTAACTTTATGTTGGGACTGTAGCGGTCCATTTGAATAGTTTTGTTGAACGTATTTTCAATATTTTCGTTACTACTTTGAGTAACAGTCACATAACTTTCAAGCTGGTTTTGTATGTGTGACATTTATGACCACTTTGCACAACTACCTAGTCGTGGTAGTAATTTTTGTGTGCGTAAGATTGATCATCAAGATTTGTTCGGTAAGTCTTTTAATAATGTAAATTGGCAAGCACTTCTGCATACCACAGGGTTATTCTTGCAATAAAAATGTTCTGGAGACCAAAAGTGCAAAAATCAACATACCACAGGGACCAAAAATGCAATTTACTCTAACTAAAATTTGTACAGTATGTGCTTTATTAAGATTTGGTGCTTATTATTTTAAATTTAGAAAATAGTATTTAAGGGATTAAAAACACTTTTAAATCAATGGAATATGTTGCATTTTGATGCATATCATCCAATTACTTAACTTGACATGTGTTTTAATAACACCTTATGAGATAATCTATCTAGGAGTAGTTTACTTTCATATTTTCCCTTCTATCCTCTTCATAAAGAAGTCATGTGGATTGAGAAAGAAAGGTCAAATTTGTTGTTCTTGAAGAATTATAGTTGAAAGGATTATGTCGTCAACTATGCCAGGACTTACTTATCTAGTTATGTTACCTTAAGTATCTAAGAAGGAATAAGTGCTATTGTTACATAGTTTGTTCACTTTCCACTACTTGTTAAATGCATGGTCTTAGGTTTAAGTAACATGCTCATCGTCCACCGATAACATTGCAGCTACTTAAGCTTGGCAACATTTGATCCCTTTGCAATGTCATCCAAGTACACCATTGAAGTTTCGCCTTATAAGATGTCATCTAAATTTAAAATAATAAGCACCAGATCTTAATAAAGCACATAGTGAACAAATTTTAGTTATTATAAAAATTACTACGATGTTTTTTTGTTTGGTTGTATAAACTTATGTCCTATAAACTATTTTATTAGAACGCTTAGACATATTAAGCATCATATAAAACCAACTTTGTTTTAGAAAAAGAAATATTGTTTGATTCGAATGAATACATGTGGGGGTGAATTCGGAATCTATGGATTACTAATATTACAGATGTTCATACACTAGTAGTAAAAATAATATAGAAAAAAGGTAAATGAGTATATCTATTAGGAGAAATAAGACATAAAGCATGTCAAAATGAAACAAAAAGCTACAAACATGAGAAAACAAAGAATGATCACAATGACTTCATCGACGTTTCTTCTCATTTTGGAGCCTTGCAGCTTTTTGATAATTTAAAAAAAAACACTAATTTTGTCACTTTCTTCTCAACCCTACCTCCCTGCAGGTTAACGAAGCCACCTCTGTACATTTCCCCATCACCTCTCAAGATCCCTTACTGAATTCTCAATCCACAGAACTGGATTATATGTTTTTATATATATGGTGTTGTAATGGGATCCAATGCTGAGTTATTGTCATCTGCATGGTCCGTTAATTAATCTTGAAACCCATATGGGTACCATGCAGTGGCATAGACCGAGTTATGACCCTTCCATGTGAGCACAATCATATCATCTTCGAACTTCATTCCCCAACCACTTGCATGTTCATCTAGCAAGAACTTCACTTCACTAATTGTATCTTCACCAAACGGTACAGTGTAAAACCCTAAATTTTTCATTCTTTGTGAGAATTTGGCTCCTGATTCTAGTCTTTCTATCCGTTGTCTCCCTTCAGATCCGATAATGTTATAAATTTTGTGGCCAATATCGGCTTCATACTCCATCCTTTGACAACTATCTTTTGGCAAGAAAGTTTCCAATGCATCAAAAGGGATCCACAAGAAATTAAAACATGTGGTGATTCTTGATGCTAGACTTGTTGATCCCAAATCCGAATCTTCGTCAACTATTGTTAGTATATGAGGATTCAAGCTTTTAATTATCTCGAGGAATGAATCTTTTATATGATCAGGCATGTAACGTAGCCAGTTTTGACAATTAATCACCAACGCCTCATCGTCTTGGAAAAGATTTGTTTGGGTTAGAAGAAACTCGTAGTTAAAGTTGAAGGAAGATTCTTGTATGGAGGGGGGAACTTCAATCACCTTGAATTCAAATGGAACATTTCTAAAGTTGGCGAAATTTGTTAAACGAAGGCCTACTTGTTCTGCTAATACATTAAGAAATGGAGGCACTGACGGCCTCCAGGAAGGGACAGAGATGCGCAGACTAGGAGGCCCTTCAGACCTCTTAGCAAGTGCATCTATTAGGGTTGGCCATTGCATACAGTGAGTGATGCTAAAGTCCAAAATATGAACTTTAGGGCATCCTTGGATGGCCTTAAATATGGCACTATTTGATGCACAAAATCCAAACCTATGCCAAGGGATGAGATCAACATACCCAGCTAACTCAGTCACACTCATTAGTCTCCTCTGAAACTGAAAGGCACTCCTTCCCCCATTCAAGTTCATGGCTGTAGGGCAGACCCTGGAAGACCTAGATATGAGTGCCCTTAAGAACCATGATGCAAGCCTCTGGTTTGGGTCTCCAGATGAAGAAGCAACGTTGTTGAGTACCCACATGACTTGTTGAGCAGAATTGATGTCACTATTTTCAAGTGCGTTTGCACAGTGTAGGAGAAGCTTTTCGATACAGGCTCCATCAAGGGTACCTAGACAACCTTTGAGTGCGCCAGAGAGTGGATTTTGGTGCGAGTTGAAGAGGGTTGAACTTGAGTTTGATAAGGCAATTGAAGTGGTATTTGATCGAAGTTCGGCTTTCATGTCGATTTGATAGATAACTTGAGATCTATACATGTAGAATTTAGATCAAGTGAATGTTATGCTTTCATGGTTAAGCATGGATATAATGCTTGATGAGGGTTATATTGGGATGATGGAGACTATTAAAATTTGGGAGAGAGAGAGAGAGAGAGAGAGAGAGAGAGAGAGAGAGAGAGAGAGAGAGAGAGAGAGAGAGAGAGAGAGAGAGAGAGAGAGAGAGAGAGAGAGAGGTTCAAGTCCTTTCTTGTTTATAGAAGTAACGAATAAACCATATATATATATACACATATACTCTACGGAGCCGATTACACCAAAATAGTTTGCACGTATCAAAATTTCAAAGCTTTTTTTGATAAAACCTTTGGGGTAATTTAGAAAACTATACATATATAATTAGTAATAAGTAAAAAGAGAAATTGAAGTTAAAATTTGTCAAAGAGTTGTATGTATTTAAAGAAAAACCACAAAAACGTTGTTGCTTTCTAATATACAAAAGTTTTATTTATTAAATTTGTAATTAAGGTATTTTTTAGGAAAAATCAAGAAAACCTAACAAGACTTTAATATTTGAAGTGATTAAGTGTTTAAATATTTTGAGTAACTAAGTTTCTAAATATTTTTTACAAATAAATACCTTTTTTTAAGTTTAATTGGTCTTTAACCAATTATATAGCAAAATCATTATTATTAAAATCCCGGAATTATATATTGGAAAAATCGTTGCACTTATCAGAACCAAATAAATAATCATCATAACCCTTAAGTTTGTCTCTTAACATACGTTGCACACCCTACCCTACATGATTTGTCAAAAAGAAATGTAGGAAAAACATGATTGCTTAATATATATATATATATATATATATATATATATATATATATAGGGGTGAGTTCAAATAAAAACTCAAATTCAATTGTAAACGTGAGGACAAACCACAGCCATTGATTAAGAAAAAAGTGATTAAATCAATGAATAAAAAACACGATGACAATTTTGTAAATAACTTGAAAACTATGTCCATGGCTTAGTGAATTTTTAGCGCGCAGGGGTAAAATTGGAATCAGCCCTCTTTGTTGACTTTTTATTTTTTTTTAATTAAAAAACTTTTACCCCCTTAAATTTTAAAATAAATTATCTCAAAAACTACTAACATTTTAATCAAACAAATTACATCAAAAAAACGAGAATTTCGTGCTCTTCGATATGACATCCATCATGATATAGTTTTTTTTCGATTTAACCGTTTTTTACGTGAAATCGTGTATATATGTTATATTCAGACTGAATATAACACATATTCAGTCTGAATAATATAACCACCAAATCAATTGCCTTGCATTATAAGATTGTGTAATCTAGCTTGAATGATCTGGCTTCCGGTCATTAGTTAGGATTGGTGCTTGTCTAAACTTTAATGCAATTGTTAGTAGGTTAAGTTATTCGTTTGTGACTAGACTTAACTTAATCAATTAGAAACTAGTCCACTAAGCTCCTCTAACCTGCACTGGTATAACTTAAACTTTTAATAACTTCACACATGAGTTGCAAATAATTTTATTGCCTAATTGTCACCAATAGCGCTACCCATAGTTCTCACCCATTTGACCATGATGAGCCATCTAACCTATACTGGTATAACTTAAACTCATTATAACCTATCAGTTAAAGTTATTCAGTATACTGGGCCAATTTCAGTGAAATTGTTGCTTTTTACCTCATCTAATTGCTGGCCTCTAGTCCTATTATTCCTTGTTTAAAATAAAGTAGAAGTACAAAGAAAAGATGATAAAATGAATCTAACGGACACCAATGCATAGTAACTTTAATTCTATATACATCATTCATAAATTAAGGCTCTAATCAATTATAATCACTAGATAAAGAAAACTAATTTAGACCAGAATCAGCACCTTCGAGATGTAAAATTTCGTGTGCTTTTGTAATCTATATAGATGTCACTGCAACCGACACATATATATTATTCAAGTAAATAAAAACAATGGTAAACCTTTGACATAAGTTTGAGGCTAAATACTTCTTTTCAGTGGATACATCAAGGTTATGGATGTGAACACCAAAGAAGAAAAAACTAAAATAACACATATTCAGACTGAATATGTGTTATATTCAGACTGAATATAACACATATTCAGTCTGAATATAACACATATTCAAACTGATGTATTTATATCAAAGAAAGGTAAGCATGAAAATGAGGTTTGAATAAACAAAAACGGTGTAATTATTCAAAAGGTCCTCCTAAACTACTCATCATCGAGGCTTCTGATCCATATACATTCTGCTGCTCATCATCCAGTATTCTCCTCCATTAAAAGGTGTACCCCATTGACAAACATCATACTTGCACAGTTAACATTTAATGGAACATAATAAACGAAATCAAATACGAGATCTTGGTTACTTGAATGATCATAATAGATCACTTGCAGAGGGGCATGGTAAAATGATTCCCGTTTGAGTTTTAATTTATTCCTAAGTTCATAATCTTTTATATATATATAGTGGTTTGTATAGTTTGTTAGAATTGTTTGGTTTACAATTGAAACGCACAATATATATATATATATATATATATAGAGAGAGAGAGAGAGAGGGAGGTTCAAAGAAAAACCTCAAAAAACGAAAAACTGAAGAACACACATATAAATACATCAGTCTGAATATGTGTTATATTCAGTCTGAATATGTGTTATATTCAGACTGAATAAAGGTAGATATTCAAAACGAATAAATGTTTAAATTTTGTACCTTTATTCAGTCTGAATAACTCTATATTCAGACTGAATAAAGGTAAATATTCAAAACTGAATAAATGTACCTTTATTCACTCTGAATATAACACATATACACGATTTCACGTAAAACGGTTAAAACGAAAAAAAAAACTATATCATGATGGATGTCATATCGAAGAGCACGAAATTCTCGTTTTTTTGATGTAATTTGTTTGATTAAAATGTTAGTAATTTTTGAGATAATTTATTTTAAAATTTAAGGGGGTAAAAGTTTTTTAATTAAAAAAGAAAATAAAAAGTCAATAAAGGATGCGCTCATTCTAATTTGACGAAAATACCCCTAAAGCTGAATTTTAGGAATGGCTTAAATATGGCTGCGATCAATGGACGAGATTTGTCCTCATGTTTACAATTGAATTTGAGTTTTCATTTGAACTTTCCTCTCTATATATATATATATATATATATATATGAATGTTGGTAGGGGTGTACACAGGTTGAGTTGGACGGTTTTTGACAATTTTACAACCTAACCCAATTATGGCTGTTTGGAAATTTTCAACTCAACTTATTCAAAAGTATAACCTAACCCAACCCAACCCTTGCGGGTTGTGGCGGGTTGGGCGGGTTGAGCGATTTGGTTGTATACATAAAATTCACGACTAAATTACGACAAATAAAACTGAAATATTCTCAACAAAAATATTAGTTATTACGGCCGCTAGTACTAAAGGCGGATTCGAATGTTGTAGATCGAGAGAGAAAGGTTTCTGACTTTTTGGAGTGTGCAATCTCAAACAACGACTTGGAGCCCTAGTTCGTTGCTCACAACTCACGGCCTCACATAATGTCAAGTAGTTTGGACGTTGTTAAGTCAAGTAGTTTGGGACTTTGGGCTATGATTTATCTGAAAGTTTTGGGGCCTTTCTTAATATTAGATTATTAGGACTAATATTAATTTGTATTTTGGGTTGCACATCTATACATATAATAAATAAGTAACTAGCATGCCACGTGTCGTCTTCTGGTGAGCCGACTTCAGTATTTTCCCGTCTAAACATGTATCTGAACGCAGTTTACATTATAAGTTCAATTAACACACCCACATTCACTCCTCCTTAAATCTCTCCTTAATTCAATTTTTTTAATTTACTACCCTTGTAATTAAGTATGTAGTTTACTTTTAATCTCTTACTTTTTTATTTTTCATTTTAGACACTTATCATATAAACATAAATAATGTATATGAACTGAAATGCATTAAAATACATTTCTATTTTTTACAAATTATACAATTGTAATCGCTTCGTCAATACCTTCGAAATGAGCCAAATATTGAATATTTTTGGATTTAATTATATTATTAAATATCATAAATATATACAAATTAATGTGTCATGATTAGTATGAGATTTGTTGAAATTAGTATGAGATTTGATACAAATAATCACTAAATTGTTGTGATTTTCTTTTTCCAATTTCATATCAATTTTTACTTCAAAGTCGAATTCCTTCGACGAATTACAATTCTATCAAATTCCATTCTGTCAACGAAACACCCTTAGAATTATCATAAAAGATTTAATTATTTGGAAAAAAAAGATATCACTTATCAACTGACTTTTGGATTATGAGTTCGAACCTTTTTCAAAAATATAAATATGCAAATATTTTAGTATAGTATATTTAATTATTTATACTTTCTTAATCATGATTATATTATTTCCTCTAATTTTAATTGAACTACATAATATCAGTTATCAACAGATGCTTGATTAATGATATTTTCAAAGTCAAATTGTTATGCTTCCCATCAATTCACTTTAAATTAATCTTTCATAATAGGTGATAAGTTTTCTGGCATGATTTTTTTTGTTAAATTACCCCGTGTAATACATGGTTCGAATCTAGTATTATATATAGTTATATATATTATATATAAATATAATTTTACTAAAATAATAATATTAGCGGCGGGTTGACGGGTTAGGTTGGGTTGAGTTTTCCTAACCCAATTTCAACCCTTATAATTAGCGGTTTGGCGGTTTGGCGGTTCGGCGGTCCGGCGGGTTGGGTTTAATTGGTTTGTTAGCGGGTTGGGTTGGTCGGGTTTCACGGATTGACGGTTTTTTGTACACCCCTAAATGTTGGCATAAATAAATTTTCAAATTTATTTGATTAATGTTTCGTGTCTTAAATGATTTGTCAAACAAAAGAATAAATAAGTTGTCCACAAATTAAAATTGTGTTGGACAAATCAAGATATATCAAAAACGGGCATTACGTGTCGGAATGATGAATTACTTTTTCTAATCTTTGAAACTAATTCGTTTATTTATAGTGGTTATTGTAGTTAGAACATCCACACGCGTCTTGTAAGTGTTTTTGGAAGATGACATGTCATGCCATGTGTCTTGCAAGGCCTTGTAAGACTTCCAGTATCTTGCACAATTAGCAAGACCTTGCAACAAATTTAATATAGTAAACAAATCATTTTTTAATTTAATTATATTGTTTGTTTGTTTAAATATTAGTTATTATTAATATTTTTATTAAATTTAATTCATTTATTAGTTTATTTGAACATTATTTTTTTAATATTTTTATTAAAATTTTTGCCCACGCTTTATTTTTTAAAAAAATGATACTTTTATGCAATGTTTTTTATTTAAACTGCTAAATTAAAAGTACATTAATATAAAAATTACGAAAATACAAATACTAATAGATAAACGTACACAATTTATTTATCCTTATTTTTTAATTAATTTATTAGTTATATTATAATTATCTATATTATTTATATTATAATTATCTATATTATTTATATTATATTTATTTATATAATTTATTAGTTTAAAAAGGAATTTGGTCTTGCATGTGTGTGGAATGTGTTATTGCAAAGCTGATGTGGTACTTGTGAAAGGAGTAAAGTCTTGCAGGTGTGTGGATGGTCTTAAAATGCTAAATAGGCAATTATTATTATATTAATTTTGAAATTAAAATTAGTTTGTTTTATAAAAATAATGTTCATATTTATGCTATTGAGGATAAAAGTAGCTATCAATTTATCATAGCTCTTTTCTAAACCACCGCTTAATCTTTGAATTTTAATTAGGGAAAAGTTCAAAAAAAACCCAACAAACTATCTTATTTTGAACGGTTAAGTCCCTAAACTATTTTTTTGAATAAAAAAACTATTAAACTTTCTCATTTTGAATGATTAAGTCCCTAAACTATTTTTTGAATGAAAAAACTATTATGTTAGTGCTTAATTATGATTGTACCAAGTAGAGGGGCCTAATATGTCATTGTGTCAAACTTATCATAGGTATATATTGTTGGCTACTTTCCTCTTTAGGTTTCGGTCATTCTTCACACATAGCAGCCACACACACTAGCATTTGCTCTCAACTCACCATTGTGTGCTACTTTGATCATATTGAATATAGAGATGGCTTCCTTTGATGTTATTATTGATTGATTATTTGTTCTGGGATCACAATTGGTATCAGAGCTTGTATATCACATTGATCAGATTAGGATTGTAAGGGTTTTTGCAAAAGTTGAGTGTTCTTCATATTTTTCAACTTTTTGGTTGATTTTAGCCATTAGAGTTCTTCTAATGGATTAGAATCGATTAAGGGTTGTTACTAGACTATTCCTGAGTGTTTTTATTCCGCAAAATCACTAGGTTAGTAGCTCAAATTGTG
This sequence comes from Saussurea involucrata, assembly GCA_033807775.1. Taxonomy (NCBI): domain Eukaryota; kingdom Viridiplantae; phylum Streptophyta; class Magnoliopsida; order Asterales; family Asteraceae; genus Saussurea; species Saussurea involucrata. The sequence continues at coordinate 110,408,223 of CM066320.1, read as the reverse complement.
CATTTTCCCATTTTCGGACTTTTGTATTTCTGCACTCTGTTTTGCATCGAAAACCCACTTTTTCTTGGCTTTTGGACAAAACACGAAGCATTAAAGTTGCCCAGAATAGTGTCACGAACCTGCGTACCAAATTTCATCCAAATCCGATTTGTTTTGAAGATTCGACTCAAGAACACCTTAAATCTTCATAACTATCGCAACCGTCGAAGTTTCATAACTATCGTAAGTGAACAGTTCCGTATCGCAAGAGTCACTTGCGACAAGAGTCTTATCGCAATCCTCAGTGTTTGAACAGTAACTTATCGCAACCTCCTATTGCGAAAAGACCCTATTTTTCTTATTGCGACAAGATTTTCCTATTGCGACAAGATTTTCTTATTGCGACAAGATTTTCCTATTGCGACAAGATTTTCTTATTGCGACAAGTTGTGTGTTGCGATATCCGTGTATTGCGATAAGGTTTGGGTTGCGACAAGCTTTGGGCTGCGACAAGACAGTGTGTTGAGACAAAAGATTGTGTAATAAGTATTTCCTAATCAGATTAAAAAGATATTAAAAGATCAACGACAAGTAATCTAAACATGACTACCAGAGATATTTTGACCTTAGGTTCAAAAGATAAACCGCCAGTTCTATTCCCTAAAGACTTTAAAATATGGAAAGACAGATTTCTTGACTATGTGGAACGACAAGAAAATTGGGCTCTAATCCATGATTCCTTGATAAACGAGGTACAAGGAGAAGTTCGTGAAACAGACCCAGATGGCAACGTAAGACGTCTTGAACCAAGAGACTACGCCGGTGAACACTTGTTGAAACACAAAGCCGATAAAGCGGCTAGGTCACTGGTTATGCAAGCCTTAACCAATAACATATATCGGAAGGTTGATAGTTTGAGCGAAACAGGGAAAGGAATGTTTGACGAGCTGATCAAGTTGTATCAAGGATCAGAAGTGGAAAATCAAATGAGAGTCTCAAACATCATCAACAAATATGAGAATTTCAAGCAGAAGGATGGTGAGAGTCTAGACGATGCATATGATCGTTTCACAACCATCCTAAATGAACTCAACAGTTACAAGATATCGAAATCCATCATCGAGACTAATGTGAAGTTCTTGGGCGTGCTTCAGCCTGAATGGAAGAAGTATGCTCATAGAATGAAACAGAATTCTAGGCTGGATTCTCTTCCGTTACAACAGATGTTTGAAACATTAAAGCAAGATGAGGATGATGCTGATCTAAAAAAGAAGAAGTTGATGAAAAAGGAGAAGAAGGATAAGAGGGAAAAGAAGACAGCGGTGTCTGAAAAGAAAGAAGAGGAGGATGAGCTTGAGAGCGAACCGTTAGCATTGATGTCAAGAAAGTACGCTGATAAGGGTAAGAGTATTCAGAAAGAGGATTATGGGATAGACCAGGATGACTTGGATGAGGCGGAAAGCGTGAAGCAGGCAATGATGCTTCTATCAAGGGCATTCCAGAAGAAATTTGTGAAAACTCCGGGATCAAACAACCAACGTTACTCATCTGGTTCTAAAAACTTTGAGCACAAGAACCGGATTGAGTCAAAGAAACAGTTTGATAACCAAAAGGAAGATGGTAAAAGGTCAGAGGTGAAGAAGTTTGGTGAAAGGAAGGATGAAGAGAAAAAGTGTTACAATTGTGGGAAGTCCGGCCATTGCTCCAAAAGTGCTGGAAACCGAAGGTAAGGGATTCCGACTACTACAAGAAGAAGGCACTGTTGGCAGAGCAGAAGGAGTCTGGAATTGCACTTCTGGTGGAGGAAGAGTATTGGTTGGATCTAACTGATGATGAAGGAGATGCGGAGACGGCTGCTTTAGCAAATATGTGCCTAATGAGCAGGGATGGTGAGGATTCAGAGGTTGGTGCGGCGCCTGAGACAAATGAGGTAGATTCCTGCACCGTTAATCAATTTGCTAATCAGTTTAAAGTCCTCGCCTTAAAACAAGATGAATTAACTGAGAAACTCAATAACGCGCATAAAATAATAGAATCTCAAAGACAGCGAATTATTGACCATAACAAGTTAAATGATGAGTTGAAGAAGGAACGAGTTGAGATCGAACAATCTCGAACTTATTTCCGAAAAAGAATGGATGAAATGGAAGAAAATGTAAGAATTTCTGAAAATAGGAAGAATGAGCTTGAACAAATGTTGCGATGTTATAAAGATATTAACAACGAATTGTCTGAAAAGGCAAGTGATCTAGAAGCGAAGCTGTACAAACTTGGTCAATCTGAACAAACCATTTTCCTAAACACTCCAAAGAATTTCAGATATTACAACTCGAAATGGGGTGTGGGATATGACAATCCTCATTATTTGGAAAATGATTTGAAAAAGGCACCTTGTCTATACAAGTTTCAATGGCTTAAGCTTCTAACCATAGATCCCAAATATAGAATCAAATGGCTTAATGAGGAAGAACAAGGGGTTGAGGAAGAGATTAAAAGAAAGACAACTGTGACCATGCAACTTCCTTTTCATTATGATTCGGCCAATAGGAAGGCACTGCTTTGGAATGGGAAACAAACCTTGCCTAATGACTATTTTCAAAGCTATGTTGTTGAGCCACCAAAGGGAACTGTATCAAAACCCGTTTTTGAAGGAAAAACATATTACCCTCCTTTGGTACTCGAACAGAAGCTTGTCGATCTTGAGTTGAATATTAAAAGCAAAATTGAAGAAGTCAGAAATGACGATCAACTTGCTTTTGATATTGAAAAGGAAGTTATGTTAACTGTTTTGATAAATAGCAAGAAAGATGAGTCTGAAAAGGTTGTTTCTGAATCGTCAACAAAAAGATTTGAAGAAAAGAAATCTCTTGAACTTAGATGCTTGAATCTTTCAAAACAAGTCTCTGATTTTCAGAAAATGTTATTTCTTGAAAAAGATCAAATTAAGAAAGAAATAGAGAGATTTAAGTTCGAAAGAAAATCTTTTGAATCTGAAAATGTTATATTTTCAAAGAAAATATATGATTTAGAAAACATTTTGATCAAAGAGAGAAAAGATCTTGAGACTAATAGAGAGTACTTTCAAAATGAAATCTCAAGACTTATGGGAAAATTGTCAAATCTATCCACTGAAGCTATGACAGAGTTTGCGAGCAAACTTTCCTCTGATTCAGATGCTTCCTCATGCAAAGCCTTCATGGGCAATACTCTTTACAGCAGCATGACCGTGGATGACTTTGATGATTTTGGTCCTATTGATCTAGAGAAACAACCTGTTAATGAAAACTCTTGTGATATCTTCCATAACTCTTCTTCCGATGACATTAAGGTTGATTATGTTATTGACATTCCTTGTGATGGGAAGGGTAAGAAAGCACAACAAAAAGATGTTCAATTTGATTTTAGTTCTAAACTTCCGGATCACTCTGATTTTTTGATCAAGGAAGAGGAACCCGAGAAGAATTTCTTCGAAGGGGAATCTTCTAAAACAATTGAGAAAAAGAAAAAGAAGAAAATAAGCGTAAATCTAAATCTTCTCGAGCTCAAAATTCCTACGCTTACGATTCTTATTTTGATGCTATTTCAGATCGTTATTTAAGAAACAACTCGCGGTTAGAGTGGAGAATAAAGGAGTCCACACAGGATGTGGCCTAGAGAAAATCATCTAATGTCGCTTTTCATTCCAAGAAAAACACTTTTGTTTCTACTGTTAGTAATCGTGATGCTTTCAACAAACAAAAACTTGTTATTCCTTACAAGATTTCTTCAATGCAACAACTGATTAATTTAGCACATGATCAAATTTGTTGTTCTTCATGTGGTGTAGATGATTTTATCTGCAAGTCTGATTATTCTTCATGGTTTGGTTATAATTTCTATGGTTCAAATCGTTTTTACACAAATAGATATTATAACCACAACTCTTCAAAGAAACATGCCAACCAAAAAACTGTTAATTCTCCTAACACAAAAGGACCCAATTGGCAATGGGTACCTAAAACTGTTTGAACTCCATTTTGCAGCTCCGTCATGTGTGGTATTTGGATTCTGGTTGCTCAAAACACATGACAGGTAGAAAGGAGCTGTTGAGCAACTTTGTAGAAAAAGATGGAGGGAAAGTTAAATTTGGGAATGATCAGTACTCTCCAATCTTGGGTTATGGAGATATAGTAACAGACAACGTTAGGATCACCAAAGTGAATTATGTTGAAGGCTTAGGGCATAACTTATTTAGATAGGTCAGTTTTGTGACAAAGACCTAGAAGTCCATTTCAAAAAGACACGGTGTGCAGTTCTAACCGACGAAGGAAATGAACTTCTAGTTGGTTCTAGAAAGTCAAATCTTTACACTATTGACCTATCAAAGCTAAAGCCGAAGAATGACGTGTGTCTGCTGTCTAAGGCAACAATGGAAAAGAGTTGGTTATGGCATAGACGACTATCTCATCTCAACTTTCGTTACATTCAAAAGCTAACTTTGGGTGATTTAGTTATAGGTCTACCGGTTCTGCAGTTTGAGAAAGACAACTTCTGTACTGCTTGTGAGAAGGGGAACATAAAGCGAGCACCTCATCCACCGAAACCCGAACCCAGCACACACAAACCTTTGGAAATCCTTCATATGGATCTCTGTGGTCCGATGAAGACTCAGTGTATCAGTGCCAAACGATACGTGCTAGTCATTGTCGATGATTACTCGAGATACACATGGGTCAAGTTTCTTCGATCAAAAGATGAAACCCCTGACTTGATCATCTCGTTAATCAAACAGCTTCAAGTGAATCGTCAACAAACAGTTCAGACTGTTAGGTCTGACAACGGGACAGAGTTCCAAAACAAGACTCTTGATGATTTCTTTAAGTCATTAGGAATATCTCATCAATATTCTGCGGCTAGAACACCTCAGCAGAACGGAGTCGTTGAAAGACGGAACTGTACACTTGTTGAAGCCGCCAGAATGATGTTGTCTTATGCTGATCTACCTCTGTTTCTGTGGGCTGAAGCTGTTTCGACGGCATGCTATATACAAAACCGTTTTATTATCCATCGTCGGTTTGGTAAAACTCCATATGAACTGATTAATAATAGAAAACCTGTAATACACTACTTTCGTGTTTTTGGATGCAGGTGTGTTGTGCTGAACGACAAGGATAACTTGAATAAATTCAGTCCTAAGGGAATCGAGGGCGTCTTTATCGGATACTCGCTTACGTCAAAAGCATACGGAGTCTATATCATGTCTTCTAGAACTCTGAAAGAAAGCATAAACGTCAGATTCGACGAAACTGAAGACTTGGCTTCTGTGCAAAATAGTACAGAACCCGCAATATCAGGAATTCTAGCATCTGGACAAATCCGTCCAATGATGACTAGATCTTCAAACAAGGATCAAGCTTCCACTTCTAACTCTAAACCTGATGATCTTGATTTATTGTTTGAATATTTTTATGATGATTATTTTGGTAATGATAAACCTTCTTCATCTATCAATAACAGGAGCAATGTTGCCACACCACCAGCTAATGCTACATTGTCAGGGCCTTCACCGGTACTGACTACTCCTACAACTGGTGCAACAACTCCTGCTTCGTCTTCAAGTAACACGCATATGGAATCTCCACAAGCAATACAACGTGTATCCACGAATGGTGCTTCTTCGTCAGGTACAACTTCTAACGCCAATGGTGAGGACTCTGCAAGTCAACCTAAGTCATTTTCTGAAGCAGATCCGGTGGCAGTTACTGTTGACTCTTCTGTCAATGAACCCGCCCCACAACCGGAACCAACCTTGACAATAGAGTTGAATTTTGATAAAGATCCCACCTTAGTGGATCCCAATGAAGGTGCTGTATCTCTCCTCCCACATTCTACAAGATGGACTAAGAGTCACCCCATTGAACAAGTCATTGGTGACGTCTGCGAACATGTAAATACAAGATCTGCAATGACTAACGAAGTCCTTTACGCGCTCTTTCTAAGTCAAGTTGAGCCCACAACAGTTCGACAAGCCTTAGAAGATCCGGATTGGATCATTGCCGTGCAAGATGAGCTGAATTCTTTTGAAGCATTGAACGTGTGGAGACTAGTTCCTAGACCCAAGGGTAAAACTGTTGATCCAAACCCTCAGTGATTTGATAATGACCCTCTCTTATATACTTAGTCAAAATTGTAAGTAAACAATATGTATCAGAGTTTCACTATCGCTGATAAGTACTAAGATCTTACAGTACCGCTGATAGGAACTCTCGCTCTTTAAATTAAACATTCAGCGAACACTGTTCATCATTAATGCTCTGAGTCTGTTCAGTCATTATGATGATCGCTGATAAGTTAGTTGTTTACTTATGATCCCTGAAGACAAGTTTCACGTCAACAAAGGTTCTTCGCTGAAGTCGAAGATCAAGCTCAAGAACCAGCGACAAGTCTCCTAATGAACTGATGCGGATCAACGAAGACTCAGATTTGTCCACTCAACGTGAAGTATCAAGTACAAGACTTCAGCTATCGCTGAACTTTATCATTCGCTGAATAGAAAATGATAATCGCTGAATCAACGAAAGCTGATCATGAAGTCCTCCGTACAAAGTACTTTTGTCTTAACCACCCTTGCACGACTCCGTACGAAATGTCAGAAAAGAACCTCCGAAAATCTGAAATCGTACAACCACTCTGATACTACACTATTCATCCATACGGCTACTAAGGTTGTCAACCAAGGTCAATGACATGCAACCAACCAGCTGATGACACGTGTAAAGTATACTGACGTGCATTAAATGCATGCAGTATATAAAGAGATGAACTCACTTCATTTGAAGTAACTTGCTAACTCTGGACAAGTTCAAATCTCTTATCTCAGATAGGTTATTATTAGTAATTTCCTTATCTCTCTTAGTGCAAGAAACCTTAGTGTTCCAACTTGTTTAGATTTAGGTTTATCCTTAATCATGTTTCCGCAACAAGCTGTAAATTGTTAATGATTTATCAATAAACAATTTAGAAAAGTAAAATCTGTGTGTTTGTATTCAACCCCCCCCTTCTACAAACTTGTATAGGCCTTCGGGACCAACAAAAACGGTAATTGGTACAAAGTGGGTCCTGAAGAATAAGAAAGATAAAGATGGTATTCTTGTGAGAAACAAAGCACGCCTTGTAGCAAAAGGGTACAGGCAACAAGAGGGAATCGACTATGATGAGACGTATGCACCGGTAGCTCGCTTAGAGGCAATCCAGATGTTTCTTTCATTTTCCGCTTTCAGAAACTTCACTGTCTATCAAATGGACGTGAAGACTGCTTTCTTGAACGGTATCTTGAAGGAAGAAGTATATGTTTCTCAATCGGAGGGTTTTGTGGACAAAGATAAACCAGATCACGTCTACATACTTGACAAAGCTCTCTACGGTCTCAAGAAAGCCCCTCGCGCCTGGTATGAAATCTTATCTACCTACCTACTTGGTGCTGGCTTTCGGAAAGGTAAAATCGACACAACTCTCTTCACTCTGCATAAAAATGGTGAGATCCTTCTGGTACAAATTCACGTTGATGATATTATATTTGGTTCAACTGACCCTGGATTATGTACTTGGTTTTCGGGCATTATGATGACTAGATTCCAGATGAGTATGATGGGAGAGATTAATTTCTTTCTAGGATTACATGTCAAGCAATTCTCAACAGGTATCTTCATCAACCAATCCAAGTATGTGTTTGACATCTTGAAGAAATTCAAGATGGAAAACTGTACCTCAATTGGTACACCTATGGCTCCTGGATCTAAAATTGGTCCGGATCCAGATGGTGAAGATGTAGATGTTAAGAATTACAGAGGGATGATAGGCTCATTAATGTACCTGACTGCGAGTTGTCCAGATATAATGTTTTCGACTTGTTTATGTGCAAGATTTCAGGCACAACCAAAGGAATCACATCTTGGTGCTGTTAAAAGGATCTTTCGATATTTGAAGGGGACACCGTACCTTAGTCTGTGGTACCCAAAGGGAACGGGATTCGAACTCACTGCATATCCTGATGCGGATCATGGAGGTAGTATGCTAGACCGGAAGAGCACATCTGGTCATGTGCAGTTTTTTGGGGACAAACTGGTAAGTTGTTCTTCGAGGAAACATAACTGTGTTTCAACATCAACTGCGGAGGCATAATATGTTGCCGCTGCCAGTTGTTGTTCACAGGTTCTGTGGATGAAGACTCAACTGATGGACTACGGCTTCAAGTATGAGAAGATCCCCATTTACTGTGATAACAAGAGTGCAATTGCCATATCAGCTAACCCAGTCCAGCATACAAAGACCAAACACATCGACATCAGGTATCATTTTATTAAAGATCATGTCGAAAAAGGTACGATTGAATTATACTTTGTCACAACTGAGTATCAACTTGCCGATCTCTTTACGAAAGCCTTGGATGAAAAACGCTTTAATTTCTTAGTATCCAAGCTCGGCATGTTGAACATGAAAGTTTAATATTCTATATTGATCATATAATGGATGGAAATATGTGTATGTCAATCTAGTTATTTCTATCTAGATTGATACATTCAATTTTTCATCACATTCTATTCTCAATATAAGATATTTTATTTTCATGTCTTTGTTGTTTTTCATTGTTTATTCTCTTTGTCACTTTATATTCTTGTTATGATATATGTCTCTGCATAAGGTGTGTTCATAGTCTCAGGGGGAGTACACTATAAGATGTATGCACAAGATTAGGGGGAGTGTGCATATCCGACAAAGCTTGTAAGTGTTGATTTCATGTGTTCCTTATTTGACGATCACAAGGTATGTTCTCTAATTTGTTTTAGACACAAACTCTTAAATGATGAAAATCAATTTTTCAAAAACATACTTGCATCATTTAAGGGGGAGTGAAAATATTTCAAAAACCTTGCGTGCTTAATCAATTGGAAGTTGGACATCTTCCAATGTGATAAAATCTTTTAAAATTTTATCTGAAAATGTCCAAGTGTCACTGGTATCGCAACCTTCACTTGCGATACATAGTGAATAGTGTTTTATCGCAACCTTCTGTTGCGATGAAACCAAGGGTAATTCTTATCGCAACCTTACATTGCGATAAGCAGGCTTACACAGTATCTTATCGCAACCCGTTGTTGCGATGAGATTGACAGTTTATCGCAACTTTTTCTTTGCGATAAGCTGACACGTGGCAGGTCAAAACTTTGGACCAATCTCGTGTTGCCACGTGTCACTGATTTCAAAATTCGTATTGAAAGTGCAGGATCTATTCTTACAATCAATATAGAAAGAAGTAATTGAGAAATTGTATGATCAAGCCCAATTGTATTCAATGATGCACAGAATTACAGATCTAAGAGAGAGATCACCTCAAAGATTACAAGGAAAGAATACAAGTAATATGAAAATCAATCAGTTAGCAACGTAGTGCTAACCACTCTATTTATACTGCAACAAACATCTTAAAGCTACAGTACAAATAAGAAAGACTAATAAGAACATAACACGTGTCCTAATTAGTTTACACATTACTAAATAACGAAACTCGTCATAAGTTCTGAACAGGTAATTCAGAACTTCTGAACATTCTTCTGATCACGCTTCTCAGAACTTCTGACTTCTCTTTCTCAGATCTCTGACTCTTCTTCTCAGAACTTCCGACTCTTCTTCTCAGAACTTCTGAATCTTCTTATCAGATCTTCAACACTTGGTTTATTGACAAAACTTCAGATCTAACAATCTCCCCCTTTTTGTCAAATAAACTTAAACTTTGCATCATCTAATTCTTTCAGAGCAGGAACAATTTTCTGAAGTAGCACATTCCTCAGATTAAGCCTCTTATCAATCTTGTCAATAATTTCTTGAATAATCTCAACTTGCTGATTAATTACTTCTTGAATCATGTTTGCTTCCTTCACTTTCAGCATCTTTTTCTCCAAATTGTGCTTTATGATCCTTAAAGTTCCAGAACAATATTTTGCAGTTTCCTTTGCTCTGAAGAAGATCTTTCCACTTTTGTTCTTCAAAAATACTCCCAACTCTGGATATCTGTGAACACTTCCAGTCTTTAACACCTTTTTCTGCTCATGATCTGTATTGGGATTTGCCAGATAAACACATGACTTTTGCAAATACAGAGCTATTTGGAAATCTGTATAGCAATGCCACCTTAAGATATAGAACATGGCCTCAATCACCACACTTCTTGCCTTCCTTTCATTTCTATCTTTACTTGACTCTTTAAAACATAGAAAGCTGTGTAATCTGTAGAAGTCAACCACTGACAGTTTCTCAAAATCTGCATCAGTGAAATAATAAACCTTGCCATCTTCTCTCAAAACTTCAAAGGATAAGTACTCCATCTTTCTGAATTTCTTAACCTTCAATTCTCTGATTCCATTGATTAGAAAATCTGAGTAAACGGCTTGCTTTGTTTTGCCAAGACATCTTGATTTTTCAGCCAACCAGATCTGAGTCTCCTTAGACCTATCATAATACACATCCAAGAATTGTACCTCTTTTGGTTTGAAGAACTCAGGCAGATCAAATTCAAGAAAGTATCCATTCAGATCAATGAATATTTCATCTTCTTTGGGTTCAGACTGTTCAGCTTGATCAATATTAGTTATCTGCACATTCTGAGGTGTTGTGTCCTGAACTTCTTCAGCCTCATCTGACAAAATTTCATTCACTTCATACTCAGCTGGGAACACAAAATCATTATGTAGAATCTTTTTGGGATTCACCTCAGATAACAACCATTCACTACTGTTTCTGATTTTTCTTCTAAAATCCAACCTCCTCTTCACACAGTTTATGCATCTCTTCTTTAAACTCTCTTTTTCAGCATCCATACTTACTTCCATTCTAATCAACAGCCAATTCAGAGTTGCATCACTGTACTTCACCAACTCTTTTAATCTGAATAATTCAAGTCTTTCGTGAACCATATATGTGAACCCTTCTGCCTCCATTCCTTCATTCACAAAACCCTTCACATGCAGATCAACTTCTGTTTTCTTTGTGGGAGAACTCAGATTGCACTTTTCTTTTCTTTCTTCTATAGCCAACTGGAAGTCATACAAGTATGTATTTCTGACATAAATACCCAGAAGTCTTCTGCATTCAATTTCTATCAAGGCTTCTTCAGTGCTAGCAAAGAACTTGACTAGAAAGATCTGATCATCAAGAGTCAATCTGTGAAAATCAAATGTAGACATGGAAACCTTTGTATTTCTTTCTTTCAGTGTTTCCATTCTAACGAACATTAAACCATTGAATTCATCTTGTTGAAACATCAGAACTTTCTCGATTCTTTTCTGAATATGCAGTTTTGAGTCAGGAACTCTGAACATATTAGAAGCTTCTGAGTAGACCATCTGAGCTCTGTCATCCATAAAACCATCAATGTTACTTTCCAAAAGCTCATACTCTCCTTCTGTGTAGTAGAGATTATCATATATTTCCTCAGGAAAAATATCATCATGAAATTGTCTGGCTAAAGGTACATCACTTAACTCTAGAATGAAGTCACACAAAGGTTCTTCTAGTCTTTGCAATTTAATCTTTGGAATCTCGATTGGTTTTCTGAATACATATTCAGAAGGCATAAAGAAGTCTTTCACTTTCACATACTCTTCTTCTGTATTTAACTCATCACAAAAGTTAAACCTAAAATCATCTTTAAAATCCTGAGTGTAATCTACAGTTCTGTCTTCTTCTCCCATTAGATCAATGGGTCTTATCACTTTTATTCCTTTATGAATTTTCTGAACACTCAAAGCTCTGACTACTTCATTATGCATTCTTCTGATCAATTCTTCATTCAACCTCATTTCTTCTGATTCAGACTCCATTGCCCTTTCACTGTTATAAACCACAATATCTGTACACCTGTTTACCACTGTACTTTCCACTATTTCTTCCATTCTCAAATCAGATTCCTCAATAGCTACAGTTTCATCTGAGTTTCCTTCCATCTCAGTATCCAAGTTCAATTCCTCTGTTTTATCTGATTCATTACTATCAATACTTCCCAACTCCATTTCTTCTGTATCTGAACTGTCAAGCTGTACTATCTGAATCATCTCCTTTAAATTTTCCTGTGTCTGATCTTCTGTACTTTTTGTATTGGCTAAGTGCATGTCTGCTATCTCAAAATCTTCTATGCCAATATCATCATCAGAACTTAACCTTTGTCTTTTCTCCCCCTTTTGATGATTATGAGGATCATTATCATCAAACTTCCTTTTCAAGTTCTGATTAAAAGCAACTTCAGGTTCAGCTTCTGCAATAGGAACAGGATCAAGAGGCTTTGAAGTAGAAGCCAAAGATACACTCAGTGCTTTCAATATAGATTCCTGCATACCCTGCATCTGTTTTAACATATCTTTTTGAAAACCAGACATTATATCCATGATCTCCTTTTTGTGAGAATCCAAGGATTTCTTTACATCATCTACCTTGGTTTCAACAGAAATTAACTTTTTCTCTAACACAACTTTCAAATCTGATACCTCATCATTCAGATCCTCCATCCTCTTCTCCAAATTTTCTACTTTTTCCCCCATCTCCTTGTTTTGTTTCTGAATCTTTTCAAATTCAGAAGTTTCTAACAGTGAACCTGAACCAACAGATGGTCCAGTTTTCATGTGCCCAGAGAGCTCATGGCCTGTAGATAACACACAGTCATCTTGTACAACAGATGCACGTTTGAATGAGGCTTTTGTAATGTTCACCTCACCAGGACTTCCATCCAATCCTTGACACCCAACATTAGGCATGTCTATGAATGTTGTTTCAGGAGTACGAAATTCCTGATCTGTGCAAGTGTCAAAAGGAATTTCAGGCTCAATATGAATAGGACTGTGATATTCAGACTCAATGTGTTGAAAAATAAGTTGGGATTTATCACCTCCCTCCAAATGAGTTTGGGATGGTTCCCCGGATTTGTGTGAAACAGTAGCATGTTGAAATGCTTCTGAGTGGGTATGGATGGGTTGTTCAAGATCCACCACTAGGTCCATGGTGTTTGTTTCAATATTGGACACCAAGAGATGTGAACCAATAGCATGTGTGGTTACCTGGTCAAGATTAGCTGGTTCAGAGGCATCTCTTTCTGTTTGAACCTCTGTTAACAATCTCTCATCCTCACCACTCTCATTCTGTTTTTCCTCACTGAGTCTAACCAAGCTCTCAGAATTTTCCCCCTCAAGTCTCTCAGAATGTTCACCCATCTGAACATCCTCCCCCTCTCTAATTCGACTAGACCCCTCACCTCTCTTCTCAGGTTGGTCCTCTTGGGTAGGGATTTGAGGTAATTCAATTCCCATAGAGGTGCAATAAGCTTTTAAAATCTCACTCTCCCTTGGAATATAGTTCCTAAGTGATTTTGGCAACAGTTTATGATTGGGATAATTTTCAAGTCTTGTTACTGAGGTCATCTTACCCAAATAAAATGTAGGACCATGCTCTTCATTTGTTCTTCTTGAGATTGTTCTGTTTTCCTGCATGGCATACCAAATAACAATTTGCCAGTACCTTATGTAGGGAATGTATGTCAGTGGAGCATCCTTTGTCTTCTTCTGAATTGCTTTCTGATTCTTCTCAAATGTATTCTTCATATCTTCCCAAAGTATTAAAGTATAGTCATAATGCCTATTCTTCACTAAACCTTGAAATATCTGAAGAATTTGTTTAGAACCTTGATCAGCAGAACTATTTTTCCCTGACAAACATTTATTTACCACATGAAAGAAGCAAGCCCAAATAGGTGGTAATTTGTTTCTTCTGAACAAACTGAGAGTCCTCAATCCTTCATTGTATCCCAACTTCATAAACTCTGCTATTAATTCCTCTGTTAGGAGTAAATCCTCAAAATCTGTTCTTCTTTGTACATCATCTTTCTCTGGTAGATTCAGCATCTCTCTTAGTGCAGAGATAGATAAGACAAATGTCACTCCTCCAATTTCAGACACAAACTTATTATCTTCTAACCTAAGATATTTCCACCATTGTTGTATGTACTGAACAGGCACATTTTTACTTCTTGTAAACCATTTTCTGTACGGATGATGTTTAAATAACTCCATGATAATTCTGTGTTCAGGCTTAAAACGACTTTCCTCAAACAATATAACACAGTTATTTTCAGATAATTTCAACCATTCACTCTCAGGAACAATTCTTTCCACTAGAATAGATCTATCTGACATAATAGAACCTGCAGCACTCTGATCATGTTCAATATTAACATTTACCTCATCCGCATTTCCTTCAGATTCATCCATTTGTTCATCTTCTTCATCATTTCTTATTGCCCCTTCCTCTGCAACTCTATTTTGTACTTCATCACTTTCCGAATCAGATGAATCCATTATCGATTTTGTAGAATGTAGAGAAATTGGACCACTTCTTCGTATTTCAGACATGATTTAAGAAGAAAACAGATTCAAAGAACTCTGGATTTGATTCGTATCTCACGTTTCGCTCTGGAATTTGAAAGAACTTTGAAATAGGGATTTTAAGACCTATTTAAAATCCGCGAAGTTGAAAGGTTTAACGGAAAAGCGAAATCAATGTTATAACGGAGTCAACACACGTGAAATACCACAAAGGATTTAAATGAAATACGTGGCATTGTCAAACAAATATGAAGCTGACACGTGTTAGTGGATAGAATTTTGACTCAAGTCAAAGATCTGAATAACACGCGCAGATGTTCTGATTCCATGACTCAGAAGAATTTTGCCTTGTAACCAAAATGTCTTTTAAAATCAACTTCTGACCAATATAAAACATTTTGATTATTCAGAAGAGGTTTGAACAGATAAGAAATGAAAACAAATCTTTTAAGCATCACAAAATGATTTTCAAAAGAATTTTGATGCTCCCCCTTGACTTGAGCATGCATTTGAGTATTAATGATACATAAAGATGAGATAACAAGATAATCGAAGAAGCATAATCCATACAGTTGAAGTTATTTGTATTTCTCAAAAATAAATTTTTGAAAGTTAGATTGCTGAAGTATTGACTCAGAATTTCTGACCTTAAGATTTAGAGGTTCTGATCTCAAGACTCAGAAGTTCTGAACTCAAGACTCAGAAGTTCTGAACTCAAGATTCAGAAGTTCTGAACTCAAGACTCAGAGGTTCTGAACTCAAGACTCAGAAGTTCTGAATACACTACTCAGACAAGTTTACTTAGAAAAATTTAGCATTTTTAAGAAAAAAATATTTTCAACTAGGCAGATTAAGCATTCCTATTTTACATATGAGAAAAGAAAACCTTTTGTGATCAAGAGGCTTTGTGAACAAGTCAGCCAATTGATACTTTGTATGCACAAAGTGCATCTCTATAGTTCCTTTTTCCACATAGTCCTTTATAAAATGATACCTCACGTCTATATGCTTAGTCTTCGAATGTTGAACAGGGTTCTGAGTAATAGCAATTGCACTTTCTGAGTCACAATAGATGGGAATCTTATTAAGCTGATATCCATAGTCCATGAGTTGTGTTCTCATCCACAATGTTTGAGAGCATGAAGCAGCAGCAGCAACATACTCTGCTTCAGCAGTTGAAGTGGATACACAATTCTGTTTCTTTGATGCCCAACTCACTATTTTATCTCCCAAAAAGTGACAAGCACCAGATGTACTCTTTCTGTCCAACCTACTTCCTGCATGATCAGCATCAGTGAAAGCAGTCAATTTGAAGTCAGTTTCTTTTGGATACCATAAACCTAGATCAGGTGTTCCTTTGAGATATCTTAAAATCCTTTTGACAGCCAACATATGTGATTCTTTCGGGTTAGATTGAAATCTAGCACAGAAACAGGTAGAAAACATGATATCTGGTCTACTTGCAGTCAAATAAAGTAATGATCCAATCATGCCTCTATAAAGTTTGATATCTGCTGAAACACCTTTGAGATCAGCATCTAACTTTATGTTAGTTGCCATAGGTGTTCTCATAGAAGCACAATCAGACATTTTGAACTTTTTCAGAATATCTCTGACATATTTTCCTTGATTTATGAAAATACCTTTTGGTAGTTGTTTGACTTGAAGACCAAGGAAAAAATTCAGTTCACCCATCATGCTCATTTCAAATTCAGATGACATGACTTTTGAAAAATTATCACATAATTCTGGACTGGTAGAACCAAATATTATGTCATCAACATAAATCTGAATCAGAATCAAATCATTACCCTGTTTCTTTAAAAACAAAGTTGTGTCAATCTTACCTTTCTTGAATCCTGAACCTAACAGGTGTTTAGTAAGAGTGTCATACCAGGCTCGTGGTGCTTGTTTTAGACCATATAAAGCTTTGTCTAAAATATAAACATGATCAGGGAATTCTGGATCAACAAAACCTTCAGGTTGATGGACATACACCTCTTCATTAAGTTTGCCATTTAGAAAGGCTGATTTGACATCCATTTGATACACCTTGAAGTTTTTATGTGCAGCATAGGCTAAAAATATTCTGATTGCCTCTATCCTTGCCACTGGTGCAAATGTCTCATCATAATCAATTCCCTCTTGTTGACAGTATCCCTTAGCAACCAATCTTGCCTTGTTTCTGATGACAACACCTGATTCATCCTTTTTGTTTCTGAACACCCATTTAGTTCCAATTATAGATTTACCTTCAGGCTTTGGAATGAGTCTCCAAACTTTATTTCTTTCAAATTGAAGCAATTCCTTTTGCATTGCTGAAATCCAGTCTGGATCCTCTAGGGCTTCATTAGCTTTCTTTGGTTCAATTACACTTAAGAAACCAGCAAACATTACTTCATTTGCTGTAGCTGATCTTGTCTTTACTCCTGCTGATGGATCACCTATTACTTGATGAATAGGGTGATTTTTAGTCCATTTGTTAGCACTAGGGAGTACATCAATCTCTGAATAATTGTTGTTTGCATCATTCTCATCAATGATTGCTTGTAATTCTGAACTGTCACCTTGTTCTGACGTATGAGTAGGAGTTGCATCCAAGTTTGAGTTCTGATTAATGAAGTCAGAGTTCTGATTGACTTGTTCAGAGTTCTGAGTACAAGAATCAGAATTCTGATTACAAGGTTCAGAGTTTTCACCACTTGTATTTATTAGATTTGGGCACTCCTCTGATGGACCTTTGTCAGAAATTACAGTTGATTGAACTATTTCTGGAGTCTTATTTTTCATCTCTTTGACCATCTTTGGGTTTTCATATTCTGCATAAGAATCAGAAATTAGTTCACTAAAAGCATCCTTAAACAGTAAATTGAGTTCTGAACAAATAGGATTAGAATTTGTATCAGAAGTCATTTTTGTCTTGTTCAGCATGAGTTCTGAACTGTCTTGTTCAGAAGTCCGCATTCTGGCTTCATCAAAAGTTACATTTATGCTCTCCATCATCCTCTTGGTTCTTCTATTGTAGATTCTGAATGCTTTGGAAGTTAAAGAATAACCCACAAAGTATCCTTCATCTGCCTTTTTATCGAATTTGGCAAGATTTTCTCTGTCTCTGAGAACGTAGCATCTGCAACCAAAAATATGAAAGAATTTGATTAATGGTTTTCTTTTATTTATCAGTTCATAAGCAGTCTTATTTAATCTCTTATTGATTAAAGTTCTATTTTGTGTAAAACAAGCAGTTGCAATTGCTTCAGCCCATAGGAAAGTAGGAAGATTTGCATAAGCCAACATTGTTCTCGCAGCCTCAACTAGAGTTCTATTCTTCCTTTCAACAACACCATTTTGTTGAGGAGTTCTGACAGCAGAAAAATTGTGAGAAATCCCAGAACTTTCTAGAAAATTCTGAAGAGTCTCATTTCTGAACTCCGTTCCATTATCACTTCTGATTTTCTGAACTTGAAGTTGTAAGAGAACTTGAATCCTTTTGATAAAATTTATCAATGTAGTAGCAGCTTCTGACTTAGCTCTTAGGAACTCAACCCACGTGTATCTGGATAATTCATCAACAATCACAAGCATATATTTCTTTCCTCCCATCGACTGAACTGAAATTGGACCACAAAGATCAGTATGAATCATTTCTAATGGTGCTTTGCAAGATGAGTCCATTTTTAATTTGTGAGAACTCTTTTTCATCTTGCCCATTTCACAAGCTGAGCATAATGATTCTTTTTCAAATTTAAGCTTTGGTAAGCCTTTAACCAACTGTTTTGCAACAAGATTATTAAGATCTTTGAAATTCAGATGAGAACATCTTCTGTGCCAAAGCCAGCATTCATTTGCAGTTGATTTTGATAAAAGACAAACTGTATTTAATATTTTCAATTTTGAAAAATTAACTACAAATAAGTCCATATGTCTTTTGGCCCAGAAGACTTTGACATCATTTTCAGTTAGAATCATGCAACCTGTTATTTGAAACTTAATTTGACAAAGACTGTCTAAAAACTGACTTATGCTGAAAAGATTGTGTTGTAATCCTTCAACATAGAAAACCTTTTGGATAGTTAGATCCCCTTTAGTTAAATCCCCATAACCTTTGACTTGACCTTTGCTATTGTTTCCAAAGTTTACTGCTCCTCCAGCCTTTTCTGTGAAGTTTGATAGAAAAGACTTCTGACCTGTCATGTGTCTTGAAGCTCCTGAATCTAAAAACCACACATGACAGCCCTGCAAAAAGATCAGTTAGATTTAGGTACCCATTTTGGAATGGGTCCATCTTTGTTAGCTTTGTCATTGGATTTAACATCAGTACCTTTTACTCTCCACTCAAAATCTTTCTTCAAACACCACTTTCCTTGAACTTTTATGAAGTCAGAACATTTTCTGCTTACAAGTTTGTTCAAATTCTTTTTGAGAGTTGTAACTTTTGGTTTTGCTATGTTTTCAAGTTTCTTTTCTTTTATCTTTTCTTTCTTCTGAGTCTGAGGAACAAAAATTTTCTTCTTTTCTGTATTTTGAGAAACAGAAACTTTCTGAATATCTTTTCTTATGTATGAAACAGAAGTTATTTTGACTTGACATTTGTGAGAATATTGGAATGAATCATTTTTACATCTAACACAAACAAGATTTTTCTTTGCAAGTGACAATAAATCTGAAACATAGATCATTTCATTTTTATTTATACTGTTCAGAGTACAATTGCCCTTATTACAAGAATTTCTAGCGTTTAGTTCAGAAGTAGATTTCATTCTAAGCTTCTCAAGTTCCCTTTTCAGATCGTTCAACTTTGCAAGATCATCTTTCCTTTTGCTTTCTTCTTTTTCTGAAAAATTCAAGTTCTTTTTGTTAGAAGAATTAGATGATTCACCTTTTTCATATGTACTTGATTCATTAAAGAATTTATCATTTTCTCTTGAAGCATTAATTTTAAAAAGATCATACTCAGTCTTCAGTTTTTCAAGCTCTGTTATTTTCTGAATAAAAATATTCTTTTCTTTCAAAGCTTCTTCAAGTTTAATATCCACCTCACAGAAATCATTTTCAAGTTCATCATAAGTTTTCCTTAAATCCTCAAGTTCTTGACTCACAAGATTAAATCTCTTTTCAAGTTGCAAAAATTCATCTGATTTTGTTTCAGAAAATCCAGTTGAATCAGACTTCTGACTACCTGAGTCAGAGTTCTGATTTACAGACTCAGATGTCTGATCTTTAGACTCAGAATTCTGACTACAAAGTTCAGAATCCTGACTAGAAGTTTCAGACTTTTGATTGACTGTTTCAGAATTTTTACTTGTATCAAATATGCTCTCAATGTCATGATATGAAAAACTTGGTTGTTTATTTTTGTAGCTGACATTTAAGGAATCATACTTGAATTTAGTATCATTGTATCTTGGCTTTTCATCTGTTGGTTTAGAAACTTCTTTCTTAACCTTTTCTTCTGAACCAACTGACTTTTCTGTTTTAGACTCAGAAATTGTCTCATCTGACTTTTTAGAGTTTGGTCTTTGCAAATTGTCAGAACTTGTTATAGAACTAGCAGGTCTTATGAAAACTTCAACAATTTCTGGGATTTTTGGCTTAGAAACTTGAAGTATTGGAGCTCTTTTTAAAATGACATTTTCTTCCAATCCCAATCCCTTCTTTGGATTGTAAAATCTTGTATCTTTAACATTGCTTAATAAAAGATTTAATGTTTGCTGAGTTTGACCTCTTTTCAAATTCAAATCTTCCAATTCTTTGATTTTGGAGTATAAATTCTTTCTTTCTTCAAATAACATATCAAATTTTATTTGTAAATCACCTTTTTCATCCTTTATTTTTGAAAACTCAACTTTTAGTTCAGAAAGCCTTTTCATCAATTCAGAATTTTCATCTTTAACTTTCTGTTTCTCAGCCTCAGATTCTTCATATTGTTCGTTTATTACTTCTTTTTCAATTCTGAATTTGTTAACCAAAGTTCTTTCTCCTTTTATCTGTTTTCTTAGGTTAGCAAATTCAGTTTTCATTTCACCAATCTGTGTCATTAACTCTAATTCAAGTGAAGAATGTACCTCAGCAGATGACTCAGAATCAGCATCTTCAAAATCAGAATCATCCTCATTCCTCATTTTTGCCATATAGCTTCGCATCTGTGGAAAGTTGATATGATCATCTTCATCAGAAGTGTAGTACAGCCAATTCTCCTGTTCAGCCAATAGCGCAATCTCGTCATCTCTCTTCTTTGCAAGCTGAGCCTTCTTCGTGTAGTATTCATAATCTTTCACAACTTTAACTCTGCAATCCTTGGCATAATGGCCAGATTTTCCACACTTGAAACACAGATTCTTTTCTTTTCTCTCTTCCTTCTCTTCCTTGTTTTCTTCACTTCTCTCTATTCTCTTTTCAATCTTATTTTCTTCTCTGTCATCTTTCTTCTTATAATCTGAACTTCCAGCTCTCTTATAGTTTCCTTGAAATCTGCCCTTCCCATACCTTTTGTTGAAAGTATTTGTCAGCAAAGCTAGCTTTTCAGCCATTATCTTGATATCTTCATCATCTTCTGATCCTTCTTCTTTGTCAGATTCCTCCAGACTTGGTATTTCTGATAGATATGCAGTCTTTTTGGGTGCTTTGATTGCTTTGGACTTTGATAAGAACGCTAACTGATCAGCAACATTTTTCTTTTCTTCCACAACTAACTTGACAGAGTCTTCATGTTGATTAAGAACACAGAACAAATCATTTAAGTCTTCTTCACACATATCTTTGTTCATTTGCAGACTTATGGCAAATGATGACCATTCTGAATTTAGACTGTTCAGAAATTTGTAATTTATTTCTGATTTTGTTTTCTTCAGTCCATTTCTTCTCAAGTCATTTAGAATAGTGCAAAATTTACTGTATGTCTGTGTCAAACTTTCTGACTCTTTTGCTTTGAACCTTTCATAAGCATTTATGCTTTGATTTAACTTTGCCTGAATAGATCTCACAGTTCCTAACATTTGCCTTTCCAATTCGTCCCACATTTCTTTAGCTGATGATCCACTGTCAATCCTGTTAAGAACCTCATTCGGGACAGCCAAAGTCATCAAAGTAATTGCTCTTTTGTCAATAGCATGCCTATTTTTCTGTTCAGCAGTGTATTGGGAATAATTCTTCTTTACTCTGGTCGCTGGAATTTCTGGAGTTGTCTCTGTAGCAGGGGTTGCGGCGACATCGATATATACTTCGATTGGACCTTCTCGTATAGAAATCATAAGATTTTCATCGATGTTGTCAAGGAATTGGATCATACGAGTTTTCCATTGCTGATACTCTTCTGGTATAAGAACAGGCGGTTTGGTTTCGGATCCCATGGCTAGATATTCTTTAGAAGACATGATTGTAAGAAAATTCAACAGAAGGACAAATTCGATTTTCTTGATCGAAAAGTAGCAGGTAATTCAAGAATTGCTAAGAATTCAAGAACTAGCCCTAGCAGCGGAATCGAATTTTGAATGAATCAAGAAATCTTCAAGAAATTGATCAATCGATCTTCGCAATCACAATCTTGAACGAATTTGTTTGTTGATTAGCTCTGATACCAATTGAAAGTGCAGGATCTATTCTTACAATCAATATAGAAAGAAGTAATTGAGAAATTGTATGATCAAGCCCAATTGTATTCAATGATGCACAGAATTACAGATCTAAGAGAGAGATCACCTCAAAGATTACAAGGAAAGAATACAAGTAATATGAAAATCAATCAGTTAGCAACGTAGTGCTAACCACTCTATTTATACTGCAACAAACATCTTAAAGCTACAGTACAAATAAGAAAGACTAATAAGAACATAACACGTGTCCTAATTAGTTTACACATTACTAAATAACGAAACTCGTCATAAGTTCTGAACAGGTAATTCAGAACTTCTGAACATTCTTCTGATCACGCTTCTCAGAACTTCTGACTTCTCTTTCTCAGATCTCTGACTCTTCTTCTCAGAACTTCTGACTCTTCTTCTCAGAACTTCTGAATCTTCTTATCAGATCTTCAACACTTGGTTTATTGACAAAACTTCAGATCTAACATAGGGTTTAGGGTTTTTCCATCTTATCTCAACTCAAAAACCCTCTACTCTCTCTCAAAACTGCTTATGTGCCTTTCGATTTCCAAGAAGTTTTAGCTATTTCTGTTCCATGCAATCGATTCAGATCACTCTCGAGGTATTGTATCCTGATTCTCACTCGTGTTTATCCATTAAATCTGAAGTTACAGTCGATTTAGGGTTTTAGGGTCGATATTTTTTTGCTATCTGCGATTAAATTCCTGTGTTAGTGTTTGTTAGGGTTTTTAGATGATTGGGGTTTACTCACGAAGCAAATGCGAGCCTAGTAGTACTGATTTTAACATAGTTAGAGCGAAAAACGAATTTCTGGGCTTGAATACTTAGATTTTATTTAATGTTCATAGTTATCGCAGTCAACTGATATTCAAACCTTCAAAACTATCGCAACGGTCTTTCGTTCATAACTATCGCAACCTTGAGTTGCGACAAGATCTTATCGCAATCAGTGTGTTGCGATAACCTCTTGTCACATTCTTCAAGTTGCGATAACCCTTCACTTGCGATATAATTTTTGGAGTGCACTGCGATAAGCCCAACACTTGGGGTATTTTTCAAAACCTTTTCATGGCAAAATCGACTTTGGCACTGTTCTAAACTGTTAAGTGGTTCAGATGGATCAACATGATGGCAACGCTTCGGATGACAACACCATCATCCGTTCGCATCGTTCATCCCATCCATTGGTCAATGCTCGTGACCGGGATGAAGAAATCTTCCCGAGGGGAAATTTTCTGAGATTTGATGATAACAACCATCATCTGGATCTTGAGGTTCTCTTCGACCATCAAATCATCATAGAGATCATCCGTGGCCATCCTCTACGAATTGCGCTTACCAGAGTTGAACTCGTATCGGCCATCAATCTTCAACAATTATGGGGCACACTTCAGTTCCATCCCACTGATCGTACACCACACTTCAAGGCCAAAGTTGACCATTTCGATGCCAGAATCACCCTACGAGGAATTCGCCGAGCACTTAACCTTCCATATTCCGAGAACTTTGAGGATCCGACTCCCGAAGAACAATTATTCGCCGATATCCGCAGTCTTGGATTTCAAGACCCTGACATCCCAGTTCTCACCGGCTCTTCACAATTCAGACGAAAGCATCTTCCAGGGATATGGTACACTCTATGCTCTATATTTAACCGTTGTATGACCTCCAAACACACAGGGCTAGACAAGACGAATCTGCCTATCCTTCGGATGTTTCATGCCTTCGCATTTAACCGAAATATCGACTACGCGATCCTCCTTTGGAATGAATTTATTGAGCTAGTCGAGGATCAGGCTCGCCCGAGAAAGAAACGCAACTTTGTGCCCTATCAGAGATTCTTCCAGATTTTGATTCATCAAACCATGGAAGACAACGATGAAATTCCACGACGTGCGGATGCTCCACGAGGCCCGAGCCAGTGGATGTATTATCTGAAGATGCCCAAGCACGACGATTTTGTTCATATTGCTGTCATCCGAGAAGACGTACTCGCATATGCTGACCAACAGTCCTGGGTAGTTAGGCAATATAGGTTAGAAAACGCATTGGTGGTCCAGCCAGAACCGGAGGGACCTCCCCACGATGCAAACCTACTAGGAGGTAAGGGTAAGAATGTCGAGGGGGTTAAAGAACACGGGGTTCTTGAACAACGAGAGGTGAGGAGACCAAAAAGAAAGAGAGTCGGGAGAAGATTACGGACTGTTGGCCATGTATCCTCTTCACGACCAGCTCAACCACCACCTCGACCTCCTCTAGTTAAGATCTTTGACGACGATGTCTCATGGAACTCAGCCGATGCTGCTGCCTCATCTTCTGATGATGAGGAAGCACCAGTCTTTCCACCTTTTGATGATGATTACAACGACGATGACTCCGATCATGACCCGCAGGCCCATCTAATTCCAAGGCATATGGGTCGGAGACCACGAGTCGTGAGTTCCGATGCTGATTCCACATGAAACATCGGATTCTCTGACACTGCTACTGATGTCGCGGGGCCTTCTAATGTAAACGAAGAAGTAGAAGTAGAAGTGGAGAATGTAGTTAGTGGTGAGGAAAGAGGGAGAAAAGAATTGAGCGAAGCTGTGATAGAGTCGAACAAAGTTTTAACTATCGACCCTCCACAAACCAATCCAAGCCGTGTAGCCACATCTTCTGCCAACGAGCGTTTGTCGCCGTTGCGCATTGAAACAGCCATGGTGGACCCAGCCATGCACAACACAGCCCCACCAAGCCACTCATTGGTCTCTCAACAGACCGGTGTTTCATTTGCCACAGGGGAATTATCACAAAGTCTATCGACAACACATTCGGTGTTTCCTGGTATTGAAACAGGTAGGCTCCCGCCCCGGCCACCGACCTTCCTTCAACGCACATCGAGTCTAGGACCATTCGGAAGAACATCTTTTCCTAGGACACATATGATGGTACAACACCAAGTTGAGAGCTTCCGTGCTCCAACCGGAACATCCAGAGTTAGGCCGCCATTCGTTGGTGCCTCGCGAGGACAGGGTGGAAGTCCTGTCATGGTCAACATTATGCCAGCCATGAACACAGGCAGTACGGTTGCTACAACCGCTACTATAACCGGTAACCTAAGTGGTCCGGATGTTAGACATATGTTTCCCAATTTTTCTCCAGAACAGGCTTTACAAATGCTTGGACCGCGTCCTTATTATATCACGCTCCCATTACTGGCGTCTTCTTTAAGCGCAATTGAAACCACCTATCTGCAACACCGACAGGCCATGCAACATACAGTTGAGCGATTAACACAAGAAGTGAGCAGAGCTACCAAGGGAAAGGCGTTACTGAATCGTTGTCAACTCCTCCGAATCAACCATCTCGCGATGAATCCGATCCACAAACACCACCATCAGTACCGTTACACCAAATACTAGAAGACCAACTCAAATCAAAGTTGTTAGCCCGACTTCTTGCCAAGAGCGACTCGAGTACTGCTGAAGAGGTTGACCTAATTGCATTACTTCGTCAACATACCCAACCTCAAGCCCAAACCTCAACCCAACCACCTTCTAGAAACGACTTCCAGCGTCTAACCGATTCTATGAAAGATATGACAGATGCTATGATGAACGGATTCACCTCCATCTCTAACAGGATTAAAGCTGTCGAAGAGAAGTGTGGGATACAAGCTCAAGCTCCACAGAAACGAAGGCATGATGATCCGGATGATCCTGATCTTCATGAGGGGGAGAAGAGAGCACGAGTTAGAGAAACAACGGGCACGAGTACAGGAAATGAAAGGGGTTCAGTCAGTGAACGGGAAACAACTGAAGCTGGAACGGCGACTGATGTGGTATAAGATACTGAAATGGATGTTCTAGCTGATGTCATAACTAGGGTTGAAAAGCCTTCGGTTGTTGACAATAGAACGGCGGACGAGCGGATGGCCGATGATATGTTTGTTGACATCATCTACATTGATTCAGAAGAAGAACCAGAGCAGTTGAGCCACAAGATCAAAGAAGAAATGGTTGATGCTTTGGATGATGTTCTTGATTGTAACATCCTAAATTTTCAATAATAATATTTTAATGAGAATTGGGATTTATTTGTATTTTGGTTTAAACCTTGAATTATATGGAAGTTTCATAATTCAAACAAGGTTAAAATACAAGGGTTTAAGGTTTGGTGTCAATTGTGAAAATATTGAAACCTAGAGGTGTGTTTGGTCACATTTGGAAAGTGTATATAGATAAGGTAGCTGGAAATCAGATTTTTATCTGATATCTTGTTTTGGGTCGGTCAAGAGAGAAGAAGAGAAAGAGGGAAAAAGGAGAAAAGAGAGAAAAGGAAGGAAACAAGGGTTTTGGTCATCAATTTGGTAAGAAATTAATCTGTGTTTTGATAAAGACTGTTGTAGCTATAGAATTGTAAACGAATCTGTGTTTTGGATCGATTTACAGAATCAGTAACATCAGATTTGGAGCAGCAGTTTGAGATTAAAGTGGGTTTTCTTCCAATAGGTGAGTTCATTTGTTCCTTCCTTAAATCAGTGTTTTCATGTTAAATTTAACCTTGAAATAGCTGTATAAATTGGTTATGAACTGTATGGTATGGTTTGGAACGAGCTGAATCGAACAAATATGAAAATGAATCGAATTTTAGGCTGCAGAACAGAGTTTTTCGGATAAATCGTCGTATCCGGATAACTCTGATGATGAATGTGTCCGGATGCAGCAAGATACCGGGTAAGTTCGAATTGCTTTAGTTTTCCGGATGAAAATAGTTACCGGATGGTATCCGGATGGTTTTTAGTATCCGGATGTCGTCCGGATTAGAATAGTATCCGGTAAAGTATTGTTATCCGGAAAAGTCCTTTTATCCGGAAAGTTTAGTTGTCCGGAAAACCCAAGTTACCCGGAAAACTCCTGTTGTCCGGAAATCTCTGTTGTCCGGACACTTTTGAGAAACTGAGAAAAACTAGGTTCTGATGGCTGGATAGCGGAACCCCCGTGCTAAGTCGCCGAAGGGGGGCATTTGAGGACGAAGATACGATAGGTTATATAGTATTCTTAGAATTGAGAATATGATATGAGCTGTAATATGTTGTTATGCATATGCGTTAGTAAAGTGTAATGGATCCATAGGCACTAGTGGTTATGTACACGTAGAATAGATGGAGATTAATCATTATTCTGATGTGTGTGAGAAATCATGGAATAAACGTAATTCCTGATTTCTAAGGAAAAGAAGAGATTGACATGTGTATATTGTAATCACTATTTCCTTCTCTAAGAAATAGGCATGTGTATATTGTTATTTCTTAGATGTGTACAGAAATGGGCATGTGTATATTGCGGTTTCTGGAATAGATGTGTACGGAACTGGGCATGTGTATATTGCGATTTCCGGAATAGAAACATTACTCTAGAATCAGTACAGATTTGTAGGGTAGCTCTGAGACATGATATGATGACGGAATGAGGGTCAGTCATATTCATGGGATTAGATGGAAGTCGTGTTAACGGAATAGAGTTACACGTTTGGTAAAAAAAAAGGGTAACCAGGTTTGTTATAACTTGCTTACATTGATTTTGCAAATGTTATTATGGAAACGAATGTTCTCACTAGGCGTTGGCCTAATCGTTTCATATGATGTTTTCTTACCAGGTACCAGCTCGGGAAAGTAAAGGGTTGTGGGACGAGCGTTTTTGGAATAGCAGAGGTGTCAATTAACCAGAAGAGATTTTGTTGGATTGCTTAGATAACTTAGTTAATCTGATTGTAGTGATGTGATTAGATTAATAGGTTATTTGAAGAATCCTGTGTTGTAAATGTACTCTTGGTGGTTAATTACCTTGTTATATATTTATAAGTTGAAGTTTCTTGTATCATAACTTGTGAAATTTGAGGTTCAAATTAGCCCTGATTTTAGGGTGTTACATTGATACTACTGGGATCAGGTTATGGAAATTGAATCTGAAGATGATGTTCCTCTTCCATCGCCTGAAATAGCAGATCCGGGTATAGGTACTTCAGCTTCACAAGCTCCGGTAATTCATGATGGAAAGACCAGAGATCCAGTACTTGAGGCAGAACTCCGAATCTATCAAGTTGTCATTGATGCTGAACCGAGGTACGTAGCTACGGGAGAAAGAGTGACACTCCTGACTTCGTATCTAGAGACCCTAAGGAAAGAACTATATGTACGGGATGTTCAGCGAATCAACATGGAAAGAGTTTATGGGATTGAGGATTGGCCATCACTGAAGAAGATCGAGTTTCTGTACGTTATGAAAAATAAAGACAAAGAAACAGGTGCTGTCAGATCAGACAACATGATAATGAAGGTGCTGAAGGTTGAATCTCAAAAGTTGTTCAAAGTCTTTTATCATGAATTCACCGTCTTGAGATCTGATGGTTCTGAACATGTGTTCTCTGAGGCTGACTTCAAGAGTCTGAAACTAGATGATCTACTAAGCCTTTACAACCTCCTAGCCACCCGTCCAGAGAAGAAGATTGAATACGACGCCGCTTACCAGAGTGTGAAGAAATTTATGAGAAATATCCTGAAGTTCTCATACATTACCGATTTCCAGATGGCTTTGGAATCTCATCAAGCTCATGTGAACATCAGAAGACCAAACAGACGCTTGCCTGATATTCAAGGTATCCCCGCCTACACCGTACTGAAAAAGCCTGAGCTAGGGGTTGTCTACCTTGATACTGACTCAAAGAAGAGATTCATGAGAGTAATTGAAATCAACAAGTTCTGTGAGGGTACTCTGAAGATAATCTTGGTTCACCTGGAAAGCAAGCTACGTCTGGATGCAAATGGAGAGGTAAAGCTCACAGATAAAGAAAATGACCTGATCAACCAAGTGATTGAAGCCATCACCTACCGGAAGGACTACCGACATGCCTTACGAAGATTCGAGATCATCTTCGGTATTCGGAAGAAATATGTGATCCCGGTAGACGTCTAAATCTTTTGCCTCTACATTGGTACAAAGGGGGAGATTGTTAGTGCTTAATTATGATTGTACCAAGTAGAGGGGCCTAATATGTCATTGTGTCAAACTTATCATAGGTATATATTGTTGGCTACTTTCCTCTTTAGGTTTAGGTCATTCTCCACACATAATAGCCACACACACTAGCATTTGCTCTCAACTCACCATTGTGTGCTACTTTGATCATATTGAATATAGAGATGGCTTCCTTTGATGTTATTATTGATTGATTACTTGTTCTGGGATCACACATTAAAACTTCTCACTTTGAATGAAAAAACCATTAAACTTTCTCATTTTGGATGATTAAGTTTTTGAACATTTTTTAATAAACAAATCTTCAAACTTTCAAAGTTGGTTACGTGCATCGTTTTAACAAAAAAAACTACATATAACCGACTATAAATTTTTTAAAGCAAAATAAAATCTAAATGGGTTTTACTGTTTTCAAACCGTACGTCATTCAAACTTCTAGCAAACAACGATACCGCTCCCCCTCGCCACTCCTCGTCATTCTCTGTTCTACATATCATCTATCAAACTGTTGACCTCGGTTATTGCATGGGGTCTGAATGACGTAAGGTTTGGGAACGGTAAATTTGATTTAGTTTTTTTTTAATTTTAAAACATTTTTAGTCGGTTATAGAAAATTTCTAAAAGTTCGGTGATTTATATTTTTAAGAAAATGTTCAGGGACTTGATCATTCAAAATGAGAAAGTTTAATGGGTTTTTCATCCAAAAAATAGTTTAAGGACTTAATCATTCAAAATGAGAAAGTTTAATGGTTTTTAATTCAAAAAAATAGTTTAGAAACTTAACCATGCAAAACTGGATAATTTGTTGGGTTTTTTTTAGACTTTTCCCTTCTAATTAATATGATATTTGTAGGTTTTGTCTGTTTTCTTATTATGAAAGATATTTTGGTCATTTAGTCAATAACCAAATTAAGATTACTATTAACCCATAACTCAAGTTATCATTTTATTTTCTAAGTTGGATATCAAACTTCTAATTTGAAAACTTCGTCATTATTTCAAATTTTGTTCTACTTGAGTAGATTTTGCAATTTTCGGTGTGGCAATTAATTTAATTATGAAACCAAAATATCAAATTTAATAATAAACAAATGAAATGCAGAATGTATTGGGATCGAAATAATTACTAATAAGATCATCTTATTATGAGAACTATTATTTTAATTTATTATGAACATGTGATATTTTTCAAAAAGATCAAAAGTATTTGTAATTTTATCTTCGAGAAGGCTTATATTTGCTTAATGATAAACCAATAATTAACAATATTTGATATTCTCTTTCTTTTTGTGTAAAATGTAACAAAAAGAATTAAGTTTATTATTGGTTTATAGATTTAGTGTAGCAATATTTTTTTTTAATTATATTACTAAACCTTCATGTTATTTTCTTTCATACTTATTTTAGATGATAAACATGTTTCTAATATATATAGTATTGTCAGGATAAGATGTAATGTTGTTCTCTTTTCGCTAGCCTCTTGCTAGCTTCTTAATGAATTGCCGTTCCAAAAAAAATTAGTTGATTTTTATGTGTCATTTTTAATGTAATTGCAATATTATTTGATAACTTAATATTTACGATATCGATAGTTAGATTTTTTTAGTAATTAATAAATAAGAAAAACATTGTTTTTGAACTCTTTTTAGTTTTTCTTTCTCCATATTTAGATGGGAAAATTTCAAAAAATCCAACGAACTATCCCATTTTGAGTAATTAAGTCCCTAAACTATTTTTTTAAACAAAAAATAATTAAACTTTCTCATTTTGAATGATTAAGTCCTTAAACTATTTTTTGAATGAAAAACCATTAAACTTTCTCATTTTGAATGATCAAATCGCTGAACAATTTTCTTGAATATATAATTCATCGAACTTTTAGAAATTGCATGTAACTGACTATAAATATTTTAAAGTAAAAAAAACTAAATCAATTTTATCGTTTCCAAACTCACGTCATTCAAACCCTACGCAAACATTGGGTCAACAACAAGATAGGTGATATGGAGAACATTCAACGATGGGGTGACGGGGAGTAGCGAGGGGGAGCGATACCGTTGTTTGCGAGAGGGGTTTAATTGGCGTAGGGTTTGAGGATGGTAAAACTGATTTAGATTTTTTTAAAATTTAAAATCTTTGTAGTCGGGTACAAGTAGTTTTATTTTTTTGTTAAAACAATGTACGTAACCTATTTTAAAGTTCGATGATTTATTTTGTCAAAAAAAATGTCCATGGACTTATTAATTCAAAATGAGAAAGTTTAATGGTTTTTTCATTCAAAATGAGAAAACTTTAATGTTTTTTTCGTCAAAAAAATAGTTTAGTGGCTTAATCATTCAAAATGAGAAAGGTTAATGGTTTTTTTTATTTAACCAAATAGTTTAGGGACTTAATCACTCAAAATGAAATAATTTATTGGGTTTTTTTGAACTTTTACCTATTTAGATTAATTTATGCATGATTCTTAATAAATTTTTTGTTTTCTATTTATGCAAAGGACACATGACGACTGCTAGACTCACGACATATAATTGAATTAGACAAAAGACATATATACATAATAGATTAGGTTATGTTTGGCAAACTAGCTGATAAGCTAGCTGGTAGCTGATAAGCTAGCTGATTAATAAGTCACGTTTGGCAAAACCAGTTTATAAACATGTAAAATGAACAAAATGGACATCTTCAATAAATTATCAATTACAATATTTGATTATATAATTAAAACAAATTTATAGCAATATAATACAACCAATTTAGTAAAAAAAATTAAATAACATAACATGTTAAATAAAAGAATTTAAAATTTATTACTATATATATACTATAAATTTTGAATTTGTTAAAACAAGTTTAAAAAAAAATATATTTATGAAAAAAGATAATCAAATAATAATTGAGAAGATAAAATGTAAATGATAATTAAAATATATTGATTGATATTAAAAAATAAATAAAAATAATTTATATGATTAACAATAACTCTAAATAAATAAAGATTAATATTAATGTATAATTGTTAGTGCCTAATATTCTAGTTGTACTAAGTAGAGGGACCTATATGTAATAGGGTCATAGTTTACCCTAGGTATATAATGTTTGCACTTTCTATCTTTCTAATTAGGTCATCAATCACAATTACACCCAAGTACACACACACATAATTGCTCTCTAGATTATTCATCTTGT
This sequence comes from Saussurea involucrata, assembly GCA_033807775.1. Classification (NCBI taxonomy): domain Eukaryota; kingdom Viridiplantae; phylum Streptophyta; class Magnoliopsida; order Asterales; family Asteraceae; genus Saussurea; species Saussurea involucrata. The sequence continues at coordinate 110,376,036 of CM066320.1, read as the reverse complement.
ACTTTGGGATTTTGCTTCATTGAATATATTGGTGGCCATCTTAGTGTTAAACATGGATTGATTACTTGCTCTGGGATCACAATAATTAAAATTTAATTTAATAATTTTTAGTTAATATTAATTAATATTTATTAATTAATAATGATTAAATTTAAAAAATTAATATTTATTTATAATAATAGTTAATAAATAATAATTGATATTAAAAAGGGTAATATTCGAATATTCACAAAAATCTACTGAAAAACTACTCCAATTAGCGTTTTAAAAAGTTAGGTTATGATCATCCAAACATGTACCTAGAAAAAAACTAGCTTATAAACTAGTTTTTTTTGCCAAACAATGCCTTAGTATGATCATGAAAAACATACTTTTTTGACAGATAATACATATAATTGAATTAGACATATTTTTTTCATTCCTTGAAATATATATATATATAGAGAGAGAGAGAGAGAGGTTCAAATGAGAACGATAACTATTTACGAGAACACGAGAACGGTCGCCCATGTACAAAATCACATGGGATTCACGTACAAAATCACATGTGATTTTACACTACCTGGATTTTGTACAAAATCACATGTGATTCACGTCCAGATTTCCAGGTAGTGTAAAATCACATGTGATTTTGTACATGGACGGTCGTTCTCGTGTTCTCGTAAATAGTTAGCATTCTCGTTTGAACCCATCTCTCTCTCTCTCTCTCTCTCACTCACTCTATATAAATATAGGCCCACTATTTTGTAAACTTTTTTTTTCGTGTAAACTTTGGATTTCATAGGTTTTCTTGATGAAATTGTTTCATGAAATTGTTTATTTTGATGAAATTGTTTCATATCATTCATTTCTTGATGAAATTGTTTCATATATTTGTGTTTTTTATGTAGTTTCATATTTTTTTCATTTCTATGAAACTGTTTCATATCTTTTCTCAGTTGATGAAACTTTGTCGTTTTTACCTAAAAAACACAAATATATGAAACAATTTCATCAATAAATGAATGATATGAAACAATTTCATCAATAAATGAATGATATGAAACACTTTTATCAAAATAAACAATTTCATGAAACAATTTCATGAAACAATTTCATCAAGAAAGCCTATAAAATCCAAAGTTTACACACTTTAGAGGTTTACAATTTATTACCCCTCTATATATATATATATATATATACTTAAGATCATGTGAGATCAGACTATTTCCGTGAGACCGTGAGACCACAAAATTAACACTAAACCTTCACAACAAAAGACTGTGAAGGTGCAATGATGGTAATCCTTCACATTGTTTTTGCTGTGAAGGTTCACTGTTTTTCTTCTTCTTATCTTCACAATGAATCACTGTGAAGGTTTAGTGTTATATTTGTGTTCTTACGGTCTCATGAAAACATATTATATTAGCAATTAATATGTTTTTGGCTTTTTTTCATCGAATAACTAACTGAAGTATCAAGCAAATAATGAAATAAATTGTGTGGATTTATATATAGAGAGGATTAGTAATTTGTAAACCTTTAAATGTGTGTAAACTTTGGATTTCATAGGTTTTTTTTGATGAAATTGTTTCATGAAACATTTTATTTTGATGAAAGTGTTTCATATCATTTATTTCTATATGAAATTGTTTCATATATATATATATATATATATATATATATATGTGTGTGTGTGTATGTTTTATATGTAAAAACGACAAAGTTTTATCAAACTGAGAAAATATATCAAACAATTTCATAGGAATGAAAAAAATATATATGAAATTACATAAAAAAACACAAATATATGAAATAATTTCATCAATAAATGAATGATATGAAACAATTTCATCAAAATAAACAATTTCATGAAACAATTTCATCAAGAAAACCTATTAAATCCAAAGTTTACATGAAAAAAAGTTTACAAAATAGTGGGCCTCTAGGTGAGGGTTCAAAACCAGAATATCTGCATTTTGTAAAAACACGAGAACACTTTCATCATATGTGATAATGCACGTGACGGGACCTGTTGGTGTACAGACTACGTACCATGCGACTTAGGTCATGCCAAAGGTTGTCAGTGTCTCTAATTTGGTATCACATGTGACTGATTATAGTATCACGTCAATAACAATTTTATCACTAGATTGTGATAATGCATGGGAGAGATCCTAGTAGTGTAAGGGCGATTTGGTCCGCAACTTAGGTCCCGCCATAGGTCATCAACGTCTTTGAATTAGTCTCATATGTGATTGAATATAGTATCACCCTGATTAACTATATTAAAAGGTGTTATCAGGTTCTCATAAAATGAAGATGTTCTCGTTTAAACTTTTCCATATATATATATATATATATATATATATATACTAGGTTCGAACCGTGTATTACACGGGGTAATTTTAAAAAATTAAATCATGCCAGAAAACTTATCTTACAGATATGAATGATCATCGAAAGTACGATTCTACTTTTCCAAGCTTTTTTCCTTCAAAGTTGTTTTTTTGCAGCTGGTTACAAAATGTTCTTGTTTTAGACAATTTTCACAAAAGATGTTTTGCAAAAAATTAATAAAAAAATATGAATAAATATTAAGAATTTATAAAACAAAATTTATAATAGAACGTAAATGAAATAATGGAAAAGTATATAGTTAAAATATTAATAAAATAAGAACCATGTATCATAAATTACCAAATACTTCTTTATATACAACATTATTTATTCTATTGCTAATTATACCTTCATCATTTATAATTAATATTTTTAAACCTTGCCTACTTTTTACACTAGATAAAGCAACATACAACTGACCATGAGTGGTGACTTATCTCAGAAACAAACCAACCTTCGATAATGACTGTCCATGGTTTTTATTTATGGTCATGGCAAAACATACAGCAATTGGAACTCATATTTTTTAAAAAGGTTCGAACTCATAATCCAAAAGTCAGTTGATAAGTGATATCTTTTTTTCCAAGTAATTAAATCTCTTATGATAATTCTAAGAGTGTTTCGTTGACAGAATGGAATTTGATAGAATTGTAATTCGTCGAAAGAATTCGACTTTGAAGTAAAAATTGATATGAAATTACAAAAAGAAAATCAAGACAATTTAGTGATTATTTGTATCAAATCCATACTAATTTCAACAAATCCCATACTAATCACGACACATTGATTCGTATATATTTATGATATTTAATAATATAATTAAATCCAAAAATATTCAATATTTATATATGATAAGAGTCTAAAATGAAAAATAAAAAAGCAAGAGATTAAAAGTAAACTAAATACCTAATTATAAGGGTAGTAAATGTAACGTATAAATTAAAAAATTGAATTAAGGAGAAATTTAAGGAGGAGTGAATGTGGATGTACTAATTGAACTTATAATATAAACTGCGTCCAGATACACGTTTAGGCGGAAAAATACTGAAGTCGTCTCACTAGAAGACGACACGTGACATGCTAGTTACTTATTTATTATATGTATAGATATATATATTTTTTTTAAACGGCAAATTATATAAAAGCGAAACTAGCAAGAAGCTAGGCGCAAAAGGAGAGCATTACAAAATAGAAGTAGGATTACAAAGCCAATCACTCCAATTAATCACATGTTTTTTGTATCTATTGCTGACCCAATAGAAGGAAGACAATTGGTATATATATATATATATATATATATACATATATATCAATATACTTTAACTATATATGGTAAAATCCAACTATATTAAAAGTTCTAAATTTTTATTACCCTTGATCACTCTTTTCTTTAGAGCTTATGCTGCATTAGCGCACACAAAAATATTGCAATACTCACAATGTTTCTTATTAAACCTATACTTTTATTTATAGTTACAAAAACATGTAATCGAAAATCAGGTATATACTAGACATCTAAAATGATTTCTAACAGTAAAAGATAAAGGAATATAGTAGAATAAACTCAAAGTGGAATTAAATTATAACATTATCTACGAGCAATAAGTAAGTATGGTTTGAGAAGGTTTATGAAAAGCCATTTTAAGGAGACATTTCAAGTTTATAATGTTCATAATTATGATGGCATTTGTGTCCAAATGTGATGCATGTATGGGTAGTTGTTTGTATGGGTTATAAGTAGGTTAAAAAGGGTAAAGAGTAAGCCAAAGGGGGTGTCTTAGCCGGCCATTCATTTGTCCATTTGTGAAGTGACCTGAATCTCATTTTAATTAAGACAAAATAACTCATATAATTGATTTATTTTGTTTTACTCTATGATTGATTGCTACACATCATTCCATCATTCCATCATTCCAAACTAATATGAGATATATGACAGATATCATATTTGTTTGCTTGTGTTGGGTAATTCCACCACAAAAGACAAATGAGTAGCCCTATTACCCAAGGACAAAGTGAATTATGAGGGTATACTTTTCCTCTTTTTCAACTACAAGTGTATCATGTGAGACTTCTTATTTTCCATAGAATATTTTTCCAATCTTTTCAGTAGCGTGTTGTGTCTTTTCTTATCAGAAGTGCCATTCATTGGTGCATATGAGAATGTGATCAAAAGATCTTGCAAGAAAGTAGGGCAAACACATCAATATCAAGCAGAGAAACCGATATCAAAAGGGTATCTTATTCGGCAAACAAATTTATAAATACTTCAAGTTTCCTGATAAAATAGTTAAATTAACAATAAGCTTGCAGTTTTGTTGGCAGATGACTTTGCCTACAAATATTTGATAATCGGTATATTTCGTATTTCTTCTCATATTCACAAAACAATAAATAGGCGAATATAAGCTTAATGGACTTGGACACCTACGTAAATGACTCAGACTATACAATGGACTATATAAAATACATATACACGAATACACCCTCGTAGATTGAACGGGCGGTTGAGGACGAACACTCAAATTAGAGCGAAAATCTGTAAACAAAAGGACGTTGTTTGGTGAAGATGTCTGTGTATTGCGAGCTGGAGGGAACATGAAGGACCCGAACACGACCCTAAGCTACATGTTCACGAACGAAGTGTATGTCGATTTCTATATGCTTCGTACTTTGGTGCTGAACCCGATTTGTGGATAGGTAGACCACACTAACATTGTTAGAATAGACAATGTTCGCGTTGCTAGGTGGAGAGTGTAACTCTTGTAATAGATTTCGAAGCCAACATGTTTCGGCCACCGCATTGGCGAACCCCCGATATTTGGCTTCAACGCTTGACCGAGAGATCGTAGCTTGCCGCTTGGAGGACCATGAGAGAAGGTTGTCACCCAAGAAGACACAATAACCTGAGGTTGATCATCGAGTGGTAGGGCACCCGCCCCAATCGGCATCGGAGTATGCGGTGATTCTAGAAGTGGTGGAAGTGAAGAGGTGAAGACCATGATCAATAGTGCCTCGTACGTATCGGAGCATTGAGATCAGGTTCGAACGAGTCATGCATTAAGAGGCATATCTGTTGTAGGGTATATGAGATGTTTGGGTGTGAGAAAGTGAGGTATTGAAGTGTACCAACAAGGCTCTTGTACTAGAAAGGATCGGCAACGGGTGACCTGAACGATTCGAGTTTGGAGTGGTGTTTACTGCTGTACTGCATGATTTGCAGTTAGTCATGTGGGCCCTCTTGAGGATGTCAAAAGCATACTTCTTTTGGGAGAGAAAGAAACCAGACTTCGTTCTAGTTGCCGAGATGCCCAGAAAGTAGTTAAGGCGACCAAATCCGTCATTACAAATTCACTACTTAGAGATCAAATAGTCTGTTGGAACTGTCCGTTCCGATTGATGAGCAAAAAGGAGTCTGACCGACTGTGGTGAAAACTGGCCCTAGTGGCATATTGAGCAAATTGCTGAAACTAAGCCTCTGGGGCTTGCTTTAGGCCGTAGAGGGATTTTTGGAGATGGCATACAAAATCCGGGTGTTCCGGACTAACAAACCCCCGAGGTTGATGCATGAAAACTGTCTCTTGGAGTGTACCATGGAGGAAGGCGTTTTTCACATCCAATGGGTGAATCGGCCAGTCACGTGAAATTGTCAAGCTTAAAACAGTTTGAATGGTGGCAGGTATCACATCTGGATTGAATATCTCCTCACAATCAATACCCGACCATTGACTTTTCTTGTTAGCTACCAAGCAATATTTATGACGATCTGGCGAGCCATCTGCCTGTAATTTAGTTTTGAAAAGCCACATAGAGGGCATTATATTGACCCCGTGGGGCCTCGGGACAATCAACCATGTTCCATTTTTAATAAGAGATATACTCATCCTGTATTGCATATTTCCGGTTGTATTGTAAAGACTGTAAGTATTACCATGGCACAGGGGAGGTGGTTGAGGTGTCGAGATTAAGGGGTGTGGTGGATTTTGTGATGCCTCGTTAGGAGTGGTGATCATTGGATGGATAAGGGGCGAAAGGGGTGGGAGCCGATAAATTTGGTTCGGTAGGTGCCGAGGTGGGAATCAGGGGAGGTTGTTCGGTAGGGGTAAAGGGTGGGGGGATCAGTGGGTGTTGAAGTGGGAACCGAGGTTGGTTGATCGGTAAATGTCGTGGATAGTGGATTGGTAGGTGCCGAGATTGGGGGATCTGTAAGAACGGATGTTGGAGGCGTAGATGGGGCCATAAGAAGGGAGTCATAGGAGGGAGGGATGTTGGTGTCATGGACTTCAAAGGGAACATGGATTAGTCAAAAGTGATGTGTCGTGGGATGATGTTTTTTTGAGTGGAAAGATCAACACATCGGTGACCATGATGATTTGCCAGATACCCAAGGAAAATTCAAGGTGTGGTCTGTGATGAGAGTTTGTTAGGTGATTCAATATGTGGGTAATGTTAATGCCAAAAATCACCACAAGGATAACTTAAGGTCGGTGTGGAGCTTTAACAACTAAAGAATAGGAACCTTCGATAAATCACCCGACAACCAACAAAAAGTAAATAAGGCAAGAGATTTTGGTGACGTGGAAAACCCTGTCGAGGGTAAAAATCGTGGACGACAATAGAAGTCGTCGGTGCACTAGGGTCGCCAATAAGGGACGATGTCCTTGTGTAACAGATATTGAAAGTACAATAGATTACAACGGAAATGAAAATAAACTTTGTCGTAAGATACTATCGTGCGTAGTGAGTGAAAACAATGTGTCGTGCGAGAAAATGCTTTATTATGAACTGCTTCGAGAGAGAATGAATTTGTTGGTCTCGTCGGGGTTGTACAAGGAAGAAAGTTTGTAGAAGGAGGGGGTGTGAATACTTACAAATTTTAGTTTTCTTAAATTGTTTATTGATAAATCAAAATACAATTTACAGTTTGTTGTGGAATAAGATTAAGTAAACCTAATCTAAACAAACTTGAGAATCACAAAGTATTCTTGCACTAACAAACTAGAAAGAAAGGATAAGTAGAAAAACAAAGGTTTTCTACAAGCACGAATTAGGTGAGGAGAGATCCTTCAAAATGAAGGGGTATTGCTCTTATTTATACCCTATGCATTAAATGCATGACATGAGCACTTTACACATGTCAGCCTCTGGTTGGGCGCATGCTTCTGACTTTTATCAATACATGCTTTGGGCCGCATGGTGAATAGTATAGGTGGCATAGTGATTGTATGATATGGACAAAAGTAAACTTCTTCCGTACCTTCGTACTTTTGTGCAAGAAGATAAGACAAACAATTCTTGAAGCACAAGCTTCATGATCAGCGATCGCTGATGAGGTCTTCCATCGGTGAGTCCTTATGTAAGTCAGCAATCGTTGAATCTTTGTTCTTTAATTGTCATACGTGTAGACTTGTCTTGGTTTCACCGATTTGCGCATCAGATCATGAGTAGACTTATCTTTGTTCACCAGCTTTGTCTTCGATGTCATCGATAAACTCTTTAGTCGCGAGGCTTGTCTTCAGGGATTACATATAACAATATTACATTAGAAATCATCAGCGATACTGAACAAACTCAGTATGCTATCGCTGATGGTGAAACATTAATACATACATATGTTATATGGAATTTTCGCCAAGAATTCTAAGGGTCGTCATCAAATCACTGAGAGAGTTTGGATGAACAATCTCCCCCTATGTGATGATGACAAAGCAACATAAGAAAAGTGCTAAGTATTAAACGTAAGGATAAAGAGGAGTCATAGTTGCGTGTCCCATTTATTGTTTTAAGGTATCTTTTCTAATACTGATGGAGTAAAGTACTTTCACTGAAAACTTTCATTAACTCATAATAAGATTACAAAGCGAAGTTGAAAGTTTGAGTACAAGTGAAAAAAGAACAATACAAGTACTAAAGGTAATACTGATAAATTACAAAAAATTACAAGAAGGGAATCTATCAGCTAGAGTGGTTCATCCTTGAAAAGCATTTCGTGATACGTGTCTCCTTCAGTGATCATCCAGTTAGGTACTTCTTGTCCCTTTTGTTCTCTGAGATTTGATTCTCTAAGAACATGGGCTTTGAGGAAGATACCTGGTCTTGACATGTTGCACCAGTAGATAAGATATCGGAGTTGTTCAGTTGGGCAGATAGGAATCTCTGAGTTTCTTTGAAAGCACTGGATTCCATACCAATCGAAAAAGATGATTCCGTAAGGTTCTCCTAACACTTGACCAGGTTCGAAGGGACCTCCTGGTGGCAGTGATAGGTTGAGAGTTGATAACTCAGGTGGTGGTCCAAGCACTGCTTCTCCTAAAAATTCTATACCGATTTCGTTTCGATAGACAGGTTCATCAGCGGTTGGTGCTCGCTTTGGTTTTCTCTTCGTTGGTCTTTGGTTCTAAAGAAAAGAAGGAGGAGGAGTTAATTCCACCCTCGCTGAGACCTTGCTGATGAGCAAGTTCAAGAAGTTTTCCACATGGGCTTTGTACTTGGACTTGGATCTTTGTATTGCATTTATGATCTCTAACCATTCATCAAATCCAAAGAGTTCCAGCTTAGACATGAACATAATTTGTGTAGAGTCATCTTCCCTGATAACTTGGATAGTCACCATCACTGAGTTTTTTTGCTCTTCCCCGTTATGTTCACAGTAGTGATTCTTCTTGGATGGTATCGATGATCGATCTTCTCTCTGCACCAACTTAACTGAGAGTCGCTGACGACTTTTTCTTTCTGGGCTTCCTTCTCAACCTCTTTCAGCTGTTGCTCTTGGACTCTGATCGGGTTCTTTTTCAGCTTCTTATCAGAGACTGATATATGCGCTACCTTAAGGGTAAATTTAGCATCCTTTTGGTAGGCAGCATATGCTCAACCCTGATAGATTCTTCACGTTCTTCCGGGGTTAGGAATCCAATGTCATCATTTTGAGCACTTGGCTGAGGATAGATTGGGATTCTTTGGCTTTCTAGCTGATGAATCATTGCTAGTCTTCTTCTTTGTAGTTTATCATCAGACCTATGGATTGTTTGTGAGGGTCTGTTTGGATATGTCAGCAATTCTTCTTCTACTTCAGTCTCCAAGACAGAGACTGGGATTATTAAATTTTTATCAGCAGTAGTCACTGGGATTATTTGTTGCTGGTCTTTAGCTTGTCCCTTAAGCAAGGGAGAGAACCAACTGGTTAAAAAGAAGAAGGAGTTAGGTTTAGGAAAAAAGAGATAGATAAAAGTTAAGCGTGTATAAGGGGTCAAAGATGGGCGTGGATAGAAGCAGAGAAATGGATGATGGAGAGACATACCTAAGAAGGTTGCTCCTACTTAGAAGTAAAACAAACCTTTAAATTTCCCTCGGCATAAATTGCTTTCTGCTTTCCTTGGGAGATCTTCTTAGATGGGGTCTTCTCTGCAGTTCTGCCCCCTTGCTTCATTTATTGTAACTCCTTCGAGAAGAGCGCTGATGGGTTTGGGATTGAACCATAAGATAGATTCATCTCCGTCGTCATCATCGTCATCAACACCCCAGAGTCCTTCTTGGAGTTCTCCAACTCCAGTTCTTCATCCTCTTCTTCCTCTTCCTCAGCATCTGAGGGGATGTCCACTGTTTCTGCAGCAGTGGGAGAGGATGTAGAGACTTCTTTATTTAGATCTTCCCACTAAACATGAGAGAGGTCTTCATTTATTTCTTTATTCAACTCCCCTTCTTTTTCATCATCAATTGGGGGAGGGTTGACAGGGGCAGCTGCAACATCAGCATTCACTACTACAGATGTGGAAGGGGCGACTTCTAGTTTGTCCACCCTGGCTTCTAGGACATGGATGGCCTGGGTAGCTTTGACGACATAATCAGCCACCATCCCCAGACATTCGTATCAGCGTCAGGGAAGGAAGGAAAAGGGATTGGAGTTGGTTCCTTCTTTGCAAGCACTTCAGCGAGCAAGTTGTTGTTGGCCTCGACCTTTGAGCATAAGTCGGTAACAGTAGTGATGAGGGAGTTGACAGAAGTGCTGAGCGATTGGATGGAGGTGGTGTTGGCAGCAACATCGGACTTTATTTTGGTCACCTCCTTCGTAAGAGGTGATAGCTGGGACACAAGTGTATGCTTAGGATCCTCGAGAGGACGACCATCAGGTCCTACATTTCCCCTCATTAAATCAGCGAGAAGGGATGCGGTTGTGTCAGCAACTGAAGTCGTTGGTGCAGTAGATGTGAAGACCAAAGAAATCATTGGAGAAGAGGCGATTGTTAAGAATTTGGTTGTATTGGGCGTCAGGGAGGCACTGGTGGTGCCAAAAACTAAGTCTTCAGTGCTTAGAGGCACTAAGACTGGTAGGGTAGATGCTAGCATAGAGTCAGCTTGTTGGTTCCCGTTTTGCATATACAAGATTGTCAGATCTATTAGTTCGAATTTATGTTTGATGCGGAAGCGTATTTGAATAACTAACAGATATATTTTTGATAGATTTAGAACATAATATAAATAAATAGTGAACAGGAAATAATATCTCAAAGTTTACTGAATATATATATTAAGAACTTATTCAAGAACAGTGAGTAAGCAAAGCTTTTAAAACAGATATGAATCTCAAAGTGTTTAAAGCTATGTGTTCTTGTGATGTTTTTCTCTCTTGAATTCTTGTTTCGATTGTTCGATTGATCGATCGATGGATAGGAAGAACTCAACATGAGTCTTCCTTATATACTACTCTAAGGGGACCATAAAGCATATGCTACTATTCACAAAGGACGGTATGAATAGTTGGACGGATGGCATGAACAGTTGGACGTGCTGTATTGCATTTAATGCAGCAGACGTCTATTATGTACTAAGCCCTATTGAATCCAACCAGAGTTTGACACGTTGCAGTTGGACAGGGTACGTTGCCATGCAAGTTGATGAACAGGTCCTGTAACAGTAGCAAGATATTATAAATATCTTTGAAGTCTTTGTTGAAGACCGCAGAGGCTCTGTGAAGTGCCACAGAGGTTCTGCGGTTTGGTCCTTAGAAGAGCAGTCTTCACCGGATTCCGAGTCTTTGGTCTTCTTTGCACGTATGACAGAGCTTCTGTAGGGCGCCTCTTTAGCTTCTGTAGCTTCTTGACCTTGATCTCTCGGTAAGTTCGGCAGAGCCTCTGTAAGAGGCTTTCTTCACTTAGCCTATTTTTCACTACTTCTAAATACTTCTATGATTAGGAAGATTGAAGCTAACAATCTCCCCCTAAGTAGTGAAAAATAAAAAATTTAACTTGAGTTTAGTTAGGCTAAGTTAGATAAGACAGAGGTTAAACAATACCTCGAAAGTTCTTTCATTCAGAAATATGCCAGAGGCATTTTACATTTGAGTACATAGAAAGATAAACTTTTGACTTGGTTTGCAGATATTTGAGGTTTGAGAATCAGATTTTGGCATCTTTGAAATCGTTGTAGCTTCTGTTGTCTCTTCCGATTCTTCTGATCTCTTTGTAGAAACTGATGCAGAGTTCTCTTAGGTGAATTGTGGCATCAATCTCTCTGATGAAAGTATCTGCAGCATCTCTATCCATTTTCTCTGTACCTCTGTATTTTACAAGGCTTGCTCTGAACTTGTTCAGAGTACTAGTTGCGTACTTCTGACAATCCATGTACACAAATAGTTTGATTTCGCCTTGTGGGTTTTGAAATACTAACCCGAATCTTGGTTCTGTAATGATAGAGTTGGGCACGGCGTCGGGTGGGCAGCGATCTTCTGGTGGTCGTAAATTTAGATGTTTGAGACCAAGATCCTTTCCTAGTTGAAAATCTATCATACTGAAGATCAGAAGCTTTTCCCTCATTGCTTTTCTTAATACTTGATAGGCTCTGGTGTTTGCCTCTGTGTTGTAGTTTTCCTTTGTCCATTGCAGAAGATCAGGTAGATCATAAGGATTGATATTTCTTAGGTCAGCATCAGCGAAGGTGGTTTCTGAATTGTCTTATCTTCTGACTTTGTAAAGATTGTACCTGACCCTTGGATAGGTTCTTGTAAAGGAGAACTTGCAGAAGATTACCTTTTTGATCTTGTGGATTGAGAAGACATCTGCTTTGGTTCTTGGCTTTGTCCTTGTGAAGATGTTCTCAAATTCTTCTCTGATCCTTGAATCTGTCACATGATCTGTTGGATGATTGGTCTGAAAAGTTTGTTTATAGAGGTATTTGTATACCACTTCTTCCATCTCTTCATGTGTTGGACCAGGTTGTGGTACTTGTCTTCTGAGACTCTCCATCTTTTGAACAATTTCTGTAGCTCTGCCAGTTAGAGGAATGTCTGTCAGAGGCTTTAATCCATATGCCCAATCAACTTCTTCAGGCTTTGGAGTTTGGAAGGCATCAAAGGCGCTCTTCATCAATTTCTCTGTAGGCTTGGGCAATGATTTCTTTTTCTTGGGCTCTTCTGTCAGTATTGCTTTGCCCTTGTCTTTGGCTTTTGGAGGTGCAGAACCTGTTTCTTCTGTAGGTTTGGAGGTTGGTGCTTCTGTTAGCTTGATGGTTGCCTCTGTAGGTTTTGACACTTGTGTTTTAGAGGACTTTTGTGGCGATGGTTCTGTTGGCTTGAGTTGCTCTGTAACCTTTGTTGGAGGTTCTTTGGTGACTTCTTCTGTGAGCTCTATAATTGTTGGTGAAGATTGGACATCGAATCTTCTTGCCATTTTGAAAGCTAATGTGAACCTGTGCCTTTCTTCTTCTCTCTGCGACATTCGATCAGACATTGTATTGTGCATCTTTCTCAGAATAGAAAAAGCAGAGGTCGCAGAGGTCGTTGCTCTTTTTGGTTTGGTGGCAATCGACTTTCTTCTTGGTATGGTTTGGGGTTTTCTGTTGATTTTGTTGAAGGACTCTTTTCCAAGTTGATTACCACAGGGGTGGTTGTTGCCTCTGTGGTATGCTGATCAGCTTCTGGAATATTGGTTTCTTCAGGAGTTGATTCCACAGAGATGGGTGTTGTCTCTGTGGTCTGTTGATTTTGTTGTTGATCTTGGGTTTGTTCTGGAGGGGCTTGACTAATTGGTTCTGCTGCGATTGGCGGAGCTTGTATTCCTCTGGTCGTAGCTTTCTCCCTTATATTCCCCCCCTCAGGATTATCTGATGGACCAAGATGGTCATCATCAGAATCATCCTTACTTTTATCAGAAGTACCCTCTGCTCTGCAGGAAGCTTTGGGTTTCTTTGGTAGTTCTGCTCCTGCGGCCATCAACTTCGCACATACATCATCACAGAGGCCGAAAAGAGTTGCAAGATCTGCTTCTGTGTTGAAGCGCATTCTGCCGACACTTTTTCTGAACTCTTTGACGTAGTTGGCATTTGCAGTAGTGAAGAAGACAATGACTTCAGTGACCTGGTTTATGACATTTTGGCTGAGCTCTGTTAGATGTGCTCTGGTCATGTAGTCTTTAGGCTGCATTAGTATTGTGTTGCGCATTGCTTCTGCTTGAACGTTTTGCAGAGCCTTCTGTAGATCTGCGGGTGTGATGCTCTGTGATTTGTTGGATTGCTTGTTCATTTGTTCAAGGAAATGGTTTACTGATTCCTTGAATGCAGAAGTTGCGGTAATTCCAAAATCTTTAGCAGCAGAAGTGGCTATAGTTGTTGCAGTTGTTTGCGCATAAGATTTCATCTCTGTGATGGCTGTTTTCACCTCTGTGGACAGATTGTCCATTTTGGTGTTCAGATTTAGCATGGCCGTTGATGTTTTCTCTGCAAAAGATGTGAAAGAGCTTTGCAACTCTTTCATGGTTTGGTTCACAGAGGTGACAAGGGTTTGGAACTCATCCCTTGATACTTGTGTTCTTGGTGTAACCTCTGGAGGAACACATTCGTCTCCAGAGTGAGTCCCTGCTCCTGGGACACCTTCGTTCACCCTTGTTTGTACGTTGGGGGTGGAAGGATTTCCATCTGATCTTCGAGCAGAAGCATCTAGTGCTTCAGACTCTACAGAAGTTCTGTGAACGACATTGTCTAGATCCACTCCAGAGGTGGGTACTAGATTGTCCTTCTGTTGACTCGGAGACTTGTCTAGAGTCTCTTCGTCGTTGTGCTCACTACTTCTCTCTGAAAGAAGTGTTGGCCCTAGTTGTGTGCGTGTGGCAGAGGAAACGAATTCCTCTGTAGGGTGTTCTGTTGTGATCTGGGGCGATTGATCACGAACTATAGGTGAGTCTCTTTGAGGAGACTCCCTAGGAATGGATTCCCCGGTTTTTGTGGGCGCAGAAGTCGAAAGAGTGACTTCTGGCTGGTTGGGTTGGGTTGGGTTTGGATCGAGCTGTGCTGCTCTATTTCAATAACTCCTTCTGCAGCTAGACCTGCGGAGTTAGATGTGTGGGTTGCACTGGGAGGGGGTGAGGGATGTGTGCCTTCTTCATCTTCGGCATCTTTTTCTTTTACATTTTCTTTTCCTCTAGATGTTTCTACCCTATCCTCTGTTGAAGTTCTTTGCTCTGTGCCTAAGAAGTCATATATTTGATGAGAGCCGTATAACTTCATGACATGTGGATGATAGAGACCTTTTCGTATCCAGACAGCTTCTTCTTCGTCTGAATCTACCTCTGAGACCTCCATTCTTGTCTCTGTTACTTCATCTTTATTCCACCGAGCTTTTGTTTGTCCTATTTTTTCTGAAGCTGGGCTTGGACTCCTTCTGTGAACGTCCAATCCTTTCTGAATGAAGGGGTTCTGTAGAATAATAGGTGTCTCAGCTGATTGATCTCTGGGTGTTTGATCATCTTCTTGCAGATGTGTGTCAATGCCAGAAATAGAGAAGTATTGTTCTTCTGGGGAATGGTGGTCGAGAGGTTGTGCCGTCCACCCTGCTGTATTTAAAGTGTTGGCAATGTCGGGGTTCTGTAGGAAATCGTTAATGTTTCCTTGGTGAGCAAATCGATCTGGGGATTGATGGGGCGATTGATATCCCTCTTCTGTCATTTCTTCTTCTGTATCTTCTTCTTCTGCAGTTCTTTCTTCTGCGATTGCTTCCTCTTCTATGGTAACCAATTTCTTAAGTGGTTTACCATGCTTCTTTTTGGATTTCCTCCTCTTAGGTTTTGGTGCCCCTTCCTCTGTGGTTTTTGATTTTCTTTTCTTCTTCTGTTTTGGAGAAGAGGGAGGAGCAGAGGAGCCAATTTCTGTGGCATGAGGAGGTGAAGGTTGATCTTCTGCAGCGCTTGTAGGGGTGCTTTCTGCAGTTTTCCTCCTTTCTGATTTTGGAGTAGAAGCAGAAGATTTTGAAGAGGACTTCTTTCCCATGAGCTCTGCACGTTTGGCTATGAAGCTAAGTTGAATAGCCATGTGTTTTGCTAATTTGTTATATTTTTCTTCTTGAGTGGAAAGAGGTTCTGCAATCATTGTTCCTAGGGGGACACCTAAACGCGGGGGTGTCATAGGACTCAGTTTTGGAGTTCTATGATCGCGTATGTACTCTTTCTTAAGGGTTTTATTCTTGGCATACCTCAGAAGTTTCTTTGACAAAGGTCTGCAGTGTGTGTAGCCATCTACATGATCAGTGGGAATATTTTTGCTCATTGGAAACTGTTTGGGAATTGGCCCTTCCATTGGCCATTTCTGTATTAGCAACAGAGGTTCGAACAAGACTCCCAGTATTCTTTGGAATTGCAGAGGTGGTAGAAACTTAGGATCGTTCTCTTTGACCCTTCTTGTGTTGTTCTTTCTGTCGATGGTGTTAATGATCTCTTGCATCATTATGGTTGCGTAATCCAGTGGGAGATCATAGTAAACCCCATACATGATGGTTAATATCTGATGTGAGCTCTGGTCAATACTGCCTATCTTCCCTGTCAGGCATCTGTTAAGAATTGAGAACAAGGTGTTCCACAGAGGTGGTAATCTGCCTCTGCGGAAGTCATTTCTCTTCCTCAATGGTGTGTTGTACCCAAGCATTTCTAGGAAACGACAGATCTCGTCGTCTGTTGGTTGCTCTGTGTACTTCTTTAATCCAAGAAGACCCCTTGTTGGTAGGTTGAATTCAAGTGAGAACATTGTTCTATTGAACTTGATTTCCAGATGCTCAGATTTGTCGGGTTTTGAAATGTATCCTTTGATAAGAAAATCATCTTTATCAAATCGGCAACTTTGCCAAAACTGGTTCAGATATCTTTCTGGAATTTTCTTTGGGGTTCTTGAGAGTAAAGGGAAGAGGATATGATTTTCCATTATGTTTAGAAGAATGGCATGGGCTTCGCCGAAAGCAGTGGGTGAGGGGACCAAATAGCAATTATTGGATTTGATTGGTAGTACCTTTTCGAAATGATCCTTTGCTATGAAGTTTTGAAGATGTGTGGTTGGAGCAAAGTCTGCTGAATCGCCGGAATCTTCTAGTTCAATGTTTTGGGCAGGGTTGGGGTTTTCTGAATGTTCAGAATGAGCAGGTGAATGTTCTGGTGAGGTCGCCGGAGAGTGTGCAGGGGAGATAGCTTGAGAAGATGAAGCCATTTGGTACTGAGAATAAGAAATTTGCAGGTTTCGCCGGAGAAGAATGAGAGTTTGTAAAAAGTTTATGAGAGGGTAAGCTTGGTTTTTATAGGAGGGTAAAACGGTAGAATTCGAAAGAGTAAAATATATGGTAATGGATTAAAATTTGGAATCCGAACTCAAGTTAGAACGGCGGGTTCAACTTTCCACAGAAAACGTTCCATGTACGCCCAATGAAAATGGGACACGTAGGCCATGTCAGAGGATGACAGGACGTCGTGCGCGACCCATTAATGCTAGGCGCGTGGGGTTATTCTTAGCCACATGTAATTCACTCTCAGTAAAAGTAACCGTTATTACTACAGAAATGCCCAAGTAACAGATTGACAGAATTTCTGTAGTTTACAGAAGTTCTGTGATTTTGAAAATCTTTGATGTGTATCCCTTTCTCATATATCTCATTGTTATCATGACTTCTGTGGGGTTCCTTTTTCACCAAAAACGTTTTGTAAAGGCATTGGAGAGGATCAAATAGGATTTTTAGTTAAGAGTTTTTACTCGCAGAGGTTTTGTGGCTCTGTTGGAACTTGCAGAAGCTCTGGGAGGGCCAGCAGAAGCTCTGTGAGGGAAAAAATCTCATAACGAAAATTCTATTAACTTTTCTGATCATCCAATTTTTGATCTGTTTTAAGAGATATTTTTCGGACATATTTGAAAGTTGGTGTCCGAAAAAAATTGTTATGGAAAAAGTTTTGTTCGAGAAGGTCATGGTGAGTCTGTTTGGTTTCCGAGATAACATTCCAAAAGATCGATAGAGGTTAAAGTTGCGATCTCAGAGCATATTTCTGGCAGAGCTTCTGTTGAGCTCAGCAGAAGCTCTATGGCCTTAAATTTCTCATAACTCAAATTTTATGAAACTTTTTGATCTTTTGATTTTTGAAATGTTATCCACAGTATATTTAGGACATATTTGACAATTTGTGTCCTAGAAAACTGTTTTCAAAAACCTTTTGTGCGAGAGACATACCTTTTGGTTCTTCTTTTCTCGGCAGTGATGTCTGACTTCTGTCGATATAGATTCATTGACATTCTTCTTTGGCTTTCCCTTGAAAGTTTTACCTCTGTAGATCATTTCAGGATCCCTTTTTTCTCCCCCTTGATCTAATCACCTCTGTAGATCAGGAATTTTCATTTTGCTCCCCTTGACCTATGCTTGGATCAAAGAATGATAAGTTTTGCATAGACCATAGGTCATATTTTCCAGAGGTTCTATAGGGGTTGTCAGAGGTTATGAGTAGACTTACAGAAGCTCTGTGATTTTAAGAACTATTTAAGATTGAGAACTTACATACAGAAATAAATTAATTAAAGCAAAAATAATTAGAAATATATACATATTTACAGAAGATAAGGCTATACTTACAAAGGATTTTTACGTCATATTGATCATTCCTAACTTACCCACCAAGAAATTGAATCTTTTCTCGTCTAAAGCTTTGGTGTATAAGTCCGCGAGTTGGTATTCTGTGGGCACGAAATGCATCTCGATTGTACCGTATTCAACATGATGTTTCAAGAAATGGTACCTTATATCGATATGCTTGGTTTTTGAGTGTTGCACAGGATTGGAAGAGATAGCAATGGCACTCTTAGAATCACAGAAGATAGGTATTTTGAATAGGATGTAGCCGTAGTCTTTTAGCTGAGTCTTCATCCATAGAACCTGAGAACAACAGCTAGCAGCAGCAACGTATTCAGCTTCTGCAGTGGATGTTGAGACACAATTTTGCTTTTTGGAGGTCCAACTGACTAGTTTACCACCTAGGAATTGACAACTCCCAGAGGTACTCTTTCTGTCGAGCATGCATCCTCCATAGTCTGAATCTGTATAAGCTTTAAGACTAAAACCAGAGTTCTGTGGATACCAGAGACCGAGATTTTTGGTCCCCTTTAGATATCTAAAGATTCTTTTCACAGCATCATAGTGGGATTTCTTTGGATTAGCTTGATAACGTGCCCAAAGACATGTGGCATGCATAATGTCAGGTTTGCTTGCGGTTAAGTATAACAGAGATCCAATCATGCCTCTGTAGAGAGTGCATTCTACAGAGATGCCATCTGGATCTAAGGATAACTTATTTCCAGTGGCCATTGGAGTTTTCATTGCAGAGGTATCAGAGAGGCTATACTTGAAAAGAATGTTAGAGACATATTTGGCCTGATTTATAAAAATTCCCTCTGATGTTTGTTTGACTTGGAGTCCGAGGAAGAATGTTAGTTCTCCCATCATACTCATTTCAAACTCACTCTGCATGAGTTTTTCAAAACTTTTGCACTCTTCTGTGTTAGAAGACCCAAAAACTATGTCGTCCACATAGATTTGTACAAGCATTATTTCACTGTTTTTACGTTTATAGAATAAGGTAGTATCTGTTGTACCTCTGTCGTAGCCATTTACTAGAAGAAAGGTAGAAAGTCGTTCGTACCATGCTCTTGGAGCCTGTTTCAGTCCGTACAGAGCCTTTTCAAGGTAGTATACATGCCTTGGGAACTTTGAGCTTTCAAACCCTGGTGGCTGATTTACGTAAACCTCTTCTTTGATTTCACCGTTGAGAAAAGCTGATTTTACGTCCATCTGATAGACTTTAAAACCTCTGTGGGCTGCGAAGGCTAAGAATATTCCTATTGCTTCGAGCCGTGCGACAGGAGAAAAAGTCTCATCGTAATCTATGCCTTCTTCTTGTCTATAACCCTTGGCCACCAATCGTGCTTTGTTTCTGATGACCACTCCATCTTCATCCTTCTTATTTCTGTAGACCCACTTAGTCCCAATGGCCTGTTTCCCTCGTGGCAGAGGTACTAAAGTCCATACTCTGTTACGTTCAAACTGCATAAGTTCTTCTTGCATGGCGTCTACCCAGTTTGGGTCATCTAGTGCTTCAGAAATCTTCTTTGGTTCTATCACACTAATAAAATTTGTAAAGAAACAAAAATTAGCAGTGGCAGACCTGGTTTTTACTGAGTCAGAAGGTTCTCCGATTATTTGGCTTGGAGGATGGCTTTTTGTCCACTGAGTGGTGCGAGGAAGATGGTCATCAATGTCATCGAACCTTTCTTCAGAAGCTTCTTGTGGATTTTCTTCTTGTATAGCCTCTGTCGTTCTTCTTACCTTGGTAGAAGATTCTACCATTTGTGGAATGATTGGTATGAGTGGTGGTGGAGTTTGTTCCTCTGAGGACGTATAGTCTTGGTCCTCAATTACCTCTGTAATTGGTTCTTCTGTGGATTGTGGAGTTTGTTTTTCAGCAGCTTCTGTGGTCGTTTTTCTTGATGTTTCATCTTCTGCATTTTCTTCTTCGGCATTTGCATCTGTAGTATTTATAGAAGAAGATGAAGCATTATTTGGACCAGTTAGAGTCATACCTGTAGGATTTTGTCCAACAGAGGATGGTTCTTCATAAACTCTGATGGTTCCAACAGAAGGATCAATGTCATCGTGGAACATCTCTAAAAATAGAAGATTCAAGTCTTCTTTCGTTTGCGAGATGCCAGAGGTTTCTCTTTTAAGTTCGAGTTCTGAACGGATTTGCTCAGAAGTCATTTGGAAAGAATCATCAAAAGAAACATTGATACTTTCTACGATTTTGCGAGATCTTGTAAGGTATACTGTGTAGGCTTTGGAAGTGGCAGAGTATCCAATGAATTTTCCTTCGTCAGCTTTTACTTCAAACTTTCCTCTTGAATCTCCGTCGTTTAAAACAAAGCATTTACATCCAAACACATGGAAAAACTTGATGTTTGGCCTCCTTTTGTTGATCAGTTCGTAAGGAGTCTTGATGTGTCTTTTCACAATGGTTGACCGATGATGTGTGTAACAAGCGGTAGAAATTGCTTCTGCCCAAAAGTTCATCGGTAATCCGTATGCTGATTGCATAGTTCTTGCGGCCTCCACGAGCGTTCGATTCTTCCTTTCGACTACGCCATTCTGCTGTGGAGTGCGTGCGGCAGAGAAGTTCTGTGATATTCCTTCTGTAGAAAGATAGGCTTCAATGACAGAGTTTTTAAATTCTGTGCCATTGTCACTTCTTAACTTCTGTATTCTGCATTCATAAAGAACTTGGATTCTTTTCATTAGATTAATCAAGATGATTGGAACATCCGATTTCTTTCGAACAAATTCAACCCATGTGAAGCGCGAATACTCATCACTTAAGACAAGTATATATTTCTTGCCACCTAGGCTCTGTATGGCAATAGGACCGCAGAGGTCGACATGAAGCATGTACAGAGGCCTAGTGCACGACACATCTGTTATGCCTCTGTGGGAAGCTCTTCTGAGTTTTCCCATCTCACAGGCAGAACACAAGTGATCCTTATTAAATTTAACATTAGGTAAACCTTTAACTAGATCAAGTTTGACCAATTTATCCAAGGTGTGAAAGTTCAAGTGACAGAACCTGTTATGCCATAACCAGGCTTCTTTACTTTCGCAAGCTACAAGGCAAACTTTGTCCTTGGTTGTTGAACAAAAGTTCATTAGATACAGATCACCTTTTCTTTTGGCTCGCAGAAGTTCCATTCCTGTGTCTTCACTTTGCAGAGAGAAGAAAGTCCTTTTGAACAAGACATCAAATCCTGTATCACAGAGTTGACTTACACTGAGTAGGTTGTGTTTAAGGCCATTCACATATGCAACTTTGTATACAGATACGTTTTCCTTCTGTATGACTCCATAGCCTTTGATGTGTCCCTTCTTGTTGTCTCCAAAAGTTACAGATCCACCATCGTGTGTTTCTTTGTACGTGGATAGTAAACTTCTGTCGCCAGTCATGTGCCTTGAGCATCCGGAGTCAAGATACCAAATTGGCACATACCGCTTCTGTAAGACAATCACAGAGACTTAGGTACCCATATCCATATGGGTCCAATATTGTTAGAATTTTTCAAGTTTGCCTTAGCATTCTTGAAATACATTTTATATTTTGTAGAAAGATCAGATTGTATCTCTCTAGGTTTTGACTTTTGAGTTTGAATTTTAGTGGAGAGTAAGCAATCTGGACTTGAGAAGTGATTTTCAATCTGAACATAAGATCAAAACAATGACAGTATTTAATATGAGACGTGATTTGTTTGAACTTTTCATTGAATTCATTGAACTGAGTCACAGAGGCATTACATTCGTTCTTAACATTAGATTTCCTATTACAAGAAGATCTATGAATACTAGAATGTTTTTTGCAAAAATCTTGTTTAGGTCCTGCCTTCTGTGAGTCTCTTCTGTGGTGAACGTCTGTCTTCACTGTCACAGAGGAAAGATATTTGTTAGCTTCAGGCCTTAAAGGTTTTGAAAATTTTGAGCTTTTAGGATTTTCAGAGGCCTTTTTCAAATTATCAAGCTCTGTAGAGGTTTTGACTTGTATACACATTTTTAGAAAATATGGACAGATAGGTATCTCTGTGATTTTCTCTTTTGGAGAAATTGTTCTGTTAAGAACCTTAGAGGAGAATTTAACATCCTCTGTGTCACAGTGAATTATCCCTGATTTAGAATCAGTCTCTGAGTCGTCAGAGGATGAATCGTCCTCATATACAGAGGTTGAGTCATTTCTTTCGATAGAGGCTGGATTTTCTGAGCATGTATCGTACGAGTTTTCTTCCTCTGTAGAAAAACTTTCATAGATGGCAGAGGTTTCAGATGAGATATCTTCAACGAGAATTTGATCTATAGAAGATGTACAGAGATTTTCTAAAGCATTTGATTTCAAAACTTCCAAAATTTCTTTTTCAATTGATCTTTTAAGATTTTCTTCTGAAAAGATGGGTTTAAACTCAAGAGCTTTTGCAGATAATTTCTTTTTGACATCTATCATACAGACAAAAGCGACCTGTGTTTGAGTCTCTGGTTTACCAAACTTAAAGATACCAATCTGA
Organism: Saussurea involucrata; assembly: GCA_033807775.1. Lineage (NCBI taxonomy): Eukaryota > Viridiplantae > Streptophyta > Magnoliopsida > Asterales > Asteraceae > Saussurea > Saussurea involucrata. The sequence continues at coordinate 110,353,293 of CM066320.1, read as the reverse complement.
TCTTGTGTTTTCAGATATTTCTTTGGTTTGATTCCTCTATTGACAGAGGTTGAAGATGATGAATCTGTGTTTTCAAACCACACATTGATCATCTTCGTATGTTTCCTCAAGTGAGGTTCTTCAGAGATTTTAACCTTTTTACTTACAGAGAGTAAGTTTGGAAAAATTGGTTTATTTGTTTTTCCTACCACAAACAGAGAAGACAGAGGTTTAAGTCTTTTGCCTTCAACACCTAGAGTAATATCATCGTACCCTATACCTCGTCTTCCTATTTGTGAGTTTACTTTCTCATACACCTTATGTGCATCTTTATAGTTTTTAAGTAAAACCTCTCTTCTGAGTAGATCTTGCCAAAGTACCTCTCTCTCTTTTTGAAAGTATTCTTTGAGAGCTCTTATGTCAGTTGTTTCACTCCTAGAAACTGAAAGCTCTTTAGTTTTGACTTTTAAAGCAGAGGTTAATTCAGAAATTTGCCTTTTTAAAGGATCTACATTTTTGCTCCAATATTTTTCTACTCTTTCCTTTTCTTCAAAAATTTTGGCTTTTTCTTGAGCGAGAAGCCTTACTTCTCTCTCATTAAAGGTGAGTCTTTTCTGAATACTTTCATTTATATCTTTGAGTTCAATCAGTTCAATGTTAAGTCTAACTGAATCATTTTCTACATATTTAATACAAGAGGTAGAGTTTGAAATGGATACCTCATTGTCAGTGCCCGAGTCGACTTCTGCCATGCCACAGAACAGGGCATTGGTGGTGAATTCATCATCAGAGGTAGAGTCTGACTCGAAGTCCTCTTTATTTGCTTCAGAATGCCCTTTGTTCGCCATTAGGGATTTTTGTGCATAATATTCATACTTCTTTTTGTAAAAAGCTGAGTCCTTCTGTGGGCAATTTTGTCTACTTCTGCAATCTTTTGCGAAATGGCCGGGCTTGCCGCAGTTGAAGCAACCTTGGGAGGTGTTTCCAGTTCGATCGTCGGACTTCTGTTGGTCTCCACCTTTCTCTGTTCGGCATTCGTTTGCATAATGACCAGGCTTACCACATTTGTAGCATTCTTGTGTGTGGCCTATCTTGTTATCTGACCTCTGTCGGTCATTTCCTCTGTAGTTTCTGTCGCTCGACCTCTGTCGGTCACTTCTGTAGTCTGACCTCTGTCGGTCACTTGATTCTTCTCTTCTTTCATCATCTCTTCTATCTCTCTGGTTGTCTCTGCTATATCTGTCATTTCCAAAATTTCTTTGGTTACCTCTGAACTCTCTTGTTAATAGAGCCAATGATTTAGCTAATGATGCAAGAGTTATTTCTTCCTCTATCAGCTCGTCTTCTTCGCTATCAATCATCACTATCTTCTTCTTCTCCTTCTTCTTCTCCTCTGTTGCTCTCTCATTTCTTGGTCTCTCTGTAGCCTCTGTTGATTTACTAACCAATGCGTATGGTGCAATGGCTATTGTTTTAGCCTGTGCTATTTGAGGCTCTTGTGCAGCTAGTGTTCCATAGAGATCAGAGAGTGTCCATGAGTCTAGATCTTGGTTTGTTTGTAAAGACATAGACAGTTGAAGCCACTCATCATTCAGACTCTTTATAAACATGACGTTATTTTCTTCCGAGGTTCTGTAAATGCCAGACTTTCTACATTTGTTTATGAGAGAGTTGAACCTATCGTACGTTGTTTGTAGAGATTCTGTTGCAGAGGCTCTGAATGCATGATATTCATTTATGTACTGTACCCTTCGGTTCTTCTGTGTTTTAGCACCCCCTTCCAACTGTCTTTCTAATTCTTTCCAAAGATTGTGCGCAGTTTCGCATGCATCTAAGGATTGAAAAAGCTCGTTGGGGATAGCCATTATCAGGATTTTTGTTTTCTGTGCAACTTCATCTTCTGCCTTATCTTCATTTGACCATTCTTCTTTTGGTTTTGGTTTTTGATGTTCAGGGATTTCTGGAGATTCAGCAGTAGCTGGTACTCGTGGTATTGCTATCATGGGAACAGGAGGAAGGTTGTAAAGATATTGTACTAGATTTTTTTCAGTACCCTCAAAGAAATGAACCATTCTTATCTTCCATTGAGGATACTCATCTCGTAGGAGAGTAGGAGGCTTGGTGAGTGAACCAGCAGTAAAGAAGTTATTTGTATTTGTCATTTTTAAGGTTCTGAAAAGATAGTATGATTTAAAGAGTATGAGTCTGAAGATCTGGAAAGTTTTCTGGGTTTGAACAGTTCCCAGAGTACACTTTAATGGAGTTTTAACCTAGAGATGAGGAATAGAAAAAAAATGATTTCTATCACTAATCTTGTAAAAACGAGGATCACTTGATATTGATAATCAAGCCTCGCTCTGATACCAATTTTGGTTCCCGTTTTGCTTATACAAGATTGTCAGATCTATTAGTTCGAATTTATGTTTGATGCGGAAGCGTATTTGAATAACTAACAGATATGATTGATAGATTTAGAACATAATATAAATAAACAGTGAACAGGAAATAATATCTCAAAGTTTACTGAATATATATATTAAGAACAGATTCAAGAACAGTGAGTAAGCAAAGCTTTTAAAACAGATATGACTCTCAAAGTGTTTAAAGCTATGTGTTCTTGTGATGTTTTTCTCTCTTGAATTCTTGTTTCGATTGTTCGATTGATCGATCGATGGATAGGAAGAACTCAACATGAGTCTTCCTTATATACTACTCTAAGGGGACCATAAAGCATATGCAACTATTCACAAAGGACGGTATGAATAGTTGGACGGATGGCATGAACAGTTGGACGTGCTGTATTGCATTTAATTCAGCAGACGTCTATTATGTACTAAGCCCTATTGAATCCAACCAGAGTTTGACACGTTGCAGTTGGACAGGGTACGTTGCCATGCAAGTTGATGAACAGGTCCTGTAACAGTAGCAAGATATTATAAATATCTTTGAAGTCTTTGTTGAAGACCGCAGAGGCTCTGTGAAGTGCCACAGAGGTTCTGCGGTTTGGTCCTTAGAAGAGCAGTCTTCACCGAATTCCGAGTCTTTGGTCTTCTTTGCGCGTATGACAGAGCTTCTGTAGGGCGCCTCTTTAGCTTCTGTAGCTTCTTGACCTTGATCTCTCGGTAAGTTCGACAGAGCCTCTGTAAGAGGCTTTCTTCACTTAGCCTATTTTTCACTACTTCTAAATACTTCTATGATTAGGAAGATTGAAGCTAACACAACTGTTGATCCAAACCCTTCAGTGATTTGATGATGGCCCTTAGAATCACTTAGTGAAAATTGTAAGTAAATATTATGTATCAGTGTTTCACCATCAAAGAAAATATACTAAGTCTGTTTGGTATCCCTGATGTGAAACATATGCTCTTTAATTATATTTCAATGATAAATGTACATCAGTGAGACCTGAGCCTGTTCAGTCTCGCTGATGATCACTGAATATTCATTTTGTAAATGTTTGCTTATGATCCCTGAAGACAAGATTCGCGATAAAGAGTTCAACGCTGAAATCGAAGACCAACCTGATGCGGATATTAGCGAAGCCAAGACTTGTCCAAATCACGCGATGTTTCAAGTAGAAGATTTCAGTGAGAGCTGACCTTCATCGTCCTCTCTGATGAAGATCAACTCAGCGATCGCTGATCATGAAGCCTGTTCTACAAGGAATATTTGTCTTATCCTCTTGCACACTTTTGTACGATTTGTCAGAAGGACATGCCTTTGTCGAGGATCGTACAAACCACACTGCCAACTACACTGTTCATCATGCGGCCAAGAGCTTGTTTGCAAAAGTCAGAATCATGCAACCAACCGAGTGCTGACACGTGTAAGTTATTCTGACATTCATTTAATGCATGCAATATAAATAGGATGAACACCTTCATTCTGAAGGTGGCGAACGCCTGAACTTCTTAGTGCCTTAAGAAAAACTATCCTTAGCTTTTCTTAACCTCTTTCAATCTTTTCTTAGTGCAAGAAATCTGTGTGATTCTCATAGTTTGTTAAGATTAGGTTTTATACTTAGTCTTATTCCGCAACAAACTGTAAGTTGTTTGATTATATCAATAAACAATTTAGAAAGAAAAAAACTTGTGTTTGTATTCAACCCCCCCCCCCCCCCCTTCTACAAACTTGTATAACCCTTCGGGACCAACAAGTGGTATCAGAGCAGATTGTTTAAACCCATAAACAAGATATTGCTTATACTATCTCTTCCTTGCTATTCTCAAATGGTAAGCACCACAAACACTAACTACATAGATAATGGCTCTCTTGCCAAACCACCTCGATTCAGCAAAGATAATTTCAATCTTTGGAAGAATCGAATGATGCTCTTTCTAGAAGGTGTAGATCCCACTATACCTTACTATGTTGAAAATGAACCTTATGTTCCTTACATCATAGATCCTTCTATTCCAACCACTGCTACCACACCAGCCGTACCTGAAAGACAAATTCTCAAGGGAGTCTCTCAATAGACTGATGATGATAAAAAGAAGATGGCCATAGATACAAAGGTCAGATCTATCATCTCTACGGCTCTCCCTAATGAAGTCTACCATTCCATATGAACCTCAATAGCTCTAAAGCCATGTGGGACACAATCTGTGTTCAATATGAAGGTACGACTGATGTACAAGAGTCCAAGAGAATAAACCTGGTAAGACAGTATGAAAGCTTCATCTGTGGTAAGAATGAAACTCTATCTGAAGTTCACGGACGTTTTAACTGTTTAATCATTGATTTAAAAAATGTTGGTAAGACCTATGCTAACTCCGAGATCCTGGCAAAGTTCTTGGAATGTCTTCCTGAAAGTTGGGACAACTATACCATGTGTCTTAAACTCTCAAAGGATCTAAAATTTATGACCCTTAGTACCTTATTTGGCACTATGCTCAATCATGAGCAGTCTTGTCTTCTTAAGAAGAACCTTGTGAAAGATTCCAAAGGCACACCTGTTGCTTTACCCTCTTCAGAGTTAATGCCCACTCAGTGATCAACTGTCACTATCACTGAGTTGGAATCTAACTCTGGTGATTCATCAGAAGCTGACCCTGCAGAACTTGATGAATCTCTGGCACTCTTGACTAATACTTTTAGGAGATTTGATAGAAAGAGTAACTTCAGAAGGAATAAACCTCTCACCATCACCAACAAGCCAAAATCATTTCCTATTGATAAGGCTACTTCTACCTGCTTTAACTGTGAAAAAGTTGGACACTTTGCTAGTGAATGCAGGTCAAAGTCTTTAATCTTTCAAGAAATCCTCTACTCCGAGAACTAGAGATGACAAATACCTGAAGCTTAAAGAAAAATATGAGAAGCTGAAAAGCTATAAAAAGAAAGGTAAAGGTCTGATCGCTGAATATCATGACTGGGTTGAATCTGATGAAGAAGATGAGGCCAATATCTGTCTCATGGCCGAAATTCAAGAAGAAGAGGAAGAACACACTGAAATTCCCTCTACTTCTACCTCTCAGGTATCAACTTCCTCTCCTACTCCAGCTATTATTGACGCAGATAGACTTCGTGCTATCGATATGCTAACTGTTGATTTATATGATGCCATGAATGGCAAGACCAAAGTTGAACAAAAAAATTTAGATTTAACTGAACAACTTAAAACTGTCATTTAAAAATTCTAGAGCTTTCAAAATAGAAGAAAATTTGAAAGATCAGGTCTATGTAAATCAAGTCATCAGCATCGAACGCGAACAAGCTATCGCTGAACTAAAAGCTGAGAAAGCTACTTTTGAAGGATGGTATAAATCCTCAGCAAAGATCACTGAGATAATCAGTGCTCAGATCCCTGTCAATGACAGAAGTTGTCTTGGTTACAAAGCTGACACTGAAGAACCAACTACTGATCGTTCTATGCTTAATTTTGGAATGTTCATCTCTTCTATCCTTGACACCTAATCATCCAGTGCTCTTCTTCTAATAATCCAATCTCTGAGGAAAAATCTACTTTAAGCCCCAAACTTAAAGGAAAAGAAAAATATGGTTTCTAAAAACCTCAGAAGGGTACCAAAGTACCGAAGCTAAAAAATTCTAAACCTTCAGTTAATCTCCCCCTACTTCAAAGAACAAGATCCCTGAACATGTTTAGCGATCTACTTTAAGAATCAGAGTGGTTGTTATTGGCAAGAACTCTGAAGAACCAAAAGTTCCTCCGATCTCTGATGCCAAAGGTATTCTTGGTATAGGCCCTACCAATTATTGTCAAATAATTATGCCTATGGTCCTAAAGCTACTTTAAGCTATAGGAAATGTTATCACTGTGGACTTACCGATCATATTGCTAGTAAGTACCCCACATCCATTAAAGCTGATAAATTAGCTAAGGTTAAGAACACTGCCCCAAGGCAAAGAACAACATCCCTGGTGGAAATCAAGCCAAGATGAAAAATGCCACTAAGGTTAAGAAATTAACCAAAGTGAAGATTACCACTGACACTGAGTCATCAGATGCTGTGAAGACCGCTGATCCTTCTACTTCCTCTACCACTGACAAGTGTGGACCCATCGTAAAATGGGTACCTATTTCAAACTAATCTTCCTTTGTTTACAGGTCTCGAAAGGTATCTGGTATCTCGATAGTGGATGCTCTCGACACACGACTGGAAAAATAAACATGCTCACTGAATATAAGGAAAAGAAAGGTCCCTCACTGACCTTTGGTGGAAATGGTAAAGAATATACCCGAGGGTTTGGTGTACTTTTTAAATGGTACAACTACCTTCAGAAGAGTCGCATATGTTGAAGGACTGAAGCACAATCTTCTTAGCATCAGTCAGCTATGTGATAAGGACTTCAAGGTTTGCTTTACTATAAAAGCATGCTTTGTCACTGATAAGAAAGAGAAGATTGCTCTCAGTGGATATCGTTTGGAAAATGTTTATCTTATGTTAGAGCACTTTGTAGCTATCAAGACAGTATTAATCTTTTATACTGTATCTTCTGAGTAGAGGCATGGACATGTCATGGCCCTACTATATAAAGAAGACCCCTTTGTTATTTCCACAGCACTTACAAGCATATGTCATTTTGTAACTAATGATCAATATATGGATGACAACTTTGCTCTCTAGATTCTCTCTACATGTGATTGTATTATTTAGCTAGATCTGGGATTTCTCATTTGGTATCAGAGCACAAACAGGAAATTCAAGCAGATTCAGAAGCATTTTAGAGATTTTTTCCACTGTTCATCATGGTTTCGGATTGATCTTCATCTACTGTTCATCATGATTTCGGACTCTCCTTCAGTTACTGTTCATCCAGATTTCATCATTTCTACCATTTTTGATCTTTTGGATTGATTCTTGACTCTACTGAACTCGATTTTCATCCCTGATCATCTTTAATTCAAGGATCTATACCAAAATCTGCACAGAATTCATCAAATTCATCAATTTAGATCTGTTTGTTCGAAAACCATATTCTTACTATTTTGGATCTTAATTCGATTAAATTGATCGAATTAGGATTTGTGATTAACTAAGAAATTGTGTGGAATCAAAATTCGAACAAGTCTGTGCAAATTTCATCTCAATTGATCAAGAATTGAAAAAGTTATGGCAGAATTAGTGATTTTTGGTGTTTAAGTGAAGGTTTCGGATCATTCATAGGGGTTTCGGATCATTCAAGAGGATTTCGGATCGTTTAAGCTTGGTTTCGGATCACATTGCAAAAAGTGATATTTTGTTAATTGTAAGACTTTTCACAAGTTTGGGTTTCGGATCCTTTTGGATACGAAATCTGTTGGTTTCGCATCCAGTTGAATCCGAATTCAAGTGGTTTCGGATCGTGTTGCATACGAAATCTGTGGTTTCGCATTCTGTTACATACGAAATCCGTGGTTTCGCATCCCATTACATCCGAAATCTGGTGATTTCGCATCCAGGCCAATCCGAATTCTATTGGTTTCGGATCCAGTTACATCCGAATTCTTGGTTTCGTATCAGTTCAATCTGAGATCTGTTGGTTTCGGATCCTTCTTTGTGTACAAGTGTTGATTTCGGATCCTTCTTGATCAGGAATCCCTTGGTTTCGGATTCTTATCCATCCGAATCCATCGTGTGTGTATGTGTGATCCGAATCCTATACTTAGGAAATTTCAGAAATGTTTTTCCAATTTTTTTTTCAACTGTTAACCTTTTTTCCGAACTGTTTTGCTCAAAAACAACAGTTCAGATGGCCAATCAAGAAAACAAAGCCGTATTCAGGGCTTTGGTGAACATATTCCAAGAATTCCCGATCCAACACCCGATGTTCCTTTACCATCTACACGCTCGGTACAACAATCACTTACCGGAGGTCATTCTGATTATGCTATCATTCATCCGGTCAACTATGTTCAGATCATCTTCAACAATCATCATATTGCGAAAAGAAAAATCCATAAGTTTCTGAAATAGCTGATATGTTTGAATCTGGTGAAATGGGAGAGGAAAGTGGAAAGCAGATTGTATTATATGTGGATCCGGATATAGAACCGACGGTTGAAAAGCCTGAGGTAAATGAGGAGGAGATAAGGGAAGTTGTAGACAGATTTGTTGAAACCGTTGAAGTGGTTGATGTCAGTTCTGATGATGAAGCTGATGAAAGGGCAAGTGAGTATGAGAAGTATTGGAGAGTAAAGGAGGAAACTGAACCGCTCTTAATGATTACATATGAACCAGATGATCAAGGTGTTGGGTTCACACAAGAGGAAGTAGACATTCTGACTGAAATATATGGGCCAAAGTAACCTGAAGAAATAGCCGTAAGCCCCATACACTCACCCGAACCTATCTTAACTACCTTGATGCCAATTCAATCTGATGTTACACCATTATCCTTTAACCTTAACCAACCAAGCTCAACACAAACCACTATACCATTATCTGAACCAATTCCTGAAACCATTCCTACCCAACATTCAACTCAATCAATCTCACAATCCATTCCCGTTCAACATGAATCACAACCTTTCCATGATCCATTTCTCAATGTTAGCTCCAATCTTTCTGTTTATGAAAGTAGTGAAAATAGTCTAAGTACAGAAGTAACCCATAGAAGATCTGAAGAAGAAACCAAGAATACCGAAGGCAAGAATCAGCAGAAAATTGCTCACAGAGGACCGAGCCGCAGAACCTCTGTCACCCTTGACAGAGCCTCTGCGGTTTATACTGAAGACTTAGAAGATTTACAAATATCTTTCTACTGTTCCAGGATCCGTTCATCCACTTGCTTAAGGCATGCCCTGACAACAACAACACGTGTCAAACTCGGATAAGGCTCTGTCCAAGTTGGAACATGCGCATTTAATGCATACAGTACTTGCTACTGTTCATACGATCCTGTCTACTGTAGCATAAGTCCTTATTGTCTAAAGTATGTCCCCTTTGTAGTAGTATAAAAGGAAGACTCATGTTGAGTTCTTCCATCAACAAGAATCAGACATATTAAGCTACGCACAAACACACACACCAGCAGAATTCTTGTTATGTTCTTGGTGTTCTTAATATATATCAAATACAGTAATCTTGGAGATATTCATCTGTTCTTACATACTGTTTATTTGATATTGTGTGTTCTTCTACCTTTACATTATCTTTCAGTTCTTAAATACGCTTCCGCACCATACAATCTGAACTAACTGAAAGTTAAGATCATTGTTTAAGCAAAACAGGAACCAACAATTGGTATCAGAGCAAACCTTGATTTTTAATATCAAGGGATCCACTCTAAACTATGATCTTTGGTAGAAACTTGGATTTTTAACCTACTCTTCATATTAATCAAACGGTTTCTGTTTTCCTGCCATTTTTGATTCATTCGAACTTTGGTAAACTTATAGAATCTGTTATTCTGCTTAAAAACACCATTTTAGTGCTCAGCTCAAAGCTTTTAAGCTTAAAAACTTCATACTCTGTAAAGCTTGCTGTTTATACCCTTTTCTGGATAATTTTATCATTCTTAAAATGACTCATACAAACAACTTCTTCTCTTCTGGTTCCTTAACCAAACCTCCCACTCTTCTTAGAGAGGAATACCCTCAATGGAAGATTCGAATGATTCACTTCTTTGAGGGTACTGACAAAGAATTGGTTTATTATATCCGTAACCCTCCTTTCGTTCCCATGATAACTGTACCTCGTGTTCTTGGCACAGACGACACACCAGAAATCCCAGAACACACAAAACCAAAGACCCAGAATAAATGGTCTGATCCTGATTGGGCAAAATACGAGGTTGCTCAGAAAACTAAGAGAATTCTGATTATGGCCATTCCAAATGACCTTTTCCAATCCATGGATGCATGTGAATCTGCATATGATCTATGTAAAGAACTGGAAAAACAACTAGAAGGAGGAGCCAAAACCGAGAAGAACCGCAGAGCCCAATACATAAATGAATATTATGCCTTTAAAGCTCTGCCAACAGAATCTCTACAGACTACGTATGATAGGTTCAACTCTCTAATAAACAAGTGCAAGAAGTTCGGCATCCACAGAACTTCTGAAGAAAACAACGTTATGTTCCTGATGTCTCTGAATGAAGAATGGCTTCAGTTATCTATGTCTCTGCAAACAAATCAAGACTTAGATTCCTGGACCTTATCAGACCTCTATGGAACATTGGCAACACAAGAGCCTCAAGTAGCACAATAAAAAACCCAGATCATTGCACCTCTTGCATTGGTTGGTAAGACTACAGAGGATAGAGAGAAACCAAAGAAAGAGAAGGCAGTAGAGGAGAGAAAGGAGAAGAAGAAGAAAACCATGATGATGGAAAGTGAAGAAGAAGAGGAAGTAGTAGCAGAAGAAGAAACAACTCTTGCCTCGATAGCTAAATCTTTAGCTCTCTTGACAAGAGAATTCAGCAGAGGCTACCAAAAAAATTCTGGAAATGAACGATATGAAAGAGATAATCGAGAGAGAGAAGGGTCAAACGACATAAACGACAAAAGTGGTGATCGACATAGGTCAAGTGACAGAAATGACAGAGGAAATGACCGACAGAGGTCGGAAGTCAAAGCTGGCAACACTCCACAGATTCAAGAGTGTTACAAATGTGGTAATCCATGCCACTACGCAAATGAATGCCGAACCGAAAGAAGTGGTGACCGACAGAGGTCAGATGACAGAGCTGGAAACTCCACACAGAACCAAGGACGCTACAACTGTGGAAAGCCAGGTCACTTTGCCAACGAATGCAGGAGCAAGTCAAATCGCCCTCAGAGGGATGCAGCTTTCTACAAAAAGAAAGTTGAATACTATGCTAAGAAGTCACTAATGGTGAACAAAGAAATCTGGGAGTCAGACACATCCTCTGACGAAGGCGAAACAAAGAATGTTCTATTCTGTGGCATGGCAGAAGTCAGCTTTGACTCCGACAGTGAGGTATCCACTTCTACCTCTAACTCTAATACTGCAGAAGATGATTTGATTAAACTTAACATTGAATACACTGAAATGAAAAAGACATGTGAAAATATTCAGAAAAAGCTCAGCTTTTATGAGAGAGAAGCTAGACTTCTCACTCAAGAAAAAGCTAAAATCTTTAAAGAAAAAGAAGAAATTGAAATGGACCGGAACAAAAAGTTAAATCCTTTAAAAGAAAATATTTCTGAACTTAATTCTTCTTTGAAAACAAAGTCTAAAGAACTAATGGACGTTGAGTGCGACAGAATGAACATCCTAGCTCTTAAAAATTATTTTCAAAAGGAAAGAGAAGTCCTCTGTCAAGATTTACTCAGAAGAGATCTTCAAATTAAAAAATTTCAAGATGCTCAGAAGGTGTACGAAAAAATAAACACACAAATAGGGAGACTGGGAATTGGCTTCTGTGATATAGATCCTTATACTTGAACCAAAACGGACAAGTCTCTGTCCTTTCTATTTCACATTGGAGATACAAGAAAACCTGGATTTCCAAATCTTCTCTCTGTAAGTAAAAGGCAAAAAGTCTCTGGGGAACCTCACAAGAGGAAACCTCTGAAGATGACAAATGTGTAGTTTGAAAACACAGATTTGTCACCTTCAATCTCTGTCAAAAGAGAATCCAAACCTAAGAGGTATCTGAAAACTCAAGATCAGATAGGAATCTTCAAGTTTGGTAATCCCGAGACTCAAACTCAAGTTGCATTTGTCTGCAAGATGAATTCTGAAAAGAAATTATCAGCAGAGGCACCTGAGTTCAAGCCAAGAATTACAGAAGAAAAACTTGATATCTCTGAAGAAAACCTCTGTACATCTTCCAGCGATCAAGATCTCTCTGAAGAAAACTTAACAGATACTTCTGTTAACTTAGAAGAAAGTTCCTTAGAAAAGGAAGAAAGTGAGTATGGCTCATGTTCTGAAAGCCCAGCCTCTGTTGAAAGAGAACCAAGTGACTCAACCTTTGTATATGAGAACAATTCATCCTCTGACGAATCAGAGACTGACTCTAAGTCAGAGATCGGACCTAGTGACACAAAGGATTTTAAACAAACCTCTGAAGTTCTTAACAGAACTATTCCTCCCAAGGAGAATATCACTGGAATTCCTATCTATCCAGACTTTTTGGATATGTGCATACAAGCCAAAACCTCTCTTGAGCTTGAAAATTTCAAACAACAGAAGTTAATGTCCACTCAAATTCCAACGAGTTCAAAGATTTTAAAACCCTTAAAACCTGTTAAAGAAAAACTAAACTGGCAACAGAAGGGTAAATGGACAAAAAATGACAAATCTTTTTATTCTGTGACAGTGAAACCTGCAGAAGTTCACCACAGAAGTGGTACACAGAAGGCCACACTCAACAAAGGATTTTGGAAACAACAATCTAGCCTACATAAACCTTCTTGTAATAGAAAGTCTAATGTTAGGATAGACTGTAATACCTCTGTGCCCCCATTTAATGTTTTTAATGAAAAAGCAAATCTCTTTGCACATTCAATACTGTTATTGCTTTGATCTTATGTTTAAATTAAACCAACACTTCAAAAGTCCACACTGTCATCTCTTTGTACCCAAAGAAAATGATAAATCCAAGGGTAAGAAGAAACAAAATATTTCTTCAAAAGAAGCTAAAACAAAGACCAAGAATGCTAAGGCAAACTTGAAGACCCCTAACAAAACTGGACCCATGTGGATATGGGTACCTAAAACTCTCTAATTGTCTTGCAGAAGCAGTATGTGCCGATCTGGTATCTAGACTCCGGATGCTCAAGGCACATGACTGGCGACAGAGGTCTTCTATCCACATACAAAGAAAAGAACGATGGTGGATCTGTGACCTTTGGAGACAACAAAAATGGGTACATTAAAGGCTACAGAGTCATACAGAAGGAGAAAATAACTGTACGCAAAGTTGCATATGTTGATGGCCTTAAACACAATCTTCTCAGTGTTAGTAAACTCTGCGATACGGGATTCGACGTAATGTTCAAAAGAACCTTCTGCTCTCTACAGAGTGAAGATACAGGAATTGAACTTCTGCGAGCCGAAAGAAGAGGCGATCTATATCTCATTAACTTCAATACCAAGAACAAAGACAAAATATGCCTCGTCGCGTGTAAAAGTGAGGAAGGTCTGCCACTTAAACTTTCATACTCTTGATAAACTTGTAAACTTTATCTAGTCAAAGGTCTGCCAAACGTCAAATTTAATAAAGATCATTTATGCTCTGCCTGTGAAATGGGAAAACTCAAAAAGGCTTCCCATAAAGGCAAAACTGATGTATCTTGCCCTAGGCCTCTGTACATGCTTCATGTTGACCTCTGCGGTCCAATATCTACTCAGAGCCTAGGTGGCAAGAAATATCTGCTTGTTTTGATCGATGAATTCTCAAGATTTACATGGGTTGAATTTGTCAGAAAGAAATCAGATGTTCCAAACATACTGATAAAATTAATGAAATGAATCCAAGTTCTGTATGAGTGCAGGATTCAGAAACTGAGAAGCGACAATGGCATAGAATTCAAAAACTCTGTCATTGAAGCCTATCTTATAGAACAAGGAATTTCACAGAACTTCTCTGCTGCACGCACCCCACAACAGAATGGCGTGGTCGAACGAAAGAACCGCACGCTTGTCGAGGCCGCCAGAACTATGCTGACCGCATGTAGATTACCGATGACCTTTTGGGCAGAAGCAGTATCAACCGCTTGTTATACCCAAAATAGATCAACCATTGTAAAGAGGCACATCAAGACACCTTATCATTTGATCAACAAAAGACGACCAAACATCAAGTTCTTCCATTTATTTGGATGCAAGTGCTTCGTCTTAAATGATAGAGAAGCAAGAGGAAAGTTTGAAGTAAAAGCAGATGAATGCAAGTTCATAGGATACTCTGCAACTTCCAAGTCCTACAGAGTTTATCTTCTACGATCTCGAACGATTGTAGAAAGCATAAACGTTTCTTTTGACGATACCTTCCAAATGACTTATGAACAAATCAGTTCAGAACTCGGGCTAAAAAGGGAATCCTCTGGCATCTCAAATACAAGAGAATAAGACTTAAATCTTCTATTTCAAGAGATGTTCCATGATGATATTGATCCCTCTGCTGGAGCCGACAGAGCCTCTGGAGGATCATCTTCTGTCACCCAGATCGAGAAAGGCATATCTCTAACTAGTCCCTTAAATACTTCATCTTCTTCTATAAATCATACAGATGCAAATACCGAGGGGGAGCCAACAGAAGGTGATACAACAAAGGATACAACCACAGAAGCTACTGAAATACCAACTTCAGCAACTACAGAGGAACCAATACCAGAGGAACACGACGACTCAGAGGAAGGAATACCAACACACATACCAATCATCCCACAAGCTGAAAAACCAAGCACAAATACAGAAGCCCCATCTACAACATAAGGTGCACCGGAACAACAGAGCACAACCTCTGAAGATCAACTTGATGACTTCGATGACCATCTTCCAAGAACAACAAAATGGACAAAAAGCCATCCTCCAAGCCAAATAATCGGCGAACCTTCTGAAAAGGTAAAAACAAGATCAGCCACTGCTAACTTTTGTTTCTTTACAAATTTTATTAGTGTGATCGAGCCAAAAAGGATTTCTGAAGCCCTTGACGACCCAAACTGGGTAGATGCTATGCAAGAAGAACTTCTGCAGTTTGAACAAAACAATGTTTGGACTCTGGTACCTCTACCACGATGGAAACAAGCCATAGGGACTAAATGGGTCTTCAGAAATAAGAAGGATGAAGATGGGGTGGTTATCAGAAACAAAGCAAGATTGGTGGCCAAAGGATATCACCAAGAAGAAGGCATAGATTAAGATGAAACTTTTGCCCCTGTCGCACGACTCGAAGCCATAAGTTACTTCTTTGCCTTCGCAGCCCACAGAGGGTTTAAGGTTTTTCAAATGGACGTGAAATCTGCTTTTCTAAATGGCGAGATCCAAGAAGAAGTATACGTCCAACAGCCACCAGGGTATGAAAGCTCCAAGTACCCAAAACACGTGTATTACCTTGACAAAGCTCTGTATGGACTGAAACATGCTCCAAGAGCATGGTACGAAAGACTTTCTACCTTTCTTCTCGATAATGGTTACGACAGAGGTACGATCGATACAACTTTGTTTTATAAAAGGGAAGGTGATGAAATTATGCTTGTACAAATATATGTGGACGACACTATTTTTGGGTCTACAAATGCACAACAGTGTAAAAATTTCGAAAAACTCATGCAGAGTGAGTTTGAAATGAGTATGATGGGAGAATTAACTTTTTTCCTCGGACTACAAGTAAGACAATCATCAGAGGGAATTTTCATAAATCAAGCAAAATATGTCTCTGACATTCTTACAAAATTCAGTCTCTCTAATGCCTCTGTAATGAAGACCCCAATGGCCACTGGAAATACGTTATACTCAAATCCAAATGATAAATCTGTAGAGTGCAAGCTCTACAGAGGTATGATTGGATCTCTGTTATACTTAACAACAAGTAGACCTGACATAATGCATGCCACATGCCTCTGTGCAAGATATCAATCTAACCCGAAGGAATCCCATTATATTGCTGTAAAGAGGATCTTCAGATACCTCAAAGGGACCAAAAATCTTGGTCTCTGGTATCCGAAGAACTCTGGTTTTGGTCTTAAAGCTTATACAGATTCAGACTATGGAGGCTGCAAGCTCGACAGAAAGAGTACCTCTAGGATTTGTCCATTCCTAGGTGGGAAATTAGTTAGCTGGACTTCTAAGAAACAGAACTGTGTATCGACATCTACGGCAGAAGCTGAATACGTTGCTGCTGCTAGTTGTTGCTCCCAAGTTCTGTGGATGAAAACTCAGCTAAAAGATTATGGTCACAACATATATAAGATACCTATCTTTTGTGACTCAAAGAGCGCCATAGCAATCTCTGCCAATCCAGTACATCACTCAAAAACAAAACATATCGACATCCGGTACCACTTCTTAAAACATCATGTTGAATATGGCACAATCGAAATGCATTTTGTGTCTACAGTATACCAGCTTGCGGACTTATTTACCAAGGCACTAGATGAGAAAAGATTCCTTTTCTTGGTGGGTAAGTTGGGAATGATAAACATGGTTTGAAACCTCTATGAGTATAACTTAATCTTCTGTAAATATGTATATATTTTTCTCTGTTGTTTTATTTATTTTAGTTTATTTGATGTATGTAAATTCTCAAAACATCAAAAGTTCTTTAATTCACAGAGCTTCTGTGGGTCTGCTCAGAACCTCTGACGGCCTCCACAGAACCTCTAATGAACTTGACCTATGTTCTATGCACAACTTATCTTATTTAATCCAAGCGTAGGTCAAGGGGGAGCAGAAGGAGACCTTGAAATGATCTACAGAGGTTGATCATTCAAGGGGGAGCCAAAGAAGAATTATGATTAACCACAATCAACAGAGGTCAAGAATTTCGCCAAACAAAGGAAAGTCAAAAAGTGAGTATCTCGAGTAAATCCTTCTTTAAAACAATTTTCTAGGACACAAATTTCCAAATATGTCTTAGAAACATTGCTTATGACATTCCAAAAAGAAAATAATCAAAACGATTGATGAGTCTCCCTTTATGAGAAATTTAAGGTTCCAGAGCTTCTGCAAGTTAGATCCTCTACTACTGCAAATTACATATAGGAACTCGATCGATCATCTTGAATGTCATACAGAAGGTCTCAAGTCAAAAAGTTTCACCCACCACAGAACTTGTGCTAACCAATCAAGATATTTGAAGTTTACTCGTACAAAATCATTTTCGAAAACAGTTTTCTAGGACACAAATTTCCAAATATGCCCTAGAAACACTGTTAAAGACATTCCAAACTTCAAATATTCAAAAAGATTAATGAGTTCTTCGTTATTATAAATTCAAGGTCATAGAGGCTCTGCTGAGCTCAACAGAGGCTCTGCTAGGGAAATCCTCTATGATCATAAATTTAAAATAAAAACTCTATCAATCTATTTGAATGTCCTCCACATAATTCTCTTGAACAATGGCACGCCTTAAAGACACAAAAAGGGTTAGTCACAGAGCCCATTCCAACACAAGAACCTCTGTTGATTAACCTAAGCATCTTATAAGAGTTACTCGCACAAAACCTTATCCAAAACAGTTTTCTAGGACACCAACTTCCTAAAATGTCCTAAAAACAATTCTCAAAACAATTAAAAACTTGGATGATCAAAAAGTTTCATAACTTTTCAATTATGAGAAATTTCCACTCATAGAGCTTCTGCTGGCTCTGACAGAGCTTCAAAACCTCTGTGAATGAAATTTCTACACTAAAAATCTATCGATCCTCTCCAATGCTTTTCAAACATTTTTTTGGTAAAAGTGCAAGCAACAGAGGAGATAAACAGAATTTTTCAAGACAACAGAGCTCCTAACACTACAGAGCTTTTGTCATTTTCTAAAAACTTGGGAATTTCTATAACAGTAAGGGTAAAATTCTGCGAGTGAAAATATTCTGCAAGTTGCAAAGCCCACGCGCCTAGCATTAATGGGCCGCGCACGACGTCCTGTCATACTCTGACACTGCCGACGTGTCTCATTTTCATTGGACGTACATGGCACACGTTCGTATGGAAAGTCGAACCAGCCGTTTACACTCAAGTGCGGACCCCAAATATTATACACGTCCATATATTTACCTCTTCAGATTCTACCGTTACCTCTCACTATAAAACCCAAGTTACCTCTCCTCATAAACTTTTACGAACTCACTTTCTTCTCCGGCGAACCATTGCAAAAACCTGCAAAGTTCTCATCTTCATACAAGAAATGGCCTCCTCTTTTCAAGCTATCCGCCCTGCACACTCACCGGCGAAATCCACTGAACACCCTGAACACTCTGAACATTCAGAAAACCCTGAAATCGCTAGAAACCTGGAGCAAGATAACTCCGGCGATGAAGCAGACTTTGCTCCGACAACCCACCTCCAAAACTTCTTAGAACATGAACATTTTGCAAATGTTCTACCTTTAAAACCCAATAACCACTAGCTTGTTCCATCCAAAACAGCTTTTGGAAAAGCACATGCCATTTTTCTCCATATTTTGAAACATCACATACTCTACCCCCTCCTTACCAAAACCGTTGATAAAATCCCTGCCAGGTACATAAATCAATTATGGCAAAGTTGCAGATTTGACCCAGAAGATAGACAGATCAAAGGCTACATCTCCAAACCCGATAAATCCGCACATCTTGAACTCAAGTTCAACAGAACTATGTTCTATCTTGAGTTCAACGTACCCACAAGAGGTCTTCTAGGGTTAAAGACCTTTGCACAGGAACCTACAAATGAAGAGCTCTGCAGGTTTGTCGAAATGTTGGGGTACAACGTACCACTCAGAAAGAGAAATGACTTCTGCAGAGGCAGATTACCACCTCTGTGGAATACACTCTTTTCAATACTCAACATATGCTTAACCGGGAAAGTGAGGAGTCCAGATCAATCCTCACACCAAATACTAGCCATCTTGTACGGAGTCTACTACGACCTACCTATGGACTTCGCAACACTCGTGATGCAAGAAATGGTTAACACCATCGACAGAAAGATCACCTTCCAGCAGAAAAGGTCACAGACAACAGGAGCTCTACCTCCTCTGCAGTTTCAAAGAATTCTAGGTGTTCTGCTAGAGCCTCTACTCTTGCTCGAAAAATGGCCAATGGAGGGGCCAACAACCAAGATGTATGCTATGAACAAAAACTCCCCAACAGAACATGCTGATGGATACCCACACTGCAGACCTCCGCCAAAGAAACTTCTGGGATATGTAAGGAACTAAGAACTAGAATTAGAATACATACGCGATCATAGGACTCCAGAACCAAGTCCTATGACACCCCCGCGTCTAGGAGCCCCCATAGGTACAGAAGTATTAGATAGGTTGACAGATAAGAATGGGCAGCTGCTTTTCAGAAGCATGAAGAAAATCAAGCTAGATTCCGTGCTCAGAGAAAATCCATCTACTTTGCCTCAAAGAAACAAAAACCCTCTGCCTCTACTCCTCAAAAGAAAACTCATAAGAGGAAAACCACAGAGGGCACCTCTACAAGTGTCGCAGAAGCTCAACCCTCTCCTCCTCATGCCACAGAA
This sequence comes from Saussurea involucrata, assembly GCA_033807775.1. Taxonomy (NCBI): domain Eukaryota; kingdom Viridiplantae; phylum Streptophyta; class Magnoliopsida; order Asterales; family Asteraceae; genus Saussurea; species Saussurea involucrata. The sequence goes on along the minus strand of CM066320.1, from coordinate 110,333,722 downwards.
GTTGGATCTTCTGCTCCTCCCTCTCCCCCAAAGGAAAAGAAGAAGAGAAAATCCAAAGCCTCAGAGGAAGGGACACCTAAACCCAAGAGGAGAAAGAGCAAGAAGAAAACTGGGAAATCTCTGCCTCCTATGCAAACAGTTGCAGAGGATACAAGGGAAGAAGAGGTGGTAGGAGAAGTAGCACAAGAATCCCCTCTGCAATCCCCCAATCCCCTCAATTATGCGCATCATGGGAATTTCTCTGACTTCCTCCAACGTCCTGAATTTGCCCACACCCTTGACACTGCTGGATGGACTGCAGAAGCTCTGTCACATGAAACCGAAGAAGCCGCAGAAGATCCCGATTTCACAATCTCTGGAGTTGACTCAGAGTTAGCTGATGATGACCAGACTCCAAGAGACAATCCGGCGGAGACCCCAGAGATACTGCAGAACCCCTTCCTTCAACCTGGCCTTGATGTTCACAGAAAGAGTCCAGAACCTGTTATCTCTGCCTCTGATGGTACACAAGTTATGCATCCCCATGTACACCGACTTTTTGGCATACAGTCTATATACGACTCCTTTGGACCCATGGAAGAAGAAGTTGTGGAAAAAGAGGAAACAAAAGAAGTGATTAGGTTAGATGTAGTGATAGAAGGGATCACAGAAGATGTGGTTAGAGCAGAAGGAGAAAAAGAAAATGAAAAGGAAAAAGATGCCGAAGAAGAAGGCACACATCCCCAACCATCTCCCCGTGCAACCCACACTTCTATTACCGCTGGTCTAGCAGCATAAGGTAATATTAAAAAAGAGCAGCACTGCTCGACCCCACCCCAATCCGACTGGGCAGAGGTAATTCTTTCTACCTCTGTGCCAATCATACCCGGGGAAACCATTCCAGGGGAATCTTCTCTAAAGGATTCATCCTTAGTAAGTGATCTATTGCCCCAGATCACAACAGAAATCCTTGCAGAGGAATTTGTTTCCTCTGCCACACGCACACAAATAGGTCCAAACATCTCTTCAGAGGAGATTACAGTGCACACAGACGAAGGGATTCTAGACAAATCCCCGAGTCAACTCAAGGATAATCCTTTACCCACCTCTGGAGTGGATAAGGACAATGTCCTTGACATAACTTCTATAGAGACTGAAACTCAAAAAGTTTCTTCTCTAGGATTAGAAGGAAGTCCTTCCGCTCTCAACGTAAAAACAGGAGCGAAAGAAGGCGTCTCAGGAACAGAGACACACTCTGGTGATAGATCTGTTCACCCAGAGGTTACAACTAGTTCACATGTCTCAAGGGATGAGTTCCAAACCCTTGTCACCTCTGTGGGCCAAACACTAAAAGAGTTGCAAAGCTCTTTCAATTCTTTTGCAGCTACAACTTCAACGACCATCTCAAATCTAAATACCAAAATGGACAATCTGTCCACAAAGGTACAAAATTCCGTAGCCCAGATGTAGTCCACTGCAACAAACACTGCTACTACCACCGCCACCTCTGCAGCAACTGAATTTGGAAAAGCCGCAACCTCTGCATTCAAAGAGTCTGTCAAGCACTTCCTTCAACAACTGAAAGAACAATCATCAAAATCTAAGGGCCTTACACCTGAAGACCTGAAAAAGGCCTTAGACGAAGTTCAAGAGCAAACAATCAGAAACACTCAGGCCATGCAGCCTTCGGACTACATGACCAGAGCTCAGCTGACAGAGCTTGGGCAAGGGGTACTCAATCAAGTAACAGAGGTTATCGTCGCCTTCACTGCTGCCAACGCAAATTATGTCAAAGACTTCCAGAAGAGCGTAGGAAAATTGCCCTTCAACACAGAAGCAGAGATTGAAACACTGCTCGGCCTCTGCGATGATTTATGCGCAAAGATGATTGCTGCAGGGGCTGCTCCACCAAAGAAACCTGAAGCTTCTTGCAGAGCAGAGGGTACTAAAGACGATGACCATCATGGTCCATCAGATCATCCTGAGGGGGAGAAACCAAGGGAGAAAGCGACAGAAAGAGGACTACCAGCTCCACCAATTTCCGCATAACCCATCAACCAAACACCCCCAACTCAAACCAACAAGGAACACAACAACAGTCCACAGAGAAAACAACCTCCTCTGTGGAAATGATTTCTGAAGAAACCCCTGCTACAACCCAAAGGAAAAACCAAACCATAGAGACAACAACCATCTCTGTGGAATCCATTACTAAAGAAACCCAAGTACCCAAAACAACAGTTCAACAAAAAACTACAGAGGCAACACCCACCTCTGTGGAATATCCTTCTGTATTTGGAGAAGATGTCCAAACCAGAGAAGAACTCCAACTCCTGACATCCTCCGAAGATGAACTTCCTTCTCCAACACCCAAAATACCAAGAACCAAAACAATTGCTCAAAAATAGAGGAAATATCTGAGCAAGCCACTAGAAGCCTCTCCAACAGAAGCAACCATAATCAAGCCCTCTGAAACTCAAGCGTCAAAACCTACAGAGGCAACCCCATCTCTACAAGCAGATCAGCCCAAGGCAAAAGATAAGGGCAAAGGGATTATGACAGAGGAACCACAGAAGAAAAAGCCCAAACATCAACCTCAAACAGAGAAACTGATGAAGAGCTCTTTCGACGCCATTATGAAACCAAAGCCAGAAGAAGAAGATTGGGCTGTTGGGTTTACTCCTCTGTCAAATATACCAATTCAGGATCCAAAGGTGAAACCAGCACAGGATCAGGTGACAGAAGTCAAGAACCAATTAGATGCTCTGCGCTGAACCTTACCTCAACCACCACCACCACAAATGGAAGAGGTGGTGTACAGCTACTTATACAACAGAATGGGCATATTGGATCAATCAGCACCAACCATTCAAGATCCTGACTTCCGTGCCGACCTCGAAAACCTCTTCACCAGAATAAAACCCAAGCCAAAACATGAAGTCTTCTCAACCTCCAAAATCGTCAAGGTCATCTACTGTAAGTTCTCCAAAACCAAAACCTGGCCTAAACTCTCTTACAACATATACAAGGTCAGAAGAGAGAACAGATCCCAGAACCAATTCGCAGATGCAAATCTTAAGAATCTTAATCCTTATGATCTACCTGACCTTCTGGAATGGACGAAGAAGAACTTCACAAACGATGAAGTTCGCAGAGCATACAGAGTGATAAAAAAAGCTATACGAGAGAAGCTTCTACTATACAGCATGGTCGACTTCCAATTGGCTCGAGATCTTGGAGTAAAGAACTTATATGTCAACAAGCCAGAAGACTACTGCCCTCCCTCTGCTACACCCAACTCAATCATCACAAATCCAAGGGTCGGGTTAGTATTTCCAGATCCTGCTGGAAGATCAAGGCTTTTCGTAGAGATGGACTATCAAAAGTACGCAATGAGTACTTTGACAAGGTTTAGAGCGATCCTAGTGGAGCACAGAGGAACAAAGCTCATGGAACAAAGTCTTGCCGACAGACTGATAGAGGTTATCTATGCAACAATCAACTTCCGAACTCTCTGCATCAACTTCTATATACAAGAAGGACTCGACCGCAGAAGTTTCAATGACTTCAAGGATGCCAAGGTCTGTGTCAGTCAAACAAATCCTCTGTAATATTTTCTTTTCAATACAATCAAATGTAAATGCCTCTAGCATAATCTAAAGTAAAAAGAAAATTTTTCTTGTGCTTAAAAAATCCTTGCACTTTCAATTTTTTTAATTTTCACTACTTAGGGGGAGATTGTTAGCTCCAATCTTTCTGTTTATGAAAGTAGTGAAAATAGTCTAAGTACAAAAGTAACCCACAGAGGATCTAAAAAAGAAACCAAGAATACCGAAGGCAAGAATCAGCAGAAAACTGCTCACAGAGGACCGAGCCGTAGAACCTCTGTCACCCTTGACAGAGCCTCTGCGGTTTATACTGAAGACTTAGAAGATTTACAAATATCTTTCTACTGTTCCAGGATCCGTTCATCCACTTACTTAAGGCATTCTCTGACAACAACAACACGTGTCAAACTCTGATAGGGCTCTGTCCAAGTTGGAACATGCGCATTTAATGCATACAGTACCTGCTACTGTTCATACGATCCTGTCTACTGTAGCATAAGTCCTTATTGTCTAAAGTATGTCCCCTTTGTAGTAGTATAAAAGGAAGACTCATGTTGAGTTCTTCCATCAACAAGAACCAGACATATTAAGCTACGCACAAACACACACCAGCAGAATTCTTGTTATGTTCTTGGTGTTCTTAATATATATCAAATACCGTAAGCTTGGAGATATTCATCTGTTCTTACATACTGTTTATTTGAAATTGTGTGTTCTTCTACCTTTACATTATCTTTCAGTTCTTAAATACGCTTCCGCACCATACAATCTGAACTAACTGAAAGTTAAGATCACTGTTTAAGCAAAACAGGAACCAACACTCAAAGAACCTAAGCCTGAAGAAACAGAACCTCCTTTCACCACACCCTTTGTACCACCTATCATTCCTTCACACGATGAAGCCGGTCCTTCTAATCCACCAGTATCTGATCAACCTGGTCCATCAGCTTCACGAAGCAGAAACTTATCCGAACTTGAACAGTGGCAAAGAACTTTGTATTTCAGAACACCTTTCATAGAAGATTCTGAAAGAAGACTGTTTGTGCATAGAATGAGGAGATTGAATCCCTACGCCGTGTTGGGAATTACATATCAGTCAGCCGAATACAAGTTCGAATACATGTACTTTCTGAGAGACAAGTGTCAGAAGAAAAAAGATGTGAGGAGCAAAAAGTTGATTGTGACTATAAAGGAAGTGACTGCCAGATTATACTACAAAATGTGGTATCCGGAGTTTGTTGTTCAAAGGCAGGATTGTAGAGAATACAGGTTTACTGAAGCTGATTTTTGCCATCTAATGATTGAAGACTTTGAGTTCATGTACCATCATTTCAGAGATCTTCAGATCAGAAGAGAAAATGTGACTCTTGCATTAAATGCCATTAAAAGATTTCTGAGAAGACACGTCTTGTACACACAGTGTCATGATTTTCAGATGGCCGTGGAAAGTGATCAACCTAGGGTAAATTTGATAAGGCCTAATCAAGATATGCCTGGATTGATGAGGATGCCTTTATATTCTGTGATTGATGAGCTAGAGTTTGGGGTTGTTTTTAATAATGGTGCAAACAAGATTTTCATATGGATTGATGAACTGGCAAAGTATTCTGATGGTACACTCAAGGTTGTAAGACTTCAATTGGAAGAAAGGCAAAAATATATGATGCTGAACGAAAGATTACTTGGATGTCCACTAGACCCATAACTATTTTACGTAGAGCTATTAAAGAGATTGATGAAAGATTGAACTTCAGAATGGCTATGAGAAGAATTGAAACTTATCTTGGGTTCCAGAGAAGAAGAAGACCCTTTCTGCCTTGATAGCTAAGGGGGAGATTGTTAGAGCACTTTGTATCTATCAAGACAGTATTAATCTTTTATATTGTATCTTCTGAGTAGAGGCATGGACATGTCATGGCCCTACTATATAAAGAAGATCCCTTTGTTATTTCCACAACACTTACAAGCATATATCATTTTGTAACTAATGATCAATATATGGATGACAACTTTGCTCTCTAGATTCTCTCTACATGTGATTGTATTACCTAGCTAGATCTGGGATTTCTCATCTTATAAACATGGACTCAACATTCACTGAAAACATTTGTTTTCTCTCCCAAGCCTCTTCAGATGTCAACTGGCTATGGCATAAAAGGCTCTCTCATCTCAACTTCAAGACGTTGAATACTCTTCCTCCAAAGAATTGGCCACTAGCTTGCCTCAACACTCATACACTAAGGAATCTCTTTGTTTAGCGTGTGAGAAAGGAAAGCAAAATAAGGCTAGTTTCAAGTCCAAGCAAGTCTCTACAGTGACAACTCCTCTTCAGCTCCTCCACATGGATTTATGTGGCCCTGTCAACATATAATCCATCGCGGGAAAGAAATACACACTGGTTATAGTAGATGAATTCTCTCGCTATACCTGGGTTATGTTCCTCCGTGCAAAGAGTAACACCTCAGAAGAACTCATCTCATTTTTCAGGAAAATGGAAGTCCTGAACAATATGAGTGTTCGCTCAATAAGAAGTGATCATGGGACTTAATTCAAAAGCAATTCTCTTGACAACTTCTTTGAAAGCAAGGGAATTTCTAACAACTTCTCTACAGTAAGAACTCCTCAACAGAATGGTGTCGCTGAAAGAAGAAAGAAAACGATCATCGAAGCTGCCAGATCCATGCTCAGTGATTCTCATCTTCCAACTCAATTTTGGGAAGAAACTGTCAACACTGCCTGTTTCACACAAAATAGGTCGTTGATCGTCAAAAAATTCAACAAAACGGCCTACAAACTTTTCCATGGAAGAAAGCCATCTATCAGTTTTCTCCACATCTTTGGTTGTCAATGTTTCATCTTAAACAACAGAGATGCTCTTGGAAAATTCGATCCCAATGCTGAAGATGGAATTTTCTTAGGATACTCTTCAGTGTCCAAAGCCTTCAGGGTCTTCAACAAAAGAAGACAAACTGTAGAAGAAACAATTCCTGTCACCTTTGACGAATCCCGTTCAGCGAATTCCAGACCTACTGCTGATAACGAAGAACTGAATCAGTGGTTGTTTTCTCATTTTAGGGATTCAGAAGCTAACTTTAACCCTGACCCTCAGGTCAACAACCATACCGCTGATGATGCTCCTAACATCATCCCTAACATGGAGACAAGTGAAGCTGAATCATCCTCTTGGATTTCAGCTATTCCCATTAACACTTTGCCTCCTTCTGAACCCTCAACCTCTGAAAACCCATCACTCAGCAACCAGTGAATGAAATTTTATTTGAACCTCAACCAATCTTGCCTGGCATACCTGAATCCTCTGCCGCTGAAGCTTCCTCTTCAGCTCCTCCAGAAGCTCCATCTATGTCAGTGACTCAAGCTCCGGCTCAACGATGGACCTTAAATCACCCAATCGATCAAATTCTTGGTGATCCAAACTCAAGTGTTCAGGCTCGACGAAGTTCAGGTAACATTTGCCTCTTTGTTAATTTTATTTCTCTGATTGAACCAAAGAATGTTGATAATACCCTCAAAGATCCAAGCTGGGTCAGTGCTATGCAAGAAGAACTGACAGAATTTGAAAGAAACAGAGTTTGGAATCTTGTTCCTAGACCATCTAACAAGTCAGTGATAGGCACTAAGTGGGTCTATCAAAACAAGTTAGATGAATTTGGAACTGTAACTCGCAACAAGGATCGACTAGTTGCTCAGGGATACAGACAAGAGGAAGGCATAGACTACGATGAAACCTTTTCCCTAGTAGCAATACTTGAAGCAATTCGACTCTTTCTAGCCTATGCAGTTCACAGGGACTTCAAAGTTCATCAAATGGATGTCAAGTCAGTGTTTCTTAATGGAAAGATGAATGAAGAAGTCTACGCTGAACAACCTCCAGGATTCATTGATTCTAAGCATCCAGGTTATGTCTGTAAACTAGATAAAGCCCTCTATGGTCTGAAACAAGCACCTCGTGCATGGTATGATACTTTATCTTCTTTTCTCATCACTGAAAAATTTGAATGTGGTAAAATTGATAATACATTGTTTTTCAAAAAGGTTAAAGGTCATATCATTCTTGTTCAAATAAATGTCGATGATATTATATTTGGCTCTACTAACCCATCTCTATGTGATCGTTTCGCTGAACAAATGAAATCTGAATATAAAATGAGCATCCTGACATGCTTCATTGGACTTCAAATCAAGCAAAGTGATAAAGGTACTTTAATTCACCAAGGTAAGTACGTTAAAGATATGCTGAAGAAATTCGATCTTACTCAAAGTTCAGCAATGAAAACTGCTATTGCACCTCCGCTGACACTTAACAAGGATCCCTCATGAAAACCTGTTAATGTGTGCTTATAGAGTAATGATCGACTCTCTTCATTGTTTTATAGCGAGTCATCCGGATATTATGTATGCTACTTGTCTTTGTTCACGATATTAATCTGAACCCAAAGAATCACATCTGATCGTTGTAATGCGAATTTTATGATATCTGAAGGGTACACCCAACCTAGGTCTTTGGTATCCTAAAGACTCAAGGTTCGATCTAACTACCTATTCAGATAGTGATTTTGCAAGATGCAAAATGAATAGAAAAAGCACCACAGGAGGCTGTCAGCTCCTGGGTAGGAAGCTGGTAAGTTGGACAAACAAAAAGCAAATTCAGTGTCCACCTCTATCGTTGAAGCTGAGTATGTAGCCGTTGGAAGTTGTCGTGCTCAGGTCTTATCGATGAGAAATCAGCTATTAGACTATGACCTTCAGCTCTCAAAACATCCCATCTATTGCAACAGCACAACTGCCATCGCTATAACAAACAATCCAGTGCTACACTCAAAGACCAAACACATCGAAATCAGATATCATTGTATCAGAGATCATGTGATGATTGCGAACATAGAACTTCATTTTATCCCTACTGACTTTCAGTTAGCTGGCCTTTTCACCAACCTCTTGATGAGACAAGATTTAACTTTCTCATCAGTGAGCTTGGAATGCTGAAATATGAAGAATAAATCTTTAGTGGTTGTGCATAAGGTCAGTGATAAAATTCTATTTCTTTATTCATCATCTAATCTCTGAACGAATGTTCATTGATACCAAGGTATGTTTTTCTATCCCTGTGTTGGTTATATATGCTCAAGAATGATTATAAAATAATATTGCTGGTAATATATGATCTATAGGGTCACACCGAACAACAAGTAGACACCGAATTAATATGTATAAGAATTTGATTCTTGATGAATATTATTAATACTAAAATATTATTGAATATGATTCATAATATGAAATGCAAATAAAGATTCTTGTTTATTAAAATATGATAAGTTCATATTTAACTAGAAGTTAAAAGGAGGGACTATATGTAATAAGTTTAAATAGTTAAAATAATGATTTTAACTAATTCAAACTAGGAGGGTTTAAAAGGGAAATTTGCATGGCTAGCTTCTTTCCCATTGGACCTCCCATTGCCTCATTCTTATTGGACCCCTTTCTTTGATGACCATTATGATGGTTGATTAAAGGTGATGCAAATGGGTTTTGTTTTTCAAGGGGTTCATTTTTACTTGGAAAATTAGAAAAAAAACTCTCATCTCTCTCTCCTTTTTGCTCACGACCGAAACCACCAAAGTGTTTTTGCTATTCAAATCTCTTGGAGATTTGAATCAAGAGCTCCATTTTTGCATTTCTAGTAAAAGGGAACTAGCATTCTTACAAGGTGTTGGTGCTTGTGGTGGATACCGTTAGAGGAGCTCTATTTTGGGTTCTACATTCACCATCAACTTCCAACCTCCCAAGAGGATTCAAAGGACTACAAAGGTTGTTACTTCTTTCTCTCCTTAGCAAGTTTTCATTTATCTTTTCTTGCATGTAACAAGATCCTTGGTGGGAATAAAATAGTTTTACGTTTTGTTCAAATGTTTTGTTTGCTTCCGTTGCCTAAAATCGTTTTATATCTTTTATGAGATTTTGAAACCCATTATTTGAACATAAAATTCCCAACAAGTGGTATCAGAGCCTAAGTTACATTGCATGATTAGATAATAAGTTTTATTTGGATAAAACTTGGTTTTTGGAAGCCATGGGTAAAAATTTCATCTTGTATGAAAAATTCATTCATGACTTCTTTGGCAACTTGCTTGTGCTAGTCTTATTTTTTTTATGTAACAAAATTTTAACATGCATTTTTGTTACATAAAGGTTGCCTTAGAAAACAAAGTGTTGTTTTATTTATGTTATTTATGAGAAATATGTGCATAAACAAGCCATGGACCAATGTATTGAATGTGTGTGTTGAAGATTCAATATGGTTGTAATTTTTGTTATTATTCATGTTGGTTTGTAATAGTAAATAGGTTTTATTATTTCATGTTCTTTTGTTCATTTTGTAAGTATTAGATTAGTTGTTAGAACTAGTTTTTTATTTGTAAAATGTAACAAGAAGAAGACCAACATGGAGCTTGAAGATGGAAGCATTTGATGTCTTGCTTTGCATGGAGATGTTAGAGCAAGTGAGAGCATGAAGTTTTTTTTAAGTTTTTTTATTGTCCCTTCGGAATGGACTTGACATTTCTTGTTTTGGCTCACAAGAAATGTCGTTAGAGATGGCTTTGTTTTATGCACATTCTTTTGCATGTTGTGGTTGTTTATGTTCTTGCTTTATTTGCTTTAAAATATAGGATATTTTACAAACTAGTAAAGAACATAAAAATTGGTTCAAACGCGTTTTAAAATTGTTTAAAAAAATGAAGCGACAAACTTTTAAAATTAGTTTTAAAAATGAAATGAGCCAAATTTTAAAATAGAGATTTTAAATCAACCAATATTTAAAATGAAGATTTTAAATCGATGACATGCAAATTGGTTCAAATATGTTTTATATAAAATGTTTATTGAAAAACGACGTAACTTTAAAATTGGATTTTAAATTGAACCAAATTATTTAAAATGGACATTTTAAATTTATTCATTTTGAGAAATAATTTCTTTTTCTTAAAAGAAGTACCTTGATTATTGGAGGCATGCAATAATATGGTACTATGAGTTTTAAGACTAAAATTGAGATTTTGAATTTTACGAAAAGAGTTTAGATGGAGATTTCAAAACTCATACAAACTCATAGTCTACATAATAAAAGTGTTTATTAAAAGACTATAAGTGGTTCTTATAGTGATCAAACTCAAACGTTAATATATGATATTAATAATTGACCACAAATAATTAGTTGATAAAATAAAGATTTTATTTAACTAAAAGGAACCAATTGATGAGAAATAAGATTTTAATTAACAAAGTACCATGTATTATTGGATGCATGCAATAACACATGGTACTAAAATGTTTTCAAAACTAATATTGTAAAACATATAAATCCCTTTCAAAATGCAAGTCTATGCCATCTTTTTGAGAAACACTCAATACGTCACTATGACACCCTTGTGGGATAAAGGTCACCTAACCACTTGGATTGTCTTGAGATGGATGAGGTGATTCTTATGTCCTTGTGGGATAAAGGTCACCTAACCACATGGATGTGAGTTTCACACGTTGTTTCAAGTAGGATGACTTGATTGAGAATCTTTTGTGATAAAGGTCACCTAAGAATTAGAAACCCAAGGCATAGATGAGATCAAACATGCCCTTTTAACAAATAAGTTGTTAATGGATCCCATAACGCTAGGAATTACATTCGATGTAATCGATAAACGTTATCTACCTTGTTGGATTAAATGGACGGGATAAAGGTCACCTAACCGTTTCATTTGTTTTGCAACGTTGGATCCTAGATTTTGTGCAAATTAATGTTTTTAGAAAACTAAAGGGTAATTAATTTGCTAAAAATTAATATTGAAAATACTATATTAACTTTGTTAAATTTTGTAGATAGCCCAAAATGCAAACACTACGATTAACACATCCCTGAGAGCTTTTCTTTTGGAAGAAAGGTTAACCACTCAGAACTTCCTGTTTTGGTTTCAAAAATTGAGACACGTTCTCAGACGTGAAAACAAATCATACGCACTTTTCGTACCTCTTCCTCAAGGACCTCCTCTTACCTCCATAGAAGCTCACAATGCTTGGTTGAAACATAATAATGATTCAATCAACATATCACGCCTCATGCTTGAAGCTATGGATCCACTCTTACGTGAAAGAGTGGAGATATTTTCATATACGGTATATGAGATGATAAACCAATTACAGGAGCTTCATGAAAGACATGTGTTCTCTGAACGCTTGAAAACTCTTCAGGCACTTCTCCATACTAAGATGGAGGAAGGCCAAAATATAAGCTCCCCTACTTAGAGGATAAGGACGCACCTTGACTATTTGGATAAACTTGGTTATCCTCATCCTGATGTGCTAACCGTAGATGTGATCCTCAGATCCTTGACCAAAAAAATTTGATGTTTTTGTCAATAACTTGAATATGGGCCGCCGGAAATTTTCTGTCCCAGAATTGCATACGATGCTAGAAACTGCTGAAAGGAATCTTCTCATGGTAACAGTTACATGTGTTAGATGTGGCAACATTGGTTATAGAAGAGGAGATTGTCGTTCTGTGAAATAAAAGTTTTCTAATGAAGGAAAGTCCTTCAGGTATCTATAGGATAGATAGGACCTTTACCTTTCTATCTTGCACTTGTGTATTTGATACTAAGTGTAGAACTCGCTTTTGTAATATGTTACAGATGATCAAGGAAGGTAAGTGACTGAAAGACAAGCAAAAAAGGTGATCCTTGTAAGCAAGGAAGCAAGATTGCATACCAAGCTTATAGGAGATTTTATTTTGAAACCATATGGCTTGTATTGCTAAACAATGTTGTTTCGAACAATGTTTATATTTAGTTTGACTAAATTATTGTTTTCAGTTGCATGTTTATTGATTGACTGAAATTCACTTAACCGTTTTGGAAACGATTATATTCATATTCAAAAATGAATTATTCTATTTCGAGAACTAGTCCTCTTAATTGAATAATAAAGTGAATCTCAAAAGATTTCTAAACATAGTTCTATATAAACACCATAAGACTCAAATGTGATTTGAATCAAATCTATACATGAAATAGTCAACTTAATCGTACAAACGTTAATCGCATATTCCAACTTCAAGAGTGTGGTATTTTGAAGGCAAATAAGAATGTTTCGTTTGATATATGCGATCTTTGATAAGTTGAATATAGCTCCTTTCTCTAGTTATAGAAAAGGAGATTTTTTTTGTTAGAATTGATACATGTTGTGTATGTGGTTTCTCAAAACCAAGTCTAGATATGGTGATAGATAATACAATATCTTCACTGGCGATTTCAAACGTTGAAGTTTATGAAACATAAGCATGAAGCATTTGATATGATTCAAGTTGTTTCAAAGTGAAGATTAAGAAAACAACTCAGCAGGACCATTAAAGTATTTTATGATATAGGAGGATAGTAACTAAACCAAGAACTCTTGGATCATCTTAGAAATTGTGTATATCCGAAAGGATGAACCGAACCTTATTAAATATGGTTCGCTCTATGATGAGTAGAAGTACTATTCCTATATCAATTCGGAATTTCTGCCCTAGTTACTGTATACCGTATTTTATGACACCCACCAAAAGGTATACAAGACACCTTATAAGATTTCGTATGAAAGTTTTTCATCCTTAGTCTTAGTTGAAGGTGTGGGTTTATGAAGCTCATGTAAGACAATAAGCTTCAAGTAAACTCGATCCAAAATCTACTAAATGCATATATTGTATAATATACTATAAATTGTTTAAGATACCGATTCTACAATCCCACAAACAATAAAATTGTTTATTGTTCCAAAGCCAAGTTCTTAGAAAGCAAGTTTTTAATGGGCAAGGCGAATGGGAGATTTAAGGAACTTGAAGGAAATCAAAAACCTCATAACCTAATGCACTTATTGGTTGGCACTAGTTATCAAACAAAGGTTGTTGAAGCTGAGCAATTTGATTGATCAGAAACTTAGTAAAAACACCAAGTGTTCGCAAATCTAGTGGAATCATTCAGAAATCCAAGAAATATCGATTTCTCATTACTAATGAAGAATGCTGTATGATACGTTTCTAGTAAGCCCATCAACTACTAAAGTGCTATGTCAGATTCTTAATCTGATAAGTGGCTTAGAGTCATGAACACCAAGATGCAATCCATTCATGGATCAGTACAAGCATCTCAAAGCTGTGATCTTCATTTTGACAAGAAAATTAAAAGTTTTAATTTTCACCAAAATAAAAGATGACTCATGCATTTACTAAAAAGCTAGTGGGAGCGCAGTAAAATTCCTAATGTTGTATGTACAAGACATACTAGTATTTAGAAATTAACTTTCCGACTTAGCAGGACATAATGTTTTGGCTCGGACAGCATTTCCTTAATAAAAGACTTAGAAAAGGCTAATTATGTTCTTGAAATAAAGATCTTTTTAGTTAGATCAAGACGACTTATAGGTTTAAGTCAAAGTGCATATGTAGAAACCAGGATTCGATCTTACAATCAATTAAGAACAATCAAACAGTAAAATGATAGAGAATTGGATCAAAAAGCTCCGTATTCATTCAAGAACAGATTCCAGATCTAGAGAGAGAATCTCTCAAAGATTACAAAGTGAATACAAAGTTATGCGAAAGTTAGTTAGCTTACAGTTGCTAACTTCTATATATACTGTAAAGGAAAGCTAAAGCTACAGTACAAATTGTGAGTTCTAGATCTGTAACGACCCAAAAATTACAAGCAAATTTAAATTTTTAAATAAACATTTCATTTATAACAACTCATTAAATGATCCCAACGTTTCGTTTGCAAACTCATAATTAATATCTTCATAATAAAAACCAGCGGAATAAACGTTTAATTATTAAAAACCATAAGGCAACCAGCTCTCCTCGCGCGCCAGTGTGTACTCGTCACGCCTGGGAGCCGCCCGTACCTGAAACCACAGATTATTGGGAAAGGGTAAGCACGAAGCTTAGTGAATTCAAACACCATAAATAACACAGTTATTTCCACACCACCATAAACAGATAATTGCACATAAACAGCATACAAGTCTACGAACAAATCATAGACGTGCATACTCACACCAACCCACCTAATAGGCAAACGTCGGTCCCGCCGACCACACGACAACCGTGCAAACGCAACCCGGCACCCCCGGGTTCATACGCCACCCGCGTATACAACCTTTGGCCTCACCAAGTCACTACGCCACCCGCGTATAAAATCTCCGGCCCCGCCGGATCCTCGGTCCCACCGAGTTAAGGTAACAACATAGTATCAACTAGACACCCCACTATCTGGTTCCACAACACAATCACATAAAGCTACCACACACGTACTATAGCAATGATAAAACAACCGTTATTACATCCGACGATACACCCCACGATTTAACCCCACACCACAAGCAAATAGAACTACCACACATACATACAACGTAATGTAAAAATAACCGACATTAGATATAGTGAGAGAACTCACCTCGAATGCGCGCCTAGCTCAACAATACAAACTCAAGCTTCCCAATTACGGTCACTTCCCAGCACACCCACACACACACGGTTGTACAAAAACCACCCTACGCCACCACCTCCCTGGTGGTCCACGGCGGCCAGGTCGGCGGCGGCCAAGGCTGCCGCGTCGTGGCTGATTCGGAAGAAACCGACGAGAAAAGGGAAACAACATAAAAAGGAACGAGACTTACCTTGAACGGCTGGATACCTCCTTCTTGCGATCACACCCACGCAACTCCCTCCTCTCTCTCGCCGGTCGGACCTGTGGTGAAGACACCGGCGACTGCAGCGGCGACCTCCGGCAGCTTTCTCTCTCTCCGCCCTTCTCTCTCCCTTCACGGCTTAACACACACACACACAAGGGGGAAAGCGATTAGGGTTTAGGTATTCTTATGTGGTTGTCGTGATCACGAAGGGAAGAGGTAAGGGAGGGGGTGGGTTTGATTCATTGCATGGGCCGAGCCCCCTCACAAATATGTGAGACATTGCAACATTGGTCCCTCCACAATCAAAGTACCCAAAATACTCCCCCTTAAAGCTAAAGATTTACCGGAAGGACTAACATCCCAAGATAAATTTCATTAAGGACTTTAACGTCTACCCCGTTAAATAATTCGCTTAAAAAAATAACGAAGAGAAACAAACAAATAAATGACTAAATAAACGTACCGGGACACGGGCTTTACAACTCTCCCCCACTTGAATTAGACTTCGTCCCCGAAGTCTACGCCCGGGAATAGCTCTAGTTCGTTCTCCCTTATATCAACCTCAGGTTCTCAAGTCCACTCAGAACCCTTTCTGAGTTGCCATTGGACTTTCACTAACTGGAACCTAATTTCTCACACCGTCTAAGAATCTCCCGAATACTTCCTTACTAACAACACTCCTTCAAGAACACTGAAAACGCGATTGGAAGAACACTCCAACAATCGGAATCATTCCTAGTTAAACGACTTCGGTTGTCTCCCAACCTTAGATGATTCATACCTCCCGATTAAATTTTTCAAGCTCTAACCATTCTAAAGATGCTCACCAATATACCCTACATGATACTCGAATCCGATCATTCCTACCATTAACTGCCGATTAACTTCTACGAGTTCTACTAGACTCCCAAAATTCACAATGAATCACATTAACAAACATCGGCCCCCCGTCGAATATCGGTCCAACCGAATAAATACAACCATCGGCCCAGCCGAATATCGGTCCAACCGAATAAATACAACCATCGGCCCAGCCGAATATCGGTCCAACCGAATAAATACAACTATCGGCCCAGCCGAATATCGGTCCAACCGAATAAATACAACCATCGTCCCAGCCGAATATCGGTCCAACCGAATAAATACAACCATCGGCCCAGCCGAATATCGGTCCAACCGAATAAATACAACCATCGGCCCAGCCGAATATCGGTCCAACCGAATACAATAACAAACATCGGCCACCCGCCGAACATCGGTCCAACCGATTACCATGAATCACATAAGCGTGGTATTATCCTAGACACTAACACAAATAGATATCCCCTACAATCAAGTCCACTAACACACACGTAGGTCATTCCCTTAACCGATACTACCCGGCCTAAATTACCAACACGCGTGGAATACCCAACCTCCCACCGTCGACGTATCCCCCACACTCGCTCTACAAAGCTAATTTATCTGAACCGAGGATACACCCTGACGTCTACCTCTCAGGTAACGCCTCAGGGCCCCTCACATCGGAATTACCTCTCAGGTAAGTGCCCACAACTATATCCTCCTAGCACCTACTAGAAAGTCTAGGCTATAACACCTGAACACCGGGGCCTCACCCCGAGATACCCAACCGACCACTACCAGCGACTGACTAACGTGCCTAAGGTTCCAAAGCAAAACAGTCT
This sequence comes from Saussurea involucrata, assembly GCA_033807775.1. Classification (NCBI taxonomy): domain Eukaryota; kingdom Viridiplantae; phylum Streptophyta; class Magnoliopsida; order Asterales; family Asteraceae; genus Saussurea; species Saussurea involucrata. The sequence goes on along the minus strand of CM066320.1, from coordinate 110,316,714 downwards.
ACCCACAAGTGCCTATCCCGGATTGTCTCCCTCACCCAAACGTGTAAATACTCGACGTGCAATGAATGCCAAACGGTGCGACAAAACAATTCATCAACAAGACTCCACCTCGAGTCATTAAAACCGGGCAATTAGCCCATGACTAACTCCAAGTCAAAACCGAGCAAAATGCTCCACGCTTGCTAGACCCATAAGTCGGTCAAAAACGCGTTTAAATAAAGTTTAAGCAAGCAATACTCTTAAATAACATTAGTCCCAAACTCGACACGAGTTAAACAAAAGCGTTTTCCAAAAGGACTCACACCCTTAAAATTCTCGAAATGACACATGACACTTAAAAGCACATTTCCCCAAATGGTTTACAAAATCATTTACAAAATATTTTCAACATCAGGATTTTCATCTCCAAAAAGATCGTATGTAATAAAACTACTGTTACCAGATCGATAGTTACGCAAAACTGGACACGCTCGTCCCATATAGGAAAATCATGTTGAAAATCGTTCCATTGCAGTTCGGTTCACTCACACAAAAGCAAAGCGTAATAAATAATTTCTTTAAAATGAACCGCCTCGATTCCAGTATGGATTGACTCATGACATGCACTTAAAGTAACCGCTTGACCTTAAACAGGGTGCGACCAAGGTGTGCACATAATTCAAAATAAGTTTCACGACATTTGATTCAAAAATTCTACTTTTTAATCATAAAATGACGTGGCATAGGGTTCGCCACAAATTTTCGCGCGTCAGCTAATCACACAAAACGATGACACGGTTTACAAATATATTTTTGTTAAAACACAACTGTCTCGTGTAAGTTTCAAACTTGAAGACAGAAACCAGTCCGCTTCTATTAATTGGAAATATCGACTAAAACCTCATAAAATCTCAAACTGGGGGCAGGCATGCAAGCTTGTAACACCTCCTCAAGTTTCGTACTTGGGACATATAACGTCAAAACATTATAGTTTAAAAATGTATTTATCGAAAATGCTCAAAATACTCGTTTCTTCCAAAGCAAAAGTTTTTAATTTCCAAAAAAAAGATCGGTAATTCTAAATTAACCGAAAGTCAACAATCTACGCATTTATATTTCCAAAATATAACACATTGTAATCGAATGCATGATATTCACAACATTAAAACACTCATTGGATCAAATGGTCTTTCATTTCGACAAAAAGGAACTAAAACATTTTCATGCACGACTCGTTTATCAAAATGTCGAGAACAAAGGTTACCCCAGTATGCCTACCCCTAAGTCGATAAATCGCATTTTCATGGAAATGTCAATAAAACCTTTAGCTGACTAAAAAGCGCACTAAACAACTCCTTATAAAATGTTACCAAAATTCCTCCATGCACCACTTATGTCACGCATGAATCAATCCACACACTGAACTATTTGCAATAAAATACTTAGTAACACAAACTCTCGAAAGAAAAGTTAAGCGACACTAGAATTCCAAACTCATTTTAAACAAATCACCAACAAAGTTTGTAACTCTCGTTATAAAAAGGTTTCATGCACTTTCAAAACCATAATTCGACATCTTGGGTGTGTGCTAAACATTTCCCAAAATTCCAAAACACAATCCATATAAGGATTGGAAACACAAAAATTAGTTAATGCAATCCTATTTTCAAAATAAACTCTGTGCATGACTCAGTTGGCATTCAACGTCTCGACTCATACTCCTCCATACCTTTCCAATCCACTATCGTCCTCCGGACATTTAAACCTCTTAGGGCAAGATGGGAAATTACGTCAAATAATCCCTACGATTTTTCCTCAAATCAAAGTCGACTCTATAAGCCTATGACTCTAGCGCAATCCTCCATCTTGGCCCGAAATGACCTACTTACAACAAACATCGTCGCCATCGTCACTCAAAGTGACTAATACTAGAATCGTCCTTCTATTCCAACGACTACTGGATTAGATCCTTCACCACTACCCTCAACGATCATTACATCTAAGCAAGTCAAGTACACACATGTACCAGTGGATCCACTATAGTTGTCTCTCCTCGTGACGGCTATTCTAGGTACATAATGCAACACGTTATTAGCACATAACAACGCACACTAACAACACTCACGTCCAACTCCTTGGATTCCTCGTGACTTCCCGACTCGAGCATTGATCTTGTGCTTCCGGTAGTACGAGCTCTACTACTACCATTCACACCTATCATCGCCCGTTCCGAGTTCCATCCCAAGGGGTCCAAGTAGCTCCTTGCCGATAACTACACACATATGCCCGCACCGGCATATGTACACACTCTTCCTAGCTCCCCAGGAATAATCATAATACCCCACTACCCTTGCTACTACCGAATACCTACTAATCATAACGAGTGGCCTCGTAAATACCCGATTATATGCAGTGCGAAATAAATAGACGTTCGGATACAAGACTCTATCCTAGAACGGTTGGACTCAAACAAGAGCTGCGCAATAGAACTAAATCTAATATCCTAAGTCTATATATCTCTTACTGCATACAACCTAGAGGGCATCCACTTAGAAACCTATCATAATTAGCATAAATTCCTAATAGCAAGCAGTCCAACATACCGCATAGTGTCCACAACAGGCAATCTAACATGCATACTCTATGATCTAGCAAGCAATAAAACACTAAGTACCTTACCTTTCCCCTTTGGCTCCGGCTGACTGTACACACTGCGCCATCGATCACCGTTCCTCGAACGGGTTTTTACCCTTTGCTTTTATTCCCAAAAAGGTTTAATACGGAATTTGAAAATTTTCCCAGCCGCAACTTGAGACCAAACACACCGAGGTGCGTTTGATTCACTCAAGTTATGCTCTGATACCAAGTTGTAACGACCCAAAAATTACAAGCAAATTTAAATTTTTAAATAAACATTTCATTTATAACAACTCATTAAATGATCCCAACGTTTCGTTTGCAAACTCATAATTAATATCTTCATAATAAAAACCAGCGGAATAAACGTTTAATTATTAAAAACCATAAGGCAACCAGCTCTCCTCGCGCGCCAGTGTGTACTCGTCACGCCTGGGAGCCGCCCGTACCTGAAACCACAGATTATTGGGAAAGGGTAAGCACGAAGCTTAGTGAATTCAAACACCATAAATAACACAGTTATTTCCACACCACCATAAACAGATAATTGCACATAAACAGCATACAAGTCTACGAACAAATCATAGACGTGCATACTCACACCAACCCACCTAATAGGCAAACGTCGGTCCCGCCGACCACACGACAACCGTGCAAACGCAACCCGGCACCCCCGGGTTCATACGCCACCCGCGTATACAACCTTTGGCCCCACCAAGTCACTACGCCACCCGCGTATAAAATATCCGGCCCCGCCGGATCCTCGGTCCCACCGAGTTAACGTAACAACATAGTATCAACTAGACACCCCACTATCTGGTTCCACAACACAATCACATAAAGCTACCACACACGTACTATAGCAATGATAAAACAACCGTTATTACATCCGACTAGACACCCCACGATTTAACCCCACACCACAAGCAAATAGAACTACCACACATACATACAACGTAATGTAAAAATAACCGACATTAGATATAGTGAGAGAACTCACCTCGAATGCGCGCCTAGCTCAACAATACAAACTCAAGCTTCCCAATTACGGTCACTTCCCAGCACCTAAACGCATGTTAAAACGTATCAATACGAGACCCAGACCCTACGACACGACACCCGCTTAAACTGTCACTAAAACTATTTTCCGCTCTCGCCAAACAGGTCTGTTCGGGACCTGTTTCGACCCTTTTAAACCCGGAAAATTCCCAATATTATTTCATGACCAGAAAGTAATCTGAGTTAGGGTTCCAAGGACATATTATACGCCTCCTAACGATTTTACTACGGATTTTACAAAAACAGTTCCGGAACAGCGAAAATCAGCACCTTTCAGTATAAAACGACAATTTGACCCCTGCTACGTCCCGAACTGGGTTTTCCACAAAACACCGAAACGTTTCTAGACTCAAAATGGGAACTTTTGGCACTGATTTCACCCAAATTCGAGTTACGAGCAGAAAGTTATGGTCTACGCAAAACAGTGGCAGATTACATCAATTCACATGCAATGATAACCGGTTTTTGAAAAAATGTTTAGGCGGTTTATGGCTCGACTCCGGCAGCATTAGGGTTCCACCGAGGAGGTTTTAGGTTTTGGGCCGCAGGCGCCACCCACTGCCACCTCCGGCAGCGGTGGTCGCAGGCGGCTGCGACGGACGACGGTGGTTTTTCGAACACAAACACACGAGACCCCTCGATCCTACCCTATCACCGAAGCACACCCACACACACACGGTTGCACAAAAACCACCCTACGCCACCACCTCCCTTGTGGTCCACGGCGGCCAGGTCGGCGGCGGCCAAGGCTGCCGCGTCGTGGCTGATTCGGAAGAAACCGACGAGAAAAGGGAAACAACATAAAAAGGAACGAGACTTACCTTGAACGGCCGTATACCTCCCTCTTGCGATCGCACCCACGCAACTCCCTCCTCTCTCTCGCCGGTCGGACCTGTGGTGAAGACACCGGCGACTGCAGTGGCGACCTACGGCAACTTTCTCTCTCTCCGCCCTTCTCTCTCCCTTCACGGCTTAACACACACACACACAAGGGGGAAAGCGATTAGGGTTTAGGTATTCTTGTGTGGTTTTCGTGATCACGAAGGGAAGAGGTAAGGGAGGGGGTGGGTTTGATTCATTGCATGGGCCGAGCCCCCTCACAAATATGTGAGACATTGCAACATTGGTCCCTCCACAATCAAAGTACCCGAAATACTCCCCCTTAAAGCTAAAGATTTACCGGAAGGACTAACATCCCAAGATAAATTTCATTAAGGACTTTAACGTCTACCCCGTTAAATAATTCGCTTAAAAAAATAACGAAGAGAAACAAACAAATAAATGACTAAATAAACGTACCGGGACACGGGCTTTACAAGATCCGTGCAACGAACATTGTGAAATCAATAGATGAATAGCAAAGGTTATGATTTCAACTGGTCATCCAATTAGCTTTCAATATTGAGAGAGTTTTACAATACGAGTAGGAAAGCAAAATGAACAACTCATTTAGTTTTCTAAGCTAAACAAACATTATATATGACGGGCCCGTGGAAACAAGCCCGCGGCCCGTTCACTAACAAGGCTCAATTTAAACAAATACAATTCAGCCCCTTGAACTTCTATTCAACATAAATTGACCCTAACAATATCCCCCTTTGAATCGAAGTTCGAGTTTGCGCCAGTTATCAACGTATCTTTTTCGGAGCGCAAAGTGTACCTCGAACATTCGGATGGCACGACGATAGTCGATGCGTTCTTCAACCACTTCTAAGGCTTTCCGAGTAGTAGTTTCATTCGGATTGGGAACATACGAGAGCCTTTGATTTTCAGATTCGAAGGAGATGATTTTTCGAAGAGCATCTTGAACTTTGAAGAGCGTGCCGTCGCAGAATCTGTCTACCTGACTGAAGCGAAGAAATCTCTTTTCATTCTGATCGTTGATGTAGACTATCCCATATTCTGGTTTTAGAGGCAGTGCGTTCTCGGGATACATCTTCAGTTCGGGCGCTTTCAGATTCGGCTTTAACAGGTTTACCTTCTTAGCTCTGTTCTCGATTGCCATTTGGAAGTCCGAGAGATAGGACATCATGATGGTACGGACTAGGAATCGACGAACAGCTTCGAGCGCTTTGGTTACTTGAAGCGGTCGGATAATTCTGGTTCAGAGGTCTTTCAGTATAGCATAGAAGTCGAACGGTCGGAGGTGCTGGAAGTCGGCTTCAGAGAATTGCCATTCATTTCCGTCTTCTCGTCGGACGGTAAAGATGGGAAACATAACTTTCAGAATTCTGCCTGTTTGGATATTCAGCACTTCGGTGATCTTATGTTTGGTTTGGACTTGGCTAACTGGTAGACACCGCTTAATTGCGTTTACGTATTGGCTTTGGTATTCTGGATCGGAGCTGTAAATACCAAGGCAAAAGGTTGGCTCGATGGTGCATAGCTTGTGAACGAACAGCCTTTTCAGGGATTCCTCCAGGTGGGGAATGAATATTGTGATCTTCTCCCAACGGATTTGTTGCTGTTGAGGAGGAGGAAGATCAGAAGCTGTCGGTTGTTGTTGAGGAGATGTCGGAATATCATCAGTTGTAGATTCGGGTTTTGTAGAAGTTTCGGCGGCTTGAGCTGAGTGAACGGGAGTACCATACAAATTTTGCAGCAGAAATTGGTCGTAGTCAACATTATCGTCTTCATCAGTAGGAAAGACCAGATTTACCTGGAGATTTACGGCACTGACGGTTTTTTCATACCATGCATCTTCGGTCTCCGGGTCGGTCTGTGTGTTTGGATCAATGAGATTGAGTGTAGATCCATCTGATGTAACAAAGTTGACCAATTACTGTGTTGTTCCCTCAGGCTTTTCAACCGTCGGGTCTTCGTCATCTGAGATGTCCATATCCATTACCATCTCGATTAAGGGCAACTCGGCTTCGGGTTCTTCTTCAGTTGTAGTTTCCGCAGTTGACGGTTCCTGTTGAACCACAGTAGTTTCATGGATGATTGGGGTGGACTCAGATAAACGTAGTCTCTTATTCTCCCCCTCACGGTGATCAGGGTCATCCTGGTCATCGTGCCTTCTTTTGAGTCCGCCAGCTTGACTCTTGCAAGTGTCTTCGAGTGAGGCGACTCTGTCGGATAGCGTTTTGAGCGCTTGTTGAATGTCCTTAAGAGTAGTGTCAAGCTGGTCCATGCGAATGGTTATTGATGACGAAGGAGCATTGACCTGTGATTTCCGAACGGAGATCAGGTCTACTTCGGTAGAGGCGTCGGTATCTTGGTGTTGGAGCAACTGAGCTAGGAGCATGGTCTTCAAAGTATCCATCGAATAGATAGGCTGAACGGGAGCCGGTGGTGGTGTCGGTGCAGTTTCAGGTTCGACCATTTTCTCTGTACCATTGATCAGAGTCTTTAGTTTGTCGAGCTCATTGGTGAATCGCTGCTCCATGGCCTCGCGTACGGCCTTTAGGGCGCCGTCCAGATGTCCCTTTGACACTAAGTCGGGTAATGTAACTCCGGGATCACTTAGATTGCCCGTTGAAGCATCTACCGCAGAGGTTGAGCCACCTACATTCACAGTTGGCAATTCGGTAGCTGTGGTAGGATTTCCTTCCGATCCTCGTGTTCCGCTTAAAGGCGGAGACACTACAAAAGTTCCGATCGAGTCACTAAGAGCATCGATTTGGTGAGTCTCATCCTGTCTCCTAGCCGAAGAATGTAATATTTCAAGTGGCTCTAGACTCAATGGTGCACTGAAAGAAGTAAAGACCAGGGGTTGCTGGTATCTTATTTCAATACCAGTACTCTCCGATTGAGAGACCAGTAGAAGTTGTGCTTTATCCCTGTGAGAAGTTGAAACACCCGTCTTTTGAGAGACGGGTGAGTGGCTGAGGAGGTTGTGCAATTGCGCCGCTGGGTCCACGGCGGCTTCTTCAATACCCCTTCCCAACGGATGAGACGGGATAGCAGATGTGGCTACCCGGGCGACACGTGGCTGGATTAGCTCAGAAGCCTCTTTATCTTTACGGCTTAATCTTTCTTGGTTCGCTTTCGACCTCAATTCCCTCCGTCTCACTTGCTCCAAATTTTCAACTAAATCTCCCTCCGCTCTCCTTGTATCTCCCATATCAGGCTGGTTTAGAGGTGGAGGTGTAGGTGAGTCAGAAGGGATTCCTTCGGTAAAGTCTGGGTTTGGTCCGATACTGGTAGGTATTAGGGATATCCGTAAGGCACGGGTAGTATCGGACTCAGTGGAGTCAGATTCAACATCCTCCACATGTCTGGTCGGCGAGGGAGGATCAGATATATACGCCTCAGGGTCGCGATGGAGCATCGGTCTAGATGAAGTACCGGCTTGGTGGGATTGCTAGAACTGGGACGCGTATCCAATGCACCGCCCGCTCCTGTTCCCCTCCTACGTACTCTCAACACACCCCGTCCGGGAGCCCCAACTGTCCGGACTCTACCACCTCTCATCCTAGGACCCTCACGTCCCTCAGTTCTATGTCCCTAGGGAGGTTCCTCCGGCGCTGGCTGGACCATGGGAGCATCTAACTCTCTCCTATATTCTACCACACTCGGTGTATTGGGGTCCGCGTGTGCCAGTAGGGCTTCAGGTAAGGGCGTGGCTATGGCGTTGGACGGGTTTCGAATCACCATGTATTGTAAGTGAAAAGGAGGACATACCAGATGGTTTATGCATCTCGGTATCCCTGGATTCGCGTCATATGTTGTCGCACAGCTTGTGATAGGAAGCGAGGATATGGTAGGAACTTCTTTTTCTTCGAACCACCGATTTGTCGAATAGCTTGCACCAGTTCGCGCCAGATAATCATTGCGAAGTCGACGTGTCTGTTGTAGCACACGACATGGAATTGACGCAAGAAGTCTCCTATGCACTGGTCTATTCCCTTCCATCTGGATGAGAGATATCTATTCAGTATGTTGAACAACATGTACCAGATAGGCGCCAGATATTTGCGATTTCACGCCGAAGGTCGCTCGAGAGCGTGGTTGTATCCGAGCGCACGTACTTGAGCACAGAGGGTTGTGTCGTTGACCGCTGGGTCGTAGCGTTGATGTCCGCCGGCGGTGGCTTCGGGTAGAGACAGTAGACGTCGGAAGGAGTCAGGTGTGAGCGTGAAAGGGTGGTTGTCGATCCGCGCCGTGATGGTCTGTGAATTGGCTGCCGTAACGACTTGAGCAGAGAGCCACACTTGATACACATATAGCACTGGGACGTCGGCTGTGGCAGTGAGGGCCTCATGGAGAGGGTGACCAAGTAATATGTCCACGACCACACGGTGTTGTGGTTGTGGTCGGAACTCAGCTGCGTCTAAATGATGGCTGTTGGCTTCTATCTCAATGCCATGGTCAGGGGCGACCAAGGCATTATCGGCTGCTTCGTCGATAAATTCCTCTTGAGGAGGATTTTGCTGTTCCAGATGTTGTTGTTGTTCTTGGTCCGCCATAGAGTATCTGAAAAAGAAGCAAATTTAGTATGCAAGGCGGATGAACAAGTGTCGGCACATACCTTTGCAGTAAGTGACTCAATCTTAGACAGATTAAGGACAAGCAGTGAGAAAATAGGTACTGGACTGAAAAATACAGGGGTATCCGGACAATTCAATGAAAATAAGACTTTCCGGACAAACCATGGTGTCTGGATGAGAATATAGTTTCCGGACAAAATGAGTATTCCGGACAAAAGGGTGTCCGGATGTCAATGGTTACCGGACATAAAGGGTTCCAGACACCTCAACTATCCGGTAGTTGAACTTACCGGAAACCCTGAGGTTTCTGGACAACTAGGTTTCCGGATGTTGAGTGTTTCTGGACAAATCATCATACTTATACTAGTTTCCGGACACGAGGAATGTGTCCGGACGTCATTTAACAAGAACAATCGTACAACTTACAGTCCCAGATAGGTGTTAAAGCATTTACGAAGTGTCGATGCACGCATATGAACACACGAACGCTACTAAGGCAACCTGTATTGCACCGAGAGTACCCGAAGTCGTAGGGACTCAAAGAGGGTTGTCAGATACTGTCAATCGACCAAATCTGTGGTCGATTGTGTAATGTAGAGCACGAGACTCGTGCAAAAGAAGTCGATATGGATAAACGATAAACATACCGGAATAAAGAGCAAAATATTTGTGAGAATCGTGGATCGTGAGAGAGTCCGAACGCGAGAGAGAAAGAGAGAGGTTTAGGGTTTTTGTCGAAGTTTCCGGATAAATGAATAATGAGTTTCCGGATTTCTTTTATACTGACCCAATGATCCGGATGGGTCTACCCGGATACCCATCCAGTCCAGAAAGTCAACTTTCCGGATAGATGAGTATCCGGAAACCATTCCGGACACTGTGACATTCCTATAATTTTTTTTTGTCCTCTCTCATTTCAAAAAAAATGATTCCCCTTAGGATTTTCACTGAACTTTCTCTCGTTCCCCCTCAAACTGAGTAGGGGAAAGGCTTTGCTCCCCCTCGATGAGTGCAAAAATGTGCCATGGAGAAGCCGACACACAAAAAAACTTTTAGACATTTAAAGAAAAATTTGTGTCGCTCCCCCTCAAATGATGAACAGAAGATGATATGTTCCCCCTCAGAATGTGCGCGTAGAGTGAAATGCACACGGGAGTATCCACACACACACAAAAAAATTTCATCAGGGAAAAAAATGTGTGTGACGCTCCCCCTCAACAATGGAGTAAACTTACCTGATAGCAGTTTGTGCTCCCCTTGAACACATGAACACTCGTGAAAGCACATATATAAGCAAATAAAATAGACGATAGTATGAAAGAAAAGAAACACACGTGAAAGAAAGAAAACAAATGAAATATACCTAATAAATACAGAGACTCAATCTAACTGTGTAACTGATATAAGTAGAATACAAGTGCGAGAAAGTGTATGCTTAATCATCAGGAGTTTGAACAACGGATGATAAGAAGACAGTTTCTCATAGATGTATGGAACTTGTATCAGGCACACAAACAGATTAAGTCTTCAGATTTAGCATACCTAACTTAGACACTAGGGTATTAAAACGTTTTTTGTCCAAGGGTTTTGTAAACAGGTCTGCTAACTGATGTTCTGTACTTACAAAATAGAGTTCGATAGTACTTCTTTCAACGTGATCCTTAATGAAATGGTACCGAACGTCTATGTGCTTTGTCATCGTTCCTAAATCTCACGTCTCCGCCATATTGTTCCTTGTAGTTCGTGAGAAGCACCCTCCTTCCGGTCATGTGTGTGGAGCATCCAGAATCTAAGTACCACACATGACCGTCCTGCAAAACAAGTTTAGCGGACTTTGGGTACCCATATTTGCATGGGTCCCGGAGGGTTAGGTTTGACACCCTTTGTAGGAACTTGCTTTGACACATGTTGCCTCTTAGGTGTAGGTTTAACCTCAGTAGGAGTAACCCGTTTTGAAGTGGGTTTCCTATCTCGTTGTGGTTTAACCTCTGTTTGGGAACCCCGTTGTAAACGATGTTTCTTTTTGTTTTTTCGGGGTTTGCGTTTGGGTGTATGATTATATATGTGATATGACCCAAACCAATCATTATTATTAATATCATCAAAGTCATTCCAACCACAACTAGAACAACACAAACAATCATGCGACAATTGAATCAATTGCTGAATGGAGTAAATTTTCATCGGAAAATTAACATCTCTTTTAACAAAATCATTCCTATGATTCCAAGCATAATCGTTTTTGTTCATTCTAGGATAAAAAACAGTATTAAATGACTCTGATGCTGCTTCCTTGACAGATTCCTTGGCTAGCCACTTTTGGTTATCCTTTTTAGCGCGACCATTTTTATTTGAAACAACATGAACAACATGGTCAGTGGCTTTTGAGGAAGTAGGATTTGTGACAGGCAATCGCTCGGTCTTTTGCCTCGGCTGTGATTGTTTTTGAGAAACAGGTTGAGATTTAGAAATCTTAATCACAGCTGGGGCCTTTGTTTTTGAACAACCACCCTTTAGAAAATTGACCGGTCGATTGACTACTGGAGACAGAAAATCAGTATGACTCGGAAGAGGTTTGTCGAAGGGGAACGACTCAAACTCTTCTTCAGAATTGCCTTCGGAGTTCATATATTCAGAAAAATCGACATCCGGAATTACAGGACTTGGATCGGTCGAGGAAGGCGAGGAACATTTAGTGTTAGTGTGCTTTGGGGAAATTTGGTGCGAAAGCTAAGAAAAAATCAGAGTTCAAATTCCTTAAAATACTCTCGTCTTGAGAATCTTTATCGTCTTGTGTTGAAGATATTTTGCCTATGAAAGCTTTACACGAAGACATATCAGATGAGCTTGAGAAAAGTTCGGGTGAAATTTGCTTTTCAGAATGGAGTTGGTCAATCTGCTTTTGGAGTTGACCATTTTTCGTATCCTCCTTCATCGCATCTGTTGCCAAGGCAACCAGTTTTGATGTGAGCTTAGTGATTTCACACCGAAGGATTTCCTGTCCTTCATCAGACACAACTTCGGTTTTGACCGATTTTTGATTCTCAAGTTCCGTGATTAGCGCTTGTTTTTCCTTTTGAAAATTCGACCTTTCTTTCTCGAGTGACTCCTCCAACTCGACTATCTTTGCTTCAAAGATGAGAGGGGGAACATAGAGTTTGAACTCATCCGTCTCAGTCTTGTTTTCGGTTGCTTGGACCTCATCCTTTTTGGAGGAATCCTTGGGCGTTGCAACCTTATAGCAATCGAAGTAGTCATTCGAGAGGTACTTCTTATTTTTCTAATAGGAATAATTTAAAGCTCATAACAAAAAGGAAGTTGCATGTGAGACGTGTGCGCGCGCTTGTATTCCTCAGTTTCCTCTTCCTTTTCAGGTTCAAGAGGACCAGTCCATTTTATCGCATATTCCGGATATATTTTATCTATTCCAAAACAAGCAAAATCATACAATATGGGTCTTTTGGATATACCCTTTTTCAAATAATGTGGGTTATCGTATCCAATTCCCCATTCTTTGTTAAAGTACGTGAACTCCTTAGGTTTATTCATATGGATGGTCTGATCAGTTTGACCTCTTTTATGGAGTTTGGTTTCAAGATCAAGAATTTTAGCGACAGATTCCTTGTGCTGAATTTGGAGAACGGAACATTGATAAACAATTTCTGCTTTCTCATTCATACACTGATCAAACTGTGACTGAAGTTCAGATATTTTGGACCTTAAGTCCTTAGGTGCTATTGAAAGATTTTTGCATTTTTCCTTTAAAATAGCATTTTCAGACTTATATTTCTCAGTTATTCTCTTTTGAACATCTAGCTTTTCAGATAGAGATCTGATCTCAAGCAGTTGTTCAGCAGAGGTGGCCTTGAAGTAATCTACCCGTTCAGCAAGAGATTGCATTTGATTAGAGAAATCTTGTTGGTTAGATTCACATACCTGACTTGTCTTTGCCTTTGACTGAGGTGAATAAGACATCTTATGTTGCACTGGAGTGATCGTCAGACGATTGGTTCGATTCAAAGTGATAACCTAACGCAAGGCACTACGAGTGGTATCCTAATACAGGTTCTACGAATGAAGTGTACTAGAAACAGGTAAGAATTCAACATAACTGAACTTACCGGATAGGAATCCGGATGTGACGTCTGATCTGGAAGTGTCCGGATCAGATTGAGTGAAAACAATCAAAAACACATAAGTGTCCGGATAAAAGAGAGTGTCCGGAAAGACTAAAGTTTCCGGATAACAAAGGGTATCCGGAAGGCAATAGTTTCCGAATAAAAATAGTAAAACAAGAACTTACCGGATAAAATGATTTTCTGGATGATATACTTTCCGGATGAGGTACTTACCGGATGACTGGAGTCCGAAAAGAATCAACTTGACCGAAAACTCCGAGTTGTCCGGATAAAATAGGTTACCGGAAACGTTGAGTTGTCCGGATAAAGTATTTTACCGGAAACTTTGGGTTTCCGGAACAATTGTACCCGGAAAGATTGGAATTTAGATAACTTATCCAGAAAGTTGAGGTATCCGGAGAGATTGAAAGCGATTGTCCGGAAAGTACGGCTAGTATCCGTCAAGTGCGGCTGTTATCCGGAAACAGCGTTTGGAGTTTCCAATTCGATTGGGAATCGACTAGGGTTGCTCAAAATCGTTCCTGAAAGATTAGGAACTCGACCAAACACAAAAATAACACTACCCAAATCGATTTTGAAGCAAACAACAAGTTTTGATGGTTAAAAAAATCGATTTTTCTTAAGAAGACAACCAAAACTTTTGAACTTTAATTTGCTTAAAACTCACTCAGATGATCGAATTAACTTGCGAAAACGTGCAGAATCACTAATAAGAGTAATACTAAAAGAATGCAATAAACGAAAACGATCAATTTCAACCGAATCAAAAGATGGATTTTCAACTAAGAACACAGCCTTATGAAAGAAAAACTTACCAGAATTCGAATAGAGCACTTTGAATCGATTTGTCCGTCTGCTCTGATACCAATTGTGAGTTCCAGATCCGTACAACGAACAATGTGAAATCAATAGATGAATAGCAAAGGTTATGGTTTCAACTGGTCATCCAATTAGATTTCAATATTGAGAGAGTTTTACAATACGAGTAGGAAAGCAAAATGAACAACTCACTTAATTTTCTAAGCTAAACAAACATTATATATGACGGGCCCGTGGAAACAAGCCCACGGCCCGTTCACTAACAAGGCTCAATTTAAACAAATACAAACAAGCCCTTGAACTTCTATTCAACACATAATTGACCCTAACACATATACATGACAAACCAATAGAACTAATACACGTGTTCTAATTAGTAACTGAATATAACTGAAAATGTCTAAGATATAAGTTCTGAACAACATGTTCAGAACTTCTGAACATCCTTCTGATTAAGTACCTCAGAACACACTTTAAGCACTTGGACATTTTCGTCTTCACTTTCAGAAGTTCTGAGTCTCCTACTCAGAACTCTGAGCCTTCTGTTCAGACTTCACACTTAGTAATCTTTGTAGTATTATCTGATCAGAACTTCTGAGTCTTCTTACTCAGAACTCTGAGTCTTCAATTCAGATCTCAACACTTGTGTTTTTGGCAAAACTCTAGATCTAACAATCTCCCCCTTTTTGTCAAACACTCCTGTATTTATCAACATTAAATTCCTTTAGAACAGGAACAATCTTCAGAAGAATCACATTTCTCAGAGCAAGTCTTCTATCAGTCTTTTCAATGAGATCTTCTGTCTTTTCAACTTGAACTTCTTTTTGTACCTTTTTATTCAAACTGTTCTTGATAAATCTGAGAGTTCCAGAGCAGTATTTGGCAGCTTCACTAGCTCTGAAAAAGATCTTCTGTTTTTTATTAATTTTTAGTACAACTCCCAATTCTGGCCATTCACTAACATATCCAGTCTTCACAACATCTAGTTGCACATGATCATTATTTGGCTTGGAGAGATACACACATGGTCTATGCACATATAAAGCAACATGAAAATCAGTATATGCATACCATCTCAGAATGTAGAGCATTGCTTCTCTCACTACAGCTAGTGCTCCTCTTTCTACTTTGTACTTGCTACAATCTTTATTTTGCAGAAGACAATACAACCTGTAGAAATCTGTTATTGAGATCTTATCAAACTCAGCTTCAGTGAAGTAGTAGACTTTTCCATCCTCTCTCGGAACTTCAAACCCATAGTATTCATTCTTCTTAAATTTCTTGACACAAAGTTCTCTGATTCCAGTGATCATGAAATCAGAATATACAGACTGCTTTTTCTTTCCCACGCATCTTGTCAATTCCGCACGAAACCATTGTGTGAATTCTGACTTATCATGATACACACTTAGGAAATTTACTTCTCTTGGCTGAAAGAAATTTGGTAAAGTATATTCCAAGCATATGGCATTCAGATCAACAGGTATATCTTCTTCATTGGCTTCAGATTTTTCTGCTTGTTCAGCCTCTTGCATCTGAACATCTTGTGAAGATAATACATCTGGAATACCTTCTTCAACATCATCAGTGTAAACACCATTAACTTGGTATTCTGTTGGAAATACAAAGTCAATGTGAAGTAACTTCTTTGGATTTTCTTTTGAAAGCATCCATTCATGACAATTTCTGACTTTGTTTCTGAGCTCCAATGTTTCATTTATACACCTGATACACTTTTCTTTCACAGAAGTTCTGACATTTTCAACATAAGCTTTCATCTTTGATATTGTCATCTTCAAAGTGGCATCACTTTATTTCACTAAGTCCTTCAGTCTGAATAGAATAACTTGGTTGGATTCTGAATGAATAAATCTTTCATTACCAACTTCTTCACTGACAAACCCATCAAAGCTGTTTATTACATCTAGAGTTCTGATTGGACACATCAAGTTACACTTCTCTTTTCTTGACTCAATTGCCAACTGAAAATCATACAAGTGCATATTTCTAACATATATCCCCGAAATCCTTCTGCATTCAAGTTCTACCCAAGTTTCTTCAGTGCTTGCAAAAAATTTCACCAAGAAAATTTGATCATCCAAAAACAATATGTGGAGGTCAAAGCTAGTCATGCTTACTTTCAAATTCCCTTCTT
This sequence comes from Saussurea involucrata, assembly GCA_033807775.1. Classification (NCBI taxonomy): domain Eukaryota; kingdom Viridiplantae; phylum Streptophyta; class Magnoliopsida; order Asterales; family Asteraceae; genus Saussurea; species Saussurea involucrata. The sequence continues at coordinate 110,300,494 of CM066320.1, read as the reverse complement.
TCAGAACATTTATGTTGACATATTTCAGACCATCAAACTCTTCTATATGAAATTCTAACACCTTCTCAATTCTTTTCTGAACAAGTAACCTTTCATCAGGTTTTCTCAATCTGTTTGAAGCTTCTACATATACCATCTGAATTTTCTCATCCATGAACCCATCAATGAAGTTTTCGATATCCACATACTCATCTTCTTTGCAGTAGACATACTCATAAGTGTCTTCAGGGTATATATCAACATAATAGTTTCTTGCCAGTGGTGTATCTTCTCTTCCAACAATGAAATCACAAAGTGGTTCTTCAAGAACTGGCAAATCAATTATGGGAATGACAATTGGATTTCTGTATGTGTATGAAGGCAAGAAGAGTTCTACAATTTTTACAAGATCTTCTTCTGACACATCTTCAAAGAAATAATTTGCTATATCTTTTTCAAAGTGTATTGTATATCTGACTGTGCAATCCAATTCTCCCATCAGATCAATTGGCCTCACCATTCTGAAACATCTGTACACATTCTGAACATTAAGAGCTCTCACCAACTCATTGTGCATTCTCCTTATCAGAACATCATTCATTCTCCTTTCTTCAACCTCAGAGCTAAGTTCATCTCCAGTGTAAGGAACAATATCTAAGCATGAAACCTTTGTATTCATTTCAGAACCAATTATCATATCATCTGCCATAACCATTTCACCAGCCATAACTGTCTCATCTGCCATAATTGTTTCATCTGCCATAACTAACTCATCTGTTCCAAAAATACTCATTTCATCTGCCATAACTTTCTCATCTGCCTTAACCATCTCATCTGGCATAATTACATCAGTTTCATCTGAATTTATCTCCAATTCAGAAGCACTTTCCAGAATTTTATCAGTGACTTCTTCAGAAGTATTTTCAAGTACCACATTTTCTGATTCCACAACATCCTCAGATTCAGAGCTTATTGTTTGAACATCTGCTAACTCAGTGCTTTGCTTCTGCTTTTTCTCCCCCTTTTGATGATGATGAGGCTCATTTTCATCAAACTTTCTCTTCAAAGACTGAGTTGATTCAGATCCTGGTACTGCTACAGACAAAGGTATGATAGCTAGAGGCTTTGAAACACTAGCCATATTTGAACTAAAAGCTTGAAGCATAGAAGTCTTCATATCATTCATATTCTTCAGAAACTCCTTTTGAAAATCTGATAACCCATCTTTGATCTCCTTTTTGTGAGATTCCAAAGAATCTTTGACTCCATCAACTTTTTGCTCAATAGATTTTACTTTGCTTTCCAACATTATTCTGAGTTCCTTGACTTCATCCTTCAAGGAAACAACTGAATTTTCCAACTTTTGAACTTTTTCTCCCAATTCTTGATTTTGTTGCTGAATCTTTTCAAATTCAGAATGTTCTAACGGTAATCCTAGAACAACAGATGAACCAGTTTTCATGTATTGTTCAGAGAACAGATGGCCTGTAGGTGCCACAGAGTCACCATGTACAACATATGTACTGTGTAAGGAAGCTTTTAAGATGTTCACTTCCCCAGGACTTCCATCCAATCCTTGACACCCAATATTAGGTATGTCTATAGATATTGATACATGAATACGAAATTCCTGTGATGTGCTTGTGTTCAAAAGAATTTCAGGCCCAAATTGGATATCACTGTGCAATCCAGACTCAATGTGATGAAGAACATGTTGGGATTTATCACCAAACTCCAAATGAGTATGTGATGGTTCCCCTGTATGAAATGAAACAGTAGCATGTTGAAATGCTTCTGAGTGGATAGGATTGGGTAGTTCAAGTTCCACCATGGGCTCAATGGTGTTTTCTTCAGTATTGGTCACCAAGGGTTGTGAACCAATAGTAGATGTGGGTGCCCGGTTTAGATCAGTTGGTTCAAAATTATCTCTGTTTTCTAACTCTTGTGACATTCTCTCATCCTCACCTCTCTCTTTCTGTTTTTCACTTTCAATTCTAACCAAGCTCTCAGAATTTTGCCTCTCAATTCTCTCAGAATGTTCTCCCACCTGAACATTCTCCCCCTCTCTATTTGCACTAGACCCCTCACCACTCATCTCAGGGTTGTTCTCATGGGTAGGGTCTTGAGGTTGTTCAAGTCCCATAGAGATGCAATAAGCTTTTAAAATCTCACTCTCCCCTGGAATGTACGTCCTAAGTGATCTTGGCAATGGTCTGTGATTAGGAAAATTCACAAGTTTAAGGGATGAGATCATTTTACCCATATAGAAAATTGGCCCATGCTCCTCATTTGCCCTTCTTGGAATGTTAGGATCTTACCTCACTGCATACCATATCACCATCTGCCAATACCTCTGATAAGGTATATATGTTAGTGGACTGTCTCTTGTTTTACCTTCTAATGCCTTCTGATTTCTTTCAAACGTGTTCTTCATATCTTCCCATAAGATAGAAGCATAATCATAGTGTTTGTTCTTCACTAACCCATGAAAGATCTGCAAGATTTTCCTTGATGCTTGATCTACCGAACTGTGTTTTCCAGCAAGACATTTGTTGACAATGGTAAAGAAACATGCCTAAATCGGTGGTAGTTTGTTCCTTCTGAATGAGCTAAGATTCCTCAAGTCTTCATTATATCCCAATCTTCTGAATTCATCCAACAATTCCTCTGTTAAATGTGAATCCTCAAAGTCTAATCTTCCCTCCAAGTCATCTTTCTCTGGCAACCTCATCATGATTCTCATAAAAGTAACAGTTAGAGTTATAGAAACTCCCCCTATATTAGACACAAACTTAATGCCTTGTAACTCCAAATTCTTCCACCGCTGTTGTATATACTGTATTGGTACAGTCTTCTTCATAGTAAACCACTTTTTGAAAGGATGATGCTTCAACAACTCTATTATTATCCTATGTTTTTCCTTGAACTTGGTTTCATCTAGCACTAAGACACAATTATTTTCAACCAAATCCAGATATTCACTCTCAAGTATGATTCTCTCCAAAGAAATAGGTCTAGAAGACATTACAGACCTTATAGCACTCTGTTCATGTTCAATATTTTCATTTCCTTCCTCTGCATTTCCCTCTGATTCAACCATTTGTTCTTCCTCTGCATTACCTCCAACATTCCCACCTATAGCCTCTTCTTCTCTGGCTATATTATCTGGCATTCGAACTTCATCATTATCTGAATCGGAAGAGGATTCCATGAAAGTTCTTGCTTTGTGTAATGATACAGTTCTACTTCTTCTTGTACCAGACATGATTACAATATGGAAGATTGAAAGAAAACAGAATCGAAGAACTCTAGAATTTTGCGTATCTCACTTTTCGCTCTTAGATTTCAAATGAATTTGAAAGAGGGATTTTAAGGTCGATTTAAAATCCGCGAAGCTGGAAGGATTTAAACGGTGAAAAGTTGCTTTTTGTCAGAGTTATAACGGTTTCTAACACTGTGAAATACCACAAAAGATATTAAATGAAACGTGGTATGTTCAAATGAATAAGATGCTGACACGTGTTATTTGATAGAAATTAACACAAGTAAAAGTTCTGAATAACACGTTCAGAATTCTGAGAGTGCATACTCAGAAATTCTGAGTACACAATTCAGAAGAAATTCCCTTGAAACTCAAAAATTCATTTAAATCAACTTCTGAGCATATAAAACTTTTAGGCACACAGAAGTAGTTTGAACAGACAGGAAATTATTTTATCAGCAAAATTTTGTCCCTCTTTTGATGATTTGTGATTTCTGAAAATCATTTAAAATCTAACATCTGACCTTGAAAAACTTTTAAGGATTCAGAAGTAGTTTGAACAAGTGAAAATTATTTTATCATTGAAAGCTTGTTCCCCTTAGAATGATTAGTGATAAGAAAGAAATACAAACCTTGTAAACACTTAAAAATGATTTCTGAAAGATATCAATGCTCCCCTTGACTTAAGCATATACTCAAACACTTATTAGACATAAAGGAATATGAAAAGAATAAAAACATAAAGAACTTAACAACAAATTGAAATACTTGTAATTTCCAGAAATGATTTCTGAAAGGTAGTCAGAAAATCTGAGTAACCTATTCAGAAGAAAAAATGTTAAGTCAGATTTCTGAAGTATTGACTCAGAAGTTCTGAGCTCAAGAGTCAGAATTCTGAGTGTACTACTCAGAAAATCTTACTTAGAAAAATATTCATTTCTGAAAAATAACAAATATACTCAATTAATTAAGCATTCCTATTTTACATATGAGAAAAGTAAACCTTTTGTGAACAAGTCAGCCAATTGATACTTTATGTGCACAAAGTGAATTTCTATAGTTCCCTTTGTAGGTTCCCAGATTCACGTTGTATCACATAAATGGTAAGAAATAGACAACGGAACAAGATCGTACGGAGGTAGTGCTATGGAAAGTGCATTTCTATACTTTATGTGCACAAAGTGCATTTCTAATGTGAATAACACCAAGAACACGTTCAAGTGTGTGTATTCTGAAATCTCACATGGAACAAGATCGTACGGAGGTAGTGCTATGGAATGTTGCAGTGTGTGCTCTAACAATTGTGGAAAACTATTCTTCCAAAAGCTTACAATTGTTGTTCCACTACCTCTCTATTTATAGCCTGATAAAGCATTAGACAATGTACTATCTAACCCTGGAATGACACGTGGAAAGTGTGTCTTCGTCCTTTTAGGGCTTACGTGGAAAGTACGAACACGTGTCTAACACTTAGAGATTTCTACGAGAGTTATGCTTCACAGAGGTCTTCAGTCACCAGAGCTCTTACGCCAGAGTTCTGTTGGTCTTCTTGTGTAAACGGTTCTTCTGTTGAATAGAAGAAGTCTTCTGCCAGAGCACTGTCGAGCTCTGTTGATTTCGCCAGAGCTCTGTCGAGCTCTGTTGGTCTTCTGGTTGAACTTCTTCTAAGTCTTATGCTGGATCTCTGGTGGTCTTCTGACTTGTACTATTTTCAATACTTTTACATAAGAGATACTTGGGGCTAACAATCTCCCCCCTAAGTATTGAAAATAAAAAATTGGAAATTACAGAGATATAAACAAAAGACAGAGAACTTTTACCTCTGTGAAACTTTGCACTATTCTTTTTAAGATGTTACATTACAGAGCAAAGAATAAGTATATTAAGCATAATAATCTCCCCTTAGCATTCTGTCGAATCTTCTGATCAGCTCATGGAAATTCAGCATAAGATCAATCTGGTTGATGTAGAGTCTGAGTGGCTCTTCTGGACATTTGTCTCTTGGGAGATTCTGGATGATGTTCTTGAGATACTGCAGCGATTCACTCAAGTGCTCGTAGGTTTCAGAAGCTCTGATGGCCTTCTTGATCTTCTTCTGTCGGCAGATGAAGACTGGAGGATCTCCAACTATGGTTCCAGTTATGTTATGGCCATAACCCTCAAGGTTTTCATTTGGGGGTGCAATCGCTAGTCTCTCAACTTTGAACTCTATGCCTAGCTGAAAGTCGATCTGGGTTCTGAGATTGACGTGCTCTTGCATAGAGAATCTTACCTCTAGTAAAGCCGTTCTTGCTTCTTTGTATCTGTCGTTTAAGTTTAAGCAATAGGCGTGAAGTGTTACCAGATCATATGGGTTCAGAAGCACAAGATCATTGTCGTTGAAGTGTTCGATCTTGCCTTCTGTTGATTCAACAGCGTACTCATGATACACAACTCTGTCATATTGGAATTTCCTGTGCTTGATGTTCATGATTCTGCGGATTCTAAAGTTTGAGTTTATGGCTTGGTTCAGGTTTGACTTCGTTTGTATGAACTTTAGCCTAGCATCAGAGATTGTGTTTATTCTGCTTGGGTTTAGGTAAGGGTTGATGGGTACGACATTGATAGGAATAATATCTCTGTCAGCATAGAGATAGGCAAATAGTTCTTCTAAGGATGGTTTCTCGGTGTGTTGGGTTGATGGTTCTGGGTTATGTTCTGGCTGAATTGGGTTCTGATCTTCATGGGTTTCAGCCATAAGAATGTCAACATGGCGTCCGGGCTCTTGTAGAACTTGGGTTTGGACTTGGTGTTGAGCTTGGCTTATTTGTTCATCAGCAGAGATTGGGATTGATTTCTCTGGTTCAGTCCTTAGAGATGAAGGAGGGGTGTCAAGTATGATGATCTCTGGTGGTTGTTGAGTTGTCTCTTCTGGTGTTCTGATGACTCTGTCTTTGAACATGTAGTCAAACACTACCATAGTCATCTCTGGTGTTTCTTCTTCTGTCATCCCCTTATCTCCTTGTGTATTTTCTTCCATCTATGCCTCTGCCTCTTTTGCTTTCTCTTTCCCTTTCCCCTTGTTTGTTTCTTTCTCTTTCTCCTTTTCTTTCTCAGGCTATTTCTCCTTCTGTTTTTCTTTCTCCTTCTCCCCCTTTTGTTGTTCTGCTAACTCACCCGTCTGATTATCTGAGTTTCCCTCTGGAGCATCTTGAAAGTCATCATCATCATCAGATAGTGCGATGCCGTCATCTTGTGAGGCCTGAACAACAAACTTTGAAGCAGCCTTACTTCTTTTGCTTGAAGGCTCTCCTTCTGGGGGTCCTTCTACGGGTCGTTTGAGTGTAGCAGTCTTTTCAATGGTATATGTGAAGGTTGAGACTGCCTTTTTCAGTGTATCTTAGACCTCTGTTGCAGCAGTTCTGATCTCATCTACTTGACTCTCAAAGTTAACTTTGTGAGAGTCAAGAGATGTCTGCACATGTCGCTCTGTCGCTTGTGCCTTCATGACAAACTTTGATGAGATGGACATCATTCTGCTGAGAACGTTTTTACTGAAATCTCCCATCTGGCCAACTGTCATAGGTAAATCAATGGGGATTGGACCAAAAATGTTAACTGGTGTAGCAGAAGATGTCGTTTCTTCTTTGATTGCATTCTTAAGAGAGTTGTCGATTAACTCTGTCAAGGTTCTGATGTTTGAGTCTGATAGGAGAAGTGAAGGTATAGGCAGCGTTCTGTTCATTGCAGCCGTGTGGTTCTCTGCCATAAGTCTTTTTAGATCTGCAAGCTCTGTTGATATATTTGTTGACTCCTCTGCTCTGACCCTTTCAGTATCCGCATATCTCTGATTTATCTCTGCATATTTAGATGAGATCTGTTGCAGTTCTTCTCTGAGAGAAACATTCTCCTTCCGGATCAGCTCCTCCTTTGATTCATTGATAAGTTTATACTCATTCAATGAGTTGCTAATAGTGTCACAGAAGCTTGCGAACTCTGCTCTGGTGACAAAATCAGCGGGGGTATCCTTGGATCCAACACATGTATCCAATTCTGCCTCGAGTTCAGAGGCGCCTACATCAAGAGTTGTTTTGAGGTTGGCTCTTGTAGGACTTCCACCCGATCCTTGATACTCCTTTTCAGGGGAAACATCTACAGGTGTGCTGACCAGAGTTTCCTCTTCCAGCTCATGTTCTGGAGAAGGAAATCTGATGTGTTGAGAAGAGTTTGGATCAAGCAAAGTCTTCCCTTGTGAAACTAGGTCATTCCATTGTCCCTAAGTCGGACAGAGACTACGTGAGATACGAAAGATCTCGGGTCTATTTTGTATCAAGACTATATGAGCCACAGAGGCATCATCGTGTGGAGGTGACCTATTGATGTTCTGGGGAAAAGGAACATCATTACCGAAAATGGATTCCCCGGTTGCGTGCATAATAGAGGCGTGAAGAGTTGCCTCTGGTGGTTCTTGCTGGTTAGGGTTCGAGGTGTGCACCTCTTTTTCAATATCCCTCTGGTCTTGATCACCAGGGATAGGTTGTGTGGTTGCACTGGGAGTTGGGGTGCGGAATCTCACATGTGTGTTCTCTTGAACATCTTGTTCTAAGCTTGCATTTCCGTTGGCTCCTAGGGTTTTAGAAGACTTGGGATTCTCTTCCTCACCTTTTTCTTTCTCACTACTACCAGAGGAGGATGAAATTACTTCCACCTCTGTAGTTTCCCTTACTCCCTCATGAACTGTCTCCACAGGGGATGCTCTGTTCTGTACATCCTCCTCCATCACTCTTGCAGAGCAAGACCCCACTTCGGGTGCTCTTGCCTCTGGTCTATTTACTTCTTCTCCTATCTCCTCACTCATAATTACTAATGAGGGCTCAGATCCTAAGTATGTTGGGGTTCTCACCTCAGGTTCTTGAGGTTGAGCAGCACTCTCATAGTTTTGGATAGAAATATGTTGAGGGTCAATTAGAGCGAGCATTGTTCTTGGTACTCGTCTAATAAAAGGATATTCACCTGATGTTGTGGGAAGGAACCTGAACATTACCCAAACAGGTGTAGGATTTCCCTGTTGAGTTAATTCCAAGCGTTGGAAGGCTCTTCTGATTACCAGACTGATGAATCGAGGAAATTTGATGGTCTTCAAAAATTTGTGGGTTCCAACAACTCCTCCTCTTTCTATGGTTGAAGTCTTTGTGTTAACAGCAGCAAGAAGATCATTGTACAGAATACTGGCGTAGTCGAAGTTCCTGTTAAAGAATAATCCATACATGATTTGTAGGATTTCGGTGCTGGTTTGATCTTGACTACCAGATTTGCAAGTGAGGGTTCTATTCAATGTGGAGAACATGAAGTTCCACACTGTGGGTAGGTTTGATCTTCTGAACTCGCCTATTTTGTTCAGTTCTTTGTTGTAGCATAAGAACTTCATAAAGTCAAGAAGCACAGCTACTTTGGGGGGTTTCTCATAGTCTTCAATTCCAAGCTGTCTTCTTGTCTTCATCCTAAAAAATCCTTCTGAAAGTGCTGGCACGAATGCGGATTGTACCTGCGCCTCCATTTCTAGAATCGACATTTCCAACGATCCCATCTTGTTCTTCAATGTACTGGAACGTAGTCCACCATTGTTGGACGTAGATCCCGGGAAGGTTGTCGTCGAACTCAGTTAGGGCTCTAAAAACTTCAGAATTTCTGAAAAACTCTATAAAAATGTGATAGGTGGGTAAATAGAGACCTGAGTTAGCATCGAAACGGTAGTTTTTGTCTGCTAACTCGTATGGAAGGATAACTATTTGGTCTACGGGTCCTATTCGGCTAGATTCAGCTGAGTTTTGTTGTTTTGCCATTGTTGCAGGTTAGGGTTTCTTGAAGAACTTAAGGGTTTTGAACTTTGAGAGGAAAAGATGAAGGGTTTTGAATGATTAGTAAGCGTAAGAAAAGAAATGAGTCTTGGGTATGGATATTTATACTCGAATCATGTGGCTGGACGAACGTCGTAGGTACTGTAGGCACTTGAGTGTCGGATAGTGGAGTGGCCTCAACAGTGTAACGTGGGAACAGCTAACGGTTGGTTTCTCAATCAGAGACTGCCACGTTGATTTGATTCTGACATCTTTGGGCAAGTAAACTGTCACGGTTAGAGATGGGTGGGTGACATGTCGTTGACGCTTAAGAAATAACCCGCACCTCTGGTGACAACACTTCTGATGACGTGGCAGAAAACTGACAGAGCTCTGGTGGAGCTTAGTACAGTTTTGCCTCTGTTGAGTGACAGTTTTCATTTCTTTTCAAGTATCCCAAGATGTTTCACCTTTACCCAAAGATCATTTAAAAATTATGTTCTGATGTGAAAGTGATCAAAGAACGAGAACAAAACTAACTTAGAAATTTCACAGAGATCTAGTGAGCATCAACAAAGACTCTGGTGAAATATAAGAGTTCTGGCAAGTTCTTGACTTTATCAAAAGGTTTTCATCAGAACAGGTTTTCCCTTCCTCAAAAAGATTTCCTTTAATGTTCAAAAAGCAAAGTCATTTAGATTTGAAACTGAGTTGACTTGCTCCCCCTAAAACCATGCATCTCTTAAGCTCCCCCTTAAATCATGAGCTTAATAGACAGATTTTTCTTTTCAGCCTTTTGAAAGATAAAAAAAACTTTATGTACAAAAAAAATTTATATACAAACAAGAAATTTCACAAGAGGAATACTTTGAAAAAATATGCTGGCAGAGCTCTGGTGAGAACATCAGAGGCTCTGGTGAACTATCCTACCCAACTATTGACAGAGCTCTGGTAGAAACATCAGAGGCTCTGTTGAATTTTAAACATAGTTAGGAGGACATGTTCAGCATACCCATCTTGCTGATTAAGAAGTTAAATCTCCTTTAATCAAGGGCTTTTGTGAACAAATCAGCAAGATGGAAGTCAGTTGAAACAAAATACATTTCAATTGTCCCTTTTTCAACACGATCCTTTATAAAATGGTACCTTATGTCGATATGCTTTGTCTTGGAGTGCTGGACTGGATTAGCTGTAATAGCTATGGCACTCTTGGAGTCGCACATAATTGGGATTTTGTTGTACTCCATGCCATAATCTTTGAGTTGAGTTTTTATCCAGATCACTTGAGAGCAACAACTAGCAGCAGCCACATATTCTGCTTCTACTGTAGAGGTTGATACGCAGTTCTGTTTCTTGGATGTCCAACTCACCAATTTATCTCCAAGCAATTGGCAGCTACCAGAAGTACTCTTTTTGTCATTCCTACATCCTCCATAATCTAAATCTATATATGCAATAAGCTCGAAACCAGAATTAAGAGGATACCAGAGACCCAAAAATTGAGTCCCTTTTAGATATTTAAATATGCGTTTGACAACAGACAGGTGGGATTCTTTAGGATTTGCTTGAAATCTAGCACAAAGACAGGTTGCAAACATTATATCAGGCCTGCTAGCAGTTAAGTACATAAGTGACCCTATCATGACTCTGTAGTTCTTGACATCCACAGGTTCACCATTAAGGTCAGAGTCAAGTTTAACTCCAGTGGCAATAGGAGTTTTCATTGGATTTGAATTATTGAGCTTATATTTTTTCAAAATATCAGAGATGTATTTAGACTGACTTATAAAAGTCCCTCTGATGGATTGTTTTACTTGCAAACCAAGGAAGAAAGAAAGTTCTCCCATCATGCTCATTTTGAATTCACTTTTCATCAATTCCTCAAACCTATCACAGTACTCCTGCCTTGTAGACCCAAAGATAATGTCATCAACATATATTTGTACCAGAAGAATATCATTCTTATACCTTCTAAAGAATAGAGTTGTATCGACAGTACCTTTCTCGAAGTGATTAGTCAACAGAAAATTTGACAGAGTTTCATACCAGACTCTAGGAGCTTGCTTAAGGCCGTACAGAGCTTTGTCTAACTTGTAAACGTGGTCTGGAAACTCTGGGCTTTCAAAACCTGGTGGTTGCTGGACATAAACTTCTTCTTAGAGTTTGCCATTCAGAAAGGCCGATTTCACATCCATCTGGTAGACCTTGAAACCCTTATGAGCAGCATAGGCTAAGAAGATTCTTATAGCTTCCAGCCTATCGAAAGGAGCAAAAGTTTCGTCATAATCAATACCTTCTTCTTGGCAATATCCCTTTGCAACCAGTCGAGCTTTATTTCTGATCATAATCCCATCTTCATCCTTTTTATTTCTGAACACCCACTTGGTTCCAATAGCAACTTTATCTTTAGGGAGTGGAACCTAGGACCAAACTTTATTCCTTTCAAACTCCAGAAGCTCCTCTTGCATGGCTTCTATCCAGTTTGAGTCTTCCAGGGCTTCAGAGATCTTCTTTGGCTCAATCATGCTTAGAAAATTGCAAAGAAAGCTTCATTGATTGTGGCCGATCTTGTCTTCACACCATCTTCAGCAGCACCAATAATTAGATGATGGGGGTGATCCTTTGTCCATCTTGTCATTGGACCATGGACAACAGGTGGAGTTTGTGCTTCTGATGGGAAAAGACGAATTTATGCATCAGAGCTCTGTGGATTGGGACCAGGGCTCTGTGGCACACAACTCTGGAGAGTGGCCTCATTGATCTGTGATGTCCCAACAGGGGTTTGCGAAGGTGAACATTCAAATAGGGAATCTCTCATAATATGAGTAAATAGGAGTGATGATGGCTCTTGTTCAGGTTCTCTTACATCTGGCTGTGGTTCCTCATTTCTCTGAATAACACCTGTAGACAGAGAAGTAGATGGTGAAGAATTGGAGGGGCCAGTAAGAGTTGTACCTGTCAGATTCTGTTATGTTGAGTTCTGAGCCTGATTGCCTCTGGTGATGTTGACAGAGGAATCATCATCATCGAAGAAATCGTTGAAGTCTAAGTTTATATCTTCTTCCCTTGACTTTGAAGAGCTTGGAATCTGTTCCTTCTGTGTCTCCTCTGGTGTTTTGCGATCAGAGGAACTTGATGTATTTTCATCAAATACACATTGATGCTCTCTTGAATGACTCTGGTTCTGGTATTGTAGACTCTGTCGGCTTTAGAGGTTAAGGAATAACCAATAAAGATTCCTTCGTCAACCTTCTTGTCGAATTTACCCAGTTGTTCTCTGTCATTCAAGATATAACACTTACAGACGAAAATATGAAAATATTTCACATTTGGCCTTCGATTGTTGATGAGTTCATAGGAAGTCTTCTTAAATCTTTTCACTATTACAACTCTGTTTTGGGTAAAACAGGTTGTTGAGACTGCCTCTGCCCAGAAGTTGATTGGAAGGATAGAACCGGCCAACATGGTTTTGGCGGCTTCTACCAGAGTTCTGTTCTTTCTTTCCACTACCCCATTCTGTTGTGGAGTTCTTGCAGCTGAGAAGTTCTGGGAAATACCTTCCTCTGATAGGTAGGCATCTATTCTGGCGTTCTTAAACTCTGTCCCATTATCACTTCTTAACTTTTGGATTTTGAGACCTAACAGAACCTGTATCCTTTTCAACAAACTTATCAAAATTTCTGGGACATTAAATTTTACTCTGATAAACTCAATCCATGTATATCTAGAAAATTCATCTATAAGTACTAGAATATACTTCTTGCCCGACAGACTTTGCACAGAGATTGGACCATTGAGATCCACATGAATCATATGCAAAGGTCTGGGACAACTGTGATCACTCTTAGCTTTGTGTGAAGATCTTTTCATCTTACCTAGCTCACAGGCAGAACAGAGATGGTCATTGTCAAATTTAAGGGAAGGAAGACCTTTCACTAAGTTCAACTTCACGAGTTTGTCAAGATTTTGGAAATTCAAATGGGCAAGTCTTTTATGCCAGAGCCAGGCATCTTCCTTTTTCAAAGACACTAAATAGAGTTTTTCTGTTGTAGAGTTTTTGTTTGGATTAAAATTCATTTTGTACAGATTGCCTTTTCTGTCGGCTCTTACAAGTTCTTGACCTGGCTCGGAAAGTAACAGAGAACAATACTTCTTCCTAAAATTGACATCGAACCCATGATCACAAAGTTGACTTATACTGAGTAGATTATGATTTAATCCTTTAACGTAAGCAACTTCAGAAACTGAAACACCACCATTAATTAAAGTACCATAGCCTCTAATATGTCCACCATTATCTCCTCCAAAGGTTACTGCACTTCCCATCTTGTTCTTGACAGAAGTCAGCAGCTCCTTATTGTCTGTCATGTGCCTGGAACATCCTGAATCTAGGTACCAGATCTGCACATGAGGCTTCTGCAAGACATATTAGTTTCTTTTAGGTACCCATTGCATAATGGGTCCTTTCTTGTTAGACTTAGGGGTGTTAACAGGCTTTCCTACTGGCTTTCCATTCTGTGATGGTGTCCAGAGGTCTTTTTCTGTGTATTCTGAACAGTCTTGGGATTTTTTTTCCTTTGAGCTGACTGATTCAGAACACAGTGGGGACCATTCAGGTGATTTTGCAGTTTGAGCAGAAGTTGAATACAATTGCAATTAATGGAACATGATGATTGATGCAAATTGTTGTTTTTATTCAAAATCTGTTGTTTGAATGGTGCTTGAAAAACTTTAGGACCAGATGTCTTTGCATACATTCTGTCCTGGTTTTGCTTCTTGAAATTGCCATTTTTCTTTGGAACAGACTCACTTGACCAAAAAGAGTTTCTTCTTTGATTTACAAATGAGGCAGAAATAGGTCTGTCATTTACTATCCACTTGCCCTTCTGCTCTGGTGTAAATCTGATTGGTTTGTAGACAAAGGGAACTGAAGTTTGATTCCCAGAAACATTTTTAGCTTTCTCTCTTCTCTTGTCTTCTATCTCATTAGAAGAAAGAATTTTGACACCCTTGTTTGGAAAAGCAGGAACTGGTATGAATCTGACTTGTTTCTTAAAGAAAGACACATTTTTCAAAGTTTCAGATTCAACAGAAGCTTGCTTGGGTTTGTATGAAACAGTCTCTTGAACACAGAAAATTTGCTCGTCCACATCAGAATCAGAATCACTGTCAGAGGCTAGAAAGTCTTTGGTGGCTCTGGTGGTAGACTCTGAGAGTATCACAGAGATATCAGCTTTAGCAGACTTAAACTTTCTCAACTTGGGTTTTAATGCATCAGAAACAGCATTTTCCTTTAGAACTCTTTTCAAATCCTCCTCAAAAGATGTTCTAATTGTTTCAGAAGTAGGAGAGAAGACTTAGGCTTCAGGGTTGAGCTCGCTCTGTGGTTTATCACCAGAGGGTTCATCCACAGAAGTGACAGACTTCTGTCCCTTAAAAGAGTTAAATTAGACTCCTAGTTTAATTAACGTCGGCTTATCTGTCAGTCGTGTTGGGGGCTTTTTACTAGTCAAGTGGTAAGGTAGGGCGCTATTCGATGAATAAAACATATTTTAGGGCCAACCGACCGACCGAGTTGGGCTGGGCGTCCATGTCACAGAACCTTTCTCTAGCCAAGAATCCCAAAGTTGAAAATCTCTTTAGGATCCAGACTTTTACCAGAATTAGGAAGTATGATTCTAGCTCTTCCTTGATCAAGAATAAACTTTGAAGATGGTTTTATAACCTTTTCTTGATTCAAGGAGTCATAGCTGACATTCCTGAAATTAAGTCTCCTAGTCCTTGAAAATACATCTGAGGTTTTGATTCTCTTGAAAGCTGCAGTACCAGAGATCACATCATCCTGGATCTTCCCAACACAAAAGGCAGAAGACAGAGATGTCTTCTTTCTTCCATTATAGGGAGCAAGGTCACTGAAACCAAGACCTTGTGTATCCTTTTGAGATTTTATCTTGATGTGCACATCTTGTGCATCCTGGTACTTTTTAATTTGAATTTTTTTCCTTTGCAGGGATTGATGCGAAACCTCCCTTTCTCTTTGAAAATAATCTTTTAAAGCAACAGAGTTAAGTCTTTCGGTTTCTGACTTCTTAACCTCTACAGTCTTTTGTTTCAAAACTTCCTCAAACTCTTTAACTTTTTAAGAAAAGGTGTTTTCCTTTTGTTTCTGCAAAATCTCTAGCTCAGACTTTTCTTTAAAGATTTCTTCCTTTTCTTGTTACAAGAGAGTTTTCTCTCTCTTGTAAAAGGACAGATCCTTTTCAGCTAGCTTTCTTAATTCCTTTTCCTCTGAAAGTTTTTGTTTTAAAAGTTGAAATTCTTCTGTTAACAAAGAAACGGGCATTTCCAACTCAGAGTCAGATTTTGATTCAGAAGCAGAACATACCTTGGCACTGGGTCTGGTGGTCTCCAGCGCTCTTTCATTTGGCTCTGTTACAGCAAGAGCGTATGCATTTTGAGACAAATCTTCCTCTGTTGTTTTCTCTGGCATCTCTCCAGTCATCCAATATGCTACCTCTAGACTTTCATCATCCACATCAACTCCGCAGAAATTGGCCTGCTCTGGTTCGTCATCAAAGGACGAATCAGAGATCCAATTCTCCATCTCAGCAACATAGCTTCTTTCTCTGTAATTGTACTTGTATCTGTTCTTGTAGTAATCCTAGTCTTTTACCAGTTTACCTCTACAATTTGCAGAGAAATGGCCTGGTTTGCCACATCTAAAACAACGTCCATTATTCTGGTTGATGGGTTGGGCAACATCGGTTTTCTGAGGTGTTGGAGTATTATACTTCTATTGTGGTTGAGGTCTCTGCTCTTGTGGAGCTCTGTTCTGGTGGGTAGGTGCAGCGTAACCTCTTTTCTCATCTTTGTCTTCTCTCTCGTACCTTCCTCTTCTATCAAATACCTTGTTGCCGAATCTCTTGTTAAATGTTTGAGTTATTAACGCAAGAGATTGGGCAAAAGCATTTATATCATCATCTTCTGATGAACTTTCTTCAGCATCACTTTCAGCTACCAGACACTTCTTACCCTTTTTCTTCACAAACTTCTCTTTCTTTTTCTCTCTGCAAGAACTTTCTCTGTTGGACTTTCCTTCAGTGGGTTTCTTTGAATCAGAAACCAAAGCGATTGGACCTGCAATGGTGGATTTGCCCTTTTGTTTGACAACATCCTTATCTTGTGCAGCAAGAGTTCCATACACATCAGTAAGAGACCATGCATCCAAATCTTGATTAGCTTGTAAAGACATGGACAGATTTAACCATCCATCATTCAAACTTTTTGTAACGACCCAAATTCTCAAACATACGTAATATACATCAATTAACATATTATACATAACGTCGTTTCATTCATAACAAAAATATACATAATAAATCACGTACGGTCCCATAGTCTCAAAACTATACAATACAAAACATAAGCATTTCCTAATCTTCGTCAGCTATCAACCGCATCCTACACTTTATCCTTTCCTTTGCTATTAAAAGTTCCTCGACCTGGAATACATATTTTTTTAAAACAAAAAGAGGGTTAGACCAAACGGTCTAGTGAGATAATCCCTGTCAGTTTAGTAATCCTTTTGTAAAACACCAATATACAACAAGTATTTAAATACCAAACAAGACTCGTGCACTGTGTACCTCTCCTCATTTCCCTTGGCCATATTAGTTGGTTGCGAGCCAACTAATCAATTTACTCCGCTGTACTACAATACAGCCAACACCGTTGTCTCTCCGTACATCCAAACTCCACCGGTCCTAAGCCCGGTCAACGTGCTCTCGTGTAGTGTAATGCTCATGTAAATAAATATAATATACACCTCAATATATCATACTTTATTTATAAACACGTCGTCACATTCCTACCACATATTCATCTCATATATATATATATATATATATATATATATATATATATATATATATTCCAGTTCGAAAACATTTTAAAGTAAAAACTCACCTGATTGCTTATCAAAAACCCTTCCAAGCTTTTCTCCGAGCTATTCGATCTTTTACCCAAAATTCTCAGAATCTGAAACAATTTGCATACAAATATCTCTTTACCAAATGAACTCATAAGACTTACCAACAAGCTAAGAACTCTAGATAAATCTATCTAACTCTTATCCTCAAAAGTGACCAAACAGCTAAAGTTTCCGGATACTACAGAACTATCCGGACAACACAAACAATCCGGACAACCCAACTTCCCGGACAGCATAAACAATCCGGACATCATCCGGACACCAAGGTAATCCGGATGCCATCCGGTATCTAATTCATCCAGAAACCATAGAAAAGAGAACTTACCGGATAATCGACTCGTCCGGACACCATCGAAAGGGACTACCGGACACTATCAACAAAACTACCGGACACCACCATAAATTGTCCAGAAACCTCTGTCGGTTTATCCCATTTCTACCCAGAATCGACAGAATTTACTACCAGGCATGAAATCGGTGATTATACTCCGATAGAAACTATCTACTAGCAATTACAAACATAATATGTAAAGGAACATACCTCAGAATCACTTTTAAGTACACCAATTTGAAGCCTTAGCCTTAATCTTCTTCTTTTCTTCTTTTTGTCTCAAAACACACACACACACACACACACTGATTTCTAATTCTGAAAATATTTGGATACTCAAGGGTGTATATCAAACTAATTTTACAATTAAGGCTTGAACTATTCACTAAAGACAAAAACATCTTTAACTTATAAATTAACATAAACTTACCCTAAACATCAAATTTTAGGTTAACTAATTTTAACGGGAAGGGAAATTTAACTAACAAACTTACCCGGGGTATTACATCATCTCCCCCTTAAAAGAATTCCGTCCCGGAATTCGGTTAAGCAAAAGGTATGAATACTTATCACTACTACTTCGAACTCAATCAAAGCCATAGAAACTAACTAAATAGACACCCCACACCCATCTATATCTCTAACACATATAAGCAACAAAAGAACGGAAATACTAATGATCGTTTTGCACAGGAGTCAGATAACACTGTAGCATGTATAGAGTTTGTTAGAAATGTACTTGTAGCCTCATCCGGGATTTCCTCTGCTTCATGTGCTGTCATTTGGAAGGCTCGACCCTTTGCTTTCGGTACTTCAGGCCTTTGTATCCCTCCTGGCCTAACACCCGTTGATCCCACCGTCATACTACCCTGTTGTGCTTTCCATTGTGGACAATCTGCCTGAATATGATCAGGGGAGTTGCAAGAGAAACATATTCGAGTTACCCGACAGTCTTTAGCAATGTGACCAGTCTTTCCACACTTGTAACAAATTTGAGAATCCATATAACAGTTTCCTTGATGAACACGGTTGCATTTTGGACATGGTCTTTCAGCTGATCTGAAAGGTGAATGAATATCAAACCTCGGGGATTCATACTCCTTCAAATTGTAAGTCATTTCTTCCAATTTTCTTTTCCCAAAACTTCTATCACCAGCATCCCTCCCTTTATCTCTTTCTACATTCTCGGTGGCATCTACAGTGGCTGAGAAAGTATCGGTTCCCTTAGCAATCACTAAACCTCTAATTTCCGAATTTAACCCAAAGATAAACCTTTCCATTTTGAGTGCTTCTGTAGCCACATAGTATTCTACAAAACGGGACTTCTCTAGAAAGCGCGCAGTGTAATCCCGAACTGATAGCTTACCCTGTTGCAAATTCATGAATTCTTCTTCCAACTGTCTTACGACAGCTTGAGGACAGAACTGCCTTTTAAAAGCGCTAGCAAATTCTTCCCAGGAGAAAGTAGAATACACGTCCGGTCCTCTTGAAGTAATAAGAGCTTCCCACCAGTATAGTGCATCGGCCTTTAACATCGCGGTCCCATATAGTACTCTATCTTCATCGGCACATTTGCTGGTCTAAAAGATGGCCTCTATTTCTTTCAGCCACCTCATATCCTTTACCGGATCTCTTTCTCCGGAGTAGGTTGGAGGTTTGCAGCTTAAGAACATCTTGTAATCACACTTCCTTGGCACCGGTATGACAGTAGGTGTAATGGGCATCTCGTCTTCCAAACTAGGATCTGGTATTTCAGTTTCAGTATGACCAGTTCGGTCGAACATAGCTTGTATATTTGCTTGCAGTCTTCCCATTTCAGCCGTCAAGTCGTTTCTTGTAACAAATTCATTACCTCGCGACTGAACTATGCCTCCAGTTCTGCCCCTGCCTCGCTCTCCCCCTCTTCCCCTTGTCCCGACTGTTGGATTAGTTCTACTAGGGTTTCCTTTTTCCTCCCTATTTGTACGTCGAGTACCACTTGCCATCCTGTTGACTTTAACACGGTTAATATACACATAAGCACATACCCCAATATAATAAGGTATTTCCAGTTCAAACATGTACCTGTAAGTTCACAATTACACTGACCAGGTGTAATATGAAATTACCTTACATGATGTTTCTTATACCCTTTATATTTAGCATCCCAAGGTTCTAAAATAATAGGAACATCCTACTTCACATGCAGTTTAAGTCTAGGTATGGATCCGAATACCTAAATCCCTTAAACTAGGGCTCTGATACCATCTGTAACGACCCAAATTCTCAAACATACGTAATATACATCGATTAACATATTATACATAACGTCGTTTCATTCATAACAAAAAGATACATAATAAATCACGTACGGTCCCATAGTCTCAAAACTATACAATACAAAACATAAAAATTTCCTAATCTTCGTCAGCTATCAACCGCATCCTACACTTTATCCTTTCCTTTGCTATTAAAAGTTACTCGACCTGGAATACATATTTTTGAAAACAAAATGAGGGTTAGACCAAACGGTCTAGTGAGATAATCCCTGTCAGTTTAGTAATCCTTTTGTAAAACACCAATATACAACAAGTATTTAAATACCAAACAAGACTCGTGCACTGTGTACCTCTCCTCATTTCCCTTGGCCATATTAGTTGGTTGCGAGCCAACTATTCAATTTACTCCGCTGTACTAAAATACAGCCAACACCGCTGTCCCTCCGTACAACCAAACTCCACCGGTCCTAAGCCCGGTCAACGTGCTCACGTGTAGTGTAATGCTCATATAAATAAATATAATATACACCTCAATATATCATACTTTATTTATAAACACGTCGTCACATTACTACCACATATTCATCTCGTATATATATATATATATATATATATATATATATATATATATTCCAGTTCAAAAACATTTTAAAGTAAAAACTCACCTGATTGCTTATCAAAAACCCTTCCAAGCTTTTCTCCGAGCTATTCGATCTTTTACGCAAAATTCTCAGAATCTGAAACAATTTACATACAAATATCTCTTTACCAAATGAACTCATAAGACTTACCAACAAGCTAACAACTCTAGATAAATCTATCTAACTCTTATCCTTAAAAGTGACCAAACAGCTAAAGTTTCCGGATACTACAGAACTTTTCGGACAACACAAACAATCCGGATAACCCAACTTCCTGGACAGCATAAACAATCCGGACATCATCCGGACACCAAGGTAATCCGGATGCCATCCGGTATCTAATTCAACCGGAAACCATAGAAAAGAGAACTTACCGGATAATAGACTTGTCCGGACACCATCGAAAGGGACTACCGAACACTATCAACAAAACTACCGGACACCACCATAAATCGTCCGGAAACCTCTGTCGGTTTATCCCATTTCTACCCAGAATCGACAGAATTTACTACCAGGCATGAAATCGGTGATTCTGCTCCGATAGAAACTATCTACTAGCAATTACAAACATAATATGTAAAGGAACATACCTCAGAATCACTTTTAAGTACACCAATTTGAAGCTTTAGCCTTAATCTTCTTCTTTTCTTCTTTTTGTCTCAAAACACACACACACACACACACACACACTGATTTCTAATTCTGAAAATATCTGGATACTCAAGGGTGTATATCAAACTAATTTTACAATTAAGGCTTGAACTATTCACTAATGACAAAAACATCTTTAACTTATAAATTAGCCCAAACTTACCCTAAACATCAAATTTTAAGTTAACTAATTTTAACGGGAAGGGAAATTTAACTAACGAACTTACCCGGGGTATTACACTCTTCAGGAACAGAACATTGTTATCTTCCTTCGACCTAACAACCCCACACTTTTTGCATTTGTTTATCAACACATTAAATCTGTTGTAGGTCTGTTGTAAGGTTTCCTCAGGAAGTGCCTTGAAATCATTGTATTCGTTAATACATTGGGTCTTTCTGTTCTTTTGGGTTTTGATACCACCCTCAAGTTGATTAAGAAGCTGATCCCATATTTCTTTAGCAGTAACACATGAATCTAGTTCTTGAAATATATCGTTGGGAATGGCCATAATCAGAAGTCTAACTTCCTTAAGGTCATTTTCTATTTTTAGCTTCTATTCATCAGTAAACCCGGTGGTTTTAACTTCGAAGTGAGCAGGAATCTCAGCAGTTGTTTGTGTTGCGGGTACACGAGGGACAAAAACCATGGGTTGGAATGGTCCATCATTGACAGATCGCATTAAATCTCTGTCCATTCCATCAAGGAAGTTAACCATCCTGATCTTCCACTGAGGATATTCATCTCTCATAAGAGTAGGAGGTTTAGTCAGAGAACCAGCAGTATAGATGGCATTTATGTTGTTATTAGCCATTTTGAAGAAAAACAGAGTAATATGGTTTCAAAACAGTTTAAATTGCAGGTGAATGAACAGTAACCAATGGAATAGTAACTTTGAGTGGAGAAGATCTTTAAACTTGCTAGAAAACTTTAAACAAAGTTAAACGAACTCTGAAAACTTGTTTTAAACTTGAACAGTAAAAAACAGAGTATTCTATGAAGCTTTAAAAACACACACACACACACAATCAACAACTATGAATCCACCTTGGTAGATTGGATCATTTGATTTAAGCAAATCAAAGAAGCTCTGATACCAACTGTAGGTTCCCAGATTCACGTTGTATCACATAAATGGTACGAAATAGACAGCGGAAGCATTATATAAAGCCATTAAAATGTGAGTGATTGTGTAATACGATAATGTAACAGTGAGTATCAAATATAGAACAGTAAAATGATAACAAGATCAAATATAATAAGCTGCTCGTATATTGATAATGTGAATAACACCAAGAACACGTTCAAGTGTGTGTATTCTGAAATCTCACAGGGAACAAGATCGTACGGAGGTAGTGCTATGGAATGTTGCAGTGTGTGCTCTAACAATTGTGGAAAACTATTCTTCCAAAAACTTACAAATGTTGTTCTACTACCTCTCTATTTATAGCCTGATAAAGCATTAGACAGTGTACTATCTAACCCTAGAATGACACGTGGAAAGTGTGTCTTCGTCCTTTTAGGGCTTACGTGGAAAGTACGAACATGTGTCTAACACTTAGAGATTTCTACGAGACTTATGCTTCACAGAGGTCTTCAGTCACCAGAGCTCTTACGCCAGAGCTCTATTGGTCTTCTTGTGTAAACGGTTCTTCTGTTGAATAGAAGAAGTCTTCTGCCAGAGCTCTGTCGAGCTCTGTTGATTACGCCAGAGCTCTGTCGAGCTCTGTTGGTCTTCTGGTTGAACTTCTTCTAAGTCTTCTGTTGGATCTCTGGTGGTCTTCTGACTTGTACTATTTTCAATACTTTTACATAAGAGATACTTGGGGCTAACACCCTTTTCCACATAGTCTTTAATAAAATGATACCTTACATCAATATGTTTGGTCTTTGAATGCTGAACATGATTATGAGTAATGGCAATGGCACTTTCTGAATCACAATAGATGGGAATCTTGTTGAGTTGATACCCATAATCCATGAGTTGTGTTTTCATCCACAGAGTTTGAGAACAGTAAGCAGCAGCAGCTACATATTCTGCCTCAGCAGTTGATATGGACACACAATTTTGTTTCTTTGAAGCCCAACTCACTATCTTATCTCCCAAAAAGTGACAAGCACCAGAAGTACTTTTCCTGTCCAATCTGCTTCCTGCATGATCAGCATCAGTAAATGCAGTTAACATGAAATCAGTTTCTTTTGGATACCAAAGGCCCAATTCAGGTGAACCTTTGAGATATCTTAAGATTCTTTTAACAACTAGCAAATGAGATTCTTTTGGATTAGATTGAAATCTAGCACAGAAACATGTAGCAAACATGATATCTGGTCTACTTGCAGTCAGATAAAGTAAACAACCAATCATGCCTCTATAAACCTTGTTATCTACTGAAACTCCAGAGAGATCAGCATCTAACTTGACATTTGTAGCCATAGGTGTTCTCATAGCAGCACAATCAGACATCTTAAACTTTTTCAAAATATCTTTTACATATTTTCCTTGATTTATAAAAATTCCATTTGGTAATTGTTTCACTTGAAGACCAATGAAAAAGTTCAATTCTCCCATCATGCTCATTTCAAATTTTGATTTCATGATTTCTGAGAATTCATCACATAATTCTGCATTTGTAGAACCAAATATGATATCATCTACATATATCAGAATTAGAATTAAATCATCACCTTCTTTCTTTAAAAATAAGGTAGTATCAATTTTACCTTTCTTGAAGCCAGATTCTAATAAGTATTGAGTTAGAGTGTCATACCAGGCTCTTGGTGCTTGTTTCAGACCATATAATGCTTTATCTAAAACATACACATGATCTGGAAACTCAGGATCAACAAATCATTCAGGTTGATAGACATAAACTTCTTCATTAAGTATACCATTCAAAAATGCTGATTTGACATCCATTTGGTATACTTTGAAGTTCTTGTGTGCAGCATATGCCAAGAATATTCTGATTGCCTCTATTCTTGCAACTGGTGCAAATGTCTCATCATAGTCAATTCCTTCTTGTAAACCCATTTTTTCCAATAATTGATTTACCTTCAGGCCTTGGAATGAGTCTCCAAACTTTGTTTCTTGTAAACTGTAGCAATTCATCTTGCATTGCTAAAACCCAGTCTGGATACTCTAGGGCTTCGGTGGCTTTCTTAGGTTCAATCACACTTAAAAATCCTGTAAACATTGCTTCATTTGCTATTGTTGATCTAGTCTGCACTCCCACTGTTGGATCTCCTATCACTTGATGAATAGGATGGTCTTTTGTCCATTTGTTTGAACTTGGAAGCACATCAATATCTTCAAAATTATTGTTTGTATCATTCTCATCCATAACAGCTTGTAATTCTGAATGGTCCATTTGTTCTGGGAATTGTTGAGGTGTAACATCCAAGTTTGGATTCTGAGTAGTAGAGTCAGAATTCTGAATAACTTGTTCAGAGTTCTGAGTATCTTGCCCAGAAGTCTGAGTACCTTGTCCAGAATTCTGATTAACTTGTCCAGAATTCTGAGTACCTTGTCCAGAATTCTGAGTACTAGGCTCAAAAATTTCATTACTTGTATTGATCAACATTGGACATTCCTCGGATGGACCAGAATTAGAAATCACTGTTGTTTGAACCTCTAAACTTCCCTTTTTCATTTCTTGAACCATTTTAGGAATTTCAAAATCTGCATAAGATTCAGAAGTTAGTTCTAGAAATGCATCCTTAAACAATAAATTGAGTTCTAAACAATTAGGATTAGAATCGGATTCAGAAGTCATTTTTGTCTTATCCTGATTGAGTCCTGAACCGTTTTGTTCAGAAGTCCTTAATCTTGACTCATCAAAAGTAACATTGATGCTTTCCATAATCCTCTTGGTTCTTTTGTTGTAGATTCTGAATGCTTTGGAAGTTAGTGAATAACCAACAAAGTATCCTTCATCTGCCTTTTTGTCAAATTTACCAAGATTTTCTCTATCCTTGAGACCATAGCATCTGCAGCAAAAACCATGAAAGAATTTAATTAGTGGTTTTCTTTTGTTAATCAGTTCATAAGCAGTTTTATTCAGTCTTTTATTGATCAAAGTCATGTTTTGAGTAAAACAAGCAGTGGCAATTGCTTCAGCCCAGAGGAAGGTTGGAAGATTTGAATAGGCCAACATGGTTCTTACAACTTCAACTTGGGTTCCGTTCTTTCTTTCAACAACACCATTTTGTTGAGGAGTTCTGACAGCAGAAAAATTATGAGAACTCCCAAAGCTTTGTATAAAGTTCGGAAGAGTCTCATTTCTGAATTTTGTTCCATTGTCACTCCTGATCTTCTGAACTGGAAGTTGTAAGAGTACTTGAATTCTTTTGATGAAGTTAATCAGTGTTTCAGCATCCTCAGATTTTGCTCTTAAGAATTCAACCCATGTATATCTTGAATACTCATCCACAATGACAAGTATATACTTCTTCCCTCCCATTGATTGAACTGAAATAGGACCACCCAAATCTGTATGTAGCATCTCTAATGGTGACATGCATGAAGAATCCATTTTCAACTTGTGAGAACTCTTCTTCATCTTGCCCATTTCACATGCTGAACATAATGATTCCTTCTCAAACTTGATCTTCGGTAATCCTTTAACTAAATGTTTGCCAACAAGATTGTTCAGATCCTTAAAATTCAAATGACAACACCTTCCGTGCCATAGCCAACATTCATTTGCAGTTGCATTTAATAATAGACATACTAGAGTTAAAGCTTGAATCTTTGAAAAATTAACCACAAATAAGTCCATATGTCTTTTAGCCCAGAACACTTTTATTTCTTTCTCAGTCAGAATTAAGCAACCTGTTATGCTGAACTTGATCTGGCAGAAACTGTCCAAAAACTGACTTATGTTGAACAGATTATGTTGTAAGCCTTCCACATAGAATACTTTCTGAATAGTTAAATCCCCATAACCTCTAACTTGTCCTTTACTGTTATTGCCAAAGTTAACTATCCTCCTGCCTTTTCTGTGAAATTTGTCAGAGAAGACTTATGACCTGTCATGTGTCTTGAAGCTCCAGAATCTAAAAACCACACATGACAGCCCGGCAAAAACATTTAGTTAGATTTAGGTACCCATACTGGAATGGGTCCTTCTTTGTTAGCTTTAATATCAGATTTAACAAAAGTTCCTTTAACTTTCCATTCAAAATCTTCTTTTAAGAACCACTTTCCTTGTACTTCTATGAAATCAGAACATCTTCTATTCACAAAATTGTTTCTTTTCTTCTTGAAAACTTTAGGTTGAGACTGAGAAATACTTTCAGTCTTCTTTTCTTTAGATTGAAACAAGTTTTCATTCTTCTTTCCTTTTAATTTAGATTGAGAGATGTTTTCAATCTTTTTTCCTTTTTTCTGAGTTTGAGAAACCAAAACAGTCTTCTTTTCTAAATTCTGATTTGCTTTGGTCTTAAAAGATGTTTTAGAAGATGTTTTTGAATTTTGACTTTTCTGAGATAATTGAAATAAATGACTACCACATTGAACACATTGTAGATGTTTTCTTGCATGAGACAACAAATCTGAATGAAAAGTATTTTCATTTTTATTGATAGTATTCAGATTACATTTGCATCTAATACAAGAACTATTGACATTTGGTTCAGAAGTATTATTCAGTCCACTCTTCTCAGAAGTCCTTTTCAGATCATCATTCCTTTTGCTTTCTTCTTTTTCTGAAACATTTGATTTTACATAATTAGAAGATGATTCAGATGATTCACCATGCTCATAAGTACTTGATTCATTAAAGAATTTCTTATTCGATTCTAAGGCTTTAATCTTGAAAAGATCATACTCAGCCTTTAACTTCTCAAGCACTTCTATTTTTAAGACATAATATTTATTTTCTTTTAAAGTTTCTTCAAGTTTAAAATCCACATCACAGAAATCATTTTCAAGCTCATCAAAACTTTTCCTTAACTCTTCAAGTTCTTGATTAACAAGTTTAAACCTCTTCTCAAGTTCTGAGAAACTTTCTGAATTAGATTGAGAATTTTCAGTTGACTCAGAATTTTGACTAACAGTCTCAGAATTCTGACCTACAGACTAAGAATTCTGACTAATGGATTCAAAATTCTGACTAGAGGACTCAGAATTCTGACTGACTGTCTCAGAATTCTCTTTGTTTTCAGAAACCTTGCTTGCATCAAATATACTCTCAATTTCTGTATAAGAAAAACTTGGTTGTTTATTTTTGTAACTAACATTCAGAGAGTCATATTTGAATTTAGCATCATTATATCTTGGTTTCTCTTCTGTTGGTTTTGAAATTTCTTTCTTAACCTTGTCTTCTGAAACTTCTGACTTCTCAGTTTTTGGTTCAGAAATTATTTCCTTTGCTTTTTCAGGACTTGATTTTTGTAAACTGTCTGAACTTGTTATTGAACTTGCAGGTCTTATAAAAACTTCAACTAACTCTGGGATTTCTGGTTTAGGAACATGTAGATTCTCAAAATCATAAAGGTTTATTGGAGCCTTTTGCAAAATAACATTTTCCTCCAAACCTAATCCCATTTTTGGATTATAAAATCTTGTGTCTTTAACATTGCTTGTGAGAAGATTCAAAGTTTGTTGAGTTTGACCTCTTTTCAGATTAAGATCTTCTAACTCCTTGATTTTAGAATATAAATTCTTTCTTTCATCAAGCAACATATCAAATTCAATTTGCAAATCAACTTTTTCATCTTTTACTCCTGAAAGTTCATCTTTTAATTCAGAATTCTCTTTTCTGACTTTTTGTTTCTCAACCTCAGTTTCTTCAAATTGTTCTTTAATTATTTCTTTTTATGTTCTGAATTTGTTAACCAGGATCCTTTCACCTTTTATCTGTTTTCTGAGTTTAGCAAATTCAGATTTCAGATTTCCAATTTGAATCATTAAATCAATTTAAAGACTAGAGTGTACCTCAGCTGAAGATTCAGAACCTCCTTCTTCATAATCAGAATCATCCTCATCACCCATCTTAGCCATATAACTCTGCATTTGTGAGAAGTGAATGCAATCCTCTTCATCAGAAGAATAATACTTCCAGTTCTCTTGTTCTGCTAATAGAGCAATCCCACTGACTTTGGTTTTGGCCAGCTGAGCCTTCTTTGCATAATACTCATAGTCTTTCACAACCTTTACTCTGCAATCTCTGGCAAAATGACCAGGTTTTCCACACTTAAAACAAAGATCCTTCTCTTTTCTCTCTTCCTTCTCTTCTTTCTTCTCATACTTACTCTCTTCTCTATCTTCTCTCTTTTTGTACCTTTCTTCTGAGCTCCCCTGACCCTCTTTTCTGAACTTACCCTCAAATATCTTCTTTCCATACCTTTTATTGAAGGTATTAGTCAACAATGCTAATTTCTCAGCAATTAACTCGATATCATCATCTTCCTCAAATCCTTCTTCTTTCTCAGATTCCTCCTCTAACTTTGGTATTTCAGACAAAAACACAGATTTCTTGGATGTTTTGGATGTTTTGGTGATTTTGGATTTTGAAAGCAAAGCTAATTGATCAGAAACACTTTTCTTTTCCTCAACCACTTGCTAAACAGAATCCTCTTGTTGATTCGGAACACAAAACAGATCATTCAGATCTTCCTCAATCATATCTCTGTTCATCTGAAGACTAATTGCAAAAGATGACCATTCTGAATTAAGACAATTCAAAAATTTACAGTTTATTTCTGACTTAGTCTTCTTCAGCCCATTCCTCCTGAGATTATTCAAAATAATGCAAAACTTGTTATATGTTTGAGTTAAGCTTTCACACTCTTTTGCTTTGAATCTTTCATGTGCATTGATGCATTGATTTAACTTTGCCTGAATGGATTTGGTAGTGCTAAGAATTTTCTTCTCAAGTTCATCCCACATCTCTTTTGCGGATGTTCCACTATCAATTCGGTTGAAGACTTCATTAGGAAATGCCAAAGTTAACAAAGTTACAGCTCTTTTGTCTATTGCATGTCTCTGTTTCTGTGCTTCAGTATACTGTGAGAAAAGCTTTTTAACTCTGGTAGCAGGAATCTCTGGTGTTGTATTAGTTGCAGGTATAGCAGCAATGTCAACATAAACTTCAATAGGACCTTCATGAATTGAGATCATCAAATTCTCATCAATATTATCCAAGAATTGAATAATTCGGATCTTCCAGTGTTGATATTCTTCAGGAATAAGAACAAGTGGCTTCGTCTCAGATCCCATAGAGAGAATTTCTTTAGAAGACATGATTGTAAGATGAATTGAATCGATTCAACAGAAAGACAAATTCGAATTTCTTGAACAAAAATAGAACGAATTCAAGAATTACTAAGAATTCAAGAACTACGAGTAGCAGCGGAATCAATTGTCGAATTGATCAAGAAATCTTCAAGAACACAATCAAGAAACCTCCAAGAACGCGATCTTGACCTAATTTGTTTGTTGATTGGCTCTGATACCAATTGTAGAAACCAGGATTCGATCTTACAATCAATTAAGAACAATCAAACAGTAAAATGATAGTGAATTGGATCAAAAAGCTTCGTATTCATTCAAGAACAGATTCCAGATCTAGAGAGAGAATCTCTCAAAGATTACAAAGTGAATACAAAGTTATGCGAAAGTTATTTACCTTACAGTTGCTAACTTCTATATATACTGTAAAGGAAAGCTAAAGCTACAGTACATATACATGACAAACCAATAGAACTAATACACGTGTTCTAATTAGTAACTAAATATAACTGAAAATGTCTAAGACATAAGTTCAGAACAACATGTTCAGAACTTCTGAACATCCTTCTGATTAAGTACTTCAGAACACACTTTAAGCACTTGGACATTTTCGTCTTCACCTTCAGAAGTTCTGTGTCTCCTACTCAAAACTCTGAGCCTTCTGTTCAGACTTCACACTTAGTAATCTTTGTAGTATTCTCTGATCAGAACTTCTGAGTCTTCTTACTCAAAACTCTGAGTCTTCACTTCAGATCTCAACACTTGTGTTTTTGACAAAACTCTAGATCTAACAAATATTGGCAAGATCTTGAAAGATTCAAGATGCAAGGCTCTAAAGGTAGTCTCTTGAAAGTATGATATGACATCATTTTGAGCATGTCTCAATATTCTAGGACAAAGGCTGAGCTAGATAAATTGATTTGTATTCCACATGCCTTGGCATTTGGATATATCATATACGCCATGATATGCACTAGACCGAGTGTGTCATAATGCTTTAGACCATTAGAAGAAGATACCAACGAAATACGAGGGAAGGTCATTGAATGACTATAAAGGACATTCTAAGGTACTTACGAAGAACCTAAGAAGTGTTCCTTAATTAAGGGTTGGAAGAAGATCATAGTAAAACGTTACACTGATTATAGCTTCCATAAAGATCGAGAAGGTTCTCGACCACAAAAGGGATATGTCTTCATTATGAATGAAGAAGTAGTTCGTTTGAAAATGTTCCAAACGAAGATAAATTGCACAATACACTACAAAATAAGAATACACTGCTCCTTTAGAGGCTGCAAAAGTGAAGGATGGTTGGATGAAAGAGTTCATTGAAAAGCTAGGTAGATGCCTTCCATTCAGGGTCACCTAGAAATATTTTATGACAATATGGGTGCCATTACACACGCTAAAGGACTCTATGTCACATCAGAATACCAAGCATCTACTCCAAACATTTAACTATATTCAAAATAAAGTTTAAAATTGGAGATGTTAGTATTCACAAAGTTCACACAAATCAAGTTGTTTTTAGGACCCATTCAGGAAGCTCTTTTCATAAGCCAAACATGAAGGGTCATGTTTGAGCTATAGGACTTCGTTATTCTAGTGATGGGATTTGATTTGGATTTAGTATTTGGATATTGGAACAAGTTAAAGAACAAGTATAGTATTTAGTTAGATATATAGGATATGATCTTTTTCATACTCATTGTGTTCCATATTAGCATGTTTTAATCCTTGAATAAACCAGTTATTCTAAATGTCCATAGTCGATCATAGTTGTGGGAGCAACCATGAAAAAAGACTAATATGAATTGGAGTTGTTGACTTTTAAGAGTAAAAGTGGCAAAGTATTGCAACCAAGTTCATAGGTACTTGTTAGGGAACAAGTACTGGACCTGACCCGCTTCAAGATCACTTCATGGATCGTCGTCATAAGTGATTATTGAATAAAGGTAGTATCTTTGTATCCTCCGACCTGAGATGCATATTAGGGACTTGAGTGTTGGGAGTACTATGTTTTGATATGGTTAAACGCTGATCTTTAACAAGGCAGTTATAAAGGCCATCATTAGGTATAGTATGAACTACATAAGAGGCGTACGTATTCAAGAGGGGATTTGTTCCTCTAAATGATTTAAGAGTGAGACATCTAAGGCGCCTTACCAAAAGTTGAACAACAAATGAGAATGATAGCGATCTATGTCTCACGTTCAACATGATGTCCGAACAAAGGGATAACGGATACCACACCTTATACATCAATTGAAACTATGAGCTTGTGGGAATTGGATGTTGTTGAATGGCACTTACAGTCATACATTGCTGGGGGCAGTGAGATGTTGCTAGACGTCCACCACTGTCTATATCATTCTGTAACATCCTTGGCCAACCGTACCATATATTGTCCGCTTTGTCCACACACCTAGACTCACGGTTTTAAAACGCGTCTGATAGGGGAGGTATGCGTTCCTCTTATAAGGCAACCTTTGTTCCCCCCCCCCCCAACCAATGTGGGATCTTACAATCCACCCCCCTTGGGAGCCCAGCGTCCTCGCTGGCACACCAGTCCGGTTCCCGGCTCTGATACCATCTGTAACATCCCAGGCCAACTGTACCAGATATTGTCCGCTTTGTCCACACACCTAGACTCACGGTTTTAAAACGCGTCTGATAGGGGAGGTATCAAGTTCCTCTTATAAGGCAACCTTTGTTCCCCTCCCCAACCAATGAATCTGTCACACCCCGCTAAAGCGAAAAAGAGATGTCACAGTTCAAGGTCTCATTGCGTAGGTACAAGATACACCAAATCACCATGGCATAAAAATAAAATACATTACAACATTTCACATCGTCTAAAAAACATAGAAGTTGTCCAAAACAAAACATTTGTCCGAAACATGAGTTATAAAAGAAAACACGTGCAATCATGCAGCTACAAGGTGCCTTCTTAGAATCCAACCTTAATGACGGTTTCCTGAAAAGCATGTCAAATAAGAGGGTTAACTAATGAATAGTTGGTGAGATCACAGGTTTCGGTATGCACAAAAGGTTTTTAATGCATAGTTTATAAGTCCGCATATTTGAAAGGAAAATCGTTTAAATCCGGTTGTACAATTTCCATTTGCTCAAGGTATATTATGTGTTGCCTCAGAGGTAGCATGCTGAGCCCATTACCGAAACCTACTGACCATAAATATAATACGTCCCAAATCATCATGTTCTATCGTTAACATGGCGCGAACAACAATAATTATGCCCTCACATCACAGTAAGTGGGCGGTCAACCAAATAACGTTATCCATAATTACCAATGGCTCAATACACGAGTTAAATGGGTAATGTAAAATAAACCGGGACTTTTGAACGATAGCAAAACTCAGGATCTTTAACATGTGCACACATACCATAGAGCATCGAAAATTCATAGCATTTTAATAAACAAAACAACCGGTGCGAAGTAAAAATCGTAACATGCTTTCCACCCCAAAATATACAAAAATAGTAAAAAGGGGGCTGTGAAAACTCACGTTGATAAACGATGATGTTTCCGAGATGTTCTCAATGCAATCCGTAAGATGATCCTACTCCGATCCTACGAACGTAAGGACACTAGTAAGATTCAAGCCTAAAAACTTAGGGGTTCGGTAAAACCTACTTATCCAAAATGCCATAAAATGCCTTTTTAAAGAACTTGTTTATGGTTTATACTTTTGTTATTTTCCATAATATCTCATGCATGTCTTTATTATTCAATAAAAGTCATAGATTTATAGCATATAATGATAAAATAGGTTAAAAGCTGATTTTTAGCCACATTTGGAGTTTTCCTTTTTCTGTCCAGATTTTTGTGTCACTTTCAGTCCATTTTTAGATATCTTTTGGTCAAGATAATTTTAGCTCAGTTGACTTAGGGGCTGTTTGGCAGTTACAGGATGATTTAGTGCAGTATGATTAAGTGGTCAGAATGGTTAAGAGAGTCTGTATGATTTAGTGTCAGATAAAAAATGATTGTTTGGAAACAACTCTGAATGAACAGTCTGAATGGCATAAAATTACCATTTTTACCCCCAGTTTTGTGTTTGATGAAAAATAACGTTTAACAAAAGTTCTAACTAAAATTTCTAAATTAAAACTAGAAAATAATTAATGGTCTAAACAAATACATGATTCTTATCAATCCAAACCAATACATTATTCTAAAAAAGAAGTGAACATAAACACTTTGAACATCAAATTTACATCAGCAAATCATTTTTTTAACAGCAAAACATTTTATTACCAAACATTATACCACCAATACATCTTCCAGCATCCACATTCCACAATACAACCACCAACCACCACTAACAACATGAACATCACACCACTCCAACCATCAAAAACTAATTAAAACACATGAACATTACCCTTTTTTTTCACCAGCCATCAGATGCAGCAGCTGCCGAATTGCTTACTGTTTGTGTAAATCCAAGATCTTCAATAACGTGCTCTGATACCAATTGTTAAACCCTAAAGATCAATCAAGATAGAGAAGATATAAATTCGTCATCCAATTATCAAGAACACTGTTACAAGCTCTCTAAGGATATGAGTTATGAGTTATGAGAGTGTTTCTAAGAGTCTTCTCTCGTGTGCCTCACAAACACACAACTAAACCTATTTATACTAAACACAATACAAGGTGTAAACAACACAATACAACTCAATACATTGACTTTGACTTTGACCTTTCTATATTTAAACCTTGAAGACATATTGCACTAACACCAACGATTATACAGGTTGCTCTCAACAGGTAAAGCTCTCGAATTTCATATATATTCCATCGATTTCTATGTTCTTCATCCCATCGATTTCTATGGTCTGACCTACCAATTGATTCCATTGATTTCAGTATGTTTCAATTATTAGCTGAAAATACAACTTTTTCTAGAAATTAACTGGATTGAAGGATTTAGAGGTCTAGATTTATGGAATTTTAAAGAGGCTTATAATGTTTTTCCCCAAAATCTTGTTATGGAATTGTTGAAATTGAACATTGTGCTAGGGTTTTAGATGGGACTTTAGTACTGTTTTTTTTGGAAGGCATAGCGGCATCGACCCTTTCGATCAACTACCACGAACACAACGCACACACGCACGCATGCCTCCCCGGCGGTATCGGACATCCGAGGGCAGTCCACTAATCCGCCGCTTTCCCGGCCCAGCTTACGCTGGACCTAAGGCCCAACCACAGGCTGGGGGGGTAAGCCCAGTCAAAGAATGGACCAACCAAGGACTGGGTACTCCTCATGCCCTCAATTGCCTCCCCTTGGAATCCAACCCGGGTAGACTGGGATACCATCCACAGCCCCCCCCCCCCCCCCAGGATGTTACCGTCCTTAGGTAGACCAACTGAGCTAGACATGATTTGTTGGGACTTCAGTACTATGCTTAATGGGTTAGGAATCTTTTGGCATAAAAACCATAATTTTTGAAGGTAGATAAGTCCATCAAAAAAGTTTTATAGTGCGACTACTACATAAAACATAGCTGTTTGCGCACTGTTTTTGTGACGACTGTTTGGAGGTCGAAATCTTTGAGTTTTTGAGTGAAACCAGTTGGGTTTGAAAGCTAACTCATAAACATAAATTCCAGAAGACATTTCACGTTATTTGGTTAAATATTGAAAGAGTTATGACTTTTTAAAGAGAGAGGTAGGAATCTGGCAGAATGCTGTCAAAAGGTAGCTTTAAGAGAATATATCTAACTTTATGTTTTGCCAAGATTTTGTTCCTTTTTGCATGGGATCCGAGTTGACACTTCCCCAAACAAGTATTTTCAGATGAATACTTGTTTTTAAACTTTTAAAACTACATGCATGCATATTAAACAAAGATATCCTTCCAAAAATCCCAAAAAGGGTCTTCTTGCTTTCTTTTTGAAGATTTCATGAGTGATCAAGCCAAGAACTTGTTTTTGCCATATAAAATAATAAGTTTTTAACACATGCATGGAGATTAAAACATGTTTTTAGTGTAATTTAAAGTTTTCATAAAACCTTTTAGAGATTAAGAGGTAGGATTTTTAAGAAAACACATGCATGCTAGTTAGAGTTCATTCTTTGATCTTAACATGGGTTTGATCATGGATTCGTCATCTTTTTAATAACATGCAAAGTGTTATGGTGATGAATCTACAAACATTAAGATTTCAAATAAGTTTCTAGTAAAAACATATGTAAAACTAAAGTAGAAGAAGAAGAAAACTTAAGAGAAAGTGAAAGAACATAAACAAAGAGATGTGTAGGTTTCATCCCACACACATTCATACCTTAAAAACTCTTGAATACTTGAACTCTTTTGAGTTTAATGGCTGAAATGTGAAGGTTTTTAGAGTGAGTATAGAGAGAATTTAGAGAGAAGAAGAGAGAAAGTTCTCTAGAGAGAAGTTAGAGAGAGATATGAAGTGTTGAGTGAGTGTTGTGAAATGAGGTGAAAAGATAAAGAGAGGGGGTTCTTGGGGGAGGGGTGGCCGGCCATGGGAGGGAGAGAGGGAGAGGTTTTCGGGTTGCTTTAGGTAAAAAAAATAATTGTGTCTAGCTTTTATTTTTGATTTTTTTTTGCAAAAATATTCAAATTATTAGGCATTTTAATTAATTGAGTTAGTATTAATAATATTAGTTGAATTTGTTAGAATTAATTTTGTAAGGTTTATATATATAAATATAGATACATAGAATATTTAGGTTGGCATTTTATGAGATTTGTGGATAATTCACTCATTTAAGTGAATGTTAGGCAAAATTCCTAAATTTTCCTAACAATACTGTTTTTACTGCTAAATTCGACTGTGCCACCTATAACCTGAAAAGCTAAAACGTTTAGTTCAGTTCTAACCTGAAACGTAAATTTGACAGTTGTCACAGTCTCCCCCGGTTAAAAGAATTTCGTCCCGAAATTCAATAACTTCCATCTTTAACCAGTTTATTAGCAAAAAGGTGAGGATACTTATGCTTCATATAATCCTCTAGTTCCCATGTATACTCGGGCCCACACCTTGAGTTCCAATGAACTCTCACAATCAGAATTTTCCTTCGCTTCAGATGCTTAACTTCCTTATCGAGAACCTCTATTGGCTCTTCTATGATGTGCACTTTGTCGTTAATTTGAACTTCTTCCAGAGGTATGATTAATGAATCGTCAGCCAGACATTTTCTTGAGGTTTGACACATGAAACGTACAATGGATATCACTTAGATCCTTAGGCAAATCGAGCTTATATGCCACGGGACCAATCCTTTCCGTGATCTTAAATGGTCCAACA
This sequence comes from Saussurea involucrata, assembly GCA_033807775.1. Lineage (NCBI taxonomy): Eukaryota > Viridiplantae > Streptophyta > Magnoliopsida > Asterales > Asteraceae > Saussurea > Saussurea involucrata. The sequence continues at coordinate 110,264,027 of CM066320.1, read as the reverse complement.
TATCTGGGACTCAATTTTCCTCTTTTCCCAAATCGAACTAATCCCTTCCATGGGGATACCTTTAGAAGAACTCTATCACCAACTTGGAATTCTAAAGGCTTCCTACGATTATCCGCATAACTTTTCTGACGATCTCTGGCTGCTTTAAGCATATCCTTGATGATTGAAATCTTGTCGGTAGTTTCTTGCACGATGTCGGGACTGGATAGCTGTTTGTCTCCAATTTCCAGCCAACATGGAGGTGAACGACACTTGCGTCCATATAAGGCTTCTTATGGCGCACACTGAATACTAGTGTGATAGCTGTTGTTATAGGAAAACTCAACCAAAGGCAAGTGGGTATCCCAACTTCCTCCAAAGTCTATCACACATGCCTGAAGCATTTCCTCTAATGTCTGAATAGTTCGTTCAGTCTGACCGTCCGTTTGAGGATGATAGGCAGTGCTCCAGTTCAATTGCGTGCCCAACGCTTTTTGAAGTGACTACCAAAACCGGGATGTGAAACGGCTATCTCTATCTGATATGTTGGAACTGGAACTCCATGACGTGTAACAATTTCGTTGATGTATATCTGAGCAAGCTTCTCCATCTTGTAGTCTTCCCGAATAGGTAAGAAATGTGCAGATTTCGTGAACCGATCTACTATAACCCAAATCGAGTCGTGCCCCTTGGCAATTATCGGTAGTTTGGTTATAAAATCCATAGTGATTTGTTCCATTTCCACTAGGGAATCTTCGGTTGTTGTAGCAGACCAGATGGCTTTTGATATACATCTTTGACCTTTGAGGAAGTTAAACATTTCCCTACGTACAAGGCAATATCTTTCTTCATCACTGGCCACCAATAATATTCCTTTAAATCCTTGTACATCTTATCCGCCCCTGGATGAATTGAATACTTAGACTTGTGGGCTTAGTCCAAAACTATATCCCGTAAGTTGCTAGCTCTCGGAATCCAAACTTTGTCCTTGAAGTAACGTACTCCATCAATCTTTGTTTCAAATTTAGCTTTGTTGGTCCCGAAGGGCTATACAAGTTTGTAGAAGGGGGGGGGGGGGGGGGGGGTTGGATACAAACACACAAATTATACTTTTCTAAATTGTTTATTGATAAATCATTAACAATTTACAGCTTGTTGCGGAAACAAGATTAAGGATAAACCTAAATCTAAACAAGTTGGAACACTAAGTTTCTTGCACTAAGAAAGAGAAAGAAATTACTAATAATAACCTATCTCAAAGATAAGAAGGATGAACTTGTCCAGAGTTAGCAAGTTACTTCAAAATGAAGTGAGTTCATCTTCTTATATACTGCATGCATTTAATGCATGGCAGTATACACTTTACATGTGGCAGCATCTGATTGGTTGCATGTCATTGACCTTTGTTGACAACCTAAGTAGCCGCATGTTTGAACAGTGTAGTATCAGAGTGGTTGTACGAATTCAGACAATAAGGAGGTTCTTTTTCTGACATATCGTACGGAGATGTGGAAGGGTGGTTTAGACAAAAGTACTTTGTACGGAGGACTTCATGATCAGCTTTTCGTTGATTCAGCGATCTATCATTCTTTATCAGCGAATGATAGAATCCAGCGATAGTCAAAGTCCTGTACTTGATACTTCACGTTGAGTGGACAAATCTGAGTCTTCCCTGATCCGCATCAGTTCATTAGGAGACTTGTCGCTGGTTCTTGAGCTTGATCTTCGACTTCAGCGTAGAACCTATGTTGACGTGAAACTTGTCTTCAGGGATCGTAAATAAACAACTAACTTATCAGCGATCACCATAAGTACTGAACAGACTCAGAATATTATGGTGAACAGTTTTGCTGAATGTTTAATCTAAAGAGTGAGAGTTCTTATCAGCGGTACTGGAAGATCTTAGTACTTATCAGCGATAGTGAAACTCTGATACATATTATTTACTTACAATTTTCACTAAGTATATAAGAGAGGGTCATTATCAAATCACTGAGGGTTTGGATCAACAATCTCCCCTATTTGATTATGACATAGCAATAGAGAAAATTGCTATTTAATGAAAACATAAGGATAAAAAGAACTCATAAGATATTTGTCCCTTTTACTGCTTTCTGGGATCTTTTCTGTACAGATGGAGTAAAGTACGTTCGCTGAAATTTTTCTTTAAACTTTGTAAAGATTACAGAGGGAAGTGGAAAAATTACAAGTACAGCGAATAAAATTACAAGTACAAAAGATGTAGACAGATAAGGATAGAAAGAATTACAAGGCGATCCTATCCTTCAAAAGGTTCTTCCTTAATGAGTTGTTCATCAAGGGTCATTGATGTGGGAATCATCCAGTTAGGGACATCTACTCCTTGATTCTTTTTCTTCAGAGCTTCTTCAAAAATCAAGGGCTTCAGGTGTCTAGCTTTGATGTCGCGTCTGACTTCACACCAGTATATGAGATCTCTGAGTTGTTCGATGGGAGAGATGTGGAGCTCAGAGATACGTTGAAAGTGATGGTTTCCATCGTAGTCTAGAAAGAATATACCATAAGGATCACTTACAACTGTGCCAGGAATGAAAGTTTCTACAGGTGGTAGGGAGGTGTCAAGCGCTGAGAGATCAGCATCAGGGCCAAGAACTTCAACACGAGAGAAACCAATACCTGTTTCATTCCGTATAGGAGGACCTGAATCAGATACTTTCTTTTCCTTAGTAGAGACTTTTCTTTGTTGAGGAGGAAGAGTAGGAGGAATATCCACAGCAGAAGAAAGCAGGTCGATCTGTTTGTTTAAGATCTTCTCGACATGGCTTTTGAATTTTGAGCGCGATCCCTGAATGGCTAATTTCGTTTCTAACCATTCAGAAAGACCAAACTTTTCTAAGGTAGCAGCATAGAAGGTTTGCTTGGTCTTGTCTTCTCTGTAGACATCCACTTCAATGACAGGAACGTCGGCGTACAGTCTTCCTCTGATGTTTACTTTGATGATTTTGGATGGTCTAGATCGATAGGTCAGCATTTGTTTAGCCCATTCCAAAGTCTTATCAGAGACCTTAGTCTTTTCTCTAACGATTTTTTGAGCATCATCCCATTGCTGACGTTGAACATCAATGGGAGCTCTTTTCAGCTTGGGGTCTTTTACTGATCGTTGAGTAAGCTGGATGGCGTATTCTCTGTCTTTTTCTTCAGCTTCCCTTCTTTCAGCGATTAGGCGTTCAGCTCTGAGATGTTCCTTGTATTCCTTTTGGGAAATTCTGAACTTTGGAGGAACAGAAGGAAGTTGATCACGCTTCAGGATGATTCGCTGATCTTCGAGTCTCTTGATCATTGCATCTCTCTTTTCTTGATCCTCTTCACTTAGCTTTTGAGGAGCCAAGGAAGGTCTGTTTTTGTGAGAGAGAGTCTGTTCTTCAGGTTCATCAGTCTCAGAGATCAAATCTAAGACTAGGATTATTTCTTCAGCGTTGGGAGCTGGTATTATTGATGAAGATGTCGCACCTGTAGGAACTTCAGCGATATCCTCAAACAAGGGAGAGGACTAGCTGAAACACAGCGATCTTACAAGTAAGAACATGGGTAGAACATAGATGGAAAGAATGGGATAATGAATAGAGGTTTGTGGAAGTAGAGCTGATAAAGTGTATAGAGGAGGGATGTGGAGTAAGGAGTTAGTGTACCTGACAAACCGGCTTTTTAAGCAAGATCGTCAGATTTTCATCTTCAGCGACACCTTTTTCTTTGCCTTTGTCAGCTTCAGATACTGATGGCTTTGTCTTTGTCCGCTCCCCTGAAGGTTCATTTATCTTGATCCCTTTAAGAGCTATGGTCCTCTGAGCAGGCTTGATGATAAAAGAGTCATCATCATCATCATTCTTTAGAGAAGAGGATGGTTCATCATCAGACAAGTCGATGTCTTCTTCATCTTCAGCTTCAGACTCAGTTTCTTCAGCTTCTTCTTCGAGTTGCTCCCCCTCAGATACAGAGGCGAGCTTCTTGGTTCCCTCAGGGTGTTCATCTCCCTGAGGTCCAGCGGCTGCTGCTGCTTCAATTGTCTTCTCACCTTCTTCAGTGAAGGTGAGGTCTTCAGTCTTCTCTCCCCTGATAGATTCATCATGGGAAAGGTCTTTAGCGCTCTTGGAAGGGTCTTCAGCGCTCTTCTCCCCCTTTTTATCATGATGAGTTGGGGAGGAATGTGATGACTCAGCAGCTGTGGGTTTCTCCCTGTCTTCTTGGCCAGGGACCCCCACATAAGTCTCGATCGTTGATATTCGGGTTTGAAGAGCAGAAATACCAGGATTGATCTTCACGAGTTCAGCACGATCCGCCGTAGTAAAAGATGGAGGTGCAGGGGCAGGTGCAGGGGCGGTCGTGTTGGTCAGGATCTGCTGCAACAAAGTTTTCATAGAAGTGATGTCATTCTTCATTGTATTTACATCAGTCTTCACAGAACTCATGTCAGTCTTGACGGAGCTGACATCAGTCTTTACAGCAGACATGTCACCTTCGAGTTTGCCAACCGATGTGTTCAGCGTTGTGACTTCGCTGGACATGGTGTCAACTGATTTCTTGATGTCAAGGTAGTCTGTGTAGATATCAGAGAGAACTTTGGCAAAATCGGTGAGTGATTTATCAACCTTCTCCAAGTCATCTTTGGAGGCATTCTTTTCGACGACAGTTGTCAGCTTTGTAAGATTCTCTCCGGCGTTTGTTACAGCTGAAGAGTTTCCGGAAAGAGTAGATGTGAGACCTATCAGCGTCGTCTCTATTGTCTTCAGAGAGGCGTTGATGTCTCTCAGATTAGGACCTGTAACATATAAAAACTTGTGAACAGAGGAAAGCTCAGAAGTTTGGGGTTTAGTAAAAGTGTATAGGGATTGGTGTATACCTGCAGGAGGATTGGTGAATTCATCAAAATCTCGTGTTCCTGAGAAAAGTTCCATATCGTCAGCGAGAGTGCGTGGACGTATGGTCATCTCTGCAGGTCCTATGCCCATCACTCATTGAAGAGTATTTTCTTTAGCTTCTGGAGGAATGACAGATGCTTCAGTGATAACTGGACTAGAGTCCAAATGAGTAGAGGGAGAAGCGAAGGATAAGAATGGAGGTTCGGTGCGGAGTTTAGCGTTGGATTCGCTGAGAATCGCTTCGTCGGTCTTTTGAGAGACTGAAGGAGGTTGGGTAGATTCCAAGTTTGTAACCTCAGCGTTTAGAGACGCTGAAGTTGGGATTGAATGGGTGGCTTGTTCAGCTGTGGCAGAGCATACCACTGAACTTTCCTTCAGCCCAACAAGAGGAGCTGAGGAGTCTTTAGCAATAGATTGCTGGGGTTGCTCCTTGGTTTTCTTAGTTCTTTTGGAACCAAGTTGGGTGTCAGAATGTTTCCTTTTTAGAGAAGGAATGGAGGTTGCAGCTGGGGTATCAGTGGTGGGTTTGTCCGCTAAAGGAGTTGCAGAAGTAGAAGAAGTAGGAGGATTGAGGAGAGTCAAGAGTGTAGAAAGACGTACCTCATTCGCCATTGGTTTGAAGTCGAGTATCTTAGGGCCAACCTGAGAAAGTTTCAGGTCACCCTCTTGAGGATAGCTGTCCTTTAGGCCTTTTTGGAATACGGATCTGATGAACCGAGGATATGGAAGCCATGGAGATCGGTCAGCTACGGAGTCCACTCGTATTACCAGGTCATCATAGATAATCGATGCCCAGTCTATGTTTAGACCTTTCAGCAGTGCTAATCCCATTGCATGCTGAGGCTGAGCGGCTTGGTCAGAGGAGCCGGTCTTGGCAGTCATGCAGCTGATTAAATGAGCGAAGATGGAATTCATCTCGCAGGGCATTTTAGACTTCTTGATAAGGTTCAGCTTCGCCTCGGGCTTCTTGTCTCTCCCACTTTCCCATACATAGCCCATTGCGTCAAAGAATGCAATGGTGGCTTCCCTGTCTGAGTTTTTCTTGTGGTCAGGGAGGGGAACGAAGGGCTTTTCTTTGGTTGCGATGGGAAGGCTGAGGGCTTTGCGAATGATGGCAGGTGTTATCTTCATGGTGCCATATTCAGTATCGCAGAGGATGCAGTCAATTGTTTTGGATGGGTCTTTGGCTGATGGTAGCTGAGAGTGTCTGGCAGAGTACCAGAATTGGGATAACAAGAGCTGATGTGCAGGAGGTGTTATGGTCAAGGCTGTGGAGATGGAACAGTTCTTCAGGAAGTTCACAGCATCATCTAGATGTGTGACTTGCTTTCGAGGAGGAAACTCGAGAAGCGCACAAAGGTTATTTACCTTGGTCCAATCCAGTTTGTCAAGAGAGAACTTGACCTGAGGAGCCTTGAGGATGTCCAATTCCTCAGCAGTATTATTAGCAGCAGTGTTCTCAGCGGTGGTGTTCGTGGGAATGTCAGAAGATGCCATTTTCTGTATTAACAATTCAACCAAAGATTAACAAATAAGAATAATCTTAATGTGGAAAGGTTTTCCAATAAGATGGTTCGAATTTTGTCCATTTCATTCAGACAAAATGTCTTAATGAAGATTACAATTTTTCTTGTTTTTGAAAAACAAAATGCAAACCCAATAAAAATCTTGTTTTCTAGTTTCTTTTGAAGATTGGGATTCTGGAAAAACGAATGAAGAACAAGTTTTAAGATTAAGCTTTGTAAACTTGAAGAACAACCATAAAAGGTTGTGTTCATAAAACCATGAAAGAAATGATTTCATTTTAAAAAGTTCTTTTGTTTGATCTTGTGAAAACAAAGAGAAGATCATTAACAAGTTTTGAAGAAACAGGTAAAATAAAAGATTTATTAACCTGGTTCGTTGAAGAAGATGAATGTTCTTGAAAAATTCGAGAGCACAAATGCAACAGTAAATTCTTTATCTTAGCTTGGAGGAGAAGTTCGCGTAAAAGAAAAATATAAACCCAGAATGAGTTTATATAGAGATTAGAGAGAGAGAGAGAGAAAAATCTTGAGCGGGAAAAGATTTTCATCATGACACGGACACGTGTTTGCATTTGATTGGCGAGTAAACGAAACGTGCAAACGCGTGTCAGAAAGAAGAACGTGTCGGGGCTTATCCGTTGCAATGATGTCACAATTGTCCTTTCATATTCATGGATGTCTCTGAGGTTTTGAAAAACTCAGGGACACTTTTGAAAACATGAAGCACTGAATAGAAATATCAGTGATTGTTTTAGAAATTTCAAAGTATCGCTGATAAGGAAGAGATATTCAGCGATGTAATTTATTTTGAAATCTTGCATTTACATGCGATTGTCAGAGAGAGAAAAACATACCTTGATATCAGCGAATCAAGTTTACTCAGAGAGAAGATGATAGAATGGGTTATACAAGTTGATTTTATCCTATCACTGATCAAATGTGAATCGCTGAAAATTTTACTCTTCAAAGTTCAGCATTCCAAGCTCGCTGATGAGAAAGTTGAATCTTGTCTCATCAAGAGGTTTGGTGAACAAATCAGCTAACTGATAATCAGTTGGGATAAAGTGAAGTTCTATATCACCATTTATCACATGATCTCTGATAAAGTGATACCTGATTTCGATGTGTTTTGTCTTTGAGTGTAGCACTGGATTATTGGCCATAGCGATGGCACTTGTGCTGTCGCAATAGATTGGAATATTTGAGAGCTGAAGGTCATAGTCCAGTAGTTGATTTCTCATCCACAAGACCTGAGAACAACAGCTTCCAGCGGCTACATACTCAGCTTCAGCTGTGGAGGTGGACACTGAGTTTTGCTTTTTACTTGTCCAACTTACCATCTTTCCACCCAGGAGATGACATCCTCCTATGGTGCTTTTCCTATCCATTCTGCAACCTGCAAAATCACTATCTGAATAGGCGATTAGATCGAATCCTGAGTCTTTGGGATACCAAAGACCTAGATTCGTTGTACCCTTAAGATATCGAAAAATTCGCTTTACAGCTTTCATATGAGATATCTTAGGTTCAGCATGATATCGTGCACACAAACATGTTGCATACATAATATCGGGTTGGCTAGCTGTAAGATACAAAAGAGAGCCGATCATCCCACGGTACAGCGTGACATTAACAGGAACACCCTTTGTGTCCTTATCAAGTGTCAGCGGTGGTGCCATAGGGGTTTTCATAGCTGAACTTTCAGTTAAGTCGAATTTCTTCAGCATATCTTTAACATACTTTCCTTGATTAATGAAAGTTCCTTTTTCATTTTGCTTTATCTGAAAACCAAGGAAATATGTTAGTTCACCCATCATGCTCATCTTATACTCGTCTTTCATTCTATCAGCGAAACGAGTACAAAGATCAGGGTTAGTAGAGCCAAATATAATGTCATCAACATATATCTGAACAAGAATGATATGACCTTTTACTTTCCTGAAAAATAGAGTTTTGTCGATTTTACCTCGCTCAAGTTGTTCAATATGGAGATAAGTAGAAAGAGTGTCATACCATGCACGTGGAGCTTGCTTTAAGCCATAAAGTGCCTTATCCAGTTTATAAACATAACATGGACGCTTAGTATATGAGAATCCTGGAGGTTGTTCCACATAGACTTTTTCATTCAGCTTTCCGTTTAGAAACACTGACTTAACATCCATCTGATATACTTTGAAGTCTTTATGTACAGCGTATGCTAAGAATAGACGAATAGATTCTAATCTTGCTACTGGAGCAAATGTTTCGTCATAATCTATGCCTTCCTCTTGTCTGTATCCCTGAGCAACAAGACGAGCCTTGTTGCGGGTTACAGTTCCATGTTCGTCCAACTTGTTTCGATAGACCCATTTAGTGCCTATCACTGTTTTGTCAGTTAGTCTTCGAACAAGTTTCCAAACTTTGTTTCTTTCGAATTCAGTCAGCTCTTCTTGCATGGCGCTGACCCATTTTGGATCTTTGAGGGCATCATCTACTTTCTTTGGTTCAGTTAGTGAAATAAAATTAACAAATAAACAACTATTACATGCACTTCGTCGAGTCTGAATACCAGCGTTTGGATCAACAAGAATTTGATCAATTGGGTGATTTACAGTCCATCGCTGAGCCGGAGCGTGAGACGCTGACTCAACCTGAACTGGAGGAGCTGAAGATGAGGCTTCAGCGACGTCTGGAGTATCAGCCAAGAGAGGAATGGATGTAGTTGTCATTATATTCACTGATTGCTGAGAGGTAGATGGAATGTCTGAGACATTGGGTTCAGAAGGAGGTATAGTGTTTATGGGAACAACTGAGACCCATGAAGTTTCAGCTTCACTATTCTGCATATTTGGAATGATAGTAGGACCATCATCTTCAACTTTATGAGCACGAGGAGTGGGAATATATTCTGAATCACCAAGATGAGAAAACATCCATTGATTCAGTTCTTCAGTATCAGCGTTCGGTTTAGAGTTCGCTGAACGGGATTCGTCAAACGTGACGTGAATTGTTTCTTCAACAGTTTGTCTTCTTCGATTGAAGACTCTGAAGGCTTTGGAGACTGAGGAGTATCCAAGAAAGATTCCATCATCAGCCTTAGGATCAAACTTTCCAAGGGCATCTCTGTTGTTCAGTATGAAACACTGACATCCAAAGATGTGAAGAAAGCTGATTGAAGGCTTTCTCCCATGAAAAAGTTCTTAGGCTTTTTTATTGAATCTTTTGACTATCAGCGACCTGTTTTGCGTAAAACAAGCGGTGTTGACAGCTTCTGCCCAAAACTGAGTAGGCAGGTGAGAATCGCTGAGCATTGAACGTGCAGCTTCAATAATTGTTCTATTTCTTCTTTCAGCGACTCCATTTTGTTGCGGTGTTCTCACTGAAGAAAAGTTGTGAGAAATACCCTTACTCTCAAAGAAGGAATCAAGAGAACTGTTTTTGAATTCAGTTCCATGATCACTCCTTATTGAGCGAACGGTCAAATTGTTCAGGGTTTCCATCTTCCGAACAAAGGTGATGAGTTCTTCAGGGGTGTCACTCTTGGAACGGAGAAACATAACCCATGTATAACGAGAGAATTCATCAATTATGACCAATGTATATTTCTTTCCAGCGATGGATTGTTTGTTAACAGGGCCAAACAAATCCATATGGAGTAGTTGTAGAGGAGATGACACTGAGGAGACTTGCTTTGACTTAAAGCTTGCTTTGGTCTGCTTCCCTTTCTCACACGCTGAACATAAAGACTCTTTTGCGTACTAGTGTTGAGGTAAAGCAGTGACTAACTCTTTTGAAGAAAGAGTGTTCAGTGTCTTGAAATTCAGATGAGAGAGCCTCTTATGCCATAGCCAGTTGACATCAGATGAGGCTTTTGAGAAAAAACAGGAGTTCTCAGTGGTGGTTGAGTCCATGTTTATTACATAAACATTTTCCAAACGATAACCGCTGAGAGCTATCTTCTCCTTTTTGTCAGTGACAAAGCATGATTCTTTGGTAAAGATTACTTTGCTATCCTTGTCGCAAAGCTGACTGATGCTTAAAAGATTATGCTTCAGCCCTTCAACATATGCGACTCTTCTGAAGGGGGTTGTACCATTAGAGAGTACACCAAACCCTCGGGTATGTCCTTTTCCATTTCCACCAAAAGTCACAGAGGGACCCTTCTCTTCCTTGTATTTAGCGAGCAGGCTTTTCTTTCCAGTCATGTGTCTAGAGCATCCGCTATCGAGATACCAGATACCCTTCTTAACCTGCATTACAAAGGAAGATTAGTTTTTCTTGGGTACCCACTTAACCATGTGTACACGTTTGTCAGTGGAAGTAGTTGGAATGGAAGGTTCAGCAGTCTTCGCAGCATTTGAAGATTCAACTTTGTCAGTCTTCACTTTGGTTAATTTCTTAACCTCAGTGGTCTTCTTTGCCTTGGGGGCAATCTTCACCTTAGCTATCTTATCAGCTTTGGTGGTTGTGGGGCACTTACTAGCAATATGATCAGTGAGTCCACAGTGATAACATTTCCTATAACTAAAAGTAGTTCTAGGACTATTTGAATGCTGAGCTTTTGATTTAGAATTTGAAGGACCAACACCAAATAAGCTTTTGGCTTTCGAAATGGGAGGAACATTAAGTTCTTCAGATTTCTTACCAAGGACATCCACTCTGAGTCTAGGAGTAGATCGCTATATAGACCCGCGCTAAGTAGATCCAGAGATCTTGTTAGCTTCAATCTTCCTAATCATAGAAGTATTTAGAAGTAGTGAAAAATAGGCCAAGTGAAGAAAGCCTTTTACAGAGGCTCTGCCGAACTTACCGAGAGATCAAGGTCAAGAAGCTACAGAAGCTAAAAGAGGCGTCCTACAGAAGCTCTGTCATACGCACAAAGAAAACCAAAGACTCGGAATCCGGTGAAGACTGCTCTACAAAGGACCAAACCGCAGAACCTCTGTGACACTTCACAGAGCCTCTGCGGTCTTCAACAAAGACTTCAAAGATATTTATAATATCTTGCTACTGTTTCTGAACCTGTTCATCAACTTGCATGGTAGCATGCCCTGTCCATCTTCAACGTGTCAAACTCTGATTGGATTCAATAGGGCTTAGTACATAATAGACGTCTGCTGCATTAAATGCAATACAGCACGTCTAACTGTTCATGCCATCCGTCCAACTATTCATACCGTCCATTCTGAATAGTAGCTTATGCTTTATGGTCCCCTTAGAGTAGTATATAAGGAAGACTCATGTTGAGTTCTTCCTAATCGAGAATTGAGAGAGAAAAACATCAAGAACACATAGCTTATATACTTTGAGAGTCATATCTGTTTTAAAGCTTTGCTTACTCACTGTTCTTGAATCTGTTCTTGATATATATATATATATATATATTCAGTAAACTTTGAGATATTATTTCCTGTTCACTGTTTATTTATATTGTGTTCTAAATCTATCAAACATATCTGTTAGTTCTTCAAATACGCTTCCACATCATACTTAAACTTGAACTAATAGATCTGATAATCTTGTTTAAACTAAACGGGAACCAAAAATTGGTATCAGAGCAAACTTGATTTTCAATATCAAGTGATCCTCGTTTGACAACATTATTGATAGATTTCATTTTGTTAAAAAGGTTTCTGTTTTCCTATTACTCTTCGACTCATTCTGATAGAAACCATTTTACCAGGTTAGAACACCATTAAACAATTCTGGATATCAGTTTTTTTTACCCAGAAATCCTTCCAGATCTTCATATATACTTTCTGAAACCCCTGAAAAGATCTTAAAATGACAAATACCAATAACTTTTTAACTGCTGGCCCATTAACCAAACCTTCCTCCTGTTCCCATGATAGTAGTACCACGAGTACCAGCTACTGCTGAATCTCCTGAAATCCCTGAACATCAAAAACCGAAGCCAAAAGAAGAATGGTCATATGAAGATAAGACAGAAGATGAAGTTGCACAGAAAACAAAAAGAATCTTGATAATGGCTATCCCCAACGAACTTTTTCAATCCTTAGATGCATGCGAAACTGCGCACGATCTTTGGAAAGAATTAGAAAGACAGTTGGAAGGGGGTGCTAAAACACAGAAGAACCGAAGGGCACAGTACATAAATGAATATCATTCATTCAGAGCCTCTGCAACAGAATCTCTGCAAACGACGTACGACAGGTTCAACTCTCTCATAAACAAATGCAGAAAGTCTGGCATTCACAGAACCTCGGAAGAAAATAACGTCATGTTTCTAAAGAGCCTGAATGATGAGTGGCTACAATTGTCTATGTCTTTACAAACAAACCAAGATCTAGACTCATGGACACTCTCTGATCTCTATGGAACACTAGTTGCACAAGAACCTCAAATAGCACAGGCTAAAACAATAACCATTGCACCATATGCATTGGTTAGTAAATCAACAGAGGCTACAGAAAGACCGAGAAATGAGAGAGCAACAGAGGAGAAGAAGAAGGAGAAGAAGAAAATGGTGATGGTTGATAGCGAAGAAGATGAGCTGATAGAGGAAGAAATAACTCTTGCGTCATAAGCTAAATCATTGGCTCTATTGACAAGAGAGTTCAAAGGTAACCAAAGAAATTTTGGAAATGACAGATATAGCAGAAACAACCAGAGAGATAGAAGAGATGATGGAAGAAGAGAAGAATCAAGTGACCGACAGAGGTCAGACTACAGAAATGATGACCAACAGAGGTCGAGCGACAGAAACTATAGAGGAAATGACCGACAGAGGTCAGATGACAAGGTAGGCCACACACAAGAATGCTACAAATGTGGTAAGCCTGGTCATTACGCAAACGAATGCCGAACAGAGAAAGGTGGAGATCAACAGAAGTCCGACGATCGAACTGGAAACACCTCTCAAGGTTGTTTCAACTGCGGCAAGCCAGGCCATTTCGCAAAAGAATGCAGAAGTAGACAAAATCGCCCACAGAAGGACTCAGCTTTTTACAAAAAGAAGGCTGAATATTATGCGGAAAAATCCCTAATGGCGAACAAAGGGCATTCTGAAGCAAACAAGGAGGACTTCGAGTCAGACTCTACCTCTGATGATGAATTCACCACCAATGCCCTGTTCTGTGGCATGGCAGAAGTCGACTCCGGCACTGACAATGAGGTATCCATTTCAAACTCTACCTCTTGTACTAAATCTGTAGATAATGATTCAATTAAACTTAACATTGAACTGATTGAACTAAAAGAGATAAATGAAAGCATTCAGAAAAGACTCACCTTTAATGAGAGAGAAGTAAGGCTTCTCACTCAAGAAAAAGCCAAAAATTTTGAAGAAAAGGAAAGAGTAGAAAAATATTGGAGCAATAATATAGATCCTTTAAAAAGGCAAAATTCTGAATTAAACTCTGCTTTAAAAATCAAAACAAAAGAGCTTTCAGTTTCTAGGAGTGAAACAACTGACATAAGAGCTCTCAAAGAATACTTTCAAAAAGAGAGAGAGGTACTTTGGCAAGATCTACTCAGAAGAGAAGTTTTACTTAAAAACTATAAAGATGCACAGAAGGTGTATGAGAAAGTAAACTCACAAATAGGAAGATGAGGTATAGGGTACGATGATATTACTCTAGGTGTTGAAGGCAAAAGACTTAAACCTCTGCCTTCTCTGTTTGTGATAGGAAAAACAAATAAACCAATTTTTCCAAACTTACTCTCTGTAAGTAAAAGGGTTAAAATCTCTACAGAACCTCACTTGAGGAAACATACGAAGATGATCAATGTGTGGTTTGAAAACACAGATTCATCATCTTCAACCTCTGTCAATAGAGGAATCAAACCAAAGAAATATATGAAAGCACAAGATCATATTGGTATCTTTAAGTTTGGTAAACCAGAGACTCAAACACAGGTCGCTTTTGTCTGTATGATAAATGTCGAAAAGAAATTATCTGCAAAAGCTCCTGAGTTTAAACCCATCTTTTCAGAAGAAAAACTTATAGAATCAATTGAAAAAGAAATTTTGGATGTTTTGAAATCAAATGTTTTAGAAAATCTCTGTACATCTTCTATAGATCAAATTCTCGCTGAAGAGATCTCATCAGAAACCTCTGCTATCTATGAAAGTTATTTACAGAGGAAGAAAGCTCGTACGATACATGCTCAGAAAATCCAGTCTCTGTCGAAAGAGATGACTCAACCTCTGTATATGAGGACGATTCATCCTCTGACGACTCAGAGACTGATTCTAAATCAGGGATAATTCACTGTGACATAGAGGATGTTAAATTCTCCTCTAAGGTTCTTAACAGAACAATTTCTCCAAAAGAGAAAATCACAGAGATACCTATCTGTCCATATTTTCTCAAAATGTGTATACAAGTCAAAACCTCTACAGAGCTTGATAATCTGAAGAAGGCCTCTAAAAATCCTAAAAGCTCAAAATTTTCAAAACCTTTAAAGCAAATTAAAGAGAATCCCACTTGGCAACAAAAGGGAAAAAGGCCTGAAGCTAACAAATATTTTTCCTCTGTGACAGTGAAGAAAGATGTTCACCACAGAAGAGACTCAAAGAAGGCACGACCTAAACAAGACTTTTGCAAACAACATTCTAGTATTCATAGATCTTCTTGTAATAGGAAATCTAATGTTAAGAAAGAATGTAATGCCTCTGTGGTTCAGTTCAATAAATTCAATGAAAAGTTCAAACAAATCACGTCTCATATTAAATACTGTCATTGCTTTGATCTTATGTTCAAATTGAATAATCACTTCTCAAGTCCAGATTGCTTACTCTCCACTAAAATTCAAACTCCAAAGTCAGAACCTAGAGAGAAACAATCTGATTTTTCTACAAAAGATAAAATGTATTTCAAGAATGCTAAGGCAAACTTGAAAAATTCTAACAATATTGGACCCATATGGATATGGGTACGTAAGTCTCTGTGATTGTCTTACAGAAGCGGTTTGTGCCAATTTGGTATCTTGACTCCGGATGCTCAAGGCACATGATTGGCGACGGAAGTTTACTATCCACGTACAAAGACACACACGATGGTGGATCTGTAACTTTTGGAGACGACAAGAAGGGACACATCAAAGGCTATGGAGTCATACAGAAGGAAAACGTCTCTGTATACAAAGTTGCATATGTGAATGGCCTTAAACACAATCTACTCAGTGTAAGTCAACTCTGTGATACAGGATTCGATGTGTTATTCAAAAGAACTTTTTGCTCTCTGCAAAGTGAAGACACAGGAATGGAACTTCTGCGAACCGAAAGAAAAGGTGATCTGTATCTGATGAATTCTTGTTCAACAACCAAGGACAAAGTTTGCCTTGTAGCTTGCGAAAGTAAAGAAGCCTGGTTATGGCATAACAGGTTCTGTCACTTGAACTTTCACACATTAGATAAACTGGTAAAACTTGATCTAGTTAAAGGTTTGCCTAATGTTAAATTTAATAAGGATCACTTGTGTTCTGCCTGTGAAATGGGAAAACTCAGAAGAGCTTCCCACAGAGGCAAAACAGATGTATCTTGCACTAGACCTCTGTACATGCTTCATGTTGACCTCTGCGGTCCCATGGCCATACAGAGCCTAGGTGGCAAGAAATACATACTTGTCTTAATTGATGAGTATTCGCGTTTCACATGGGTTGAATTTATTCGAAAGAAATCGGATGTTCCAATCATCTTGATAAATCTAATGAAAAGAATCCAAGTTCTTTATGAATGCAGAATACAGAAGTTAAGAAGTGACAATGGCACATAATTTAAAAACTCTGTAATTGTAGCCTATCTTTCTACAGAAGGAATATCACAGAACTTCTCTGCCGCACGTACTCCACAGCAGAACGGCGTAGTCGAAAGGAAGAATCGAACGCTCGTGGAGGCAGCAAGAGCTATTATATCAGCATGCGGATTACCGATGAACTTTTGGGCATAAGAGATTTCTACCGCATGTTATACACAAAATCGTTCAACCATTGTGAAAAGACACCTCAAGACTCCTTACGAATTGATCAACAAAAGGCGGCCAAACATCAAATTTTTTCATGTGTTCGGATGTAAATGCTTTGTTTTAAACGACAGAGATTCAAGAGGAAAGTTTGAGGTAAAAGCCGACGAAGGCAAATTCATTGGATACTCTGCCACTTCCAAAAGCCGACAAAGGCAAATCTTCTATTTTTAGAGATGTTCCACGATGACATTGATCCTTCTGTTGGAACCATCAGAGTTTCTGAAGAACCATCCTCTGTCGGACAAAATCCTACAGGTATGACTCTAACTGGTCCAAATAATGCTTCATCTTCTTCTGTAAATACTACAGATGCAAATGCCGAAGAAGAAAATGCAGAAGATGAAACATCAAGAAAAACGACCACAGAAGCTGCTGAAAAACAAACTCCACAATCCACAGAAGAACCAATTACAGAGGAAATTGAGGACCAAGACTATACGTCCTCAGAAGAACAAACTCCACCACCACTCATACCAATCATTCCACAAATGGTAGAATCAACTACCAAGGCAAGAAGAACGACAGAGGCTACACAAGAAGAAGATCCACAAGAAGCTTCTGAAGAAAGGTTCGATGACATTGATGACCATCTTCCACGCACCACTCAGTGGACAAAAATCCATCCTCCAAGCCAAATAATTGGAGAACCTTCTGACTCAGTAAAAACCAGGTCTGCCACTGCTAATTTTTGTTTCTTTACAAATTTTATTAGTATGATGGAACCAAAGAAGATTTCTGAAGCCCTAGATGACCCAAACTGGGTAGACGCCATGCAAGAAGAACTTCTGCAGTTTGAGCGTAACAGAGTATGGACTTTAGTACCTCTACCACGAGGGAAACAGGCCATTGGGACTAAGTGGGTCTACAGAAATAAGAAGGATGAAGATGGAGTGGTCATCATAAACAAAGCACGATTGGTGGCCAAGGGTTATAGACAAGAAGAAGGCATAGATTACGATGAGACTTTTGCTCCTGTTGCACGGCTCGAAGCAATAAGAATATTCTTAGCCTTCGCAGCTCACAGAGGTTTTAAAGTCTATCAGATGGACGTACAATCAGCTTTTCCCAACGGTGAAATCCAAGAAGATGTTTACGTAAATCAGCCACCAGGGTTTGAAAGCTCAAAATTCCCAAGGCATGTATACTACCTTGAAAAGGCTCTGTACGGACTGAAACAGGCTCCAAGAGCATGGTACGAACGACTTTCTACCTTTCTTCTAGTAAATGGCTACAACAGAGGTACAACAGATACTACCCTATTCTATAAACGTAAAAACAGTGAAATAATGCTTGTACAAATCTATGTGGACGATATAATTTTTGGGTCTACTAATACAGAAGAGTGCAAAAGTTTTGAAAAACTCATGCAGAGTGAGTTTGAAATGAGTATGATGGGAGAATTAACATTCTTCCTCGGACTCCAAGTCAAACAAACATCAGAGGGAATTTTTATAAATCAGGCCAAATATGTCTCTGACATTCTTTTCAAGTATAGCCTCTCTGATACCTCTGCAATGAAAACTCCAATGGCCACTGGAAATAAGTTATCCTTAGATCCAGATGGCATCTCTGTAGAATGCACTCTCTACAGAGGCATGATTGGTTCTCTGTTATACTTAACTGCAAGCAGACCTGACATTATGCATTCCACATGTCTTTGTGCACGTTATCAAGCTAATCCTAAGAAATCACATTATGATGCTGTTAAAAGAATCTTTAGATACCTAAAGGGGGCCAAAAATCTTGGTCTCTGGTATCCATAGAACTCTGGCTTTTGTCTTAAAGCTTATACAGATTCAGACTATGGAGGATGCATGCTCGACAGAAAGAGTACCTCTGGGAGTTGTCAATTCCTAGGAGGTAAACTAGTCAGTTGGACCTCCAAAAAGCAGAACTGTGTATCAACATCTATGGCAGAAGCTGAATACGTTGCTGCTGCTAGCTGTTGTTCTCAGGTTCTATGGATGAAGACTCAGCTAAAAGACTACGGCCACATTCTATTTAAAATACCCATCTTCTGTGATTCCAAAAGTGCCATTTCCATCTCTGCCAATCCTGTGCAACATTCCAAAACCAAGCATATCGATATAAGTTATCACTTCTTGAAACATCATGTTGAACACGGTACAATCGAGATGCATTTCGTGCCAACAGAATATCAACTTGCAGACTTATTAACCAAAGCCTTAGACGAAAAAAGATTTAATTTCTTGGTGGGTAAGTTAGGAATGATTAATATGATGTGAAAATCCTCTGTAAGTATAGCTTTATCTTCAGTAAATAAGTATATACTTCTATTTTACTTAACGTATTGCTTTGATTAATTTATTTCTGTATGTAAATTCTCAATCTTAAATAGTTCTTGATATCATAGAGCTTCTGTAAGTCTGCTCAGAACCTCTGACGACCTCCACAGAACCTCTGAAAAAACAAGACCTATGCTCAATACAAATCGTATCATTCTTTGATCCAAGCATAGATCAAGGGGGAGCAAAAGGAAAATTCCTGATCTACAGAGGTGATTAGATGAAGGGGAGCAAAAAGGGACCCTGAAATGATCTACAAAGGTAAAACTTTCAAGGGGAAGCCAAAGAAGAATGTCGATGAATCTATATCGACAGAAGTCAGACATCACTGCCGAGAAAAGAAGAACCAAAAAGGTATGTCTCTCGTACAAAAGGTTGTTGAAAACAGTTTTCTGGGACACAAATTGTCAAATATGTCCTAAATATACTGTGGATAACATTTCAAAAATCAAAAGATCAAAAAGTTTCATAAACTTGAGTTATGAGAAATTTGAGGTCATAGAGCCTCTTATGAGCTCAACAGAGGCTCTGCCAGAAATATGCTCTGAGATCACAAATTAACCCTCTATCGATCTTTTGGAATGTTATCTCGGAAACCTAATACATACACCATGACCTTCACGAACAAAACTTTTTCCATAACAGTTTTCCCGGACACCAACTTTCAAATATGTCCGAAAAACATCTCTTAAAACAGATCAAAAATTGGATGATCAGAAAATTTAATAGAATTTTTGTTATGAGATTTTTTCCCTCATAGAGCTTCTGCTGGCCCTCACAGAGCTTCTGCAAGTTCCCACAGAGCCACAGAACCTCTGCGAGTAAAAATTCTTAACTAAAAATCCTATTGATCCTCTCCAGTGCCTTTGCAAACGTCTTGGTTAAAGAAGAACCCACAGAAGTCATGATAACAATAAGATATATGAGAAAGGGATAAACATCAAGATTTTCAAAATCCCAGAGCTTCTGTAAACCACAGAAGTTCTGTCAATCTGTTACTTGGGCATTTCTGTAGTAATAACGGTTACTTTTACTGAGAGTGAATCTCATGTGGCTAAGAACAACCCCACGCGCCTAGCATTAATGGGCCGCGAACGACGTCCTGTCATCCTCTAACATGGCCTATGTGTCCGATTTTTATTGGGCGTACATGGAACGTTTTCTGTGGAAAGTTGAACCCGCCGTTCTAACTTGTGTACGGATTCCAAATTTTAATCCATTGCCATATATTTTACTCTTTCGAATTCTACCGTTTTACCCTTCTATAAAAACCAAGCTTACCCTCTCATAAACTTTTTACAAACCCTCATTCTTCTCCGGCGAAACCCTGCAAAAACCTGCAAGTATCTTATACTCATTACCAATGGCTTCATCTTCTCAAGCTATCTCCCCTGCACACTCTCCGGCGAACTCACCAGAACATTCACCTGCTCATTCTGAACATTCAGAAAACCCCCACCTTGCCAAAAGTATTGAACTAGAAGATTCCGGCGATTCAGCAGAATTTGCTCCGACCACACATCTTCAAAACTTCATAGCAAAGGATCATTTCGAAAAGGTACTACCAATCAAATCCAACAATTCCAGTTAGATATTTGAACCAGTTTTGGCAAAGTTGCCGATTTGATAAAGATGATTCTCTTATCAAAGGGTACATTTCAAGACCTGACAAATCTGAACATCTGGAAATCAAGCTCAATAGAACAATGTTCTCACTTGAATTCAACCTACCAACAAGGGGTCTTCTTGAATTGAAGAAATATGCAGAGCAACCAACAGACGACGAGATCTGTCGTTTCGTAGAAATGCTTGGGTACAACACCCAACTAAGGAAGATAAATTACTTCCGCAGAGGCAGATTACCACCTCTGTGGAACACCTTGTTCTCAATTCTTAACAGATGCCTGACAGGGAAGATAGGCAGTATTGACCAGAGCTCACATCAGATATTAACCATCATGTATGGGGTTTACTATGATCTCCCACTGGATTACGCGACCATAATGATGCAAGAGATCATCAACACCATCGACAGAAAGAACAACGCCAGAAGGGTCAACGAGAACGATCCTAACTTTCTACCACCTCTGCAATTCCAAAGAATACTGGGAGTTTTGTTCGAACCTCTGTTGCTGATACAGAACTGGCCAATGGAAGGGCCAATTCCCAAACAGTTCCCAATGAACAAAAATACCCCCACTGATCATGTAGATGGCTACACACACTGCAGACCATTGTCAAAGAACCTTCTGAGGTATGCCACGAATAAAATCCTTAAGAAAGAGTACATACGCGATCATAGAACTCCAAAACCAAGTCCTATGACACCCCCGCATTTAGGTGTCCCCCTAGGAACAATGATTGCAGAACCTCTTTCCACTCAAGAAGAAAAAGATCACAAACTAGCAAAACACATGGCTATTCAACTTAGCTTCTTAGCCAAACGTGCAGAGCTCATGGGAAAGAAGTCCTCTTCGAAATCTTCTACCTCTACTCCAAAATCAAAGAAGAGGAAAACTGAAGAAAGCACCTCCACAAGCGCTGCAGAAGATCAACCTTCACCTCCTCATGCTACAGAAATTGGCTCCACTGCTCCTCCCTCTTCTCCAAAACAGAAGAAGAAAAGAAAATCGAAAACCACAGAGGAAGGGGCACCAAAACCTAGGAGGAGGAAAACCAAAAAGAAGCATGGGAAATCACTTGAAAAATTGGTTACCATAGAAGAAGAAGCAATCGCAGAAGAAAGAACTGCAGAAGAAGAAGATGCATAAGTAGAAATGTCAGAAGAGGGATATCAATCACCCTATCAATCCCCAGATCGATTTGCTCACCAAGGAAACTTAAACGATTTCCTACAGAACCCTGACATTGCCCACACTCTAAATACAGCAGGGTGGACGGCACAACCACTCGACCACCACTCCCCAGAAGAACAATACTTCTCTATTTATGGCATTGACACACATATGCAAGAAGATGATCAAACACCCAGAGATCAATCAGCTGAGACACCTGTTATTCTACAGAACCCCTTCATTCAACAAGGATTGGACGTCCACAGAAGGAGTCCAAGCCCAACTTCAGAAGAAATAGAACAAACAGAAGCTGAGTGGAATAGAGATGAAGTAACAGAGGCTTTAGAGAAAATAATAGAAAAAGAAAAAGAGGCCGAAGTTGTACAAGAAGAGGGATTTGAAACAAGGGAGACAAGAATGGAGGTCTCAGAGGTAGATTCAGATGAAGAAGAAGCTGTCTGGATACGAAAAGGTCTCTATCATCCACATGTCATGAGATTATACGGCTCTCATCAAATGTACGACTTCTTAGGAACAGAGCAAGGAACTTCAACAGAAGCTAGGGAAGAAGCACCAAGCCATCGGATAGCTACAGAAGCTGAAATGGTAGAAAATGATGTAGTGCTTGGATGCTTAACAGAGGAAGAAACAAGAAAAGATGCCTGGATTAATAGAGGCACACAACCAAAACCAACTCCCAGTGCAACCCACACATCTAACTCTGCAGGTCTAGCTGCAGAAAGAGTTATTGAAAAAGAGCAGCACAGCTAGATCCAAACCCAACCCATCCAGCCAGAAGTCACTCTTTCGACTTCTGCGCCCACAGAAACCGGGGAATCCATTCCTAGGGAGTCTCCTCAAAGAGACTCACTTATTGTTCGTGATCAATCGCCCAAGATCACACTAGAACACCCTACAGAGGAATTCGTTTCCTCTGCCACACACGAAATAGGGCCAACCCTTCTTTCAGAGAGAAGTAGTGAGCACAAAGACGAAGAGACTCTAGACAAGTCTCCGAGTCAACAGAAGAACATTCCGACACCCACCTCTGGAGTGGGATTGGACACTATTCTTCACAGAACTTCTGTAGAGACTGAAACTCAGGTTTCCTCTCAAAGATCAGATGGAAATCCTTCCACCCCCAACGTACAAACAAGGGTGAACGAAGGTGTCCCAGGAGCAGGGACTCACTCTGGAGACGAATGTGTTCCTCCAGAGGTTACATCAGGGACACAAGTATCAAGGGATGAGTTCCAAACCCTTGTCACCTCTGTGAACCAAACCATGAAAGAGTTGCAAAGCTCTTTCACATCTTTTGTAGAGAAAACATCAACGGCCTTGCTAAATCTGAACACCAAAATGGACAATCTGTCCACAGAGGTGAAAACGGCCATCTCAGAGATGAAATCTTCTGCTCAAACAACTGCCACAACTACAGCTACTTCTGCTGCTAAAGATTTTGGAATAGCTGCAACATCTGCATTCAAGGAATCAGTCAAACATTTCCTTGAACAAATGAACAAGCAATCCAACAAATCACAGAGCATCACACCTGAAGAACTACAGAAGGCTCTGCAAAACGTTCAAGAAGAGGCAATGCGCAACACTACAATGATGCAGCCAAAAGATTACATGACCAGAGCACAGCTGACAGAGCTCGGGCAGAATGTCATAAACCAGGTCACAGAAGTCATTGTCTCCTTCACTACTGCAAATGCCAACTACGTCAAAGAATTCAGAAAAAGTGTCGGCAGAATGCGCTTCAACACAGAAGCAGAGCTTGCAACTCTAATCGGCCTCTGTGATGATGTATGTGCAAAGTTGATGGCCGCAGGAGCAGAACTACCAAAGAAACCCAAAGCTTCCTGCAGAGCAGAGGGTACTTCTGATAAGAGTCAGGATGACTTTGATGATGACCATCCTGGTCCATCAGATCATCATGAGGGGGAGAATATAAGGGAGAAATCTACGACCAGAGGACTACAAGCTCCACCAATCGCAGCAGAACCAATCAGCCAAGCCCCTCCAGAACAAACCCAAGATCAAAAGACCACAGAGACAATACCCATCTCTGTGGAATCAACTTCTAAAGAAACCAATATTCCAGAAGCTGATCAGCAAACCACAGAGGCAACAACCACCCCTGTGGTAATCAACTTGGAAGAAAGACCTTCAACAGAATCAACAGAAAAAACCCCAAACCATACCAAGAAGAAAGTCGATTGCCACCAAACCAAAAAGAGCAACGACCTCTGCTTCTTCTATTCTGAGAAAGATGCACAATACAATGACTGAACGAATGGCGCAGAGAGAAGAAGAAAGGCACAAGTTCACATTAGCTTTCAAAATGGCAAGAAAATTCGATATCCAACCTTCACCAACAAAAACCAAGCTTACAGAAGAAGTCACCAAAGAACCTCCAACAGAGGTTACAAAGCAAAGAAAGCCAACAGAACCAACGCCACAAAAGTCCTCTCAAACACAAGTGTCAAAACCAACATAGGCAACCCCCATCATTCCAACCGAAGCACCAACAACCAAACCCACAGAAGCAACAGGTTCCGCACCTCCAAAAGCCAAAGACAAGTGAAAGGCAAAAATGACAGAAGAGCCCAAGAAAAAGAAATCAGTACCCAATCCTACAGAAAAATTGATGAAAAGCTCCTTTGATGCCTTTCAAACTCCAAAGCCTGAAGAAGAGGACTGGGCATACGGATTGAAGCCTCTATCAGACATTCCTCTATCAGGAAGAGCTGCAGAAGTTGTTCAACAGATGGAGAGTCTCAGAAGACGAGTACCACCACATGGTCCAACATACGAAGAAATGGAAGAAGTGGTGTACAAATATCTCTACAAACAACCCTTTCAGAACCTCCATCCAACAGACCAAATCACAAATCCTAACATCAGAGAAGAAATTGAGAACATCTTCAGCAGAACAAAGCCAAGAACCAAAGCAGAAGTCTTCTCAATTCATAAAATCAAAAAGGTAATCTTCTGCAGATTCTCCTTCACAAGAACCTATCCAAGAGTCAGGTACAATCTTTACAGAGTCAAAAGGGTAAACAATTCAAAAACCACCTTCGCTGATGCTGACATAAGGAATCTGAATCCCTATGATCAACCTGAATTTCTGCAATGGACAAAGGACAACTACAACACAGAGCCAAACACCAGAGCCTATCAAGTGTTGAGAAAAGCAATGAGGGAAAAGCTTCTGATCTACAGTATGATAGATTTTCAACTGGGAAAGGATCTTGGTCTCAAACATCTGAATTTACGACCACCAGAGGATCGCTGCCCACCCTGACGCCGTGCCCAACTCAATCATTACAGAACCAAGATTCGGGTTAGTATTTCAAAACCCACAAGGCGAAGTCAAACTGTTTGTATGCATGGACTGTCAGAAGTACGCAACTAGTACTCTGAACAAGTTCAGAGCAAGCCTTGTAAAATACAGAGATACAGAGAAAATGAATAGAGATGCTGCAGATACATTCATCAGAGAGATTGATGCCACAATCCGCCTAAGAGAACTCTGCATCAGTTTCTACAAAGAGATCAGAAGAATCGGAAGAGACAACAGAAGCTACAACGATTTCAATGATGCCAAAATCTGATTCTCAAACCTCAAATCTCTGCAAACCAAGTCAAAGTCTATCTTTCATTGTACTCAAATGTAAAATGCCTCTGGCATATTTCTGAATGAAAGAACTTTCGAGGTATTGTTTAACCTCTGTCTTATCTAACTTAGCCTAACTAAACTCAAGTTCAATTTTTTATTTTTCACTACTTAGGGGGAGATTGTTAGCTTCAATCTTCCTAATAATAGAAGTATTTAGAAGTAGTGAAAAATAGGCCAAGTGAAGAAAGCCTCTTACAGAGGCTCTGCCGAACATACCGAGAGATCAAGGTCAAGATGCTACAGAAGCTAAAAGAGGCGTCCTACAGAAGCTCTGTCATACGCACAAAGAAGACCAAAGACTCGGAATCCGGTGAAGACTGCTCAACAAAGGACCAAACCGCGGAACCTCTGTGACACTTCACAGAGCCTCTGCGGTCTTCAACAAAGACTTCAAAGATATTTATAATATCTTGCTACTGTTTCTGAACCTGTTCATCAACTTGCATGGTAGCATGCCCTGTCCATCTTCAACGTGTCAAACTCTGATTGGATTCAATAGGGCTTAGTACATAATAGACGTCTGTTGCATTAAATGCAATACAGCACGTCCAACTGTTCATGCCATCCGTCCAACTATTCATACCGTCCATTCTGAATAGTAGCTTATGCTTTATGGTCCCCTTAGAGTAGTATATAAGGAAGACTCATGTTGAGTTCTTCCTAATCGAGAATTGAGAGAGAAAAACATCAAGAACACATAGCTTATATACTTTGAGAGTCATATCTGTTTTAAAGCTTTGCTTACTCACTGTTCTTGAATCTGTTCTTGATATATATATATATATATATATATATATATATATATATATATTCAGTAAACTTTGAGATATTATTTCCTGTTCACTGTTTATTTATATTGTGTTCTAAATCTATCAAACATATCTGTTAGTTCTTCAAATACGCTTCTGCATCATACTTAAACTTGAACTAATAGATCTGATAATCTTGTTTAAATTAAACAAGAACCAACAGATCTGATTCCTTGATCCAGAGGAATAAATCACTAAAGCTTTAGAAGCATTCATCTTTGGTACTAAAGTACCCTTCTAAGGATTTTGGTTAAAAGCAATTCCTTTACCTATATCTTTAAAGACAGAGGTAGGTTTTGGATAAACCATTTTTTCTTTACCTTTTGAAGAGGTATAAATTTCCTCAGGGATAGTTGGTCTGGACGAGGAACACTGAGAGGATGAAGTATCAGCGACTGAGGATACGAAAGTTCCAAATAAGAGCATGGAACGATCAGTGGTTGGTTCTTGAGTTTCATATTTGTAACCAAGACCACGTTTATCACTCAGGGGAATCTGAGACTTAATTATCTTACTGATCTTTGTTGAAGAATTACACCATCCTTCAACAGTAGCTTTTTCAGCTTTCAATGCAGCTATAGCTTCTGCTCGTTCGATTTTGACTAGCTGATTTAAATGCACTTGATCTTTGAAATCTTCTTCAATTTTAGAAAGTTTTTCTATTTGAAGGTGACAGTTTTTAAGTTGTTCAGCGAGATCAAGGTTTTGGTTTTCAACTATAGTTTTGCCATTCATGGCTTCATATAAGCTTCTAGTCAAGAGATCGATTTTGCAGAGACTATCAGCTTCATCAATATTTTCAATATTTTTAAAGAAGGAAGGTGATACCTGAATAGCAGAGGCTGAAGTAGAGGGAATGTTTGAACTTTCTTCTTCATCTTCAATCTTTGCCATACGACAGAGATTGGCTTCATCATCCTCAAAGTCAGATGATGATTCTTCTTCTTCAGAGGCAGCCCAATCGTAAACCATCAGGCCTTTCTTCTTGAAGCTTTTCAGCTTTGCATATTTTTCTTTCAGCTTAGCATATTTGTCATCTTTATTCCTGGGAATAAAGGATTTCTTGGGAAACGATGAGTTTCTCGATACTTTCTTAGACTTGCACTCGTTAGCGAAATGTCCAATCTTTTCGCAGTTAAAACAAGTAGCAGTAGCCTTATCAACAGTAGCTGATGATCTTGGCTTATCAGTTATAGAATGAGGTTTGTTCTTTCTGAACATTTTATTTTTGGCGAATCTCCTGAACTTTTTAGTTAGGAGAGCCAAAGATTCATCATCATCTGAAGAGTCAGAATCTGATGACCTTTCAGAGTTACTCTCTAACTCAGTGATAGTGACCGAGGGTCGCTGAGTAGAAGGTTCCTCTGAGATTAAAGCAACAGGGGTGCTTTTGGAATCGTTTACAAGATTCTTCTTAAGATGGCTTGATTGCTCATGATTCAGCATCGTGCCATAAAAGGTAGCAAGGGTCATTGATCTTAGATCCTTTTACAGCTTGAGACACATAGAATAACTGTCCCAGCTTTCAGGTAAACATTCTAGAAACTTTGTCAGCACTTGAAAGTTAGAATATTCCTTACCAACAGTTTTCAGATATATTATTAAGCAACTAAAACGTTGGTGAACTTCAGAGAGAGTCTCATTCTTACCACAAATGAAACTTCCATACTGTCTTACCAGGTTGATCTTTCGAGAGTCCTGGACTTCAGCAGTACCTTCATACTGAACACATATTGTGTCCAACATGGCTTTTGAGGATTTCAGGTTCATGACGGAATGGTAGACTTCGTCAGGAAGAGCCATGGATAGTATGGATCTGGCTTTGGTGTCGATAGCCACTTTCTTCTTATCTTCGTCAGTCCACGTATGAACTTCTTTGGGTACCAGCCTTTCTGGAATAGCAGGTCTATTCTCAGCGGCAGGTACTGCGGCATCAATTCTTACAGGAATGAATAGGCCATTTTCAAGATAGTAAGGCATAGTCGGGTCTACACCTTCTAGGAAGAGAGTCATCCTAATTTTTCCATTGATTAAAATTATCTCTAGAAAATCTAGGGGATTTTGCAAGAGAACCATTGTCGATATAATTTGTGTTTGTGTTGGTAGTCATTTTTCAGAAATAGCAAGGAAGAGAAATCTTAGTATAGATTAGATCTTGTTTATGTGATTAAAGAAATATGCTCTGATACCACTTGTTGGTCCCGAAGGGCTATACAAGTTTGTAGAAGGGGGGGTTGAATACAAACACCCAGATTTTACTTTTCTAAATTGTTTATTGATAAATCATTAACAATTTACAGCTTGTTGCGGAAACAAGATTAAGGATAAACCTAAATCTAAACAAGTTGGAACACTAAGTTTCTTGCACTAAGAAAGAGAAGGAAATTACTAATAATAACCTATCTCAAAGATAAGAAGGATGAACTTGTCCAGAGTTAGCAAGTTACTTCAAAATGAAGTGAGTTCATCTTCTTATATACTGCATGCATTTAATGCATGGCAGTATACACTTTATACGTGGCAGCATCTGATTAGTTGCATGTCATTGACCTTTGTTGACAACCTAAGTAGCCACATGTTTGAACAGTGTAGTATCAGAGTGGTTGTACGAATTCATACAATAAGGAGGTTCTTTTTCTGACATATCGTACGGAGATGTGCAAGGGTGGTTTAGACAAAAGTACTTTGTACGGAGGACTTCATGATCAGCTTTTCGTTGATTCAGCAATTTATCATTCTTTATCAGCGAATGATAGAATTCAGCGATAGTCAAAGTCCTGTACTGGATACTTCACGTTGAGTGGACAAATCTGAGTCTTCGCTGATCCGCATCAGTTCATTAGGAGACTTGTTGCTGGTTCTTGAGCTTGATCTTCGACTTCAGCGTAGAACCTATGTTGACGTGAAACTTGACTTCAACTATCACCATAAGTACTGAACAGACTCAGAATATTATGGTGAACAGTTTTGCTGAATGTTTAATCTAAAGAGTGAGAGTTCCTATCAGCGGTACTGGAAGATCTTAGTACTTATCAGCGATAGTGAAACTCTGATACATATTATTTACTTACAATTTTCACTAAGTATATAAGAGAGGGTCATTATCAAATCACTGAGGGTTTGGATCAACAAGCCTCTAAACCATGAAGGGTTTCGTCCTTCAAGTTTTCCGTTTTCATTGCTTCGACCTGAGCTTCGAGAATTCGAGTCTTTAAACTCGTTTGTACAAGCGCTCCCAACGCTCGTACTCGTGAAGGTTTTACCCTTTCCTTCCTACTCAGGGCTTCAGCTACTACATTGGCCTTACCTGGATGATAGCGAATTTCACAATCGTAGTCTCTGAGTAGTTCTACGCATCTCCTCTGTCTCATGTTGAGCATTTTCTGGTCAAGAATATGCTGAAGACTCTTGTGATCGGTGAAGATAGTGCACTTAGTGTCGTACAGATAATGTCTCCATATCTTTAAGGAGAATACCACAGCTCCAAGATCAAAATCGTGCGTGGTATAGTTCCTATCATGAACCTTTAGTTGTCTCGAGGCGTACGCTATAACCTTGTCCTTTTGCATCAATACATAACCCAAACCTTGATGCGATGCGTCACAATATACCACAAAATTATCCGTTCCTTCCGGTAAAGCTAGAATTGGTGCATTACACAACTTTTTCTTCAAAAGTTGAAATGCTTCCTCTTGCGAACCTCCCCATACGAGTTTCCTATCCTTTTGGGTTAGCGTTGTGAGGGGTTTAGCAATCCTGGAGAAGTTCTCAATGAACCGACGATAATAACTTGCCAATCCTAGAAATTGGCGAATTTCTGTCGGGGTCTTAGGGCTTCCCATTTCTTAATGGCTTCCACTTTAGCCGGATCCACGTGAATTCCTTTCTCCCCAATAACGTGACCTAAAAGGTGTACCTCCCGTATCTAAAATTCGCACTTAGAGAATTTGGCGTACAGTTTCTGATCCTTGAGAAGTTCTAGAATCACTTTTAAATGCTACTCGTGATCCTCCTTACTCCAAAAGTAGATCAATATGTCGTCGATGAATATGATCACAAACTTATCAAGGTATGGTCTGCATACCTTGTTCATTAAATCCATAAATACGGCAGGTGCATTCGTCAATCCGAAGGGCATAACTAAAAACTCGTAGTGCCCATAACGAGTCCTAAAAGCTGTCTTAGGGATGTCCTCCTCATGGACTCTCAACTGATGATATCCCGATCGAAGATCAATCTTTGAGAAATAAGTTGTGCCCTGCAACTGGTCGAACAAATCGTCTATTCGAGGGAGGAGATATCGGTTCTTGATTGTCAACTTATTTAGCTCCCTATAATCGATGCACATTCGAAACGATCCATCCTTCTTTTTGACGAATAAGACTGGGGCTCCCCATGGTGAAGAACTTGGCCGAATAAATTCTTTGTCCAGAAGTTCCTGAAGTTGACTCGACAACTCTTGCATTTCAGCAGGTGCTAAAGGGTACGGTGCGTTAGCTACATGTGCTGCTCCAGGTACGAGGTCAATCTGAAATTCGACTTGTCTAGACGGGGGAATTCCAGGAAAATCATCTAGAAACACTTCTGGGTGATCCTTCACCACAGGAATATATTGGATTCGCCTCTCCTCGGACTTTTTCGCTACTACGTACGCCAAAAATGCGACGCACTTCTTCCTCAAATACTTATGGACCTTCATATATGACACTATCTTTAGGCTGTTTCCAGCTCAATCTCCTTGTATGACAAGGGTTTCTCCGCCATGTAGGGGTATCCTAACATCCCTTTTAAAACAACAAATCTCCGCTCGGTTCTTGGATAACCAATCCATGCCTATTACTACGTCAAAACTCCCCAATTCAATAGGTATAAGATCCACGCTAAATAAATTATCAGCTAAATTCAAGGTACAACCTAAGATTACATCCTTAGCCTCAAATTCATAACCATTAGCAACCTCAACAATATAGGCATCCGACATTTTCCTAGATTCCAAATTGATCAATGGCCTAAATTCTAACGAAACAAAACTCCTATCGGCTCCAGTGTCAAATAATACCGATGCATATTGGTGGTTTAGGAGAAACGTACCTGTCACCACATTGGGGTCTCGGCATGCTTCTTCAGCTCCTAAAATAAATGCCCGACCTCGAGCTTGGCCCCCTTGATTCCCCTGATTGGCCTGTCTTGCCTGGTTCCCAGTGTTGTTGCTGTTCGGCCTCTATTCAAACTCGGGCACCTATTCCGGAAGTGATCCTGACTTCCGCACGTGAAACATACCCTTTTCCCGTCACTGACACCCTTTTCCATCCTACAGTACTTGGTGAGATGACCTGTCCGCTTACAATTGTCACAAACCTTACAGGATGCTACATGCTGGTAGTTACATTTGTTGCACCTTGGGAGTGGACCACCATACTGCCTTGTTTCCTGAGCATTCATCCCGTAATTCCTTACCACTTTCTGATTCTTGCTTACATTACCACCAAACTTCTTCTCTGGTTGCTTTCCCAACTTCCTCTTGTTACCAGCGCCTCCTTGGACGAAAGTGTAACGATCCGGTTCTATAACATGCATCAAATAACATATACTGCACAACATCGTTACATAACAAAAGATACATCATATAGCAAGTACGGTCCCATAGTCTTTACAACCAAAATAAGGTGTTTCATTACAAACTTTTTGCTAATTAATTACATGATATCTAATAACGAAGTTATAACTACAAAACACATCATAGTCTTCAAACTATAAGTCTTCCCAAAAGCTAGCCACCGATTACTCTATTCACTTGCTCTTACCCGATCCACGACCTGGAATACATATTTTTAAAACAAAATGAGGGTTAGACCTAGTGGTCTAAGTGAGAAAATCCCTGTTAGTTTAAAACCATTTGCACAAACACCATATACAACATTCAATTATAAACACCAATTATAACTCATGCAACGTGTACTTTGCTGTCTCATTTCCATGGCCATATTAGATGGTTGCTAGCCAACTAATAAATTTACTCCGCTGTACTAAATACAGCCAACACCGCTGTCCCTCTATACAGCCAACTCCACCGGTCCTAAACCCGGCCAACGTGCTCTCGTGTAGTGTAATACTCGAATAAATATAATATACACTTCAATATATCATACTTTATACATATGCACATAATTACACTACTATCACATTATCAAACCACATATATGTATTCCAGTTTGAAAATATTTTAAAGTAAAACTCACCTGATTGCTTATTAAAACGCTTTCAAGCTTTTCCCAACAAATTTAGCTTTCACTCCAAATTCACAGAATCTGAAACAAATAGATACAAATATCCATTTACCAAATGGAACACATAATACTTACTAGAGCTAAGAACTCGAGATAAACCTATCTAACTCTTATCCTCAAATGTTTCTCCCAAACCCAAACTTATATCCAGTCCTCATTCATATCCTATTCAAGAGTCAACAAAACACAAAACTACTAGATACTCAAAAGTATCAGAAATATCAAAAATGACCAAACAGCTAAAGTTTCCGGATACTACAATACTATCCGGACATCTCAAACAATCCGGACAGCATAACTTTCCGGACAATCTAAATAATCCGGACAACCCCACTTTCCGGACGACATAAACAATCTGGACGACACCCGGAAACCAAAGAAATCCGGACACCATCCGATAACTAATATCATCCGGAAACCATGGAAAAGAGGAACTTATCGGGTAGTTGATTCGTCCGGACACCATTAGAACAACTTCCGGACACTATCAAAAGAGACTATCGGACACCACCATAATGTGTCCGGAAACCTCTGTCGGTTTACCCCAATTTTACCCAGATTCGACAGAAATTACTACCAGACATCAAATCGACTATTCTACTCCGATAGAAACCATCTATTAGCAATTACCAACATAAAATGTAAAGGAAACATGTGTGTCCCAAAATGATCAATCAACTAAGATTTCACACAATATTCTAGAGAGAGAAAGTAGATATCGTATTCTATTAAGCACACTGTTACAAGATGAGAATTATGCTCTAAGTGTGTTATTGAATTGTTACAAGATTAGTCTAAACAAAGCTATTTATACCTAAGATCTATACAAGACATTAAGCTATGTTTGACTTTCACAAACACATAATACATTGACTTTGACTTTGACTTTATCATTAAATCTTGAAGACATATTTTAGACTTAACAATCTCCCCCTTGGATTCAAGATTTAATCATTTTGAGAACAACAGTCTTAGGCTTGTCAAAGTCAACTTGTCACAAAATCTTCAGACGGGGATCTGGCGGAGATTTTGTTGATCCAAACCCTCAGTGATTTGATAATGACCCTCTCTTATATACTTAGTGAAAATTGTAAGTAAACAATATGTATCAGAGTTTCACTATCGCTGATAACTACTACGATCTTCCAGTACCGCTGATAGGAACTCTCGCTCTTTAAATTAAACATTCAGCGAACACTGTTCACCATTAATGTGTTGAGTCTGTTCAGTCATTATGATGATCGCTGATAAGTTAGTTGTTTACTTATGATCCCTGAAGACAAGTTTCACGTCAACAAAGGTTCTACGCTGAAGTCGAAGATCAAGCTCAAGAACCAGCGACAAGTCTCCTAATGAACTGATGCGGATCAACGAAGACTCAGATTTGTCCACTCAACGTGAAGTATCAAGTACAAGACTTCAGCTATCGCTGAACTTTATCATTCGCTGAATAGAAAATGATAATCGCTGAATCAACGAAAGCTGATCATGAAGTCCTCCATACAAAGTACTTTTGTCTTAACCACCCTTGCACGACTCCGTACGAATTGTCAGAAAAGAACCTCCGAATATCTGAAATCGTACAACCACTCTTATACTACACTATTCATCCATACGGCTACTAAGGCTGTCAACTAAGGTCAATGACATGCAACCAACCAGCTGATGACACGTGTAAAGTATATACTGACTTGCATTAAATGCATGCAGTATATAAAGAGATGAACTCACTTCATTTGAAGTAACTTGCTAACTCTGGACAACTTCATATCTCTTATCTCAAGATAGGTTATTATTAGAAATTTCATTATCTCTCTTAGTGCAAGAAACCTTAGTGTTCCAACTTGTTTAGATTTAGGTTAATCCTTAATCTTGTGTCCGCAACAAGCTGTAAATTGTTAATGATTTATCAATAAACAATTTAGAAAAGTAAAATCTGTGTGTTTGTATTCAACCCCCCCCCCCCCCCCCCTTCTACAAACTTGTATAGGCCTTCGAGACCAACAAGTGGTATCAGAGTGGATTTGTTTAATCTCATAAACAAGATCTAATCTAAGATATTTCTCTTCCTTGCTATTATCTGAAAATGGCCACCAACTCAAACACACATTATATAGACAATGGTTCTCTTGCAAAACCCCCTAGATTTTCCAGAGACAACATCAACTTGTGGAAAAATAGGATGACACTCTTCTTAGAAGGTGTAGACCCTACTATACCTTACTATCTTGAGAACGGCCCACACATCCCTGTAACAATTGATCCTTTAGTTCCAGCCACTGCAAATAGACCTGCTATTCCAGAAAGGCTGATTCCTAAAGAAATCCATCAGTGGACCGACGAAGATAAGAAGAAAGTGGCTATAGATACAAAAGCCAGATCCATACTATCCATGGCCCTTCCTGACGAAGTCTACCATTCTGTCATGAACCTGAAATCATCAAAGGCCATGTGGGACACAATATGTGTTCAGTATGAAGGAACGTCTAAAGTCCAGGACTCAAGAAAGATCAACCTGGTAAGACAATACGAAAGCTTCATTTCTGGTAAGAATGAAACTCTCTCTGAAGTTCACCAACGTTTTAATTGCTTAATTATAGATCTGAAAACTGTTGGTAAGGAATATTCTAACTTTGAAGTGCTGACAAAGTTTCTAGAATGTTTACCTGAAAGCTGGGACAATTATTCCATGTGTCTCAAGCTGTCAAAGGATCTTAGATCAATGACCCTTGCTACCTTATATGGTACATTGCTGAATCATGAGCAATCTAGCCATCTTAAGAAGAATCTTGTAAAAGATTCCAAAAGCACCCTTGTTGCTTTAATCTCATAGGAACCATCTACTCAGCGACCCTCGGTCACTATCACTGAGTTAGAGAGTAACTCTGAAAGTTCATCAGATTCTGATTTTTCAGATGATGAATCCTTGGCTCTCCTAACCAAAAAGTTCAGGAGATTCGCCAAGAAGAAAATGTTTAGAAAGAACAAACCTCTTTCCATAACTGACAAGCCTAAATCATCAGCTTTTGTTGATAAGGCTACTGCTACTTGTTTCAACTGCGAAAAGACAGGTCATTTTGCTAACGAGTGCAGGTCTAAGAAAGTTTCTAGACCCTCAGCTTTTACAAAGAAATCCTTTGTTCCAAGGAATAAAGATGATAAATACTCAAAGCTGAAGGAGAAGTATGCAAAGCTGAAAAGCTTTAAGAAGAAAGGAAAAGGCCTGATGGCTGACTATGATTGGGCTGCTTCTGATGAAGAAGCATCATCATCTGACTCTGAAGATGATGAAGCAAATCAATGTCTCATGGCCAAGATTGAAGAAAAGGAAGAAAGTTCAGACATTCCCTCCACTTCAACATCTGCCATTCAGGTATCACCTTCTTTCTTTACCAATATTGCAAATATTGATGAAGCTGATAGTCTCCGTAAGATCGATCTCTTGACTAGAAGTTTATACGAAGCCATGAACGGCAAAACTGTGGTTGAAAACCAAAATCTTGATCTCGCTGAAAAGCTTAAAAACTGCCACCTTCAAATAGAAAAGCTTTCTAAAATTGAAGATGATTTTAAAGATCAAGTCTATTTAAATCAGCTAGTCAAAATCGAACGAGCAGAAGCTATCGCTGCATTAAAAGTTGAACAAGCTACTGTTGAAGGATGGTGTAATTCTTCAACAAAGATCACTGAGATAATTAAGGCTCAGATTCCTCTGAGTGATAAACGTGGTCTGGGTTATAAATATGATACTCCAAAACCAACCACTGAACGTTCAATGCTTAAATTTGGAACGTTCGTATCCTCAGTCGCTGACACTTCATCATCTCAGTGCTCCTCGTCCATTACACCAATACCTGAGGAAACTCCTACCTCCTCAAAAGGTAAGGAGAAAATGGTTTATTCAAAACCTACATCTGTGTCTATAGACAAAGGTAAAGGAATTGTTATTTATCAAAATCCTCAGAAGGGTACCTTAGTACCAAAGCTGAATGCTTCTAAAGCCTCAGTGACCAACCCCTCTGGGGCTAGAAAGCTGATCTCTGGATCTATTCAGCGATCTACTCCTAGACTCAGAGTGGATGTCCTTGGTAAGAAATCTGAAGAACTGAATGTTCGTCCCATTTCTAAAGCCAATAGTTTACTTGGTGCTGGCAATTCTAATTCGAAATTAAAAGCTCAGCATACAAGTGGTCCTAGAACTACTTTTAGTTATAGGAAATGTTATCACTGTGGACTTACCGATCATATTGCTAGTAAGTGCCCCACAGCCACCAAAGCTGAAAAGATAGCTAAGGTGAAGATTGCCCCCAAGGCAAAGAAGACCAACCCCGATGCATATCAGGTCAAGGTGACTCCTACCACTGAAGTTAAGAAATTAACCAAAGTGAAGAAAGACAAAGCTGAATCTTCAAATGCTGCGAAGACCGCTGAACCTTCTATTCCAACTAGCTCCACTGACAAACGTGTATACATGGTTAAGTGGGTACCCAAGCAAAACTAATCTTCCTTTGTAAATGCAGGTTAAGAAGGGTATCTGGTATCTCGATAGCGGATGCTCTAGACACATGACTGGAAAGAAAAACCTGCTCGCTGAATACAAGGAAGAGAAGGGTCCCTCTGTGACTTTCGGTGGAAATGGAAAAGGACACACCCGAGGGTATGGTGTACTTTCAAATGGTACAACCTCCTTCAGAAGAGTCGCATATGTTGAAGGGCTGAAGCATAATCTTCTAAGCATCAGTCAGCTTTGCGACATGGATAACAAAGTGATTTTCACTAAGGAATCCTGCTTTGTCACTGACAAAAAGAAGAAGATAGCTCTCAGTGGTTATCGTTTGGAAAATGTTTATGTAATAAACATGGACTCAACAACCACTGAGAACTCCTGTTTCTTCTCAAAGGCATCTTCTGATGTTAACTGGCTATGGCACAAGAGGCTCTCGCATCTAAATTTCAAGACACTGAATACTCTTTCCTCCAAAAGAGTTAGTCACTGGTCTACCTCAGCATTCATACGCCAAAGAGTCTTTATGTTCAGCGTGTGAAAAGGGGAAGCAGACCAAGGCAAGCTTCAAGTCAAAGCAAGTCTCCTCAGTGTCATCTCCTCTACAACTACTCCATATGGATTTGTTTGGCCCTGTTAACAAACAATCTATCGCTGGAAAGAAATATACGCTGGTCATAGTTGATGAATTCTCTCGTTACACATGGGTAATGTTTCTCCGTTCTAAGAGTGACACCCCTGAAGAACTCATCACCTTTGTTCGGAAGATGGAAACTCTGAACAATATGACTGTTCGCTCAATAAGGAGTGATCATGGAACTGAATTCAAAAACAGTTCTCTTGATTCCTTCCTTGAGAGTAAGGGTATTTCTCACAACTTTTCGTCAGTGAGAACACCGCAACAAAATGGAGTCGCTGAAAGAAGAAATAGAACAATTATTGAAGCTGCACGTTCAATGCTCAGCGATTCTCACCTGCCTACTCAGTTTTGGGCAGAAGCTGTCAACACTGCTTGTTTTACGCAAAACAGGTTGCTGATAGTTAAAAGATTCAAAAAGACAGCCTATGAACTCTTTCATGGGAGAAAGCCTTCAATCAGCTTTCTTCACATCTTTGGATGTCAGTGTTTCATACTGAACAACAGAGATGCCCTTGGAAAGTTTGATCCTAAGGCTGATGATGGAATCTTTCTTGGATACTCCTCAGTCTCCAAAGCCTTCAGAGTCTTCAACCGTAGAAGACAAACTGTAGAAGAAACTATTCACGTCACGTTTGACGAATCCCGTTCAGCGAACTCTAAACCGTCCGCTGATACTGAAGAACTGAATCAATGGATGTTTTCTCATCTTGGTGATTCA
Source organism: Saussurea involucrata (assembly GCA_033807775.1). Lineage (NCBI taxonomy): Eukaryota > Viridiplantae > Streptophyta > Magnoliopsida > Asterales > Asteraceae > Saussurea > Saussurea involucrata. Next base: position 110,225,915 of record CM066320.1, on the reverse strand, counting down.
GAAGAAGTTCCCACTCCTCATGCTCACACCATAGAAAATGATGGTCCTACTATCATTCCAGATATGCAGAATAGTGAAGCTGAAACATCTTGGGTCTCAGCTGTTCCTATAAACACTATACCTGCAGTTGATCCAAATGTCTCAGAAATTCCATCTATTTCTCAGCAATCAGTGAATGAAGTGACAAATGCAAACATTCCTCTCTTAGCTGATAATCCAGAAGTAGCTGAAGCCTCATCTTCAGTTTCTCCAGTTCAGACTGAGTCAGCAGACGTATGCTCCGGCTCAGCGATGGACTGTAAATCACCCAATCGATCAAATTCTTGGTGATCCAAACGCTGGTATTCACACTCGTAGAAGTGCAGGTAATATTTGTTTATTTGTTAACTTTATTTCTCTAACTGAACCAAAGAAAATAGATGATGCCCTCAGAGATCCAAACTGGGTCAGCGCTATGCAAGAAGAGCTGACTGAATTCGAAAGAAACAAAGTTTGGAAACTCGTTCGTAGACCAACTGACAAAACGGTGATAGGCACTAAATGGGTCTATCGAAACAAGTTGGACGAACATGGTACTGTAACTCGCAACAAAGCTCGTCTTGTTGCTCAGGGATACAGACAAGAGGAAGGCATAGATTATGACGAAACTTTTGCTCCAGTAGCAAGACTTGAATCTATTCTTCTTTTCTTAGCATATGCTGTACACAAAAACTTCACTGTACATCAGATGGATGTTAAGTCAGCGTTTCTGAATGGAAAGCTGAATGAAGAAGTTTATGTGGAACAACCTCCAGGATTCTAAGATCCTAAGCGTCCATGTTATGTTTATAAACTGGATAAGGCACTTTATGGCTTAAAGCAAGCTCCTCGTGCATGGTATGATACTCTCTCTACTTATCTCCATATTGAACATTTTGAGAGAGGTAAGATTGACAAAACTCTATTTTTTAGAAAAGTGAAAGGTCATATCATTTTAGTTCAAATATATGTTGATGACATTATATTTGGTTCTACTAACCCTGAGTTTTGTACTCGTTTCGCTGATAGAATGAAAGATGAGTATAAAATGAGCATGATGGGTGAACTAACATATTTCCTTGGTCTTCAGATTAAGCAAACTGAAAAAGGAACTTTTATTAATCAGGGAAAATATGTTAAAGATATGCTGAAGAAATTCGACTTAACTGAAAGTTCAGCTATGAAAACCCCTATGGCACCACCACTGACACTTGATAAGGACACAAAGGGTGTTCCTGTCAATGTCACGCTGTACCGTGGGATGATCGGCTCACTGTTGTATCTTACAGCTAGCCGACCCGATATTATGTTTGCAACATGCTTGTGTGCACGATATCAAGCTGAACCTAAGATATCTCATATGAAAGCTGTAAAGCGAATCTTTCGATATCTTAAGGGTACAACGAATCTAGGCCTTTGGTATCCCAAAGACTCAGGATTCGATCTAACCGCCTATTCAGACAGTGATTTTGCAGGTTGCAAAATGGATAGGAAAAGCACCACAGGAGGATGTCAGCTCCTGGGTGGAAAGCTGGTAAGTTGGACAAGTAAGAAGCAAAACTCAGTGTCCATTTCCACAGCTGAAGCTGAATATGTAGCCGTTGGAAGCTGTTGTTCTCAAGTCTTGTGCATGAGAAATCAGCTACTAGACTATGATCTTCAGCTCTCCAAAATTCCAATCTATTGCGACAGCACTAGTGCCATCGCTATAGCCAATAACCCAGTGCTACACTCAAAGACAAAACACATCGAAATCAGATATCATTTTATCAGAGATCATGTGATGAATGGTGATATAGAACTTCATTTTATTCCAACTGATTATCAGTTAGCTGATCTATTTACCAAACCTCTTGATGAGACAAGATTCAACTTTCTCATCAGCGAGCTTGGAATGCTGAACTTTGAAGGATAAAACCTTCAGCGGTTCACATTGATCAGCGATAGAATAAAATCAACTTATATAATCCATTTCATCATCTTCTCTCTGAATAAACTTGATTCGCTGATATCAAGGTATGTTTTCTCTCTCTGACATATCGCATGTAAATGGAAGATTTCAAAATAAATTGCATCGCTGAATATCTCTTTCTTAACAGCGACTTTTTGAAATTTCTTAAAACCTTCACTGATATTTCTATTCAGTGCTTCATGTTTTCAAAGAGTCCCTGAGTTTTTTTTCAAAACCTCAGAGACAACCAAGAATATGAAAGACAGTTGTGACGTCATTGCAACGGATAACACCAGGCACGATTTCTTTCTGACACGCGTTTGCACGTTTCGTTCAAACTTCCAATCAAATGCAAACACGTGTCCATGTCATGATGAAAACCTTTTCCCGCTCAAGGTTTTCTCTCTCTAAAACTCCCTATATAAACAATCTCTTGGTTTATATTTGTCTTTTACGCGATCAATCTTCCTCTGCAAGAAAAGAATTACTGTTGCATTTGTGCTCTCAAATCTTCAAAGAACTGTAAATCATCTTCTTCATCAAACATCAAGGTTAATATGTTCTTATTTTTTACCAAATGCTTAACTTGTTTCTGATCTTATCTTTGTTTTAAACAAGATCAAACAAAAGAACTTCTTAAAAATAAAATCATTTCTTTCATGGTTTTATGAACACAGCCATTTCATGGTTGTTCTTCAAGTTTTAAATCTAAATCTTAAACTTGTTCTTCATTTGTATCCATTTTTTAAAACTGGAATACAAGACTTTATGGGTTTTACATTTCGTTTCAAAATCATAAAAAACCCTAATCTTCATTAAGACATTTTTGTCTGAATGAAATGGACAAAATTCGAACCATCTTAATGGAAATTCTTTCCATATCAAGACAATTCTTATTTGTTAACATCTTTGGTTGAACTGATAATACAGAGAAATGGCATCTTCAAAGATCAATGTTACCGCTGAGTCCATCTCCGCTGACTCTGAGGAAGTGGATATCATCAAAGCCCCTCAGGTTAAGTTCAAGATGGATCAACTAGATTGGACCAAGGTCAACAACCTCTCTGCGCTTCTCGAGTTTCCTCCTCGAAAGCAAGTCACACATCTGGATGATGCTGTGAATTTCCTGAAAAACTGCTGCATTTCAACAGCCCTGACCATCACACCTCCCGCAAGTCAGCTGCTACTATCCCAGTTCTGGTACTCTGCCAGACACTCTCAGCTACCATCAGCCAAAGATCCCTCCAAAACCATCGATTGCATACTCAGCGATACTGAGTATGGCACAATTAAGATAACCCCCGCAATCATTCGAAAAGCTCTAAACTTTCCCAATGCTACCAAAGAAAAACTGTTTGTTCCATTCCCGGACCATAAAAGGCACGCTGACAAAGAAGCTTTTATTGCAGTTTTTGATGCAATGGGCTATGTCTGGGAAACTGGAAGGGACAAGAAGCCCGAGAAGAAGCTGACGCTGATAAAGAAGTCCAAAATGCCCAGCGAGATGAAGTTCATCTTCGCACACCTGATCAGCTGCATGACAGCGAAGACCGGCTCCTCTGATCAAGTCGCTCAACCTCAGCAGGCTATGGGATACGCACTGCTGAAAGGTCTACATATTGACTGGGCATCTATCATTTATGATGACCTAGTACAAAGAGTAGATTATGCTGCTGACAGACCTGCATGGGTTCCCTACCCCCGTTTCATCAGCGCCATCTTCCAATATGGCCTGAAGGACAGCTATCCTCAAGAGGGTGACCTGAAACTTTCTCAGGTTGGCCCTAAGGTGCTCGATTTCAAACCTGTCGACAATGAGGTACGTCTCTCTACCCTTCTCTCTCTTCTTAACCCTAATTCTTCGACTTCTGTGGCTCCTTCAGCAACAATACCCATCGCTGATTCCCCGGCCACACAATCCTCTCCTTCTAAGAAAAGGAAACACTCTACAACCCAACTTGATTCCAAAAGGATCAAGAAAACCAAGGAGCAACCCCAGCAATTCCATGCTGAAGACTCCTCAGCTCATTCTGAAGAGCTGAAGGAAAGTTCCGTGGTACGCTCTGCCACACCCGTGCAAGCCATCCCTTCAATCCAGACTTCAGCGTCTCTAAACGCTGAGGTTAGAAACTTGGAACCTACCCAACCTCCCTCAGTCTCTCAAAAGACTGATGAAGTGATTCTCAGCGATTCCAACGCTGAACTCAGAACCCGAACCCCATTCTTATCCTTCGCTTCTCCCCCCACTCCCTTGGACACTCCTCCAAAGAACACTGGAGATGCCATCATTCCAGAAGCCACAGCTGACGCTTCTCAACGAATGATGAAGACAGGACCTGCAGAGATCACCATACCTCACCGCACTTTTGAGGAAGATATGGAACATTTTCCAGGAATCCGCAACTTTGACGATTTCGTCAATCCTCCTGCAGGTACAAATCAACCCATATACACTGTAACTAAACCTGAAACTTCTGAGCTTTCCTTTGTTCACAAGTACTTATATGTTACAGGTCCTAATTTGGGAGACATCAACGAGTCTCTAAAGTCCGTGGAAACAAAGCTGACCGGTCTCACCACCACACTCTCCAACAAGTCTACAGCTGTAACAAACGCTGGAGAGAATTTGACAAAGCTGACTACGGTGGTGGAGAAGAAAGCTTCCACAGATGACTTGAAGCAAGTTGATAAGACTCTCAGCGACTTTGCTAAGGTGCTCGCTGATATCTACACAGACTACACCTCACTCAAACAATCAGTTTCCTCCATGTCCGGCGAAGTAACAACGCTGAAGACATCGGTTGGAGCACTAGAGGGTGATATGTCTGCTGTGAAGACAAATGTTCAAACTCTAACGACTGACTTAGGCTCTGTAAAGACCGACGTTGGTTCGATGAAAACAATGCTTGAAGAGCAACTCAACAAGGCGAGAACTCCTGCTCCTGAACCGACCCCTGCCCCTGCATTGGAAACTTTCACAGCGACGGATCGCAAAGAGCTGGAAAAGATCAATCCTGCTATAACTGGCCTAGAAGTCAGATTAGCAAAGATTGAAAGCTGTGTGGGTATCTCTGGCCAAGAAGACAAAGAGCCTCCTACAGCTAAAGAGTCTGCCCATTGCTCCCCCAGTCATCAAGAAAAAGAGGGGGAGAAGAGCGCTGAACATCCCGAGGAAAAGAGCGCTGAAGACCTTTCCCATGATGAATCTATCAGGGGAGAGAAGAATGAAGATCTTATCGCTAGACCTCAGGGAGATGAAAACCCTGAGGGAACCGAGAAGCTCGCCTCTGTATCTGAGGGGGAGTAACTCGAAGAAGACGCTGAAGAATCCGAAGCAGAAGATGATGAAGCCGTCGACATCCCTGATGATGAACCATCTTCTTCTCCAAAGAAGGATGATGATGATGATGATGACGAAGATGACGATGATTTCTTTATCGTCAAACCTGCCCCAAGGATTAAAGCTCTTAAGGGAATTTCAATAAATGAACCAACAGGGGAGCGGACAAAGACAAAGCCCTCAGCCTCTGGCGCTGAGAAAGGCAAAGGCAAAAGCGTCGCTGAAGATGACAATCTGACGATCTTGCTTGAAAAGCCGGTTTGTCAGGTACACTAAACATCTCTCACTCCATCCCTCCTCTATAAGTTCTACTACCCTAGCCTACACCTGAACATATTTATCTTTCTCTTTCTACCCATGTTCTTATTTGTAAGATTGCTGTGTTTCAGCTAGTCCTCTCCCCTGTTTGAGGATGTCGCTGAAGGTTCTACTATTGCGACTTCACAAATAAAGCCAGCTGCTGCTGATGAAATAATCCCAGTCTTAGATTTGATCTCTGAGACTGATGAACCAGAAGAACAACCTCTCTCGCACAGAAACAGACCTTCCTCAGCTCCTCAAAAGCTGAGTGAAGAGGATCAAAAGAGAAAAGAGGAAATAATAAAGCGATTCGAGGATCAGCGAATCATTCTAAGGCGTGATCAACTGCCTTCAGTTCCTCCTAACTTCAGAATTTCAAAAGCTGAATACAAGGAACACCTCAGAGCTGAACGCCTCATCGCTGAAAGAAAGGAAGCTGAAGAGAAAGACAGAGAATATGCCATCAAGCTTACTCAAGAATCTGTCAAAGACCCCAAGCTGAAACGTGTTCCCATTCAAATCCAACGAAAGCTTTGGGAAGAAGCCCAGAAGATCGTGGAAAAGAAAACTGAAGTTTCTCAGACCACCCTGATCTGGTGTAAAGAGAAAATCCACTTCAGATATCGTCCAGCGAAGATCAACAAGGTATTCATCTCTGGAAGAACATCTATCGGAGTACTTATTGTTGACATCAAACTTTTCAGAGAAGATGGCCAATCCGAAGCCTTTCGCGCTGATAGTGTAAAAAGGTATGGTCTCTCTGAATGGCTGGAGATGAGGTTAGCTATCCATTTGTCACAATCTAAGTACAAGGATCATTTCGAAAAGCTGATAAACAGACAGATCGACTTGATATCTTCTTGTGTAGACATTCCTCCTCTTCCTGATCTTAAGCTGAAAAGAAAAAGGGCCTCTCCAAAGAAGAAACGTCAAGATTCAAACTCAGGTCCTGTCATACGAAATGAAACTGGAATTGGTTTCTCTCGCGCTGAAGTGCTTGGTCCTGACCCTGATCTATCTGCCCATGACATTTCTTTGCCACCATGTGAACTTTTCGTCCCTGGTAAAGTCATCAGTAATCCTTATGGAATATTCTTTCTCGACTACGACGGACGTAAATGTTTTCAACGGATCGCTGAGCTTACAATCACTCCAATCGAACAGCTCAGAGATCTCATCTACTGGTGTGACTTCAGAAAAGACATTCAGACACGGCACCTAAACCCCTTGATCTTTGAAGAAGCGCTGAACAAAAGAAAATAAGGCGTAACGGTTCCTGACTGGATGATCCCCACTGAAAAGACGACCCTTGATGAACTTCTCATTAAGGAAGAACCTTTTGAAAACTGATATAATCTCCTTTTTCTCTATTGTATCAGTTATCCTTCTGTACTTGTAAATTATTTCGCTTGTACTTATAATCTTTCTGTTCTTCATTGTAACCTGATTCAATATCTTAAAGAAAGATTTCAGCGAACGTACTTTACTCCATCAGTACTGAAAAGATCCCAGAAAACAGTAAAAGGGACAAATATTTTATGAGTTCTTTTTATCCTTATGTTTTCATTAAATAGCAATTTTCTTTGTTGCTATGTCATAATCAAATAGGGGGAGATTGTTTATCCAAACCCTCAGTGATTTGATAATGACCCTCTCTTATATACTTAGTGAAAATTGTAAGTAAACAATATGTATCAGAGTTTCACTATCGCTGATAAGTACTAAGATCTTCCAGTACCGCTGATAGGAACTCTCGCTCTTTAAATTAAACATTCAGCGAACACTGTTCACCATTAATGTGCTGAGTCTGTTCAGTCATTATGATGATCGCTGATAAGTTAGTTGTTTACTTATGATCCCTGAAGACAAGTTTCACGTCAACAAAGGTTCTACGCTGAAGTCGAAGATCAAGCTCAAGAACCAGCGACAAGTCTCCTAATGAACTGATGCGTGAAGTATCAAGTACAATACTTCAGCTATCGCTGAACTTTATCATTCGCTGAATAGAAAATGATAATCGTTGAATCAACGAAAGCTGATCATGAAGTCCTCCGTACAAAGTACTTTTGTCTTAACCACCCTTGCACGACTCCGTACGGATTGTCAGAAAAGAACCTCCGAATATCTGAAATCGTACAACCACTCTGATACTACACTATTCATCCATACGGCTACTAAGGCTGTCAACTAAAGTCAATGACATGCAACCAACCAGCTGATGACACGTGTAAAGTATATACTGACTTGCATTAAATGCATGCAGTATATAAATAGATGAACTCACTTCATTTGAAGTAACTTGCTAACTCTGGACAAGTTCATATCTCTTATCACAAGATAGGTTATTATTAGTAATTTCCTTATCTCTCTTAGTGCAAGAAACCTTAGTGTTCCAACTTGTTTAGATTTAGGTTTATCCTTAATCTTGTCTCCGCAACAAGCTGCAAATTGTTAATGATTTATCAATAAACAATTTAGAAAAGTAAAATCTGTGTGTTTGTATTCAACCCCCCCCCCCCCTTCTACAAACTTGTATAGGCCTTCGGGACCAACAGATTTTCTTTCTTCGATTTGGAGAATTTGATTCTTCACACAAGGCACTTTGGTACTGATAAACACAAATTTAAGAAAAAGAGATCACAAGATGATCAAACGATTTTTCTTAAACTCTTGAAGAATTCTCCCCCTTTTCTTATCTTGAGACAGAATCTTCTTTAAACATTTCTCCCCCTGTCATGAAATTGAATCTTTGCCTTGAAAGCTCTTTGACATGAAATTGAATTAAACATTTCTCCCCCTTTTTCGATGAAAGTGAGCATCATGATCATCGAAAACCTTCTTCAATTTCAATCGCGTCTTTGAGAATCCTTAACAATCTCCTCCTTAATGAACAATCTTGCTCCCCCACAAACTAAGAATTCTGGAGCAATTTGATTTCTCTCCCTTAAAATATGCATATATTTCATTTAGGCACAGTAGTTGAAAATTTTATTCAAAGAAAATAATATTCATTGAACTACATTTTATAACTACTACCATTTGATCGTTTGAAAACTTTACAAAAGAAATACAACTTAATGAAATTTAATAGATTTTTCAATCAAATGAAATCAAATGCATGTGTTTGGATTCAAATACAAGACATCATTGCATATCAAGTTAAAAATGTTCAGTTTCAACCCCTTAATTAATTCTATTTGGTGTGCTAGCATGCGAAATATGATGTGCAACAATCAAATGTACTCCTGAAACCTATAAGAATACTTTGCTCTTACTCACACTATATGACTTAAATCAGAACTTCCACAAATTTATAAGTTTATCGCGACATTGTAATTTCCCCAAGATATACGAGATGTGTGCTCATTGGCATCTTTTATTTTGTGCACGTTGGCATCTTTTTATCAAAAGGTTTATTAAGACTAAGATACACCGTAAACGTAACTTTCTATCTGGTTCTATAGCAGGATTTGGATCAGCCAATCCCAGACCAGTTGGCCTTAGGGGCTAGGTGACGAGCACCCCTTGGAACTTACTCTCCCAAACCAGAAAGGATACATCGATATATCCTAATCCCATCCGTACCAGTAGGACATGGCTTTCTATCTGGTTCTATAGCAGGATTTGGGTCAGCCAATCCCAGACCAGTTCATCTTAGGGGCTAGGTAACGAGTGCCCCTTGGGACTTAATCTCCCAAACCAGATAGGCCACAGGCACAAACTTTCAAACCTAATGATTTATATATATATATATATATATATATATATATATATATATATATATATATATATATATATATATATATATTTTATTTTTTTATTTTTTATTGCATCTCAATCACTTGGTTATAAAACTTTGTGCTTCCCTCATATTTTCATTTCCATTCTTCATTCTGACAATTAGGCTTTGTGAGCATCGTATTCTATATAAGTCTAGATTTACACAATTTTGCGCATATATCAAAATTTCATTCATGTTTTGCTGACCTTTCGATTTATTTCAGAAGTGAAAGTTGAAGCAAATAAAACTCAGATAATACAACAATACTTGTAAAATCATCTTTTAGCACACATTTAATTCATTGAATGAAAATTGAAAAATTTAATCTCATTGAATTAAATTTGTTGAGATTCAAATTTTCAAAGCAGTAGAAATGAAACATAATGCAATGTTACCTTTCACCACTTGTTCCTTGAATTGAAAGATGTGACAGTTAAAGATATCACCTGATAAGTATGAGTTCTAAACTGATTTGTTTAGAAGTCTTAGTCTTTGAAGTACGGGTCCTGAACTGAATTGTTCAGAAGCCATAGTCGTTGAAGCACGGGTCCTGAACTGATTTGTCCAGAAACCATTAACTGTGAAATCCGGGTTCTAAACTGATGTGTTTAGAAACCAATTCTCTTTACTCCCCCTTAATGGCACAAGTAATCTTCTTCCGAGAGTTCAACGCTATGCTTCTAAATCTGCAAAAACAGATTAAGTAGATTTTGGTACCCAACGAGTCTTGGGTCCTGGCTTGTTAAGCGGAGCTCTATAAAAAGGAAAATGATAAGTACCATACCAACATTGAGCATCATTATTTTTAATAAAATCATTAGTTCCACAATAAGAACAGCAAAAATTCTTTTGTGCTAACCTGATTAAATGATTTGCGGAATATAATGAACCAGGTTTAGCAAAAGATTTACCTTTCAGGTTAGTGTTCTTGTTAGGAACAGATGATTTTGGTACATCTTCTTCAGGAAATGCACCTTTAGCTCTCCATTGCATGTTGAGTTTCTTATATGTAGGAAGATCAGCAGATTGAGATTTGGAAGAATTATCCACTAGGTGATCATAGAAGAGATTAGACGGACGAATTGGACATTCAGAATAGCGTTTGGATTTGTTAAGTGACTTCACTTTGTAGTATAAGTTGTTCTGTTCCTTGGTCACCAAATCAAGTTTCTTCTGAATATCAGACTTAACCAACTTCTCTTTCATGATATCAGTCGATAACACAGCCAAATTCTTTGTCAGCTTTCGTATTTCTTGCTAAAATATCTTCCTTTCAACAGAAAATTCATCTTTGACGCTTCTCGCCTGAAAGTCAGCTTTCCTCCTCTTTTCTAGTTCATGTCTTTCTATATCCATTTCCTTTTGAAGCTTAGATATTTTCTCTGACAATTTCCCATTCTTCGCTTCAAACTCTTTCCTTTTATCTTCAAATTCAACCCTTTCCTTTTCCAGTTTTTCTTTTTCAAGAAATAAAACTTTCTCAAAATCTGAGTTTTGTTTAGAAAGTTTTCTGCATTTGAGTTCAAGAGCTTTCTTTTCTTCATTTTCTTTCTTCTCAGAAATTGAAGTGTTTTCAAGTTCAGAAACTTTCTTAGAAAGAGAAAGAATTTGCTTTTCATAGCAATTTTTCTCATTTAACCGATTAGCTCTTTCTTTTATGAAATCCTCTCTTTCTACTTAAAGCAGCTTTTCCATGTCAGACGACTTCTTTGTAAGCTCTATAACCTTTTTCTTGAGTTCTTCATTTTCAGTATTTGATCATTTCTGTTCCGCATCCTCTTTTTCAGCTTTCTTTTCTTCTTCCTTTCTTTTAAAAGCAACTTTAGATCCAAGCATTTGCTTTGATAACTCGTTCCACATCTGCATTGGGTTATTTTTGAAACATTCAACACGGTTGTAGATATGTTGCGGAAGTTTGTGAATTGCGAAGATCAAGTTGGATGAAGCTTCCTTGTCGGTTTTCATTCTTTTAATCTCTTCTTCTGTAAAATCATTCTCCATTTTATTTCTGCTCATAGGACCTTCGGAGAAAGATTTTATCATATTTTCACCATTTTCTCTACTTGAAATAAAGTTGATGAACGCAACAGTCCATTGTTTAAAAACGGAGTCTTTGATCAGCACAGGAGGTAGATTCATAATTTAAAATTTAATCTGAAAAATTCAAACAATTAACAATTAGCAAAGTTTCAAAAAAATTCTAAGTCTGAAACTCTCCAGAGGCAGTGGCGCAAAGCTCAAAATGCGCCAAAGACGGTGGCGAGAAGTGTGAAATGCGCCAATGAGGGTGGCGCAAAGTTCACTTAGAAAAAAATCGAAATTCTGAAACTTCCAAATGCGCTATAGGCAGTAGCGCAAAGTGTCAAAAGTCGCTTCAGTTGGTGGCGCAAAGTGTGGCGTGATTCTCACTTGACAGATGCAAATGAGACAAGTACTGTGGGTGGCGCAAAGTAATATGAACTGGCGCAATATTCCGATCTGGCGCAATACTCACTAAATCGAACAAAAACGCACTGAAACTCAAAATCACTGAATCTAACTGATACAGAAGTGTTCGAAAATGAAATCCTAGCACAAGATCTTCAAGAAACTTCGTCTGAAAACCTCTGAAAACACGTCTGAATCGATCGAGCAGAAGAAAAAATCGCACAGTTCAGAAAACCACAAATCCTTCAAATTGATGATACAAAACTCTGAATTAGCTCTTGATTCGTGAATGAAAGATGATCTATACACAAAACCGAATCCAAAGAACCAAAACACGAACAAATTCGATCAAAAATCACCAAAATTTGATAGAAATCTAAGAAAACGAGATTTTGTTGAAAAAATCAAGAAAATCGATCAATTTCTCTTGAGAATTCACCAAATTCGAATGATTGATCAGTAGAAATCCTTCTCTAAATCTTGTTCCTGCTCTGATACCAATTGTGTGTCCCAAAATGATCAATCAACTAAGAATTCACACAATATTCTAGAGAGAGAAAGTAGAGAGAGAAAGTAGATCTCGTATTCTATTAAGCACACTGTTACAAGATGAGAATTATGCTCTAAGTGTGTTATTGAATTGTTACAAGATTAGTCTAAACAAAGCTATTTATACCTAAGATCTATACAAGACATTAAGGTAAGTTTGACTTTCACAAACACATAATACATTGACTTTGACTTTGACTTTGACTTTATCATTAAATCTTGAAGACATATTTTAGACTTAACAAAACATACCTCAATTCACTTCCAATGGATCCAAATGAAGCCTTAACCCTATTTCTTTATCTTCTTCTTCTTTTGGTCTCAAAACACACACACACACTGATTTTAATTTCTGCTAATTGAAAATATCTGAAGCTTAAAGGGGTAATATCCTGTTGATCCAAACCCTCAGTGATTTGATAATGACCCTCTTTTAAACACATAGTGAAAATTGTAAGTAAACAATATGTATCAGAGTTTCACTATCGCTGATAAGTACTAAGACTTTACAGTACCGCTAATAGGAACTCTCGCTTTTTAGATTAGACATTCAGCAAACACTGTTCACCATAAAACTCTGAGCCTGTTCAGTTCTTTTAGTTATCGTTGATAAGTTAGTTGTTTACTTATGATCCCTGAAGACAAGTTTCATGTCAACATATGTTCTACGCTGAAATCGAAGATCAAGCTCAAGAACAGCGACAAGTCTACTAATGAACTGATGCGGATATCAGCGAAGCCAAGATTTGTCCACTCAACGTTAAGTTACAAGTAGAAGACTTCAACAATCACTGAGCTTTATCATTCGCTGATAAAGTACTGATTCAATGAAAGCTGATCATGAAGTCTTCCTCTACAAGTTACCTTTGTCTTTCTCCCCTTGCACGTCTCCGTACGAAATGTCAGAACGGACATCCCTTCTGTCTAAGATCGTACAACAAGCTCTGATTATACACTGTGCACCATGCGGCTACTAAGGTTGTCTACAAAGGTCAATGACATGCAACCACTCAGCTCCTGCCACGTGTAAAGCAATACTGCCATGCATTAAATGCATGCAGTATATAAGAAGAACCCTACTTCAGAAATGAAGAGTGCTCAGCCATCTTCTTATTCTTCCTTACTAATGTGTGTTAGGTTATTACTCGTAATTTCCTTATCTCCTTTCTATATTATTCTAGTGCAAGAAACTTAGTGTTCTTAACTTGTTTAGATTAGGATTAGTCATTAATCTTGTTCCGCAACAAGTTGTAAATTGTCTTGATTTATCAATAAACAACTTAGAAAAGTAAAAATCGTGTGTTTGTATTCAACCCCTCCCCCCCCCCCCCCCTTCTACAAACTTGTATAACCCTTCGGGACCAACAAGTGGTATCAGAGCAGATTTGTTTAATCTCATAAACAAGATCTTATCTATACTAATCTTTTCTCTTCCTTGCTATTTCTTAAAATGGCTACCAACACAAACACTAACTATATTGACAATGGTTCTCTTGCAAAATCCCCTAGATTTTCCAGAGATAACTTCAATCTATGGAAAAATAGGATTATTCTCTTCTTAGAAGGTGTAGATCCTACTATGCCTTACCATCTTGAAAACGGACCATATATTCCTGTAAGAATTGATCCTGAAGTTCCAGCCGCTGAGAATAGAGCTGCTATTCCAGAAAGGTTGGTTCCCAAGGAAATTCATATGTGGACTGATGAAGATAAGAAGAAAGTGGCTATCGACACCAAAGCCAGATCCATACTATCCATGGCTCTTCCTGACGAAGTCTACCATTCCGTCATGAACCTGAAAACCTCAAAAGACATGTGGGACACAATCTGTGTTCAGTATGAAGGTACTTCTGAAGTCCAGGACTCACGCAAGATCAACCTGGTAAGACAATATGAAAGCTTCATTTGTGGTAAGAATGAAACCCTCTCTGAAGTACACCAACGATTTAACTGCTTAATAATAGATCTGAAAACTGTTGGTAAGGAATATTCTAACTTTGAAGTACTGACAAAGTTCTTAGAATGTTTACCTGAAAGCTGGGACAGTTATTCAATGTGTCTCAAGCTGTCAAAAGATCTAAGATCTATGACTCTTTCTACCTTATATGGCACGATGCTTAATCATGAGCAATCAAGTCATCTTAAGAAGAATCTTGTAAAAGATTCCAAAAGCACCCATGTTGCTTTACTCTCAGAGTTACCTTCCACTCAGCGATCTACTATCACTGTCACTGAGTTGGAAACTAACTCTGAACGTTCATCAGATTCTGACGCTTCACATGATGAAGAAACTCTGGCATTCCTGGCTAATAAATTCAGGAGATTTGCTAGAAAGAGTAATTTCAGAAAGAACAAACTTCTTGCTATTACTAACAAGCCAATATCATCAACCCATGTTGATAAGGCTACTGCTACTGGCTATAACTGTGAAAAGATAGGACATTTTGCTAGCGAGTGCAGGTCAAAGAAAGTCTCTAGATCCTCAGCTTTTCCCAAGAAAAACTTTACTCCCAGGATTAGAGATGAAAAATACAAAAAGCTGAAAGAAAGGTATTCAAAGCTGAAAACCTTTAAGAAGAAAGGCAAAGGCCTGATGGCTAACTATGATTGGGCTGCCTCTGACGAAGAAGAATCATCTGACTCTGAAGATGATGATGAAGCCAATCTATGTCTCATGGCCAAACTTGAAGATGGGGAAGAAAATTCTGACATTCCCTCTACTTCAACCTCTGCTACTAAGGTATCACCTTCCTTCTTTACCAATATTTTAAATATTGATGAAGCTGATAGTCTTCGAAAGATCGATCTCTTGACTAGAAGTTTATATGAAGCCATGAATGGAAAAACTGTTATTGAAAATCAAAACCTTGATCTCGCTGAACAGATTAAAAACTGTCACCTTCAAATAGAAAAGGTTTCTAAAATTGAAGAAGATTTTAAAGATCAAGTTCATCTAAATCAGCTAGTCAAAATCGAGCGCGAATAAGCTTTCGCTGCATTAAAAGCTGAAAAAGCTACTGTTGATGGATGGTATAACTCCTCAACAAAGATCACTGAGATAATAAAATATCAGATTCCCCTGAGTGATAAACGTGGTCTTGGTTACAAAGCTGATACTCTAGAACCAACCACTGACCGTTCCATGCTTAAGTTTGGAATGTTCGTATCCTCTATCCCTGACACTTTCTCATCTCAGTGTTCCTCTTCAAAACCTCCTGTCCCTGAGGAAATCTCTACCTTAACCTCTAAAGGTAAAGAGAAAATTGTTTATCCAAAACCTACCTCAGTCTTTAAAAATAAAGGTAAAGAAATTGATTTTAACCAAAATCCTCAGAAGGGTACCTTTGTACCTAAGCTGAATGCTTCTAAAGCTTCAGTGACTTATCCCTCTGGTTCAAAGAATAAAATTCCTGGATTTATTCAGCGTGGATCTATTTAGCGATCTACTCCAAGAATCAAAGTGGATACCATTGGTAAGAAATCCGAAGAACTGAATGTTCCTCCTATTTCAAATACCAAAAGTTTACTTGGTGCTAGTCCTTCTAATTCAAAATCAAAAGCTCAACATGCAAATGGTCCTAGAACTACTTTTAGTTAAAGGAAATGTTATCACTGTGGACTTACCAATCATATTGCTAGTAAGTGCCCGACAGCCACCCAAGCTGAAAAGATAGCTAAGGTGAAGATCATTGCCCCCAAGGCAAAGAAGACCACTGAGGTTAAGAAATTAACCAAAGTGAAGACAGACAAAGCTGAATCTTCAAATGCTGCGAAGACTGCTGAACCTTCCACCTCCTCTTCTAAACCCACTGACAAGTGTGTACACATGGTTAAGTGGGTACCCAAGACAAACTAATCTTCCTTTATAATGCAGGTTAAGAAGGGTATCTTGTATCTTGATAGCGGATGCTCTAGACACATGAATGGTAAGAAGAACCTGTTCACTGAGTACAAGGAAGAGAAGGGTCCCTCTTTAACTTTCTGTGGAAACGGAAAAGGACATACCCGAGGGTTTGGTGTACTCTCTAAGGGTACAACAACCTTCCGAAGAGTTGCATATGTTGAAGGGCTGAAGCATAATCTTCTAAGCATCAGTCAGCTTTGTGACATGGATAACAAAGTAATTTTTACTAAGGAATCCTGCTTTGTCGCTGACAAAAAGGAGAAGATAGCTCTCAGCGGTTATCGTTTGGAAAATGTTTATGTAATAAACATGGACTCAACAACTACTGAGAACTCCTATTTCTTCTCTAAAGCCTCATCTGATTTCAACTGGCTATGGCATAAGAGGCTCTCTCATCTAAACTTCAAGACACTGAACACTCTTTCTTCTAAAGAGTTAGTCACTGGTCTACCTCAACACTCATACGTTAAAGAATCCTTATGTTCAGCGTGTGAGAAAGGGAAGCAGACCAAAGCAAGCTTTAAGTCTAAGCAAGTTTCCTCAGTGTCATCTCCTCTACAACTTCTCCATATGGATTTGTTTGGCCCTGTTAACAAACAATCCATCGCTGGAAAGAAATATACGCTGGTCATAGTTGATGAATTCTCTCACTATACATGGGTAATGTTTCTCCGTTCTAAGAGTGACACACCTGAAGAACTCATCACCTTTGTCAGGAAAATGGAAGTCCTGAACAACTTGACCGTTCGCTCAATAAGGAGTGATCATGGGACTGGATTTAAAAACAGTTCTCTTGATTCCTTCTTTGAGAGTAAGGGTATTTCTCACAACTTTTCTTCAGTGAGAACACCACAACAAAATGGAGTCGCTGAAAGAAGAATCGATCTATTATTGAAGCCGCACGTTCAATGCTCAACGATTCTCACCTGCCTACTCAGTTTTGGGCAGAAGCTGCCAACACTGCTTGTTTTACGCAAAACAGGTCGCTGATAGTCAAAAGATTCAACAAGACAGCCTATGAACTTTTTCATGGGAGAAAGCCTTCAATTAGCTTTCTTCAGTGTTTCATACTGAACAATAGAGATGCCCTTGGAAAGTTTGATCATAAGGCTGATGATGGAATCTTTCTTGGATATTCTTCAATCCCCAAAGCCTTCAGAGTCTTCAATCGAAGAAGACAAACTGTTGAAGAAACTATTCACGTCACCTTTGACGAATCCCGTTCAGGGAATTCTCGACCTTCTGCTGATACTGAAGAACTGAATCAATGGATGTTTTCTCATCTTGGTGATTCAGAAGATATTCCCACTCCTCATACTCATACCGTTGAAGATGATGTGTTAGGGTAATATTTGGTTGATTAGAAGTTCAAGGGGCTAATTGTAATAGTTTATATTAGGCCTTGTTAGTGAACGGGCCGTGGGCTTGTTAACCACGGGCCCGCCATATATAAAGCAATCTAGCCTTAGAAAATTAGGCTAGTTGTCTCATTTGCTTTCATCACTCTTTATTGTAATTCTCTCTAATATTGAAAGCTTAATCAGAGATGACCAGTTGAAATCGTTACACACATTGTTTATCTATTTGATTTCATTATTGTTGCACGGATCTGAGACTATCAATTGGTATCAGAGCCGAATCGGTGAATTGAAGATCGAAAGAAATCGAACGAAAGCAAGAAAAAGCAAGAATTTTCGTATTGAATTTTTCTGGAAAACGCAGCGATCCGTCTTGCCTATTTCTGGAGATTGAACCGTCGGATCGTCACGATTCTTGGACAGTAGCTCCACGACATTCGGGTTTACATTCTGACCGGTTGGATTGATCGTTTCAAGTCCAGAAGGCACCCAAAATAATTTCGTAATAGTGCAGTTTTCTTGAAGAAAAATCGTTCTTCAATCGGGTTTGCAAAGTTCTTTCATCGATTAAATATTTTTCAGTTATATCTTGATTGTTTTATTGCTTTTATCTGTTGCTTATCTGCGTTTACATCGATTCTCAAAGGTTTAAATTTTTTTTCAATTTTAAAAATCAATTCTTGAGTTTTTGGGGTTCTAAAATTTTTGTGTTGAGTATTGAAAAATAGGATATATTTTACTTAGAAATCGATTTGGATATGTTTGTTTTTGTGTTTTTGGTCAAAATCTAACCCTACAGGAGTGGAATCAAGCAACCCTATCGAACCCTGATCCGATTTGCTCAATCAGCCGCAGTTCCGGGTAAGTTTCCTAATTTCTCATCACTTTCCGGACAAAACAAAGGTTTTCAGACATTTTTGTGGAACCAAACTTTCCGTTCAAACCCAACTTTCCGGTCAATTATCAACTTCCCGGTCAAACACATCTTTCCGGACAAACTAGAGTTTCCGGTCAAACTCAACTTCCCGGTCAAACTCAACTTTCCGAATGATTTGTGTTTGAGCCGTACTATTTGACTTAGTGTTTCTCTTTGACCATCAATTTGTAGTGTGCTGCATGCATTCATCGATCATCCACATACATATATATTTAACTTACATAGCATCCATATTCCACATACATCATACATACATATATATTTAGTTGGAATATTTTTTTGTTTTTAATTTTTTATTTGTTTTTCATCCGGTAAATAAGGTTTATCCGGTAAGCTCCCCATTCGGACAATCAATTTCATCCGGTAAGTCGCAAATTACTTTTCATCCGGAAAGTTCCTTTTCACTTGGTAAGTTCTTTTTCCGTCCGGTAAGTCAACTTTATCTGGAATCTATCTCTATCTGGTAAGTGTTCGTTTGTGTTGGAAAGCTCATCCGGTAAGTATCTCCCGGACTCTCTCACGCCCGGTCATCTCAGACTTTACCCGGTAAGTTGTTTTTTTATTTGCAAGAATCTTATTTCATCCGGTAAGTGTGTTCAACCGGTAAGTTTCGTTTTTCATCTCACCCGGTAAGTCTTTGATTGGTAACCAACTTTCATCCGGAAAGTTTTGGTTGGTACTATCTGATCGGTACCCGAGTTACCGAACGTCTCGTGACTGAAAGTTTTATCAAAAGAAGCAAAAAAATTTACGATCGATTTGCAATTTTTTTGTGACGTTTGAGAGTTTTTGCGACGATTTGATCTTATTCGCAACGCTTATCATTTTTAGTGATTCATTTTGTCGTCTTGATCTAACTTGGTTTGTTCTTTTGCAGAGTTCAGTCTCGAAGATTGATTTCGTTTGTTCGATTTCGATAATAAAATTTATTTTTTGGAAACGAATTTAGTTCTTAAATTCGTTTCTCAAATTTAAATTTTTTATTTTTCTTCCGCAATTTTTGATTATTCAAAGCAACACCGATTAATGATCATAATTTTTCAGTTAACAAATGTCTTATTCATCTCAGTATGAAGCATCTTGTCAGGATTCTGATGATGAATACACAGCCTTTAAAGAAGCAGTGGCTCAACTCTCCAGATCCTACCAGCAGCATTGCCATGATAAAAACGAAGGCAAGAAGAAGGTAGGTGAGCACAAGGAGCCTGATAAGAAAGAGAAGACTAAAAAAGAGCAAACAAGATTAAATGAAATGAATATCAAGCAGAAAGATGATTTGATCAGCAAGTACGTCAAAGAACTGAAGGAATTGAAATCTCAAATATGGAATAGTTCTGAGAACCTGGCTAAATCTGAAGAAAAGGCAGTGATCTTAGAAACTGAGAACACTAAGCTAAAAAGAAAGATTTCTGATTTGCCATCACATGAAGAGATAAATGCACTTGAAGAGAAAGGTAAGCTCCTGAATTGTAAAAACCTTGAGCTTAAAAGTAAACTATCTACTTTTGAAAAGGTTTGTGAAAAGGAGAAAGAATGTTTTGCTAAAGAAAGAAAATTGCTTATTCAAAAGCAATCTGGGTTTTCAACCAAATCTCTTGAAGAGAAGAAGAGTCTTGAGCTTAGATGTCTAAATCTTTCAACACAAATCTCCGACTTTGAAAAGGTTTTGATTTTAGAAAGAGAAAAGTTTGAAACTGAACGCAAATCTTTTTCTAAAAAGAATGGAGAACTTTCTTTGAAAATATCCGATCTGGAGAATGAATTATACATTCTAAACAAAGAGACTGAGAAAAAGAAGGTTGAAGGCTTTAGAACTAAATGTTTGAAAGATGATTTTGAAAAAGAGAGAAAGATCTTTCAGACTGAGATTTCTAAACTTACACAGAGATTATCTGGATTAGCAACCGAGATATTGAAGGAACAAATGGTTAAATCTAATTTACAAAAGAAATTTGATTTAATTCTCAAAGAACGAAATGATTTATCCGTTAAGGTCAAGAAACTTGAAGAAAGCAAGTTCAAAGGTGTTCAACCTTCTTATGCTTCAAGTTCATTTTCTACAAATCGATCTTCAAAAATTTTTGTCAAATCAAATGATTTTTCAAAAGATCAGATTCGACCTTTCCAATCTTTTATATAATTCTCGTGTTGATAATAAAGATAATCAAACTTTCAAGAAAGTAAACATGGTGTGGAGAGTTAAAGGAACCACTCCTGCTTCAAAGTCATTCGTCTCTGTTAAAAGTGACAAGAACAACACAGCTTTCCACGCTAAACCTTTTGTGAAAACTGATCGAGTTTACTCTGTTAATAAACTGATCAGCTTATCTACACAGAAGATGTGTTGCTCTTATTGTGGAACAAGTGACTTTGTGAAGAAAGACCATGCTAAGTATTGGTATGGTACTTATAGTATCCCAGGTCCTCATAGGGCATCTAACCAACAAGGATCCATCAAAAGATAGATACCAAAATCTGTCTAATTTGTTTTGCAGGAATGTCATGTGCGCTTTTTAATTCCTATTATTCATATCACATGACGAACATTCAAAGGTTATGTCAATTTTGAGGGGGAGTACTATTCTAAGAAAGGTAACTGAACTTCAACTGAATTCAAAGACCGTGGTAATTCATTCTGGATAACTTACTTGTGTTTGTTATTCTCAAATTTTAACTTCCATGATTGCCACGTGTCAATTTTTCTTGACTTAGTTATTTCCATGTCTCACAAAATTGTTGTTTTTTCGATGGAAATACACTCGTTTGAATTCCTAGTTGTTTTCCAAGTTCGCTATTTCTTGCAAATGCTTCAAATTCTCAAAAACAATCACAGCCGAAGCAAAAGACCGAACGACCGACCACTAAGATTCTTGTTTCTTCAAAAGTCACTGACCATGTTGTTAATGTGGGTTCAGATAAAACCGGCCAGCCCAAACAAGATAAACCAAAGAGGCTAGCTAGGGAATATATTGAGAAAGAGGCATCAAAGTCATTTAACACTGTTTTCAATCCTATGATGCATAAGCATGATTGCGCATGGAATCATAGGAATAATTTTGTTAAACGAGATGTTAATTTTCCAATTAAACTCTACTCCATTCAGCAATTGATTCAATTATCGCATGATTGCTTATGCTGTTCTAGTTGTGGTTGGAATGACTTTGATGATATCTATAACAATGATTGGTTTGGATCATATCACATGTATAATCATACACCCAAACGCAAACCCCGTAATAACAAGAGAAAATATCATAAACAACAGGGTTCTCAAACAGAGGTTAAACCACAACGGGAGACCAAACCCATTCCAAAACGGGCTTCTCCCACTGAGGTTAGACCGGCACTCAAGAGGCAACCTGCTACAAAACCTGTTCCTCCAAAAGGTGTAAATTCTACACCTAAGAGGCAACATGTGCCAAAACCAGTTACTCCAAATGGTGTACAATCTGCACCTAAGGGGAAGTCTGAGTCAAAGCAAGTTCCTCCTCGAGGTGCCAAACCTAACCCTTCCGGACCCAGGCAAATCTGGGTACCAAAGGTCCGCTAATCTTGTTTTGTAGGACGGTCATGTGTGATTCTTACACTCTGGATGCTCCACGCACATGACCGGAAGGAGGGAGCTGCTCACGATCTACAAGGAACAATATTACGAAGACGTGAGGTTTGTCTATACCTGTCCTTTCACGAGCTGCTCATGTGTTCAGGGGGAGCATGATCAGGTATCAAGTAAGTTTACTCACCTGTTGAGGGGGAGCGTCACACACAGTTTTTTCTTTCTTCTGTCAAAAAGTTTTTGTGTGTGTGTGGGCACTCCTGTGTGTTTTTCAACTACTGTTCATCATTTGAGGGGGAGCGACACAATGTTTTTCTTTAAATGCTCAAAAGTTTTTATGTGTCGGGCTCTCCATTGCACCATTCGAGGGGGAGCAAAGCCATCCCCATGCTCAGTTTGAGGGGGAGCAAGAGAAGGTTCTTTCAATAATTCAAATTGTCCCAGTTTTTCTTGAAAATGGAAGAACAGGTAACCTTTTATCAACATCCCCAAAGTATCCGGACATGTATCCGGACACCCATCTATCCGGACGTCCCATCCGAAAACTTTGTCCCATATATAAGGGGTCCGGAAAGATTCTTCATCATTATCCGGAATTTGTCAACTGAAGCCCTTCTGGCACACGCGGATCCCGCTGCACCGAGTGTAATTGCTTATAGGAGAGAGTTAGGGAATCCCATGGTCTAGCAAGCACCGGAGGGACCTCCCCAGGGACACAGAACCGAGGGAGTATTAGGTGATGAGTTAGATCATGTGAGACAGAGGGAACTGCGTTCGAAAGAAAACCAAGAAAGATTGAGCCATAAAGATAAAGAGGCTCCTGAGCGAATCCAACCGAGCGATATCCGGGTAGCCAGATCTGCTATCCCGTCTCATGTGTTGGGACAGGGTATTGAAGAAGCCTCCGTGGACCCAGCGGAGCAATTGCACGACCCCCTTATCCACTCATCCGTCTCTCAAAAGACGGATGTTTCAGTTTCTCACGGGGATATAGCACAAGTTCCACCGGTCTCTCATTCGGAGAGTGCTGGTGTTGAAATAAGCGACCAGCAGCCCCTGGTCGTGACTTCATTTCGTGCACAATCGCGTCTAGAGCCACTTGATACTATACATTATTCGGCTAGGACACATGAAGAGGAACAACAAATCGAGGCTCTTCGTGACCCGATCGGAACGTCCGTAGTGTCTCCGTCTGGCGGAACACGAGGATCAGACGGAAATCCTACCACAGCTACCACTTTGCCAACTGTGAACGTAGGTGGCTCTGCCTCTATGGTAGATGCCTCAACGTTAATCTAAGTGATCCCGGAGTTACCTTACACGACTTTGTGTCACCAGGGTCCCTGGACAACACCATTAAGGCTGTCCGCGAGGCAATGGAGCAGCACGTTGCCGCCCAGATCGATACCGTTAAGCGCCTCATCAAAGGTAAATATAAGATCGTCGATGCTGAAACCGCACCTACACCTCCACCAGCTCCTACTCAGCCTACCTACTCGGTGGCCACCCTCAAGACAATGCTTCTGGCCCAGCTGCTCCAACAATCTGAAACCAACGCCTCACCTGAAGCAGACCTGATCATCATTCTGAAATCACAGGTCACTACTCCTTCATCATCCATTACCACTCGCCTAGATAACATTGACTCGACTCTCAAGGACTACAACCAAGCGCTCACTGTGCTGTCCGAGAGAGTCCGCTCACTCGAAGATACCTGTAAGAGTCAAGCTGGCGGTCTGAAATGCAAGCACGATGACCAGGATGATCCTGATCACCGTGAGGGGGAGAAACGACTACGACCTACCGAGACCGCCCCTATCCTCACAGAATCTACAACTGTGGTTCATCTAGAACCATCAACTGCGGCAACAACAACCGAAGCCGAACCTGAAGCCGAGTTGCCATTAGCCGAGATGGTAATAGATATGGACATCTCAGATGATGAAGACCCGACGGTTGAAAAGCCCGAGGGTTCAACACAGAAACTGGTTGACTTTGACTCATCAGACAGACCAATACTGGATATGATCGATCCAGACTGCGAAACCAACCCGAAGATCGAAGATGCATGGTACGAAAAAGCCGACAGTGCCGTAAATCTCCAGGTAAACTTGGTTTTCCCGACTGATGAAGACGACAACATAGACTATGATCAGTTCCTGCTACATAATTTTTATGGAACCTCTCCCGTTCACTCAATCAAAGCCGCCGAAACTTCTAAAAGACCCCAATCTGCAACTGACAATCCTATGACATCTCCTCTACAACAACAGACAGCTTCTGATCTTCCTCCTCCACCTCAGCAACAAATCCGTTGGGAGAAGATCACCGTACTTATCCCTCATTTGGAGGAAACCCTGAAGAAGTTGTTTGTACACAAGCTACGCCAGATCGAGCCTACCTTTTCCCTTGGTATTTACAACTACAACCCTGAATACCAACGCCGATACATCTGCGCAATGAAAAGGTGTATACCAGTCAGCCAAGTCAGAACCAAGCATCAGATCACAGAGGTACTCAACATACAGTCCAGCCGCATCATGAAAATTTTCTATCCAGTTTTCACCGTCCGCCGAGAAGATGGTAATGAATGGAAATTTTCTGAAGCCGACTTCCAGCACCTCCGACCGTTTGACTTCCTGGCTCTTCTGAAAGACCTTCGCACTAGAACCATGTTAGATCTGAAGTTTTGTCAATAAACCAAGTGTTGAAGATCTGATAAGAGGACTCAGATGTTCTGAGTAGAGAAGTCAGAGGTCTGACTGTGAAGACAGAAGTATTGATCAGTGGAAAGAGAAGTCAGATGTCTGATAAGAAGAGTCAGATGGTCTGAGTAGAAGACTCAGATGATCTGAGTAGAGGAGTCAGAGATATGAGAGAAAGAGTCAGAAGATCTGAGAAGCTTTATCAGAAGAATGTTCAGAAGTTCTGAACACCTGTTCAGAACTTATGACAAGATACTTTACTTAGTATTTTATAAACTAATTAGGACACGTGTTATGTTCTTATTAGTCTTTCTTATTTGTACTGTAGCTTTAAGATGTTCGTTGCAGTATAAATAGTAGTTAGCTCTATGTTGCTAACTGATTGATTTTTCCCGTATAACTTTGTATTCATTCTCTGTAATCTTTGAGATTCTCTCTCTCATAGATCTGTATTTCTGTTCATCATTGAATACAATTGGGCTTGATCATACAACTTCTCAATTACTGCTTTCTATATTGATTGTGAGATTAGATCCTGTTCTTTCAATTAGTATCAGAGCCAATCAACAAACAAATTCTTTCAAGATTGTTATCGCGAAGATTAATTGATAAATTTCTTGAAGATTTCTTGATTCATTCAATATTCGATTCCGCTGCTAGGGCTAATTCTTGAATTCTTGTCAATTCTTGAATTACCTGTTACATTTCGATCAAGAAACTCGAATTTGTCTTTCTGTTGAATTTTCTTACAATCATGTCTTCTAAAGAATATCTAGCCATGGGATCTGAAACCAAACCGCCTGTTCTTATACCAGAAGAGTATCAGCAATGGAAAATCCGAATGATCCAATTCCTAGACAACATTGATGAAAACCTTATGATTTCTATTCGAGAAGGCCCAATTGAAGTGTACATCGATGTTGCTGCAACCCCTGCTACAGAGACAACTCCAGAAATTCCAGCGACCAGGGTGAAAAAGAGTTATTCCCAATACACAGCTGAACAGAAGAATAGGCATGCTATTGACAAAAGAGCAATTACTTTGATGACTTTGGCTGTCCCAAATGAGGTTCTTAACAGGATTGACAGTGGATCATCAGCTAAAGAAATGTGGGACGAACTGGAAAGGCAAATGTTAGGAACTGTGAGATCTATTCAGGCAAAGTTAAATCAAAGCATAAATGCTTATGAAAGGTTCAAAGCAAAAGAGTCAGAAAGTTTGACACAGACATACAGTAAATTTTGCACTATTCTAAATGACTTGAGAAGAAATGGACTGAAGAAAACAAAGTCAGAAATAAATTACAAATTTCTGAACAGTCTAAATTCAGAATGGTCATCATTTGCCATAAGTCTGCAAATGAACAAGGATATGTGTGAAGAAGACTTGAATGATCTATTCTGTATTCTTAATCAACATGAAGATTCTGTCAAGTTAGTTGTAGAAGAGAAGAAAAATGTTGCTGATCAGTTAGCGTTCTTATCGAAGTCCAAAGCAATCAAAGCACCCAAAAAGACTGCATATCTATCAGAGATACCTAATCTGGAAGAATCTGACAAGGAAGAAGGATCAGAAGATGATGAAGATATCAAGATAATGGCTGAGAAACTAGCTTTGTTGACAAATACTTTCAATAAAAGGTATGGGAAGGGTAGATTTCAAGGAAATTATAAGAGAGTTGGGAGTTCAGACTATAAGAAGAAAGAAGACATAGAAGAAAATAAGTTTGAAAAGAGAGTAGAGAGAAGTGAAGAAAACAATGAAGAGAAGGATGAAAGAAAAGAAAAGAATCTGTGTTTCAAATGTGGAAAATCTGGCCACTATGCTAAGGATTGCAGAGTTAAAATTGTGAAAGACTATGAGTACTACACCAAGAAGGCTCAGCTTGCAAAGAAGAGAGATGATAAAATTGCTTTGTTGGCTGAACAGGAGAATTGGTTGTACTATACTTCTGATGAAGATGATCACATCAACTTTCCACAGATGCAGAGCTATATGGCAAAAATGAGGAATGAGGATGATTCTGATTTTGAAGATGCTGATTCTGAGTCATCTGCTGAGGTACATTCTTCACTTGAATTAGAGTTAATGACACAGATTGGTGAAATGAAAACTGAATTTGCTAATCTAAGAAAACAGATAAAAGGAGAAAGAAATTTGGTTAACAAATTCAGAATTGAAAAAGAAGTAATAAAAGAACAATATGAAGAATCTGAGGCTGAGAAACAGAAAGTTAAAGATGAAAATTCTGAATTGATGAAAATGCTTTCTGAACTAAAAGCTGAGTTTTCAAAAATAAAGGATGAAAAAGGTGATTTACAAATAAAATTTGATATGTTATTTGAAGAAAGAAAGAATTTATACACTAAAATTAAAGAATTAGAAGATCTGAATTTGAAAAGGGGTCAGACTCAGCAAACACTAAATCTTTTATTAAACAACGTTAAAGATACAAGATTTTACAACCCAAAGAAGGGATTGGGATTGGAAGAAAATGTTACTTTAAAAAGAGCTCCAATTAACTTGTATGAAAAACTTCAAGTTTCTAAGCCAAAAATCCCAGAAATTGTTGAAGTTTTCATAAGACCTGCTAGTTCTATAACAAGTTCTGACAATTTACAAAGACCAAACTCTAAAAAGTCAGATGAGAAAATTTCTGAGTCTAAAACAGAAAAGTCAGTTGGTTCAGAAGAAAAGGTTAAGAAAGAAGTTTCTAAACCAACAGATGAATAGCCAAGATACAATGATACTAAATTCAAGTATGATTCCTTAAATGTCAGCTACAAAAATAAACAACCAAGTTTTTCATATCATGACATTGAGAGCATATTTGACACAAGTAAAAATTCTGAAACAGTCAATCAGAAGTCTGAAACTTCTAGTCAGGATTCTGAACTTTGTAGTCAGAATTCTGAGTCTAAAGATCAGACATCTGAGTCTGTAAATCAGAACTCTGACTCAGGTAGTCAGAAGTCTGATTCAACTGGATTTTCTGAAACAAAATCAGATGAATTTTTGCAACTTGAAAAGAGATTTAATCTTGTGAGTCAAGAACTTGAGGACTTAAGGAAAGCTTATGATGAACTTGAAAATGATTTCTGTGAGGTGGATATTAAACTTGAAGAAGCTTTGAAAGAAAAGAATATTTTTATTCAGAAAATAACAGAGCTTGAAAAACTGAAGACTGAGTATGATCTTTTTAAAATTAATGCTTCAAGAGAAAATGATAAATTCTTTAATGAATCAAGTACATATGAAAAAGGTGAATCATCTAATTCTTCTAACAAAAAGAACTTGAATTTTTCAGAAAAAGAAGAAAGCAAAAGGAAAGATGATCTTGCAAAGTTGAATGATCTGAAAAGGGATCTTGAGAATCTTAGAATGAAATCTACTTTTGAACTCAAAGCTAGAAATTCTTGTAATAAGGGCAATTGTACTCTGAACAATATCAATAAAAATGAAATGATCTATGTTTCAGATTTATTGTCACTTGCAAAGAAAAATCTTGTTTGTGTTAGATGTAAAAATGATTCATTCCAATATTCTCATAAATGTCAAGTCAAAATAACTTATGTTTCATACATAAGAAAAGATATTCAGAAAGTTTCTGTTTCACAAAATACAGAAAAGAAGAAATTTTCTGTTCCTCAGACTCAGAAGAAAGAAAAGATAAAAGAAAAGAAAGTTGAAAATATAGCAAAACCAAAAGTTACAACTCTCAAAAAGAATTTGAACAAGCTTGTAAGCAGAAAATGTTCTGACTTCATAAAAGTTCAAGGAAAGTGGTGTTTGAAGAAAGATTTTGAGTGGAGAGTAAAAGGTACTAATGTTAAAACCAATGACAAAGCTAACAAAGATGGACCCATTCCAAAATGGGTACCTAAACCTAACTGATCCTTTTGCAGGGCTGTCATGTGTGGTTTTTAGATTCAGGAGCTTCAAGACACATGACAGGTCAGAAGTCTTTTATATCAAACTTCACAGAAAAGGCTGGAGGAGCAGTAAACTTTGGAAATAACAGCAAAGGACAAGTCAAAGGTTATGGGGATTTAACTAAAGGGAATCTGACTATCCAAAAGGTTTTCTATGTTGAAGGATTACAGCATAATCTTTTCAGCATAAGTCAGTTTTTAGACAGTCTTTGTCAAATTAAGTTTCAAATAACAGGTTGCATGATTTTAACTGAAAATGATGTTAAAGTCTTCTGGGCCAAAAGACATATGGACTTATTTGTAGTTAATTTTTCAAAATTGAAAACATTAAATACAGTTTGTCTTTTATCAAAATCAACTACAAATGAATGTTGGCTTTGGCACAGAAGATGTTCTCATCTAAATTTCAAAGATCTTAATAATCTTGTTGCAAAACATTTGGTTAAAGGCTTACCAAAGCTTAAATTTGAAAAAGAATCATTATGCTCAGCTTGTGAAATGGGCAAGATGAAAAAGAGTTCTCACAAATTAAAAATGGACCCATCTTGCAAAGCACCATTAGAAATGATTCATACTGATCTTTGTGGTCCAATTTCAGTTCAATCTATGGGAGGAAAGAAATATATGCTTGTGATTGTTGATGAATTCTCCAGATACACATGGGTTGAGTTCCTAAGAGCTAAGTCATATGCTGCTACTACATTGATAAATTTTATCAAAAGGATTCAAGTTCTCTTACAACTTCAAGTTCAGAAAATCAGAAGTGATAATGGAACAGAGTTCAGAAATGAGAATCTTCAGAATTTTTTAGAAAGTTCTGGGATTTCTCACAATTTTTCTGCTGTCAGAACTCCTCAACAAAATGGTGTTGTTGAAAGGAAGAATAGAACTCTAGTTGAAGCTGCGAGAACAATGCTGGCTTATGCAAATCTTCCTACTTTCCTATGGGCTGAAGCAATTGCAACTGCTTGTTTTACACAAAATAGAACTTTAATCAATAAGAGATTAAATAAGACTGCTTATGAACTGATAAATAAAAGAAAACCATTAATCAAATTCTTTCATGTTTTTGGTTGCAGGTGCTATGTTCTCAGAGACAGAGAAAATCTTGCCAAATTCGATAAAAAGGCAGATGAAGGATACTTTGTGGGATATTCTTTAACTTCCAAAGCATTCAGAATCTACAATAGAAGAACCAAGAGGATGATGGAGAGCATAAATGTAACTTTTGATGAAGCCAGAATGCGGACTTCTGAACAAGACAGTTCAGAACTCATGCTGAACAAGACAAAAATGACTTCTGATACAGATTCTAATCCTATTTGTTCAGAACTCAATTTACTATTTAAGGATGCTTTTAGTGAACTAATTTCTGATTCTTATGCAGAATATGAAAACCCAAAGATGGTCAAAGAGATGAAAAATAAGACTCCAGAAATAGTTCAATCAACTGTAATTTCTAACAAAGGTCCATCAGAGGAATGTCCAAATCTAATACATACAAGTGGTGAAAATTCTGAACCTTGTAATCAGAATTCTGATTCTTGTACTCAGAACTCTGAACAAGTCACTCAGAATTCTGACTTCATTAATCAGAACCCAAACTTGGATATGACTTCTATTCATACATCAGAAAAAGGGGACAGTTCAGAATTACAAGCAATCATTGATGAGAATGATGCAAACAACAATTATTCAGAGATTGATATACTTCCTAGTGCAAATAAATGGACTAAAAATCATCCTATTCATCAAGTAATAGGTGATCCTTCAGAAGGAGTAAAAACCAGATCAGCTACAGCAAATGAAGCAATGTTTGTTGGTTTCTTGAGTGTAATTGAACCAAAGAAAGCTAATGAAGCCTTAGAGGATCCAGACTGGATTTCAGCAATGCAAGAGGAATTGCTTCAATTTGAAAGAAATAAAGTCTAGAGACTCATCCCAAAGCCTGAAGGTAAATCTATTATTGGAACTAAATGGGTGTTCAGAAACAAAAAGGATGAATCAGGTGTTGTCATCAGAAACAAGGCAAGATTGGTTGCTAAGGGATACTGTCAACAAGAGGGAATTGATTATGATGAGACATTTGCACCAGTGGCAAGAATAGAGGCAATCCGAATATTTTTAGCCTATGCTGCACATAAAAACTTCAAGGTGTATCAAATGGATGTCAAATCAGCCTTTCTAAATGGCAAACTTAATGAAGAGGTGTATGTCCATCAACCTGAAGGTTTTGTTGATCCAGAATTCCCTGATCATGTTTATATTTTAGACAAAGCTTTATATGGTCTAAAACAAGCACCACGAGCCTGGTATGACACTCTTACTAAACACCTGTTAGGTTCAGGATTCAAGAAAGGTAAGATTGACACAACTTTGTTTTTAAAGAAACAGGGTAATGATTTGATTCTGATTCAGATTTATGTTGATGACATAATATTTGGTTCTACCAGTCCAGAATTATGTGATAATTTTTCAAAAATCATGTCATCTGAATTTGAAATGAGCATGATGGGTGAACTGAATTTTTTCTTTGGTCTTCAAGTCAAACAATTACCAAAAGGTATTTTTATAAATCAAGGAAAATATGTCAGAGATATTCTGAAAAAGTTCAAAATGTCTGATTGTGCTTCTATGAGAACACCTATGGCAACTAACATAAAGTTAGATGCTGATCTCAAAGGTGTTTCAGCAGATATCAAACTTTATAGAGGCATGATTGGATCATTACTTTATTTGACTGCAAGTAGACCAGATATCATGTTTTCTACCTGTTTCTGTGCTAGATTTCAATCTAACCCGAAAGAATCACATATGTTGGCTGTCAAAAGGATTTTAAGATATCTCAAAGGAACACCTGATCTAGGTTTATGGTATCCAAAAGAAACTGACTTCAAATTGACTGCTTTCACTGATGCTGATCATGCAGGAAGTAGGTTGGACAGAAAGAGTACATCTGGTGCTTGTCACTTTTTGGGAGATAAAATAGTGAGTTGGGCATCAAAGAAGCAGAACTGTGTATCCACTTCAACTGCTGAAGCAGAGTATGTTGCTGCTGATGCTTCATGCTCTCAAACATTGTGGATGAGAACACAACTCATGGACTATGGATATCAGCTTAACAAGATTCCCATCTATTGTGACTCAGAAAGTGCAATTGCTATTACTCAGAACCTTGTTCAACATTCGAAGACTAAGCATATAGATGTGAGATATCATTTTATAAAGGACTATGTGGAAAAAGGAACTATAGAGATGCACTTTGTGCATACAAAGTATCAATTGGCTGACTTGTTCACAAAGCCTCTTGATCACAAAAGGTTCTCTTTTCTCATATGTAAAATAGGAATGCTTAATCTGCCTAATTGAAAATATTTTTTTCTTAAAAATGTTAAATTTTTCTAAGTAAACTTGTCTGAGTAGTGTATTCAGAACTTCTGAGTCTTGAGTTCAGAACTTCTGAATCTTGAGTTCAGAACTTCTGAGTCTTGAGATCAGAACCTCTGAATCTTAAGGTCAGAGATTCTGAGTCGATACTTCAACAATCTAACTTTCAAAAATTTATTTTTGAGAAATACAAATAACTTCAACTGTATGGATTATGCTTCTTCTATTATCTCTTTATCTCATCTTTATGTATCATTAATAATCAAAAGCATGCTCAAATCAAGGGGGAGCATCAAAATTCTTTTGGAAATCATTTTGTGATGCTTAAAAGATTTGTTTTCATTTCTTATCTGTTCAAACCTCTTCTGAATAATCAAAATGTTTTATATTGGTCAGAAGTTGATTTTAAATGACATTTTGGTTACAAGGCAAAATTCTTCTGAGTCATGGAATCAGAACATCTGTGCGTGTTATTCAGATCTTTGACTTGAGTCAAAATTCTATCCACTAACACGTGTCAGCTTCATATTTGTTTGACAATGCCACGTATTTCATTTAAATCCTTTGTGGTATTTCACATGTGTTGACTCCGTTATAACATTGATTTCGCTTTTCCGTTAAACCTTTCAACTTCGCGGATTTTAAATAGGTCTTAAAGTCCCTATTTCAAATTTCTTTCAAATTCCAGAGCGAAACGTGAGATACGAATCAAATCCAGAGTTCTTTGAATCTGTTTTTCTTCTTAAATCATGTCTGAAATACGAAGAAGTGGTCCAATTTCTCTACATTCTACAAAATCGATAATAGATTCATCCGATTCGGAAAATGATGAAGTACAAAATAGAGTTGCAGAGGAAGGGGCAATAAGAAATGATGAAGAAGATGAACAAATGGATGAATCTGAAGGAAATGCGGATGAGGTAAACGTTAATATTGAACATGAACAGAGTGCTGCAGGTTCTATTATGTCAGATAGATCTATTCTAGTGGAAAGAGTTGTTCCTGAGAGTGAATGGTTGAAATTATCTGAAAATAACTGTGTTATATTGTTTGAGGAAAGTCGTTTTAAGCCTGAACACAGAATTATCATGGAGTTATTCAAACATCATCCGTACAGAAAATGGTTTACAAGAAGTAAAAATGTGCCTGTTCAGTACATACAACAATGGTGGAAACATCTTAGGTTAGAAGATAATAAGTTTGTGTCTGAAATTGGAGGAGTGACATTTGTCTTATCTATCTCTGCACTAAGAGAAATGCTGAATCTACCAGAGAAAGATGATGTACAAAGAAGAACAGATTTTGAGGATTTACCCTTAACAGAGGAATTAATAGCAGAGTTTATGAAGTTGGGATACAATAAAGGATTGAGGACTCTCAGTTTGTTCAGAAGAAACAAATTACCACCTATTTGGGCTTGCTTCTTTCATGTGGTAAATAAATGTTTGTCAGGGAAGAATAGTTCAGCTGATCAAGGTTCTAAACAAATTCTTCAGATATTTCAAGGTTTAGTAAAGACTAGGCATTATGACTATACTTTAATACTTTGGGAAGATATGAAGAATACATTTGAGAAGAATCAGAAAGCAATTCAGAAGAAAACAAAGGATGCTCCACTGACATACATTCCCTACATAAGGTACTGGCAAATTGTTATTTGGTATGCCATGCAGGAAAACAGAACAATCTCAAGAAGAACAAATGAAGAGCATGGTCCTACATTTTATTTGGGTAAGATGACCCCAGTAACAAGACTTGAAAACTATCCTAATCATAAACTATTGCCAAAATCACTTAGGAGCTATATTCCAAGGGAGAGTGAGATTTTAAAAGCTTATTGCACCTCTATGGGAATTGAATTACCTCAAATCCCTACCCAAGAGGACCAACCTGAGAAGAGAGGTGAGGGGTCTAGGCGAATTAGAGAGGGGGAGGATGTTCAGATGGGTGAACATTCTGAGAGACTTGAGGGGGAAAATTCTGAGAGCTTGGTTAGATTTGGTGAGGAAAAACAGAATGAGAGTGATAAGGATGAGAGATTGTCAACAGAGGTTCAAACAGAAAGAGATGCCTCTGAACCAGCTAATCTTGACCAGGTAACCACAAATGCTATTGGTTCACATCTCTTGGTGTCCAATATTGAAACAAACACCATGGACCTAGTGGTGGATCTTGAACAACCCATCCATACCCACTCAGAAGCATTTCAACATGCTACTGTTTCACACAAATCCGGGGAACCATCCCAAACTCATTTGGAGGGAGGTGATAAATCCCAATTTATTTTTCAACACATTGAGTCTGAATACCACAGTCCTATTCATATTGAGCCTGAAATTCCTTTTGACACTTCCACAAATCAGGAATTTCGTATTCCTGAAACAACATTCATAGACATACCTAATGTTGGGTGTCGAGGATTGGATGGAAGTCCTGGTGAGGTGAACATTACAAAAGCCTCATTCAAACGTGCATCTGTTGTACAAGATGACTGTGTGTTATCTACAGGCCATGAGCTCTCTGGGCACATGAAAACTGGACCATCTGTTGGTTCAGGTTCACTGTTAGAAACTTCTGAATTTGAAAAGATTCAGAAACAAAACAAGGAGATGGGGGAAAAAGTAGAAAATTTGGAGAAGAGGGTGGAGGATTTGAATGATGAAGTATCAGATTTGAAAGTTGTGTTGGAGAAAAAGTTGATTTCTGTTGAAACCAAGGTAGATGATGTAAAGAAATCCTTGGATTCTCACAAAAAGGAGATCGTGGATATAATGTCTGGTTTTCAAAAAGATATGTTAAAACAGATGCAAGGTATGCAGGAATCTATATTGAAAGCACTGAGTGTATCTTTGGCTTCTACTTCAAAGCCTCTTGATCATGTTCCTATTGCAGAAGCTGAACCTGAAGTTGCTTTTAATCAGAACTTGAAAAGGAAGTTTGATGATAATGATCCTCATGATCATCAAAAGGGGGAGAAAAGACAAAGGTTAAGTTCTGATGATGATATTGGCATAGAAGATTTTGAGATAGCAGACATGCACTTAGCCAATACAAAAAGTTCAGAAGATCAGACACAGGAAAATTTAAAGGAGATGGTTCAGATAGTACAGCTTGATAGTTCAGATACAGAAGAAATGGAGTTGGGAAGTATTGATAGTAATGAATCAGATAAAACAGAGGAATTGAACTTGGATACTGAGATGGAAGGAAACTCAGATGAAACTGTAGCTATTGAGGAATCTGATTTGAGAATAGAAGAAATAGTGGAAAGTACAGTGGTAAACAGATGTACAGATATTGTGGTTTATAACAGAGAAAGGGCAATGGAGTCTGAATCAGAAGAAAGGAGGTTGAATGAAGAATTGATCAGAAGAATGAATAATGAAGTAGTCAGAGCTTTGAGTGTTCAGAAAATTCATAAAGGGGTAAAAGTGATAAGACCCATTGATCTAATGGGAGAAGAAGACAGAACTGTGGATTATATTCAGGATTTTAAAGATGATTTTAGGTTTAACTTTTGTGATGAGTTAAATACAGAAGAAGAGTATGTGAAAGTGAAAGACTTCTTTATGCCTTCTGAATATGTATTCAGAAAACCAATTGAGATTCCAAAGATTAAATTGCAAAGACTAGAAGAACCTGTGTGTGATTTCATTCTAGATTTAAGTGATGTGCCATTAGCCAGACAATTTCATGATGATATTTTTCCTGAGGAAATATATGATAATCTCTACTACACAGAAGGAGAGTATGAGCTTTTGGAAAGTAACATTGATGGTTTTATGGATGACAGAGCTCAGATGGTCTACTCAGAAGCTTCTAACATGTTCAGAGTTCCTGACTCAAAACTGCATATTCAGAAAAGAATCGAGAAAGTTCTGATGTTTCAACAAGATGAATTCAATGGTTTAATGTTTGTTAGAATGGAAGTACTGAAAGAAAGAAATACAAAGGTTTCCATGTCTACATTTGATTTTCACAGATTGACTCTTGATGATCAGATCTTTCTAGTCAAGTTCTTTGCTAGCACTGAAGAAGCCTTGATAGAAATTGAATGCAGAAGACTTCTGGGTATTTATGTCAGAAATATATACTTGTATGACTTCCAGTTGGCTATTGAAGAAAGAAAAGAAAAGTGTAATCTGAGTTCTCCCACAAAGAAAACAGAAGTTGATTTGCATGTGAAGGGATTTGTGAATGAAGGAATGGAGACAGAAGGGTTCACATATATGGTTCACGAAAGACTTGAATTGTTCAGATTAAAAGAGTTGGTGAAGTACAGTGATGCAACTCTGAATTGGTTGTTGATTAGAATGGAAGTAAGTATGGACGCTGAAAAAGAGAGTTTAAAGAAGAGATGCATAAACTGTGTGAAGAGGAGGTTGGATCTTAGAAGAAAAATCAGAAACAGTAGTGAATGGTTGCTATCTGAGGTGAATCCCAAAAAGATTCTACATAATGATTTTGTGTTCCCTGCTGAGTATGAAGTGAATGGAATTTTGTCAGATGAAGCTGAAGAAATGCAGAACACAATATCTCAGAATGTGCAGATAACTAGTTTTGATCAAGCTGAACAGTCTGAACCAAAAGAAGATGAAATATCCATTGATCTAAATGGATACTTTCTTGAATTTGATTTACCTGAGTTCTTCAAACCAAAATAGGTACAATTCTTGGATGTGTATTATGATAGACCTAAGGAGACTCAGATCTGGTTGGCTGAAAAATTAAGATGTCTTGGCAAAACAAAGCAAGCTGTTTACTCAGATTTTTTAATCACTGGAATCAGAGAGTTGAGGGTTAAGAAATTCAGAAAGATGGAGTACTTATCTTTTGAAGTTCTGAGAGAAGATGGCAAGGTTTATTACTTTACTGATGCAGATTTTGAGAAACTATCAGTAGTTGACTTCTACAGATTACACAGTTTTCTATGCTTCAAAGAGTCAAGCAAAGACAGAAATGAAAGGAAGGCCAGAAGTGTGGTAATTGAGGCCATGTTCTACATCTTAAGGTGGCACTGCTATACAGATTTTCAAATAGCTGTGTACCTACAAAAGTCATGTGTTTATCTGGCAAATCCCAACACAGATCATGAACAGAAAAAGAATTTAAAGACTGGAAGTGTTCACAAATATCCAGAGTTGGGAGTATTTTTGAAAATCAAAAGTGGAAAGATCTTCTTCAGAGCAAAGGAAACCGCAAAATACTGTTCTGGAACTTTAAGAATCATAAAGCACAATTTGGAGAAAAAGATGCTGAAAGTGAAGGAAGCAAACATGATTCAAGAAGCAATTAATCAGCAAATTGAGATTATTCAAGAAATCATTGACAAAATTGATAAAAGGCTTAATCTGAGAAATGTGCTACTTCAGAAGATTGTTCCTGCTCTGAAAGAACTGGATGATGCAAAGTTTAAGTTTATTTGACAAAAAGGGGGAGATTGTTAGATCTGAAGTTTTGTCAATAAACCAAGTGTTGAAGATCTGATAAGAGGACTCAGATGTTCTGAGTAGAGAAGTCAGAGGTCTGACTGTGAAGACAGAAGTATTGATCAGTGGAAAGAGAAGTCAGATGTCTGATAAGAAGAGTCAGATGGTCTGAGTAGAGGACTCAGATGATCTGAGTAGATGAGTCAGAGATATGAGAGAAAGAGTCAGAAGATCTGAGAAGCTTTATCAGAAGAATGTTCAGAAGTTCTGAACTACCTGTTCAGAACTTATGACAAGATACTTTACTTAGTATTTTATAAACTAATTAGGACACGTGTTATGTTCTTATTAGTCTTTCTTATTTGTACTGTAGCTTTAAGATGTTCGTTGCAGTATAAATAGTAGTTAGCTCTATGTTGCTAACTGATTGATTTTTCCCGTATAACTTTGTATTCATTCTCTGTAATCTTTGAGATTCTCTCTCTCATAGATCTGTATTTCTGTTCATCATTGAATACAATAGGGCTTGATCATACAACTTCTCAATTACTGCTTTCTATATTGATTGTGAGATTAGATCATGTTCTTTCAAACCATCCGACCGCTTACCTTTACAAAGGCGCTCGAAGCTGTTCTTCGATTCCTGGTCCGCACAAGTATGATGTCTTATCTAACGGACTTCCAAATGGCTATCGAGAACAGGGCGAAGAAGGTAAAATTGATAAAGCCGAATCTGCAAGCTCCAAAGTTGAATATGTATCCCGAGAACGCTATGCTTCTAGAACCAGAATTTGGGATCGTCTACATCAATGAACAGAAAGAGAAGAAGTTTCTGCGATTCAGTTAGGTAGATAGATTCTGCAACGGCACGCTCTACAAAGTTCAAGATGCTCTTCGGAAAATCATCCAGCACGAGTCTGAAATTCCAAGACTGTCATATGTTCCTAATCCGAATTAAACAACTGCTCGGAAGGCCTTGGAGATGGTTGAAGATCGCATTGAGTACCGTCGTGCAATCAGATGGTTCGAGGTATACTCCGCGCTTCGAAAAAGATATGTCGCGAACTGGCGCCAAATCGAACTTCAAATCAAAGAGGGAGATTGTTAGGGTAATATTTGGTTGATTAGAAGTTCAAGGGGCTAATTGTAATAGTTTATATTAGGCCTTGTTAGTGAACGGGTCGTGGGCTTGTTAACCACGGGCCCGCCATATATAAAGCAACCTAGCCTTAGAAAATTAGGCTAGTTGTCTCATTTGCTTTCCTCACTCTTTATTGTAATTCTCTCTAATATTGAAAGCTTAATCAGAGATGACCAGTTGAAATCGTTACACACTTTGTTTATCTATTTGATTTCATTATTGTTGCACTCCTACTATCATCCCAAACATGCAGACTGGTGAAGCTGAAACATCATGGGTCTCAGCTATTCCTTTAAACACTATACCTGCTTCTGAACCCTCTACCTCAGACATTCCATCTACTTCTCCGCAATCAGTGAATGTAATGACATCTGCACCTACTCCTCTCTTGGCTGATATTCCAGAAGTTGCTGAAGCATCATCTTCAACCCCTCAAGTTCAAGTTGAGACAGAAATTCATGCTCCGGCTCAGCGATGGACTATCAATCACCCTATTGATCAAATTCTTGGTGATCCAAACGCTGGTGTCCAGACTCGACGAAGTGCAGGTAATATTTGTTTATTTGTTAACTTTATTTCTCTGATTGAACCAAAGAAAATAGATGATGCCCTCAGAGATCCAAATTGGGTCAGCGCTATGCAAGAAGAGCTGACAGAATTTGAAAGAAGCAAAGTTTGGAATCTTGTTCGAAGACCAACTGACAAGACAGTGATAGGCACTAAATGGGTCTATCGAAACAAGTTGGACGAACATGGAACTGTAACTCGCAACAAGGCTCGTCTTGTTGCTCAGGGATACAGACAAGAGGAAGGTATAGAATCTATTCGTCTATTCTTAGCCTACGCTGTACACAAAGACTTCAAAGTGTATCAAATGGATGTTAAGTCAACATTTCTCAATGGAAAGCTGAATGAAGAAGTCTATGTGGAACAACCTCCAGGATTATCCGATCCTAAGCATCCAGGTTATGTTTATAAACTAGATAAGGCACTTTATGGCTTAAAGCAAGCTCCTCGTGCATGGTATGACACTCTCTCTACTTATCTCCATATTGAACAATTTGAGGGTGGTAAAATCGATAAGACTCTATTCTTCAGGAAAGTAAAAGGTCATACTATTCTTGTTCAGATATATGTTGATGACATTATATTTTGTTCTACTAACCCTGACCTTTGTACTCGTTTCCCTGATAGAATGAAAGCAGAGTATAAAATGAGTATGACGGGTGAGCTAACATATTTCCTTGGTCTTCAGATAAAACAAAATGAAAAGGGAACTTTCATTAATCAGGGAAAGTATGTTAAAGATATGCTGAAGAAATTTGATTTAACTCAGAGTTCAGCTATGAAAACCCCTATGGCACCGCTGCTGACACTAAACAAAGATTCTTCTAGAATACCTGTTAATGTCACGACATACCGTGGGATGATCGGCTCTCTTTTGTATCTTACAGCTAACCGACCTGATATTATGTATGCAACTTGTTTGTGTGCACGATATCAAGCTAAACCTAAGGATTCTCATATGGTCGCTGTAAAGTGAATCTTTCATTACCTTAAGGGTACTCCCAACCAAGGTCTTTGGTATCCCAAAGACTCAGGGTTTGATCTAATCGCCTATTCAGATAGTGATTTTGCAGGTTGCAAATTGGATAGGAAAAGCACCACATGAGGCTGTCAGCTCCTGGGTGGAAAGCTGGTGAGTTGGTCAAGTAAAAAGCAAAACTCAGTGTCCACCTCCACCGCTGAAGCTGAGTATGTAGCCGCTAGAAGCTGTTTTTCTCAGGTCTTGTGGATGAGAAATCAACTACTGGACTATGACCTTCAGCTCTCGAAAATTCCAATCTATTGAAACAGCACTAGTGCCATCACTATAGCCAACAATCCAGTATTACACTCAAAGACCAAACACATCGAAATCATGTATCATTTTATCAGAGATCATGTGATGAATGGTGATATAGAAGTTCACTTTATCCCAACTGATTTTCAGTTAGCTGATCTATTTACCAAACCTCTTGATGAGACAAGATTCAACTTTCTCATCAGCGAGCTTGGAATGCTAAACTTTGAAGAATAAGATCTTCAGTGGTTCACAATTGATCAGCGATAGGATAAAACAAAATTATATAACCCATTCTATCATCTTCTCTATGAACAAAATTGATTCGCTGATATCAAGGTATGTTCTCTCTTTACTAGCTGACGTTCGCAAATGAATGCAGGTTCAAAACAAATTGCATCGCTGAATATCTCTTCCTTAACAGCGATACTTTGAAATTTTTAAATCTAACACTGATATTTCTATTCAGTGCTTCATGTTTTCAAAATGTCCCTGAGCTTTCAAAACCTCAGAGACATCCTAAAATATGAAAGGACGTTTGTGACATCATCACAACGGATAAACCCTGACACGTTCTTTTTCTGACACACGTTTGCACGTTTCGTTTACCTTCCAATCAAATGCAAACACGTGTCCGTGTCATCATGAAAATATTTTCCCGCTCAAGATTTTCTCTTTCTACTCTCTCTATATAAACTATTTCGAGTTTATATTTTTCCTTTACGCGAACTTCTTCTCCAAGCAAGAAAAACTACTGTTGCATTTTGAACTCAAGTTTTCCAGAAAACCGTTCATCTTGTTCAACGTTTGTAAGGTTAATATTCTTATTATTTACCTATTTTACTTTGTTTATGATCTTATTATTGCTTTTAATGGATCAAACAAATGAACTTCTTAAAATGAAATCATTTCTTTCATGGTTTTATGGACACAATCTTCGAGATTGTTCTTCAAGTTTTAAACTCAAAATCTTAAACTTGTTCTTCATATGTTTTTCCAGAATCCTTCTCTCTAAGGGAAACTGGGAAACGTGGCATTTACTGTTTTGTATTTCTTATTCAAAACAAAGAAAACCCTAATCTTCATTAAGACATCTTTGTCTGAATGAAATGGACAAAATTCGACAACATCTTATTGGAAACTCTTTCCACATTAAGACATTGTTCTTCATTTATTCTTCGTGTTTATATATGTT
This sequence comes from Saussurea involucrata, assembly GCA_033807775.1. Taxonomy (NCBI): domain Eukaryota; kingdom Viridiplantae; phylum Streptophyta; class Magnoliopsida; order Asterales; family Asteraceae; genus Saussurea; species Saussurea involucrata. The sequence goes on along the minus strand of CM066320.1, from coordinate 110,184,161 downwards.
AAACAGAAATGGCATCTTCAGCTGCTGCTCCTACCGCTGAGAAATCTCCTGCAACGGAGAAACTGACTCTACGAAAGGCTCCTCAGGTAAAGTTTACGCTTGAGAAAGTAGACTTTTCGAAATCAAACAACCTCTATGCGCTTTTCGATTTTCTTCCTCGAAAGCAAGTCACGCATTTGAATGATGCTGTGAATTTTCTCCAAACCTGCTCCTTATTCAAAGCCTTAACCTTCGTACGCTCTGCCCATAAATTCCTTCTATCTCAGTTCTGGTATACTGCCAGACACACTCAGGTTCCTTCATCCAAAGACCCTAAGAAACTCCTTGATGTCATTCTCTGTGACACCAAATTTGGCACAACCAAAATCAACTCTGCCATTATCAGGCGAGCACTCAGCCTACCCACTGCCACCAAAGAAAAACCCTTTATCTCTCTCCCAAACCACAAAAACCATGCTGATAGGGAAGCCATCACTGCATTCTTTGATGCAATGGGTTACGTATGGGACACAGGGAGGGACAGGGAGATTGAGAAGAAACTAACCATGATCAAGAAATCCAAAATGCCAAGCGAGATGAACTTCATCTTCGCACACCTGATAAGCTGCATGACAGCGAAGAGTGGCTCCTTTGATCAAGCTGAAAGGTCTCCATGTTGATTGGGCCTCGATCATCTATGACGACCTTGCATTCAGAGTAGATATGGCTGATAGACCTTCATGGGTTCCATATCCCAGATTCATCAGCGTCGTCTTTCAACAGGGACTTGGGGACAAGTACCTAAAAGAGGGTGATATGAGACTCTCTCATGTTGGCCCTAAGGTGCTCGACTTCAAGCCGCTGGCAAACGAGGTACGTCTTACTACTCTTTTATCTCATCGTAATCCTCATTCTTCTACTTCTGCGGCTCATTCAGTGGAAATCCCCACCGCTGATACCCAAGCTGCACCCTCCACTCCTTCTCGAAAAAGGAAACAATCTACTTCCCAACTTGGTTCCAAAAGGATCAAGAAAACCAAGGAGCAACCCCCCCCCCCCCCCAGCATTCACATGCTGAAGACTCCACAACTCATCTTGAAGAGCTGATGGATAGTTCAGCGGTACGCTCTGCCACAGCTGATCAAGCCACCCCTTCCATCCCAGCTTCAGCGTCTCTAAACGCTAATTATAAACTTGGAACATAACCCACCTCCTTCAGCCTCTCTAGAGACTGAAGTGATTTTCAGCGAATCCAACGCTAAACCTCGCACCCAACCAATCTTCTCATCCTTCATTCCTCCCACCTCTCCCTTGGTCACTCAAACTCTTCCCCTATTCTCCTCAACAAACATCATCCTCAACGACACTACTGCTGAACATCTTCAGAGGATGATAGGACAAAACACATGACCTGCAGGTACTTCCAGTCGTCAGGGAACTATTGAAGACGACTATGAAACTTTCGCAGGGTTACGAGGCTTCGACAACTTCGCCAACCCGCCTGCAGGTATACACATTATCCCAAACACTTCTCTCTCTCAACCCCAAACTTCTGAGCTTTCCTCTGTTAATAAGTTAATAACTGTTTCAGGTCCTAATTTGGGGGATATCAACACCTCCCTGAAGGCCCTGGAAACAAAGGTGGAATCTTACAACACCACTCTCTCCACAAACTCTTCAGCGGTTACAGACGCTGGAGAGAACCTCAAAAAGCTGACCGAGGTTGTTGAAAATAAAGCCTCCAAAGCTGATATGGAGAAAGAGGATGGCAGCATAGGAACTTTTGCTACCACCCTCGCTGAAACCTCCACCAACGTCAACAATCTCAACCTCACCAACACCACCCTCGCAACAAACTTCACCACTCTGTCCAATGAAGTCACATCATTGAAGACAGAGGTTGGTACTCTTAAGGGTGAGGTCACCATGGTCAAAGATCTCCTTCAGCAGATACTCAATCGCCTGGACGCCGCAAAGTCTCACTTTACTCAGGCCGATAGAGAGGATCTTCGAAAACTTGCCCCTGCTATATCTGGCCTCGACGACAGATTAGCAGTGGTCGAACTTTGTATGGGACTCACTGGCCAAGAAGACAGTGATTCTCATACTACTGATGCTGATGTTGTTGATGTTAACTCCCCACCTCATCTTGAGGATGAGAGGGAGAATGTTGAATAAGGTCATCCCCATGCTGATGAAGGGGAGACAAATAACACTGCTTCTGATAAATCTCAGGGAGTTGAAAACCCTGAGGGAACCGAGAAACCTCCCTCTACATCTGTGGGGGATCAACTCGAAGACCAACACAAGGAAGTTGTTGCTGATGTGACTGAACCTTACGCTGATGAGGTCGAATCTGAAGTAGAAGAAGCTAAAGACGAAGAACCCATCGATATAGATGATGAAGAACCATCCTCATCCCCTAAAGATGATGATGATGACGATGATGATGATTACTTCTTCTTCGTTGAGCCCAAGAAGGCCCCTGAGAAAGGGATTTCAATAAATGAACCTTCAGGGGAGACGACCAAGCCAAAGCCTGCAGGGTCTGAAGCTGATAAAGGCAAAAACAAAGGCCTCGCTGCAGAAGGCAATCTGGCTATCCTTCAGATTAAGCCAGCTTGTCAGGTACAATACCTTCTCTTCCCTTATACTACATCTCTCCTCTATCCCTTCTCAATCTCAATTCTCCTCTCCATAAAACATCTATACATTTAAACCCCATTCTTTTCTCTATCTCTTTCTTCCCATGTTCTTACTTAAACAATCGCTGTGTTTCAGCTAGTCCTCTCCCCTGTTTGAGGATCCAGCTGAAGTCCCTACTGCTGCACCAACAATAATCCAAGCCACAAGAGCTGAAGAAATAATCCCGGTCTTGGATTTAATCACTGAGACCGATGAACCTGAAGAACAACTTCTCTCTCACAAAACAGACCTTCCTTAGCTCCTCAAAAGCTAATTGAAGAGGATTAGAAAAGGAGAGAAGAAATGATCAAGAAATTCGAGGATCAGCGAATCATCCTCCCTCGCTCCAAAGTCCCCGTTACTAAAAAGTACAGGTTATCAAAGAAAGAATTCACCGATCATCTTAGAGCCATATGGTTACTCGCCGAAAAGAAGGAAACTGAAGAAAAGGATAAGGCCCTTGCCATCCAGCTTGCTCAAGAATCGGTGAATGACCCCAAACTAAAAAGAGCTCCCATCGAAGTCCAACGTCAATTATGGGAAGACGCCTAGAAGATCGTTGAAGAAAAGACCAAGGTATCTGATTCTACCTTGGAATGGTGCAAAGAAAGACTGCACTATCGATATCGGGCTGCCAAAATTTACAAGGTATTCATTAGAGGAAAATCGACCATAGATGTTCCAGTTGTTAAGGTCGATCTATTCAGAGAAAATGGTACTAAGGAAAACATCTACGCTGCTAGGATCAATAAGTACAGTTTCTCTGAATGGTTGGAGATGCGAATAGCCATTCATCGATCTACCTCACAATATAAGAGCCATGTCGAGAAAATCATAAATTCTCAGATCGACTTGGTTTCTTCTGCTGTGGATATTCCTCCTCCTCCTCCTCTTGCGACTCAACAAAGAAGGGCCTCTGCAAAGAAAAAGTCCAAACCATCAGATTCAGGTCCTCCTATCCGAAACGAAACAGGTATTTGTTTTTCACGTGCTGAAGTACTTGGTCCTGATCCTGATCTCTCAGCGCTGGATACCTCTCTGCCACCCGGTGAATGTTTTGTCCCTGGTAAAGTCATAAGCGAAACTTATGGTATCTTCTTTCTCGACTACGATGAAGGACAACGTTTTCAACGTGTCTCTGAGTTTCCCATCACTCCCATTGAACAGCTCAGGGATCTAATCTATTGGTGTGAATTCAGACGCGATCTTCAGGCAAGATATCTCAAGCCCCTGATCTTCAAAGAAGCACAAGAAAGAAGAAATCAAGGTGTAACGGTCCCTGACTGGATGATCCCAAAAACAAAGACCCTTCATGAACTTCTCATTAAGGAAGAACCTCTTGAAGGATGATAGGATTTCCTTTTATTTCTTCTATCCTTATTAGCTTACCTCTTTTGTACTTGTAATTTAAATTTGTTGTACTTGTAATTTTTCTACTTCCCTCTGTAATCTTTACGAAGTTTAAAGAAAATTTTCAGCGAATGTACTTTACTCCATCAGTACTGAAAAGATCCCAGAAAACAGTAAAATGGACAAATATTTTATGAGTTCTTTTTATCCTTATGTTTTCATACTTAGCAATTTTCTTTGTTGCTATGTCATAATCAAATAGGGGGAGATTGTTGATCCAAACCCTCAGTGATTTGATAATGACCCTCTTTTAAACACTTAGTTAAAATTGTAAGTAAACAATATGTATTAGAGTTTCACTATCGGTGATAAGTACAAAGACATTACAGTACCGCTGATAGGAACTCTCGCTCTTTAGATTAGACATTCAGCGAACACTGTTCACCATAAAACTCTGAGCCTGTTCAGTTCTTTTAGTGATCGCTGATAAGTTAGTTGTTTACTTATGAACCCTGAAGACAAGTTTCACGTCAACATATGTTCTACGCTGAAGTCGAAGATCAAGCTCAAGAACAGCGACAAGTCTACTAATGAAATGATGCGGATATCAGCGAAGCCAAGATTTTTCCACTCAACGTGAAGTTACAAGTAGAAGACTTCAGCAATCGCTGAGCTTTATCATTCGCTGATAAAGTACTGATTCAACGAAAGCTGATCATGAAGTCTTCCTCTACAAGTTACTTTTGTCTTTCCCCCCTTGCACGTTTCCGTACGAAATGTCAGAACGGACATCCCTTCTGTCTTGGATCGTACAACAAACTCTGATTCTACACTGTGCACCATGCGGCTACTAAGGTTGTCTACAAAGGTCAATGACATGCAACCACTCAGCTGCTGCCACGTGTAAAGCAATACTGCCATGCATTAAATGTGAAAGTTTCAGGATACACTCTTACAATCAAATATGAACAATTAAGATCGTATTCACATCAACTGGTCATATGATTTATTAACAATCTGTGAATTACAAGATATTACAATGAATTTCTCTCTCAATAGATCTAACAATTTATGCGTAAAGAGTTATCCAAAAGGTTAGTTAGCTAACCTTTGCTAACCCATATATATACTGTATAAGAAAGGCTAAAGCTACAGTACATATAAGAAACAGACTAATAGAACAATTACACGTGTCCTAATTAGTAACTGATTATAACAGAAAATATCCTAAGATATAAGTTCTGAACATGTTGTTCAGAACTTCTGAACATACTTCTGAATAGGCGCTTCAGAACATTTTTCTTCATAGTCAGAAGTTCTGAGTCTCCTACTCAGAACTCTGAACCTTCTAGTCAGAATCCAACACTTAGAATCTTTTGGAGATTTCTCACTCAGAACTTCTAAGTCTTCTACTCAGAACTTATGAGTCTTCTGAGTCTTCTTTAGTCTTCTTACTCAGAACTCAACACTTGTGTTTTTGACAAAACTCTAGACCTAACAATCTCCCCCTTTTTGTCAAACACACTTGTACTTTTCATCATCAAATTCTTAGAGCAGGAACAATCTTCAGAAGGAGCTCTTCTGAATGCTTTGACAACTTTTGCTCAGAATTCTGAATAATCTGAGTTAACTACTTCTGGTCAGTGTTTAATCAGCAGCAGCAACGATTTCCAAATTGATTTTTGTTATATATTTGCTTTTTCTTTGCTCCCCCTTGAAATGATAATTCTCATCTTCATTTCAGCTTTCATAAGATTTCTTTATAAGAAACAACCGATCAGTTTTCTTTTCCTCTTCTCCTTCTTAAAATAACATTTCTCTCTTTTGTTATTTCTGTACAAAAACCATATCAATCTTCAAAATCTTTAGCTTTTCTCCCCCTAAAGTTTTGGAAAGCAAAATCATCTTCAAAATCTTTAGCTTTTCTCCCCCTTGATTTTCAAAACTTTAGCGATGTTTTTTCTTCGAATGAAGTCTATGCTTTTTCTCCTCCTTAATGAATAACCTTGCTCCCCCTCAAAATAAGAATTATGGAGCAATTTGTTTTCTCCCCCTGAAAGTATGCATATATTTCACTAAAATTATTCATTTCAAATATATTTATACAAGGAAAATAAGATTCACTGAATTACACTTGATAACTACTAACATTTGATCATTTGAAAATTTTACAAAAGAAATCCAACTTAATGAAATTTATCAGATTTTTCAATCAAATGAAATCAAATGCATGTGTTTGGATTCAAATACAAGTCATCATTGCATATAAAGTTAAAAATGTTCAGTTTCAATCTCTTTATTAAATCTATTTGGTGTGCTTAGCATGCGAAATATGATTAGCTTCAAGAATATGCAATTCTAAAACATATAAGAATACTTTGCTCTACTCACACTATTTGTCCAAAATTAGGATTTTCACAAATTTACAAGTTTATTGCGACTTTGTATTTTCCCAAAGTTTCAAGAGATGTGTGCTCATTGGCATCTTTTAATTTTGTATTCATTGGCATCTTTTAATTTTGTGCACATTGGCATCTTTTAATCAAAAAATTTAGTAAGAATAAGATACATCGTTAAACATGGCTTTCTATCTGGTTCTATAGCAGGATTTGGGTCAGCATATCCCAGACCAGTTGGTCTTAGGTGCTAGGTGCTAGGTGACAAGCACCCCTTGGAACTTAATTTCCCAAACCAGAAAGGCCACATCGATATATCTTAAACCCATCTGTACCAGTAGAACATGGCTTTCTATCTGGTTCTATAGAAGGATTTGGGTCAGCCGATCCCAGACCAGTTGGTCTTAGGTGCTAGGTGACAAGCACCCCTTAGGACTTACTCTCCCAAACCAGAAAGGCCACAGGTACAAACTTTCAAACTAAATGATTTTTTTTTATTTTTTTTTATATATATTTATTTCATCTCAATCACTTGGTTCTAAAACGTAGTACTTCCCCCATATTTTCGTTTCCATCCATCATTCTGACATTTAGGCTTTTTGAGCATTATATTCTATATAAGAATAGATTTCATAACATTGAGCATTCAACATAATTTCATTCATGTTTTGCTTACCTTTCGATTTAATTCAGAAGTGAAAGTTGAAACAAATATAGCTCAGATAATACAAAATACTTGTAAAATCACTCTTTGACACACATTTATTCATTGAATGAAAAAAAATTTCATATCATTGAATTAAATTTGTTAAGATTCAAACATTCAAAGCAATAGAAATAAACGTAATGCAATGTTACCTTTCACCACTTGTTCCTTGAAACATAAAAATATGACAGTTAAGGATATCACCTGAGAAATATGAGTTCTAAACTGATTTGTTTAGAAGTCTTAGTCTCTGAAGTACGGGTCCTGAACTGAATTATTCAGAAGCCATAGTCATTTAAGTACGGGTTTTGAACTGACGTGTTCAAAAACCTAAAACGTTGAAGCACGGGTTTTGAACTTTATCTTGAAACAATCAGATCAAATTTTGAGTCAATACTTCCTCTGAAATCAAGATAATTCTGCAAAATCAAGAGATTTTGGTAATCATCTACGATGATTCCTCATTAGATATCAAAAATCCAAATTCTGAGTAGTTGAGTCAGAATTCTGATTAGAAGAGTCAGAATTCTGAGTCACTTGCTCAAAATTCTAAGTATCAGAGTCAGAATTCTGATTAGTTGAGTCAGAATTCTGAGTAGTAGAGTCAGAATTCTGAGTAGTAGAGTCAGAACTTCTGAGTAACAGAGTCAGAATTCTGATAAAACTATCCAGAGAAAATGCCTTAGAAAAATGTTTGGATTTTGTGATTTTAGAACATTCTGAACTTCAAATCACCATAACTTGCTCAAAAATCAGAATTTTTTAACCAAAATTTGCAGGATTGCTCAGAATGTGATTCTGAACACATTCTCTGGAAATGTTTTCTTCCAAAAACACCCACAACTATGAGTTCGATAACCCCATAGTAAACAGAACTTTTTAAAAAAAAAATCTTCAAAATCAACAAATTGATCTGTATGAATCAGAAATCCATAATCAAGATGAGACCAATTATAAGTCCATAATCACATTCAGACCGAGTTTTGGACTGAATTATCCAAAAGTCAAAATTCTCAATTTAAGCACAACATCGGTTTTAAGTCATGTGTCAGTATTATCATTCAGCTCTACACATGAATAACCTACAAAACAGATTAAGTTGTCTTTGGTACCTGAAAGTTCAGGATCTTATCTTACAATCAATATAGAAAGCAGTAATTGAGAAGTTGTATGATCAAGCCCAATTGAATTCAATGATGAACAGGATTACAAATCTAAGAGAGAGAGAATCTCAAAGATTACAAAGAATGAATACAAAGATATACGGGAAAATCAATCAGTTAGCAACGTAGTGCTAACCACTCTATTTATACTGCAATGGACATGTTAAAGCTACAGTACAAATAAGAAAGACTAATAAGAACATAACACGTGTTCTAATTAGTTTACTAAATACTAAGTAAAGTATGTAGTCATAAGTTCTGAACAGGTAGTTCAGAACTTCTGAACATTCTTCTGATAACGCTTCTCAGAGCTTCTGACTCTTTCTCTCAGAACTCTGACTTCTCTTCTCAGATCTCTGACTCCTCTACTCAGAACATCTGAGTCTTCTTATCAGATCTTCAACACTTGGTTTATTGACAAAACTTCAGATCTAACAATCTCCCCCTTTTTGTCAAATAAACTTGAATTTAGCATCATCCAGGTCTTTCAGAGCAGGAACGATTTTCTGAAGTAGCACATTTCTCAGATTAAGCCTCTTATCAATTTTGACAATGATTTCTTGAATAATTTCAACTTGCTGATTGATTACTTCTTGAATTATATTTGCTTCCTTCACTTTCAGCATCTTTTTCTCCAAATTATGCTTTATGATTCTTAAAGTTCCAGAACAGTATTTTGCAGTTTCCTTTGCTCTGAAGAAGATCTTTCCACTTTTGTTTTTAAAAAATACTCCCAAATCTGGATATTTGTGAACACTTCCAGTCTTTAACACCTTTTTCTGTTCATGATCTGTGTTGGGATTTGCCAGATAAACACATGGCTTTTGTAAGTACAAAGCTATTTGGAAATCTGTATAACAGTGCCACCTTAAGATGTAGAACATGGCCTCAATCACCACACTTCTTGCTTTCCTTTCATTTCTGTCTTTGCTTGACTCTTTGAAGCATAGAAAGCTGTGTAATCTATAGAAGTCAACCACTGATAGTTTCTCAAAATCTGCATCAGTAAAATAATAAACCTTGCCATCTTCTCTCAGAACTTCAAAGGATAAGTACTCCATCTTTCTGAATTTCTTAACCTCCAATTCTCTGATTCCAGTGAATAGAAAATCTGAGTAAACAGCTTGCTTTGTTTTGCCAAGACATCTTGATTTTTCAGCCAACCAGATCTGAGTCTCCTTAGGTCTATCATAATACACATCCAAGAATTGTACTTCTTTTGGTTTAAAGAACTCAGGAAAATCAAATTCAAGAAAGTATCCATTTAGATCAATGGATATTTCATCTTCTTTGGGTTCAGACTGTTCAGCTTGATCAAAACTAGTTATCTGCACATTCTGAGGTGTTGTGTTCTGGACTTCTTCGACTTCATCTGACAGAATTTCATTCACTTCATACTCAGCAGGAAACACAAAATCATTATGTAGAATCTTTTTGGGATTCACCTCAGATAGCAACCATTCACTACAGTTTCTGAGTTTTCTTCTAAGATCCAACCTCCTCTTCACAGAGTTCATACATCTCTTCTTTAAACTCTCTCTTTCAGTTTCCACACTTATTTCCATTTTAATCAATAACCAATTCAGAGTTGCATCACTGTACTTCACCAACTCTTTTAATCTGAACATTTCAAGCCTTTCGTGAACTGTATATGTGAACCCTTCTGTCTCCATTCCTTCATTCACAAATCCCTTCAAATATAAACCAATTTCTGTTTTCTTTGTGGGAGAACTCAGATTACACTTCTCTTTTCTTTCTTCAATAGCTAATTGGAAGTCATACAACTGTATATTTCTGACATAGATACCCAGAAGTCTTCTGCATTCAATTTCCATCAAGGCTTCTTCTGTGCTGGCAAAGAACTTGACTAGAAAGATCGGATCATCAAGAGTCAATCTGTGAAAATCAAAAGTAGACATGGAAACCTTTGTATTTCTTTCTTTCAGTACTTCAATTCTAACAAACATTAAACCATTGAATTCTTCTTGTTGAAACATCAGAACTTTCTCAATTCTTTTCTGAATATGCAGTTTTGAGTCAGGAACTCTGAATCTGTTAGAAGCTTCTGAGTAGACTATCTGAGCTCTGTCATCCATAAAACCATCAATATTACTTTCCAAAAGCTCATACTCTCCTTCTGTGTAGTAGAGATTATCATATATTTCCTCAGGAAAAATATCATCATGAAATTGTCTGGCTAATGGCACATCACTTAACTCTAGGATGAAATCACATACAGGTTCTTCTAGTCTTTGCAAGTTAATCTTTGGGATCTCAATTGGTTTTCTGAATACATACTCAGAAGGCATAAAGTAGTCTTTCACTTTCACATACTCTTCTTCTGTATTTAACTCATCACAAAAGTTAAATATAAAATCATCTTCAAAATCCTGAGTATAATTCACATTTCTGTCTTCTTCTCCCATTAGATCAATAGGTCTTACCATTTTTATTCCTTGCTGAACTTTTTGAACATTCAAAGCTCTGACTAAATTATTATGCATCCTTCTGATCAACTCTTCACTTAACCTCATTTCTTCTAATTCAGAATCCGTCATATTTTCTTTGTTATACACCACAATATCTGTACACATGTTGACCACTTCACTTTCCACTGTCTTTTCTGATCTCAATACAGATTCCTCAATAGCTTCAGTTTCATCTGAGTTTCCTTCCATCTCTGTGTCTAAGTTCAATTCCTCTGTTTTATCTGAATCACCACCATCTGTACTTTCCAACTCCATTTCCTCTGTATCTGAACTATCAATCTGAACTATCTGAGTTATTGCCTTTAACTTTTCTTGTGTCTGATCTTCTGAACTTTTTGTATTGGCTAAGTGCATATCTGCTATCTCAAAATCTTCTATGCCAATGTCATCATCAGAACTTAACCTCTGTCTTTTCTCCCCCTTTTAATGATCATGCGGCTCATTATCATCAAACTTTCTTTTCAAGTTCTGATTAAAAGTAACTTCAGGTTCAACTTCTGCAATAGGAACAGGATCAAGAGGCTTTGAAGTAGAAGCCAATGATACACTCAGTGCTTTCAGTATAGGTTCCTGCATACCTTGCATTTGTTTTAACATATCTTTTTGAAAACCAGACATTATATCCATGATCTCCTTTTTGTGAGAATCCAAGGATTTCTTTACATCATCTACTTTGGTTTCAACAGAAATCAACTTTTTCTCCAACACAACTTTCAAATCTGACATCTCATCATTCAAATCCTCCACCTTCTTCTCCAAATTTTCTACTTTTCCCCCCATCTCCTTGTTTTGTTTCTGAATCTTTTCAAATTCAGAAGTTTCTAACAGTGAACCTGAACCAACAGATGGTCCAGTTTTCATGTGCCCAGAGGGCTCATGGCCTGTAGATAACACAAAGTCATCTTGTACAACAGATGCACGTTTGAATGAGGCTTTTGTAATGTTCACCTCACTAGGACTTCCATCCAATCCTCGACACCCAACATTAGGTATGTCTATGAATGTTGTTTCAGGATTACGAAATTCCTGATTTGTGCAAGTGTCAGAAGGAATTTCAGGCTCAATATGAATAGGATTGTGATATTCAGACTCAATGTGTTGAAAAAAAGATTGGGATTTATCACCTCCCTCCAAATGAGTTTGGGATGGTTCCCCGGATTTGTGTGAAACAGTAGCATGTTGAAATGCTTTTAAGTGGATATGGATGGGTTGTTCAAGATCCACCACTAGGTCCATGGTGTTTGTTTCAATATTGGACACCAAGAGATGTGAACCAATAGCATTTGTGGTTACCTGGTCAAGATTAGCTGGTTCAGAGGCATCTCTTTCTGTTTGAACCTCTGTTGACAATCTCTCATCCTCACCACTCTCATTCTGTTTTTCCTCACCAAATCTAACCAAGCTCTCAGAATTTTCCCTCTCAAGTCTCTCAGAATGTTCACCCATCTGGACATCCTCCCCCTCTCTAATTCGACTAGACCCCTCACCTCTCTTCTCAGGTTGGTCCTCTTGGGTAGGGATTTGAGGTAATTCAATTCCCATAGAGGTGCAATAAGCTTTTAAAATCTCACTCTCCCTTGGAATATAATTCCTAAGTGATTTTGGCAACAATTTATGATTAGGATAGTTTTCAAGTCTTGTTACTGAGGTCATCTTACCCAAATAAAATGTGGGACCATGCTCTTCATTTGTTCTTCTTGAGATTGTTCTGTTTTCCTGCATGGCATACCAAATAACAATTTGCCAGTACCTTATATAAGGAATGTATGTCAGTGGAGCATCCTTTGTTTTCTTCTGAATTGCTTTCTGATTCTTCTCAAATGTATTCTTCATGTCTTCCCAAAGTATTAAAGTATAGTCATAATGCCTATTCTTCACTAAACCCTGAAAGATCTGAAGAATTTGTTTAGAACCTTGATCAGCAGAACTATTCTTCCCTGACACACATTTATTTACCACATGAAAGAAGCAAGCCCAAATAGGTGGTAATTTGTTTCTTCTGAACAAACTGAGAGTCCTCAATCCTTCATTGTATCCCAACTTCATAAACTCTGCTATTAATTCCTCTGTTAAGGGTGAGTCCTCAAAATCTGTCCTTCTTTGTACATCATCTTTCTCTGGTAAATTCAGCATTTCTCTTAGTGCAGAGATTGATAAGGCAAATGTCACTCCTCCAATTTCGGACACAAACCTATTATCTTCTAACCTAAGATGTTTCCACCATTGTTGTATGTACTGAACAGGCACATTTTTACTTCGTGTAAACCATTTTCTGTACGGATGGTGTTTGAATAACTCCATGATAATTCTGTGTTCAGGCTTAAAACGGCTTTCCTCAAATAATATAACACAGTTATTTTCAGATAATTTCAGCCATTCACTCTCAGGAACAACTCTTTCCACTAAAATAGGTCTATCTGACATAATAGAACCTGCAACACTCTGTTCATGTTCAATATTAACGTTTACCTCATCCGCATTTCCTTCAGATTCATCCATTTGTTCATCTTCTCCATCATTTCTTATTGCCCCTTCCTCTACAGCTCTATTATGTACTTCATCATTATCCGAATCAGATGAATCCATTATCGATTTTGTAGAATGTAGCGAAATTGGACCACTCCTTCGTATTCCATACATGATTTAAGAAGAAAACAAACTCAAAGAACTCTGGATTTGATTCGTATCTCACTTTTCGCTCTGGAATTTGAAAAGATTTGAAATAGGGATTTTAAGACCTATTTAAAATCCGCGAAGTTGAAAGGTTTAACGGAAAAGCGAAATCAATGTTATAACGGAGTCAACACATTTGAAATGCCACAGAGGATTTAAATGAAATGCGTGGCATAATCAAACAAATATGAAGCTGACACGTGTTAGTGGATAGAATTTTGACTCAAGTCAAAGATCTGAATAACACGCTCAGATGTTTTGACTTTTCTTTATCAGATATCTGATTGTTCTACTCAGAGTTCTGATTCCATAACTCAGAAGAATTTTGCCTTGTAACCAAAATGTCATTTAAAATCACATTCTGACAAATATAAAACATTTTGATTATTCAGAAGAGGTTTGAACAGATAGAAACACTTTTTATCATCAAAATTCTGTTCATATTGTGATGATTTTTAAAATAAATCATTTAAAATCTTATATCTGAATATGAATTTTTTTTAATTCAGATATAGTTTGAACAACAACAAAAAAATATTTATCATTAAAAGCTTGTTCTTCTTAGAATGATCAGAGATAAGAAATGAAAACAAACCTTTTTAAGCATCACAAAATAATTTCCAAACAATTTTTTTTTTTTATGCTCCCCCTTGACTTGAGCATGCATTTGACTATTTATGATACATAAAGATGAGATAAAAAGATAATAGAAGAAGCATAATCCACACAGTTGAAGTATTTGTATTTCTCAAAAATAAATTTTTGAAAGTTAGATTGCTGAAGTATTGACTCAGAATCTCTGACCTTAAGACTCAGAAGTTCTGATCTCAAGACTCAGAAGTTCTGAACTCAAGACTCAGAAGTTCTGATCTTAGTACTCAGAAGTTCTGAATCTTAAGACTCAGAGTTCTGAGTACACTACTCAGACAATTTTACTTAGGAAAATTTAGCATTTTTAAGAAAAAAATATTTTTAATTAGGCAGATTAAGCATTCCTATTTTACATATGAGAAAAGAAAACCTTTTGTGATCAAGAGGCTTTGTGAACAAGTCAGCCAATTGATACTTTGTATGCACAAAGTGCATCTCTATAGTTCCTTTTTCCACATAGTCCTTTATAAAATGATACCTCACATCTATATGCTTAGTCTTCGAATGTTGAACAGGGTTCTGAGTAATGGCAATTGCACTTTCTGAGTCACAATAGATGGGAATCTTGTTAAGCTGATATCCATAGTCCATGAGTTGTGTTCTCATCCACAATGTTTGAGAGCATGAAGCAGCAGCAGCAACATACTCTGCTTCAGCATTTGAAGTGGACACACAATTCTGCTTCTTTGATGCCCAACTCACTATTTTATCTCCCAAAAAGTGACAAGCACCAGATGTACTCTTTCTGTCCAACCTACTTCCTGCATGATCAGCATCAGTGAAAGCAGTCAATTTGAAGTCAGTTTCTTTTGGATACCATAAACCTAGATCAGGTGTTCCTTTGAGATATCTTAAAATCCTTTTGACAGCCAACATATGTGATTCTTTTGGGTTAGATTGAAATCTAGCACAGAAACAGGTAGAAAACATGATATCTGGTCTACTTGCAGTCAAATAAAGTAATGATCCAATCATGCCTCTATAGAGTTTGATATCTGTTGAAACACCTTTGAGATCAGCATCTAACTTTATGTTAGTTGCCATAAGTGTTCTCATAGAAGCACAATCAGACATTTTGAACTTTTTCAGAATGTCTCTGACATATTTTCCTTGATTTATAAAAATACCTTTTGGTAATTGTTTGACTTGAAGACCAAGGAAAAAATTCAGCTCACCCATCATGCTCATTTCAAATTCAGATGACATGATTTTTGAAAAATTATCACATAATTCTGGACTGGTAGAACCAAATATTATGTCATCAACATAAATCTGAATCAGAATTAAATCATCACCCTGTTTCTTTAAAAACAAAGTTGTGTCAATCTTACCTTTCTTGAACCCTGAACCTAACAAGTGTTTAGTAAGAGTGTCATACCAGGCTCGTGGTGCTTGTTTTAGACCATATAAAGCTTTGTCTAAAATATAAACATGATCAGGGAATTCTGGATCAACAAAACCTTCAGGTTGATGAACATACACCTCTTCATTAAGTTTGCCATTTAGAAAGGCTGATTTGACATCCATTTGATACACCTTGAAGTTTTTATGTGCAGCATAGGCCAAAAATATTCTGATTGCCTCTATTCTTGCCACTGGTGCAAATGTCTCATCATAATCAATTCCCTCTTGTTGACAGTATCCCTTAGCAACCAATCTTGCCTTGTTTCTGATGACAACACCTGATTCATCCTTTTTGTTTCTGAACACCCATTTAGTTCCAATAATAGATTTACCTTCAGGCTTTGGAATGAGTCTCCAAACTTTATTTCTTTCAAATTGAAGCAATTCCTCTTGCATTGCTGAAATCCAGTCTGGATCCTTTAGGGCTTCATTAGCTTTCTTTGGTTCAATCACACTCAAGAAACCAGCAAACATTGCTTCATTTGCTGTAGCTGATCTGGTTTTTACTCCTGCTGATGGATCACCTATTACTTGATGAATAGGATGATTTTTAGTCCATTTATTTGCACTAGGGAGTACATCAATCTCTGAATAATTGTTGTTTGCATCATTCTCATCAATGATTGCTTGTAATTCTGAACTGTCCCCTTGTTCTGATGTATGAGTAGGAGTTATATCCAAGTTTGGGTTCTGATCAATGAAGTCAGAATTCTGAGTGACTTGTTCAGAGTTCTGAGTACAAGAATCAGAATTCTGATTACAAGGTTCAGAATTTTCACCACTTGTATTTATTAGATTTGGACATTCCTTCGATGGACCTTTGTCAGAAATTACAGTTGATTGAACTATTTCTGGAGTCTTATTTTTCATCTCTTTGACCATCTTTGGGTTTTCATATTCTGCATAAGAATCAGAAATTAGTTCAATAAAAGCATCCTTAAACAGTAAATTGAGTTCTGAACAAATAGAATTAGAATTTGTATCAGAAGTCATATTTGTCTTGTTCAGCATGAGTTCTGAACTGTCTTGTTCAGAAGTCCTCATTCTGGCTTCATCAAAAGTTACATTTATGCTCTCCATCATCCTCTTGGTTCTTCTATTGTAGATTCTGAATGCTTTGGAAGTTAAAGAATAACCCACAAAGTATCCTTCATCTGCCTTTTTATCGAATTTGGCAAGATTTTCTCTGTCTCTAAGAACATAGCACCTGCAACCAAAAACATGAAAGAATTTGATTAATGGTTTTCTTTTATTTATCAGTTCATAAGCAGTCTTATTTAATCTCTTATTGATTAAAGTTCTATTCTGTGTAAAACAAGCAGTTGCAATTGCTTCAGCCCATAGGAAAGTAGGAAGATTTGCATAAGCCAGCATTGTTCTCGCAGCTTCAACTAGAGTTCTATTTTTCCTTTCAACAACACCATTTTGTTGAGGAGTTCTGACAGCAGAAAAATTGTGAGAAATCCCAGAACTTTCTAAAAAATTATGAAGAGTCTCATTTCTGAACTCTGTTCCATTATCACTTCTGATTTTCTGAACTGGAAGTTGTAAGAGAACTTGAATCCTTTTGATAAAATTTATCAATGTAGTAGCAGCTTCTGACTTAGCTCTTAGGAACTCAACCCATGTGTATCTGGAGAATTCATCAACAATCACAAGCATATATTTCTTTCCTCCCATAGATTGAACTGAAATTGGACCACAAAGATCAGTATGAATCATTTCTAATGATGCTTTGCAAGATGAGTCCATTTTTAATTTGTGAGAACTCTTTTTCATCTTGCCCATTTCACAAGCTGAGCATAATGATTCTTTTTCAAATTTAAGCTTTGGTAAGCCTTTAACCAGATGTTTTGCAACGAGATTATTAAGATCTTTGAAATTTAGATGAGAACATCTTCTGTGCCAAAGCCAACATTCATTTGCAGTTGATTTTGATAAAAGACAAACTGTATTTAATGTTTTCAATTTTGAAAAATTAACTACAAATAAGTCCATATGTCTTTTGGCCCAGAAGACTTTAACATCATTTTCAGTTAAAATCATGCAACCTGTTATTTGAAACTTGATTTGACAAAGACTGTCTAAAAACTGACTTATGCTGAAAAGATTATGCTGTAATCCTTCAACATAGAAAACCTTTTGGATAGTCAGATCCCCTTTAGTTAAATCCCCATAACCTTTGACTTGTCCTTTGCTGTTATTTCCAAAGTTTACTTCTCCTCCAGCCTTTTCTGTGAAGTTTGATAGAAAAGACTTCTGACCTGTCATGTGTCTTGAAGCTCCTGCATCTAAAAACCACACATGACAGCCTTGCAAAAGGATGAGTTAGTTTTAGGTACCCATTTTGGAATAGGTCCATCTTTGTTAGTTTTGTCATTGGATTTAACATTAGTACCTTTTACTTTCCACTCAAAATCTTTCTTCAAACACCACTTTCCTTGAACTTTTATGAAGTCAGAACATTTTCTGCTTACAAACTTATTCACTTTCTTTTTGAAAGTTGTATCTTTTGATTTTGCAACATTTTCAACTTTCTTTTCTTTTATCTTTTCTTTCTTCTCAGTCTGAGGAACAAAAATTTTCTTCTTTTCTGTATTCTGATGAACAGAAACAATTTTCTTTTCTGAATTCTGAATATCTTTTCTTATGTATGAAACAGAAGTTATTTTGACTTGACATTTATGAGAATATTGGAATGAATCATTTTTACATCTAACACAAACAAGATTTTTCTTTGCAAGTGACAATAAATCTGAAACATAGGTCATTTCATTTTTATTGATACTGTTCAGAGTACAATTGCCCTTATTACAAGAATTTCTAGCTTTGAGTTCAGAAGTAGATTTCATTCTAAGCTTCTCAAGATCCCTTTTCAGATCATTCAACTTTGCAAGATCATCTTTCCTTTTGCTTTCTTCTTTTTCTGAAAATTCAAGTCCTTTTTGTTAGAAGAATTAGATGATTCACCTTTTTCATATGTACTTGATTCATTAAAGAATTTATCATTTTCTCTTGGAGCATTAATTTTGAAAAGATCATACTCAGTCTTCAGTTTTTCAAGCTCTGTTATTTTCTGAATAAAAATATTCTTTTCTTTCAAAGCTTCTTCAAGTTTAATATCCACCTCACATAAATCATTTTCAAGTTCATCATAAGCTTTCCTTAAGTCCTCAAGTTCTTGACTCACAAGATTAAATCTCTTTTCAAGTTGTAAAAATTCATCTGACTTTGTTTCAGAAAATCCAGTTGAATCAGACTTCTGACTACCTAAGTCAGAGTTCTGATTTACAGACTAAGATGTCTGATCTTTAGACTCAGAGTTCTGACTACAAAGTTCAGAATCCTGACTAGAAGTTTCAGACTTCTGATTGACTGTTTCAGAATTTTTACTTGTGTCAAATATGCTCTCAATGTCATGATATGAAAAACTTGGTTGTTTATTTTTGTAGCTGACATTTAAAGAATCATACTTGAATTTAGTATCATTGTATTTTGGCTTCTCATCTGCTGGTTTAGAAACTTCTTTCTTAACCTTTTCTTCTGAAACAACTGACTTTTCTGTTTTAGACTAAGAAATTTTCTCATCTGACTTTTTAGAGTTTGGTCTTTGCAAATTGTCAGAACTTGTTATAGAACTAGCAGGTCTTATGAAAACTTCAACAATTTCTGGGATTTTTGGCTTAGAAACTTGAAGTTTTTAATACAAGTTGATTGGAGCTCTTTTTAAAGTGACATTTTCTTCCAATCCCAATCCCTTCTTTGGGTTGTAAAATCTTGTATCTTTAACATTGCTTAATAAAAGATTTAATGTTTGCTGAGTCTGACCCCTTTTCAAATTTAGATCTTCCAATTCTTTGATTTTGGTGTATAAATTCTTTCTTTCCTCAAATAACATATCAAATTTTATTTGTAAATCACCTTTTTCATCCTTTATTTTTGAAAACTCAACTTTTAGTTCAGAAAGCTTTTTCAACAATTCAGAATTTTCATCTTTAACTTTTTGTTTCTCAGCCTCAGATTCTTCATATTGTTCTTTTATTACTTCTTTTTCAATTCTGAATTTGTTAACCAAATTTCTTTCTCCCTTTATCTGTTTTCTTAGATTAGCAAACTCAGTTTTCATTTCACCAATCTGTGTAATTAACTCTATTTCAAGTGAAGAATGTACCTCAGCAGATGACTCAGAATCAGCATCTTCAAAATCAGAATCATCCTCATTCCTCATTTTTGCCATATAGCTTTGCATCTGTGGAAAGTTGATATGATCATCTTCATCAGAAGTGTAGTACAACCAATTCTCCTGTTCAGCCAATAAAGCAATTTTATCATCTCTCTTCTTTGCAAGCTGAGCCTTCTTGGTGTAGTACTCATAGTCTTTCACAATTTTAACTCTGCAATCCTTAGCATAGTGGCCAGATTTTCCACACTTGAAACACAGATTCTTTTCTTTTCTCTCATCCTTCTCTTCTTTGTTTTCTTCACTTCTCTCTACTCTCTTTTCAAACTTATTTTCTTCTCTGTCTTCTTTCTTCTTATAATCTGAACTCCTAACTCTCTTATAATTTCCTTGAAATCTACCCTTCCCATACCTTTTGTTGAAAGTATTTGTCAACAAAGCTAGTTTCTCAGCCATTATCTTGATATCGTCATCATCTTCTGATCCTTCTTCCTTGTCAGATTCTTCCAGATTAGGTATCTCTGATAGATATGCAGTCTTTTTGGGTGCTTTGATTGCTTTGGACTTTGATAAGAACGCTAACTGATCCGCAACATTTTTCTTCTCTTCCACAACTAACTTGACAGAGTCTTCATGTTGATTAAGAACACAGAACAAATCATTTAAGTCTTCTTCACACATATCCTTGTTCATTTGCAGACTTATGGCAAATGATGACCATTCTGAATTTAGACTGTTCAGAAATTTGTAATTTATTTCTGACTTCGTTTTCTTCAGTCCATTTCTTCTCAAGTCATTTAGAATAGTGCAAAATTTACTGTATGTCTGTGTCAAACTTTCTGACTCTTTTGCTTTGAACCTTTCATAAGCATTTATGCTTTGATTTAACTTTGCCTGAATAGATCTCACAGTTCCTAACATCTGCCTTTCCAATTCGTCCCACATTTCTTTAGCTGATGATCCACTGTCAATCCTGTTAAGAACCTCATTTGGGACAGCCAAAGTCATCAAAGTAATTGCTCTTTTGTCAATAGCATGCCTATTCTTCTGTTCAGCTGTGTATTGGAAATAACTCTTTTTCACCCTGGTCGCTGGAATTTCTGGAGTTGTCTTTGTAGCAGGGGTTGCAGCAACATCGATGTACACTTCAATTGGACCTTCTCAAATAGAGACCATAAGATTTTCATCAATGTTGTCTAGGAATTGGATCATACGAATTTTCCATTGCTGATACTCTTATGGTATAAGAACAGGCGGTTTGGTTTCAGATCCCATGGCTAGATATTCTTTAGAAGACATGATTGTAAGAAAATTCAACAGAAAGACAAATTCGAGTTTCTTGATCGAAATGTAACAGGTAATTCAAGAATTGCCAAGAATTCAATAACTAGCCCTAGCAGCGGAATCGATTTTTGAATGAATCAAGAAATCTTCAAGAAATTGATCAATCGATCTTCGCAATCACAATCTTGAATGAATTTGTTTGTTGATTTGCTCTGATACCAATTGAAAGTTCAGGATCTTATCTTACAATCAATATAGAAAGCAGTAATTGAGAAGTTGTATGATCAAGCCCAATTGTATTCAATGATGAACAGGATTACAAATCTAAGAGAGAGAGAATCTCAAAGATTACAAAGAATGAATACAAAGATATACGGGAAAATCAATCAGTTAGCAACGTAGTGCTAACCACTCTATTTATACTGCAATGGACATGTTAAAGCTACAGTACAAATAAGAAAGACTAATAAGAACATAACACGTGTTCTAATTAGTTTACTAAATACTAAGTAAAGTATGTAGTCATAAGTTCTGAACAGGTAGTTCAGAACTTCTGAACATTCTTCTGATAACGCTTCTCAGAGCTTCTGACTCTTTCTCTCAGAACTCTGACTTCTCTTCTCAGATCTCTGACTCCTGTACTCAGAACATCTGAGTCTTCTTATCAGATCTTCAACACTTGGTTTATTGACTAAACTTCAGATCTAACAGTACCCATATGAACTTGGGTCCAGGTTTGTTAGGTGCAGTGGCATATGCAGATATTCTATAAGAACCATACCAGTGCTGAATAAAATTCTTGTTCACAAAATCATTAGTCCCACAATATGAACAACAAAGTTTCTTTTGTGCAATTCTGACTAATTGATTTACATAATAAATCACATCAGGTTTAACAAAAGATTTTCTTTGAAATGTATTGTTCTTCTTGACATTTGAATTAGGAACCTTTGATTTTGGCACTTCTTTCTTGGAAGTTGTTCCTTTAACTCTCCATTCCATTTTTATCTTTTTAAAAGAACAACTATAAGATTTATCAATAGCAGAATCATAAAACAGATTAGAAGAACGAATCTGATCTTTTGAACTATGATTTGATTTGTCAACAACTTTCGTTTCAAATTCTTTAAACTTTTTAACATACAAATCAAACCTTGACTGCAAATCAGATTTGGACTTCCTCTCTATCATGATTTTAGTTGATAAATCAGATAATTTCTTAATAAGCCTCCTTATCTCCAAATGAAAAACTTTCTTTTCCTTCTCAAACTCATCTTTTAAGCATTTTTCTTTAAAGCCATTTACCTTCTTCTTTTCAGTCTCTTTCCTTCCATCTTCTAACTCTTTCTCCAACTCATTTATTTTTACAGAAAACTCATTTAACATTCCTGTTTTCTTTTTCTCAAAACCATTCTTTTCTTTTTGAAAAACATTTTTCTTGCATTCAAACTCTTTTCTTTCTTTTGCAAGAATTTTCTCCAAATCAGAAATTTTCAAAGATAATTCAACAGACTTTGTTTCAAAACCTTTCCTCTCAATTTGAAAGTCTCTTCTCTCTTTCTCAAATTTCACTCTTTCAAGTATAAGAACTTGTTCAAAATCATAGATCTGTTTCAAGAGTTGACAATTTTTCATTTCACATGATTTGATTCTATTTTCAGACTCTGTCAACATCTTTCTTCTAAAATTGCCTTTCTCTTTC